>JAUCMX010000011.1:9411581-10839081 GCA_033459395.1 Hemibagrus guttatus
TGGTATATATACACACCCGTTTCCAGCTATATATATAGCTATATATATATATAGGTTACTAATTAAAAAGCAAGCATAAACAGTTAAATGAATGAATAAATAAATACTTAAATGAATAATATAAATAAGTATATCTATTTTAAAAATAAAACCAAATACAGGATCAAATGAAATGCGAAAAATGGTAAAACACCGTAAAGAAGCCTATTTCTTTATATCATTTTCATAAGTGTTATTGTTGTTGTATTTAAGTGCTCCCTGTCCCCTACCCTAAGTGCTGAAAATTGCAACCACGCAACCACCGCAAAATATAATACATGCATCTAACAAAAGAGCAATTAATTAATTAATTACTTAATTAAATAATTAATACTAATTAAATAATTAATTAAATAATTAATTACTTGATATAACAATGCATTCATGATGTCTTTTATTAAAATGACACAATTTCCCCAGTAATTTTATTAATTAACAACCATTATCACCATTCATATATATGCTTCACCAATAGGGGGCAAGGAACCTCAGGAATGAGTCACTGCATGGACAGGCCTAATTTTTATTTTTTAATTTATCTCTGATTTAAACCAAGGGGTTCCAATGTGTTCAATATCCTAATCCACTTCCTTTCTGCTTTTTGCCCATGTTGCTTTCTCCATTCCAACTTGCTCTCCACCCCCTGAATCTGCAGAATCTCGAGTCCATGTGTACGGAAATGGTAATACAGTGTGTTATTTTATCTTTCCTTTTCGATATGATATTAGAGTTGTCTGAGTCTGTCTGTTAGTTTTTGGTTTCACCTATGTATAGTTTTTCTCTACTAGGGCTGCAGCTATCGATTATTTTTTAGTAATCAAATATTCTACTGATTATTCCATCGATTAATCAAGTAATCAGATAAGAAGTAGCGTTTTGATATGTCACGTGTATGTTGCAGAAATTTTGTGATTACCCATAATTCCCAGGGTGTGTCATGTGACATCAGGTGACATCATCCGGACACACGTCATTCACTTCCCCTCATTGTACTGAGCTTGCACTCATTTTACTGAGCGATCTGTTACATGTGTATGTAGCCCTAATTTTGCGATTTCACATAATTCTCAGGGGTCATGATGACATTACATGACATCATCCGGACACACGTCACTCACTTCCCCTCATTGTGCTGAGTGTTGTGATATGTGATATGACTATGTTGCAGTGCATGTGTGAGTTTTATTGAGGATTGAAAATTCCGCCCACGTGACCCCCCCGGGAAATATGGGTAATCACAAAACACCTGCAACATACACGTGACATCAAAACGCTCAGCACAATGTGGGGAAATGCGTCACATACGAGTTTTGCCACAGCAAAACTGGGGCGTTCCGAGGGGCATGGTGGGAATACTGAAATTCCGATCGCTTATAAAAGTCATAACATATCTTTCCCGAACAGGATATGATACAATATGATACGATATGATACCTCATTCGTGGGTCTATGACAAACGGTACGGGACTAGTTAGCCGACAGAATTTTGTATGGAAGAAGAAGAACTAGACATGTACATTGCCTGAAGAAAATATGAGTGGTGCTTGTCGTGGTAAAACTCGTCCGTGATGCATTTCCCCTGATTGTGATGAGCGTTTTGATATGTCACGTGTATGCAGTCGTATTTTGCGATTACCCATAATTCCCGGGGAGGGTCACGTGACATCACGTGACGTCACCCGGATACACGCCACTCACTTCCCCTTAGTGTTCTGATTGTTGTGACATGTCACGTGTATGTAGTTGTAATTTTGCAATTTCCCATGATTCCCGGAGTTTGGATCACGTGACATCACATGACAACACATGACAAATCTGGACACACGTCACTCACTTCCCCTCATTGTGCTGAGTGTTGTGATATGTGATATGACTATGTTGCAGTGTGTGTGTGAGTTTTATTGAGGATTGAAAATTCTGCCCATTCATTTCTATTGGACTTTTTGGGGCGTTCCAAGGGGCCTGGTGGGAATACAGAAATTCCGATCGCTTATAAAAGTCATAGCACATCTTTCCCGAACAAGCCGCATGATATGATACCTCATTTGTGGGTCTACGACAAACGGTGTGGGACTAGTTAACAGACAAAATTTTGTACGGAAGAAGAAGAAGAAGAAGAAGTATGTCGAATAATAATAGTGTGCTTTTCAAGCACCACTAACTAGACATGTACATTTCCTGAAGAATGCGTGAGTTTAGCGGGTTGTGTGTCAGAAATAATGGTCCGTGGGGAAACGCAGCGCTCTGTGTGTAGTTACATTAAATGGACTAAATGAAGCTTCGAGGCAACTAATTTGCCTCGATGGTTTTTGCATTCGAATTACTCTAGTTACTCAAGGAATCATTTCAGCCCTATTCTGTACATCTGATGTCATATACTATGTTGTAACTATCCAGATTTAGGTTTTGCTCAGTTGGTATACCTAGCCCAGAATTTTTTAAGTATTTAGTTTGTGTGTCCATTCTTTTTTATTGTCATTGTTCTTTTTTTATTTTGGCATGTACTAAAATGTCCTTGAGGTTTTTTTCTATATGCAGCAATAAGTTTGAATTTGGCCAATTCAGCTGTTGATTTCTGGGCCTGTTGGAAGTCTAAATTCTCTATTAAAAGGTATGTGGGTGATAGGTAAGTACAAATGGTACAATGTGTTGCTGATTGTTTGTTTTGCAGTGATACTGATTTGTGTCAAAACTTTGTTTCAAGTCCCTTTTACTTTCCCTCAGGAATCAACCAGCCTAACCTCTGGATCTGAGTGCTCTGAAAAGTATCTGGGTAGCTTCGTCTACGTCCTCAGGAAAGTTGCAGATTTTATGAAACCAGATTAATTGTGATTTCACTATTCCCCTGGAGGTGTGTTTAGAATGGGAACTGTACAGAGGGACCACCGAGACCATCCTCAGCAGCTACATCACTGCCTGGTTTGGGAATTGCACCATCTCAGATTGCAAGACCCTGCAGCAGATAGTGAGGACAGCTGAAAAGATCATTGGAGTCTCTCTCCCCTCTATCATGGACATTTACACCACACGTTGCATCCGCAAAGCCAGCATTGTGGACGAGCCCCACATACCCCTCACACACACTCGTCACCCTCCTACCATCTAGTAAAGAGGTACTGAAGCATTCGGGCCCTCACAACCAGACTGTATAACAGTTTCTTTCCTCAAGTCATCAGGCTCCTCAACACCCAGAACTAAAACTGTATCAACTCTCTCTCACACACACACACACACACACACACACACACACACACACACACACACACACACACACACAGTGTTCTTCAGTGTGAACTGACTGACATAATAATGTTTACATTTTATTTGCACTACTTCAACCACTGCTACTGCATTTTTGCATAATCCATACTGTCTGCTGCTATATAAATGTTTTCAAACATATGTTATTAGATACCTGTTTTTACAGTTTCTCGAGTTGCACATTCCATTTTGTTTTGCTGCACATGTTTTTCAGTCCTATGTGTCTTGTCTTTGCACCTGGTTGCACACGTTGCACTTTATGTACCTAGGACAAACTTCTGTCCCTAGCTGTGTTGTTGTTTCTGTTTTGAAATTATATGTTGTCTATGTAGCACCAGGGTCTTGGAGAAACATTGTTTCATTTCACTATGTACTGCATCAGCTATATGTGGTTGAAATGACAATAAAAGCTTCTTCTTGACTTGACTTGCTCTTATGCAACACTACATGTCTCTTTTTGTCCTTAAAAATACCTTTGTGGCCAGACCCTTATTTCTGTTGCCTAATGATTTAAAAAAAAGTTTGTGAATAAAATTCCTCCTGCGAATAAGTCCAAATACCAAATATGTCATCTAAAAACCTAAAGCATAGCTTTTCAGTAAAGCAGATTGTTCCCAGGTGCTCATATACAGGTTTGCATACACTGGGGCAAGAGTGGGTTCAGAGTGATTTTCTGAGCCCTTTTCCTCACTCTGGATGTATACAGTTCGTGAAGGCTGTAGTGTTGTCCACAAACTTCAGGAGCTTGACAGATGGATCAGTAGAAGTGCAGTCATTAGTGTAAAGGGAGAAGAGCAGTGGGGAGAGGGGGTGCACCAGTGCTGGTGGTGCGGCTCAAAATTATTTTTGATCAAAGATCATAATCACTTAATTTTTCATTCATTCATTCATTGTCTACCGCTTATCCGAACTATTCTCGTGTCACGGGGAGCCTGTGCCTATCTCAGGCGTCATTGGGCATCAAGGCAGGATACACCCTGGACGGAGTGCCAACCCATCGCAGGACACACACACACACTCTCATTCACTCACGCACTACGGACAATTTAGAGATGCCAATCAACCTACCATTCATGTCTTTGGATTGGGGAAGGAAACGAGTACCCGGAGGAAACCCCCGAGGCACGGGGAGAACATGCAAACTCCACACACACACACGGCGGAAGCGGGAATCGAACCCCCAACCCTGGAGGTGTGAGGCAAACGTGCTAACCACTAAGCCACTGTGCCCCCCATCACTTAATTTTAATAGCTGTAAAATTTCTTTGCATTTCCTTACTATTTGGGTCTGGATATTTAATAAAAGTATCCTTAACTGCCTGTAAACCCAATTGTGTGTTAATGTTTATGTACAGTGAGTTCATATCAATAGTGAATTAAAAGGCTGTGTGTGATACAATCAAATCTTTTATTTTATTGACAAAATCATTAGATATTAGATGTTTTTTAGATCAAGTGTCCTGGATAATCTAGCCATGGAGGTCACAGTCCAGTGACTTCTGTGCTAGTCCCAAGCCCAGATAAATAGAAAGGGTTGTGTCAGGAAGGGCATCTGGTGTAAAACATTGCCAAATTTAATCATGCAAATAGTCAGTACTCTGAATGTCATACCGGACCGGTCGAGGCCCGGGTTAACAACGACCGCCATCTGCACCATTGACCTACAGGGCGCTGGTGGAAATTGGGCTACTGTTGGTTGAAGAAGTAGAGGAGGGAGGAGAGTGTGTAGACAGAGAGAGAAGAGGAAAGGTAAGAGTGTAGGACTGAGAACAGGAACTCTGAATGTTGGTACTATAACAGGGAACGGTAGAGAGCTGGCTGACATGATGGAGAGAAGGAAGGTGACTATACACTGTGTGTACAGGAGACCAGGTGAAAGGGTAGCAATGCTCATAGTATAGGAGCAGGATTCAAGCTGTATTATTATGGTGTGGATAGTAAGAGAAATGGGGTAGGTATGGTCCTGAAGGAGGAGTTTGTGAGGAATGTTCTGGAGGTGAAGAGAGTGTCAGACAGGGTGATGAGTCTGAAGTTAGAGATTGAAGGGGTGATGTTGAATGTTGTTAGTGGTTATGCCCCACAGATAGGTTGTGAGTTAGAGAAGAAAGAAAGATTCTGGAGTGAATTAGATGAGGTGATGGAGAGTATTCCCGCGGGTGAGAGAGTGATGATAGGAGCGGATTTTAATGGACATGCTGGTGAGGGGAACACAGGTGATGACGAGGTGATGGGCAAGTTTGTTGTAAAGGAAAGGAACTTTGAAGGACAGATGGTAGTGGACTTTGCTAAAAGGATGGACATGGCTGTGGTTAACAATAATTTTCAGAAGAGGGAGGAGCACACAGGTAGAAGAGGCAATCTGAAAGAGATTAGTGACTGTAAAGTGGTAGTGGGAGAGAGTGTAGCCAGACAGCATATGGTGGTGTAGAGGATGACTTTGATGGTCTGTAAGAAGATGTCAAAAATAGAGAAGAAAACCAAGTGGTGGAAGCTGAAAAAGGAGGAATGTTGTGAAGAATTTAGACAGAAGTTGAGGCAGACTGGGAAACTACAGCAGAAGTGATCAGGGTGACAGGAAGAAAGGTGCTGGGTGTGTCATCTGGAAGGAGGAAAGAAGATAAGGAGACTTGGTGGTGGAATGAGGAAGTTCAGGATAGTATCCAGAGGAAGAGGTTAGCCAAGAAGAAGTGGGACATGGACAGGACTGAAAATGAAAGGGAAAAAAGAGTAGAAGGGGTGAACTCTGTGGAACAGAAAGTAGATAAGATAAGAAAGGATGAAGTCAAGAAGGCTTCGAAGAGGATGAAAAATGGAAAGGCAGTTGGTCCTGACGACATCCCAGGGGAGGTCTGGAAGTGTCTAGGAGAGGCAGCAGAGGAATTTTTAACTAGTTTGTTTAACAGGGTTTTAGAGAGTGAGTGGATGCCTGAGGAATGAAGAATAAGTGTATTAGTGTTGATCTTTAAGAATAAGGGTGACGTGCAGAGTTGCAGCAACTATAGGGGGATAAAGTTGATGAGCTATACAATGAAGCTATGGGAAAGAGTAGTGGAAGCTAGGTTAAGGAAGGTAGTGGAAATTTGTGAGCAGTAGTATGGTTTCATGACCAGAAAGAGCACAACAGATGCAATTTTTGCTCTGAGAATTTTGATGGAAAAGTATAGGGATGGTCAGAGGGAGTTGCACTGTGTGTTTGTAGACTTGGAGAAAGCGTATGACAGGGTGCCAAGAGAAGAGCTGTGGTACTATATGAGGAAGTCAGGAGTAGCAGAGAAGTATGTCAGAGTGATGCAGGACATGTATGAGAGGAGCAGGACAGTGGTGAGGTGTGCTGTAGGTCAGACAGAGGAGTTCAAAGTGGAGGTGGGACTGAATCAGGGATCGGCTCTGAGCCCCTTCATGTTTGCTATGGTGATGAACCAGTTGACAGAGAAGGTCAGACAGGAGTCTCCTTGGACAATGATGTTTGCAGATGACATTGTGGTCTGTAGTGAGAGCAGGGAGCAGGAGGAGGAAAACCTGGAGAGGTGGAGGTTTGCGCTGGAGAGAACAGGAATGAAAGTCAGTCGTAGTAAGATTGAGTACATATGTGTGAATGAAAGGGAGGGAAGTGGAACAGTAAGATTACAGGGTGAAGAGGTGATGAAGGTACAGGAGTTTAAGTACTTGGGGTCAACAGTCCAGAGTAATGGGGAGTGTGGGAAAGAGGTAAAGAAGCGAGTGCAGGAAGGTTGGAATGGGTGAAGAAAGGTGTCGGGAGTTCTGTGTGATAGAAAAATCTCAGCAAGAATCAAGAGGTAGGTGTACAAGACAGTGGTGAGACCGGCCATGCTGTATGGTTTAGAGACAGTGTCACTGAGGAAGAGACAGGAGTCAGAGCTAGAGGTAGCAGAGCTGAAGATGTTGAGGTTCTCTTTGGGAGTGACAAGGTTGGACAGGATTAGGAATGAGTACATCAGAGGGACAGCTCATGTTGGACGTTTGGGGGACAAAATTAGGGAGGCCGGATTAAGATGGTTTGGACACGTTCAGAGGAGGGAGAGTGAGTATATTGGTAGGAGAATGTTGGACATGGAACTGCCAGGCAGGAGGCAAAGAGGAAAGCCAAAGAGAAGGTATATGGATGGAATTAATGAGGATATGAAACTAGTGGGTGCAAGTGTTGAGGGTGCAGAAGATAGGGATAGGTGGAGATTAGATGATTCGCTGTGGCAACCCCTGAAGGGAAATGCTGAAAGAAGAAGAAGAAGAGAAGAAGAGTGACAATCGCGCAGTGAATTACCTGTCACGACCTGACTAGTCTAGGGTTGGTAGGGCCAGTGACAAGAAATTAAGAAAAGTAATTAGACTAGCGACCAGCTGTGCTGCCCTTCTCCTGTCGCAGTTCACAATGACCACAACAGAAGTTCTACCAGCTGAAAGGTTTATTTTATCATAAAACAATTATAAATCAAAAGCATATAACCTTGGAAGTGGATCCAGGCCAACATAACAAACCAAAATTAAACTAACTGGTATACAAAAAAGATTTAAATTACCCAAGAATTAAGAAAATCCTTAAATAAAATACAGGGATCTTGCCTAGCTCCCTAGCTAGCCAAAACCAGGAAAAAAAGACAATTCACAAAATAAAAGGCAATCCCCAACTTACTGCTTTAGTTATAATGGAGAATTGTTTAACAAAACTGAAAAGTGGTTAATACAAACAGAGGAGGAAACTAAAACTTGCCGCCAGGAAGCGGGATCTCTATGGCGAAACTACCCATGAATTATTTTATATTATATATGATATTATGTAACTCAACACTATCCAACAACATACACAATCAAACATTGTCTGGAGGAAAAAGACAGAACAGCACAACGCCCGCGACACTACAGAAGCTTTCTCTCACTGCTCCGCTTAACAGCATTTAAAGC
This sequence comes from Hemibagrus guttatus, assembly GCA_033459395.1. NCBI lineage: Eukaryota > Metazoa > Chordata > Actinopteri > Siluriformes > Bagridae > Hemibagrus > Hemibagrus guttatus. Next base: position 9,419,802 of record JAUCMX010000011.1, read on the forward strand.
TGCTGCTCACAACGCATCTCCTGCAGAGAGAGAGAGCGAGAGAGAGAGAGAGAGAGAGAGAGAGAGAGAGAGAGAGAGTTGATGCCCATGAAATATTTGGCATGCTAATATCTGGACCTGTCTGCAATTCAAAATCGTGCAGTGTGAAAGGACTTCACGACTGAAAATTAAATTGGCCAATGAGTGAGCAAGATAGAGGACAGAGGGATTTTCAGGGAGGAGTTATGGACCACAATATCAGCAAACATGGCTTCAGATGGAGCACAATATTGTAGTTTAATAGAGTTTATAGGTTTTTATCAGAAAAAAATGTCATGCAGTGTGTAACCTCCTGTCACTGATCCATCGTGCAATGTGAACACAGCAGCAACTGAATGCTCCCCCAGATAGTCATGCAGTGTGAAAACAACAGTGATCCGATAACTTTGAAAATCATGCGGTGTGAACTCGGCATAACAGTACCAATCAGTGACGATAGAGAAGTCTTACCTTTCACTTATAGGCAACAGTGTTCCAGAGGAGCTAGAGCTGACTCTTCCTGTGGATTTAATAGAAGGATCAGCATGAGCTTCAGTTTCAGTGCTTGAAAAGAAAAAAATAGGATAAATTAATAATAAATATCTTTTCTGTCATGTTTTAGTTTTGTCAACAGAAGCAATAGAAAAGTATATGAAATTATTGAAACTATATATAAAAATCTATGACATTTCTACATACTCTATTTTTATTCTCCTTATTTTTGTGAAGGTTGCCAATAATTAATAAAGTATTGCTAAATAATAGAGGTGACTACATTCATTTTCATTTTATGTGGTATGACATACACGCACTTTGTCTTCTGTTAAAATAGGGGCCATTATCCATTTCAAAACAGAGATAAATGTTGCATAAAACTACATAATGACTCTTAAAGTACGCCCTATAAATATAATATTGTTACCTAGATCTGTTATTCTATTTACTGTAATAAAGCTGTAAAACTTAAATTTATATACTAACTGCAGAATATGGAACAAAAAACTTTCTGCTGTATTTTCATAGACAGTCTCAACCATTTTGCTTGTGATGTGTCCCTAGCCAAGTAACAAACATTCAATCAAGCATCCCAGCATATTTAGGCTATTCATGACATAAACCTTCAACCTGTATGATACAAATTAGAACACTGCCCAATGTAAGAACAGACACAAGCAAAATCAACCATCTATAATTGGATGTACATGTAAGATTTATGCTGTGGATGCTAGTTCCAAATGTTTGAGACAGGTGTTGTAAAGAGGATTACTACTAAAAAGTGTTTTTCCAGGGTCTAAAGTTTTGGCCTCAGATTTCCTTCTCCCAAGTTTAGCATCACCCGCTGAATGAAGTCAATGGAGTTCATCATTTTTGTCTTGATTTTTAATCGAGATGAAGCATATATATCAGCCAAAATGAGAGGCAAAACATTTCAGTATTGTACCAGTACTTGATGGTTCATGGTGAAGTGCATTTGAAACTGGCTTGAAGCTGGGTTTTGTTGGGCTGTCAATACCCCAACAGCAACCTGTGTGTTATCTGTGATGACATCTGAGTCCTGCAAACATAAAAGAGGGTTGAGACAATAAGGTGAAGACTGACCACACAAAGGCCTTGTGGCTTCACTTAGTAAAACCCTGCTATATAATATATATAATATATATAATAACTGCAATACTTCCAAAACACACTTTGAAGAATTGATTGCTGTCAAACACAAGGAGATGTGGAAGACAGCGTAGGGCAGCCATCTGAACTGCTACAACATCATAGGTCCAACAGTAGGCAGAAGTAGTCAAAGAATGCATTAGTGCATTGTTTTAGGTTGAGTTAGTTAAAGAGATAGTTTAACTTGTGAGAAAGTTATGTATTCAGATTGATACTACTCCCATGTTTGTAAGTTATATACACTCAGCTTGTCAGTTTATTAGTTACACCTAAAAATTTATGTCAGTCTATCCATCCTGCAATAAATCCTTCATGAAGGTAATAATGTTCTATTTCATTCAGACTATTTCAATTCGTCATTTTGGAGGTTGTAGCTTGTGCTGCTGTCAAACTGTGTTTTATTTCTTGCTGTATAAACTGGGTAGACAAAATTGTAGAAACACCTGCCAGTGTAACATTACAACAGCAAATGAAATTATAGCCTCCAAAATGAGCAAAGAGTTTAATCAACACCTATCTGAAACATCTTGGGTAACAACATTACCACATTCATGACCAACTCATGACTTTTTGCAGGATTGTTGAATTAGACTGTTTTAGATTGATGCACCTAAAAATTAAAAGAAACAAGAGCATGCCATATTTCCAGTATTTGCACAACAAGAATGAAAAAATAATTATGTGTACCCTTGTTTAAACCTGATGAAGGATCTCTGCGAGTGTTCTGCCAACATGTCCACATTTCAATTTGCAAATCTCAAGCAAACATGGTGATCTAAAGCTCCAAAGAAGTCTCGCTGAAGATCTTTGCTTGCAACTCTTGCAATCTTTGCAAAAACCTTTAAAACAAAAGACAAACACAAAGACAAAAAACAAAGACAGAAACCAAATTTTATATCACATTTAGAAGTGATGACAACTTATTTCATATACACAGTGTGGGACACACACATTGTATACATATTTTGTTTACTAACAAACACATACTGTATGTTTAGTAGGTTGTAGCTATCACAGTCAAAAAGCAGGGAGGTGTGTTCAACTGCACAAGACAAAACTATAAGAAAAGCAGGAGAAGTACTTGCTAGGAAATGGAAGCACTTTGATAGGTCAGCAGCACAGACCAAAAGTATTCCAAAAGTTGACGTTTCGCAAAATAGAGCTTTTGGAGTTTGCACTGCTGAGTGGTTCCTTGCAAGTACTTCTCATGTTTATCGTTATAGTTTACAAATATATGTTTATTATTGTAGCTCATTAGTAGTCTTCCAGAAGTTTTTCGTCTAATTTGTAAGTCATATTATATCATTGTCAGTAATGTGTCAAGATTTTGTTGTTGTCTTATCCAATCAGGCAGTATTACAGACCATGACAGCTACAATAATACAGGGTGTAGTGTCTCTCAGTATTTCCACAAATAAGCAACATCCTTAATTAGTTAGTAGTTATAATGTATTCTGTGAATTACTTACTTGTTGTTCGGAACGGAAATTTCCCATTTTGAATTTTAAACTATTTTTCCATCCATACCAACCTGTGGCAAGGGTTCTTAGCAATAAGTGCCCTGGCAACATCAGTAAATTGTTCATCTTGTGTATAAGCTGAGTACTTTTCCTCATCCAACTTCTGTCAGGAAATTCAAGACGGAACCCAAATTCAGGATGCCTAGCAGTGTGAGAATAAATAATGCTTTAATAAGGAGAATAGTCCAATGAAAATCCCCCCCAAAAAACCAACGGAGAATCACAGTTCAAAAGATCCATAGAAAAATAACCATGGGGAAAACTTTTCAATAGTCCACAAAACTTTTCAATAGTCCACAAAAACACAGAAAAACCCAACTGATACATCTGGTTAACTCAGATGTAGAGAAAGCATGGTCAAAATAAACACCAAAGAGCACAGAAAATAATCGACATAGTTCAAAAATCCTTGGAGAATCACGCTGCACAAAATTCACAGAAAAAGGGAAAATAAAGTCTGATAGTAATCTACAACGGAAACGTGGTTCCAAAATCCATGGGAAAGTACACATTTCAAAATCAACAGGAGCGAGAACAAGGGACATAAACCAAAAGACTAAAAAGGTAACTCAATGAGAAAACCATGGAGAACAGAACCTGCAAAACAAAACAAAACCAGCCGGGTCGAGAACCTGAGGCACACCACAGAGGCAGTATCAAAAACAAAAGCAATCAGAAGCCCGAAACTGGAAGAGCATGGAGTAGGGCAAAGGTGGATGATTCTACAGAGTGCAAGGGTGGCTGAAAAGATCATGTGGCAGGGAGAGAGTGTCGGCCATGTCTTTAAATAGTGCTGAAGTGCATAAAGTGGCGGTTAACCTGGAAGTACACAATCAAAGTATTAACAAGGGCCTGGAAGACAGCAGGGGCATTGGTCAGGCCAAATTGCATCACCAAGTACTCTTAATTACCAGTCGGCATGTAAAATGCTGTCTTCTATTCATCCCCTTTGCGGATCCGGACAAGGTGATATGTGTTGCAGAGGTCAAGCTTGGTGAAGATGGTGGCACCCTGGAGGAGCTCAAAAGCCGATGACATTAGTGGTAAGGGGTAACGGTTCTTAATGGTGATCTCGTTAAGACACAGGTAGTTGATGCACGGCTAAAAGGACTTGTCCTTTTTCTCCACAAAGAAAAACCCCACCCCGGCAGGAGAAGAGGATTGACATATAATACCAGTGGCAAGGGGGTTCTGAATGTACGTGTCCATAGCTTCCCTTTCAGGTCCTGAAAGATGGTAAAGGTGCCCGCTGGGGGTCATGGTACCTGGCAGATGGTCTATTGCACAGTCGTAGGCCCAGTGAGGAGGCAGAGATGAAGCCCTGGCCTTGCTGAAAACCGCCCCAATATCATGATAAACAGGTGGTATGGTACTGAGGTCAAGAAGGGGTTTGTTGGATGCAAGGGGTGGATGAGGAGTGCTTAGACGGAGGCAGTGAGAGTAGCAGAATGTACCACAGCTGAGAACTTGACCGTTGGTCCAGTCTTTGTGGGGATTATGTTTCCTTAGCCAGGGAAAACTGAACATGATGGGGGTTTGGGGTGAAGAGCTAATGAGGAACGACAGCCAATCCTGGTGGTGCTCAGCCATGGTAACCAGCAGAGGCTTTGTCCTGTGTTGGACATTGTGGAGGACATCAAAATGGTGCTATGGTCCTCATATAGCCCGACTACCACGGCATATGGACACCAGATACAACAGTGTTCATGTGTACGACCGCCAGACACTATTAGAGTTTGGAAATCATGCACCAGCCAAAGTGCATGATGAACTACAGAAAAGCCTTCGTGAACTTGGCTTGCAGCGGAGACCAGGCCCTGAGTCCTCTGCATCGCACGATGCTGTTGGCCAGGAGAGGAGTCAACAAAAGTGGTGCACGAGAAAGCAGAAGCGAGGCAAGAGGGCGGGTGTCCATGCTAGGCTAAAAACAAACCCTAGCTGGTCAGCACTCTCCTCCATTATTCTTTCCAATGTCTGCTCCCTGAATAATAAACTGGACTACATCCGACTCCAGCGAACTACATGGCGTGAGTACAGAGACTGCTGCGTCTTTGTTTTTACGGAGACGTGGCTCAGCAACAGAGTTCCGGACGCTGCTATTCAGCTAGACGGGCTAACTGCGTTTCATGCCGACAGAAATGCTGCTCTGTGTGCAAGAACTCTGTGCTTGTTTCTAGTTACTGTTACATTGCTAGTGGAGTTTGTGACTGTTAGATGCAGACCATTTTATTTACCACGGGAATAAACCACCATATTCATTGTCAGAGTGTACATTCCCCCCAGTGCTAATGCTAAAGAGGCTGTGTGTGACCTCTACAGAGCTATTAGCAAGCTGCAGAATGCTCACCCCGACAGACTGTTTATTATCACCGAAGATTTGAATCATGCAAATCTCAAGTCTGTTCTCCCTAAATTCCATCAGCATGTGGACTTTGCAACCAGAGGAGTGAATGCGCTTGATCTTGTTTATACAAACATTCCCAGCACGTATCGTGCGAAGCCCTGCCCCCACATCAGCTACTCAGACCACATCTCTGTTATGTTGATTCCAGCATACAGACCACTCGTCAGATGCTCTAAACCGGTTCTAAAACTGGTTAAAACCTGTCCAGAAGGAGCCATCTCTGCTCTTTAGGACTGTTTTGAGTGCACTGACTGAGACATGTTCAGGGAGGCTGCAACCAACGGCGATACCAAAGATTTGGAGGAATGTACGTCAGCAGTGACCAGCTACATCAGCAAGTGCATTGATGTTGTGACCATCTCCAAATCCATCACCACATGCTCCAACCAGAAGCTGTGGATGACCGCAAAAGTGTGTGTGCTGCTAAAATCCAGGGACTCTGCCTTCAAAGCTGGAGACAAGTATGCCCTAAGAACAGCACGGGCTAAATTGTCTCGAGCCATCAGGGAGGCAAAGCGTACACACTCCCAGAGAATCCATGGCCACTTCCAGAGCAGCGGTGACACTCGGTGCATGTGGCAAAGCATCCAGTCCAACACCAACTACAGGCCAGCTCCACCTGCCTGTGACAGTGATGCCTCCCTTCCAGATGTGCTGAACAGCTTCTATGCTCGGTTTGAGGCACAGAATGACGTAACAGCGAGGAAGACCATCCCTCCTCCAGAGGACCAGGTGCTATGTCTCACCATGGCCGATGTGAGGAAAACTCTATGCAGTTAACCCACAGAAAGCTGCTGGACCAGACAACATTCCTGGCAGAGTGCTCAGGGAATGTGCAGAACAGCTAGCAGATGTCTTCACTGACATCTTCAACATCTCCCTGAGCAGCGCCGTTGTACCAAAATGCCTAAAGACCACCACCATCATCCCCATGGCAAAGAAGTCTCCAGTGTCCTGTCTCAATGACTACCGTCCCATTTCACTCACACCTATCATCATGAAGTGCTTTGAGAGGCTCATCAGGAGGCAAATCAAGGACCTGCTGCCACCATCACTAGACTCCATGCAGTTTGTGTATTGTCCAAATCGCTCCACAGATGATGCCATCAACACAACTCTCCATCTGTCCCTCACACACCTGGAAAATAAGGACACTTATGTACGAATGCTGTTCATCGACTTCAGTTCAGCATTCAACACAACCATCCCTCAGCACCTGACTGAGAAGCTGAGCCTGCTGTACATCAACACCTCCCTCTGCAACTGGATCCTGGACTTCCTGACTGGACGAGACCTCAGTCAGTCCGGATCAGGAACAACACCTCCAGCACCACCACACTGAACACTGGAGCTCCTCAGGGCTGCATGCTCAATCCACTGCTGTTCACCCTGCTGACTCATGACTGTGCAGCAATGCAAAGCTCCAACCACATCATTAAGTTCGCAGATGACACGACCGTGGTGGGTCTCATCAGCAAGAACAATGAGTCAGCATACAGAGAGGAGGTGCAGAGGCTAGCAGCCTGGTGTAAAGTCAACAACCTGTCTCTGAACGTGGAGAAAATGAAAGAGATGGTTGTTGACTTCAGGAGTGCACAGAGTGACCATTCTCCACTGGACATTGAAGGGTCCAATGTGGAGATCATCAAGAGCACCAATTTCCTCTGTGTACCTTACCGGAGGACCTCACCTGGTCGCTCAACACCAGCTCCATCACCAAGAAAGCCCAGCAGCATCTCTACTTCCTGCGAAGGCTGAGGAAGGCTCATCTTCCACCTCTCATCCTGACCATCTTCTACAGAGGGACCATCGAGAGCATCCTGAGCAGCTGCATCACTGCCTGGTTCGGGAATTGCGGGAATTGGTCTCGGATCGCAAGACCCTGCAGAGGATAGTGAGGACAGCTGAGAAGATCATTGGAGTCTCGCTTCCCTCTATTACGGACATTTACTCCACATGCTGCATCCGCAAAGCCAACAGCATTGTAAATGACCCCACACACCCCTCACACACACTCTTTACCCTCCTGCTATCTGGAAAGAGGTACCATAGTATTCGGGCCCACACATCCAGACTGCTGAACAGCTTCTTCCCTCAGGCAATCAGGTGTCTCAACAGAGAACTGAACTAAACTGAGGAACATTGTCAGAACTCAGAGTCCCCTCTGAATGGACATTCTACAGGGTGGTTCTGAAGTCTTATCCAATTACCTATATTTACCAAATACTTTGCCAATTTAGAAGAAAGAAAATACAAGAATATAAGAAAGAACATAATGAAAAATACTCCAGGCTTGGATGAGAATACACAACCAGCTTTATTGGCACTTGGAAAAGAACATAGCTTCAGGCCTGATGCGGTCAAGTGCGAGTGCACCCCCCCCCCATACAAATTTACCCCTATATATAGACATCTCTACTCATCCTAATACTTGTTTGCCCTGCAATTGTTTTGACTATAGACAATTTTTCTGCTGAATATGCCCCCCAAAAATCAACCCCTCCTTCATTTGTCCATAACTGGTGGCCTTGAAGATACCACCTGTTGGCCTCAAGGATACCAAGTGCTGGGCCTTTAAGTCAGGCCTAGGCCTGTCTATTACTGTTTGATTTTAATGTAACATGTTACAGTATTTGCAGAAATGGGGTACTACTGGAATAATACTTTATTTTAGGTAATACTTTAGGATCCCATACATCAGTATACTTGAGTGTTGGCTTTGTGGGGTGCTTTGTACCTGGCATTTACTTAGAGCACTAAAACTTTTCCCCAATTCTTATTTATTTATTTATTTATTTATTTATTTATTCATTTATCCTTGTATATTCACTTACTTGGTTTTATTGTCTAAGAGGTTAAACTTATTTGCTCTGAAAGATAGTTTAGTTAGGTTTAGTTTAGTGTAATTTTAGCCCTAGTCTCCTCCCGTATTTCTATCATGCATCCCCCTATTCGTATTTCCCCTGTACATCATATCTGTGCTTGACTGCCATTCTGTGCTTTTTGCTATTTTTTCCCCATGTTTTGCTTAATACCAGCCACTAAAATGGTTCGTTTCCCATTTTGATTTAAGTTTGGCTTGGGCCATGACCCGCCTCACTTACAAACACAGCCACTTTCCTCCTCACCTCTCAAACTCCACTTCCATCTCTGAACCGGACCTGATTTAATCCCACGGAAATCTTACAGCTCACTTCCACCTTACCTTCTACCTAGGTAAGTCATTTTCCCTATTTACCTATTCCCTCTACCTTGTGCTCTCTCTGTGATATACTTTGATTTTAGTACAATATGGTATATGTGAAATTCTACTCCTAATATTAATTTCTCATTCAATTGTTTTGCTTCATCAGGCATTTTATATCTTGTTGTTGTCCTATCTGAGGGTTGTTATGATATTCCCCTCTCCTAGAGTAACTTAAGGATTAAATGATTACTGATTAAAGTAGATAGTAAATTAGCTTAAACTTTGTAACTTATTTAAAGATTACTAAAATGACTAAATGATTAAAGTAAATTAGAGTAACTTATTAAAAGATTTAATGATTGGAAAAGATTAGATTCATTTTAATAATTATAGTTAGCTAGAATTAGAATTATAAATAGATTTTTAAATGATTAGAATTTGATTTAGGCAAAAGTATGATTCTCAAGGAAATTTTTCAACAACATGGACACACACACACACCCACACCCCTGATATTGTTTACATGCACATGTCACTTTTAATATTTGTACTATAACTTTAAAAATTATAACTGTGTTAACTATCTCTGCTGCTATTCTTGCACTCACTGTACAACACTGTTCTTTCTTTGCACACAGTCGGCATTATGTGTCTTGTGTCCACTAGCTCCCCTTTCAGGGACAAGCCTGCCCTTTTGCTGGGCAGGAACTTGCAAAATGATCTGGGTTACCAAATAGTAACCCTGTCATCTGCTTGGTGTGAGTCTTCTGTTCTACTGGGCAAAAACAAATTCATATCCAGACTTCTTATAATTAATGAGCAAATATCATTAATATCCTTTTACTCTTTTATTAGCTAACTTTGATTTTTCTTGTTTGAATCTTCAGATATAATTCAAAACTACACAGCTCTACCATGGTTATAGTGGACGTAAAACTTATCAGGGTTCATAGCAGATCCTGTTGAATTTAAGAGGCAGTATGCTAAAAACAAAAATTGTTACATGTGTTTTTTTTTTTTTATACATAAATAGATATGCCAATGCTTTCATGCATGCTGCTCAATTATTAAATGAGAAAATGTGCTTACAAGATTTCTTTGCTGAAGTATTCTTTGATTAAACAAGTTTATTCCAAAGCTGATCATATTACATTGTATATAAAAGAGGTAAGATATTACAAAGCTGTACATAACACTCACCTATATTACACACATCTGCTGTACATCTGTTCTATTCTAATATGCATGCTTTATTTGGTGCATCTCTAACAGCTCCAAAGGAATACTCCTATCAGATACACATAAACCAGTCTCAAGCCAGCGTTGATCAAAGTTTATGATTATTACCAAATAAGTAAGATTTTCCTGGATTGTGTTTTAAACATGGTATTGAGACTATATTGCTTCCATTTATTGATTCTTTCATTTAGGTAACGAGTCCAAGTCAGAGTACACCTCCCCCTGTGTGTAAGCTGCAAAAAAGCATTTCTGCATGCCTTTAGTGTGCTGGTTATTTGTCATGCCTAAGAAATAAATATGGACTTCACATACATATTACATTACTGAACCAATTCAATTTTAATGTTTTCATTTTTTTTGCAATATATCTCTCAGTCTGAAGGTTTTAATCTAATAAGCCCAGCACAGTAGAATCAGAGCCGGTCAGTGACACTCATGTCAGTTGATTGCACAGGGTTATCTACCCCTTGGATTTGATGTGTATTGTATATTATGTAATATTTCAGCCTGTGTTTGGTGGATAATTCTCAAATTATTCTTTACTATTTGTTAAATAATGGATATAATGGTGATACAAAGTTTATTTAAAGGGATATTTTGTATAACTGAGCCCTGATATTTTTTTTGCCTATAGTTATGATATTACGTACCTCTGAAATCACTTCACTTGAGCCCAGGAATGCTATATAAATGTAAATTCATTTCATATTAAGTAATTGTACCTGAAATGACAGATTTGTAAGGATAGCGACAAAAGAAAAAGATTCAGAAGTACAGCTACTTGAAGACTTTCACAAATTTATTTACTACTGATAAAGGTTTTGATGTACACTGATGTCCAAGTTCAGTAATTAATATGAATTTTTAAATGCTTTAATAAGTGTTAGTATACTATTGTATGTGTGCATAATAACAAAATTATTACTTGGAAGTTTTTTTGTTGAAGAAAATTACCTAAAGCCTGTTTCCTGTGTGGGTGAGATTTGTTTGAAGAGATTTGTTTGAACTCAAGTGAAATAGGTTAGTGATAATATTTACTGGAACAGTGTGACGAAAGTTAGAGTGCAACTTTGAACTTTTGCATGCTGAAAACAACTGAACAAAGAACAGAAAACCTCAGTATTTAATAGCTGACATGCAATCCACACAGTTAAAAGATGACTATTTTAAATATCCATATAATTTTAAAGAAATTCTAAAAACCCCTGACAGTGTGCAGACATTTATTCATATATCTATTAGTGACACTCAAGTGTGGAAGAATTGCCAAAGTGTGTAGTATTTCAACTAGAAGCATAGTATCACAGTCATGTTTTAACATTATAAACCCTAATAATATGTAAAGCATAAAACTCATTAATATTGCACATCTACAAACCCGATTCCAAAAAAGTTGGGACACTGTACAAATTGTGAATAAAAACAGAATGCAATGATGTGGAAGTTTCAAATTTCAATATTTTATTCAGAATACAACATAGATGACATATCAAATGTTTAAACTGAGTAAATGTATCATTTTAAGGGAAAAATAAGTTGATTTTAAATTTCATGGCATCAACACATCTCAAAAAAATTGGGACAAGGCCATGTTTACCACTGTGTGGCATCCCCTCTTCTTTTTATAACAGTTTGCAAACGTCTGGGGACTGAGGAGACAAGTTGCTCAAGTTTAGGAATAGGAATGTTGTCCCATTATTGTCTAATACAGGCTTCTAGTTGCTCAACTGTCTTAGGTCTTCTTTGTCGCATCTTCCTCTTTATGATGCGCCAAATGTTTTCTATGGGTGAAAGATCTGGACTGCAGGCTGGCCATTTCAGTACCCGGATCCTTCTTCTACGCAGCCATGATGTTGTAATTGATGCAATATGTGGTCTGGCATTGTCATGTTGGAAAATGCAAGGTCTTCCCTGAAAGAGACGACGTCTGGATGGGAGCATATGTTGTTCTAGAACTTGGATATACCTTTCAGCATTGATGGTGCCTTTCCAGATGTGTAAGCTGCCCATGCCACACGCACTCATGCAACCCCATACCATCAGAGATGCAGGCTTCTGAACTGAGCGCTGATAACAACTCGGGTTGTCCTTGTCCTCTTTAGTCCGGATGACATGATGTCCCAGTTTTCCAAAAAGAACTTCAAATTTTGATTCGTCTGACCACAGAACAGTTTTCCACTTTGCCACAGTCCATTTTAAATGAGCCTTGGCCCAGAGAAAACGCCTGCACTTCTGGATCATGTTTAGATATGGCTTCTTTTTTGACCTATAGAGTTTTAGCCGGCAACGGCGAATGGCACGGTGGATTGTGTTCACGACAATGTTTTCTGGAAGTATTCCTGAGCCCATGTTGTGATTTCCATTACAATAGCATTCCTGTATGTGATGCAGTGCCGTCTAAGGGCCCAAAGATCACAGGCATCCAGTATGGTTTTCCGGCCTTGACCCTTACGCACAGAGATTGTTCCAGATTCTCTGAATCTTTGTATGATATTATGCACTGTAGATGATAACTTTTTAGCAATTTTTCTCTGAGAAACTCCTTTCTGATATTGCTCCACTATTTTTCGCTGCAGCATTGGGGGAATTGGTGATCCTCTGCCCATCTTGACTTTTGAGAGACACTGCCACTTTGAGAGGCTCTTTTTATACCCAATCATGTTGCCAATTGACCTAATAAGTTGCAAATTGGTCCTCCAGCTGTTCCTTATATGTACATTTAACTTTTCCGGCCTCTTATTGCTACCGGTCCCAACTTTTTTGGAATGTGTAGCTCTCATGAAATCCAAAATGAGCCAATATTTGGCATGACATTTCAAAATGTCTCACTTTCAACATTTGATATGTTATCTATATTCTATTGTGAATAAAATATAAGTTTATGAGATTTGTAAATTATTGCATTCCTTTTTTATTCACAATTTGTACAGTGTCCCAACTTTTTTGGAATCGGGTTTGTAAATAATGTTTGGATTATGCATGTTCTAAAATTAGAATTATATTCAAATAATTTTATTCATCATGAAAATTATTTAATTGTCACTGATCTAGAAAATCATTTCAACCTGAGACCTCAGAGACATTATATACATAGAGAAAGAATCACAGTGACTATGTGATCAGCTACCCTTTATTTATTAGCTTACATTTTAATAAATTACTGTGAAACCACTTTTGTATATTTTTCATTAATATTTCATACAAATAATGTTATTCAGTTGTGTTGTTTGTATTTCTACTGCATATGTATTAACCAAATAAGTACAATAAATAATCTGTCTGTGATGAGAGGATGAGTTCAGATGGAGTGGCATCATTAAAAAGCCACTTTCTTAAAAAAAAGAAAAAACCTTTTGCTAACATTACCACTCGGTAAAGCTAGATGTCTTACCTTTCACATAAAGGCAACAGTGTTTCAGAAGAGCTGGAGCTGGCTCTTTCTGAGGGTTTAATAGAAGGATCACCACGAGCCTCAGTTTCAGTGCTTTAAGAGACAAAATTGCATAAATTAATAATAAATATATTTGTCATGTTTTAGTTTTGCCAAAAAAAACAAAAAAAACAATAGAAGTATATGAAATTATTGAATTGCCAATAATTTTAGAGTTGACTATATTCATTTTCATAAATTTTTATAATGAATTGCAATGATTCTTGAACAGACGGTATTATTGTAACATCCGCGGCCGCCCGCACCTCGAGCCCGGATGCCCCTAATAACCGCGTACACCCGCACGCCATGGAAACAGACCAATGCGCAGGATTAAACGTAGCGCTGCTTTATTAACAAGGGTAAGACAGGACTAAAACGAAACTAAACATAATAAACAAAACATGCAAACGTGCAAAACAAACAAACAGCGTCAAACAATGACTGACAAAAGACAAGTACGCAAGGGCTTGTATATAAAGGTCAGAACATCAAGGTAAATGGGAAGCAGGTGACAAGATGAGAAGGCGGAACAATAGGGAGGGCGTGGCACAAAGTACAAGCGAAAACAAAGAGAAAAGCAGACTCCGCCGATTCACCTGCCAGCACCCCCTCCAGTGGTCTGGCAGGGAACTGTTCCAGTGGTTCCTGACAACGATAGAGTCAAATAAATCTCTAGGTGTGACCAGCTTATTGATTGCTCTCAAAGTTTGAATTGATAAGAATTTCAAAGGAATTTAATACAAATTCAATTTATTCATGAATGAAAGTTCTGGATCCTTAAAAAGACTAAAAGACTAGAAATGCAGATTTCATTCAGGTTCCTGATTAGGCATAAATAATTTAAATAATAAACAAACAAACAAACAAACAAATAAATAAACATCCCTGCCTAATCTCTTAATGCTATACATAGAGATTAGACAGTTATGTTTATTTAAATCTGGACAAGTTGTTCTTACTCAAAAAAAAAAAGGAAACCAATTTCCTTGAAAAAAAGTAAGTATATACAAGAAATAGTTTCAAGTTATGTTTACTTAATATGTACTTGTTATGCTTACTAAAATGTTTTTTGCATTTAATTAATTTTTAAATTTAAATAACTTGTGAATGCCAGATACACTTAACTTGTTCTCCTAAGTGTTCACAACTTAAGCCAACTACACCAGGTTATGTAAGTAACCCGGTTCCCTGAGAAGGTAATGAGATGCTGTGTCATGGCTGATGCTATGGGTATACTTCTTTGCGGAAGTTGAGTCTGAAGCTCTGTGTGAAATCGGCTCAGGTAGGTCATGTGACGAAGCGAAGTGCTCCAGCAAGACCATAAAAAGGAATCTACGTCACATTACTCCAGCTTCAGCTTGTCTGAAGGAAGTGCAAGTGAACGCCAGGGGTGTGGTTAGAGGAAACTCAACGCTGCGTCATAGCTGACACTATGGGAACACCAATACCGATGCCGCCACACGCCAGAAGATGTTTGTCCTAGAGGTCGTGAAAGGGCACAAACAAGTTGGGAGCAAAGTACCATTAGCCTTGTAAAACCCAGGACTCAGGAGTGGGGGCAAGGTCCAGGTGAAAGAACCTGATAAGGGTGTGCGGAGAGGACAAACCCACCGCAGCACAAATATCCTGGAGGGGACGCCCCTGGCCAGAGTGCTGGACAAGGCGATACACCTAGTGGAATAAGCCGTAATACCTAGAGGCAAAGCCACACAGAGGCCTAGGAGATAGCTGACTCTGCCCAGCACAAGGTGCTGCATGGAGACTGGATTGCTTTTGTTGCAGCCACCAAAGCTGGGAAAAGGTAGAGGACTTACAGCATGTGCACAAACAATAGGCATAAGTGCTGAGAAACTGAACTGGGCACAGCAGGTGTAGTTCCGCCGATTCATTTGGCGGAGGGCAGAGGCCATTTCCAGGGTCAGAAACTCCTCAGAGGCTGACTCCATTGGCTCAAATGGGGCTTAGAGAATTCCCTCCAGGACCACTGAGAGGTCCCAGGAGGGGAGACATGGTCTGCAGGAAAGCACTGCGCTGCGCAGAAGGTGAGCGACCAGAGAACAGGCACATGACTCACAGCAATGGATGCCACATATACCTCAATGTAGAGGGTGATAGGCCCTCAAAGTTGCATGTCTGCAGGAACACTAGCACTGTACTATCAGGGCAGAGAACTAGATCCTGACGCTGCCAATTACACTAGAGGCAAAAGTTCAAGATAGTCTCCACAACCTTGGTTGGGGGACCAGATTCTAGGATCTGGTCCTCCTCAGGGGCCAGACCAAGAGGTTCCCAATCTCAAATGAAGAATAAAGGTATGTCTTATTTTATATTTATATTTATGTATACATTTACTAAATTTCTATTTTATGTGTGCATCATTTTCATGTATTACAGGGTGGTGTAAATGATAAAGTGGCCATTACTGCCTACATCACTGCAGCATTCCTTGAATATAAATATAACATTCATTCATTGTCTACCGCTTATCCGATCTATACTTGGGTCACATGGAGCCTGTGCCTATCTCAGGCGTCATTGGGCATCAAGGCAGGATACACCCTGGATGGAGTGCCAACCCATCGCAGGGCACACACACTCTCATTCACTCACGCAATCACACACTACGGACAATTTAGAGATGCCAATCAACCTACAATGCATTTCTTTGGACCGGGGGAGGAAACAGGAGTACCCGGAGGAAACCCCTGAGGCACGGGGAGAACATGCAAACTTCGCACACAGGGCGGAGGCAGGAATCGAACCCCCAACCATGGAGGGGTGAGGCAAATATGCTAACCACTAAGCCACTGTTCCCCCCCTATGAATATAACATAAAAATTTAAAACAGAGGCAGGACAAACATAATAACAATATGCTCTGTAATATTTGAGGCATCAAAACCAAATTTATTTAATAAGTTAGTATACTGGGGGGCACGGTGGCTTAGTGGTTAGCACGTTTGCCTCACACCTCCAGGGTTGGGGGTTTGATTCTCCCTCCACCGTGTGGTGTGGAGTTTGCATGTTCTCCCCGTGCCTCGGGGGTTTGCTCCGGTTTCCTCCCCCAGTCCAAAGAGGTTGATTGGCATCTCTAAATTGTCCGTAGTTTGTGGTGTGTGCGTGTGTGTGTGTGTGTTGTGTGTGTGTGTGTGTGTGTGTGTGTGTGTGTGTGTGTGTGTGTGGTGTGTGTGTGTGTGTGTGTGTGTGTTGTGTGTGTGTGTGTGTGTGTGTGTGTGTGTTGTGTGTGTGTGTGTGTGTGTGTGTGTGTGTGTGTGTGTGTGTGTGTGTGTGCCCTGCGATGGGTTGGCACTCCATCCAGGGTGTATCCTGCCTTGATGCCCTATGACACCTGAGATAGGCACAGGCTCCCTGTGACCCGAGTGTAGTTCGGATAAGCGGCAGACAATGAATGAATGAAAGTTAGTATACTGTAAAAGATAAGGAAATATTGAAAACCTACATATAGTTGCACTTAAAATTATTCAACTGCCACAAAATAACAAGGATTTGAAGATCATGCTTTTCTGAAGACCTGCGATATTCTAAAATGACCTCTGTTTCAAGTTGAATGAGCAAATAAGGCAATTATAATTTGACTTGATTATTTAAAATTATGATACAATATTTCTGAGTAGGTTATGAGTGGAGATCATTGATCATCAGTGGTCTTGTGTCCAAAGACAGCTGTCAAGATAGCTAACAAATCCACATTATGATAGTGACAATAACAAAATGTAGACATATGGGATATAAAAGAAGATTGTTTTTTTTTTTTATTTGTGGCAGCAGAGAGAATGTCTCTAAGAATGTTTCATTATAAAGATATTCATGCCTTACAGCTTAGAGGTATATAGCTAGCAATCAATAGCAAGCAAGTGATCTGTTCTTCAAGCTTATTTGCTATAATGACAGTGTGAATCATGCTTTCTGTTTGAGGTACAAAGCACAAGAGGAATGCCACCTCTAAGCATGTAGAGCTATCAGGTCAGTCTTAATCATCTTCTGTCTCTTTTATTTTAGATGGTCATCTTCACTGGTCTCAGTCAGCATTAGAGTCTGGCTCATTGTCAGTGGAAATCACTTCCTATGTGCTGCTAGCTGTTCTCACTACATGCCAACTCACTGCTGCGGATGTAGGCTATGCTAATAGGATAGTTAGCTGGCTGGTGAAGCAGCAAAATCCCTATGGAGGTTTTTCCTCCACCCGGGTACTTGATTAATTTGCATTTCTTCATATTTAATTTCACTTCCAGCTTCACTGTCCCAAATTTTGTCTTGCATCACCCAGCTTATAAAACAGACAAAACAATCCAAACTTCCAAACCCCATACAAAACACCAAACAACAGCTAAAATATGGTCCAAAAACCACTGGGATCCCACTAAATATTAAGAATTCAGTGCTAAATATTCAGCAGAGCAATGACTGTAGAGTTAAAGACAGTCTAGTCCTTCCACCAGGTGAGCTTATATGTGGCTCTTTTTTACTTGGAAATGTCAGAAAGAAACTAAATTTGTCATTTTACTGATCATTTTTTATATTAAGTCCATTATTTTACTCAAGCTTTGATTAAATTCAAATACAGTAAAAATTGGCATCATAAATGTACAAGCATATATATATATATATATATATATATATATATATATATATATATATATATATATATATATATAAGAATTTTATAGTTCTCCAAGAATCTCAGTTGTTGAGACTTTTTCTCACTGATTTAAGAGTAGGACCTTCCTTTTTTCAATATAATTTTCTTTTCGTTTAATCAGGACACAGTTGTTGCTCTCCAAGCTCTGGTTTTGTACTCAACTAAAGTGTTCAGCTAAGAAGACTCTAGCACAGTAACTGTAAAGTCAGCAAATAGACACAGTTACAACTTTGATGTGAACCAGAACAGCAAGCTACTGTACCAAGAAAGATAACTGCAGGATGTTCTTTGCAAGTACAGCATTGGCATGAAGGGCTCCACCTGCGTGGAGCACCTCCAAGGCTTCCTGTCTTACAAACCTTTATTTTTTTCAGAGAAGAATAGAGTCCTATGAATCTGCAAGTGATTGTATAAACACTGACTGCCCAAGTTCCCCAACAAATACTTTTTATCCAAGTCTATTCATTATATGTTTTTAATTGCTTGCTTTTTGTTTATTAAATCAAATCCCTGCTTGCAGACAGCACTTTTCTACAATGTCCCAACACTTACTGAAATCAGTACACTGAACACTACAGCAGATACTGAAGGAAACTGTACAAAATCATTTGGTCACATTTTGACTATTAGGTTCTCTAATAGTCTCTTGTCCTGTAAGTATAAATACATGCTAAACCCTTTAAGTAATTTGAAAGAAAAAAAAAAAGAACAGTACCTGATTCATTTGATTTAGAAATGATTTTATGTATACTGTATATGTACAGTCATTCAAATCTGACATTAAAACACTGCAGAATCACATCAAGTAAAAAAAAGATATACACTTAGCAATATTATGCGGTATGTATAACACAACCAAACAATGATTTCTTTTTATGTTTATATCATGTAGACCAAGATGGCAGCGCGTAATTGCAAATGTTCGATCTCTGGTGAACAAAATGGGTGAACTGCGACATTGGATACCAACACAAAAGCGGATCAAGGAATGTAATGTCATGATTTTTACAGAAACATGGCTTAAAAACAACATTCCCAGCAGCGCCATTGAGCTAGACGGACACAGTGTTTTCTGAGCAGACAGATCAGCAGTGGACTCCGGTAAGCACAAGGGTGTAGGTCTGTGTATTTATGTTAACAAATCATGACTCGACTGTAATTGGCTGTCATTGCTCAACTCATCTGGAGTATTTGATGATTAAATGCAGACCTTTTTATTTACCAAGAGAATTCTCAGCCATTGTTGTGACTGCAGCATACATCCCTCCAGATTCTATTGCAAAGTCTGCTATGGAAGAACTGCATGCAGCTATCAGCAAGCAACAGGCCAAGCATCCCGGTGGAGCTATTATTGTTGCTGGGGATTTCAACCACTCCAACTTAAAATCTGTACTCCCCAAATTTCATCAGCATGTTTCCTACGCTTCTAGAGGGGACAACACACTGGACCATGTCTACACTAACACCTGATCACCTCTCTTTGTACATGTTACCCAAATACACACCACTCATCAAACATGTGAAACTATCAGTGAAGACAGTGAAGGTATGGCCGGAGAGGGGCATTTCCTCACTACAGCAACAGCTACAAGACATATTCACCTCACAGGCCATCTCAGGCGCAGAGACAGACATGAACATCTATACATCATCTATACTGGACCATATCAACATGTGTATTGACAACGTCACCACTGTCAAACATGTGAAACACTTTCCTAATCAGAAGCCATGGATGAACTCTGAGGTTCGCCTCTTGTTGAAAGCAAGAGATACTGCTTTTAAATCCGGTGATGCAGAGGACTACAGCAGAGCCAGGGCCAGCCTGAAAAGGGGCATTAGGAAAGCCAAGAAGACTTAAAAAAAGTTCACCCCACCCCCCCCAAGATCCTGACCAACTTTTACCGCTGCATTATTAATTACCGAGCATCTTGACGAGCTCCATCACAGTGTGGTATGGCAGCTCCACAGTGTGTGAAAGGAAATCACTGCAAAGGGTGGTGAAAACCGATCAACGCATCATCGGCACCCAACTACCTGCCATTGAGTCTCTTTACCACAGTAGATGTCTGCGCAGAGCACACAAAATTATCAAGGACTCCTCCCACCCTAGTCACAAACTGTTCAACCTCCTTCCATCCAGGAGGAGATACAGGTCCATCCACACCAGAACCAGCAGGTTCAGGGCCAGTTTTTTCCCCACAACCATAAATCTTCTGAACTCTACACTACACCGCTAGGACACTCATGCCTCACTACACTCACCACCTTGCAGTTCTGCTTCACCTTGTACATTCTGCTACATTTTCTCTGTATAATATAATTATAATGTACATATTGTTAATTCATAGATCACACCTGCTTTTATCTATCTATATTCATTGTCTAAAGCTTATCCGATCTATTCTTGGGTCACGGGGAGACTGTGCCTATCTTAGGCGTCATTGGGCATCAAGGCAGGATACACTCTGGACGGACTGCCAACCCATCACAGGGCACACGCAAGCACACACACACACTCTCATGCAATCACACACTGGACAATTTAGAGATGCCAATCAACCTACCATGCATGTCTTTGGACCGGGGCACCCCCAAGGCACAGGGAGAACATGCAAACTCCACGCACACATGGCGGGGATCAAACCCTGGAGGTGTGAGGCAAAAGTGCAAACCACCATGCTCCCTTATCTATCTATCTATCTATCTATCTATCTATCTATCTATCTATCTATCTATCTATATCTATATCTATATCTACATCTATATATATATCTATCTATATATCTGTAACGGCGGGCCGCCGGAGGCGGAAGTGGCCGGATCCATTCGCCGAGCTGGCGACGGGACACAGGCAGTACGGGAAATTGGGGACAGAAAAGTGGGTCGATACCGGGAAGGCAATAATCCAAGCGTCAGTACAAAAGGGGTAATCCAATAGCGAAAGTCCGAAAACAGTCCGAGGTCAATAATCCAACAATCGAAACATCCGGGGCAAAACGAAAGCAGTAACAATAAACAATCCAGGTCATACACGGTAATCCAATCAGAAATAGCAGTACGCCAACGCTCGGTAAATCCCATATGAAATATTACTTCGCGCCGGCCAGGAAGTGCGCACCCTTTTTAAATCCCCCCGTGAACCGGAAGCGGCTTCAAAACACGGGCGAGGGCTCCCTCTCGCGGTCACCTCTAGCGCGAGTCGTGACAGAGCCCCCCCCTCTAGGAACACCTCCCGGGGTTCTCCGCCGAGGACGCCCTCTAGGACGCGGTGCGGGCCTGGTCGGATGGTCGCGGTGGAAATCCTCCACGAGCGACGGATCCAGGATGTCGGCGGCCTCTACCCACGAACGTTCCTCGGGGCCGTACCCCTCCCAGTCCACGAGGTACTGAAGACGGGACCGAACCCGCCTGGAGTTCAGCAGGGACCGTACCCGGTACGCTGGGAACCCCTCGATGTCCAGAGGCGGCGGCGGCTCCTCACAGACCCCTGTCTCCCCGGCGGAGTGTGCTGGCTTAAGGAGGGAAACGTGGAAGGTGGGGCATATACGGTAGGATGTCGGGAGCCGAAGTCGGTACGCCACAGGATTCACCTGACGGACAATCTCAAAAGGACCGACGAACTTAGGGTTGAGTTTCCGGCAGGGCAGCTTCAGATGCAGGTTCCGTGTTGACAGCCACACCTTCTGTCCCACCCGGTAGGCGGGGTGCGGCCGACGGCGTCGGTCAGCCTGAATCCTCTGTCTCCTCACTGCCCTTTGTAGGCGCACGTGGGCTCGTTCCCACACCTCCTGACTTAGCCGATACCACTCCTCCACAGCCGGAACATCGGACGGCTCCCCCGACCAGGGGAACAGTGGTGGTTGATACCCCAATACGCATTGAAACGGCGTCAGACCCGTGGAGGAGCGGATGAGAGAGTTCTGGGCATATTCGGCCCACGGCAGGAATTCACTCCATCGGCGTTGTTCCCGGCTACAGTATGTCCTGAGGAAACGACCGATCTCCTGATTCAGGCGCTCCGCCTGCCCGTTCGACTGGGGGTGGTAGCCTGAACTCAAGCTAACCCCAATGCCCAATCTTGCGCACAGCGACCCCCACACCCGGGAGGTAAACTGCGGGCCCCGATCCGAAACAATGTCCTCAGGCAGCCCAAAGTTGCGAAACACGTGATGAAACATGGCCTCCGCAGACTGCAAGGCCGTGGGTAAACCCTTGAGGGGGATCAGTTTACACCCCTTCGAGAAACGATCTACCACCACCATCACCGTCGTGAAACCTCCGGAGTCTGGCAGGTCGGTCAGGAAGTCCACCGACAGGTGCGACCAGGGCCGTCGAGGGATCGGAAGGGGTTCCAGCAGCCCCTCCGGAAGTAAACGACTGGTCCGCGCCTGGGCACACGTGGGGCACGACCTGACATACTCCTCCACGTCGGAGCCCAGGGAGGGCCACCAGAACCGGTTGCGGACGAGTTGGGTAGATCGGCGAATGCCTGGGTGTCCGGAGCTGGGGGCCTCGTGCACCCACTGCATAACCTGTTGTCGGAAGTGTAGGGGCACGAAGAGTTTGGTAGATGGACAGCCGGCAGGGGGCGGTTCGTCGGTGTGGGCCCGTCGAATCTCCTCGATGAGGTTCCATTGCACCGGCGCCAGAATCGCTGTAGCCGGCAAGATGACATCCGGCTGAGTCGGCTCGTCGTCCGCCTCGAACTGTCTGGACAGCGCATCTGCCTTGCCGTTCTTAGACCCGGGACGGTATGTTACAGTAAATGCAAAGCGAGTGAAGAAGATGGCCCACCTAGCTTGTCGAGGGTTCAGTCGCTTGGCTCCCCGAAGATACTCTAGGTTGCGGTGGTCTGTGAGCACCTGAAAAGGATGGCGCGCTCCCTCCAGCCAGTGGCGCCACTCCTCCAACGCTGCTTTGATGGCGAGCAATTCCCGGTTGCCTACATCGTAGTTCACCTCTGCGCTCGTCAGCTTCCTGGAATAAAAAGCACAGGGGTGAAGCTTACCGGGTTCGCCGTGTCGCTGGGATAGCACCGCCCCGAGTCCACTGCTGGATGCATCCACCTCCACCACGAACGGCAGGTCCGGGTCTGGGTGTCGCAAGATAGGAGCAGTGGTGAAACAGTTCTTCAGCTGCTGGAAGGCCGACCGGGCCGGGTCCGTCCAGGTCAGCTTCTTGGGCTTACCCCTGAGTAGCGACGTCAACGGGCCGGCCACCGAACTGTAATTCCGGATGAACCTCCGGTAAAAGTTGGTGAAGCCCAGGAAGCGCTGTAGCTCTCGCACCGAGTTGGGGGCAGGCCACTCCGTCACCGCCTGGACTTTAACCACATCCATCTCTACTCCATGTCGGGAGATCACATACCCCAGGAATGTCACTGTGGGTCGATGAAACTCACATTTCTCCAGCTTCGCATATAGGTGGTGCTGCTGCAGTCTACCCAGCACCTCCCGAACCAAACGCACATGCTCCTCCATAGAAGAAGAGTACACCAGTATGTCATCAATGTAAGCGATGACCCCTTTCCCCAGTAGGTCCTGGAAAACCCCGTTAATGAGGGCCTGGAACACTGCTGGGGCATTAGTGAGGCCGAATGGCATCACACAATATTCGTAGTGGCCACTAGTAGTGTGAAAAGCGGTCTCCCACTCATCCCCCTCACGGATACGCACCAGGTTGTAGGCACTCCTGAGGTCTAGTTTGGTGAATACCCTAGCACCCCGTAGTTGCTCCAGCGCAGCGGGTACCAGGGGCAAAGGGTAGGGGTAGCGAACGGTAATGGCGTTCAACCCCCTGTAGTCGATACAGGGCCGGAGACCCCCATCCTTTTTCCCGACGAAGAAGAAGCCTGCTGCCGCGGGTGAGGTGGATGGTCGAATGTGCCCCGCGTCCAGGGCGGTCTCGATATACTCCTCCATGGCTTTAGACTCAGGAAGAGAAAGAGGGTAGACCCGCCCCTTTGGGAGAGATGTGTTGGGCAGCAGGTCTATAGCACAATCCCAGACCTGATGTGTCGGCAGGCGTGCCGCCCTCTCCTCACTAAAAACCTCCATGAAATCAGTGTACTGGTGCGGGAGATGTCCGTGTGCTGCCGAAGTCATGTTGTCCACACGGGAAGTCCCGCAGGGCCTAGGCACCGGGTCCCGTAGGCACCCCTTGAGGCAGGCAGGCGACCAGCGGGCTAGCTCCCCCGAGCGCCAGGAGATTTGGGGGTCGTGGTGCCTCAGCCACGGGAAGCCCAGGATTACTGGGTTCGCCGGTGATGCGGTGACGTAAAAGGCCAACTGTTCGTGGTGGAAGAGCCCTACTCGGAAGTCCACGAGCTCCGTCTGACGTGTTAGGTAGCCCTCCCCAATGGGCTGACTGTCGATGGCCGTGATCCTCAATGATGGCACGCAAGGGAAGGTGGGGATCCCGAGTTCCTCCACCAACGCCCTGTCGATGAGGTTCACGGCTGCTCCAGAGTCAATTAACGCTGTAACAGAAAACCAGCGATCAGAGCAACGGAGAGACACTGGCACCGTCAGGCTAAAAAACAGGGAACTGCCACCCACCTGGGCTGATGAGGGTCTTTCTGGGCACCGGGAACTCAAATGTCCGGAGGCCCCGCAGTTGTAGCACAACCGCATCTGACCGCGAGGCCGGTGTCCCTGGGCAGCCAACCTGGATCTCCCCAGTTGCATGGGCTCCGGAGCCTCCTCCCGACGTTCAGGGTAATCCGGGCGTACTCTGGGGCGAGCAGAGGCAGAGGCTTGGGTCCCCGTGCGGTGTTGGCGCTGCAGATTGTCCAGTCTGATGGACGTCGCCACAAACTGGGACAGGGAGGTCGCCTCCGTATGGCAAGCTAGCTCAGCCTGGAGCCCGGGG
This sequence comes from Hemibagrus guttatus, assembly GCA_033459395.1. Taxonomy (NCBI): domain Eukaryota; kingdom Metazoa; phylum Chordata; class Actinopteri; order Siluriformes; family Bagridae; genus Hemibagrus; species Hemibagrus guttatus. The sequence goes on from JAUCMX010000011.1 coordinate 9,444,800, forward strand.
TTTAGACCGGCGCGGTACACGGCCCAGAGTGCCGCGTCATTCCAGCCAGACTGGGCCGCCAGAGTGCGGAACCTGATGGCATAGTCCGCTGCGGTCTCAGAGCCCTGGCGCAGCTCCATGAGTTGGAGGGAAATGTCCTTGCCGCCCGCAGGATATTCAAAAACCTCCCTAATCATCCCAGCGAAGTAGGCAAAAGATATTTTTACCTGCGGGTCAGCGTCCCAGACGGCCGACGCCCATTCAAGAGCCCTATCAGTCATAAGCGAGAGCAAAAAGGCACATTTTGTCCCCTCTTCACGATACATCCCCGGCTGATGCGAAAAGAAAACCTCGCACTGACGTAAGAAACCGCGACAACGGTCAGCAGACCCATCAAACTTTTCTGGCAACGCCAGCCGGGGTGACTCACCGCGTGCAGATGGTGGATCAATGGGTGCCGCGATACTCGCGCCGCTGAGCTGGGCTTGCAGCGCCGTCACCTGATCCTGATAGGAGCGAATGATCGCTCCTTGCCGCATGATGATATCGCGCAGCTCCGCTGGATCCGTGATGGGCGAAGTAATCTGTAACGGCGGGCCGCCGGAGGCGGAAGTGGCCGGATCCATTCGCCGAGCTGGCGACGGGACACAGGCAGTACGGGAAATCGGGGACAGAAAAGTGGGTCGATACCGGGAAGGCAATAATCCAAGCGTCAGTACAAAAGGGGTAATCCAATAGCGAAAGTCCGAAAACAGTCCGAGGTCAATAATCCAACAATCGAAACATCCGGGGCAAAACGAAAGCAGTAACAATAAACAATCCAGGTCATACACGGTAATCCAATCAGAAATAGCAGTACGCCAACGCTCGGTAAATCCCATATGAAATATTACTTCGCGCCGGCCAGGAAGTGCGCACCCTTTTTAAATCCCCCCGTGAACCGGAAGCGGCTTCAAAACACGGGCGAGGGCTCCCTCTCGCGGTCACCTCTAGCGCGAGTCGTGACAATATCTATATATATCTATCTATATATCTATATATATCTATCTATATATCTATATATATATATATACATATATATATATATATATATATATATATATATATATATATATATACACAGTGGGGCAAAAAAGTATTTAGTCAGCCACCAATTGTGCAAGTTCTCCCACTTAAAAAGATGAGAGAGGCCTGTAATTTTCATCATAGGTACACTTCAACTATGAGAGACAGAATGAGAAAAAAAAATCCAGAAAATCACATTGTCTGATTTTTAAAGAATTTATTTGCAAATTATGGTGGAAAATAAGTATTTGGTCACCTCTGGCTCCCACAGACCTGTAACATCTTCTTTAAGAGGCTCCTCTGTCCTTCACTCATTACCTGTATTAATGGCACCTGTTTGAACTCATTATCAGTATAAAAGACACCTGTCCACAACCTCAAACAGTCAGACTCCAAACTCCACTATGACCAAGACCAAAGAGCTGTCAAAGAACACCAGAAACAAAATTATAGACCTGCACCAGGCTGGAAAGACTGAATCTGCAATAGGTAAGCAGCTTGGTGTGAAAAAATCAATTATGGGAGCAATTATTAGAAAATGGAAGACATACAAGACCACTGATAATCTCCCTCGATCTGGGGCTCCACGCAAGATCTCACCCCGTGGGGTCAAAATGATCACAAGAACGGTGAGCAAAAATCCCAGAACCACACGGGGGGACCTAGTGAATGACCTGCAGAGAGCTGGGACCAAAGTAACAAAGGCTACCATCAGTAACACACTACGCCACCAGGGACTCAAATCCTGCAGTGCCAGACGTGTCCCCCTGCTTAAGCCAGTACATGTCCGGGCCTGTCTGAAATTTGCTAGAGAGCATTTGGATGATCCAGAAGAGGATTGGGAGAATGTCATATGGTCAGATGAAACCAAAATAGAACTTTTTGGTAAAAACTCAACTTGTTGTGTTTGGAGGAGAAAGAATGCTGAGTTGCATCCAAAGAACACCATGCCTACTGTGAAGCATGGGGGTGGAAACATCATGCTTTGGGGCTGTTTTTCTGCAAAGGGACCAGGACGACTGATCCGTGTAAAGGAAAGAATGAATGGGGCCATGTATCGTGAGATTTTGAGTAAAAACCTCTTTCCATCAGCAAGGGCATTGAAGATGAAACGTGGCTGGGTCTTTCAGCATGACAATGATCCCAAACACACCGCCCGGGCAACGAAGGAGTGGCTTCATAAGAAGCATTTCAAGGTCCTGGAGTGGCCTAGCCAGTCTCCAGATCTCAACCCCATAGAAAATCTTTGGAGGGAGTTGAAAATCCATGTTGCCCAGCGACAGCCCCAAAACATCACTGCTCTAGAGGAGATCTGCATGGAGGAATGGGCCAAACTACCAGCAATAGTGTGTAAAAACCTTGTGGTGACTTACAGAAAACGTTTGACCTCTGTCATTGCCAACAAAGGGTATATAACAAAGTATTGAGATGAACTTTTGTTATTGACCAAATACTTATTTTCCACCATAACTTGCAAATAAATTCTTTAAAAATCAGACAATGTGATTTTCTGGATTTTTTTTTCTCATTCTGTCTCTCATAGTTGAAGTGTACCTATGATGAAAATTACAGGCGCCTCTCATCTTTTTAAGTGGGAGAATTTGCACAATTGGTGGCTGACTAAATACTTTTTTGCCCCACTGTGTATATACATATACATATACATATATATAAGTGTATACTTAGAATATATATATATACATTTTGCACAATTATATAATTACACATAACACTTTATCTGCTGTAAATAAAACTTGCACATACTTCCCTTATGCACATACTGATTGCCTTATTCATTGATGTACATATTTACATATTTATGTGCACTTGTTCATTTGCACTTCTGGTAGATACCAAACCACATTTCGTTGCTATGTACCTGTACTTTGCAATGACAAAGTTGTATCTATCTATCTATCTATCTATCTATCTATCTATCTATCTATCTATCTATCTATCTATCTATCTATCTATCTATCTATCTATCTATCTATCTATCTATCTATGTTGATTCCATGTTTATGTCACCTGCATTATAGGAAAAGTTTATGTAGGAAATGCTGACTTCTTCCATGGAAATTGTTTTATCACTTCTTGAATTTGAATTAAGGAGTTTAAAGTGTGATTAGAACATTGCCCGCTGTTTCCCCTAACATCCAGCAGAGGGAACTCATCCGAATTCTGACACTTCCGGGTTCAATACTTCCGGGTGTGTGGATATTTAAACACGCGGACGTCACCGTTTTAGCGCGAAGTGTTGTTTGTGATCTTGACCTGCCTTTTTTTTATTTTTTATTTTTGGATTTACACTATTTATTGGATTTGCCCCCTTGGATTGTTTACCTCGCTGCTTGTTTTTTGTCGTTTTGCCTCTGCCTGCTGTTTTTGCTCTGTTTTTTTGGTTTGACATTAAAACTCAATTGTCAAAACAATGCTCCAAATATATAATTTCCTTTTCTGCCCATATCCTGAAACTTTTATTTTGCTGACCAATTTCCAAGCCCTTTATCGCCACAGCAGACCAACTGGTCCGCACAACAACTTGGCAAATGATTTACGCTGCATGCCCTTCCTGATGCAACCCTCCCATTTTTCCAGGCTTGGGACCAGCACTGTATCCAGTGGCTGGGAATTGAACCCACACCTTCCACATGATAGGTGAGAAACCTACCACTGAGCCACCAAGCCCTTTAGCTAATAGCCTCAGCTAAAGGTTCAATGACAACGGAGAATGGAGGTGGACTCAGCGGGCATCCTTTTCTACACCCCTATATAGTGCGAATGAAGCAGAGATGATTCCATTCGTAACAATTTTTGCCTTAGGGGATTTTTAAAGTTATTGAATTATGTCAATATATACAATATATCCAAGCATTTGATACAGATATAACCACTCCACTTGATCAAATTCCTTTCTTGGCATCAAGAGAAATGGCCACCACCGGTATCTGTTTTTCTGTGGCAGTGTAAATGATGTTAAAAAATCTTCTTAGTTTATTTGCTGCTAGTCTATTAATTACATAACCACTTTTGTCCGGATTAATCAATACATGGAGGTAAATTGCAGTAGGAGTCTGGAAAACATTTATCCACCCTAGACTGATCAAGTACTTCCATTAAATATGGCACAAGAAAATCTTCAAATTCTTTATAAAAATTCAGATGGTAAACCAACTTCACCTGGAAATGTGCTATTAGGCATTACTTGAATAGCTTTGATTAGCTCTGAGGCAGAGAAAGGCCGCTCCAAAGTAAGTCTATCCTCCTCTTAAAGGCATGGTAGGTGGACTAAGGTTAGGAAAGCATCCATTTGTGAAAGATCTGTAAGATCTGTAGGATGATATGTTTCCCCATTATCTGTCTCTAGAGTTTATTGTTCATTTCTGTTCGTCTCGTTTCAATTGCCATGCCGAGACTTTGTGTGCTTTCTCACCAAGCACATAATAACGCTGGTTAGACCTGATAATGGCCTGTTAGGTGGTCATTTTGTTGTACTCCATTTTTTATTAAGCAATTCCCTATACACATACTTAGATTGAGACTTGCGATATATTTTCTTAAGTGCTGAGATTTCAGATTCCAATTTGTTAAATTTAGATTTTGCTTTTATTAGTCCCCTTGTATATACAGTACATTGACCTCTAAGCCTTTAATATCACCTGATGAGTGTATATGCATTTCGAAGCTTAGTAAAAATGCAGGCTTGTCTGAGTTGTTCTAGGGCAGGTGATATATAGGTGACTATATTTCAGGTGGAATGTATTCATTGCTTGAGGCTAATGGAAGGGACAGTGGGTATACTCAGCTCTATGGAGGGGAGGTCTTGGGTACAACAGTACAGTCCCATGGTTGGTGGGGAGGCAGTTTGGTGGCACGTTCCTTGTTAAACACAGCCTTCAGGTCCTCATACTGCTTGTGGATGGATACTGTGGTCGTCAATGTGTGTGGTATAACATGGGAGATGGAGGTCCTGTTTGAGGATTATTGCTGAACACAATAATCCAACCAGCAAGTTAATTCTTTCTGTTTTCATGAAACTTGAGTGTCGTGAAGGTGTAGCCAGAACTCCAGTATGATGGGGTTTGCTGGGGAGTAGAGGACAAGCAGGGTTATCTCCTCAGTTTACTCCTCGGTTTACTTCTCGGTTTACTCCTCTGTTTGTAGGACGAGCCCCCAATTGTCACGACCTAACCAGTTTAGGGTTGGTAGGGTAAAAGGTTACTTTTAGCCCTTCAACACTTCGAAGTGTATCTAAGCTCTGGTAATCAAATTGTTGTGTACACAGATCATAACCCTTTAACATTTCTGTCTCGTATGTCAAACTCCAATCAATGTTTAGTGAGATAGGCGCTGATCGTACAAGAGTTTGATTTGGACATACTTTTCATACATTCTTCCTGCAGTGTGTGGTTTAGTCCCTCCCAAAAATAGCCCAGAGTCTCTACTACTGTTAGCCACTGAAGTTAGAAATTTCACAGACACATCCCTTCACCCCACTGGGTGTTCTAGAACATCTAAAATTCTAAAACATGAAAATGAATTTCATACCTGTGAGTCACTGTCCCAGATTGCCAATGCCCAGTCTACCTCACCCTCCTGGTGAGCAATGATATCAAGAAAGCACATTTTGTGGTGTCCTCACAATAACTATCTGGCTGAGAAGAGAAGAAGATGTCACACCCCATGCCAGTCTGCCGATCCATAAAAATTTTCATGGAGAGCCATGGCTGGTTCAGGCCTACAAGCGGGAAGCCCACACAGGGCCGACAGCAGGTGGCTGTTAGCATTCTGCATGGCCATGAGCATTTCCCCTGGTGTGATATTGTTTTTGTTTCTTGTAGTTGTGAACAGCTTGGTATGCAATGGAAATGCAATACTTAATACTTAATACACTCAATACACTGAAGTCGTGAGCATGGTTTAAATAGTCAAAAACCAGGAAGTAACCTTGGTTGGATAGGGGGTTACAGGGTGTATATGTACTATATATCAGCATTGTGTGTTTAATGAAAGTAAGATAAGATGAGATAAGATAAGATAGCACTTTATTAATCCCTTAGGAAATTCTTTTGCCAGAGACTGCTTCAGATTACACAAGAGAAATAAATATAAATTAAATATAAATTAAATATTTTATATATACAAAATGTATACAAAATGTACCAAAAAGGTTATAGTGAATTATTGCAAATGGTATGATATTAACGTACATTTTTGAATTAGTGCACATAGTATCACAGCAATACTGTCAGTGTTGATTGTGTCAGCTCTACTCCTTACTGAAAAGGGAGGAGTTACAGAGTTTGATGGCCACTGGTAGGAAAGACCTCCTGTGACATTCTATGGTTGCTGAAAGTGCTCTGGTAAGACTACATTGTTGCATGCAGGGGGTGTAACACATTGATACTGAGAAGTTTCCTCAGCATTCTCCTCTCAGACACCTCAGCCAGAGACTCCAGCTCCACTCCCATGCCAGAGCCCACTTTCCTAATAAGCTTGTTGTCAGGAGTAGCTGGACAGTTCCCTGCCAGGCCCGGGGAGGGCGCTGGCAGGAGAATCCTGGAAGCCTGTTTATGTCTGTGTGGTTTCCTGCCCATTGTTCTCCACCCTGATTGTGTCACCTGTCCCTGATTACCCTGATGTGTTTCCCTATGAAAGGGATCCTGGTGTACATGTGTGGCGTGGGTCCCGTGGGTGTTATGTCGGGTTTTGGGTTTTATGGTATGATGTAACCACGAGTCGAGTGTTATGTTCATCTTTCCCCTGTATCATCCCCTGCCGGACGTGACACTTGTTGAGTTTTTTGGTAAATGGCTGTATTCACCCTGCTACCCCAGCACACTATAGGATAGAAGATGATGCTGGCTACCACCAAGCAGTAGAACATCTACAGCATGTTTCTGCAGACATTAAAAGACTTGAGTCTCCTGAGGAAACACAGGCAACTCTGGCCTTTCTCATACAGTGCATCAGTGTTTTTTGTCAGTTCCAGCTTGTTGTCTATGTGGATGCCCAGAAACCTATAGTTGTACAAAATGTACACCTCAGTGCCCATGATGGGGGGGTGAGGAGGAGAGGTCTGCGGTGGAAGGACAGGAGTCGTTGAGGAGAGATTATGCTATTTTCCCTCAGTTCAGTTTGTGCTCTTGTCATCTCCTCCTTGTCACCAGCAGGCAGCCTTCTTCCTGTTTAGTGATGCCTTGATGTCTTTGATCACCCAGGGTTTGTTATTTAGAAAGCAGTGTGCTGTCTCGATGAGGATTATATTGTCCATGCAGAAATTGACAATCTGTTATGCAACCAGTAAGTCCATTCACATCCTTGGCATGGGCATTACAGAGAACATCCCAGGCTGTCACCTCAAAACAGCCTTTCAGTCTCCATAGCTTCCTGTGACCACCCCTGTATATTTCTTGTAGCCACTGTTTGCCGCCTGACTGCAGGTATATAGAGGGGTTTAAGGTGAGCCAGGTTGTGATCTGATCTGCCTGCGGGGGAAGGTCTATGGAGCTGGATGCCTCCTTGACATTAGCATACAACAAGTCCAAGGTTTTATAACTTTTTGTTTCACAGTCCACAAACCGTTTTATAGTGGGCAGAATTGATTCCAGGGTGTATCCATTTTTTATATATTAGTGAATTTTTAAACATCCTACACAGATCTTACACAGCAATAACAATGACTGCGAACTGCAGATAGGTACATAGGTCAGTGTACCTTTGTATATACTTTTGCAACAGTATTGATTATTGAGCTGAGTATGGGCAAGTTAGCTAAGATTTTACTCAAACTACTGATGTAATCTGGCCACAGTAGTTAATTTACATATAGGTTATATATATAACTTATATATAACTTATAAATATAACTCGTTTCCATTTTTCACAGATTACATATTAACAAATTGAAAATCATTATAAACCTTCACTTTTGTCTTTAGATATTTCATGGTAACATTTCCTGCAGTAATAGAGTCTGGCTCTCATGTAATATTCTGTGCGAGTCTTCTGAAGCCTAATGAGACTCTGCAAATGAATGTTTATCTGGTTCATGGCAACCAGAGCACAACTTTTTTTCAAGACACAATGGAAAAGGACCTTCACCACTGCTTTGATTTTGAGGTCAGCAATCACTACACGTTATTAACTGAAGTATGTAGACAACTGACGATCACACCCGTGTGTAATTTTTGAAGTGCTCCTGTAGATTTTCAAGTGTGGCTGTGGGAATTTGGCTATTTAGTCACAAGTGCAATAGTGAGCTTGGGTTCTGAACCAGTTCTTGTTGGTAACACTTTGGGGTGTGATGGCCATGTGTCCATGCACATACACACACTATGCATATAAAATAATGCATTATTAATGATTAAGGTGGTGGTTTTTCATGGAATACATCTTCACAGGCTCCACAGGTTGAGGATGAATCAGTGCAAGAGATCAGAGTCTCCATAGCTTCCTGTGACCACCCCTGTATATTTCTTGTAGCCACTGTTTGCCGCCTGACTGCAGGTATATAGAGGGGTTTAAGGTGAGCCAGGTTGTGATCTGATCTGCCTGGGGGGAAGGGCTATGGAGCTGGATGCCTCCTTGACATTAGCATACAACAAGTCCAAGGTTTTATGTCTTTTTGTTTCACAGTCCACAAACCGTTTTATAGTGGGCAGAATTGATTCCAGGGTGTATCCATTTATTTATATATTAGTGAATTTTTAAACATCCTACACCGATCTTACACAGCAATAACAATGACTGCGAACTGCAGATAGGTACATAGGTCAGTGTACCTTTGTATATACTTTTGCAACAGTATTGATTATTGAGCTGAGTATGGGCAAGTTAGCTAAGATTTTACGCAAACTACTGATGTAATCTGGCCACAGTAGTTAACTTATATATAGGTTATATATATAACTTTTATATAACTTATAAATATAACTTTTTCCATTTTTCACAGATTACATATTAACAAATTGAAAATCATTATAAACCTTCACTTTTGTCTTTAGATATTTCATGGTAACATTTCCTGCAGTAATAGAGTCTGGCTCTCGTGTAATATTCTGTGCGAGTCTTCTGAAGCCTAATGAGACTCTGCAAATGAATGTTTATCTGGTTCATGGCAACCAGAGCACAACTCTTTTTCAAGACACAGTGAAAAAGGACCTTCACCACTGCTTTGATTTTGAGGTCAGCAATCACTACACGTTATTAACTGAAGTATGTAGACAACTGACAATACACCCATATGTAATTTTTGAAGTGCTCCTGTAGATTTTCAAGTGTGGCTGTGGGAATTTGGCCATTTAGTCACAAGTGCAATAGTGAGCTTGGGTTCTGAACCAGTTCTTCTTGGTAACACTTTGGGGGGTGATGGCCATGTGTCCATGCACATACACACACTATGCATATAAAATAATGCATTATTAATGGTTAAGGTGGTGGTTTTTCATGGAATACATCTTCACAGGCTCCACAGGTTGAGGATGAATCAGTGCAAGAGATCAGAGTAGAGGTCGAAGGGGAAAGTTTTAAGATGACAGAGGAAAGGAGAGTGATGTTTAAATCCTATGATACATTGACTTTTATCCAGACTGATAAACCCTTCTACAATCCAGGCCAAACAGGTGACTAATTCCTACGATATGCCTCACAAATTTTATTTTAACTTTATAAAGGTAATTACTGATACAGCTCAAAACATCACACTTCTCTTGTTTTTTAACAGTGAATTTCAGAGTTGTCTCTATGGATTCTCATTTAGTTCCACTTAAACAAAAGGTAAGAGGAGAGTTTTATAGTCGTTGAGGAGAGATTATGCTTTTTCCTCTCAGTTCAGTTTGTGCTCTTGTCATCTCCTCCTTGTCACCAGCAGGCAGCCTTCTTCCTGTTTAGTGATGCGTTGATGTCTTTGGTCACCCAGGGTTTGTTATTTAGAAAGCAGTGTGCTGTCTCCATGAGGATTATATTGTCCATGCAGAAATTGACATAATCTGTTATGCAACCAGTAAGTCCATTCACATCCTCGGCATGGGCATTACAGAGAACACCTTTGAGGCTTTCACCTCAAAACAGCCTTTCAGTCTCCATAGCTTCCTGTGACCACCCCTGTATATTTCTTGTAGCCACTGTTTGCCGCCTGACTGCAGGTATATAGAGGGGTTTAAGGTGAGCCAGGTTGTGGTCTGATCTGCCTGAGGGAAGGGCTATGGAGCTGGATGCCTCCTTGACATTAGCATACAACAAGTCCAAGGTTTTATATCTTTTTGTTTCACAGTCCACAAACCATTTTAAAGTGGGCAGAATTGATTCCAGGGTGTATCCATTTGTGGTCCTTGTCTGAGCATGCTGTTGTGTTAGAAGCTTATCAGTTGATCCCTGGTGTAAAACAGTGGAGCACATATACACCAGGTAAGTAATTTGTCATGATAAAAGTACACCAAAAGCAACAATAACAAAACAGAACCTGCAAAAAAGCTGCATTGCTGCACTTTACTGAGCTTTTTATGGAAAACTATGAAAAAGAAAAAAGTACAGAAAATGAAAAAAAAGTAATAAAAGATACGCAATAACATGGAGCAACTCTGGGAAGCAGCCGAAGCAGATGAAATCTTTTAATCTGTTGCAATAGGTTCCTTTTTTAATACATGCTAGAGTGCTGTTGGAGTATTTCTGCACTTACTATATTTCAAGTTCTATCACTGTTTTAAAAAAAAAAAATTACTAGGCCATATTCTGTTAAAGTAAATTATCTAAAGATCAAGGTTGTTACTGTGTGGGTGATACGTTTACCAAAAGCAGAGTAAAATAGTTTAGTGACTCTTTGTTTACTCTAAGTAAACACTGTGTGATAAATGAGACTAAGAGCAAATTCTGAACACAACTGAAACAAAAAATCTCAATATCAAACCACTGGAATTTTAACTGTGTGCCAGCTTGTACACTATATTAAATATACAGTTAATCTATATAATAAAACACAGCCCTTGCCTGTATTAGTATCCAGTTATATATACTAAATTATGTTGCCTACAATGATTATTTTTACTGACTCACTCTTTGTATTTTAGACTATTAGCTGTTGCTATGTTGTCTTATTGACTCAGTTGATCGTAACTACTGAATCAATAGACAAAAGTTGTTATATTGCTTATGCTATTTTAAAAAAAACATTTTGTGTGACATATATATCATCAGTGATGTATTGATTGTGGCAAATAAAGGCAGAAAATGTAATAGGTTTATTTTATTTATATCTGCCTGTTGTATCTCACATATCACATACTATTGTAAAACCTACAAAATGTTAATACATTTTTGCTTAAGGCAGAAGTTTGCAATGCAGTCAGATTGCTCAAAGTGGTTAATCATTAATGAGATGATGAGTGCAGATGGGTTTAAAAAGGCATTTGTACTTCACATCTTAGCAGTGGTGATGGACTTCATCATGGTGGTCAGTCAGGTCCACATAAGGAAAAGGCTGCTGTTAGCCACCTTCCTCTTTCTGTCTGTCTATGGACAAACTTCAGGACCGTATGTATCATACAACTTTACATTGTCAGATTGCAGAGCTTACTGTGTAAGCTACTGTGCATTAATATTTTAAAAATCTATATTAAAAATGTGTATTTTTTGTATTTGCAATTTGGATTGGAAAATTAATTTAGAAACGCAGCTAAGATTAATATAGGTAGCAGAAAGGCTGAAAGAACCCACAATACATAACATGCTACAGAGCTCCAGTAACTATTGTGATCAAGGACTGTGTTAACAGAACAAAAATGACACATGTTTTTTAAATGTTAAATTAATTGCCATTAACAATTTAGTAAACATCCATTATGACACGCTTGTAGATTAATATAACTTTTTTTTAGAAAATATTTTCAGAACATAAAAGCAGACTCTAAACATTTAGGGTACAAAAGAAAAAACACGTAACCTAGACAAATTCTTCATGCAGATTCTTCACAATGAAGAATAAAAATCTTCATAACAGAAGATCAATGACACTGAACAGCTTTTGCCACGAAGGCATTTGACTTGAGCACCAAGTCATTGACACAATGAATCACCAAAAAAATACCAGTATGTCAGAATAATATTATTATTAGTACAGAATGTTGATTACCTTTAATTGTCAATACCTAATCTCATCAGTTCAGGGGCATTGAAGAAATGATTTATGTTCCAAGCTCTTACACAACAACACCATTACACATTTGTCTTAATACTGAAAAAAAGGGCTTTCCTTTTCAAATGTTTTAGACAGTCATGCTGTGTGATACTATTTTGTCTTATATATAGAAGTTTGGCTGCATGATATTATATATTATTGAATTTTTAAACATCTTACACAGATTTTACGTAGCAATAACAATAACTGCGAATTGCAGATAGGTACATAGGTTCAGTGTACCTTTGTATATACTTTTGCAACAGTATTGATTATTGAGCTGAGTATGGGCAAGTTAGCTAAGATTTTACTCAAACTACTGATGTAATCTGGCCACAGTAGTTAACATATATAGGTTATATATATAACTTATATATAACTTATAAATATAACTCGTTTCCATTTTTCACAGATTACATATTAACAAATTGAAAATCATTATAAACCTTCACTTTTGTCTTTAGATATTTCATGGTAACATTTCCTGCAGTAATAGAGTCTGGCTCTCGTGTAATATTCTGTGCGAGTCTTCTGAAGCCTAATGAGACTCTGCAAATGAATGTTTATCTGGTTCATGGCAACCAGAGCACAACTCTTTTTCAAGACACAGTGGAAAAGGACCTTCACCACTGCTTTGATTTTGAGGTCAGCAATCACTACATGTTTTTAACTGAAGTATGTAGACAACTGACAATACACCCATATGTAATTTTTGAAGTGCTCCTGTAGATTTTCATGTGTGGCTGTGGGAATTTGGCCATTTAGTCACAAGTGCAATAACGAGCTTGGGTTCTGAACCAGTTCTTCTTGGTAACACTTTGGGGGGTGATGGCCATGTGTCCATGCACATACACACACTATGCATATAAAATAATGCATTATTAATGATTAAGGTGGTGGTTTTTCATGGAATACATTTTCACAGGCTCCACAGGTTGAGGGTGAATCAGTGCAAGAGATCAGAGTAGAGGTCGAAGGGGAAAGTTTTAAGATGACAGAGGAAAGGAGAGTGATGTTTAAATCCTATGATACATTGACTTTTATCCAGACTGATAAACCCATCTACAATCCAGGCCAAACAGGTGACTAATTCCTACGATATGCCTCACAAATTTTATTTTAACTTTATAAAGGTAATTACTGATACAGCTCAAAACATCACACTTCTCTTGTTTTTTAACAGTGAATTTCAGAGTTGTTTCTATGGATTCTCATTTAGTTCCACTTAAACAAAAGGTAAGAGGAGAGTTTTATAGTCAGTTTACAAAACAACAGATCAGTGTTGCTCCCATCTCTGTGTAGCTTTTTTTCAGTTATGCAAAATCTGTTAATGAAAGAATAAAACATAGCTTTCTTGCTTGTAATGTGTTGGATCACATTGCCATAATATGTTCCATTTAATGTGGTTTGATTTTTTTATTTTGGAAATTACAAAATTTTAAGTATTGTCTTTAACTCCACAGTACAGCACAGTGTTTCTTCAGGTAATATGGAATCCTACTCAACATTACATATTTTATGACAGTTTTGTTCATTTGTATTGTTTTGTCTATAAGTGTTTCTTATAAAGGTATCATTTTTGGAACCAAACAGGATAATCATGGGAACAGGATTGGTCAGTGGACAAATGTATCCTCAACAGATCTGATACTGCAGCTTTCTCATGAGCTAAATGCTGAAGCTCCACAGGGACAATATCAGTTAGCTGCTGAGATTGGACACAGGTTGATCACACACCAATTTAAAGTGGAAAAGTATAGTAAGTGACATTACTAATAACAGAGGATGGTTTAATTTTTTTGCTCATAGAGAACATACTAGAGATCGTAATCATACTTAAAACACTGTAATAATAATCTGCATCTGATATAGTTTTACCCAAGTTCGAGGTTACATTAAATGCACCAGAAGAACACAGTGTTGGTGAGGAGGAAGTGAAGCTAGAAGTTTGTGGAAAGTAAGTTTCAACTTTTCTTTCTCAAAAACTAGTCTTAAAATTTTAGTTTTATTAAAAGTGTCCATATAGCTGAGTATTTAGCGCATGTGTATATGATATTTAGCTTTCATGATGTATGTCATACATCGGATTTATGTGTATTTTATTGAAACTCTATGAAATAAAGGTACACTTATGGAAAACCAGTATCTGGTGACGCAGAGGTTCAGGTGTGCCGGCAATTTAGGCAGTATTTTTATGAGCCAATGATTGCACCCTGTCTGAGTGAATATGTGAAGGTATGTGTGTTACATTCAATTAAGAATAATTTTTTTCTATCTGTAGTGATAATAATTCACATCATTTGTTATTGGGTGTTCCCATAGATAGGTCTTACTGGCTGTGCACTTCATGTCATCAATATATCAAACTTCGTGAATACTGAATTTGAAAACAGATTTTCTGATCAACTTGAACTAACTGTTACACTCACAGAGGAAGGAACAGGTGAGTCAGTAACAGATCCCTAAAACAAAGATAGGAAAGTAGCTAGAGCTATTAATAGATTCATTCCATGTTATTATACTTTAACACAATTTTTGTTTGTATTTCATAATAACATACTGCATTTTGTTTCTTTTTGCTTAGATATTTCCATAGTGAAATCTCATAGGATAAGACTTTCTTTCCAAATTGGTAAAGTGGAAATCCTCGATTTGCCAAAAAACTTTGAACGGGAAAAAGCTATAGAAGGAAGAGTAGGTTTTTGTGTGTTGTTTTTTTTGCTTCAAAATTGTTTACAATGTTTGACAGGACTATAATAATAATTCTTTTTTCCCTCATTAGATTAAAGTTACTACCTTTAGTGGAACACCAATTCCTAACAGGAAGGTGTATCTTTCTGAAGGTGAACGGTGGTCACAAACGCTACTACTCAATCTTACTACAGATAGTAATGGCTTGGCAAACCTCTTAGTCCCTTCACCTGAACATCCTAAAAAAGAAATATTATTGAGGGTAGGTTATGACAAAATAACTTAAAAAAGGGAAAGAAAAGAAAGAACAAGATATCAATTTTTAGTACACCATCATGCAGTAAAGCAGATTTTTATTGTTATTATTGTTCCTGTTTCACTGTTATCTAGGCAAGTGTCTATCCAGAGGAAAAATACCATCCATATAAAACACCATTCTTTTCAACTGCCGAAAAACAAATACAGCTGCTCCAACCTGCTACACCTTACAGTCCAGTTTTCAGTGAACTTTCAACAGAGAGCTCAGAGGAACCATTTAAATGTGGTGCTGAAATTCCCATAACCATTAACTACTATATCGTTGGGGAAACAACTGAAAATTACAGCATTGATATTATATACATGGTAACTACATGCCATAATATTTTTTGATTTTTCAGACAGATGCATTACTATCTGCCACCGACATTATCTATCTTGCAGTAACTCTAAATAAAATATGCGTGACAATTATATATATATTTTTCTCTCTGGTTCAGGTCTTATCTAAAGGAGCCATAGTCCATCATGGGCATGTAACAGTTAAAGTGGAAGAGTCTACAGGTGTCAGAAAAGGGAACGTCTCATTTAACCTATCTGTTCATGTTGAGCTGGCTCCTGTAGTGCAGGTTGTGGCATACTCTGTCCTGCCCAGTGAGAACGTCATTGCTGCTAGCAAGAATTTTGAAGTTGAAAAATGTTTCAGAAATAAGGTAATGCTCTCACCATCATTATGAACTTTTTATATTCATTCAATTATTCTGATGACCCTGTTTTTTGCAATGAAATTGCTAAACCTGTTTAAACTTTTTTCATTGTGGACTCCAGGTTTCGCTACAGTTCTCTCCCTCCAAGGCAGTTCCAGGTGAGAAGAACAATCTTAAGGTCTCAGCTCATCCTGGATCACTGTGTGGCCTCAGTGCAGTGGATCAGAGTGTGTTCATCTTGGAATCTGGAACACGCCTTAATGCTGACAAGGTGAAATTAGGATGTAATGAACTTGTACTGTCTAATTTCTAATGTCTAATTTTAACAAAACCCTTTAGGAACTATTTCTCTAAGATAGAAATCCTGAAGGTCTCAGTTGTAATGTGTAACAGTTAGGCTGCACATACTTATTTTCCATTGCAAGAAATCAGTGAAGAATGGGATCTCCAGTGGTTCGTCTGGTATTCAATGTGTGAATAAAACAGACTGCTTCTGTCTTGTCCCTCATGTTAATAAAATCTTCCCTGCACTAAGCTTATATATTCATGTCATAAAGTGAACTATTCATGTGTATTTTATGAGATATGCAAAATTATATGAAATGAAATAATTTTTTGATTATATCTTCTTTAGATATTTAATTTGTTGCCAGTGACATCAGTATCAGATTATCCCTATACAGTTGAAGATCGGCTGGAGTGCCTGCATGTTAGACCCCAGCGGCATGTACAGGTTGACCATGTATATGACACATTAAAGGTAACTGACTGGATGGTTTTAAAATTTTATAGTTTAAAAAATAATTTGAAAATGATTAAATTAGGAATACAAATCTAGACTATGACAAGTGTTGTAGCTTATTGGTTAAGGCGTTGGCCTACTGATTGGAAGGTCGTGAATTCAAGTCCCATGAGATAGAAAAACGTAAGTGGCTCTGGATAAGGGTATCTGCCAAATGCCGTAAATGTAGAGTAAAAATGGCATGTATATTTTGTTTAATACTTGAATAGTAAATTTGTTTGAAACTAAGTGCTTTTGGTTCACTGATCAGTGGTGAGACTATGATGTATTATTACCTGACAGGGAGTGGGACTGAAGATGGCAACAAATTTGGCTGTTAGAGAACCTCACTGTTTGATGTACAAGGGCAAAGAGTATTATCGTGAACGTCCATATGGTATACCCAGGATCTTATTCATATATTATTGTTTGATAAATAGTGAATTTTTTATTCCTTTAATTAAGTATCAACTATTATATGAGTTCCAAAAATATAATTTTTTCTTTTATATGTTATATAAACTGTAGTAGAATTAAATCCAGTACTCCAGTACATGGTAATGATAGGATAAGATACCTGTAATACTGATAGAAGAAGATATGCATAATGCTTTGTACATGCACAGTTCTCATAGATATACCAGCTATTGTATGAGATCTGTTAATTGTTAACATATTTGCTGGTTTGCAGTTGCATACAGGAGTTTCGCTCAACCAGTTGCATTAGCAGATTTTCATCAAGGACTTGAACCCATTGAGACAGTTCGTAAATTCTTTCCAGAAACTTGGATATGGCAACTTCTTGAAGTTGGGTTAGTGAATCAACATATTACATTTTTGTTTTACTTTTAGCATATATGTTTGTATGCTGTACTGCTTAGAAAAATAATTAACTATAATAAACTGAATGCTTCCATTTCATGATATATAAAAATGAGTGTTTTTTTCCCCACAGAGACTCTGGATCATTACAGCTTCCTGTCACTGTTCCTGACACCATTACCACCTGGGAGACAGAGGCTTTCTGTGTGTCCTCTAGTGGTCTGGGTCTGGCTCCTCCTGTTCAGCTCACTGTGTTTCAGCCCTTCTTCCTGGAGCTCTCGTTGCCCTACTCCATTATCCGGGGAGAAGTTTTTGAGCTGAAGGGCACAGTCTTCAGTTATTTTTCTAAATGCATTATGGTACTGTAAAACCAAGATATAATTTTCACAAATATTGTCACATTTGAGATGCACACTAAATTAATCACCTGTGTCTCACTGACAGGTTAAAGTGACTCCAGCCCCTTCCTCAGATTACATTCTGGAACCATCTTCTGATGACGAGTATTCAGCCTGCCTGTGTGCAAATGGAAGAAAGACCTTCAAATGGACTCTAATTCCCTCTGTGCTTGGTGAGACTTCAAACCTTTTAAGCTGAGATATATGTTTGATCTTCATTATATATTTATTGCATTACATTTTTGAGAATTGATGAGCTTGTTATTATGCTACAGGAGTCTTGAATGTGACAGTTAGTGCAGAGGCAGAACAATCCCAGACTGTGTGTGATAATGAGATTGTGAGTGTTCCAGAGAGAGGCCGTATTGACACAGTTATACGAAGCCTCATTGTGCAGGTTGGCAACTTGAAAATCATCTTATAAGAAAATATATGCTTAGTTTAATTGTTTTTATTCAGTAACACTTTATTCTCATATAGGCTGAAGGAACTGAAAAGACAAAGAGCCAAAGTTGGTTATTATGCCCACAAGGTTAGAGTTACATATATAAAAAACTGATTGATTTCTAATTGTTTACACTTGGGTAAAACTGGTGCCAACAGTACCACTAGGTAAATATAGATATGTCCTTTCTTTCACTTACAGGCAATAGTGTTTCAGAGGAATTGGAGCTGACTCTTCCTGAGGATGTAATAGAGGGATCAGCACGAGCTTCTGTTTCAGTGCTTGGTAAGAGAGAAAACATTTGCAAAATTTGCAGTTTAAATGTACATTTCTAATTAACAAAGATTGCTGGGGTTCAAACGCATTATTGGCAACAGGGAATAAGCAAGTAGGAAATAAAACACAATAACACAAACAGTGTAAAGGTATATAAAATAATAGAATAATCTACCTTCCTGAGTGTCCTTGTTATAGTTGCTTTGTTTCTTATTTTTATACAATAAATAGCTCAAAAAGCTTAAACAAAGAGCAAGTGCAATATCCAAAATGTTTTAAAAATCAAAAAATATTTCTCCATGAGTTTTTTGCAGTAACATCTTTGTAAAAGAGACTGTTTTGGCTGTGAATTATATTAGACTGTTTATCTATAGGGGGGACATGGTGGCTTAGTGGCTTAGTGGTTAGCACGTTTGCCTCACACCTCCAGGGTTGGGGGTTCGATTCCCACCTCTGCCGTGTGTGTGGAGTTTGCATGTTCTCCCC
The DNA here is from genome assembly GCA_033459395.1 of Hemibagrus guttatus. Taxonomy (NCBI): domain Eukaryota; kingdom Metazoa; phylum Chordata; class Actinopteri; order Siluriformes; family Bagridae; genus Hemibagrus; species Hemibagrus guttatus. The sequence goes on from JAUCMX010000011.1 coordinate 9,463,881, forward strand.
GTGCCTTGGGGGTTTCCTCCGGGTGCTCTGGTTTCCTCCCCCAATCCAAAGACATGCGTGGTAGGTTGATTGGCATCTCTAAATTGTCCGGTGAGTGAATGAGAGTGTGTGTGCCCTGCAATGGGTTGGCACTCCGTCCAGGGTGTATCCTGCCTTGATGCCCAATGACGCCTGAGATAGGCACAGGCTCCCCGTGACCCGAGTGAGTGAGTGAGTGAGTGAGTGAGTGAGTGAATGAATGAATGAATGTTTATATATATTAGACTGTCATCCACTCATGTGGATGGCCTGGTGGATCCCTTGAAATAGGAGAGTGAAGAGCAGGAACTCATGTATGTGAAATGACCACCCTTTCTGATGTGGAGCCATGCCCAACTCCAGGTTCAGTAGTGTCTGAAAACACGTCTGGATTGTGCCATGCCATGTCATGACAGCCTCTAATCAATTGAAGGGATTTATATAAAAGAGATAACGTTCTGTAAATTGTGAAACATTCTTTTCCAGCACAGACTTGCACAATGCAATTGACTTTAGAATTAGCTTGATCTGGTCTGATATATAATGATGGGGGGAAAATGATGGGAAAAATATCATGCTGGATATATATACTGATATGGACTGGATAATGTGTTAGGAATGAAAGGATGCCACATCGTTTGATGGAAATGAAAATTATTAGATCCTACAGTGGGCTGAATTCAAAGACACCCCGAAAATTAAAGTGAACAAATGATGCAGCAGGCTAGCCCATTTTGCTGAAATTTCATTGCAGCAACTCAAAATGGTACTCAGTAGTTTGTATGGCCCCCACATGCTTGTATGCATGCCTGATAACGTTGGGGCATGCTCCTAATGAGACGACGAATGGTGTCCTGAGGTATTTCCTCACAGATCTGGACCAGGGCATCACTGAGCTCCTAGACAGTCTGAGGTGCAACCTGGTGGCATCGGATGGACCGAAACATAATGTCCCAGAGGTATTGGATTTAGCTCAGGCAAGCGTGGAGGCTATTCAATGGTATCAATTCCTTCATCCTCCAGGAAGTACCTGCATACTTGTGCCACATGAGGCCAGGCATTGTTGTGTACCAGAAGGAACCCAGGACCCACTGCACCAGCGTAGGGTCTGACAGTGGGTCCAAGGATTTCATCCCGATACCTAATGGCAGTCAGGGTGCCATTGTCTAGCCTGTAGAGGTTTGTGCGTCCCTCCATGGATATGCCTCCCCAGACCTTCACTGACCCACCACCAAACCGGTCATACTGAACGATGTTACAGGCAGCATAACGTTCTCCACGGCTTCTCCAGACCCTTTCACGTTGGTCACATGTACTCTGGGTGAACGTGCTCTCATCTGTGAAAATGGCAGTGGCAGACCTGACAATTCTGGAGTTCAATGGCAAATGCCAATCGAGCTTCACGGTGCCAGGCAGTGAGCACAGGGCCCACTAGAGGACGTTGGGCCCTCAGTCCACCCTCATGAAGTCTGTTTCTGATTGTTTAGTATGTTTCCTCCACGCTCCTGAGACTGTGCTGGGAGACACAGCAAATCTTCTGACAATGGCAAGTATTGATGTGTCATCCTGGAGGGGTTGAACTGCCTGTGCAACCTCTGTAGGGTCCAGGTATCGCCTCATGCCACCAGTAGTGAAACTGACCCTAGGCAAATCTCAAACTAGTGAAAAACAGTCAGAAAACATGAGTAGGGAAAAAAATGTCTGTAGCCTCCACCTGTAAAACCATTCCTGTTTTGGGGGTCATCTCATTGTTGCCCATCTAGTGTACCTGGTGTAAATTTCATTAACACCAAAGCAGCTAAAACTGATTACCAACAATCTCTGCTACATAAGTGACCAGATCAATATCCCAGGGGTTTAATTGACTTGATGCTATACTCTGATTAAAAAGCGAGCAGTGTATTTTGTTTTATAAACATCTCTTTCATAGACAGGAATGGCTTGGTATTGGTATCACCATCTAAGGGAGTTTTTCATTGCCACAGTTGCTTCAGGCTTGCTCATAAGGGATTATGGATTAGGGATTGATACAAATAAATGTAATAAATAAATCTAATATTAATCTTGAACTTTTTGTCTAACATTAATCTTGAACTTTTGTACTATATTTCTAATGTTCTATAAAGCTGTTTTCAGACCATGTTCATTGTTAAATAAATGAATTAAATTGAATTGAATTGAATTGAATTGAATTGAATTGAATTGAATTGACTTTGGGGGGCACAATGGTTAGCATGTTTGCCTCACACCTCTAGGGTTGGGGGTTCGATTCCCGCCTCTGCCATGTGTGTGGAGTTTGCATGTTCTCCCTGTGCCTCTGGGGTTTCCTCCCCCGGTCCAAAGACATGCATTGTAGGTTGATTGGCATCTCTAAATTGTCCGTAGTGTGTGTGTGTGTGTGTCCTGCGATGGGTTGGCACTTCTTCCAGCGTGTATCCTGCCTTGATGCCCAACGACGCATGAGCTCCCTGTGACCCGAGTATAGATCGGATAAGTGGTAGACAATGAATGAATTGAATGTTTTGAATATAGCCAAAATTCAACATAACATCATACATTTTGCAAACTAAAATGTGATCGCTTATATATTAATTCAGCAGAGTGGAGTCTAGCTTCCAGTGTTAGTTTCAGTAAGGTAGTCTGAATATAATCCTGCAGTGTATTCACCACTGCTAAGCCCCACTCCTGTATAACACACAGATCTTCAGGAAGCTTAGATGGCAAGCTGTCAGCACTCTCCACTAAAGTGAGCTCATGAGTCTTGTTTAGACAATCAGAAGCTGTCACAGACAGAACAGAGTCTGTCTCAATAAGCAAGACAGCTGCACTAAGCTCCTCATAGTTCCTAAAGTAACTGCTTTGGTAGTATAGAACATAGGACACCAGCACATAATAAAACATTCAGCTATATCTTATTTGTTTTAAATTATGATTATCTTTTTTGTCAGGCATTGTATTTTTGTAAATAGAATATTTTTGTGATCATTTGTAGGAGACATACTTGGCCGTGCATTAAAAAATCTGGATGGGCTGTTAAGGATGCCATATGGCTGTGGAGAACAAAACATCGCTGTCCTTTCCCCCAATATCTACATTCTTCAGTATCTAGAGAACACTGAGCAGCTCACTACAGATATCCGTGAGAAGGCTAATGGTTTCCTTAAGAGTGGTCAGTGACATTATATTTCTCTTTATAATCTTTACAGGTTAATACTAGCCATTATGAATAGATTTTTTCTGAAGTAATCAGAATTAGTAATTTGTCTTTACACAGGATACCAGAGGCAGCTAAACTATAAGCATTTTAGTGGTGGATATAGCACATTTGGCAGTGGAGAGGAGAACACATGGTAAAGCTTATGAATATACTTTCTGAATATCATGGGAACTGTTCCACAAAGATATTTTAATTATGGACACAAATAAATTTCCACCACCAGGTTAACTGCTTTTGTACTGAGGACTTTTGGAAAAGCACAACATTTCATTTTTATTGATCCAGACATCATTAACAGTGCAAAGCAATGGCTCATAAGTATGCAGAGATCAGATGGCTGTTTTATACAACAGGGAAATTTGTTCAATAATAGAATGAAGGTATGTCTTGTTCTAAGGCTCTCCATATTAAAAGTCAATATTATGTATACACTTACTAAATTTCTATTTTATGTGTAAATCATTTTCATGTATTACAGGGTGGTGTAAATGATGAAGTTACCATTACTGCCTACATCACTGCAGCATTCCTTGAACTGAACATTAGCGTAAGAGCATGACAGATCATACAGTTTCCTTTCAAATTGCACTCTGTAGGGAGGCATGGTAAAAAATAAAGTTACAATAAAGCTGAATAAAAGCCATAATAAAACTAATGAAACTGAAAGTTTTCTTGAAACTTTCCAAACTATTGTGGTTCTTATTTAGTATTATTTATTGCAGGATCCTGTTGTGAATAAAGGGCTGTTATGTCTAAAATCTTCTGTTGGTAACCTGACAAACACCTACACCACTGCGCTCTTGGCCTACACTTTCAGTCTGGCTGGAGAGAAGGAAATTCGAGAGCAGCTACTAAAAGATTTGGAAAATGTTGCTATTGTTGGAGGTATGGTATAAGTAGAATAATTTGTAACATAAAAATATAAAATAGTGGCATAGCAGGACAAACATAATAATACACTCCATAATATTTGAGGCATCATAACCTAATTCAGTTAGTAAGTTGGTATGCTGTAAAAGATAAGGAAATATTGAAAACCTACATACAGATGCACTTAGAATTATTCAAAATACTAAGGGTTTAAAAATTCATGCTTTTCTGAAGACCTGCAATATCTAAAATACCTCTGTTTCAAGTTGAATGATCAAGTAAATCAAAGATAATTGATAATTGATTTACTTAATCATTTAAAATGATATGATACAATATTTCTGAGTAGAAGGACATTTCTTTGGTTGAGAGTGGAGATCAGTGGTCTTGTATCCACATACAGCCATCAAGATAAAGCTAAAAACTTAGTGTGACTGCAGCTATGACACTTGCTTAATAGGAGGACCGAATAGGATTACACAAGGATTATACCACATTATGATAGTGAAAATAGCAAAATGTAGACATATGGGATGTAAAAGAAGAGTGGATTATTGATTTTCAGCAAAGAGAATGTCTTTAGAATGTCTCATTATAGAGATATTCATATCTTTCAGCTTAGAGGTATATAGCTAGCTATCTAGCAAGCAGGTGATCAGTTCTTCAAACTTATTTGCTATTATGCTATTAGTATGAAACATGCTTTTTGTTTGAGATGCAAAGCACAAGAGGAATGTCACCTATAAGCATGCACAGCCATCAAGTCAGTCTTAATTACACTATATTGCCAAAAGTTTTGTGACACCCCACTAATTCATTGAATTCAGGTGTTGTTTTTCAGGGGCTGGGCTTGGCCCCTTATTTCCAGTGAAAGGAACTCTTAATGCTTCAGCATACAAAGACATTTTGGACAATTTCATGCTCCCAAGTTGGTGTGTCTGGGGATGGCCCCTTCCTGTTCTTACATGACTGTGCACCAGTGGAAAAAGCAAGGTACATAAACACATAGATGAGAATGTTTGGTGTGGAGGAACTTGACTGGCCTGCACAAACTCCTGACCTCAATCCGATAGAACACCTTTGGGATGAATTAGAGCGGAGACTGCAAGCCAGGCCAAAACTAGGACATCTGCCTTTACATGCACATGAATTTAATATAGAGTTGGACCACCCTTTACAGCTATAACAGCTTTAACTCTTCTGGGAAGGCTTTCCACAAGGTTTAGGAGTGAATTTTTGACCATTCCACTAGAAGCACATTTGTGAGATCAGGCACTGACATTGGATGAGAAGGCCTGGCTCACAGTCTTTGCTCTAATTTATCCCAAAGGTTTTCTATCGGGTTGAGGTCAGGACTCACAGACAGGCAGACCAGTCAAGTTCCTGCACACCAAACTCGCTCATCCATGTCTATATGGACCTTGCTTTGTGCACTGGTGTGCAGTCATGATGGAACAGAAAGGGGCCATCCCCAAACTGTTCCCACAAAGTTGGGAGCCTGAAATTATCTAAAATGTCTTGGTATGCTGAAGCATTAAAAGTTCCTTTCACTGGAACTAAGGGGCCAAGCCCAACCCCTGAAGAAAAATACCTGAATTCAATGCTTTGGAGAGGTGTCCCAAAACCTTTGGCAATATAGTGTATCTTGTGTCTCTTTTATTTTAGATGGTCATCTTCACTGGTCTCAGTCAGCATTAGATGAGTCTGGCTCATTGTCAGTGGAAATCAGTTCCTATGTGCTGCTAGCTGTTCTCACTACAGGCCAACTCACTGCTGCTGATTTGGGCTATGCTAATAGGATAGTCAGCTGGCTGGTGAAGCAGCAAAATCCCTATGGAGGCTTTTCCTCCACCCAGGTACTCTAATTTGCATTTCTTTATTTAATTTCACTAGAGCAACTTTTTATTTCAGTAGAGCAATAACTTAAACTACTACTTAGAGCACTGAGTTAAAGACTTACAAGTCTAGTCCTTCCACCAGTTGAGTTACGTGTGGACTAAAATTGGCCTTTTCCTCTTGTAAATGTCAGAAAGAAAATAACACAAGGTTATGTATGTAGCCTGGTTCCCTGAGAAGGGAACGATATGCTGCATTATGGCTGACACTATAGGAATGCTCCTTTGCAGAAGTTGTGTGAAATCACACTGATTTATCGGTTTGGGTATGACGTGACGAAGTTGAGCGAGGGGAGCAAGACCATGAAAGGGCATCTACATCACATTATTCCAGCTTCTACTTGTCTGAAGGAAGTGCAAGTGGATGCCTGGAGTGTGCCAAGTGATGCAGCATCTCTTTCCTGAGTTGTTTCAGCACTAGAAACATGGCCCCCATCTTCAGGCAATTTGTGTGCCAAGACAGACAGGAGCCCTCCCAAATGCCATTGGCAGGGCAGCCAACTAGTACTGCTCCCCAATCCATGAGGGAGGTGTTCATCAAAAGAGTCTTGCGATGATGAAACGCCTTAAGAGTGGGACCCAAGGTGAGAAACTGGGGTCGGTCCAAATAAGAAGGGTATGAAGCTTGTGACATTTAACCCATGTGACCCTGAAAATGATGTCTGCAGGGGTGCAAAAATCCTGCTTCTGAGCCAGAGTTGAAACAGTCTCAGGTGTCGCAGACCCAAAGGAATAGCTTTGGCCACTGCCACTATGAACCAAGCTTCCTCTGCACCCAGGCAGCAGAAAGATATTGGCCTAGCCAGATGTCCTTCACAGCAGAAAGGATGGAGTCCCCCCGAGTGAGAGACATACATGCCCACATTGTGGCTGAATCTCAAACTATCCCCAAGAAGGTGGTTCTCTGAGAGGGAGAATGCACACACTTCCCTGGGTTGAGGCTGAGGCCTAGGGACCTCATGTGGGCTAGCACAGCATCTCAATCCCCTAGCTGCCATGTCCCGCCACTGAGCTAAAATGTGCCAGTCATCTGGATAATTGAGTACATGGAGGCCATGGGGTGCAATGATGCCAGAGCAGCCTCAGTGTACTTGTGAGCATGAGCAATAAGTCAAAAGGGAGAACCTGGCACTGGTATGTTTCCCTCCAAAAGCAAACCTTGGCAGCCCTACTGTGCTCTGGCAAGATGCCTATGTAAAGACAGGCATCCTTCAGGATTATTGTTGCAAACCAATCCTTGGACCTGATCTGCAGCACAATGACCTTGAGAATGGCTGCAGTGCTAGCCTTCTTTCCCTGCTTCAGCAGGCTAGGCTGGGGCCAGGGGGCTACTGGCTGATAGACCCCAGCTCCTTGCTGTAGTGAGGGAAGAATAGGCCCTTTGGAGAAATTGGGGCACCTAAAAGAAAGGTTTTGTCCTTTTCTTTTATCTTCACCAGATTGCCTTTCTGTGACAACCCATGCAGCCATAGGATGGCCGATTGTCTGTCTGCTTTATGGCACAGATGGTTAAATCTGTGTTTTGGTGGAGTTCAGACCTTATTGTTGAGACTCTTACTGCAGATGAGCTTCTTCAACCTGGTACGCCTTCAAAACCACCATTGTTTTACAGCGCCACACTGGCTTGACCTGCAGCCATGTAGGCCTTCCCTATAAGGGCCAGACTTTCACCATGAGGCCAATGTAGGGGAGAGATGGCTCGCAAGCATCTCTTCAACCCTAGGCATCATACCCGTGTCCTTCTAGGCACACAGTGGCTGAATAGATAGCAGTGGCCTAATAAAGATTATTCCACAACCTTGACACCTCAGTGTGGAGGTCTGGGAAAAATGATGGATGCCTGCATGGAAGTGGAAGGCAGCATGAATTTAGGTAGCAGTCATTAAGCTTAAAGCGAACAATGCCAGCATTTTCTTCAATCTAAGCTAAGCTTAGCAAGAGAACATGTAATCACCTCCAGGAGCTCTTTGAACACCAGTTGGTGGCAGTTTGACTGCTGCTTGCCCCTCATTGCCCACATCCAGCACCACTATGACCAAAGCCGGCCTTCAACAACACAAACACCACTGATTCCTGGAAGCAATCTAGAAATGCAGTAGTTTCTTGGTCGGGTCGGTAGAAATCACAAAGTGAGCTCCTGAAGCCGAAGCAGAGAATCTGAGTTAGGCAAGATGACAAGAGAAAGAGCATCACCCGACTCTCTTGTTCAGCCTGTGCCAAATCAACCTGCCAGACCCATGATCTGTCGGCATGCTGCCTCAGAATACATGGGACTCGAGCCATGATGTGCAGGCACTTAGCTATTTTTTGGCTGGAGAACAGAGAGGAAAAGTTTTGCAGTGTATGCAGCTGGCTTCCTCTAGAGCCAGACATGCATGCTTCTCTACCAAACAAACAATGCAGAGAAAGTGCGAGACATCCCTGGAGGAGGCTGGAGTAATATAATGGAGATGCCCTTTTATGGTATTGTTGCATTCTCTGCTTCATCACAGGACATACCCAAGCCGATAAATTGGTGTGATTTCACACAGAGTTTCAAACACAACTTCCACAAAGAAGTGAACAAACATCTCAGTTGTTTTTTCCAGTTGAAAAAATTGTCAGCTTTTTTCTCACTGATTTAAGAGTAGGACCTTCCTTTTTTAATATAATTGTTTTCCTCCACTTTTAATTAGGACACAGTCGTGGCTCTCCAAGCTCTGGCTCTGTACTCCACTAAAGTGTTCAGCTCAGAAGGCTCTAGCACAGTAACTGTAAAGTCAGCAGCTGGACACAGTCACAACTTTGATGTGAACCAGAACAACAAGTTACTGTACCAAGAAAGATCATTGAAGGATGTTCCTGGCAGATACAGCATTGACGTGAAGGGCTCAACTTGCGCATCAGTGCAGGTCAGTGTATCAAATGCTTCTTGTAATACAAGCCTTTTTTTTTTTTTTCAGAGAAAAACAGAGTCCTATGAATCAGCAAGTGATTGTATAAGCACTGCCTAGGTTTCCCAACAAATACCTTTTATCCAAGTCTATTCAATATATGTGTTACGGCCGGTAGTGTCCGGCAGGATATAACAGACCCAACGCGAAGCTTGACGTGAAAATCGGGGCTTTATTAACATAAAGCACGAGACATGAACATGAAACAGAAACCGCGACACCACATCGGCCTACACACGAACGAGGACTAGCAACTAAAGCAGACAAAGACAGGACTATAAATAGGAAACGTAATCATGAAACATTAGGAACAGGTGAACATCAATCAAGACACATTAGGTTACGGCAGGGCTTAACTGACACATGGCCGACGTAAACAAAAACAGACATGACATAACAAACCCCTGCTGAGATCCCCCTAGTGGTTCAACCCCAGCCCTGCTACCCGTAACAATGTTTTTAATCTATTGCTTTTTGTTTATTAAATCAAATCTCTGCTTGCAGACAGTACTTTTCTACAATGTCCCCACACCTACGGAAATCAGTACACTTAACATTACAGCAAATACTGAGGGAAACTGCACAAAAACATTTGGTCACACTTTGACCATCAAGTTCTCTGTCCAGTAAGTATAAATATATGCTAAAACCTTGAAAGAATATAAAAAGAGAACAGTACTTGATTCATGTGATTTAGAAACTGATTTTTTACTGATTATGTACAGTCATTCAAATCTGACATTAAAATACTGCAGAATCATATGAAGTAAAAAAGATATACATTTAGCAGTATTATACATGCATAACACAACCAAATAATGATTTCCTTTTTATAATTATTTAATTATGTTTATACTATGGTGATTCCATGTTCATTTCATCTACATTATAGGAAATGTTGAGGTAGGAAATGCTGATACTTCTACCATGGAAATTGTATTATCGCTTCTTGAATTTGAATTTAGCAGTATAAAGTGTGAACGGTTTATTATCAAGAGTATCACCATATTTTATTGGATTGCAGTAAATATATATATTTTATTTTAGAGATACAGTATTTTGGCAGAATTTGCAGAATGGTAGCTATGATATGAGAAAGTTCACAGTAATCTAGCAGAATTCGTTTTCATTTTACCCAGCAGTGACAACAATTACTATTTGCTATTATTATTATTGGTTATTGACTATTATTGGTTATTTGTGTTTCTTACAGTAATTGATACTTAGCTCTTGTTGTTGTCTGTGTTCAATTTTCAGATATAATGGGGAACTAAACAGCACTAACATGGTCATAGTTGACATAAAACTCTTATCAGGGTTCACAGCAGATCCTGGTGAAGTAAGGAGTTAAAGATCAGGTTTCTGGTGTGTGTGTGTGTGTGTGTGTGTGTGTGTGTGTGTGTGTGTGTGTGTGTGTGTTGTTTGCCATTGCCTGTATATATGTGGTTAAAGTTTTCCCTTTTACTAATGCAGAATAACTACTGTGTTGTTTTCTTAGCTAAAAAACCAGATTATGGTTGAACGAGTTGATTCCAAGGATGAGCATATTATCATGTATATAAAAGAGGTAAGATAAAAATGCGGTCTGAATCTGTATAGAACAATATTCTTCAACTATATTACACAAGTGTATTGCACCTGTATATGCACTCCAAGAATATAAGCTTTATTTATTACACACTCAAAATAAGATACGATGGTGTATGTTTACAATATAAAATCTGGTGTATCTCCAACAGCTCAAAAAGGATATTCCTATCAACTATCATCTACACATTAAACAAATACTGCCTGTCAAGAATCTCAAGCCAGCTGTGATCAAAGTTTATGATTACTACCAAACAAGTAAGATTTACCCAGGTTGTGTGACTTAAACATTGTTATTGCGAGTATATTGCTTCCATTTACTGATTCTTTCATTTAGATGACCAGTCTGAGACGGAATACACCTCCCCCTGTGTCTAAGCTTCCAGATCTATATTAAAGATTCGGAAAACATCCAAATATCTTCTGTGTGCTGTGTTATTCATTTAAAAGCAAAATGCCAAATAGTAATTTGCCCTTAGTAAGAGCAGTCACAATAGGAACTAACCACTTGAAGGTAGCTAAAATACAACCTCTTGTTGAGTCAGTCATTTAGTTCAATCCATGGTCTTCAGCTGTTTTTTTTGCATGCGATCCAATTGATAGTAAAGCTGAATTCTCCTGCATACAAAGAAATATACACAGTGCCTTGCTTTGTATTCTTCTCCCCTGAAATTTTGTCTTCTGAATAAAATGAATTTTCTCTTGAAATGAAGTCCTGCCACAAGTTCTGGGCTTTGACTGGGTCATTCTAACATATTCAAGGTCTTGGTTTTGACCAACTCCGTTTTAGCAGTGTGTTTAAGGTTATTGTCCTATCCACCTTTGTCCTGGTGTTGCTGCTGTAAAAATTATTATGGGTATTACTTCTAATGGAAGCAGTAGTGCAGTGTTGACTGGGTTGCTTTGGTGGCAGTATGTGCCATTTATCTTGTGAGTTGTATGTGATAAAAATACTGTTTGTTGTTTTACTTCCAATTTGTGCAACTTGGAAAGTTTGTCTGATGCCTTCTATTTTCTATTGTTCAAAAATTTGTTTTAAGATGTAGTTGTTACACACGGGTGCTAGTATTTTTTTCTCTAAATATTTTCTTTGGAAGGAGCTACACTCTTTAGCAGAATGTCAACTGTGCATTCAGTCACCAATGTATGTTGGAGGGTGAAGCCATCAATGTCAGTCTGTCTAGAACATGATTGCACAATTTATGTGGTAACATAGCAAAGTTTATTAATTAATTGAGTAAATAATAATTAAATGTATATTTTTAATATTTAGACAGATTTTAAATGAAATGTAGTTGTAATTTCCTTAGACTGGGAAGTGTCAATGTGCTTTTTATATTTAATCATAATGTCAGTATTTATAACAGTTGAGCTCAGCACTGTGTAGCTGGTGTTGGGCAGATGAGACAAAGATATTTAATAATGACATCATCCATGAATTCCCACTGGACTGTTAGGCAGGACTCAGATATAGTAGTTTCATGAGATTGTTGAGATTACGGACTTACATATATTCATATATGATAACATATCAGCCTTGGTGTTCTTTGACCTAGGTTTATATCCAAAGCTAAAATTAAACCTAGTGAAAAAGAGAGCCCATCTTGCTTGACAGGGATTTTGTCGTTTCTAGACTTGATGTACTCTAGGTTCAAGTGGTCAGTGATGATCAGGGATGTGTTTCCTACCCCATTGAGGCCATACAGCTACTCCTCTAATGATATTTTAATAGTTCATGGTTACCAATGTCAGTTTCAACATTGGCTTAATTTCTATGAGAAAAAGTCACAGCTGCACATTTTTGCTCATCATTATTGTGGCATTTGTTTGCAACTCAATTCTTGGGAATAAAGTGACATCCAGTATAAAACAAAGCATAGGATTTGGGTGGAGGAGTGTAGGTATTGTTTTCAAATGGTCCTTCTGTCTTTGGAATACTTGGGTGGCCTCCTCTAACCATCTTATGCCTTAGATTTACCTTTGAGGACTAAGATACCAGTGCCGGTAGTCGGTTTATTAAGAACAGCAAACAGACTTAAAATGCTAGGCAATACTCAAAATCAAAACAGGTGCAGACAATATAGACACATAAAGGAAACAACCAGTAATAAGCACTAGTGAATATAGATAGTACATGAATCAAAACAAAACACACACATGAAAACATGAGAAAATATATAGAAATGAGCGCCATAGTGCTGAGGGCTGTTCCACACACTGCAGATTTCATTTTACAACATGTAATGGAGATTTGTGGCAAATAAATGGCAGATATACATGAACAAACTGTGGTCCAAGAACTCCATGAGTATCTAAATGCCAAAGGCCTGAAGTAAAAAAAAATACTTTGCCTCTGTAAGGAAACCCCTGAAGCAAAGCATGCGGGATCCATAAGCAGATTTATTAAAGAAAGCAAACAATCCAAATCATAACATGAAAGGCAGAGTCAAAGAACGGAGCAAAATCAAACCGGGAAGAGAAAACACTCAGGCAAACAATCCAAAAAACCTGAAAGATGCAAGTCAAAAATGAGAAAGCTGATATGAAAGACTGATATATCTAGTCAGCAGCTTGGACTCATGATTGTTCTTCAGGGCTGTACCCCTTACAATTCCACCAGATACTCAGACCGGCCCCTACAGTGTGTGCAATCTAGCAGGGAGCGTACCAGCTAGGCGGGGGAGCCTTGGATGTCTGTTGGTGGGGGTGGTGGGGGTGGAGGTGTTCCTGGTTGGGGTCATTGTGAGCTGATTTGAGCAGGGAAACATGGAACGTAGAGGAGATACAGTAGGTCAGCAGGAGTTTTAGCTGATATGTGACTGGATTAATCTGTCGGGTGACCTTAAATAGACCGATAACTCTTGGGCTTAACTTGGTAGACAGCCATACTTGCTCCCTGTGGAAAATATTTTTGCCTAACGCTAAAACAATCTATAGAACACTGGTCTGCTAATACTTTGCTATTATCTAACGAATCTTGCAGACTGGATGAAATCCAGACAGATAAAAGGTTTTATTTGCAACCAGTGCTGATACAAGAATTGAGCTGCTCACGAATGAACGTCCCAACAACCTCTCCCCTAAGGTCTCCGACCTTAGCCTTTTTATATATTTCTTTTATCTTTTCATAATTTTCAAACCAACCCCTCTTCGCTGGGAAAGTCCCAGCTATTTTCTTTTTTGGAATTTTAGGTTCTTTTTGGACACCATTATCTTTTACTTTTTAGCTTTTTCAACTACCATTATAATTAAACTTCTCGCGATCAATCATTAAAAAATAGTGGGCATCTTTGCCCTTATCAGCGGGAATTTTCCAGCTTGCTTTTCATCCTACAGCTTATTCGAACCTGAGAGACAGCATGGGTAAGTTTCAGGGCTACTTCTTCTCTTAATTTTAATTACTATGGCTCTTTTCTATTACGTCATGTGTCAGTCTTTATTTGGGCATTGGGGGCTCAGTGGTAGGTTTCTTGCCTATCATGTGGAAGGCCCAGGTTCAATTCCCAGCCAATGCCCAAACCCCAGCCACTGGATGCAGTGCGGGTCCCAAGCCTGGAAAAATGGGAGGGTTGCATCAGAAAGGGCATCCGGTGTAAAACCTGTGCCAAGTTGTTGTGCGGACTTGTATGCCACAAAACATTCTACTTGTCCAGACACCAAAAGTTTGTATTTTCTTTTCATGTAATCAATCTATGTAACAGTGGATAACTACGTGATTTAACCAAACCTTAAGTGAAATATTTAGCTTTGAGGTAAGATGGCGCTGGTCCATTCTTGGCTTTGTAGGCAAGCATTAGTGTTTTGAATCTGATGCGTGCAGCTACCGGAAGCCAGTGGAGGGAACGCAGCAGTGGGATGGTGTGGGAAAACTTAGGCAGGTTGAAAACAAGTCATGCAGCTGCATTTTGGATCATTTGCAGTGGTCATCCAAGATGAAATGTCCACCAGACACGCTGAGATCCAAGCAGAAGCCTAACCAGCCTTCTTCTCTGGTCACCGCCTGTACCTGTTCATCAGGTAGCAACTTTCAGCTCCAATACATTACTTTTCGATGTGGCTGCATTTTGGAAGTCAGTTTGTTTCTGGTCACTTGTGGAGCAATAGTGGGGTTATCATGTTGAGCTGAATGTGAATTCTATTACAAACCTGATTCCAAAAAAGTTGAGGGCACTGTACAAATTGTGAATAAAAACAGAATGCAATGATGTGGAAGTTTCAAATTTCAATATTTTATTCAGAATACAACATAGATGACATATCAAATGTTTAAACTGAGAAAATGTATCATTTTAAGGGAAAAATAAGTTGATTTTAAATTTCATGGCATCAACACATCTCAAAAAAGTTGGGACAAGGCCATGTTTACCACTGTGTGGCATCCCCTCTTCTTTTTATAACAGTCTGCAAACGTCTGGGGACTGAGGAGACAAGTTGCTCAAGTTTAGGAATAGGAATGTTGTCCCATTCTTGTCTAATACAGGCTTCTAGTTGTTCAACTGTCTTAGGTCTTCTTTGTCGCATCTTCCTCTTTATGATGCGCCAAATGTTTTCTATGGGTGAAAGATCTGGACTGCAGGCTGGCCATTTCAGTACCTGGATCCTTCTTCTACGCAGCCATGATGTTGTAATTGATGCAGTATGTGGTCTGGCATTGTCATGTTGGAAAATGCAAGGTTTTCCCTGAAAGACACAACATCTTGATGGGAGCATATGTTGTTCTAGAACTGTATCTAGAAGGATATACCTTTCAGCATTGATGGTGCCTTTCCAAATGTGTAAGCTGCCCATGCCACACGCACTCATGCAACCCCATACCATCAGAGATGCAGGCTTCTGAGCGCTGATAACACCTTGGGTTGTCCTTGTCCTCTCTAGTCCGGATGACATGGCGTCCCAGTTTTCCAAAAAGAACTTCAAATTTTGATTCGTCTGACCACAGAACAGTTTTCCACTTTGCCACAGTCCATTTTAAATGAGCCTTGGCCCAGAGAAATGCCTGCGCTTCTGGATCATGTTTAGATATGGCTTCTTTTTTGACCTATAGAGTTTTAGCCGGGCAACGGCGAATGGCACGGTGGATTGTGTTCACCGACAATGTTTTCTGGAAGTATTCCTGAGCCCATGTTGTGATTTCCATTACAGTAGCATTCCTGTATGTGATGCAGTGCCGTCTAAGGGTCCGAAGATCACGGGCATCCAGTATGGTTTTCCGGCCTTGACCCTTACGCACAGAGATTGTTCCAGATTCTCTGAATCTTTGGATGATATTATGCACTGTAGATGATGATAACTTCAAACTCTTTGCAATTTTTCTCTGAGAAACTCCTTTCTGATATTGCTCCACTATTTTTCGCCTTGGTGATCCTCTGCCCATCTTGACTTCTGAGAGACACTGCCACTCTGAGAGGCTCTTTTTATACCCAATCATGTTGCCAATTGACCTAATAAGTTGCAAATTGGTCCTCCAGCTGTTCCTTATATGTACATTTAACTTTTCCAGCCTCTTATTGCTACCTGTCCCAACTTTTTTGGAATGTGTAGCTCTCATGAAATCCAAAATGAGCCAATATTTGGCATGAAATTTCAAAATGTTTCACTTTCAACATTTGATATGTTATCTATATTCTATTGTGAATAAAATATAAGTTTATGAGATTTGTAAATTATTGCATTCCTTTTTTATTCACAATTTGTACAGTGTCCCAACTTTTTTGGAATCGGGTTTGTATTTACCATGCCAATTGTTTACCTGCAGAGAGCTTAAAATGACCTGTATCTAAGCATGTAACAATCATAGCATCCTCTGTGATTATTCAGTGATTAATGTTTGAGTAAATATGACCAATCATCAACAATCACCGTTTGAACCTTAAGTAAAATGAACCCTACTTTCTAATACAACATATATTAATCATATTGAGATGATTAGTAATCACTTGGTAAGACATAATAAAAGTAATCAGCAGGTAAGACAAAATCAATCAGTATTATAATCAAATAATTAACAAAACATAAGTAATCAAGGCAATAACTTCCAGTAGTATGATCAAGTAATACATTACATATTGATTACGTATGATTCTCAAGGTGAAATCAGTAATCATGTGATTGCAAGAGTGACACATAGATTTTTTTTAATATGATTATATAAGATGAAAATGTAATTAATGTAAAATGTAATCAATGCCTCCTTCAATCCAAGCGCTCCTCCTCTTCTGCCCCATGTGACTTTGTGCCACATAGAGGGACCATTGGAGGACTAAGGAGAGGTTACCAGCACATCACTTAGTCCTGTTATGGTGACCTGGTTGCCAAAGATCTTAAAACATCCCTTGTATGTCTAGGAACATTAACCCATAACACATCCTCCCCCAACCTTACTGTGATGACTTCTATTCTTTTTCTCAGTTGTATTTCAGTCCACAGACCAAAACGTCTCTTCTCCTGTGAGTAAGGCTTATAAAATGCTCTACTCAGTAACTTACACTTTCTACCATAAAACAAGAGTGTGCTGGCTGCCTCGGTGTATACACTTGCGTTTGCACCTCGGTGATATACATTCTATCATTGAAAATCTCTTTTAAATGTATACATCAAAAAGGGTGTAAAAGGGTGTGCTAATAGACTAGAATTTGGCCTCCATTCTCCTATTTCATTCTGCAACAAAGTTCTCCGTATGCTTCTCCAACGTCTCACCATTATGCTGCTAGTTTTATCAAGTCCATTTTATCAATGCTACCATCCAAATTTGGGCTTTCGCTCGATCGCTTGTGTCATTTGTACATACTGACCAAACAATGAGTGTGCCATACGTTCAATCATTGCACGAAGCAAAGGAATTAAGCAGCATGACAAAAACACAACTACTACTAGCACTATTACTAAGATGGTCCCTAGCCTAATCATAGCAGCCTTCCAGTTTGAAGAGAATAGCCAGGAAAACCAATCATCTGATGGTTTATAAGTATTTTCTACATGTTCATCTCTAAGATCTTTCAACTGTCTTAGCACCCTACTTAGATTACCTTCTGGGCCTGTGTGCATAGGGATGTAAGTACAGCATTGGTCTATAAACATAGTACACACACCGTCTTCAGGAGTTCTTATAGTGTACAAGACAAACCTGTTATGGAGGGCCATTGTTGAAATTCCACTGTCCTTGTCGAAGTGCTGTAATCCACGTTTGGCCCGTTGGCTTGTCCAGTCTGTCTCTGTGTCATAAAGAACAGTCAATTTTCCCGAAAGTAGTACTGTCCCACACATTAGATATTTCATAAACAGAAGCTGAATTATGAGCTGTAGCTAACGAGGTCAAATCCACCTCAGGAGGTGCCTCATCTTCTAAGTCCATTACTACCAAAATGTTGGTGTGTCCTAATGCTGCTAACTTGGCTGCTTCATCTGCTGCAGTGTTCCCATTGGTTATGAAAGAACCCTCTGTTTTGTATACTGAACATTTAACAATGGCTAGTTTAGCTGGCAGTGTGATGGCATGTAACAAGTCTGTGATAGCCATGCCATGTGTGACAGGTGTACCGTCTGCTCTCAGAAGGCGTCTCTGCAGGGCCAAAGTAATGACACACCTCATAAGCATACTGTGAATCCATAAAAATTGTACAGGACTTTCCTGCAGCTAACTTGCACGCTGCAGTCAGTGCCTTCAGTTCAGCCAATTGTGCGGAACACGGTTGATCAACAGCTGTAGACTGAATAGTGACAAAATTAGTCAAATCATTACTGGGCGAAACTATTGTGTAACATCCCAAATTCCCTTCCAGACCCCTAAAACTTTAGCCTTAAGAGGGTTAAGTCTGAGTCTGGCAGTGGTTGGTTTTATAAGTCTTGTCATGCCTTCATGTAAGTAACTGATGTTAACTGACAATCGTGTGGCTCATCTTCTAACGGGGTCATCATTCTGGCAGCCGGATTGACTGTGTGACACCTCTGAATTGTTAATTCCGGAGCGGACAGGATCACAACATAACCAGTTTTTCGCACATGAGTGATCACAAATATAGGACTGGTCAACAAAGCATGCAGCGCATGAGTCATGTACAAGTGGTTGGTTAGCCCATTGTAATAGTTGAAGCTTTCTGGTAAGCAAATGCAGCTGCCGCTAACCCACAATAGCACAGCGGCATGCCATTCTCTATATTATCCAATGATGTGTTAAAGTATGCAACTTGTTGTTTGCTTGGGCCCTGTTGTTGAGTTAAATTAGCATTAGTGAATCCCTGCTTTTCTGCCACATACAAATAAAATGGCTTACCATAATCTGGACTAGCTATACTAGCTATGCTGGGGCAGTACAAAGGTCCTCTTTTAACATTCCAAAGGCTGCAACGGCTTCCGTTGTCCAGGCCAAGGATGCTTTCTTTTGATTAGCTGCCTTAATCAAAGCTCGGAGTGGAGATACTTTTAGAGCAAAATCCACTATCCATTGTCTACTGTAACCTACCATCCCTAAGAATGACAACATTTGACCTACAGTTTGTGGTTTGGGAGCTCTTCGAACAGCTTCCACATGTGACGGTGACAGCTTCCGGTTGGTGCCATGCAAAACTCTCCCTAGATATTCAACCTGTTATTTGCAGAATTGCAATTTTTCCTTATTCACTTTATGTCCATTTTCAGCCAATAGTTTTAGAACCTTTAATGAGTCTGCCTGACATTGCTCTTTGGTTGGGCTACAAATTAAGATGTCATAAACATAAGTCAGGAGAAGACTTTCAATATCCAATGAGGCTAGATCCCTAGCCACAATTCGATTAAAGATTGATGGACTTTCACAATAGCCCTGAGGTAGCCTAGTGTATGTGTACTGCTGGCCATTATAAGAAAATGCAAACAGATGTTGTGAGTCTGGGTGTAATGGAATGCTGAAGAATGCTGAACATAGATCAATGACTGTATACCAATTAGTGTCACCTGGAATATTTGAAAGCAACGTATTGTGGATCAGGAACAATTGGTCCTTCTGCTTTGACAATGTGGACAAATGTGGCTTCGCAAGTCATGTACAAGACGCCACTTATCTGAGTTGGGCTTTCTGACATGAAATATCGGGGTGTTACATCATCTTTGTATTGGGATTAATACTCCATCTTATAATAAACCTTTAATTGTGAGCCTTATACCTGCTTGGGCCTGTGGTGTTAATGGATATTGCTTTTGGTACGGAAACCTGACAAAGGAAACCTTTGGCTTAAGTTTGATCAAAACCTGCCCTGCTGATTTAATGAGACATACATCTGTTGGGTGTTGCGTCTAGAGCTCAGGATTGTAGCTAACAGCTCCTCGGTTTCTTCGTCATGTGGTTTATCTGCTGTGGGATCGCTACCTCCTGATACCAGTAACTGATGAGACTCAGACATTTTCTTTTCAATCAAGGTTTGTGTAGCTCTCAAGGTGTCTATCCCTTTCTGTGAAATACATAAGTATTTACCATCTGGTGAAATATGCATGTACTGATTGATTGTAGGTGTCCATTCAAGTATCTGATTGGCCTCTCTGACCATTGGTCCCAAGTCTTTAGACTCATACCCTTCTGCTACCATCAATGAAATGTGAGGTGTCGAGTCTGTTACCTGAAACCAATTCTTTCGACTGTTTGGCAGTTGAACTAACGCTGCAACTCCTTGTGGTCCCACATAGATACCTGTTGTTATTACATCAAACACTTTTCCTTCCAGCATATCTGTCCACAGGGAAGCATATTCTTCGTTGGTGCTGTCTGAATCAAAACACAGGGTACAGTGCAACGGGCTCTTGGGCTCAATCAAGTCTGATCGTATGGCCCTTGTATCCATGGCTTCCACTGTAAATACGTTCCATGTAACTTTTAGTACTCTTAGGTACTGTTCGGCTGTAGTTTTGCCAGACCTGTAGGACTACACTGTATTTTAGCTTTGAATTTACACAAAAGATCTTGTCCCAGTAAATTGAATGGTGTGGCTGGCGAATACAAAAGAGGTGCCACAATAGTGGTGTCTTCTAAGGTTAGTACCTGCGGCTCAGTGAAATGTAATATTTGTGAAACCCCTGAGAAGCCTGTGGTTTTTATGGTCTTCTGAGCGAGGGGGAGATTTGAGTCTCCACGTCCTATATATGAATATGTGGCACCCGTGTCAATCATAAATGGAAATGGACGTTGTTGTTAATTGTTACCATAACAGTTGGTTCTTTTTGTGGATGCAGTGTGGTGGCATACTGCTTATGCTCCCCCTCTGGCTTCTCAGGGCCCCTTCAACTCCGATTTGGTGCAGGCCCCATTCCTGTGCCCATTAGGGGGGTGTAGCATATGTGGAGAGTGCCTCATTAGATGACCAGTGTCTCCACACCCCCAGCATAAGCATGGCTGTTGATATTGATGATTGGCGACCTCTTGTGAATATCCTGGTCCTTGAGGTCCTCTGGGCCTCTGTGGTGCATATCCTCTTCCCATTTGTGGTGGTGGTGATGTCCATCTTCCCCACTGAGGTCTTCTTCCTTGCCAACAGCCTCTCATTGCGCCTCCCCTGAATCTTCCTAGATTACTGCCAATATGGACATTGATGGGCTGTGCCCCTGGGTATGGCGGGCCTGCCTGTGGCTGCTGTGGATTCTGTACTGCCATCTGTGGCTGTTGAAACATTTGTGGTTGTTGTGGTGTTAATCCCTGTTGTCCCAATTCCTGGTTACTCTGTCCTTGTCTTGTGTTGCTGGAACTACTACTGCAGCCTGTACTTTTCCTGCTTTCTCTTTCTGTTTGGCTCTGTTGATTTCTCTGAGTTGTGTTTTATATAACTGTGTTAAGAGGGCTTCTGATGGTTCCTTTACCCCTTTTTGTTTCTTTCTGTACTGTTCCACATAATTTATTATGTGTGCTTTGAATGTGTCCCATGGCATGGTGTTTAATCTGACCACTTCTTCGAGTGAGGTTTGAACTGGCTCTGGTAGACACTTTTTAAGCATTAATTTAAACAATCCTTTACTTGTGTCTGTTTCATCCCATGCTCCATCAGTCTCTTCTTTCCATTTATTTTGGTATTCATGAATGAACTTCACCAATCTAGCCATGGGGGTCACAGTCCAGTGACTTCTGTGCCGGTCCCAAGCCCGGATAAATAGAGAGGGTTGCGTCAGGAAGGGCATCCGGCGTAAAACATTGCCAAATTTAACCATGCGAATCGTCAGTACGAATTTCATACCGGATCGGTCGAGGCCCGGGTTAACAACGACCGCCATCGGCGCCGTTGACCTACAGGGCGCCGGTGGAAATTGGGCTACTGTTGGTCGAAGAAGTAGAGGAGGGAGGAGAGTGCGCAGACAGAGAGAGAAGAGGAAAGGTAAGAGTGTAGGACTGAGAATAGGAACTCTGAATGTTGGTACTATGACAGGGAAAGGTAGAGAGCTGGCTGATATGATGGAGAGAAGGAAGGTGGATATACTGTGTGTACAGGAGACCAGGTGGAAGGGTAGCAAGGCTCGTAGTATAGGAGCAGGATTCAAGCTGTTTTATTATGGTGTGGATAGTAAGAGAAATGGGGTAGGTGTGGTCCTGAAGGAGGAGTTTGTGAGGAATGTCCTGGAGGTGAAGAGAGTGTCAGACAGGGTGATGAGTCTGAAGTTAGAGATTGAAGGGGTGATGTTGAATGTTGTTAGTGGTTATGCCCCACAGGTAGGTTGCGAGTTAGAGGAGAAAGAGAGATTCTGGAGTGAATTAGATGAGGTGATGGAGAGTATTCCCACGGGTGAGAGAGTGGTGATAGGAGCGGATTTTAATGGACATGTTGGCGAGGGGAACACAGGGGATGAGGAGGTGATGGGCAAGTTTGGAGTTAAGGAAAGGAACCTTGAAGGACAGATGGTAGTGGACTTTGCTAAGAGGATGGACATGGCTGTGGTTAACACTTATTTTCAGAAGAGGGAGGAGCATAGAGTGACTTACAAGAGTGGAGGTAGGAGAACACAGGTAGACTACATCCTATGTAGAAGAGGCAATCTGAAAGAGATTAGTGACTGTAAAGTGGTAGTGGGAGAGAGTGTAGCCAGACAGCATAGGATGGTGGTGTGTAGGATGACTTTGATGGTCTGTAAGAAGAAGAGGTCAAAGATAGAGAAGAAAACCAAGTGGTGGAAGCTGAAAAAGGAGGAATGTTGTGAGGAATTTAGACAGAAGTTGAGGCAGGCTCTGGGTGGTCAGGTATTGCTGCCAGATGACTGGGAAACTACAGCAGAAGTGATCAGGGAGACAGGGAGAAAGGTGCTGGGTGTGTCATCTGGAAGGAGGAAAGAAGATAAGGAGACTTGGTGGTGGAATGAGGAAGTTCAGGATAGTATCCAGAGGAATAGGTTAGCCAAGAAGAAGTGGGACATGGACAGGACTGAAGAGAATAGACAGGAATACAAGGAGTTACAGCGCAGAGTGAAGAGGGAGGTGTCTAAGGCCAAGCAGAAGGCATATGACGAGTTGTACACTAGGTTAGACACTAGAGAAGGAGAGAAGGACTTGTACAGGTTAGCTAGGCAGAGGGATCGAGATGGGAAGGATGTGCAGCAAGTTAGATTTATTAAGGATAGAGATGGAAGGGTGCTCACAAGTGAGGAGAGTGTACAGAGGAGATGGAAGGAATACTTTGAGGAGCTGATGAATGAGGAAAATGAGAGGGAAAAAAGAGTAGAAGGGGTGAACTCTGTGGAACAGAAAGTAGATAAGATTAGAAAGGATGAAGTCAGGAAGGCTTTGAAGAGGATGAAAAGTGGGAAGGCAGTTGGTCCTGATGACATCCCGGTGGAGGTCTGGAAGTGTCTGGGAGAGGCAGCAGTGGAATTTTTAGCTAGTTTGTTCAACAGGGTTTTAGAGAGTGAGAGGATGCCTGAGGAATGGAGAAGAAGTGTGTTAGTGCCGATCTTTAAGAATAAGGGTGACGTGCAGAGTTGCAGCAACTATAGGGGGATAAAGTTGATGAGCCATACAATGAAGCTATGGGAAAGAGTAGTGGAAGCTAGGTTAAGGAAGGTAGTGGAAATTTGTGAGCAGCAGTATGGCTTCATGCCCAGAAAGAGCACAACAGATGCAATTTTTGCTCTGAGAATTTTGATGGAGAAGTATAGGGATGGGCAGAGGGAGTTGCACTGTGTGTTTGTAGACTTGGAGAAAGCGTATGACAGGGTGCCAAGAGAAGAGCTGTGGTACTGTATGACGAAGTCAGGAGTAGCAGAGAAGTATGTCAGAGTGGTGCAGGACATGTATGAGAGGAGCAGGACAGTGGTGAGGTGTGCTGTAGGTCAGACAGAGGAGTTCAATGTGGAGGTGGGACTGCATCAGGGATCGGCTCTGAGCCCCTTCCTGTTTGCTATAGTGATGGACCAGTTGTCAGAGGAGGTCAGACAGGAGTCTCCTTGGACAATGATGTTTGCAGATGACATTGTGATCTGTAGTGAGAGTAGGGAGCAGGTGGAGGAAAACCTGGAGAGGTGGAGATTTGCGCTGGAGAGAAGAGGAATGAAGGTCAGTCGTAGTAAGACTGAGTACATGTGTGTGAATGAAAGGGAGGGAAGTGGAACAGTAAGGTTACAGGGTGAAGAGGTGAAGAAGGTACAGGAGTTTAAGTACTTGGGGTCAACAGTCCAGAGTAATGGAGAGTGTGGGAAAGAGGTAAAGAAGCGAGTGCAGGCAGGTTGGAATGGGTGGAGAAAGGTGTCGGGAGTTCTGTGTGATCAGAAAATATCAGCGAGAATCAAGGGGAAGGTGTACAGGACAGTGGTGAGACCGGCCATGCTGTATGGTTTAGAGACAGTGTCACTGAGGAAGAGACAGGAGTCAGAACTAGAGGTACCAGAGCTGAAGATGTTGAGGTTCTCTTTGGGAGTGACAAGATTGGACAGGATTAGGAACGAGTACATCAGAGGGACAGCTCATGTTGGACGTTTGGGGGACAAAGTTAGGGAGGCCAGATTAAGATGGTTTGGACATGTTCAGAGGAGGGAGAGTGAGTATATTGGTAGGAGAATGTTGGACATGGGGCTGCCAGGCAGGAGGCAAAGAGGAAGGCCAAAGAGGAGGTATATGGATGGAATTAATGAGGATATGAAGCTAGTGGGTGCAAGTGTTGAGGATGCAGAAGATAGGGATAGGTGGAGAGAGATGATTCGCTGTGGCGACCCCTGAAGGGAAAAGCCAAAAGAAGAAGAAGATGAATGAACTTCACCACATTTTCATCCTCCTCAATGACTCAATAACTTAGGCCTCCAGATTTTCCTGAGTGCCTCGTACCAATTCGTCTCTCGAAAGGTTCTCTGTAATGCATACAAACCGTCAAATTTTGTTAATTCCCACAACTTTTCTCTAATTAAATCCTCTGACTGCCACCTCTCTACACTATTTTTATTTTTGTATGTTCGATCGTCCCAAACATGTGTGCATATACCTCTAGTCTTTGTGTCTAAATCTCGGAGGGACATTCAAAGTTACTTAACCTGAAAAGACAGCAGTACACATCCAGCAGAGTACACTGAGTGAACCTACTTCTCCTATATCTCCTTTTATAGCCTTTAATGCTTCAATAAGGGCAGTGTTTTGTCATCTGGGTCACACTTTTTACACGTGACCGAATGACCTAATAAAACACAATACCAAGTTTTAGGTGGATTCTTTCTAATTACCCTTTCTCTTTGGCTACCCTTGGCACACAAACCTTGTGCAATTAATCTATGACAGGTTAACCTGGCTATTGTTTGGGATGAAACTGCAATGTTTTCAGTTGTTAGCTTTCCTGAACTATTCATATATACTACATACTTTTTTTCTCTTTTCCACACTCCTCTCTCTCATTCACAAAATTCACACACACACACACACACACATGCACACACTCTCACTGTTGTGCACTGACCTTGTGCACACACACACACACTTGCGGTCCACTCACACTCCCAGACAGCAGAATCTTTTACACACACACACACACACACACACACACACACACACACACACACACACACACACACACACACAGAGCTGATAGTTGCAAAATCTCGCTTTCTTCTCCAAAAAGTATATGCTCTTCACTGGTCTTATCTTCTATATGGGGATGGTCGTTTCAACACAATATTTATCCTAACTTTAAGTCTGAACCACTTCAATAGCACTCTCGGCTTTCCTTCATTATCCTCATGACATATTTGTAGAATATATGATTCAAATTCAACTGGAATACTCTCCATACACAGCAGTATATTTTCAAGCAATGCGAAAGAAAAAGAAAGGAAAAATACAGATGCAATCACCACCTTGATACAGCTTTAGCACAGTCAGCAAAATGTCACCCAAGATTCTAAAATCATGCCTTCAAAGCTATATAGTGATCCTTAGCATCAACCCAATACAACAGAGTCAAACACAGAATTATTTACAGTGCACACAACTGGCCATAAAGTTTCCAGGTGTCTGGTCTGTGGGTGGCAGTGCGACCACAGGTCCCAGGTTCAGGGCTACGCTGTATTATATCTCAATCACGTTTATTCCGATCACTTCGGGGTCACCAAAACAATGTGTAAAATATTTTTGTCTAACGCTAAAACAATCTATATAACACTGGTCTGCTAATACTTTGCTGTTATCTAACTCCAACTCCACATTGACACAACTGCTCAGTTGAGTGAGACTAAAGAAGACAAATCTTGCAGACTGGATGAAGAACAAATAAAAGGTTTTATTTGCAATCAACGCTGATACAAGAATTGAGCTGCTTACGAATGAACATCCCAACAACCTTTCCCCTCTCGTCTCTGACCATAGCCTTTTTAGACATTTGTCTTATTGTTTCATAATTTTCAAACTATGCCCTTTTCGCTGGGAAAGTCCCACCTATTTTCTTTTTTTGGAATTTTAGGTTCTTTTTAGCTTTTTCAACTACCATTATAATTAAACTTTTCGAGATCAATCATTAATAAAAGGTGAGCATCTTTGCCCTTATCAGTAGAACCTTCCAGCTTGCTTTTCATCCTACAGCTCATCCAAACATGAGAGACAGCATGGGTAAGTTTCAGGGCTACTCCTTCTCGTAATTTTAATTACTGTGGCTCTTTTCTATTATGTCATGTGTCAGTCTTTATTTTATATATGTTCATGTGTATTTTCCCTCATAGCTTTATCTCTTTCAACGCACTCTGTTGCGCCGCTTGTAAGCTTAGGGCCGGGGTTACCCATGCTGTCCTCTGGTTACCATGCTGTCCTCTGGTTATTTCACACACACAAACAAGATTGCATCCAAATACACTTCAAACACTCAAAACTTACTCCCACATCCCCCACCTGGAATTGTCAGTGAGGGCATCTATGACGGTTGGCTTGGATGCGTTGTTGACATACTGCCCGTTGAAGATGAACATGTGTGCTCTTCCAGACAGCTTGGCTGTGCTGTATCCAGTCATTGACAGCTGGAACGTTAGAGGTTTCACTGGACCAAGGGAACAAAGGTGGTTGGTAACCAAGTAAACACTGAAATGGCGTTAGGCCTGTAGATGAGTGGGTGAGTGAATTCTGAGAATATTCTACCCATGGGAGAAACTCACTCCAATTATGCTGCTCTCTGTTGCAATATATCCTGAGGTAACAGCCAATTTCCTGGTTGAGCTTCTTGCCCTTTGGATTGGGGTGATAGCTTGACGTAAGGCTGATATTGATACCGAGGTGATGACAGAATGCTCTCCAGACTTAAGAGGTGTTCCTCTGTTGGATATGATGTCCTCTTGGAGGCCGTACACCCTGAACACTTGGTGGAATAAAGCTTTGGTGGTTTCCATGGTGGTGGGTAGTTTCTTTTAGGGGAATTAGACGACATGCCTTGGAGAACTGATTGGTAACTACCAGAATGGTGGTGTAACCACTTGAACTGGGTAGATCGGTGAGAATGTCCACTGAGAGGTGGGACCATGGTCGCTGAGGAATAGGCAGTGGCTCTAAAAGTCCTGCCAGGGGTTGGTGGCTAGCTTTGGCTTGGGCACAAACTTCGCCATTGACCAGGATAGCCTGAGCTAGGTGCTGTGTGGGTCCACTGAATCACCTGCTGATGTAACCTGGTGGGGACGTATTTCTTATCAGGGGACAGCCTAGTGGTGGGGGTTCAGACTGTTGGGCTCATATTTCTTCCATTAAATTCCAATGGATTGGGGGAAGCACAATGTATGGTGGAAAGATGGTTTCTGGACTTGTGGATTGGTATATCGGGTCATGACAGTGAGAGAGGGCATCAGCCTTACTATTTTTCACACCAGGTGGATAAGTCACTGTGAAAAGGAATCGAGTGAAGAACAATGCTCACCTAGCTTGGCATGGGTTGATTAATGTGGTGTGCTTTATGTACTCAAGATTTCTGTGGTCCGTGATGATTTGAAATGGGTAGCGGGCCCCCTCCAGCCAATGTCACCACTCCTCCAGAGCTTCCTTTATGGATAAAAGTTCTGTTGCTGACATCATATTTTGCCTCTGTGGGCATTAATTTCCTGCAGTAGAAAACACAGGGGTGAAGCCTTCCGGATTCACCATGGTGATCCCAAAACTGCAAGCGTCCACTTCTACTACAAAGGGTAAGTTGGTGTCGTGGTGTTTCAGAATAGGTGCTGTGGTAAAGCCGGTCTTCAGTTTGTTGAATGCTGCTTCGGAAGCTCCAGTCCAATAGATTTTCTTAGGTTTGCCCCACAGGAGGGAGGTGATGGGTGCAGTTAACAAAGTATAGTTCCTAATGAAATGGCGGTAGAAATTAACAAACCCCAGGAAGCTCCTTAACATTCTGGGGTAGGCGCCACTCAGTCACTGCCTTGACCTTGCTTTGATCCATCTCCACTCCACCTTTTGAAATGATATAGCCGAGAAATGTAATGGTATCTCTTTGGAACTCACACTTTTCCGCTTTGACCTACAGTTGGTACTGAGCAAGGTGTAAGAGGACCGAGCATACATGGAGAACGTGTTCTTCCATGCTGGCAGAGTAAATCAGGATGTCGTCAATGTAGGTGATCACATAGTGGTTGAGCATGTCTTTGAAGATCTCATTGATGAAAGACACAGTGGAGCCAAGCTGTTTGGGAGAGCACACACATGCATCTTCAATGGGCGGTACACCAACAACGCATCCAAGTCAACTGTAGTAGATGCCCTCACCAACAATTTCAGGTTGGGGAGCGAGCATGCTCTCTACCCGTCACCTTCAGTTTGAAACTCCCCTGTCACTAGTTAAGCCCAAGATTTATTGGTCCATTCATGGTCACCTGACAGATTACCAGCAGATTACCAGGGTTACCAGCAAAGGCAGGAATATAATTTTCAGCATGTAGTCCACAAGGATGGATAGATAGATAGATAGATAGATAGATAGATAGATAGATAGATAGATAGATAGATAGATAGATAGATAGATAGATAGATAGATAGATAGATAGATGATCAAAGATGACCACAACACTGGAAGTGCTCGTCGCGATGGGAAATTCAGTATAAAAATGTGACAACTTAAATAATGAACTTAAATAAAAAGAAGGGTTCTCAGTTAGAATTGATAAAAGTGCTAGCTGGTCAAAATACGCAGAATAACCATTTAGTGTTAATTGTATTTTTCTAATTTGAGTAAAGGCATAAAGTCAGAATCTGAAGGTAGATATACAGACTTCCAGACTACTAACTCTGAGCTATCAAAGACGCAAAAGGTAAAACATTTAATTTATTAGAAGGTAATTTAAAGATGTATTAATATACTGAAGCTGATGCACCGAATAAAGGTAACATGGCACAGGAGTCTATGTGAAACCCTAAGGATGGAGATGGAGATTTCATTAAAAAAAGTAGACCAATATGTTGCATGTCTTGGAATGGACCAGACCATATGATTGAGAATAACTGGTACAACTGATCACAGATGGCCAGTTGAATTATGTGGTTCAGTGGTTCACCAGCACAAATCTAAAAGGTTCACAGGAATGGAGAGTATAATGCAGGGATATGGGTGAGATGGGCATCATATTTGGCAAAGTAGATCAGTATATCATCAATGAAAAACAGTGACTTAGGAATTCAGCAGGTCTCAAGACTTTTAAAACTGACAAATGACTGAAATACTGCTAGCATGTTGGTCAAGCCGAACTGCATTAATACGTACTCATAGTGCCCCCTAGTGGTGTTGAATATTTTATTTTGCCTTTTTTTTTTAAACATAACAATAACAATACCAAACATCAGCCAAAATGCAAGAGAAAGACACACATTGAATAAAGATAGATAATAATAATAATAATAATAATAATAATAATAAAAAAAAACAGGAAAAAATTTTAAAAAAAAAAAAAAAGAAAGAAAGAAGAAAGAAAAAGGGGGGATACAGTATAAAACAATTTGTCAGCCCTAGATCCTGTGGCACTGTTTTTATATAATTCTAAAAGCTTTCCCGAAGTTTAGAAAATAGTTCACCTCTGCCCCTGAGTAGGTATGTGATCTTCTTTAAAGGTATACAACTCCATACCTCTGACAACCACAATCCGATTGGTACATCAGTGTCTGCTATTTACCCCTCCTTGAACCGCCACCTTATTGTGGTGGAGGGGTTTGAGTACCCAAATGAACCTAGGAGCCATGTTGTCGGGGACCTAGTGCTCCTGGTAGGGTCGCCCAAGGCAAACGGGTTCTAGGTGACGGGTCAGACTAAGAGCGGTTCAAAACCTTTTTGGAAGTAAAATCAAGGACCGTTATGTCGCCCGTTACTTGGAGCCAGGCTTGGGGTTGGGGCACTCAGGTGAGCGCCTGGTGGCCAAGTCTTTGCCTGCGGGACTCAGCCGGGCACAGCCTGAAGGAAAGACATAGGCCCCCCTTTCCCCTGTAGGCCCACCACCCGCAGGAAGGAGCAAAAGGATGGGGTTTTTTGGGGGGGGGGGGGGGGCCTGCGCTGGTGAGGGAGGTTGAGTGGTACCGGCTAGAGATAGACGGGCTTGTCTCCACGCACAGCCTGGGCCCTGGAACCCAACTCCTTGAGAGAGGTTGGACCCTCTTCTTCTCTGGAGTGCCCCATGGTGAGAGGTGTCGGGCTGGGGTGGGCTTGCTTATAGCCCCCCAGCTCAGCCACCATGTGTTGGAGTTGTCCCCGGTAAACGAGAGGGTTGTTTCCCTGCACCTTCGGGCCGGGGATAGGTGTCTCACTGTTAGGGGATAGGCAGTGTGGAGTACCCAACCTTCTTGGAGACCCTGCGAGGGGTGCTGGAAGGTGCTCCGACTGGGGACTCCATAGTTTTGCTGGGGGACTTCAATGCCCATGTGGGCAATGACAGTGATACCTGGAGGAGAGTGATTGGGAGGAACAGCCCCCCTGATCTGAACTTGAGTGGTGTCCTGTTGCTGGACTTCTGTGCTAGTCACAGCCTGTCCATAACAAACACCATGTTCAAGCATAAGGGTGCCCATCAGTACACATGGTACCAGGACACCCTAGGCCAGAGATCAATGATCAACCTTGTGGTCATGTCATCTGACGTTCGGCTGCAAGTCTTGGACACTCGGGTGAAGAGAGGGGCGGAGCTGTCAACTGATCACCACCTGGTGGTTTAGTTGGATCTGCTTACAGGGGGAAGGGTGCCAGACAAAACTTGGCAGACCCAAACATATTGTGAGGGTCTGTTGGGAACGTCTTGCTGATCCCTCTGTTAGGGGGGTCTTCAACTCCCAGCTCCGGGAGAGTTTCAACCAGATCCCGAGGGAGGTTGGGGACATTGAGTCTGAGTGGACCATGTTCTCCTCCTCCATTGTTGACACAGCCATCCGGAACTGTGGCCGTAAGGTCTCTGGTGCCGGTCACGGCGGCAATCCCCGAACACAGTGGTGGACACTGGAAGTAAGGGATGCCGTCAAGCTGAAGAAGGAGTCCTATCGAGCCTGGTTGGCTCGGGGGACTCCGGAGGCAGCTGAGGCATACCGGCAGGCCAAGTGAACTGCAGCCTGGGTGGTCTCGCAAGCAAAAACTCAGGTCTGGGAGGAGTTCGGTGAGGCCATGGAGAAGAACTATTGGATGGCCTCTGGGAAAGTCTGGCAGACCGTTTGACGCCTCAGAAGGGGTAAGCAGCTCTCTGCCAACACTGTTTACAGTGGAGGTGAAGAGTTGCTGGCCTCAACTGGGGATCTTGTCGGACGGTGGAAAGAATACTTCAAGGATCTCCTCAATCCCACTGACACGCCTTCCGTAGAGGAACCAGAGGCCGAGGACTCAGAGGTAGATTCATTCATCACCCAAGCTGAGGTCACTGAGGTAGTTCAGCAGCTCCTTGGTGGCAAGGCACCGGGGGTGGATGAGATTCGCCCTGAGTACCTTAAGTCTCTGGATGTTGTGGGGCTGTCTTGGCTGCAACATAGCGTGGCGGTCAGGGACAGTGCCTCTGGACTGGGCGACCGGGGTGGTGGTCCCTCTTTTTAAGAAGGGGGACCAGAGGGTGTGTTCCAACTATAGGGGGATCACACTCCTCAGCCTCCCAGGGAAAGTCTATTCCAGAGTACTGGAGAGGAGAGTCTGACCGTTAGTTGAACCTCGGATACAGGAGGAGCAATGCGGTTTTCGACCTAGTCATGGAACACTGGACCATTCTGGCATTCTGTGGGAGGTGCTCTGGGAGTACGGGGTCCGTGGCCCTCTGTTAAGGGCTGTTTGGTCTCTGTATAACCGGAGCAGGAGCTTGGTTCGCATTGCCAGCTGTAAGTCAGAACTGTTCCCAGTGCATGTTGGGCTCCGACAGGGCTGTCCTTTGTCACCGATTCTGTTCATTGTTTTTATGGACAGAATTTCTAGGCGCAGCCAGGGGCTGGAGGGAGTCCGGTTTGGGGACCACAGGATTTCATCACTGATTTTTGCAGATGATGTTGTCCTGTTGGCTCCTTCAAGCCTGGACTTACAGCATGCACTGGAGCGTTTTGCAGCTGAGTGTGAAGCAGCTGGGATGAGGGTCAGCACTTCCAAATCGTAGGCCATGGTTCTCGACCGGAAAAAGGTGGCTTGCACCCTTCAGGTTGGAGGGGAGGTCCTCCCTCAAGTGAAGGAGTTTAAGTATCTCGGGGTCTTGTTCACGAGTGAGGGAAGGATGGATCGTGAGTTTGACAGACGGATCGGTGCAGCGGCAGCAGTAATGCGGTCTATGTACCGGTCTGTTGTGGTGAAGAAGGAGCTGAGCCGGAAGGCGAAGCTCTCGATTTACCTGTCAATCTACGTTCCTATTCTCATGGTCATGAGCT
Organism: Hemibagrus guttatus; assembly: GCA_033459395.1. Taxonomy (NCBI): domain Eukaryota; kingdom Metazoa; phylum Chordata; class Actinopteri; order Siluriformes; family Bagridae; genus Hemibagrus; species Hemibagrus guttatus. Next base: position 9,496,641 of record JAUCMX010000011.1, read on the forward strand.
CTGGATCATGACCAAAAGGGTAAGATCCCGGATACAAGCGGCCGAAATGAGCTTCCTCCGTAGGGTAGCGGGGCACTCCCTTAGAGATAGGGTAAGGAGCTCTGTCACCCTGGAGGAGCTCGGAGTAGAGCCGCTGCTCCTCCACATCGAAAGGGGGCAGTTGAGGTGGCTCGGGCATCTGTTTCGGATGCCTCCGGGACGTCTCCCTGGAGAGGTGTTCCGGGCATGCCCCACAGGGAAGAGGCCCCGGGGAAGACCCAGGACACGCTGGAGAGACTATGTCTCTCGGCTGGCCTGGGAATACCTCGGGGTCCCTCCGGAAGAGCTGGAGGAAGTGTCTGGGGAGAGGGAGGTCTGGGCATCCCTACTTAGACTGCTGCCCCGCGACCCAGCTCCGGATAAGCGGGAGACAATGAATGAATGAAATATCCTATATATATATAAAATGTATACAAAATGTACAAAAAAGGTGCTAGAGAATTAAGAACACTTAATTAACTGCACCTAATATGATATTGCACATATGATATTAATGTATATATTGTAAATATTGTGAATTGGGATGTTGCACATAATATCACAATAATACTGTCAGCTTTACTCCTTACTGAAAGGGGAGGGGTTATAGAGTTTTATGGCCATTGGTAGGACTGCTGAAAGTACTCTGGTAAGACTACATTGTCGCATGCAGTGGGTGTGACACGTTGTCAACAATATTGAGACGTTTCCTCAGCATTCTCCTCTCAGACACCTCAGCCAGAGACTCCAGCTCCATTCCAATGCCAGAGCCCACTGTTTAAGCTTGTTGAGTCTGTTGGCATCATTGGCTGTCTTCACCCTGCTACCCCAACACATTATAGCATAGAAGATGATGCTACCACCAAGCAGTAGAACATCTGTAGCATGGTTCTGCAAATATTAAAGGACCTGAGTCTCCTGAGGAATTACAGGTGACTCTGGCCTTTCTCATACAGTGCATCAGAGTTTTTTGTCCATTCCAGCTTGTTGTCTATGTGGATACCCAGATACTTATAGTTGTCCACAATGTACACCTCAGTGCCCATGATGCTGATTGGGCTTGGGGAGCCCTCTGCTTTCTAAAATCTGCCAGCAGCTCTTTTGTGTTTGTAACATTGAGTTGCAGGTGATCTTGTCGGCAACACTCCACAAAGCTTTCAACCACACTCCTATACTCAACTTTCTGACCTCTCCTAATACAGCCTAGAACATCATCAGAAAACTTCTGCAGATGGCAGGACTGTGAGCAGTGTCTGAAGTCTGGTGTGAAGAGAAGGGGAGACAGGACTTTCTCCTGAGGGGCCCCTGTGCTACTCACTATGATGTCTGAGATGGTGTTCTGCAGCCTCACATACTGTGGTCCATCTGTGAGATAAATGATAATCCAGGTCACCAGAGGAGCATCCATATGCATGTCCAGTAGCTTATAACTGAGCAGGTATGGTTTTGAAAGCACTAAAGAAGTCACTGCACAACTGCAAGGGGTCCAGAAATGGTTAAACTGTTGTTCTTAGGTGCTTCAGGACCAGCCTCTCCAGTGACTTCATGAAATGTGTGGTTATAGCCACTAGCCTGTAGTCACAGTGCTTCCTTGGTTGTTTATTTTTGGTCACAGGAACCAGGGATGTTGTTTTCTATAGGACAGGTACAGTCATTATGCTCAGGCTCAGGTTGAATATGTGCTGAAAAACTGCACATAGCTGAGTAGCACATTTTCTGAGTATCCTAGGGCTACCCTAGTACTCCAAGTCCATCAGGGTCTGCAGCCTTACCAGGGTGAAGGCAACTGAACTTTCTACTCACATCCTCAGTGGTGATGTGATATTGATTGGAGACACAGGAGATGGCCCTGATGGAGGAGGCAGGGGAGAGGTCTGTGGTGGAATGACAGGAGTCAATAAGGAGAGATGATCTACTGCAGGGGGTGCCAGGGTTGAGTTATATGGTGGTATAATGGAAGAGGGAAAGGGGGAGTGTTGCATGTAGGAAGAGGGGTATTGTTGTACTGGGAGGCGGTGAGTCACCGCTGGGGAGCAGTTGGGCCAAAGCCACATTTTCAAACCTGTTAAAAAGCATATTTAAATTATTGGCCTCATTTAGTTCTCCCTCCATCACCTAGCTTTGGATTGGGCATCAGTGGTGTGGGATATGGGTCCCCAAGTGAAAACTTTGTTCAATTATTTCACAGGGCAGATTCAGATGGTTTTTGAATACCCAGCTGGAGGGAAAGACATATCTCTGCAGTTACTGGAATTGTGTCAGGGAACTGACCCTGCCTCGGATTACGTGGTCAAGTTTCACACTCTAGCTGCCCATTCTGTATGGAACGAGGCGGCGTTAGCTGCAGTCTTCTATGAAGGGCTAAGCCCGGCCCTCCAGGCTGAACTGGTTAGCCACGGAGTAAACACTTCTCTCTCACAATACATCTCCTCGGCTATCAGGCTGGATAATCTCCGGCGCCAACATCAGGTCAGATCACGTGCCCTCACACCAGCTGCTCATCACACAGAGCCTTCAAGATCCTGTGCGGACCTCCCTGAGACCATGTAGCTTGGCCAGTGTCATCTATCTGAGAGGGAAGACAGCACCTGTGCTTTTACTGTGGGCAGTTGGGTCATCTAATCAACCACTGCCCAGAGATATCTTCTAAATCTCAGGTGATGAATAGTTCGCTTAATTCTAGCCTCACCATTCCCGTCACGTTGCGTTACGCTCATGAAACCTTTTCTGTCTTAGCATTGATAGACTCCGGGGCTGCTGTGAACCTCATCGACAGTAAACTAGTGGAAACATTACACATCCCCACACTCCCATGCACGCTGCCTCTACGCATCACGTCCCTCGACAGCTGGCCCATTGGAGGGGTATTCCTGACTCACCAAACTGCTGGACTTACAGGTGGGGCTGTTTCATCATGAGAGTCTGGCCCTCTATGTCACCCCCTCTCCAGCTAACCCTCTCGTTCTTGGTTACCCTTGGCTGAGACATCACGACCCCCTCATCTATTGGGAAAAGAAGCTCTGTTCTTCACCCGCTTTCACTTCACAGTTACCTACCACCCAGGCTCCAAGAACAGCAAAGCAGATGCTCTATCAATGAAATTCAAGACCAAATTAGCTCTCCTCCAGTGCCTGAATCCAACACCGCCATTCTGGCCCCTGTGCGATGGGACTTGGAGGAGGAGATCCAGTGAGGCCACACTGATGAACCCCGCCGGGCCTCCTATACGTACCTAGTATGCTTCGTCAGCGTGTTCTGTGGTGGGTTCATGAGTCTCTTTATTCAGGCCACCCTGGCATACATCGAACTACACAACTGGTAAAACATAAGTTTTGGTGCCCCTCCCTACGTCAAAACGTGGAACTGTATGTCAAGTCCTGTTCACTCTGTGCTCAATCTCGTACTAGTTGCCCCCTCCCGGACAGCTTACTTGAACCGCTTCCCATTCCGCATAGACCTTGGTCCCACCTTGCCATTGGCTTTTATCACTGATCTCCCCAACTCTCATGGATTTATGACAGTCATGGTGGTCATAGATCGCTTCTGTAAGGCGTGCAAACTGATCCTGCTGCAGGGGCTTCCCATCGCCTTGGACACTGCCTCTGCTATTTTTCAGAATGTCTTTTGGAACTTTGGCCTGCCTGAGGATATTGTGTCCAATTGGGGCACCCAGTTTACTTCCAGAGTTTGGAGATCCTTTTGTGCACAGTTGAGGATCAGCGTCAGCTTAACATTTTGGTTATCATCCTCAGCACAACAACATCGGTGGAGTGAGTTCCTCCCGTGGGCCGAATATGCCCAGAACTCCCTCATGCATTCCTCCACTGGGCTAACCCCCTTTCAGTGTGTCTTGGGGTATCAACCTCCATTGTTTCCCTGGATGGGAGAACCTTCCAACCGAGAGAATGGCAGCCTTATGAGGATTGTCAAGCAAAATCGATTCAAGAATTTGAGTGAACTTCACAAGGAATGGACTGAGGCTGGGGTCAAGGCATCAAGAGCCACCACACACAAATGTTGTACAGTTGTCGTATTCCTCTTGTTAAGCCACTCCTGAACCACAGACAACGTCAGAGGCGTCTTATCTGGGCTAAGGAGAAGAAGAACTGGCTTGAGTCAGTGTTAAGTTTCCACAGTCTGTGATGATTTGGGGTGCAATGTCATCTGCTGGTGTTGGTCCATTGTGTTTTTTGAAAACCAAAGTCACTGCACCTGTTTACCAAGAAATTTTGGAGCATTTCATGCTTCCTTCTGCTGACCAGCTTTTTGAAGATGCTGATTTCATTTTCCAGCAGGATTTGGCACCTGCCCACACTGCCAAAAGCACCAAAAGTTGGTTAAATGACCATGGTGTTGGTGTGCTTGACTGGCCAACTCAGAGAGAATATATGGGGTATTGTTAAGAGGAAAATGAGAAACAAGAGACCAAAAAATGCAGATGATCTGAAGGCCACTGTCAAAGAAACCTGGGCTTCCATACCAACTCAGCAGTGCCACAAACTGATCACCTCCATGCCACGACGAATTGAGGCAGTAATTAAAGCAAAAGGAGCCCTTACCAAGTATTGAGTACATGTACAGTAAATGAACATACTTTCCGGAAGGCCGACAATTCACTAAAAATGTTTTTTTTTATTGGTCTTATGACGTATTCTAATTTGCTGAGACAGTGAATTGGTGGGTTTTTGTTAAATGTGAGCCAAAATCATCACAATTAAAAGAACCAAAGACTTAAACTACTTCAGTCTGTGTGCACTGAATTTATTTAACACACGAGTTTTACAATTTGAGTTGAATTAATGAAATAAATTAACTTTTCCAAGACATTCTAATTTATTGAGATGCACCTGTATGTAGACAACTGACCATCATAACCATATGTGCTTTTTGAACATTTGAAGACTCTCCAGTAGTTTTTTGAGTGTGACTGTGGGAATTTGGCCATTTAGTCACAAGTGCATTAGTGAGCTTGGGCTCTGAACCAGTTCTTCTTGGCAACACTTGCAGGTGTCCATACACATACACACACACACACACACACACACACACACACACACACACACACACACACACACCATGCTTATAAAATAACGCATTATTAATGATTGAGGTGGTGGTTTATCATGGAATGCACCTTCACAGGCTCAACAGGTTGAGGGTGTCAGTTTAGTCAGTTTACAAAACAACAGACCAGTGTTGCTCCCATCTCTGTGTAGCTGTTTTCTGTTATGCAAAATAGGTTGAGAAAATATGTTGAATAAACCATAGCTTTCTTGCTTGTAATGTGTTGGAACACATTGTCATAATGTGTTGAATTTAATGTGGTTTGATTGCTTTATCTTGGAAATTACAAAGTTTTAAGCATTGTCTTTAACTCCACAGTACAGCACAGTGTTTCTACAGGTAATAGGGAATCTTATTCAAAATGACATATTTTATGACATCTTTGTTAATTTGTATGGTTTTGTCTATAAGTATTTCTTATAAACATCTCTTTTGTGGAACCAAACAGGATAATCGTGGTAACAGGATTGGTAAGTGGACAAATGTGTCCTCGCCAGGTCTGATACTGCAGCTTTCTCATGAGCTCAATGTTGAAGCTCCACAGGGAGAATCTCAGTTAACAGATTGGAGAGATTGGAGATTTTTTATTTACAAAGATGTAATCCTACCTAAATCACTGTAATAGTAAACTGCATCTGATTTAGTTTTACCTAGGTTTGAGGTTACATTAAAAGCACCAGAAGAACACAGTGTTGGTGAGGAGGAAGTGAAGCTAGAAGTCTGACAGCATAGGAAAGTTAGTTTCAAGTGTTTTTTTTCTCAAAATCTTGGGGGATGTCACAAAAGCGCTGAGCTGACGGCAGACACGCTGGTCGTACCGGTGTAGATAAATCAGACCCAACGTGGAGATAGACGGCGGACAGGGGTTTATTAAAGAAAAGAACATAGATGCACACAGACGTTACACAAAGACGAGGACTAGCAACTTAACTGAGACAGACGGCCAAAATAAATAAGGAACATAATCATAGACACATTGGGAACAGGTGAACAAAGGCGGAAACACATTAGGAAGAGGCGTGGCTAAAACGAACACATGACTGAATAAACAAAACCCCTGCTGAAGGCCCCCTAGTGGTCCATCGGGGCTCTTGCCCCCGTAACAGTACCCCCCCCACGGCGCGGCTCCCGACGCACCAACCCCTCCCCCTAGTCCGGAAGAATCTTCGGTCCAGGGAAACCCAGAGAGGAGCGAGAAACACGGAGAGGCAACAAGGGGGGGAGCGAGGAGCAAGGCGAGGCAAGTGGGGGGAGCGAGGAGCAAGGCGAGGTAGGTGACGAGAGCGAGGAACACGGCGAGGTGAGTGGGAGGAGCGAGGAGCAAGGCGAGGCAAGTGGGGGGAGCGATGGGCACGGCGGTAAGGCCAGAGGGTCCCAAATGACGTCCACAGCCGAGCAGAAGCGCCAAGCGACGTCCACCGCTGAACAGGAGGGCTGAGCGGCATCCACCGCCGAGCAGCAGAACCAAGTGACGTCCACCGCCGAGCAGCAGAGCCGAGCGACATCCCCTGATGCGTAGTTGAGCTGAGTGACGACCTCAGCCCGGCTGGGCCGAAAACCCCCGAGGGGAGGGAGGGAAGTGTGGCTGGCGATCTCCTCTGCCGATGAGGAGTGAGGCGGAGCGAGTCCCGGCGAAGACGAGGAGGAAGAAGAAGGTCTGATTGGGGCCATCCTCCTCCGATGGAAGTGGGGCGGCGTCCTGTATGGAGAGACAGAAGGAGAGCGACACCCCCCACAGGAAACAGAGGCGGAGCGATGTCCCTCATACCGAAGGAGGAAAAAAAAAAATTCAAACTGGAAACCTCACCGGAACAGGAAACAAGTGCTTAGGGAAAAGGAAAAAAATTGCACTCCGGAAGAAAAAAAACTCAAAAAAAAAAAAAAAGCAAGGGCAGCCGGTACTCTACTCCGCCGACGGAAGTGAGGCATGCCCTCCACGGAGAACCGGAAGTGGAGCATCATTCCTCACAGGAACAGAAGCGGAGCAAGTACCGGCAAAAAAGAAAAAAAATACAGGTTTTAAAAACATCTTCCGCTGCGAGAGATGGGGCCACGCCCTCCACGGAAATCCAGAAATGGAGCGGCGTTGCCCACAGGAACAGACGCGGAAGATGTGCTGGAGAAAAAAAAATCCAAACAGGGATGTTTTAGGGAAAAAAAGGAAGCCTCACATACCTCACGCCACATTGGGTCTGTATGGTTTTGGCTAGTCCTTCTGTCACAAAAGCGCTGAGCTGACGGCAGACACGCTGGTCGTGCCGGTGTAGATAAATCAGACCCAACGCGGAGATAGACGGCGGACAGGGGTTTATTAAAGAAAAGAACATAGATGCACACAGACGTTACACAAAGACGAGGACTAGCAACTTAACTGAGACAGACGGCCACTATAAATAAGGAACATAATCATAGACACATTGGGAACAGGTGAACAAAGGCGGAAACACATTAGGAAGAGGCGTGGCTAAAACGAACACATGACTGAATAAACAAAACCCCTGCTGAAGGCCCCCTAGTGGTCCATCGGGGCACTTGCCCCCGTAACAGGGGAAAACTGTCTTAAAATTTTAGATTTATTAAAAGTGTTCACATAGCCGAGTATTTAGCACATGTGTATATAATATTTATCTTTCATGCTGTATGTCATACATTGGATTTATATGCATTGTATTGAAACTCTATGAAATTAAGGTACAATTTTGGACAACCAGTATATAGTCAAGCGGTGGTTCAGGTGTTCCACCATTTTCGGCAGCATTTTTATTATGATGACCCAATGATTTCATCCTGTCTGACTTGGCAAACTTCTCAGTCCCTTCACCTGAACATCCTGAAAACAGAAATATCATTGAGGGTAGGTTATGACAAAATAACTCAAGAACAAGATATCAATTTTTAGTACAGCATCATGCAGTAAAGCGAATATTATTGTTTTTATTGTGTCTGTGTCACTGTTGTCTAGGCAAGTGCCTATCCAGAGGAAAAATACCACCCATACAAAACACCATTCTTTTCAACTGTAGAAAAACGTATACAGCTGCTCCAACCTGCTACACTTTATAGTCCAGTGTTCAGTGAACTTTCAGTAAGGAGCTGAGGGGAACCATTTAAATGTGATGCTAAAATGACCATAACCATTAACTACTATATTGTTGGGGAAACTACTGAAAATTACAGCATTGATATTATATACATGGTAAATACATGCCAAAATATTTTTTTATTTTTCTGACAGCTGCATTGCTATCTGCCACCTGCATTATCTATCTTGCAATAACTGTAAATAAAACACACGGGACAATTATTATATTTTTTCTCTCTCTCTTTCAGGTCTTATCTAAAGGAGCCATAATCAATCATGGGCATGAGATAGTTGAAGTGGAAGAGTCTACAGATGTTAAAAAAGGAAAACTCTCATTTAAATTAACTGTTCATGCTGAGCTGGCTCCTGTAGTGCAGGTTGTGGCGTACTCTGTCCTGCCCACATAGAACGTCATTGCTGCTAGCAAGAATTTTGAAGCTGAAAAAAGTTTCAGAAATAATGTAATGCTCACACCATCACTTTTTATATTCATTCAATTGTTCTGATTACCCTGTTTTTTGCAATGAAATTGCTAAACCTGTGTAAAATGTTTTTCATCATGGACTCCAGGTTTCGCTTCAGTTCTCTCCCTCCAAGGCAGTCCCAGGTGATAAGACCAATCTTGAGATCTCAGCTCATCCTGGATCACTGTGTGGCCAAAGTGCAGTGAATCAGAGTGTTTTCATTCTGGAAACTACCTTAATGCTAACAATGTGAATTTAGGATGTAATGAATGTGTGCTGTCTAGTTTCTAATGTCTAATTTTAATGATGTGTAACAGTTAGGCTGCACATACTTATTTTCAAAGTGTGAATAAAATAGACTGTTTCTGTCTTGTCCCTCATGTTAATAAAATCTTCTCTGCACTAAGCTCAAATATGTTAAAAATGTTCACGATACATTAAAGGTAACTGACTGGTAAAACGTTGAATGTTTAAAAAATTGTATGAATAGTATTAAATTAGGAAAACAAATCTAGAATAAAAATGCCATTTTTATTTTGTTTAATACTTGAACAGTACATTTCTTTGAAACTAAGTGCCTTTGGTTCACTGATCAGTGGTGTGCTACATGGATGACACTACGTATTATTACCTGACAGGGAGTGGGGCTGAAGATGGCAACAAATTTGGCTGTTAGGCAACCTCATTGTTTGGTGTACAAAGGTATGCAATTTATTATCAATGTTTTATGGTATGCCCAGAATCTTATTCAGATATTATTGTTTGATATATAGTGAAGTGTCATGTTTCCGGTATACAGAGCATGATGGAATCAGACCCATACGCGAGATAGACAGTAGACAGGGGTTTATTCCAAAATCATAAGCAGACATAGACGACATGAACCACACCATGTAACAACGGAACACTAAGATGAAGACCAGCCCCGAACCCTGGCAAAAGGCTGCTATAAATACTAAACATAATTACAAACAACATTAGGGACAGGTGAACATGAACAGGAACACATTAGGGATAAGGCGGGGCTAAACCAAGCACATGACCTACAACAATCAGACACCACCCCTGCTGAAGGCCCCCTAGTGGTCCTACAGGGAACCTTGCCCACCGTAACAGTTACCCCCCCCACCCCACCCCCCACGGCGCAGCTCCCGACGCGCCAACCCTTCCCCATAGTCTGAAAGAGTTTTTGGTCCAGTGAAACCTGGAAAGGAGCGAGGAACACGGAGAGGCAAGGGGGGGGGAGCGAGGAGCAAGGTGAGGCAAGTGAGGGGAGCAAGGAGTAAGGCAAGGCAAGTGGGGGGAGCGATGGGCATGGCAGTAAGGCCAGAGGGTCCCAAGCGACGTCCACCGCCGAGCAGCAGAGCCGAGCGACGTCCCCCACGAGAACAGAGGCAGAGTGAGTCCCGGTGAAGACGAGGAGGGAAAAAAAATTCAGGCTGGGAGCATCCTCCGCCGACGGAAGTGAGGCGGAGTCCTCCATGGAGAAACGGAAGTGGAGCGACATCCCCCACAGGAAACAGAAGCGGAGCGAAGCCCAGCGAAGATGAAGAGGAAAAAAAGTCAGACTGGGAACATCCTCCGCCGACGGAAGTGAGGCGGCGTCCTCCATGGAGAAACGGAAGTGGAGCGACGTCCCCCACAGGAAACAGAAGCGGAGTGATGAACCCGTACAAAAAAAAGGAAAAAAAATCTTCAGGCTGGAAACCCCACCAGGACAGGAAGAAGGTTTCTGGGAGACAAAACAATTAATCCAGAAAAAAAGGAAACAAGGGCAGCCAGCAACCTCCTCCACCAACAGAAGTGAGGCGGCATCCTCCACGGAGAAACGGAAGTGAAGCGACGTCCCCCACAGGAACAGAAGCGGAGCCAGTACCGGCAAAAAGAAAAAAAAATACAGGTTGGGAACATTCTCCGCCGACAGAAGTGAGGCGGCGTCCCGCACGGAGAAGCGAAGGTGGAGCAATGTCCCTCACAGGAACAGAAGCGGAGCGATGAACCCGGAAAAATCAGAAAAAGACAAAAAAAACAAAATCCTCGCCTCGGCTATCCCGCTGGGTCTATACTGTATTGGCTGGTCTTTATGACACGTTTCCGGTATACAGAGCATGATGGAATCAGACCCATACGCAAGATAGAGAGCAGACAGGGGTTTATTCCAAAATCATAAGCAGACATAGACGACATGAACCACACCACGTAACAACGGAACACTAAGACAAAGACCAACCCCGAACCCTGGCAAAAGGCTGCTATAAATACTAAACATAATTACAAACAACATTAGGAACAGGTGAACATGAACAGGAACACATTAGGGATAAGGCGGGGCTAAACCAAGCACATGACGTACAACAATCAACAACCTGCTGAAGGCCCCCTAGTGGTCCTACGGGGAACCTTGCCCACCGTAACATGAAGTTCCAAAAATATAATTTTACTTACACTACCGCACAACGTTTGGGATCACATGCATATTTCAGCTTGATTTCAGCTACGGAGGAAGACTCCATCAGCCAATCAATCTTGTGGCAGATGCTCCAGGAAGCATGGGGTAAAATCAGATTATCTTGAAAAATTGAGGGCAAGAATGCCCAGGCTGTAATTGCTGCAAAAGGTGGATTTTTTGATGAAGGCAAAGTTTGAAGAATTTCCATCAAAATCATTATTTCTAACTCTGACATGTCAGCATGTCCTGTTCTTTTACTATATTTTCTATTCAGACTAATTTCATGTGTGTTTCCTTGGGAAACAATAAAATTTATGAGTGATCCCAAACGTTTGGGCGGTAGTGTGTATATGTTAGTTAAACTGCAGTAGAATTAAATCCAGTACTCCAGTACATGGTAATGATAGGATAACATACCCATAATTCTGATAGAATAAGATACTTTGTACATACATAGTTCTCACAGATGTATCAGCTGTTGTATGAGTTCTGTTCTTTTTCTCCTTTTGTGTTTTCCCTTCAGGGGTCGCCACAGTGAATCATCTCTCTCCACCTATTCCTATCTTCTGCATCCTCAACACTTGCACCCACTATCTTCATATCCTCATTTATTACATCCATATACCTCCTCTCTGGCCTTCCTCTTTGCCTCCTGCCTCGCAGCTCCATGTCCAACATTCTCCTAACAATATACTCACTCTCCCTCCTCTGAACATGTCCAAACCATCTTTATCTGGCCTCCCTAACTTGGTCCCCCAAACGACCAACATGAGCTGTTCCTCTGATGTACTCATTCCTAATCCTGTCCAACCTTGTAACTCCCAAAGAGAACCTCAACATCTTCAGCTCTGCTACCTTTAGCACTGACCTGTCTCCTGTCTTTTCCTCAGTGACACTGTCTCTAAACCATACAGCATAGCCGGTCTCACCACTGACTTGTACACCCTCCCCTTGATTCTCACTGATAAAATCTATATCCATCATAAAATCCATATCCTCTGTACACTCTCCTCACTTGTGAGCACCCTTCCATCTCTATCCTTAATATCTGTAACTTCTTGCACATCCTTACCATCTTGATCCCTCTGCCTAGCTAACCTGTACATGTCCTTCTGTCCTTTTCTAGTGTCTAACCTAATGTACACCTCATCATATGCCTTCTGCTTGGCCTTAGACACCTCCCTCTTCACTCTGGGCTGTAACTCTTTGTATTTCTGCCTATTCTCTTCAGTCCTGTCCTTGACCCACTTCTTCTTGGCTAACCTCTTCCTCTGGATACTATCATGAACTTCATTCCACCACCAAGTCTCCTTATCTTCTTTCCTCTTTCCAGATGACACACCCAGCACCTTTCTCCCTGTCTCCCTGATCACTTCTGCTGTAGTTTCCCAGTCATCTGGCAGCACTACCTGACCATCCAGAGCCTGCCTCAACTTCTGTCTAAATTCCTCACAACATTCCTCCTTTTTCAGCTTCCACCACTTGGTTTTCTTCTCTATCTCTATCTTTGACCTCCTCTTCTTACAGACCATCAAAGTCATCCTACACACCACCATCCTATGCTGTCTGGCTACACTCTCTTCTACTACCACTTTACAGTCTCTATTCTCTTTCAGATTGCCTCTTCCACATACAATGTGGTCTACCTGTGTGCTCCTACCTCCACATTTGTAAGTCACTCTATGCTCCTCCCTCTTCTGAAAATAAATGTTAACCACAGCCATATCCATCCTCTTAGCAAATTTCACAACCATCTGTCCTTCAGTGTTCCTTTCTTTAACTCTAAACTTGCCCATCACCTCCTCATCACCTGTGTTCCCCTCACCAACATGTCCATTAAAATCTGCTCCTATCACCACTCTCTTACCCATGGGAATCACCTCATCTAATTCACTCCAGAATCTCTCTTTCTCCTCTAACTCAAAACCTACCTGTGGGGCATAACCACTAACAACATTCAACATCACACCTTCAATCTCTAACTTCAGACTCATCACCCTGTCTGACACTCTCTTCACCTCCAGAACATTCCTCACAAACTCCTCCTTCAGGACCACACCTACCCTATTTCTCTTACTATCCACACCATTATAAAACAGCTTGAATCCTGCTCCTATACTACGAGCCTTGCTACCCTTCCACCTGGTCTCCTGTACACACAGTATATCCACCTTCCTTCTCTCCATCATATCAGCCAGCTCTCTACCTTTCCCTGTCATAGTACCCACATTCAGAGTTCCTATTCTCAGTCCATTTTCGTCTGTGACAGGGCTCCGCCGGAGGCTGGAGTGGTCGGATCCATTCGCCAAGCTGGCGATAGGGGACAAGCAAAGACGAAGTCGGGGACAGGCACAGAGTTCGGCAACGTGTTACCAATAATCCACAGCGTACAATCCAATAGGAAGAGACAAAAGCGAAAGTCAAGAAACAGTCTGAGATCAAAAAGCCAGAAGCAGATATATCCTAGGTAATCCAAAAGAGTAAACAGAAAACAGTCCAGGTCATTCACAAAAGGCAGTCCAATAAATGCATGCAGCAAACGCTTGGTACTTCCCATGAGAAAAGATACTTCGCGATGTGCAGGAAGTGCGCACCGTATTTAAGCCCGGAGCGCAACCCGGAAGTAGTCTCAAAAGATGGCCGAGAGCTCCCTCTCACGGGCAGCTCCCGGGTGGGTCGTGACATCTTCCTTGAGCTCTCATTGCCCTACTTCATTATCCAGGGAGAGGTTTTTTAGCTGAAGGCCATTATCTTTAATTATCTTTTTGATGGAGAAGTATAGGGATGGTCAGAGGGAGTTGCACTGTGTGTTTGTAGACTTGGAGAAAGCGTATGACAGGGTGCCAAGAGAAGAGCTGTGGTACTGTATGAGGAAGTCAGGAGTAGCAGAGAAGTATGTCAGAGTGGTGCAGGACATGTATGAGAGGAGCAGGACAGTGGTGAGGTGTGCTGTAGGTCAGACAGAGGAGTTCAATGTGGAGGTGGGACTGCATCAGGGATCGGCTCTGAGCCCCTTCCTGTTTGCTATAGTGATGGACCAGTTGTCAGAGGAGGTCAGACAGGAGTCTCCTTGGACAATGATGTTTGCAGATGACATTGTGATCTGTAGTGAGAGCAGGGAGCAGGTGGAGGAAAACCTGGAGAGGTGGAGGTTTGCGCTGGAGAGAAGAGGGATGAAAGTCAGTCGTAGTAAGACTGAGTACATGTGTGTGAATGAAAGGGAGGGAAGTGGAACAGTAAGGTTACAGGGTGAAGAGGTGAAGAAGGTACAGGAGTTTAAGTACTTGGGGTCAACAGTCCAGAGTAAGGGAGAGTGTGGGAAAGAGGTAAAGAAGCGAGTGCAGGCAGGTTGGAATGGGTGGAGAAAGGTGTCGGGAGTTCTGTGTGATCAGAAAATATCAGCGAGAATCAAGGGGAAGGTGTTCAGGACAGTGGTGAGACCGGCCATGCTGTATGGTTTAGAGACAGTGTCACTGAGGAAGAGACAGGAGTCAGAGCTAGAGGTAGCAGAGCTGAAGATGTTGAGGTTCTCTTTGGGAGTGACAAGGTTGGACAGGATTAGGAACGAGTACATCAGAGGGACAGCTCATGTTGGACGTTTGGGGGACAAAGTTAGGGAGGCCAGATTAAGATGGTTTGGACATGTTCAGAGGAGGGAGAGTGAGTATATTGGTAGGAGAATGTTGGACATGCAGCTGCCAGGCAGGAGGCAAAGAGGAAGGCCAAAGAGGAGGTATATGGATGTAATTAATGAGGATATGAAGCTAGTGGGTGCAAGGATTGAGGATGCAGAAGATAGGGATAGGTGGAGAGAGATGATTCGCTGTGGCGACCCCTGAAGGGAGAAGCCGAAAGAAGAAGAAGAAGATCTTTTGAAATGCATTATGGTACTGTAAAACCAAGATATAATTTATCTGAGATGCACAGTAAATTCATCCGCTGCGTATCATTGACAGGTTAAAGTGACTCCAGCCCCTTCTTCAGATTAAACTCTGGAAATATCTTCTGATGGTGAGTATTCAGCCTGCCTGTGTGCAAATGGAAGAAAGACCTTCAAATGGACCCTAATTCCCTCTGCGCTTGGTCAGACTTCAAACATTTTCAGCTGAGTCATGTGTTTGATGTTTCTCATATATTTATTGAATTATATTTTTGAGAATTGATGAGCTTGTTATTATGCTACAGGAGTTCTGAATGTTACAGTGAGTGCAGAGGCAGAACAATCCCAGACTGTGTGTGATAATGAGACTGTAAGTGTTCCAGAGAGAGGCCATATTGATACAGTTACACAAAGCCTCATTGTACAGGTCGGCAATTTGAAAATCATCTTATCAGAAAATATATGCTTAGTCTAATTGTTTCTAAGATTCAGTAACACTTTATTCTCATATAGGCTGAAGGAACTGAAAAGTCAAAGACCCAAAGCTGGTTATTATGCCCACAAGGTTAGATTTACACATATAAACAGCTCATTTATTTCTAATTGTTTACACTTGCGTAAAACTGGTGCCAACAGTACCACTAGGTAAATATAGATATGTCCTTCCTTTCACTTACAGGTGTTTCAGTGTAATTGGAGCTAACGCTTCCTGAGGATATAATAGAAGGATCAGTATGAGCTTCTGTTTCAGTGCTTGGTAAGAGAGAACACATTAGCGCTAAAAATTTGCAGTTTAAATGTACATTTCTAATAAATAAAGATTGTTGATTTGTTAATTGCATTATTGGCAGTGCTAATTAGCTAATCATTTATTTAGGGAATGCTGCTATGCATACCTTTCCACTTGCAATTGGCAACCATTAAGATTAAAGTGATCAAATATTTTACTTCAGTTTATTGAAGTAACGTCTTTGTAAAAGAAATTGCTTTATATTAGACTATTTAATAGCAAAGCAGTTCTTAATCCACTCACGTGGATGGCCTCGTGGCTCCGTGCAAATGGCAGTGTGAAGAGCAGAAACTCATGTATGTGAAATGAACACCCTTTTTGATGTGGATCCATGTCCAACTCTAGGTTCAGAAGTGTCTTAAAACAAGTCCAGATTGTGCCATGCCATGTCATGACAGCCTCTAATCAATTGAAGGGATCTATATCAAAGAGATAATATTCTGTAAAGCCAGCAAGCCTTTTCCAACACAGACTTGCACAATGCAGTTGACATTAGAGTTAGCCTGATCTGTTCTGAAATATGATGATGGCAAAATATTTTGTTTTATAAACATCTCAACTGTAGTATTGAACTGCATGATCATTTTACTTATTTGAGAAAATCATTCAAATGATATAATAACAAATAATAATCTCCAGTTCATGTTGTGGATAGAATGAGGTTGAAGGACAAGTGTCTCTTTTCCTAATGTCTCCTGCATCTGCAACGTAGGGCATTGTCCTATTAAGGTGCAGGAGAAAATGTAAGCCACATTTCGGATACAGCAAACGTTCACCATAACATCATACATTTTGCAACCTAAAATGTGATCACCTTTATATGCCTTTATAGAGTGCAGTCTAGCTTCCAGCTTCAGTTTCAATAAGGTAGTCTAAATATAATCCTGTGTATTCAATCATGTGTATAGTGTATTCACTGCTGCTAATCACCACTCCACAGCTAACACACAAATCTTCAGAAAGCTTAGATGGCAAGCTGTCAGCACTCTCCACTAAAGTGAGCTTATTAATCTTGTTTAGACAATCAGAAGCTATCACAGACAGAACAGAGTCTGTCTCTATAAGCAAGACAGCTGCAGAGAAGCTCCTCATAGTCCCTAAAGTAACTGCTTTGGTAATATAGAACATAAGACACCAGCACATAATAAAGCATTCAGTGATATCTTGTTTGTTTTAAAATTGTTTATGAATTTCTTTTTGTGAGACAAATCATTGTATTTTTCTAAATAGATGAAAGAATATTTTTGTGTTCATTTGTAGGAGACATACTTGGCCGTGCATTAAAAAACATCACAAAACATCACTATCTATGCCCCCAATATCTACATTCGTCAGAATCTAGAAAACACTGAGCAGCTCACCACAGATATCCGTGAGAAGACTAATGGTTTTCTTAAGAGTGGTCAGTGACATTATATTGCTCTTTATAATTTTTACAGGTCAATACTAGCCATTATGAGTAGTTTTTTTCTGAAGTAATAAGAATTAGTAATTTGTCTTTACCCAGGTTACCAGAGGCAGCTAAACTCTAAGCATTTTAGTGGTGGATATAGCACATTTGTCAGGGGAGAGGAGAACACAAGGTAAGGATTTTATGTGGCACACAGGTAGCATTAATGATGTAAATGTTTAAAAACGCAAAGCTTATGAATATACTTTCTGAATATCATGGGAACTGCTCCACAAAGATATTTTAATTATGGACACAAATAAATCTCCACCACCAGGTTAACTGCTTTTATATTGAGGATTTTTGGCAATGCACAACATTTCATCTGTATTGATCCAGACATCATTAAGAGTGCAAAGCAATGGCTCATAAGTATGCAGAAATCAGATGGTTGTTTTATACAACAGGGAAATTTGTTCAATAATAGAATGAAGGTATGTCTTGTTCTAAGGCTCTCCATATTAAAACATATTTATGTATACATTTACTAAATTTCTATTTTATGTGTAAATCATTTTCATGTATTACTGGCTGGTATAACCGATGAAGTGACCATTACTGCCTACATCACTGCAGCATTTCCTGAATTGGGCATTAGAGTAAGAGCATGATACAGTTTTACATTTTGCTTTCAAATGACAGTCTGTAGGGAGGCATGATGAAAAATAAAGTCATCATAAAGCTGAATAAAAGTCGAAACGAATGAAATTGAAACTTTTCTTGAAACTTTCCGACCTATTGCGGTTCTTATTTAATATTATTTATGCTTTTATTGCAGTATCCTGTTGTGAATAAATGGCAGGTAACCTGACAAACACCTACACCACTGCGCTTTTGGCCTACACTTTCAGTCTGGCTGGAGAGAGGGAAATTTGAGAGCAACTACTAAAAGAGTTGGATAATGTTGCTATTGTTGGAGGTATGGAATAAGTACAATAATTTGTAACATATAAATTTAAAATAGTGGCTTAGCAGGACAAACATAATAATACGCTCCGTAATATTTGTGTCACGTCCCGTCTGAACTCTGAACACCAGAGGGAACCCTCCCCCGAGTTTTGAGACTATCACGTAACTCGCTTCATTGTTAACACACGGACATATAAGCAGTGCACACACATAGGTGTTCGCAAAGTATCGTTTCCCCATAACGTACTGAGCACATTTGTTGAAGATTTTCTGGAAATGTACTCAGTTTCATAAATCAAAGCCAATCAACTTCAATCATTAAACCAAATCTAATTTATTTCATCTTTAAATTTTTAAACTAAAGTAAAAGTTAATGGCTAATCTGTAAAGTTTCTCAGTTAAGCTAAATCAAATCTAAAACTAGTTTAATCCATAATCCAGAGGTGATTTTTTCTTTAATCTTTACGTATGTTTGATTACATATTAATCACACTTATCATAATCTAGGCCTAAGAAGTATAATCAGCAGTTAGCAGCTGAGGCAAAATTAATCCCATAGCAGGGTAGTGTAGAATAGAATATAAGAGAAAATAATCAAAATATAATTTTTTTTAAAAAATCTTATTTCGTAAATTACAGTAGATTCACTCAGGGGAAAAAAACACACAGAGAGAGGCCTCAGGCCCGGGGGGGCCATGTCCGCGTAAGGGAAAAAAGCTGAGTCAGCAAGGCCTACGTGCACTTTCTCAAAACAAAATGTACGGCAACCCTGAGAATAGGAGAGGGGAATGTCATAACAACCCTCAGATAGGACAACAACAAGATATAAAATGCCCGATGAAGCAAAACAACCGAATGAGAAATTAATATTAAGAGTAGAAATTCTCATATACCAGTATGTAAATAGGGAAATAGGGAAATTGACTTATCCAGGTAAGAGGTAAGGTGGAGATGACCTTAAAGCTATAAAAATGGTTATCCTTCCAAAGTTTTTGTATTCATTTCATAATTTACCCATATATCTCACTAAATTTTTTTTTAAAAAACTTAGATTCTATTCTTTTTTCTTTTATCTGGGAATTTAAGGCACATCGCATTTCTAAGGCACATTTAGAAAACACTATCACACAGCTCTCTCTATATTCTCCCATTTTTAATAATCATAACTTTGTACCTGATGGAACCTTCCAATTGTGGAACAAGACGGTTCTTTCTACATTTAACGGATTGTACACAGATGGTTGTTTTTCTTCTTTTGATCAGCTTCTTGGCAGATATGGTCTTTCTCGCTCAGGTCTTTCATTCTCATTTTTATAGTTATTTGCAAATACAGCATTATGTTCAGCGGGTTTTTTCCTGATTATAAGATTCAGCAGGAAGAACACCATTTCTATAAACTAGGGGGTCAAGCGCCGGATGCTAGGCATATGGTTCACTATATGGTCCCTTTTCTCTTCACAGGTGAATACCTCTTCTGATTGTTTTAAGGTGGCTTGGAAAAATGAGTCTGGTTTTAATTTGTCTGTTAACCTCTGGTCATACATAGCTGTTCCATCAATGCTAGACTGCAAATAATTCAGTTTAAAATTGTAACAAAAAGAGTGAAAACTATTCTAAAGCAGAAATTCAGAGGTTTTTTATCCAGGGTGTCTTCAATTTGTAAAATCGATGCTTGGGTCAAGGGGGCCTTTTTAAAAATTCTTTTTGGGTTTTTCAAAATTTCTAGGTTTTGGTAAATATTTATTTTCAGTGGTATAACTGAGCATATACCATGCAGCTTTCCTGAAGTGGGCATTGGAAAGGCTTAAAAGTGGTTACATTTTCCCTTCACACTGACGGTTTTGGGGGTTGAAAATAAGTCATCTCCCTGTGTGAAGTGAATTTTAAAAATTTTCTTGAAACTGTGCCTTTGGGGTTTTATTTAATTTTTTTGCTTTTCCCCCATTTCCAAAAAGGGTAGGTTGACCTGGAAAATCCTAAATTGCCTTTTGGCCTAAAGTTGCAGAGGGGTTTGAGACAACCCCTAAAAATTTGGTTTGTTGCAAATTGGGGTTGGGCTAATTTTAACATTAAATTTAAAAAGTGGTTGAGGACAAACATCATGATGCCCCAATGTTTGTGTGATGTCCCGTCTGAGTTAAAAATTGGACCCCCCCCCAGATGGTTCAGAACGTTTTTGAAAAAATAAACGCGTGTCAAAATGGTTTTCCAAAGTTTTTCAAAATTTGAGGCAAAAGGTTTTCGGAAATGTCCAGAAAATCAAAGCAATTTCTTTTTAAACCAAATTTAATTTTTTATTTAAAATTTTTTCGAAAAGTTCAATCGAAACTTTTGGGTTGAAAAAATCAAAATAAATCCAAAACCAATGTTTTCTTAAATTCAATTTTTTAAATAAAAAAAAAAAAAAGGTATATCCAGTAGCCGCTGGGGAAAAACCCATGATATGAAAATGAAAAAGGGGAAAAGATAACAAATATGATAAAAAAAAATTTTATTTTTTCATAACACACGGGAAAAACACACAGAGAGACCTCGGGCCCCCTTCCGCAAGGAAAAAATGAGTACAATCTGCTTTTTAAAACAAAAGCCACGGTGGTTTGGTGGTTAGCATTTTTTGCCTCACACCTCCGGGGTTGGGGGTTCGTTTTCCGTCTCCGCCGTGTTTTTTTGTTTCTCCCCGTGCCTTGGGGGTTTCCTCCGGTTGCTCCGGTTTCCTTCCCCGTCCAAAGACATGCGTAGTAGGTTGATTGGCATCTCTAAATTGCCCTGTAGGGGGAGTGAAATGAGATTGCGTGTGTGTGCCCTGCGATGGGTTGGCACTCCATCCAGGGTGTATCCTGCCTTGATGCCTAATGACGCCTGAGATAGGCACAGGCCCCCCTGTAACCCGAGAATAGATCGGATAAGCGGCAGACAATGAATGAATGAATGAATATGCATTAATAACCAAACGGTCTTTCCGCCTGCAAAGCGACGTCTTTTGTCGTATTAACCACCTGAAACTTTTTCTGAAATGTCGAGTTTTTTAACGTGAACCCCTTTTTAGCAGGCCCTATACCATGATGTGGGATCTCGATAGCACCCCCCTCCCATGAGGACCGCAGATATCCCTCCACCAGCTCTCCCACACTGTCAAAGTTGACCCGTTCGCAGCATTCCCACGTCTGAGTGATGCCTTTAATGCGCATCACTATTTTCTTTTTCTTTTTCGTCTGGTACGCGTAGCTTTTTGGGCCCGCCGCCACATACTCCTGAATGCTATCCCCGTGCAATTCATCCGTCAAGTCCCCTAGATAATTCCCAGGCTCTAAAGTGTCTCGACTTCCTTCACCACGAAAAGTCAAACTGTCTGTGTAAAGAACCCTCTCCCGCAACCTTTCCAGGTAGCTGTACAGTTTGAGAAGCACGTGTGCATCCATCTCATTAAATATCTCTGATCATCGATAATCGATAACATCCATTTGCCAGAAAACAAGTACTCGAAAAACTTTTAGGGGTCGGAGACAACCTCGGTCTGAAGCAGATTGTCATTCTGCACAAACTTTCCCCACAGGCTGTTGAGACAGAGCTTAGCCACCTGTCTCTTGATGCGACTGATCAGAGACTTCATCTCTTCACTACCTGACACACTAGATCCACTACAGTTTGCTTACCACCCGAACCACTCAACAGATGATGCCATTTCTCACCTCCTTCATACATCCCTCACTCACCTGGACACTAGAAAGGGGAATTATATTAAAATGCTCTTTTTCGACTACAGTTCAGTGTTTAACACTATAATTCCCTCCACACTCACTACCAAGCTGCAGCACCTGGGAGTCAGCCCATCTCTGTGTCAATGGATCTCCAATTTCCTAACCGGCAGACCACAGGCAGTAAGGATGGGCAGACATGTCTTAGCCTCCCTCACCCTCAGCACTGTAGCCCCCCAGGGTTGTGTTCTGAGACCCCTGCTGTACTCATTGTACACATATGACTGCATCACCACTACCAACTCCACCACCATCATCAAGTTTGCTGACAACACAGTTGTGGTCGGACTGTCATGGTCCTGTCACATCAACACCGTGGTGAAAAAGGCCGGGCAGCGTCTCTACCACCTTAGGCGATTGAGAGACTTTAGACTTCCCTCTAAGGTGCTCAGAAACTTTTACTCCTGCACCATAGAGAGTATCCTGACGGGAAACAACCTGGTTCAGGAACAGCACCATGCAGGATAGACGAGCTCTTCTGAGGGTGGTGCGATCAACTAAATGCATCATCCGTACCAAGCTCCCTGACCTGCACTCAATCTACAGCAAGCGGTGCTGGACCAAGGCCAGGAAAAACGTGAAGGACCTCAGCCACCCCAACAATGGACTCCCCAAAGACAGCATGGTAACATTGATACAATGTTGAGTTTTGATCCAAACCATCATTTTGGTTGAGATTGACATTTCAATGTTTAAAGTGTGTAGGCTCAGCATTGAAATTGTGATGAAAGTTGACAGCACACATGGGTGGAGACAGTGACATTGAACTAACAGTGATTTGTAGTTGATGATCAGAAGATCATGCAGGTGTGTATCTGTGCAGAACACTAGTGGGTGTTTCCCCATCAGTGGGGCGTGTCAGTTCATAATGGGCATTTTCAACCACTTTACCCAATTTGCTCTAATCCACTGGGGGCTTGGTTTAAGGGTGGGCCTTCATGGTTTTAGTAAGTCTGTTGAAAAATGGTTGAAAAACATCTATTGTAGTTTGAAATTTGGTTTTGCATGTGCACTTCTCAGTTGTTTAATTGATGCTTCTTCATTAGAGAGAAAACACAGGTGCATCCTATACAGAAGTCTCGTGTGTTTGACATGCATGACCTCTCTGAGTTTCAAACAATGGTGCATATATCTTATTTCTGTTTTTTTTTTTTTTTGCATGCTTGTTATTTGCATTTGATTTATTGTTACTGAATCTAATAAGATATATTAATTAAAGTTATTAAAGTGTTGAAATAAACCGCTCAGGTAGCAAGGTGACATTGATACAATGTGGTGTTTTTATCCGAACCATCATTTTGACTGAGATTGAAATTTCAAAGTTTGATTTATGTTGAATCAACATTGAAATTTTGATGAAAACCAAGAGCCAAATATGGGTGATGATATGGGTGATTAAAAAGTGCATCACAAGTTTGTCTTTAGCCTTGATTAATAAAATTCCAACAATATTTAGCTGATCTCTAGAAGCCCATGAGCATGAATATTAAACTTTACATAGCCTATGTTTCTGTTACTCTTTGCATTTACTCCAAGGCCTTCAGTAGGAGGAGTTAAGGCTGATGAGGTTGGATAATTAGAGAAATGAGAAGCACACCCTTAATGATGGTGACATTGATCATACATTGAGTTGCAGTCCACAGCATAACTGCTTGACATAAGATTTGGTTTTATCTTCTATCTCCTGCTTGCAGCTTTATCAGGTAAACATTCATATTCCTCAAAGAGTATCAAATTTGCTGTATGTAACTGTTCATGGTAAAACTCAAAAAACAAAGACATTTTCATGTGATCTTTAAAGAGATTAATTGGTTTGCATTAGTTAAATCTGCAGCTTTAATGAAATTGCTTTAATTGAAAATAATTAAGCTTTCTTTTAAGCTAAACACAGAACACTTGTCACTTGCTACAATATGTAGTTTCTTGGTAAATTATTTGCTATATAATTTACAAACTGTCAACATACTGAAGTCCTGCATATTATAACGCTTCCATTTACAAATGTTTATTGCACAAAATGTAAAAGATATTGAAGCACTAATAGGTTTTAGATATAAAAAAAATCAATGATAACTAAAATCCTGTTCTAAATAACTGTTCATAAATTGTAAAAAGTAAATGTTATGTTTAATGTGACTGTATGTATGTACAGGTATGTATGAGAATTTAATTAACTTGCTTTTAAGCGATATCATGCTTGCTTTTTCAGAGAACCCAAAAGAAAAGAGGCACAGTCTGACATACAATAAGCCAGTTTTTAAAAACTTGAACTGTTGCACCACTTGTAGCAATAATGACTTCACGGTGGTCAAAGAGGCGTAAATTGAAATCAATGATTAAGTCCGCAGAGTCAGAAATACTACAACAATTTAATGAAACCAGTGCACAAAATTCTGTGTGACAAGAAAACCATGTTGAAGCAGGAAAAAATTATGCTGAGTACCCTAATGTTGTTATAGAGTCAGCTGGTTCAGATTGTAATGATTCAGTCACAGATGAATTCCCTGGTGGGGTGTCTGATGAGGTTCTGTTGCATCCAACCAATATGCATGATGTTAATAATGATAGTCAACTCATCAGATTTTGACCCTTCTGAATCAGAAGCTCAGAGTGAGTTTCTTTTAAGGAGTTTGCGATATTGGGCCTCTACCTTCTCAGTCTCACTTGCTGCACTCATTGCCCTTTTAAGTATTCTGCGAATGTTTCATCCAGAATTGCCCACAGATGCCAGGACATTTCTTAAGACCCAAACCCATGTATCTACCATAAAGATGGAAGGCGGGGAGTTTTTATCATTTTGGCTTGGCCAGAAATTGTGCCACATAGCTGGCTGATTGGAAAGAAGCTTCTATGGCCACCATATCCACCCAAAGACACAGCCAAGGTACGGGCTGCAGTTAAAAAATATGAGCTGCCTACTGAGGAATGGTTGTCCTTTTGAACCTGTTAGACACCTTGTAAGTCGAGGTAAGTGTATAAATTTAAATTAAGTATAAGGTGGAATTAAATTGTGTACTTTAAATTATTACACTCACAAAATTTAGCTTGCAGACCCCATATGAAGAAGCTGAGAAGAGTTTGAAAAGATACCTACAGGAGAACTGCGACACAACTGACATTCAGTCTGATGAAGAAACTGAGAAGTTTGAAAAAAGAAAATCCAGGTAACACCTGAAATTTCTTTGCGTTTATTTTCAGAAGGGGGAAAAATTAATAAATGGTAAGGGGAAAGAATAATCACAAAAATAAAATAAAATTGCTAGATGTATCTGAAGTTTTCTTTTTCTATTAGACCCAATCCCATTTACAACAGAACATCTGATACAGAAGACGAAGTTAAAAAAAGAAAGCTCTGCCCAGCTCCTAGACTTCTATTTCCAGGTATAACAGTGATGTTTATGTAACCAAGACTGAGTGGCAAAGACACAGTATATGCAATTGTTCCATTTACGTGGATGTCCCAAAATGTAATTTTGCAAATGGTATACATGTAAAATCTGTTTCTCTGCAGTCTCCAACAAAATGCAGGCTCCTGTTCAATCAGCTTCCAGAGTCAAGACCTCTGTCCAGCCTTCTATCAAAATTCTGCCTAACTATCCTTTGGAGTCCTCTGACCAGATGTGCAGCAGTTCTCCATACTTGACTGAATCAAGCGACTCATCAGCCCTGCCTGCCATGTACCCCAGCCAGGAACTATCTTCCAAGGATCAAGAGGGTATAAATTCCAGAAGTGCTTTGGCAGTTTTGCAATCAAACCAATAATTGCTTTGAGTGTAATTTCCAGCTTCCAAATTCCAAGCAGTTTACAACAATATACAATATTGTTTATCTTAAAAATATTTTGGATGCTAATGTGCGAGTCTGTTCATTAGCACTTTTTTTTTCTTGTTGCAGATGCAAGTGATTCTGCAAGACAGTTAATGAAAGGCAAGTGCAGAGAAGTTTTTCTACTTTCCTTATACAGTATGCATGTTAAATATGTTTTGAACTGTAATGTTTTTATTCTCCACAAGGTGTTGCTTTACAAATGTTGATTGGAACTGTCACAGAACTTATAAAAGAAGTCAAGAAACTCCGGGAGGAATGTCAGGAATTCTTCCCGTACCCTTTCCTTCAAAGCAACCTTTGCTACCATTGCCTGTCTCAGTCCCTCTGCACAATACTGAAGAGCTTGAGACTGCAGAGGAGATTTTACAATCCAGTGAAGCAAGGCAAATGATGGTTAATGCTTCTATGTAGACCATTTTGTTATTAATCCATTTTTGGGACATTTGGCATGTTCTCTCTGCTTTGTGTACACATTTTGTATGGCAGGTGAGACACTTTAGCATAATTGGAGGAACCTCACTGGAAATGAGGGTCCGTCACATGCTTTCCTGTGCACTGACCAATGAGCTGGCATCATCAATAAATTGGGCTGGGAAGATGCTTAAAGAGCAGTCAAGGCAAAAGAGGGCATTCAAGGATACTTTCTTGAATATGTGTATATTTGGTGAGTTATAACTATCAATGATTTGAATTGTCCTTCTGCCCTTTGTGTTCCCAGAAATCAACTCTATACCAAAATTTTCCTCTTCCTGTTTTTTTCTTTTTTTTTTTCCCGATTTTTTTTGACTTTGCAGATGCGTTGGGAAAATTTCCCAATTTTGGGGAAATTTCCCCAAAATGAATATATTGGGACCAAAAGGCTGTTTTTTGGGCGGAACTGCACATCAAACAACTACAACTGTTCCTTTGGTGCCTCCAGAAACAAATTAATTTTGTCATTTTTTTTTTATTTATTTATTTTTTTGCTTCACTTTTGCATCTGATTTTTTTTTTTTTTTTTTTTTTTCATACATAGTATGAAGTGCTTTCAGTTGATTGAATTAAGACAGCAAAAAAAATAAATAAGAATATGATTGAACCAGTGGAAAAGTTTTTCTTTTCTTTTTTTTCTTTTTTTTATTATAGTAGCTTGACCATTGATTCAATGGTATGAGCATGTTTTTTGTCTTCAATATTAATATTGTTTCAACAAATTAGGGTGCTAAAGGGATGCTGAAAAAACATCACTTTGTAATGTGTAATCAATAATAGTACCATTGAATTCTGAAAGAAATGTCAACATTGAGTGTGCAAAAATGATGTTGAAAAAATATAGCTTTGTAATGTTTATTTAATAATATAGTATATAATATATAGATTAATGGTAAATTTCAACAGTAACTTTAGGGTGCAAAAGTGATGTTGAAAAAATATCACTTTGTAATGTTGAATCAATGCTATTACTGTTGATCTGTGGCTGAAATCTCAACATCATTTCAATATTAACTGAGGGTGCAAAAGTGATGTGGAAAAAATATCACTTTGTAATGTTGAATCAATGCTATTACCGTTGATTTTTTTGGCTTTAAATCTCAACATCATTTCAAAAAAGGGGGCCCAAAAGTGTTGGGAAAAAAAATCACTTTGTAATGTTGAATCAATGCTATTACCAAATTTATTTTTTGGTTGAAATATCAACTTACATTAACAGGGGGCCAAAAAGTGATTTTAAACAACATCACTTTGTAACGTTTAATTTAAATTTTTAATTGGTGCTGAAATCAACACTTTCTTTAACATTACTATCAAATGTTAAAAAACCCTCACTTTGGAATTAATTCTGTTTGGGGGGTCCCCGTCAAAGCGTTACCGCTGTCTGGGGAAAGCCAACAGTTGAGACTAAGGAAAGCTTTCCCCCCTTCCCCAAAACCCCAAAGCAATATGGACTCTCAACCAGAACTCCACATAGGACTCAACTGATTGGACTTTCATGTTTCCTTCACACATGCGTTGGAACACAAAGAAAAACCCAAATTGAACATTTGCACATTGCACAGGACTAAATCACTTTGAACATTTGCACACTGATACAGTGCCACCATTTTACATTTTTGCATTTTTATATATTTTTATATATTTTTACATCTTTGTAACTTAATTATAGATTTTATATTTTATATTTATTCTTCTTTTTTGCCTTATTTTCTTCTTCCTTCTTCCTTTTTACTTATTATTACTTATTTCCTTTTCGAGGTCACAACAGTCGTGTAAGCATTTCACTGGATATCGTACTGTGTATGGTTGTGTATGTGACAAATTTGAATTTGAAAAGACTTTCATACACATCAAAGCCATGGTGATGGAACCCGAAAGGGTCCATGCACATTTCGCTTAGAAACTGATAGTTTTTATAGTAATGCAGAGCTTCCTTTCTAAAGTCAAAAGTACCGATCTGACTTTGGCGTATCATTCATGAAACTTGAGCCGGTCACGCTACATCATGCATTCTACGTTGTAGGCTGAGGGGGAATGGTAGGGGCCTACGTACTGGAGATGCTCCACAGACTTGAATTTGTGAGGAAAATATCCCTTGGCCTGATCTCCGAAGCCCAAGGCTTTCGGGAAATCGCTAAGGCACATAGGTAGAAAAGACAGAGAGTCTATGAATTTCAGTTCATTATGGGAATCCTCGAAACTGAGTATTTTACTGCTCGTCATGAGAATCCCACGGGGTGATAGCCCTTCTTTCAACATGCCCTTTAAAACCAGGTAGCTGTCAAACCCTTTAACGATGTGAGTGATAAAAATGTTTCGTCTGTTCTGATCGCTTCTGAAGTGCATAAGAAACCGTTTAACACACCCCGGACCGTTAAACGCCTTCTCTTCACCTTTTAAGGTTTTTGCAAACACCAGAAAGGGGACATGCTCTACCTTCTCATCCAGGAACATTTCAAAGTCAAAAAAGACCAAATCAGGACACTCGTTATCCACCGGGAGAGGTCTAATTTAGCCCCTGTGATCGGTATCCAAACCTTTCTTTAACACCTCCCCACAGATTTTACATTTCGATTTAATACACCGATGCGCACCTCCTGCATGGGCTCTCTCACTAACGTAGTAACAAAGACCACAGCTTTTGCATTTTTTCACCAGGTTGCAGAGAGTAAATTCCCTCCAGGTGGCGATGTTTTACTTAGCTTCTATGTGTCGGTCAGAACATGAAGGTGACCGACACTTTCTGCGACAATCAGGGCATTCTAAGGGGTTGACCGGCTGCGTAGGACACACAGGGTTGTAGCAGATGTGACAGTAACCTTGACAGATGTGCACATAGGAGCAATCAAAACCCCAGAAAGGCTTTGAGATTTTTTATCCCGTAATAATGGTTTTGCTGTAAAAACAAAAACAGAGGTCTGGAATAATCGGGAAAACCCGTCTCGAAATGCAAGAGGGGTAATTTGTGAGACATTCTGTAAAACACCACGATTATATGTCCTAAAATCTCTTTGAATTTATGTACGTCGCTAAAAGAGACAGGAGTCTGCTCATCCATGCCGATGGCGCAATGCCACGCTCTAGCCAGTCTCTTGCTCTGAGCGTCCATGAAATTGGGTTGACAGGCACAAGCTAGGCTGATGGCGAAGCAGAGCTGATTGGCATGACCTTCTATAATGTACAGATGGCGTCCTTTCTTATGGAGGATTTCGCAGTCTAACGTTTTCTCCAGCTTAGGTTTACTGCCACCTGTATAGGGTTCCGCACCACATGAACTATCAGTTCATGATAATTTCACTCTCCAACCCTCTACCTGCCTGTCCATCCTCCCCTTTGCTGATTTCTCTCTCATTCCCTCTACCTACCCCCTGGTCATTTCCCATGCTGTTTTCACCCACCACCCATCTACCTACCCATCCTTCTGGCCCTACGCTGATTTCTCTCTCCTCCCCTCTACTTACCCCTTGGTCATCTCCCATGATGTTTTTACCCTCACCCCTCTACCTACCCGTCCATCCTCCCTCACAATGATTTCTCTCTCTTTCCCCTCCTCGCATCTGATACCTATAACCTCATCCTTGTTTTTCCCACCATTTCCGTGCACGACTACCAAGGGGCCCTGGTTTAGACTCTGAATGATGTTCTCTATAGCCTCAAGAGGGTCGTTTTTTCGGTTTAGGCTACAGATGGCGTTTTCTATGGCCTGTAGAGGATCGTGCTAAATTCCTGCTACATTTTCATCTACGAGCAATTTATTCCATACATCTACATGAAAAGGGATAAGCCGTAATCTGTCTATGGTTAACCGTAATTCAGCGAGGACTCTATCTAAATTTTCTTCCATTTATTAATTATTATTTTATATGTTTTTATGATTTCTATCTATTTTATATGTTTTCATATGTTTTATATATTTTTGTTATTTTTATTTTGAAAAGGGGGACTAAATAAAGCATCACACCTTTGGTTTAATTTTTTTTTTGTGTGTGTGTGTGTGGACTTTTATTATAGCATTCCCTGATCTAACTGCTTTCAGTCAGACTTCTCACACAAGACAGAAACGCTAGCAATATAATTACATATAACATGACTCAACAATCTGATGATCGGCATATATTTCTTGCCGCCTGCAGATCTTCCGTCTCTTCGACGTCTGCCTTTTGATCTCTGGTGAGGATCAGGTTCAGGCGGCACTTTAAGTCTGAGGTTCTGATTTGACCCTTCCTCCATCTCTGTAAAAAAGCATATGTCTCTATCCATAGCACATACAGACATATACACCGATAAAAATAAAAATAAAAAAAACAACAAAAAACATACCGTTAAACAGACTTTTGACTACCCGGGGCTTTCGTCGACAGTGTCTCAGCCGAAGTACGGCTGAAGGTGATGGCGTTGGAGCCACTGTAAAAAATAAAAAATAAAGGTTTTTATCAAAGCCGTATACATATAAATAAAATAATTAAAATAATATATATAAAATATATATTACTTAAAATATATGTACATGCAGCAGAATAAACTGGTCACTATCGATGACCTGTTTCGAGGAAACCTCCATTGACGTACGCGTCTGGTAGGGGCACTGATCGCTCAAGGTGATGCCGGCAGAGTAGGAGGGACCCATGGGATAACTAACTCACCATCCGGAGGAGCGGCCGCCGGCAATCTCGGGGCTTCGGCCCCTAAAGCGCACGGGGGTGCTGCGAAAATACCACTGGAGAGTATCGAACTGTCGGTTCCGGAGGGAGCGACCAACCCACGGTGTTCTTGTAACACTCTCGCAGACAAATCTTCCACATCTAGGAGCTCACCCAGCACATCAATGAGTCTATCGCCACTGGACTCTTCGTCGACTGTTCTCTATGTTAATGCCACACGTAAAATCTGCCGTGGGTGGAAAATATGTTTTTATACCAAAACAAATATCATAGGTGAAAGAAAACAAAAAAAGAGACTGAACGCTACCTGGATCCGATTGTGTGAGGTTGATTCCCTCAAACTCATTGGGCACAACGTTTTAAAAGAGAGAAAAGATGCTTTTTAAAAAATGTACCTCTGCATCTAAATAAAAAAGAAAATATTAGAAAGCCTACCCTGATACTCTGTAGTCGGATGAACATCAGCACGAACTTTCACGACTGGAAATACACAGAGTATTTATTTAAAGAATGTTTGTTATAAGAAACAACATATAATTTAATCAATCTTTTGATTTTCAATCTTGACGGTCTCGTGTTTCTGCACAAAAAGCTAGAATCACGAGTTTACCGCGTCTTTCCCTTATCGTATGTCAGCTCAACTCCGTGTTCGAAGGAATACCACTTGTTACTACCTTGTAAACCCTGTACCCACGCACAGGAACAACAAATCATAGTACTAGGCATAAGACCCAACACCGACTCTTTTGCTCCGCAACCTTAACAGTCGAGCCAACCCTCTATGCCTAAATATGGATGGTGCATAACAGTTATAAGAAGACCTTGTGCGACACACTTTTTGTGCAATACACATTACACATGTGCAATACATTGTCATAAACAGGGGAATGTGAATGTGAAATGATTGACATTTAACAAGTGATAACATGAATTAATGTTCATTGATTGATATTTTCTTGCACAAAATGTACTGAAATTCAAAGTATAAATTCATACAAATTTGTAAGGACTTTTTACATAACCATCATCTGTCTGGATAACTTCAACCCACATGCGCATGTGAGCGTGAGAACATAAAAAGGGGGTCAAAAGAAACAAAAAACTGAGGGAAAACATGCGCACCAACCAGGGAGGGACGTAGCGACATTGACCATCCTCATTGGATGAAAAGGGGGCGGGACATTATGATGTAAACGAATCTGATTGGATGACCTTTCACCTAGAACTGTCAAAACCCAGTTTGACGAAAAGTATGTTGATCCCTCTCTTACGTCCTATAAATATAATATTGTTACCAAGGAGATCCATTATTCTGTTTACTGTAATAAAACTGCAAAACCTAACTTTATATACTAACTGCAGAATATGGAGAAAACACTATCTATTGTATTTTCATAGACTGTCTGAACCATTTTATTTGTAATGTGCCCCTAGCCAAATAAACATTCAATCAAGCATCCCAGCATATTTATGCTATTCATGACAGGCATAAACCTTTATCCTGTGTGATACAAATTAGAACACTCCCTGTCCAAAGACATGCATTGTAGGTTGCATGATTGGCATCTCTAAATTGTCCGTAATGTGTGATTGCGTGAGTGAATGAGTGTGTGTGTGTGTGTGTGTGTGTGTGTGTGTGTGTGTGTGTGTGTGCCCTGCGATGGGTTGGCACTCTGTCCAGGGTGTATCCTGCCTTGATGCCCAATGACGCATAGGGGATAGGCACAGGCTAGACAATGAATGAATGAATGAATGAATGATATAAACTGGGTAGACAAAATAGTAGAAACACCTGTCAGTGTAACATTACAACAGCAGCTGAAACTACAACCTCCAAAATGAGCATACAGTTGAATAAACACCTCTCTGAAACATCTTGGGTAAAAACTAATGATTTTTTGCAGGATTGTTGGATTAGCTTGGTGCACCTAAAAGTGAAATGAAACAAGAACTTGCAATATTTCCTGTATTTGCACAACAAAAATGAGAAAATAAGCATGTGTACCCTTGTTTCAACCTGACGAAGGATCTCAGGGAGTGTTCTGGCAACATGTCCACATTTTGATTTGCAAATCTTAATCAAAAATGGCAGTCTAAAGCTCCAAAGAAATCTCACTCAAGATCTTTGCTTGCAACTCTTGTGATCTCTGCAAAAACCTTAAAGACAAAAGACAAACATAGAATACAAGGACAAATAAAAAAACAAAGACAGAAACCAAATTTTCTATCACATTAAGCCATACACATTGTTTGAACACTTATTTTGTTTACCAACAAATACATATGTTTAATAAGTTGTAGCTATTGCAGTCAAAAAGCAGGGAGGTGTGTTCAACTGCACAAGATGAAAATATAACAAAAGCAAGAGATGTACTTGCTAGGAAACAAGAGCACTTTGATAGGTCAGCAGCACAGACTCTTCCAAAAGGTGATGTTTTGCAAAAGTCAGCTTTTGGAGCTCAAAGTATGCACTGCTGAGTACTTCCTTGCAAGTACTTCTCATACTTATCGTTACAGTTTACAAATATATGTGTAACCCAAGAACTGTTCCTTCAAACAAGGGTGACTACAAAAAACAAATTAATACTCAAAAACATATCACAATTATAGATGTTTATTAATACAAATAAAGCAATATAGCGAAATTACTGTAATCAAACCCTGTAATAAAAAACAATTTTAAAATGTAATCAAAAGACATATTAATAGCCAGCCAACCCGGTATAAACCCTAATACAGTACAATCCCAGCTTCTCCACACAGAGCATTTGAAAAGAAAAAAGGAAAATTACATATAAAACACAGCTCACTCAAAGTAGCATACACCAAACCAAGAGTTTGTTCCTCCCAATCAGAGTAGTTCCTCTCAATCATGCCCCTCCAAGTATCACTGTCATTGCCCACAGGGGCGTTGAAGTCCCCTTCAGAGTACAACTATAAAGACCCCAGTCGGAGCACCGTGTAGCACCCCTTTCAGGGTCTCCAAGAAGGTCGGGTACTCCACACTGCTGTTCGGCCCATAAGCTGAAACAACCATGAGGCACCTATCCTCGACCCAAAGGCACAGGGAAACAGCTCTCTTGTTTACCAGGGAAAACTCCAGCACATGTCGGCCGAGCTGGGGACCTATAAGCTAAAGCTAATCTCAAATCTTTAATACACCAAGTCATTTTACTTGCTTATGTCTACATGGCTAAGGTTTATATTCACTAGCATTACCTTTAGCCCGCCACAAGTTTTTACTTTGCCCCTAAGATGATGCAGTAACGCTGTGGCTTGTATTTATACAAAATTCAAAGGTAAATTGTTAAATAAACCTAATTTAAACATTTATGCATGTTGAATAACTTTAAAAAAAATATATAAAAAATGTATAAAAAAGCTTTTGCTCCTAGACTGCAAAGTCCAAGTCCATGTGGAAGTAACTAGTGAGTGGAGACTCGTGCAGCACCAGTCCGCATATGAAGGGCTCAACTTGCTTTTTCCGGGAAAAGTTTGACATCCAGTTTACTAAAATATTTTTATTGTTTCATGTAAAATAAGGACATTACTCACATTATGTTAAATCAATTAAATCAACATGATAATGAGTTATAAATAAAGCACACTGATACATTTTAAGAAAGCATTACCTTTTATATTTGTGATGCTTGCTGCCTAAGTCAGTTGCAGGTAGGATAGCATTTTCCTTCAAACACAAACACTGTTCTACCTGCAACTAACTTAGGCAGCAAGCATCGCAGATTCACCTGTAGATAAAATAAAAATTTTATTATTGTAGTTGAGGTCAAAGGTTTATTCAGCAAAAGATATTCAGTTTCACTTTTCTCAGTGTTACAACTTCTCATCTTACCATAGATTTCTTTAGCCAAGTCAGGTAAGTGTGTCTAATCAGAGGTCATTTTAAAACTATAGATTAGATACAGATTTATTTCTGCTTTAATTCACTGAAACATAATTCCAATGATTCAAAAGTTTACATACAGCAAGGTGTTTGTATGTTTAAATAGTTTTGAAGATTCCAGAAATTGATTTAATGGCTATTAAAAGCTTCTGACTGGCCAATTGTCATTGTTCTCAAGTCAAATTGACTTGGTATACTTGTTTTGTCAGAATTTTTGGCAGAATTGTAGCTATGATATGAGAATATTCACAGTAAACCAGCAGATTTTGTTTTCATTTTACCCAGCCATAACAACTATTTGCTGTTATTATTTTTGGTTATTGGCTATTATTGGCTATTATTAGTTATTGGTGTTTGTTATAGTAATTGATACTTAGTTCTTGTTGTTGTCTGTGTCCAGTGTTCAGATATAATGGGAAACTAAACAGCACTAACATGATCATAGTGAACATAAAACTCTTAGCAGGGTTTATGGCAGATCCTGGTGAAGTAAGAAATTTAAAAAAAAAAGGTGTGTGTGGGGTTGCCATTGCCTTTTTATTCATTCATTCATTGTCTACCGCTTATCCGAACTATACTCGGGTCACGGGGAGCCTGTGCCTATCTCAGGCGTCATTGGGCATCATTGCCTTTTTATATTCATTCATTCATTGTCTACCGCTTATCCGAACTATTCTCGGGTCACAGGGAGCCTGTGCCTATCTCAGGCGTCATTGGGCATCATTGCCTTTTTATATGTGATTAAAAATTTATTTACTAATGCAGAATAACTACTTTGTTGTTTTCTTAGATACAAAACTACACCAGGCTACGTGTGTAACCCGGTTCCCTGAGAAGGGAACAAGACCCAGTGTTATGACTAATGCTTTGGCAACACTTCATTGAGGAAGTTGTGTCTGAAGGTCTGTGTGTACACATGCCAATTTAATGGCTCGGATAGGACACACGATGAATGGAATACACCCCAATAATTCCATAAAAGGGCATCTACATCACATTACTCCAGCTTCTACTTGTCTGAAGGAAGCACAAGTGGATGCCCAGGGTGTGGCAAGCAACACAGCATCTCGTTCCCTTCTCAGGGAACTGGGTTACATACAAAACCTGGTGTAGTTCCCGTTTGAGGGAACTCAATGCTACGTCATGACTAATGCTATGGGAACGTCAACACCCATGCCACCACAAGCCAGTCAATGTCTCTCCCAGGGGCCTGGGGGATAGAATTGTGCAGAAAAGGGGACCGAGGGTGGACCCTACTGACCCCAGAGATGCCAGAGGCGGTGGGGCAGGAGGTAGGAGAACCTACCTTAGGGAGGATGCTCCGAGGAACCCTAGCCCTCACGTGTCAGGATTCCTTCCTGGCAGACCTGGCTGAGATGACAGACCAAAGGTCCTCTCTTACCTGATGGGCCTGGGCCTGGGCATGCTGGCCGGCCTCCCTAGACTTTTACCAGGGGTGGTTGGGGGCAGGGGCTGTGAGAGAGTGTGAGCAAACTGGGAATAGGGGAATAGAACACCAATTAGCCCTGAAGGACCTGTGACCCTGGAGTGGATCCAGGTTATAGAACCTGATAAAGGTGTTCAGAGAGAACCAGACTGCCGCAGCACAAATTTCTTAGAGGGAAACACTGGCCAAGGCACTGGATGAGGTGATACCCCTAGTAGAGTGAGCTCTAATACCTCGAGGCGAAGCAATACCAAACGCCTCATAGGCCTAGGTAATGGCCTCTTCTACCTAAAGCTCCAAGTGCTGCTTGGAGACCAGATTGCCCTTGTTCAGGCTCCCAAAGCAGACAAACGGGTACAAGGACTTACACCATGAGGTTGAGTGTTGGACATAAGTTCTCAGGGCCCTTACTGGGCAAAGCAAGTGCAGCCTCCCCTGTTCAGCCGAGTCATGTGGTGGAAAACAGAAGGCTTGCAAGATGGCTATTCTGGGCACCTTGGGGGCGTATCCCACCATGAGGTGCAGGATAGCCTTCGACATGCCAGGGGCAAATTCTAAGCAGGTGGGGATGACTGATAGAGCCTGCAGATCTCCTAAACTTTTTTGGGAGGCCAAGGCTACACAGAGAGCTGTCTTTAGGGTTAGAAACTTCACAGAGGCTGATTTCATGGGCTCAAAGGGAGCTTCCAGCAGCCACTCTAGGACCACAGAGAGGTCTCTCATGGGGAGGCATGGTCTGCAGGATGGCCTTAGCTTCCTGGCACCATGCAGAAAACGAGAGACTAGAGGCTGGCTACCCAAGGAGGCCCAGAGGACAAGTTTGTGGTTCACAGAAATGGAGGCTATGTACACTTTTAAAGTAGAGGGGGACAGGCCCAGAGAAAGATGAAACTGCAAAAACTTCAGCACTGTACAGAGCAGGCAGTGAACTGGGTCCTGACAGCACTGACTGCACCAGAGGCAAAAAAGCCTCCACTTCAAAGCATACAGCTTTCTAGGGAGCCCTAGCGTTCAACTAGCCCTAGTATTGAGTCTCCACTACCTCAGATGCCACAGGGTGGGGAAGTAAGATAGCTCTCTGCACCTGAGAGAGGAGATCTTTCCTGATGGGAATCCCTCATGGTGCGTTATCTAGGAGGGAGACTAGGTCCATGAACCAACTTGAGCGGGCCAGCGAGGAGCCACTACAAGAAGGTGGACTTGATCGGGGCGCACTCTGGCTAGGACTTCTGGGAACAGAGCTACTGGGGGAAAGGCATACAGACGTGGCCTCGGCCATGTCTGTTCTGAGAGAAATGGAATACCACAGCAGACACAGCAGACAGTGGGTCGACTCCTTGGAGGCAAACAGATCCACTTATGCCTGGCCCAAAATCTTCCAGATGCACTCCACCACTTGCAGGTGGAGACAACACTCCCAGGGCCAATGCTAGAAACACAGCCCCTGTCTCCAGGCAATTTATCTGCCACTCTCGGTGACAGAGAGGTTTTGGCATAGCTGAATAGCTTTCACTGCTGACAGTATGGAACCCAGACATGCTCCTACCCCCAAGAAGGTGGTTCTCTGAGAAAGAGAAAGTATGCTCTTCTCTGGGTTCAACTTGAGGCCTAGAGACCTCATATGGGCAAGCACAGCATTTTGATGACTGGTCGCCATGGCCTTCAACTGGGC
This sequence comes from Hemibagrus guttatus, assembly GCA_033459395.1. Taxonomy (NCBI): domain Eukaryota; kingdom Metazoa; phylum Chordata; class Actinopteri; order Siluriformes; family Bagridae; genus Hemibagrus; species Hemibagrus guttatus. The sequence goes on from JAUCMX010000011.1 coordinate 9,534,488, forward strand.
CAGGGTGAGCCAGTTGTGCAGGTAAATTTTGTACAAGGGCCACTGTGTCACTATGGCAGCATCCATGCACTTTGTAAATGTGCGTGGCAACAGGGCTAGACCAAAAGGAAGAACATCATACTGGTATGCTTCACCCTGAAAAGCAAACATGAGGAACTTCCTGTGTTCTGGCAGAATGACTACATGAAAATAGGCATCTTTGAGGTCTATTGTCACAAACCAGTCCTCAGACCTCCACACTAGCCCTTCTTTCTGCTCTGAGTGAGTGGAACGCACCAGCTTGGCCTGCTGCCATGTAGGCCTTCCCCACAAAGACTGAGGTGACTCTACATGGCTAAGGCAAAAACTCAGCACAGGGAAAAACAGCAGCTGCCTGCATGGGGGGGGGGGGGGGGCATGCAGCCTGAAGTCAAAAAGTGGTCATCAAGTTTAGAGCAAACGACACACAACTTTCTTCAGCACAAATATAGATTTAATTTAGCGACAACAAGTGTTAAAACATAGAGGAGCCACGAGGTGCAGAAGATTGGCTGGAAAATACAGCCAAGCAGGATCAGAGCTTACGAAGAGGAAACCACTTTCAATGCATGCAGCCCGCTCCCTCGAGAGCCAACCGGGCATGCTCTTCCCCCATACAAACAACTCAAAGAGCATGTGTGTCATCCTCCTTGATAAAGTGGGGCCTTGGATGTACACACCTCTTAAAATTCTTGCTCGTTATAATATCTTTCTTTTTTCTCCTAGTCTTTTAAATATCTTCTTTTAAATATCATTTTACCTTTATCTAGACAGACAAGACAAACAATCGACACAGACATACACAGAGTGCTTCCTGAAGACAAAGAAGCTGGAGTAATGTGACGTAGATGCCCTTATATGGACTTATTGGCGCATATTCGCTTCATCATGTGTCCTATCCATGCCTTTAAATTGCCGTGTTTGCACACAGAGCTTCAGAAACAACTTCCTCAATGAAGCCTTCCTGTAGCATCAGTCATGACACAGCGTTGAGTTTCCTCAAAAGGGAACCAGGTTATGGTTCATCGAGTTGATGAGCATATTATCATGTATATATAAGTGGTAACATGAAAATGCTGTCTGAATCTGTATAGAACACTATTCCTTACTTATATTATGCAACTGTATTCTATGCATTGTATATGCACTCCAAGAATGCATGCTTTATTCATTACACACACAAAATAAGACAAAGTAGAGTATGCTTACAGCATAAAATCTGTTGTATCTCCAACAGCTCCAAAGGGATATTCATATCAACTCTGATTTACACACTAAACAAACTTTGCCTATCAAGAATCTCAAGCCAGCTGTAATGAAAGTTTATAATTACTACCAAACAAGTAAGTAAAAAAGTTTTCCTTGTTTGTGTGATTTGAAGCTCTTAGTGAGTAAGTCATGAAGTTCAATCCATGAGCTTCAGCTGTTTTTTGCCTTTGGTGCACTTGATAGTAAGCTGAATTTTCCTGCAGCCAAACAAATGTACACAGTGCCTTGCTTGGTGTTCATCTCCCCTGAAATTTTGTCTTGCTAATGAAGTGAATTATGTCTTGAAATGGAGTCTTGGGCTTTGACTGGTTCATTCTATTCAGGATCTTCATCCCACTCCGATGGAGCTTTAGCAGTGTGTTTAAGGTGATTATCCTATCCACCTTTGTCCTGGAGTTGCTGCTGTATAAATGATTATGGTATAACTTCATGTGGAAGCAGTAGCACAAAGTTGACTGGGTTGCTTTGGTGGCAGTATGTGTTGTTTATGTCGTGAGTCATATGTGCATGATTGAAACCCGCAATTTCCTTTCTAATCCAGCAGAGGGAACCCTTGCCAGAGTTCTATAGTTTCAGGTTCGGGTCACTTCCGAGATCACAGTGACTTCTGGGTTTTGATTGCAGATATTAAAGCAGCATGCACGTGACACACGGTGTGTGAAATATTACAGAAAATATATAGCTCCCATTTTTCCTCCTTGAAAATGTGTTGGTAATGTCAGATCTAATAAAGCTTAGTTATTTTAGCATTGTAGCATACGTTATGATGACTCACAAAGTCATCGAGTTGTGAAATTCAGGGCACCAACAAACTCTTCTGGCCAAAGCAATTTAACATTAAGCCATTTTAATTTTGAGTGTCCTATGTCAAATCAATGCCTTAGACTGCTGCGTGATTTTCAAATGAAAAGTGAGTTATGATCTGAATGATGACAATCTGCTGCAGTTTCATTTAGAAAAATATAACATTTTTCTCGAGGGTTGTCCAGTTTGATTTTTGGAGGATAGAGCGTGTACACGCGCGCACACACACACACACACACACACACACACACACACACACACACACAGATTTAATGAATTTCTTTCCCTAATTGCATTTATGGCTATGAGACACCAGTGTTTTTCTTTTATTAACTGTTTTAATAACTGGTTTATTGCCTATTTATGTATATGCTTTATTTCTTCAGGTTATGTTTTTTTTTCAAGGCATTGTTACTTGCCAGTGTGGCCTGTCATAGCTATGCAAAGATTTGATTCCTAAAACAGTATTAAACAATTTTTGTTATGAAGTCTGGTTTTGTGGTGGCTGTGATTAAAATGAAATTAATATAATCTTAATTCAAGTGATGAAAGATTTTGAAATTCTAACAGTAAACAGAGTTGAGTACTACTGTAAGGTTAACCCTGTCTGCTATAAATGTCTGGAAATGATTTAGTTGAAAATATCCATTAGAAACTTAAAAGTAATCAAATGTAATCAGTTACTTTGCTTTTATAAACTAATTGAAAAGTTACACTACTTAATACATTTTAAATAGGGTCATTTGTAATCTGTAACCTATTACATTTCTAAAGTAACCTTCCCAACCCTGGGTTGTATGTAGCACCAGGGTCCTGGAGAAACGTTGTTTCATTTCACTATGTACTGCATCAGCTATATGTGGTTGAAATGACAATAAAAGCTTCCTGACTTGACTTGACCTGACTTTAACTTTTTGCCCTGTTTTCTGACCCTGACTTCACAAAACTGTTTTGGATTGTTTTCTGTGTTTTTTTCTTCATTAAACTCTGCACATGGATTTCACTCTGCTCACTCCGAGTAATTTGTTTCAATAATATATCTGCCTTGTTCTTTGACCTAGATCTATATCCTGAGGTAGAATTAAACCTATCTGTATTGATAAGAATTTTTACGTTTCTAAACTCTAGGTTCAAGTGGTCAGTGATGAGCAGGAATGTGTTTTCTACTCCATAGAGGCAATACAGCTACTCCTCTAATTTTTTTTATTAGTTCATGGTTACCCATGGTTACCCATAATTTCAGCTTTGTCTTAATTTTCATGAGAAGAAGGCAGAGGTGTACATTTTTTCAGGATTACAGTTACATTTTACTGCACAATTCTTTGGAATAAAGTGACCTCCAGTATAAACAAAGCCTAGGATTTTGGTGGTGGACTGTAGGTATTGTTTTGAAATAGTCCTTCAGACTTTGGATTGCCTGGGCAACCTCCTCTGACCATCTTAGTGCCTTATGTTTACCTTTGAGGACTAGGATACCAGTGCAGGTAGTAACTTTATTAAGAACAGCAAACAGAATCAAAATGTTAGGCAATGCTCAAAATCAAGGCACAGGCAACGGTCAGGCGATCAAACAGTGTACAGGGGACTGAGCAAAATATAGGCAATGGGGAAAGCAAACAAAGTCAAAAACTGGGTATGCATGAACAGTGACAAGGCAAAAGACACACAAGGGATTTAATAGACATAAAAAATTTTGTCTGGCAAAAAGGGCAAACTCAAAACAGGTGCAGGCATAAGGAGATGTGAAGGAAATAATATATGATAAGATATGTGTGAAGACGTAGTGCTGTGGGCTGTTCTACACACTGCAGAGTTCGTTTGACAGCATGCTGTGCTTGGGAAGATTCGTGACAAGTAAATGGCAGTGATGTACAGTGCATGATCACACAGTGGTTCAAGAACTCCATGAGGATGTTGGTGACAAAGTTCTGAAGAAGAGAAGAGAAGAGAAGAGAAGAGAAGAGAAGAGAAGAGAAGAGAAGAGAAGAGAAGAGAAGAGAAGAGGAAAGGAAAGGATTATAAACACATTTTATTTTATTGAATAAAGAGATTAAATAAAGCGAAGGGTTCTCAGTTAGAACAGATAAAAGTGCTAGCTGGTCAAAACAAGAAGTTGTGATATTTATTAAAGTCTGCTAGATGAACCTCTGTGTTAATTTCATTTTTCTAATTTGAGTAAAGGCATTAAGCCAGAATGTGAAAGTGGAGATAAGAACTTAAAAGATGTAAAATTATCAAAGATACTAAAGATAAAAGAGTTTATGTGAACCCTAAGGATTCATGGCTTTAAAAAAGGGTACACCAGTATGTTGTATGTTTACACACAAATACAAACACAAATACAAACAGTTTATTAAGTGCCCGACCAGAGAAGGGAACGTACTGGACCATTGCTACACCACCATCAGCGGTGCTTATCGTGCTGTCCCTCGTGCCGCACTGGGCCAGTCTGACTACATCATGGTGCATTTGATTCCTGCATACAGGCAGAAATTAAAACTCTGCAAACCTGTTGTGAGAACATCAAAGAAGTGGACCAGTGATGCTGTGGGGGAACTTCAGGGGTGTTTGGACTGTACAGACTGGGATGTTTTTAGGTCTACCACCAACAGTCTGGATGAGTACACAGACACTGTGTCGTCCTACATTTACTTCTGTGAGGACAGCATCATTCCAACATGCACCAGGGTGAGTTATAACAATGACAAACCCTGGTTCACAGCCAAACTCAGATGGCTCAGGTCAGAGAAAGAGGCCACATTCAGAAGTGGGGACAAAGGAAAATACAAGGAGGCTAACTACAGATTTAGCGAGGAGATGAGAAGAGCTAAAACAGAGCATGGTGAGAGAATGAAACAGTAATTCCAAACCAACGACTCTGCCTCTGTCTGGAAAGGGCTTAAAGTGATCACCAATTACAAGCCTAGAGCCCCCCACTCTGTGAACAACCTGCGACTGGCCAACAGCCTGAATGAGTACTACTGCCGCTTTGAAAGACAATGAAACAGACCTCAAGGACATTACAGACCCTCTCCTGGATCCACTACAGTTTGCCTACAGAGCCAACAGATCTGTAGATGATGCTGTGAACATGGCCCTCCACTTCATCCTTCAGCATCTGGATTCCCCAGGATCCTATGCCAGGATACTGTTTGTGGATTTTAGTTCTGCTTTTAATACTATCGTCCCAGCTCTGCTCAGAGACAAGCTCTTCCAGCTGAATGTGCCTGACTCCATGTGCAGTTGGGTCACGGACTTCCTGACAGACAGACGGCAGTTCGTGAGGCTGGGAACGCATGTCTCTGACCTCCAGCACATCAGCACTGGATCCACCCAAGGCTGTGTACTTTCTCCTCTGCTATTCTCCCTTTATACCAACGGCTGCACATCTGGTCACCAGTCTGTCAAACTCCTGAAGTTTGCTGACGACACCACCCTCTGATGGGGACGAGTCGGCCTACAGGTGTGAGATGGATCGTCTGGTGTCATGGTGCAGCATGAACAACCTGGAGCTCAACTCCCTAAAGACAGTGGAGATGATAGTGGACTTCAGGAAGGACCCAGCCCCCCTCCCCCCGTCATCCTCTGTAACTCTCCGGTGACATCTGTTGAGTCCTTCCGTTTCCTAGGCACCACCATCACCAAGGAGCTCAAGTGGGAGCAGAACATCAGGTCTCTCACCAAGAAGGCTCAGCAGAGGATGTATTTCCTGTGGCAGCTGAAGAAGTTTCTCCTCCCTGTGAAGATGTTGGTTAACTTCTACACTGCCATCATCGAATCTATCCTCACATCCTCCATCACAGTCTGGTTTGCTGCAGCTACAGCCAGGGACAAAGCCAAACTGCAGCATGTCATCCACTCAGCTGAGAAGGTGGTTGGCTGCAGTCTCCCATCTCTCCAAGTGCTGTACTTCTCCAGGTCCCGGAGACGTGCAGCCAAGATCGCAGCCGACCCCTCTCATCCCGGAAATGAACTCTTTCAGTCCCTCCCCTCTGGAAAGAGCCGCCGGTCCATCAGGACCAGGACCTCACACCACAAGAACAGTTTCTAACCCCACTGCAGTCAGCCTGCTGAACAGTGCCCCACTTACCCCCAGATGACCCCCCCCCCAAGAACTTACAGACAACCATGACATTTTCACATTCTAAATTGCACTACATCTTCTGCAAACTCAAACTTCTGTATACAATATTTATTTCGTTCTCGATTTTACATACTGGATATACATATTTGGACAGTCACTTTCACTCAAACTTTACATTACAAATTGCTCTTCTTTTCAAGCACATTTAAACTTCTGTGTACATATTTATTATCATTCTCTTGTGTACATACTTTATCTGTATATATGTTTGGACAGTCTCCTTAAATTTCACTTACACTTTAACATTGTAAATTGCAACATGTAAGTCACTTGCTGTTAACAGCTTTATTTAATTTATTATAGTTTATTTTATTAATCTAGCCATGGGGGTCACAGTCCAGTGACTTCTGTGCGGGTCCCAAGCCCGGATAAATAGAGAGGGTTGCGTCAGGAAGGGTATCCGGCGTAAAACATTGCCAAATTTAACCATGCGAATCGTCAGTACTCTGAATTTCATACCGGATTGGTCGAGGCCCGGGTTAACAACGACCGCCATTGGCGCCATTGACCTACAGGGCGCCGGTGGAAATTGGGCTACTGTTGGTCGAAGAAGTAGAGGAGGGAGGAGAGTGCACAGACAGAGAGAGAAGAGGAAAGGTAAGAGTGTAGGACTGAGAATAGGAACTCTGAATGTTGGTACTATGACAGGGAAAGGTAGAGAGTTGGCTGATATGATGGAGAGAAGGAAGGTGGATATACTGTGTGTACAGGAGACCTGTACACACAGTCCACAGTCCTGTCCTGTGGAAGCTAGTGGGTGCAAGTGTTGAGGATGCAGAAGATAGGGATAGGTGGAGAGAGATGATTCGCTGTGGCGACCCCTGAAGGGAAAAGCCGAAAGAAGAAGAAGATTATAGTTTATTTTATTATTTTTAAATTTTATCTGTATATGTTTGTACCTGACACCAAGACAAATTCCTAGTACTGTAAAGTGCTCTTCGCGAACCCTTTGCTGTACCTGGCAATAAAAACATTTCTGATTCTGATTTTTCTGATTCTGATTCTGGTTTTGAGCTGGACCAGACTAAATGGGTAAGAATAACTGGGGCTACTGATCACAGGTGCCCAGACAATTATGTAACTTCTGATTTCAACTGGTTCACCAGCACAAATCTAAATGGTTTACAGTAATGGGATGTCTATTTTTTATTACATGTATACTATATGTCAGCATTGTGTGATTATTTAAAGTAAGTTGATCAAATAGGTGTACAAGACAGTGGTGAGACATGCTGTATGATTTAGAGTTACTGAGGAAGAGACAGGAGTCAGAGCTATAGGTAGCAGAGCTGAAGATGTTGAGGTTCTCTTTGGGAGTTACAAGGTTGGACAGGTTTAGGAATGAGTACAGAGGGACAGCTCATGTTGGACGTTTGGGGGACAAATTTAGGGAGGCCAGATTAAGATGTTTTGGAGCTGCCAGGCAGGAGGCAAAGAGGAAGGCCAAAGAGGAGGTATATGGATGTAATAAATGAGGATATGAAGCTAGTGGGTGAAAGTTTTGAGGATGCAGAAGATAGGGAAAGGTGGAGAGAGATGATTTGCAGTGGTGACCCCTGAAGGGAAAAGACGAAAGGAGAAGAAGAAGAAGAAGAAGAAGCTCAAATAGGAGCAGGTTTGTCACTGTGATGTCCCTTGGTATTTTCTGGCAGTAGAAGAAGTTGCTTTCAGCTGCTCCCTGTTCGGGGTCGCCACAGCGGACCAACTGGTCCACACAACAACTTGGCAAATGCCCTTCCTGACGCAACCCTCCCATTTTTCTGGGCTTGGGACCGGCACTGCATCCAGTGGCTGGGGTTGAGGCATTGGCTATTTTCTGACAGTAATTTTCTTAAAAACCAAGAAGTGTATGTCACAATGATATTATTTTTGTATAAATAATCGTTAAAATAAAACACAATCTGTGCCTAATTAAGGGGGCAATTATACAGCCTGCAGGATTATTTTCATTCATTTATTCATTGTATACCGCTTATCCGATGGTCACGGGGAACCTGTGCCTATCATGTGCCTGAACACATGAGCTTAGCGCTGCTAGCGCACTACTCTGCTGTTTGAGCAACAACAACGCTATGCTATGATGCTAATGATTGTATAATGATACACTTGTCTAGTTCATTTAAATAGCATAATAACAGGAGGTTTGACACGATACTACAATATCCAAACATACAAGAAGCTTTAAGTGTATTAATTAAATCTTCTCACTTGCTCAGTGAGAAGATTTAATTAATACATCTCACAAGACAGTTTCAAACACTAATCGGGTCGCGCATCAGTGACGTCACTTTTCTGATTGGCTAGAGAAAGGCAGTAGGTTGAGAAGCAGTGGACCTATGGAGACTTTTACCACGCCCCCTAATCTGCATAAAACTCTAGGCGTATTTTTTGGAATAGCAACTTTGTGATTCGTGTGTTGTATTTTTTTTTAACGAGCACGCTATTTTTATTTACGAGTACGATTTTTTTACGAGTACGATATTTTTTTTTACGAGCACACTATTTCTATTTACGGGTACGATTTTTTTACGAGTACGATATTTTTTTATGAGCACGCTATTTTTATTTACAGGTACGATTTTTTTACGAGTACGATATTTTTTTTTACGAGCACGCTATTTTTATTTACGGGTACGATTTTTTTTACGAGCACGCTATTTTTATTTACGGGTACGATTTTTTTACGAGTACGATATTTTTTTTTACGAGCACGCTATTTTTATTTACGGGTACGATTTTTTTTACGAGCACGCTATTTTTATTTACGGGTATGATTTTTTTACGAGTATGATATTTTTTTTTACGAGCACGCTATTTTTATTTACGGGTACGATTTTTTTTATGAGCACGCTATTTTTATTTACGGGTATGATTTTTTTACGAGTATGATATTTTTTTTTACGAGCATGCTATTTTTATTAACGGGTACGATTTTTTTACGAGTACGATATTTTTTTTATGAGCACGCTATTTTTTTACGGGTACGATTTTTTACGGGTACGATACTTATGGCTTATTAATACTTATTAACCTGGTTTTTACAGTTTTTCAGGTTTGCACATCACATTCCGTCTTGCCCGTTGCACATGTTTTTGTGTTCTTTTTGTACTTTGTCTTTGCACTGTTTGCACACTTTGCACTTTATGTAGCTAGAACAAACTTCTGTCCTAGCCCTGTGTTGTTGTTTCAGTTTTTGTAATTATATGTTGTATGTTGTTTTAATGTAGCACCAGGGTCCTGGAGAAACGTTGTTTCATTTCACTATATACTGCGTCAGCTATATGTGGTTGAAATGACAATAAAAGCTTCTTGACTTGACTTTTGCATATAACAGAAGTTTACAATGTAGTCAGATTGCTCAAAGTGGTTAATCATTAAGAGGATGAGTGTGCCTGGGCTGTCTTTAAAAAGGCCTGTGAAGTTTGGCAGTGGAGATTTCATCATGGTGATCAGTCAGGTCCACATAAATATATGGCTGCTGTTAACCAGCTTCCTCTTTCTCTCTGTCTATGGACAAACCTCAGGACCGTAAGTATCATGTAATTATAAATAATAAATGTAATATTATATGTTATAAACAACTACAGATCATCACTGTGTAGCAATATATGTATATTTACATATAAAATGTGTTTTTATAAAAAAAAAAAAATACAAACGGTTGTTTTGTTGCTTATTTGTATTAGTATTTTACAAGAAAAGGGAAAAAAATTTATTATCATCGATGGCACGTCAGGTGGCACTAACAAACTGTATTGTTGGTGGTTAGCACGTTTGCCTCACACCTCCAGGGTTGGGGGTTCGATTCCCGCCTCTGCCATGTGTGTGGAGTTTGCATGTTCTCCCCGTGCCTCTGGGGTTTCCTCCGGTTTCCTCCCCCAGTCCAAAGACATGCATTGTAGGTTGATTGGCATCTCTAAATTGTCCGTAGTGTGTGATTGTGTGAGTGAATGGGAGTGTGTGTGTATGCCCTGTGATGGGTTGGCACTCCGTCCAGGGTGTATCCTGCCTTGATGCCCAATGATGCCTGAGATAGGCACAGGCTCCCCGTGACCTGAGAATAGTTTGGATAAGCGGTAGACAATGAATGAATATTTGAAATTCAGAGCAAATATCTAGAAAAAGTAGCAAAAAGGAATTATACACTGTGAAACCGGATGAGTTGAATTTACTTAAACAATTTGAGGAAACCGGTTGCCTTAAAAAAAGCTAAGTAATGTGTACTCAAAAAACTTGAGTGAATTTCACTTAAAATTCCCTGATCTTCCAACATCTATCTTAAGTTCTATGTGCTTAAAAATATATATTTATTTAACTAAATAAACCCCCGAGGCACGGGGAGAACATGCAAACTCCACACACACATGGCGGAGGCGGGAATTGAGCCCCCAACCCTGGAGCTGTGAGGTAAACATGCTAACCACTAAGCCACCGTGCCCCCCAAAAGAGAACATTTTACAACAAAATAATCACTTACAAAGCAGGTCTTGAAAAATGCAGGAGGATCACCCCTTAAAATGATTGGCTGTTCCAGTAGACAAAGACATCTGATGTCTGTTGGTTCAGAAGTCTGAAAGAAAAAACATATATTTTATAGCACAGTTGAGATAAATGTATTAATGTGAGTGTATGAGTGTGTGTTTCCGTGTGTGTCTGTGAGTGTTTGTGTATGAGTGTGTGAGTGTGTGTGTTTGTATGTGCTGTGTGTATGAGAGAGTAAATGTGTATGTGAGTGTGTGTGTGTGTATGAGTGTGTGTGAAAGTGTGTGCAAGTGTATGTGCTGTGTGTCTGTATGTGAGAGTGATTGTGTATGTGTGTGTGTGTGTGTGTGTGTGGGTATATGTGAGTGTGTGTGTGTGTGTGTGTGTGTGTGTGTGTGTGTGTATGTGAGTGTTTGAGGGCATGTTTGTGTGTATGTGAGTGTGTGTTTTTCATAATTATTAGGGCAACACTTACACCTCCACAGCATATCTCTGTCTGTCCTGCAGTTCAAAACAAGATAGTTTACAATTAGAGAGTTATGGGCCTAAATAAAGCATGCATATGTCTATGTAATTTGCATTTAAACCATTAATTACATTTTACATAGCTGGGAACATAATATATATATAAATATAATATTAAAATATATATCTTGGCCACAAAAAAAGATTTTGTTCCCACAATTTAATTATAACTGTAAAATCTCATGCTTGTCAAAGCTCTGATTTGGATTTTTTCTTGATAATTGTGCAGAAATCCCTGTGCTTGTGCTTGTTCACAAGGACAAAAATGTGCATGGTGCCTCTTGAAATTACTATATTGCTATTAACTGCTATTTGCTACTCAGGAATACTACTTATTTTACCAAATCACATATATGTTTATCAAATCTAAATTATTAAAATTAAATGATTAATTATCTTTGTAATTAGAGTAAATATGTTTACTTTTATTGCTATAACAGTGATTCATTTTCTAAGTCTACTATAGATAAATAGACGTTTTTGTATTCCACGTAAACAGTCATCAACCACTGAATTCGGTTTCTAATGGAAGTTAGAATACAATGATAGCAAAAAAAGAGCAAATATGTACAGGAAATGTCACCTTTTACTTTCAAATGCACATACAAAACATATTTTAAGTGTAAGAAGTGTTTTAGATGCTTTTGCAATGCTTTGTTGCAAACATTTCGTTTAGTCCCCAATTTACCATGTGGTCACTGGTAGAGCCCCCTATACAATAACAGTTAACATTGGGTATACAATGGACACGAGCGAGAAAAGATCCATTAACAAAGGCTTTAGAATGACGCATTAATTTACTGGTGCATCGCCTCGCATGAATGAACGAATGAGTTAAATGTGCGCACATGTTAATATGGTGTGGTATCTAATTCTTCATTCGTGGCAAAGATATAAATGCTTTGTATATGATGTGTGGGGCTACGTTGTACAAGACAAAACCATTCTGAAATAAAATGTAACTTAAATACACTTACCAGGTTCAGTTAAACTGCTTGTACTCCGCTGGAAATGCGATGTAAGTCAATGGGCAGGTGGTAATACAACAATTTACAGTCCTTACATGTTATGAGAAAAACTCAATAAACCCTTGCGTTCGCCGCACACGATTGTAATCTACTTAAACTTAAAGTTTTTCACACATTCAAATATCTCTACAAATTTGTGTAATCTACTTATATTTAATAGTAATGCAAACAAACTTAAATAATTAAATATATTGTAATTAAATGTTTTCATTGGATATTAAATCCAGGCTGACAGTGTAGCAACATAAATAGAGATAGGAAACAGTACAGCTGGGATAGACCAAGAATACATAAGAAGGAACGGTACTTCAGCAAAGTGCAACCAGTGAATAAACAGCAGCAAAAGAGACTGTGCTCACACAGCAAATCGCCACCAAATGACACATATTGCAAACAAGACTTCACTAGTCTCATACACTGAAAAACCTATCAAATTTACCAAGACATGGCACAAAGTTTTCAACCCACAAATAAATAAATTAAATATACTTACCAGAGCTTGTCTCAGAGGTGAATCTGACCCTGCAGTTACTATGGATTTAGCTGATAGAAAGAAATGAAAAGTGATAAAGTTGTTGCTCAAAAGGTTTGTTTATCAAAAGGTCATTTATCATGTCATTTAAGATTGCATCTAGATTGATATTACTGTTAGCAGTGATTGTACCCGACCTCTGTCAAGTATACATATGCAGTATGTCTACTTTTAGTTTTTAGTTGAATCAGATATCACGGTGTAGCTCTAGGGTTATAAAATAATCTGTATATAAATTTTCATAATGACTTTTATAATGATTTTTAAAGACAGCCTCTGAGTGTGAACAAACAATTTAAGTAAATGTAACTTCTATTATGACAGTATGTAGATTAATAGTAAAGATTAAAAGATTTCTTTTAATTCTGAGTAAATGGACTGATTATATTAAACTAATATGCACAGACATTTCTTGATTCATAATTGGCTAGTGGGTAATTCTTTTAACATGAAAAGGAATAGCTCCCCATGTTATATTGTATAAGTAGCTGTTAAAAATGGGGAAAATACAAACCTTATGTAAAATTAGAGATTTCCTCTTCCCAGAAGTTTTGGCAGAATTTCCTGGTAATAATACTGTACTCACATTAGCAGAAATGTTTTTGTTTTATTGTTAAAATGATGTCTACCCTGGCCATTGTATGTATTACCCCACTAGAATGAAAAAATAAATAAATAAATAACATTTCCAGAACATTAATTCATAGTACATGATTGGCTGTCTAAATAGTTGGGTTACAAACAACAAATATATTGAACACATTCTTCATTTACATTCTTTATAATTCCCACCACCATCACCACAGCTAGAGCTCTAAATAACAGACTATAAATGAGACAAAACAGCTTTTAAATTCTAAAGACTTATAATATCTACCTCTGCAAGAATACTATAATAATACTATCAGAGCATTTATCTCTTAAAAAAACTAATTTCTTCTTCTTTTGATTGCCCCTCAGTTAGATAGTGTGAAGTAAAAATGGTGTGAAGAAATTGTAGATCATGATCTTATATGCACATGTTATATGCCACTTAATATGCCCATTTCAACTGGCAAACTGTATTTGCCAGGTGTTTTAGATAGTCATGCTAACTGATAACATTTTGTCCCCTAAAAGGCTGGATTCATTAAATTAGAAATTAGCCAATGTTGTAAACATCTTACACTAATCCTATATATCAATGTCAGTTATTTGCATGATTCAATTTGCAGATATGTGCGCAGGTCAGTATAAGTTAAGGCTCTCTGTATAGACTTTTGCAATACTATTGATTTTTGAGCTCTGTTCTGTTTAGCTAAGAGTTTACTCAAACAGTTGCTGTTTGGGTTGTCAAACAGTTGCTGTCAACAGTTGTCAAACAGTTTCTGGCTACAGTAGTCTCCTTTAAAATCTTTTCTCCATTTGTCATTGATTGTATACAGTATTATTCAATTGAAAATTATTTAACCTTAAACCTTCATTTTTGTCTTTAGATATTTCATGGTGACATTTCCTGCAGTAATAGGGGCTGGCTCTGATGCCAAATTTTGTGTGAGTCTTTTAAAGCCTAATGAAACTCTGCAAATGAAGATTTATCTTGTTCACAACAACCAGAGCAGAACTCTTTTACAAAAGACAGTGGAAAAGGACCTTCACCAGTGCTTTTATTTTGAGGTCAGAAATCCAAGAAATGTTTTATTTGTTTGTCTGTTTGCTTGTTTGTTTACTTATTTGTTTGTTTGTTGATTTAGCAAGTAAGTATAGTATGAGTTTATTTAGATAGTTAATTTAGGTTTCATTTAATTATTATTAATTAACAATAATTTTAGTTATGTTTCATGCTGTTCAACATGAATGCATCTTCACAGACTCCACAGGTTGAGGGTACATCAGTGCAAGAAATGAGAGTAGAAGTCAAAGGGGAAACATTTAAGATCACAGAGGAAAGGAAAGTGATGTTTAAATGCTATGACACATCAACTTTTATCCAGACTGATAAACCCATCTACAATCCAGGCCAAACAGGTGACTCGTTCCTGCAATAACCCTCACTATTTTCAGTTTTTAATTTAAACTATTTAATGCAATTTAATTGTTACTGAAGGTGCAACTCAAATCTTTTCACTATTATTGCTTCCACAGTGAATTTCAGAATTGTCTCTATGGATTATAAATTAATCCCATTTAAGCAAACGGTAGGAGGAGAGATTTATAATAATATATAAAAGACAACTATTTAAAATTAAAATAGGGTTCTTGATTGTCATTTATATTTTGTATATATATTGTACAAATTCCACTGAATAAAGCATACTTGTTTTTTATTATGTCCTGGGTATTTTTATGGTGTCTCAATTATTATATAATGGAAAATATTAACTTAGATTTTTTTCTTATACTCTACAGTACAGCACCGTGAGTCTTCAGGTAAAGTGGAACCAAACACAGCATTACGTATTTTATGACACCCTTGTTCATTTGTGATATCTATAATGCAATGCCTTCTCAATATCTTCACAACACTGAACTAACTGTATTTTTTGTGGAATTAAACAGGATAATCATGGCAACAGGATTGGTCAGTGGACAAATGTGTCTTCAACAGGTCTTATACTGCAGCTTTCTCATGAGCTAAATGCTGAGGCCCCACGGGGCCATTATAAATTGATTGCTGACACTGGAAGAAGGTTGATAGAGCACAGTTTTTTAGTGAATAAGTATGGTAAGTGAGATTATTATTAAAAAATTTTAATGTATCCAACATCATGTAATATCTGCAAAGATAATTTTAATAATAAGCTGCATTTCCTGTTAGTTTTACCCAAATTCGAGGTTACATTAAAAGCGCCAGAAGAACACAGCATTGGTGATGAGGTACTGAAGCTAGAAGTTTGTGGAAAGTATGTTTTAAGTTTATTCTCAAACCTGAAAAAAAAACCTCAGTTTCATTGAATACATTGCCTAGTGTTGACGCAATTGAATGTCTAGCACATGTGTCTATGATATATATCTCATATTTATGTATGTATTTATGTAACTCTATTATGAAGGTACATTTATGGACAGTCAGTACCTGGTCAAGTTGTGGCGAAAGTATGCCGCAAAGTATGGCAGAGCCTTCAAGAGGCCCCATGTCTGAGTGAAACAGTGAATGTATGCAGCACACTATACAGACACTTATTTCTCTCTCTCTCTTTCTCACTAATGAAAAATGCACACCAGTTGTTTTTGGGTGTTTCCATAGATGAGTCAGAATGGCTGTGCATTTCTTATTTTCAATGTGTCAAACCTCATGAATACAGAATTTGAGGAAAACTTTGAGAATCATCTTGTTGCTACTGCTATATTCACAGAGGAAGGAACAGGTGAGTCTGTAAGAGATCCCTAAAACAAAGATTAGAAAGAAGCCAGAGCTATTAACATACTGATTCCTTATGTTATTCTTTATGTCCAATATTATACCTATACACAGTTTTGAGTTGAATTTCATAATGACATACTGCATTTTGTTTCTATTTGCTTAGATTTTTTCGTGGTGGAATCTAATAAGATAAGACTTTCTTTCCAAATTGGTAATGTGGAAATCCTTGATTCACATACAACTTTTGAATGGGGAAAATTTATAGGAGGAAAGGTATGTGTTTTATTTATTTTTATACTTATTTATATTTATTTTTTTCAGTTTTTTGTATTTTTGGTTTTATGTGTGACAGTATCTTGACAGCAGTTTTTCTTTCTCTGGACAACAGATTAAAGTTACTACATTCAGTGGAACACCAATTCCTAACAAGAAGGTGTATCTTTCAGAATGTGAACAGGGGTCTCAAACACTACTACTCAATCTTACTACAGATAGTAATGGCTTGGCAAACTTCTCAGTTCCTTCACCTGAATATCCTAAAACAGAGATAACATTGATGGTATGATGTGATGAATTAAGCAAAAACATACAAACAAATATTTAAATATATTTTCTTCCATGAAATCATTTGTTCCATAATATGTTTTTATTATTTATTATTGTTCCCATACCACTGTATTTTAGGCAAGTGTCCATCCAAAGAAAATATCTCATGCATACAAAACACCATTCTTTTCAAATGCTGCTGTACATATACAGCTGTTCCAGCCTGCTACACCTTACAGTCCAGTGTTCAGTGAACTGTCAATAGAGAGCTCAGAGGAACCATTTAAATGTGGTGCTGAAATTCCCATAACCATTAACTACTATATTGTTGGGGAAACTACAGAAAGTTACAGCATTGATCTCATATACATGGTAAGAACATGTAGTAACTGTATGTAACTTAATACAGGAAATGCAAGTCACCTGTATTACCTTCAATCCAGAAGCTATAAATGTATTTCACTGCACAGTGATAATATATTTTGTGTCTCTGGTTCAGGTCTTGTCTAAAGGAGCCATAGTCCATCATGGGCATAAGACAGTTGAAGTGGAAGAGTCTACGGATCTTAAAAAAGGAAATATCTCAGTCAAAATATCTGTTGATGCTGAGCTGTCTTCTTTAATGCAGTTTGTTGTGTACTCTGTCCTGCCCAGTGAGAACATCATCGCTGATGGGAGGGAATTCCTTGTGGAGAAATGTTTCATAAATAAGGTAATGTTAGCCTATTTATTAAAAATTTATGCTTATTGAATTAATCTGATTGCTCTCTTGTTTGCCAAGAAAAAAAACTAAACCTATCTGAACTTGTTTTCATCATGAACTCCAGGTTTCACTACAGTTCTCTCCATCTAAAGCAATTCCAGGTGAGAAGAACACTCTTGAGCTCTCAGCTTTTCCTGGTTCACTGTGTGGCCTCAGTGCAGTAGATCATAGTGTGTACATAGAGTCCAACAAACAGCTAAACACTGACAAGGTAAAATTAAGATAATTAAAATTATGGTACTGAATATTCACCACAAATGCTTTTTTTTAAAGGTTTTTTAAGATACAGTGGTTTAATTTGCATTTTAGAGAACAGTGTACATAATGTAGGTTAAAATGCTATTATCTATGTGCATGGTAAAAACTTCAATTTAACTAATTCTAGTCTTGTCTCAGATTAATCTTTGGTTGATTCTAAGTTTGATGCATAATAATCCAAAATATGACTGTCAACCATTTTGAATGTTCTTAACAGTTGTAGAGTACACCTGGTGGGTGCTTTTTGGCCAGGAGCATATGTCATCAGGTGGCACCCAACCATCATTGAGTGTTTTGAACAGCCATGCCTGCCACCCTTTGTCTTTGCACTCCTGGATCAAAGGCTGGTATTTCGAGGTTTTCCTTTCATTTGCCTCCTCACAGCCCTCCTCCCATGGCACAGTTAACTCCAAGATAATGATCTTACAGTCTTCAACCCTCAAATCCCAGGAGCTGGCAACTTTTAGCAAGTTTGCCTTTGATGTTTTCCTAAGTTGGAATGGTCTTGTCCACTCCTTAATGAAGGTGATCAACTTCTTTTCTTGCACCTCTCCCACTCTATTGTGTCAGCCAGGGACAGGAGCACCTTGTCATGGTGCCATCTATATCAAACTTGGGTAAGAGCTGTTTTACACACAGTCAGTATGTGAGCCAGTGTCCCCTTTTGACCACATAGCTTACAGTTGGGGTCCAGAGCACAGCAGGAAAGATATGTGCTATGGTTCCAGTCTCCACTACTTCTCCACATCTTCTCCAAGTGTCTTAAGAAGCTTGTCTGACTCCAGTACAGGACCGCGGGTTATACCTTCTGCTGCTGTTATTAGAAGGTTCATGCCCATAATAAATTGGATTGGGGAGATGGTACACCCAACTGGAACCCCCTTCTGGTGATCCTGCCAACTTCTTGTAAATTTGTGGTCATGCAGAATGGAAGCATAAGCATTCACTAAATCTAGCCAGACGACTGTTAGGTCACCTTTCCTCTATTTGGCCTCTCAAATCATCTGGCTGACCATTAATGTATGCTCTATACACCCCAAAAAGCCTGTGACCCCACCTTTCTGGATGGATGTACCTTTGTTATGGTTCTGCAACAATTAAGTAGTCAGCCTTCATGCAAGTACTGAAAAGAAGATCTTGCTCTCCACTTTCAGAAGGGAAATTGTCCTGAACTTGGTGATTGCGAAGGAACCCTCTTCTTTTGGGACAAAACAACCCTCTGCCTGCTTCCAGCTTGATGTATTGCACCTTTGGCCCAGATCTTCCTCGAAATCTTCCACAACCTCCCCAGAGGTTTTGGACAATTCTTCTATACCTTAAATGGTATACCACTTGGGCCTGGGGCACCTGAGGCTTTGACTATCCTGATAATGTCTTGGATCTCGTGCCAAGTTGGCTCCTTCACATTTAGCTCAACTGATGGTTTCTCAGGTCACAGAATGTTCTGGTTAACACCAAGACCTTAGCCCCTCCTGGGATCGCTATGCATTTCTCACGAAACCTCCTCAATTTCTGGCCTAGTACTGGTTAATGTGCCAGAAGAGTCTTTGTAAACCCATATGGGTCTTTAATAAACTGCGACCATCTTTTCTATTTTTCCTTCCTCTGCCATCACTGTTCTCGCAGGTTGGATGCTAAATCCTTTATACCTTCTGGTTTTATACACTTTGTTATTTCCTTCTTGAGCCAATGCATCTTCCTTTCCCTTCTGTATGGGTGCTGAGGTATTTGTGATTTCCTTCTTCGGTCACTAAGGCCAAATTGTTCTTTAGCAACATTTGATCCTCTCTATCCTCAATGAATAGATGGGGGGGACTGGAGAGGGGATTACTTGGTCTAGTTGCTGGTGCTGGTGCGACTCAGGTGCGTAGAGATCCTCAGCACTGTGGTGTGCTTCCTTTCTCTTAGTGCACTGTACTTGAGTTGCTGATGTTACCTTGACTTGCTCTAATGTATCTTGAGCCCACTGATGTTTTTGCAGACTTTGCCCCAATGGCTTCTAGTTGTAAAATAAACTCCAGTTAATGTTGTTTGCCTCAAATTTCTTGTCAATTCTCCTGTCCTGGTCATTACCAAAGTGGCCATCCTAACGAGTCTCTCATCCTCCTCCCCTCTCTTAATTCAGTTCAATTAAATTTATTTGTATAGTGCTTTTAACAATGGACATCATCTTAAAGAAGCTTTACAGAAGTAAAGAAACAGAGAAAAAATATAAAAATAAATTATAAAGTTTAAAGTTAAGTTACTATTTTATCCCTAATGAGCAAGCCTGAGGCGACAGTGGCATGGAAAAATGATGATGATATGAGGATGATATGAGGAAGAAACCTTGAGAGGATCCAGACTCAAAAGGGAACCCATCCTCATTTGGGTGACACTGGACAATAAATAATGTAAATGTAAATAATGTCCTTTCTACAACAGCAACCAAGATCTCTTGAGGAACTATTAGGTCAGTGTAATTACTGAGTTCATTATAGACTTAGCAATAATTTCTTGCTGTCGCAAGTTGACAGATGCAACTGCAGTTCAGTGACTGTGTGATAGTCTCAAGTGATTCTATCCACAGAAGTCCCCTGGGTCACAGGCTGTCCACGCAGATCTATCCACAGCAGCAGTGTGCACCACTGTTGAGATGAGATTCCAACTCACAACGATGAGACTCCAACCAGGGCTAGAGTGTCTGGATGGATCAGGCAGGTCCGGAAAGAAGAAGTGGTCATACTGGAAGGCTCTGGGGTATTGGTCAACTTGCTCAACTTGATCATTCAAAGCTTGAATGGTGCCCTCTTGTGAGTGCTGCACATTAGGTTGCTAGCCTCATTAGGTAACTGGACCTTTCGGCCAGGAGCAGATGTCATCAGGTGGTACCCAACCATCATTGAGTGTTTCAACCCTTAACCACAGCACTCTCCAGTTGGTGGGTTGGCAGTGGTGGCCAAATCACTGCCCATCAGCACTCTTCTCCTGTGCCATTTATTGGATTATAGTATTTTGGTAAATGGCATATAGAGATATTGAAAGCAAAAATGTACTCAAATAACTGTGTGTCAGACAGTAGAACGGAATTTAATTTATAAAATAAAATGTGCTATATGATTGTAATTTTTACAAAATTTTTAGTACTTGGCTACTGCTAGTTGATGCGAGACTTGGGTTATTTCGTTAGGAGAGGAATGCAGAGGGGCTTCCCTTCTGTGATGATTTGGGGTTTGGCCTTACAACTAGGTGTCATTACAAATTGAAAACATTCAAATCAGAATCATTAATAATAACAATATTTAAAATATTTTTTATCACCCATAGATATTTAATTTGTTGCACGTGAAATCAGAATCAGATTATCCCTACACAGTTGAAGATGAGCTGAAGTGCTTGCATGTTAGACCACAGCGGGATGTATGGAATGACCATGTTTACAATCTATTAAAGGTAACTGACTGGCTGGCTGGGAAATCATAACATATGAATGTGAATCTAGGAAAACAAATGTAGATAAAAATTCTAAATGCATCTTATGCTATTAATTTCAATTTAAAGAATTGTTTTCATTTAAAACTACTTGGGTCCATGTTTGACTAATTGATTTACTGCACTGATGTCTATGAATAATTTTCACCTGACAGAGAGTGGGGCTGAAGATGGCAACAAATTTGGCTGTTAGACAACCTCGTTGCTTGGTGTACAAAGGCATGCGTTATCACAGTTATCATTCATATGGTACATCCAGACACTTATTCATATATTATTGTTCATTAAATAGTAGTGTTTCAGTCTTAGAAAGTGGTTTTCCTTTGGAGTTGATATATCCCTAGTGGGTACCATTAAGATCATCTTAATAATCATAAATACACAGTCCTAACTAATATAACAGCTACTGTAAAATGTCATTCTTTTTTTTTTCATTTGCAGATCTAAATACTCAATCTTACCTTAACAATTTGATATCATCAGATTATGAAGGATTACTCCCAGAACTGCAAATTCGCAAATTGTTTCCAGAAACGTGGATATGGCAGCTTGTTGAAGTGGGGTTAGGGATTGGTATTTTATTTTTTTATTTGACATATTTGCACTTTTAAACATAAAATAATTAATTTAATTCTCAATAGGGACTCTGGATTAGTACAGCTTCATGTCACTGTTCCTGACACTATCACTACCTGGGACACCGACGCTTTCTGCGTGTCCTCTAGGGGTCTGGGTTTGGCTCCTACTGTTCAGCTCACTGTATTTAAGCCCTTCTTCCTGGAGCTCTCGTTGCCCTACTCCATTATCTGGGGAGAGGATTTTGAGCTGAATGCCATTATCTACAATTATCTTTTGAAATGCATTATGGTACTGTAAGGATTATATGTTTAAAAGTATTGTAATATTTGAGATGCACAGTTAATTAATCACTTGTGCTTCATTGTCAGATTAAAGTGACTCCAGCCCCTTCCTCAGATTACATTCTGAAACCATCTTCTGATGCTGAGTATTCATCCTGCCTGTGTGCATATGAAAGAAAGACCTTCAAATGGACTCTGATTCCCTCTGTGCTTGGTAAGATTGCAAACCGCTTCAGCATAAGACAGAACCTTGTATGTCCATTGTATTACATTGTGGAGACTTGATGAGTTTGTTATTATGCTACAGGAGTCTTGAATGTGACAGTGAATGCAGAGGCAGAACAATCCCAGACTGTGTGTGATAATGAGATTGTGAGTGTTCCAGAGAGAGGCCATATTGACACAGTTACACGAAGCCTCATTGTACAGGTTGGTCTAAAAGTTTGAAAATTTATGCTTAGGCAAATTATTTCTATGATCTAATTAACAAATTTCCCATATTTCCCATATGTAGGCTGAAGGGACTAAAAAGTCAAAGAGCCAAAGTTGGTTATTATGCCCACAAGGTTAGACTTACACATATAAACTGGTGCTCGTAATACTGTATCACTCAGTATAGATACTTTGTAAACATACTTTCACTACAGGCAACAGTGTTTCTGAAGAATTGGAGCTGACTCCTCCTGAGGATGTAATAGAGGGATCAGCACGAGCTTCTGTTTCAGTACTTGGTAAGAGAGAAAACATTAGGGTGAAATAAAGTACATTTCTCATATGTCATGAGTTTGAGTTGTAAAATATAATGTTGACAACAAGCATAATGGAAAATTTTATAAAATGATAGATACAGCAGTGGTGAAAGTCAACAAAAACAAAAATTGCCATTGCTCAAAAAGGCTTGCAAACAGTACTGTATAGCATAGTTTACATACATACATATACAAGGTTCAGGCATAAGATTATAATCACTGACAGGTGAAGTGAATAACACTGATTATCTCCTCATCATGGCGCCTGTCAGTGGGTGGGATATATTAGGCAGCAAGTGAACATTTTGTTCTCAAAGTTGATGTGTTAGAAGCAGGAAAAATGGGCAAGTGTAAGGATTAGAGTGAGTTTGACAAGTACCGTATTTTCCGCACCATAAGGCGCACCGGATTATAAGGCGCAGTCTCAATTACGGGGTCTATTTCTGTATTTAACCCATACATAAGGCGCACCGTATTATAAGGCGCATGCTAAAACATAGTATACCTACCGGAGGCATGGCGGAGGTAAGCGTACGTACTGTACGTATTACGTAATGTTCTCTGATTGATTTATCGCTGCCAGCGTACGTAGTGTACGTATTACGTCCCTGTTTCAGCGGGAAATGGTCCGACAGTCAATCAAGCGAAGCGCTTACCAAAGTCGCACAACAACATTTTTACAGATTTTGGAACTCAGTGCACACATAAGGCCCACCGGATTATAAGGCGCACGGCCGATTTTTGAGAAAATTTAAGGCTCTTAGGTGCGCCTTATAGTGCGGAAAATACGGTAGTCAAACTTACTTTGTTGCTCTCTATGGAAGCATAAGTGGAGTGCTTCACCCTTCCTACTTCTCCTCACACTGCTTTTTTATGGTGTTCATCACTGGGCCACCACCTAGGGTGTACAGCTACAAGCTCATTTGTCTCATCCAGCAATGGGGAAATGGCATTAAGGAATAATGAGTTCTGAGGGCAGCCCAGTGGGCCTTATGACAAGAGCATGTAAGGAGCATGGCACCATGGAGTCTTGAACTGTCAGATTAGCTCCATGATGCAACATCAATTATGCTGGCAGGTGAAATGTAATAATGCTTTTGGAGAGAAAGCATGAAGGGTAGTGTCTTATAGTCAGACAGTGAAAAAAGATTTAAGATTTAAGGACATACCATGTCCATTCACTCATGTGGATGACCTGATTGCTCAATGGTTTGGTTTTGAAATGGTTTAGTATGGAACTGAGAGTAGAATGTTTAGAAGCTTTGAGCCATACTTATATCTCATTGACCAAACCAAGGCTGATAATATGACCTGGGATTTTAACTGCCATTTTTAGCTCCGGACTCTTTATTGCCTGAAAAAGCCATTATTAGCTGACAGGCTCTAGGACAGCTGCTGTCAAATGTGCCTCAAGTGGGACTGAATAATGATATGAATTCCATGACCTTTCCCATATATCTGCTCACAACCGAGTCTATAATTATTAAGAGTGTAAATGGTTTATACACTGATTAAACACACTAATGTTTTCTATAATATTAGCCTGTAATATTTTGATGGCTAGAAGTGTTTGGTAAGTATATAAAACACAAAAAGTAGAATGACTTGGTATTGTTCACTGCTATGCAGTGGTTCAGAATGTGTAATTGTAGTATTAGGCTGTGTGATCAGTTTAAATTTTTGGGCAAATCATGCAAAAGATCAAATCATTTGAATCATTTAAAAGACAACTCTTAGTAAAGTAACATCAAATGACTGGAAGATCCAGCTTTAGTTAAAGCAAAGCATTCACTGCTGCTGCTGGCTCTCCTGAAGGCTCTCCAGTATGGCAAGGTGTCAGCCAAAGCCCCTCTGTAATGGCTCACCGACGGCAGGCAGGTTTGGATCCATGTGCAGAGTTACAGTCTGTAATCCCAACTCGTAAACCGTTAAACCAGACGTAAATCCAAATTGCGTGCAAATCCACAGAGCAGCGTCAGTCCGAAACACAAATCCGAAAATCATTAGCCAAAGTCCACAAGTGTAAATCCAAATATGGGTAATCCAACACAGAACGTTAATCACGGCTCAGTATCTTGCTAAGTGTGACGATACTTTGCGTTTCACGCCACTTAAATCCCAGAAGCGTTCCTTCAGAGGTGGAACTAAAACTTGGGCGAGGGCTCCCTCTGGCAGCTTGACGCCAGTGGTGTTGTTACAGAGCCCCCCTCTGGGAACACCTCCTGGTGTTCTGTGGAGAGGGCGTCCCCAGAGCCGTGGGGTGGGCCAATTTGGGCAGCATCAATGGAACTCTTCCACTAACGAGGGATCCAGGATATCATCAGTGTCAACCCTCAAATGATCTTCCGGACTGTACCCCTCCCGGTCCACCAGATACTGCAGGCGACATCGGTGGCATCGGGAGCTCAGGAGGGTATTTACCCAATATGCTGGGTACCCATCGATATCAAGTGGCAGCGGCGGCTCACAGCTTGACTGTCCCTCACCCCAGCGAGAGTGTGCTGGCTTCATCAGGGACACATGAAACATGTGAGATATGAGACGTTGGTGGGAGTTCCAGTATGTACATGACCAGGTTTACCTGGTGGACAATCTTGAAAAGTCCAATGAAACAGGGGCTCAGCTTCTGACATGGCAGCTTCATTTTCAGATTTTGCATGGACAGCCAGACCTACTGACCCACTTGGAACCTGGGGTGTGGGCATCTACAGCGGTCTGCTTGGATATGCTGCCGTCTGATGGCCCTCTGCAATCGGACATGGGTGCTCTCCCAAACCTCTTGGCTGAGGTGAGTCCAGTCATTCACGGCCGGCACCTTTGATGATTCACCTGACTACCGGAACAGAGGCGGCTGGTAGCCCAAGATACACTGAAATGGAGTAAGCCACGTTGATGAGTGTTCAGCCATCGGGCATCATGGAGGTATTTCAAGTTTCAAGTTGAGTACCAGAAACAGCTGTTGGACCCTCTCTAGCCAGTGGCACCACTCCTCTAATGCCACCTTAATAGAGAACAACTCCCACATCATAATTGGCCTCCACCGGGGTAAACTTTCGAGAAAAGAATGCACAGGGGTAGATCTTTCCTGGGTTCCCATGCCGCTGGGAGTGGATGGCACTGATCCCGCAGCTGGAGGCATCCACCTCCACAATAAATGGGCGATTAGGGTCAGGCTGCCGTAAGATGGGTGCAGTGGTGAAACTCTTCTTAAGTAATGCAAAAGCCGAGCGAGCCTGCTCGGACCATTTCAGTGGTTTTGGCTTGCCCCTCATGAGGGAGGTTAACAGATTAGTGATGCTGCTGTAATTTCAGATGAACTGACGGTAGAAGTTAGCGAACCCCAGGAACCGCTATAACTCCTTAACTGTCGTCGGCTCAGGCCAATCTGTCACCAACTTCACCTTACCAGCGTCCATCTCTACCCCCTTCTGTGAAATCACATAGACCAAGAATTTAATGGTATCTCAGTGAAATTCGCATTTCTCAACTTGAACGAATAACTGATGCTGCAGTAGCCGGGTCAACACCGTTCTCATATGGCAAACATGGTCATCATAGGAGGCTGAGTAGATCAATATATCGTTTATATAAGTGATTACGTAGCACCCAATCATGTCCTCGAGGATCTCCTTAATGAAGGATTAGAATACTGCTGGGGCATTTGTGAGGCCATATGGCATGATGATGTACTTGTAGTGCCCCTTAGTGGTGTGAAAGGTGGTCTTCCACTCATCCCCCTCACCAAATTATAGATGCTGTGCAAGTCCAGCTTGGTAAACATCCGGGCCTCTCATAGCTGCTCTAGCATCGCCGAGACCAATGGGAGCATTGACCTGTATTCATGGTCATGCATGGTTACATGATGCATGGTCGCAGACCTCCATCAAGAAGCCGGCGGCCTGTGGTGAGGTTGATGGACGGATGTAGCCAGCAGCTAAGGCTTCTTCGATGTATTCGTCCATAGACTGGGACTCCGGCAGTGAGAGAGGGTATACTTTACATATTGGCGGCATGGCGTGTGGTAGCAAGTAAATGGTACAATCCCACGGACGGTGTGGCCCTTTCCTTGCTGAACAGCTCGCACAGTGCCTGGTACTCCCATGGAATCATGGCATCATCAGCAGTGTTTGGGCTGTTGATGGATGTGGCAAGGCACGGCCACATGAGAACAATCCTTAGACAGTAAGCCATACAAAACAGGGACGACTCCTTTTTTTTCCAGTCATTTTGGGATTCGTGGTGCTGGAGCCAGGGGAAACTGAAGATGAGGGGATTCTTTGGGGATGCTATCATGATAAACGCGATCACTTTGAAGTGTAGCACGCCAACCTGAAGTGTGAGAGGGATGGTCAGGCGAGTGATAAGGCCCTTTCCGATAGGCCTGTTATCCACGGCCGTCACTCTTAGTGGACTTTCACAGAGCCAAGTAGGAAGGCGAAACTCCTCCACAATGCGGTAGTCAATTAGGTTGACAGCCGCACCGTAGTCAACTAGGCCTGAAAGCAAAAGAGAACCCGAATTATGGTGTAGTGTCACCAGTAGTGAAAAACAAGACTGCAATTGTTTTCCACTCACCTGGGATTTTGAGGGCCTTTCAGGAGATGTCACGAACCAATGACCCAATCTCCTGCAGTGAAAGCACAGGTGTAGGCTCTGCCGGCACTGTCGCTCCTACTGGGATGTGTATGCGTGGCACAACTGCATCGGCTCAACCTCTTCTTCCCTTGCACTCCGACACGCTTCCCGTGGCTAGTGTTCAGTGCACAGGCTAGGAACACAGCGTCTCTCATGCAGCAAGTTGTCCTGCAAGCCACTTAAATCCCAGAAGTGTTCCTTTGGTGCCCAGCGGTGATGTTACACACTCTCTGAAGAGTGAGCACTTTAATGAAGTTTAAAAATTAAGGAAAGGGCACAGGGAGAACAGGGTCTTTCATGATGGCTGTACTAAGATCCCCTGGCAATACAGAACATAAGAGATGAGAAGTGATATATATATATATATATATATATATATATATATATATGTACAAACCCGATTCCAAAAAAGTTGGGACACTGTACAAATTGTGAATAAAAAAGGAATGCAATAATTTACAAGTCTCATAAACTTATATTTTATTCAAAATAGAATATAGATAACATATGTTGGATATAGATAACATATATAACAAATGTTGAAAGTGAGACATTTTGAAATGTCATACCAAATATTGGCTCATTTTGGATTTCATGAGAGCTACATATTCCAAAAAAGTTGATACAGGTAGCAATAAGAGGCCGGAAAAGTTAAATGTACATATAAGGAACAGCTGGAGGACCAATTTGTTAGGTCAATTGGCAACATGATTGGGTATAAAAAGAGCCTCTCAGTGTGGCAGTGTCTTTCAGAAGTCAAGATGGGCAGAGGATCACCAATTCCCCCAATGCAGCGGCGAAAAATAGTGGAGCAATATCAGAAAGGAGTTTCTCAGAGAAAAATTGCAAAGAGTTTGAAGTTATCATCATCTACAGTGCATAATATCATCCAAAGATTCAGAGAATCTGGAACAATCTCTGTGCGTAAGGGTCAAGGCCGGAAAACCATACTGGATGCCCGTGATCTTCGGGCCCTTAGATGGCACTGCATCACATACAGGAATGTTACTGTAATGGAAATCACAACATGGGCTCAGGAATACTTCCAGAAAACATTGTCGGTGAACACAATCCACCGTGCCATTCGCGGTTGCCGGCTAAAACTCTACAGGTCAAAAAAGAAGCCATATCTAAACATGATCCAGAAGCGCAGGCGTTTTCTCTGGGCCAAGTCTCATTTAAAATGGACTGTGGCAAAGTGGAAAACTGTTCTGTGGTCACACGAATTAAAATTTGAAGTTCTTTTTGGAAAACTGGGACATCATTTCATCCGGACTAAAGAGGACAAGGACAACCCCAGTTGTTATCAGCGCTCAGTTCAGAAGCCTGCATCTCTGATGGTATGGGGTTGCATGAGTGCGTGTGGCATGGGCAGCTTACACATCTGGAAAGGCACCATCAATGCTGAAAGGTATATCCAAGTTCTAGAACAACATATGCTCCCATCCAGACGTCGTCTTTTTCAGGGAAGACCTTGCATTTTCCAACATTACAATGCCAGACCACATACTGCATCAATTACAACATCATGGCTGCGTAAAAGAAGGATCCGGGTACTGAAATGGCCAGCCTGCAGTCCAGATCTTTCACCCATAGAAAACATTTGGCGCATCATAAAGAGGAAGATGCGACAAAGAAGACAGTTGAGCAACTAGAAGCCTGTATTAGACAAGAATGGGACAACATTCCTATTCCTAAACTTGAGCAACTTGTCTCCTCAGTCCCCAGGCATTTGCAGACTGTTATAAAAAAAAGAGGGGATGCCACACAGTGGTAAACATGGCCTTGTCCCAACTTTTTTGAGATGTGTTGATGCCATGAAATTTAAAATCAACTTATTTTTCCCTTAAAATGATACATTTTCTCAGTTTAAACATTTAATATGTCATCTATGTTGTATTCTGAATAAAATATTGAAATTTGAAACTTCCATATCATTGCATTCTGTTTTTATTCACAATTTGTACAGTGTCCCAACTTTTTTGGAATTGGGTTTGTATAAGACACCTGTGAATTGTTTACAAATTTTATAATTTTTTGTCTGGTTCGGCTTTGGCATTGTGTTTTTGCCAAGGTACAAAGAATATACAATGAATATTATTTTATTGTTGTTCCCTTGTTGTAGGCGATATAATTGGCCATGCATTAAAGAATCTTGATGGACTTCTAATGATGCCACATAGCTGTGGAGAACAAAACATTGCTATCCTTGCCTCCAATATCTACATTCTTCAGTATCTAGAGAACACTCAGCAGCTCACCACAGATATCCATGACAAGGCTACAGGTTTCCTTAAGAGTGGTCAGTGACATTATATTTCTGTAATAATCTTTACATGTCAATATTAGCTATCATGAATATGGGGCCTCCTGGTGGTCCAGCGGCAGGATCCCTCGCTCTCATTGCTGTGGCCCGGGTTCGATTCCCGAGCAGGGCGCCCACCCAGAGTTAACTCTCAGTACTGGCCTCAAGCCCGGATAAAATAGGAGGGTTGCGACAGTAAGGGCATCTGCCGTAAAACCTGTGGCTAAAACCAAATCAAGTGGAATTAATTATTCATTTATTTAAATCAATAAATCAATTATTTATCTATTTATTTATTTATACACAGGATACCAGAGGCAGCTAAACTATAAGCATTTTAATGGTGCATATAGCACATTTGGTTGGGGAGAGGAGAACACATGGTAAGAACTTTACAGGTAGTAGTAATTATACCTGTTAAATATATAACATTTGTTTCAGCTATTGTGAATTTATTTTGGATACTACTGGGGGAAAAAACATATTTTAATTATAGACACAAATAAATGTTTATCACCAGGTTAACTGCTTTTGTCTTAAAGACTTTTGGCAAAGCACAACGTTACATCTTCATTGATCCAGAAAGCATTAACAGAACAAATGAATGGCTCATAGGTATGCAGAGATCAAATGGCTGTTTTAAACAACAGGGACTTCTGTTCGATAATAGAATAAAGGTATGTTTGGTTCTAAGACTCTCCATACTAGAGAACACATTTCTGTATACTAAATTTCTGTTTTATGTGTGCATCATTTTCATGAATTACAGTGTGGTGTAAATGATGACGTGACCATTACTGCCTACATCACTGCAGCATTCCTTGAATTGGGCATTACAGTGCAAGTAAGAGCATGATACAGTTTTACATTTTGCTTTCAGGTGACAAATCAGTAGGGAGGGTCTGCAAAAGTCATAATAAAACTCAAACTGAAACTATTGCATTTTTTATTTAGCATTATTAATGCTGTAATTGTAGGATCCTGTGGTGAATAAAGGGTTATTCTGTCTCAAATCTTCAACTGGTAACCTGACAAACACCTACACCACTGCATTGTTGGCCTACACTTTCAGTCTGGCTGGAGAGAAGGAAATTCGAGGACAACTGCTTAAAGCATTGGATGATGTTGCTGTTTCAGGAGGTATGAAATGAGTAGAATAATTTGTAGCATATACATTTATTTAATTTGAATTAAAACATACTATCATGAGCATATCATGTTTCACCTCTTCTTGCATGGGTTTCCTTTCTGCCAGTATATTGGCTAAACTTCCTTCCTGCCAGTATATTGGCTACGCTCCTACAAAGAATGTGTGAATCTGTGGCACCCTGATTCTGGCCCCTTAGAGGCTGTATTCCACCTTTGCATCTAGTGTTCCTCAGAGGGGCTCCAGATTTGATGTGACTTTGGTTGGCCAGACCTGGCATGAAAGGGAATATCAATTAATGTTACATTACAATCTTAAGATACCAAAATTAGCACTATTGTCACAAATCTCCCCCGTGTGCTTAAAAGCTGAGTGTGTATCATAAACGGCAACCTGTAGCACCATAGCATGATTTTACTTTTGCTTATGTTCTGTTTATGTTCTGATATATTCCTTGTTTGTTTACTTTACCATGTGTTTTTGTTTTGATTGATCTCCTATATCCATTCCTGTCATGTAATTTCCTGTTTCCTTCATGAGTCATGATTAAGTTCACCTGTTTTCAGTTTAACTATTG
Organism: Hemibagrus guttatus; assembly: GCA_033459395.1. Taxonomy (NCBI): domain Eukaryota; kingdom Metazoa; phylum Chordata; class Actinopteri; order Siluriformes; family Bagridae; genus Hemibagrus; species Hemibagrus guttatus. The sequence goes on from JAUCMX010000011.1 coordinate 9,565,944, forward strand.
ATTTAATGTACATTCCATGTGTTTCTGTCCGCGACATCACCAAGCCTTCTGTTCTTTGTTGCTGATACCAGTTTCTAGACAGTTGCCTGTTCCTGACTTTGTTTTCTTTAGTTTTGCTAATAGCCTAGCCAGATATCTGTTTTTGGCAAGTTTATTATCCAGAGCCTGTTTTGAACCTGGCTTTTGGCTTGCCTTTTAACTTGTTTTTTGGATTTACTCTGACTTTTGTTTGAATAAAGAACTCACCTGCACTATGGCGGGGCTAATCTGTCGGCCTCCCTGGCCCTGTTCTTCTAGTGTAATGGTGCTCTGTTTCAAGCAACATTATATGCTGAGGCCAACGTGGTGGCCTGCCAAGACAAGCTGTTCCAGCACCAGGCAATGCTTATTCCCCAGGCCCTGTTTCTGTTCCAGGCCCTGCTCTAGTCTCGCACCCTGCTTCAGTCCCAGGTACATTGTCATTCCCTGATCCAGTCCCAGCCCGTGGTGGTTAGCATTGCAGACAGTGCGTTTGAGAGGAGTGTCTGTTGCACTAGTTTTATGGATTTACCCTGTCATATTTTTGACTAAAGAAGTATCCACCTGCAGCTGTATCCATTGCCTGTCTCTGTCCTGGAGCTCCATGTGACAACTATCCTCTTTCCTCTTCTAAAAGAAGTCGGTTAAAAGCCATTTCCTCTGGTCATTCATATCTCATATCCTAACCAAATTATCTCATTGTGATTCTTTAATTTTAGATGGACAGCTTTACTGGTCTCAGTCAGCATCAGATGACTCCTGTGACTTGTCAGTAGAAATCAGCTCCTACGTGCTGCTAGGTGTTCTTACTTCAGGTCAACTCACTGCTGCTAATTTGGGCTATGCTAATAGGATAGTCAGCTGGCTGGTTAAACAGCAGAATCCCAATAGAGGTTTTTCCTCCGCCCAGGTATATTTATTTGATTTCAATTAAACTTTTAATGTCTCAGATTTTGACTTCTAACAAAACTAATTGTAACTAAACACAAAAAGCAGAGACAAAATACAACATGACATAGCATGAATTATAAATATTGACAGATATTAATAATCTTCCGCATAGCATTGTTTAGAAACGCAGTTTAGAAACGCAATCGAGACAAAAGACCCATTGACACTTGCAGTACTTTCATCAGGTGCCCTAAACAGGTAGCCTGTGGCTGTAACACTAGATGGAATATTTTGAGAAGGCCAAAATAGCTCAGACTTGTAACTTGCCTTCTTACTTGTTCAAACCCAAAATTCTTCCTTTCCAAACTGTCAAGGGTATTAAGTATGTGATTAGTCAAGTTGAGATTATTATTATATCCTACTACAGTTTTAATAAATAACACAGAGTACATAAAAAGTATTATCATAAATATAAAAACATTAAGATAAAAACAATACTCGTCCTTTTCATCAGGACACAATTGTGGCCCTCCAAGCTCTGGCTCTGTATTCCACTAAAGTGTTCAGCTCAGAAGGCTCTAGCACAGTAACTGTAAAGTCAGCAGATGGACACAGTCACAAGTTTGATGTACACCAGAACAACAAGTTACTGTACCAAGAAAGACCATTACAAGATGTTCCTGGCAAATACAGAATTGATGTGAAGGGCTCCACCTGTGTGTCAGTGCAGGTCAGTGCATTTTTTCATCGTGATAAGTGTTCTATGAATCTTCTGTCAAAATTTTGTGAGATGAGTGCTGCACATCCACATCTAGATTTGCAGTCTTTTTGGATCTGATGTTGGTAACCCCACCTTCCTGTCAAGCTTAAAGTTTAACGTATATAAATTTTTAATGTTGCATTCTGCATGTTGTACTCTTATATGTCTGTGCATTCTGTGATGCAGCAACACTTACCTGCAGAGGTTGCCAGGTCTTTGGGGAAAACAGTGTTCAATAGAACCATTGGCCATTTCCAAATCTAATTCTAATATTTAGAAAGTAGCATGCAAGTTTTCACAATTGCTCATTTCTATAAAAAAAAAATGCTAGCAAAACTAATAATATAGTAATAATCTAGTATAATCTAAATAATCAAACTAATGATCATGGACTAAAGACTAAGCATAATTTTCATACTACAATGATATGCCCATTTAAATGTTTTCTGTAATGAATAGAAATTTTGATACTCATGCTTTATAAATGTTACTTTTCTAAACCCAAGTTTTAAAAATGGATGTTCAAGATTATTATAATTTTCACAACCAATTCAACAACTTCTTGGCTGTTTCAACATGTTTCAACCTGTAATATAGAAACACCTATAAATAAATTGTAAACAATGAATACGAACGAGTATGGATGTATTTAATATCGTTGTACACATGAAAGGAAATTTAGTATGCAGTTCCCCATTAATCTATGTTATATAAAGTCCTCTCTGAATGTATTGGAATGGCAAGGCCAATTCTTTTGTTTTTGCTATACACTGAAGACATTGAGGATTTAGATCTAAAGATAAACAATATATCAGAATTTCAATTTTCATTTTCTGATATTTACACATGACTTTCACAACCAATACACTAGACACTAGATTTCGGTTTGACAAAAACAAAAGACATCCAATAAGTACTATTTCTGCAGATCAGAGGTGAATGCTCAAACTTGTTCAAGATGACAGGAACAACAGAAGCTTAAAGAGACAGCTTAAAAAGACACTTTTTTTTTTTTACATGTTCTTTATTGACTGCTTCAGGATTTGACAACTTTTATCCTACTTGCAGGCTTCACTTTTCTACAATGTTCCCACACATACTGAAACCAGTACACTAAGCATCACAGCTACAACCGAGGCAAACTGCAAAAAGTCATTTGGAGAAATTGTGTACCTCCATTTCACCATCACGTAAGAATGAATGTGTAAACCATGACCTAATATGAAAAAACTAGTGGCTGATTTTGAGAGATTTGAACACAGATTGTAAGTCCCTTATAAGATTAAATCACAAAATATTATAGGATGAGTAATATTACACAAGAACAACAGAACCAATTAATGTCTTACTAGCTGACTTTATCATGGACCAATTACCTGATGTAAGGGAGCTCCGCCGGAGCATGCTAGTAATAATAGAAGACCATGCTACTTCATGCTACTTCTATTATAGCACTAGCTACTGGGGCCTGTCTCATAATGCAGGCTTTATTGTACAGCTAGCTATTTTCAAGTTTATTTTTGTCTTACTGTAGACTTCCTTTTGCTACTTTTTACCAGATTATATTGCCAAGGTAACTTTTGCAGTACATATGACTTGCTCCATTGCAGGTTACTTCTGCAAGGTGAAGTGGCACTTTGTATTTCCCCAAAAATAAATACACTTCTCAACTACCAGTTCCTTATCTCTTTAAACAGTGTAAAGTACCCCTTCTCAATTTTTAAATTAGTTTACAGCAGTATTGGCTTTAGGTCAATTAATATACAGACACAGTACTTGTCTAAATCTTTAACATTTACCGTACTAACTGCTGTTTTGGATGGTAATAAACAATATTGTTATCAACTAAAATGAGCTGACTAGATTGTAGGTAGCGCTACTCGCTATTGTTGCTGTACTGCAATTTCAGTCCAAAATCTTGCATGAATGTTTGAGGTTTGCTATAGTAGGTCAGTATAGCTACAGCCACTCAAATGTGTAAGTGTAAAAGTGTTAAAAGGTTAAAAGAGCTTTTTGCATGCTCTGACAAAGCAAAGAAAATACACTCTTTCAAAGAGGTGTTTTTTTAAGTGGGAAAATTGCAAATGACCACTTACAAGGTACCATAAATGCAGCATAATGTCATTACCACATACCATAAACAGCTATTGATACGATCCTTGTTCTGCCCATTGTCTGGTCATGGTGTATGACTGACACCTACAGGCCATATTTTCAGTATTTTTCTTTTGTATATACGCAGCGTTTATTTTTAGTTTGGCAACATGCAACGTGCAGCAACGGTGTCAGTTCAGCTCGTGAACGGTCATTGCCTTAGAAAAAGATATGCTTGTAAGCTATTGACTTTTAATCAGTTGTAAGAGTTATGTGTTAAGTCAATGTTACTTAGTGAAGATTGTGTTGGATGTATTTGAGGGTGTGAGCAAGTTTTCATCCCATGTGTATGCAGATTGTGCATATTCATATGTATATCGAACAAATTAATATACAATTTGTAATTTAATTTCATGTTTATTGTATTTCAGCTTTACAAACTAAAAAGATAAAAAGGGAATGAGCACTTACGGAAGTAAACTTTCAGATGGAATTAACTGCTTCGTGTTCATTTGTTAGCTAGCTGTATAGCTTCTTCAGAACAACATAGTCGCGAGGACAGTAAATAACTAACCAATAACTAACTTTGTTTTTTCTTTGTTTGTTTGAATGTTCAGATATAATCCGAAACTACACACTTCTACCAGGGTTGTAGTGGACATAAAACTTTTATCAGGGTTCATAGCAGATCCTTTTAAAGTAAGCAGAGGCAATATGCTGAAAACAAAAATTCTGTTATGCGTGTTTCTATACATAAATATGCCAATGCTTTCACATATGCTGTCCAATTATTAATTTACTAATGCAGAGTAAATAATGTGCTTACAAGCTTTCTTTCCTGGAGTATTCTTCTTTGGTGAAACGAGTTGATTCTAAAGCTGACCATATTATCATCTATACAAAAGAGGTAAGATGTTACATAGCTGTTCATAACATTTAATTATCACCTTTTGATACAGTTGTGATCAAAAGTTTGCACACCCTGAAAGAAATTGTTAAACATTGCCATTTCTTTGTAAAATATGACTGTTAATGCAAAAGATTTTTTTTTCTTATTTAAGGATAGTGGTCACATGAAGTCATTAATTATCACATAGTTGTTTGACTCCTAATTAAAACCTAATGATAACTGACTCCTACTTAATACCTAATGATAAGTTTACATATCCTTGAATGTTTGGTCACATTACAAACACACAGGTTGACACAGAGAGGTTTAAGTGGCTATTAAAGGGAAGTTTCCACATCTCTGACTCATTATGTTGGCTTGAAAAAGGCAGCATCCTTTTTGCTTAATAAGCTTATTAGTGGTGTTTGAAAAGCACATTATTACTATTCGATAGAAGTATTACATACTTCTTCTTCTTTGTCGTCTTCTTCTTCTTCATAGCTCAGAAGCATAGCTTCTTCATCATATCATGCGGCTTGTTCAGGAAAGATGTGCTATGACTTTTATAAGCGATCGGAATATGGGAAATCGCAAAATTAGGGCTACATACACGTGACATATCAAAACGCTCAGTACAATGAGGGGAAGTGAATGACGTGTGTCCAGTTGACATCATGTGATGTCACCTGCCCGCCCCAAAATTATGGGAAATCGCAAAATTATGGCTACATACACATGTGACATATCAAAACGGTCAGCACAATGAGGTGAAGTGAGTGACCTGTGTCCGGATGACATCACGTGACGTCATGTGCCCCCCCCCCCCGGGGATTATGGGAAATCGCAAAATTTCTGCAACATGCACATGTAACATATCAAAACGCTCAGCACAATGTGGGGAAATGTGTCACGGATGAGTTTTGGCACGGCAAGCACCACTCACATTTTCTTCAGGAAATGTACATGTCTAGTTATTATTGTTATTATTATTATTATTATTATTATTATTATTATTATTATTATTATTATTAGACAATTAATTTCTGACTCTAACTCCTCCTAGAGCTTTCGAGCTACATGCACGCAGCATGGTTGTTTGTTGCTCTTACTTTTCTAAGCAATCAGAATTCTGGTATTCCCGGTACGGAACCTCAAAGTGGCCTTTTTCAGATAGAATTCCATTCAAAACTTTGGAGGTTTATAACTTGGCAGGCTTTTCGAGCCAGCTCCTTCAAAATCTTGGGCCTGATGAAGTGGTGAATTTTAGAAACGATGGGACTTTCGGTTTTCCCGTAGAGGAAGATTGAATATCCCAAAATTTCCAATAAGCTTGTATTGACGGAACTTAGAATCCTGAAAAAACTCACAGACGCAGCGTGCGCAGAGTTGAGAGTTGTATCTATCTATTCATTCAATATTAAGTGAAATCGCAAAACTACCGCAACATACACATGTGACATATCAAAACACAGCACAATGTAGGGAACTTTGTGACGTGTGTCCTGGTCACGTGACGTTACGTGAATGATAACCCCCAAATTAGCGAAATCGCAAAACAACTGCAACATACACATGTAACATATCAAAATGCTCAGCACATTGTGGAGAACTTTGTGACATGTGTCCTGGTGACGTCACGTGACATCACGTGCACTAAACCCCAAAATTAGCGAGCTCGCAAAACTACCGCAACATACACGTGACATATCAAAACACTCAACACAATGTAGGGAACTTCATGAAGTGTGTCTTGGTCACGTGATGTCACGTGCACGCTAAACTCCAAAATTAGCGAAATTGCAAAACTACCACAACATACACGTGACATATCAAAATGTTCAGCACATTTGTGGGGAACTGCGTGACGTGTGTCCTGGTGACATCACGTGACGTCACGTGTGTGCCACACCCCAAAATTTACGAGATCACAAAACTACCGCAAAATACACAAACATATTAAAATGCTCAGCACAATAAGGGGAACTTCGGGACATGTGTTCTGGTGACATATCAATTTGCCTTCAAAAGTATTGGCACTCTACCTCTCCTCTCGCCTCCAGATGGATCAGCACCCTATCTGTCTGCTCTCCACCAAATGTATTGGCGACTTGTCTGTCCACTCACCTCTGAAAACCATCAGGCATTACAACTACTTGTTTCATCAAGTCAACGTCAAAGTTTGTTCGTGACAAACTTTAAAAATCTAGTTGTAATTATAATTAGTGTCTGTGCATAAATAGCCAGTGAGTTTCTCAGCTCATGAGGTGATGCACTGACTTGGCTGGATACTGCACCATGGGGAAGCCAAAAGAACTGCCAATGTACCTGTGTAATTACATAACTTTATAAAGCAAGAAAAGGATATAAAAAGATATCTCAACACTTGAAAATGCCAGTCAGTACTGTTCAAACTCTGATAAAGAGGTGGAAAATAAGAGGTTCTGTTGATACTAAGCCACGGACAGGTAGACCAAGAAAGATTTCACTCACTACTGTGAGATGCAAAGAAAAACCCACAAACATCTTTAAGAGAAATACAGGCTGCTCTGGAACAAAAGTGATGTTGTTTCAAGGAGCACAATAAGGAGGTACTTGAACACAAATGGCCTGCATGGTCAAGCTGCCAGGAGAGAGCTGTTACTGCGCCCATGACACAAAAAGGCCGGCTTTCAGTAGTGATGAGAGAAAAATTGAACTTTATAGTCACAACCATAAATGCTATGTTTGGAGAGGAGTTAGCAAGGCCTACAGTGAAAAGTACACCATCCCCACTGTAAAGCATGGTGGTGGATCTCTTATGTTTTAGGGCTGTGTGAGCTCCAGTGGCACAGGGAAGTTAAGCAAAATTGATGGCAAGATAAATGCAGCATGTTATCAGAAAACACTGGCAGACAATTTGCATTCTACAGCACGTAAGCTGCACATGGGACGCTCTTGGATTTTCCAACATGACAATGATCCAACACACAAGGCCAAGTTGACCCTCCAATCACTACAGCAAAAAAAGGTGATGGTTCTGGAGTGACCATCACAGTCTCCTGAGCTCAATATCATTGAGCTACTTTGGGGAGATTTCAAACGTGCAGTTGTGCAAGACAACCAAAAAATTTACAGGAACTGGGGGCATTTTGCCAAGAATAATGGGCAGCTATACCACCTGAGAAAATTAAGTACTTCATGCACAATTATTACAAAATACTGCATGCCATCATTGATGCTAAAGGGGTAATACACAATATTAAGAACTAAAGGTATGCAAACATTTTAACAGGGATTATTTCTTCATTTTCTTTATTGATGATTATGCCATTCTGTTATGCCTTACATATGAACTTGAGTCCTATCAGAAATAAAATAAATTTGTTTAGCCTTCTCACTCATGTTTTCTTTAAAAAATGGTACACATCTTGCAAATTCTCTTTTTGAGCACAACTGTATATTACACACATCTGCTGTACATCTGCTCTATTCTAATATTCATGTTTTGTTTCGTGTATCTCTAACAGCTCCAAAGGAACACTCCTATCGGCTATCAGATACACCTCAACCAGGTGTATCCTGTCAAGAATCTCAAGCCAGCGTTGATCAAAGTTTATGATTACTACCAAACAAGTAAGATTTTCCAGGGTTGTATGTTTTAAACATGGTATTGGGACTATATTCATTTAGTGATTATATACTGATTCTTTCATTTAGATAATGACTCTGAGACAGAGTACACCTCCCCCTGTGTGTAAGCAAGCTGATCTGCATTAAAGATTCAAAAAAGCTCTGCATGTCTTACGTGTGCTGGTTATTTGTCAGGCCTAAGAAATAAATATATTGCATTTCTGCTACAATTCAAGTTTGAATGTTTTTTGCTTGTTTTTGTTTTGTTTTGTTTTTTGCAATGTATATCAGAATCAGCTTTATCAGAATCAGAATCAGCTTTATTCGCCAAATGTGCACAGACACACAAGGAATTTGTTGTGTTTTTTTAAGGTACACCAATAATCCTTTCTGCTGTCCTAACAGTCCATTGCAGTTTACTTAAATCTGATTTGCTGGCTGACCTAAACCAAACAGTTATAGAAGAGCACAGAACCAACTCAGATGGTGGTTCCCAGGAACTTGGAGTACTCCACTGCAGCCATAGTGCTGTCCATGATGGTGAGTGGGGGGAGAGCAGGTGGTTTCTCCTGAAGTCTGCTATCATCTCCACAGTTTTGAGCGTGTTCAGCTCCAGGTTGTTGTGACTGCACCAGACAGCCAGCTGCTCAACCTCTTGTCTGTATGCAGACTTGTCTCCATCCTGGATGAGACCAATGACTGTAGTGTCATCTGCAAATTTCAGGAGCTTGACAAAGGGGTGTTTAGAGGTGCAGTCATTTGTGTAGAGAGAGAAAAGCAGTGGGGAGAGAACGCAGCCCTGAGGAGCTCCAATGCTAATGGTGTGGGTGTTGGATGTAAGTTTTCCCAGCCTCACTCGCTGCTGCCTGTCTGTCAGGAAGCTGGTGATCCACTGACAGATGGAGTTGGGTACAGAGAGCTGTGTCAGTTTATTCAGGAGGGTACCTGGGATGATGGTGTTGAAGGCGGAGCTGAAGTCCACAAACAGGATCCTTGCATAAGTCCCTGGTTTGTCCAGATGTTGGAGGATGTAGTGCAGACCCATGTTGACTGCATCATCCACAGACCTGTTTGCTTGGTAAGCAAACTGCAGGGGGTCCAGCAAGGGTCCAGTGATGTCCTTCAAGTAGGCCAACACCAGCCTCTCAAATGACTTCATGACCATCCTCACAGAAACTGATGTAGGATGTCACGGTGTCAGTGAGCTCATCCAAATCAGTAGCTGCAGCCTCAAAAACACTCCAATCTGTGAGGTTGAAGCAGGCTTGTAAATCCTGCTCTGCTTCATTAGTCCATCTCCTATCTCATGAGCATGAAGGTTTTAATCTAATCAGCCCTAATGAGCCCAGCACAGTAGAATCAGAGCCTGTCTGTGATACTCATGTCATGTGACTGCACAAGGTTACATACCCCTTAGATTTGATGTATATTGTATATGATGTAATATATTTTGGCCTGCTTTTGGTGGATGGCCTATCCAGGCTGATTCTTTACCATTTATTAAGTAATGGAAATAATGGTGATACAAAAGATGTTTAAAGGGATATTTCTTATAATCAAGCCCTGATTTTGTTTTTCAGAACTTTGATTGTTGCTTGTTAGTTGGTATTTGTTAGATCCTTCCACTTCTGTGTTTGTTTATGTATATGTTCTGTTAAAAAAAAAAAAACCTTAGACACCATTCAGCTAATTTTGTGACGACTGATGACAACTGGCTGCCCTAGAGTAAATTTAGGGGTTTCACAATTAAGCAATCACAACTTGCTTTATTTTTGCCTTTATTTTATCCATATTTTGGCGAACTGCTCTGATTATTATTGGTTATTTAGTCTAGATTCCTGGCATATAATAGCAATTCAGCCCTTTTCTTGAGCTCAGGATTAATATATATAAGTGTAAATTCATTTCATATTAAGTAATTGTACCTGAAACGACAGATTTGTAAGGATAGAGACATAAAGAAAAAGATTTAGAAGTACTAAAGTACAGCTACTTGAAGTCTTTCATAAATGTTACTACTGATAGATTTTGATGTACACCGATGCCTAAGTTCAATAATTAATATGAATTATGAAATGCTTTAATAAAAGTGCTAGTATACTGTTGTATTTGTGCACCTTATATTTCAAACTCTTAAGAAAATTATTATTTGGAAGTTTTTTGTTGACGAAAATTACCTAAAGCCTGTTTCTTGTGTGGGTGAGATTTGTTTGCAGAGATTTGTTTGGACTCAAGTGAAATAGGTTAGTGATAATATATTTGTTACTGGAAGTAAACAGTGTGACGAAAGGTTGAGTGCAACTTTGAACTTTTGCATGTTAAAAAAAAACAACTGAAAAAGAATCTCAGTATTGAATAGCTGACATGTAATCCACACAGTTAAAAGATGACTATTTTAAAAGGCAATATCCATATAATTTTAAAGAAATTCTAAAACCCCTGACATAATGTGCAGAAATTTATTCAAATATCTATTAGTGACACTCAAGTGTGGAAGAGTTGTCAAAATGTGTAGTGTTTCAACTAGAAGCATAGTATAACAGTCATGTTGTAACTGTTATAAACCCTAATAATATTTAAAGCATAACTCATTAACATTGCACATACTTCTAAATAATGTATAATGTATGTTTGGATTATGCATGTTCTAAAATTAGAATTACATTAAAATTATTTTATGCATCAAGAAAATCACTTGATGAATTTTCACATGAATCAACTGTCACTGATCTAGAAAACCATTTCAATCTGATACCTCAGAAACATTATACACAGAGGAAAAATCATGGCTATGTGAGCAGCTACCCTTTATTGATCAAATTACATTTTAATAAATTACTGTGAAAACACTCTTGTATATTTTTCATTAATATTCCATACAAAGCATACTGTATTGTTTGTATTCCTACTGCAAATGTAATCAATAATCTATGACTGCTCAAGTGGCTGATTTTATGGAGTTTTCAGAATGCTATATTTGCTGAGATCGAGATTAATCATTGATGACAGGATGAGTTCAGGTGGAGTGGTGTCATTAAAAATTCATTCAGAATTTACAGCTTGGCAGTGGGGATAGACTTCATGGGGTTCAGACAAGTACACACAAGGATAAGGCTGCTGTTAGTCAGCTTCCTTTGTCTCTCTGTCTATGGAAAAACTTCAGGACCGTAAGTATCCTATAACATTACATAGTTGTCATAAACTATTCCAGATCTTGTAGTCACCATGGAAAACTATTATACTACATAAAATAGTGCATATTTGAATTAAATTTGTTTCTGTGAAAAGGTTTCCTGTTTTTTTGTTTTTTATGTATTAATATTTTGAACTAGAAAAATAATTAGGAAAAACTGTAATTTATATAACATTACAGGATTCCAACTAAGAGTGTGCAGTGGCAGACCGTGCTAGCATAGCACATAGCAAACATTATATGGAAACACACACTGCAAAAAAGAAGCAAAATGACCCACATTGTTCAAAAGTTTCAATCTGCAGATGATATTATCAGATTATGTCACATTATCACAATGTGTTTCGTTTTGGGGGACTCTCTTCAAATGTTGTTGGTTCAGAAAAAAAGCATGGCTCATTAAAGCACCATTTGGCTTATGAAAGAAAGGAAAAGTCATCTATTATGAATTTTTTTTTTATTATTATTGCAATAATAATAAAAACTGTGGTGAGACACACACCCTAATGAAAAGGGACATTAGTTAAAAAAAATAATTAGTTTAAAATAGGCATAAATACAACAAATATTTAATATGTTACGTAAAATATGTATCTTTTGGCAATTAAAAGTAGTTTTCAATGTGAAATGTGTGAAATGTCATTGGCTAGCTGTAGGATTTTTAACTATCCTTTGACATTCAAGTCATCTGATCTGGCTTCAATAGTATATAGTAATGTAACTATGTAACTGTGATTGTCTAGGAATAGTCCATTTAAAATGATCTCAAGCCTTTGTTTTGTGTCTTTAGATATTTCATGGTGACATTTCCTGCAGTAATAGAGGCTGGCTCTAATGCTAAATTGTGTGCGAGTCTTCTGAAGCCTAATGAGACTCTGCAAATGGACATTTATCTGGTTCACAACAACCAGAGCAGAACCCTTTTACAAAAGACAGTGGAAAATGACTTTCACCACTGCTTTCATTTTGAGGTCAGAAATACAAAACATAATTTTTATTATATATTTTTTATGTATAATTAGTTATTGATGTCAATTAACATGAAAAGAAAACTCTACAGGCTCCAGAAGTTGAGGGTGAATCAGTGCAGGAGATTAAAGTAGAAGTCACAGGTGAAAGTTTTAAGATGACAGAGAAAAGGAAAGTGATGTTTAAATTCTATGACACACTGGTACTTATTCAGACTGACAAACCCATCTACAATCCAGGCCAAACAGGTAATTCATTCAATATCCCACCATTTCTACTAAAATACTTATATATTTAGTAAAATAAAATATCACATTTCTGTACCATTGTTTTTCCACAGTAAATTTCAGAATTGTTGCTATGGATTCTAACTTTATTCCCCTTGAACAAAAAGTAAGAGTTGATTTTGTAATTTGAATATTTAATATATATTTAATATAAAAATCTAATATAAACAATCCTCCAATTGAATTGACTGATTAATCTGTGCAGATGAACATCAACATTAGTCTATGCTCATTTTCATAAGGGCAGACCAAAGTTGCACACATCTCTGTGTAATATTTGTACATTGTGAATTAAGATGTATTATCTTATACTCCACAGTACAGCACAGTGAGTCTTCAGGTAAATAGGAGTCATACACAATTACATATTTAATGACATCTTTGTTCATTTTGTAAAATCTATACATATTGTGTGATGCTCCCTTAATGTTTTCACAACACTAAGCTAACTGTAAGTATGGAACCAAACAGGATGGTAATCATAACAGGATTGGTCAGTGGACAAATGTATCCACAACAGGATTGATACTACAGCTTTCTCATGAACTAAATGCTGAGGCTCCAAAGGGAGATTATCAGATAATTGCTGAAACTGGAAACAGACTGATAAAGCACAGATTTAACGTGGAACATTATGGTAAGTGAGATTACTAGTAACTCAACTGTTATCAACAACTTACTGTAAAAATAAACAAACTACATTTGGCTTTTAGTTTTACCCAAGTTCGAGGTTACAGTAAAAGCACCAGAAGAACATAGTGTCAGTGAGGAGGAACTGAAGCTAGAAGTTTGTGCAAAGTAGGTACAAATTTGTGGGGAAAAAAACTAATCTCTTAGTAATCCATTTTATTTAATACATTATATAGTGTTGACTATATTGAATGTCCAGTGCATGTGTAAAAGATATTTATCTGACATACATGATGCATACTAAGATGTGTGATACAAAAAATGTATGATATAAAGGTATACTTATGGACAACCAGTAGCTGGCCAAACAGTGGTGCAGGTGTGCCGCCAATTTAGGTCAGGTCATAAAGAGGCCTTGATGATTTCACCATGCCTGAGTGAAACGGTGGAGGTAAGCATGTACAGTGGTGTGAAAAAGTGTTGGCCCCCTTCCTGATTTCTTATTTTTTTGCATGTTTGTCACACTTTAATGTTTCAGATAATCAAACACATTTAAATATTAGTCAAAGATAACACGAGTAAACACATCATGCAGTTTTTAAATGAAGGTTTTTATTATTAAGGGAAAACAAAATCCAAAACTACATGGCCCTGTGTGAAAAAGTGTTTGCCCCCTAAGCCTAATAACTGGTTGGTCCACCCTTAGCAGCAACAACTGCAATCAAGCGTTTTTGATAACTTGCAATGAGTCTGTTACAGCGCTGTGGAGGAATTTTGGCCCACTCATCTTTGCAGAATTGTTGTAATTCAGCCACATTGGAGGGTTTTCGAGCATGAACCACCTTTTTAAGGTCATGCCACAGCATCTCAATCGGATTGAGGTCAGCACTTTGACTAGGCCACTCCAAAGTCTTCATTTTGTTTTTCTTCAGCCATTCAGAGGTGGACTTGCTGGTGTGTTTTAGATCATTGTCCTGCTGCAGAACCCAAGTTCGCTTCAGCTTGAGGTCACAAACCTACTGATCTATCAGTCTGGAAAAGGTTATAAAGCCATTTCTAAAGCTTTGGGATTGCCGCGAACCACAGTGAGAGCCATTATGTACAAAGTGTGACAAACATTCAAAAAAATAAGAAATCAGGAAGGGGACCAACACTTTTTCACACCACTGTAACACCACTCTATTAACAATCAGCTCTCTCTCTCTCTCTCTCTCACACACACTATTAATGTCATTCCCCCCATTTGTTTTGATTGCTCCCCATAGATGAGTCAGACAGGCTGTTCATTAATTATCATCAATGTGTCAACCTTCATGAATATTGAATTTGAAAAAACATTAAAGAATAAGCTTGTTGCTACTGTTACACTCACAGAGGAAGGAACCGGTGAGTCACTAACAGATCTCTCAAAACAAAGAAAACTAAAAAGTCTGAGCTAGTAGCAAAGACTGACTCCTAATTTCAAACTTATATGTATATGTATTGATATGTAATATAATAGCACAACATGGTTTATATTTACCTTTCATTATACCATATTGCAATTTGGTTCTGTTTGTTTAGATATTTCAGTGCTGAAATCTAAAAATATAAAGCTTTCTTTCCAAATTGGTAAAGTGGAAATCCTTGATTCACCAAATAACTTTGAGCGGGAAAAAGTTATAGAAGGAAAGGTATGTATTTTATGTAATTAGTGGTGCTTGAAAATTATTATTCAACATACTTCTCCTTCTTCTTCTTCTTCTTCTTCTTTTTCTTCTTCTTCTTCTTCTTTTTCTTCTTTTTCTTCTTCTTCTTCTTCTTTTTCTTCTTCCGTACAAAATTTTGTCTGTCGTAGACCCACGAATGAGGTATCATATCATGCGGCTTGTTCGGGAAAGATGTGCTATGACTTTTATAATCGATCGGAATTTCGGTATTCCCACCACGCCCCTCGGAACGCCCCAAAAAAGGCCCATAGAAATGAATGGGCGGAATTTTCAATCCTCAATAAAACTCACAGACGCACTGCAACATAGTCATATCACATATCACAACACTGTGAGGGGAAGTGAGTTACGTGTGTCCAGATGACATCACGTGATGTCACGTGACCCTTAACCCCAGGAAATATGGGAAATCACAAAATAAGGACTACATACACATGTGACATATCAAAACGCTCAGCACAATGAGGGGAAGTGAGTGACGTGTATCCGGGTGACATCACGTTACCCCCCCAACCGGAATTATGGGTAATCGCAAAATTTCTGCAACATTCACATGTGACATATCAAAACGTTCAGCACAATGTGGGGAAATGCATCACGGACGGGTTTTGGCACGGCAAGCACCACTCACATTTTCTTCAGGAAATGTACATGTCTAGTTTTTATTTAAACTTGCGTTGCCATTTGGTAATGCTTCTATGCTTGTGATAATAGTTAAGAAATTGATAATTCTTTTTTCCGTAATTAGATTAAAGTTACTACCTACAGTGGAACACCAATTCCTAACAAGATGGTGTATCTTTTAGAAGGTGAACGGTGGTCTCAAACACTACTACTAAATCTTACTACGGATAGTAATGGCTTTGCAAACTTCTCAGTTGCTTCACCTGAACATCCTAAAACTAGAATAACATTGATGGTACAGTATGATTTCCTAAGTAGTCCAAAAAATAATTAAAACAATAATTAATATATAAAATAATAATTATTATAATTATTATAATTATAATTAAATTATTTAATGAATAATTAAAAATTAATATGCAGTATATTTTCTTCTATTAAAGACAAATTTTACTGGTTCTATTGTTTTGATTTCCCTGTTATATAGGCAAGTGTCTACCCAGAAGCAAAATACTCTAAAATATGGAAAACACCATTCTTTTCAAATGCTGCTGTACATATACAGCTGTTCCAACCTGCTACACCTTACAGTCCATTGTACAGTGAACTGTCAATAGAGCACTCAGAGGAACCATTTAAATGTGGTGCTAAAATTCCCATAACCATTAACTACTATATCGATGGGGAAACGACTGAAAGTTACAGTATGGATCTTATATACATGGTAAGTACATGTAGTAACTGTGTGTTAATTGAGACAGGAAATGCAAGTCACCTGACTTACCAGCAGCTCTAAATGTATTTCACTGCACAGTGATTATAATTTATTTTGTGTCTCTGGTTCAGGTCTTATCTAAAGGAGCCATAGTCCATCATGGACATGAGACAGTTGAAGTGGAAGAGTCTACAGATGTCAGAAAAGGAAAAATCTCATTTAAGTTATCTGTTGATGCTGAGCTAGCTCCTGAGGTGCAGGTTGTGGTGTACTCTGTCCTGCCAAGTGAGAACATCATGGCTGCTAGCAAGAATTTTTATGTTGAAAAATGCTTCAGAAATACGGTTAGCACCTTCAGTGTGAAAATTTTACATTTAATGAATTAGTTTTATTGCTCAGTTTTTCCAAAAAAAACTATACCTGTCTAAACTCATTTTCCTCATGCACTACAGGTTTCACTACAGTTCTCTCCCTCTAAAGCAATTCCAGGTGAGAAGAACACTCTCGAGCTCTCAGCTCATCCTGGTTCACTGTGTGGCCTCAGTGCTGTAGATCAGAGTGTATTCATCTTGGAGTATGGAAACCGTATAAACGCTGACAAGGTGAAATTAAGATGTGCTGCAAATTAACTATATAGAAGTATATAAGTGCTTGTTTTTTGTTTGTATGTTTATTTATTAACCATTATTGCCTTTAGGATTTTTTCTTTTAGGGTAATCATTTTTAATGCAATTTTTATTTTTTTCTACTTCTTATATAACAGTATAAATGTTATGGTTTTAAATGCTGCAAGTTATATTTCTATAGCCTACATTACAGAGGTCTCTCTTTTCAAGAGTTACTATTGAACATATAGCTCTTGTTTCAGTTTTATTATTCGAATACTCTTTGGTGCATAAAATTGCAGTGTTTAGCAGCCATTTTTAATGTTCTTCACAGCACACCTTTTCAAACCCCTCTTATGTTGTACATGATCATGTAGACATATTCAAATTGTTGATGAGCAGCTTTATACCAATGGAATTTAGTTTGCTGCCCAAATGGTACAACTGTGCTTTATCTTGTGGTTGCAATATCTAATTTTCACGAAAACAATAACATAACCTTTACTTAGTTTACTGGGAGAACTTGGGAACTATTTTGTTAGGATAGTAATGATGAGGAGTTCATCAGATGTGATCTCTGAGGGTTTTCCCTACAACTTGGTGCATATAAGTTTCACATCAAGAGATTTGATTACCAGAGACAGAGAAATTTACAGAAATTTTTTTTTTAAAAATGCTTACATGTGAAAGATAGACAGGTCACAATGCTTACTGTGCATGTGCGTTAAGATACATTTAAATTATTTGAAGTTAATTGTTAATTTGTTCTTATTGTTATTTATTTCCATAGATATTTAATTTGTTGCCAGTGAGATCAGCACGTTATCCCTATATAGTTGAAGAAGAAATGGAGTGCTTGGATGTTAGACCTCGACGGGATGGACTGACTGACCATGTTCACCATATATTAAAGGTAAAATTACTAACCAGATTTAAAATGTAGAATAACAGGTTGTGTAGTTATTACTTATATATGTTTGTGATTTATTGTCCTAAAAAACAAATTGAGAATGAAAATAACAAAATACTATAATAAAATATAAATAAATATATTTAGAAATATAAATATATTTAATTTTAAATATAAAAATAAATATAAATAATTTTATTTAATACTAGACTAGTGAATTTTAATCTGAAACTACCTGATTCACTGTTCAGTAATGTACTACATGAATTATTATCACCTGACAGGGTGCGTGGTTGAAGATGGCAACAAACTTGGCTATAAGACAACCTCACTGTTTGAAATACAAAGGCGTGCCATATTTTCGTACTTATGGAAGTAAATATGGAATATTCTGCCTTTTTTCTTATATTCTTGTTCAGCAAATGAGGAGTTTCTTGTTCTTACAAATAAGATATACTATATGTCCTTAAGTTTGTGAACACCTGATCATCACACTGTCATGTCAGTGCTAGAATTGGTGTCCAACTACATCACCATGGCCGCTTCGGACTATAACACATGGCGACTACAGGGACTGCTACATTCAAGACTGCATTCACACTAATTAAACACACCTTAATCACCATACAGCATAAAGGACTTTACCTTCTGACATATACTCTCTGTGACCAATTGTTAACAAGCCTCTATTATAGTCCCCCCACTTGTTAACTTTGTTTAACATTTCATATTTTGCCAAGTTTGTATTGTTTGCTCATCACCTGACTTCTGCTTGTTTATTGACCATGTTCTTTCGCTCCATTTTGTTTACCTGCAATTGTATCCATATCTGCCTAGTGATAAACACTCATATGTGGCTCTTCCCCTATCTGTTGCCACAAAGTTGTATAGGGTTGTCTTTGTAAGTTTGTCCATTCCAATTTTCTTCACTGGAACTAAGAGGCTAAACCCTGTTCCAGCACACGTGTATAAATCAAGCTTCATGAAGACATGATTCGCCAAGGTTGAAGTGAAAGAACATGAACCCTGACCTCAACCCCACTGAACACCATTAGGATGAAAGACAAATCCCAACTGCATCCCAGACCTCCATCACTGCATCAGTGCCTGATCTAACTAATGCTCTTGTGACTGAATGGGCAAATCCCTAAATCCATGCTCCAAAATCTCCAAAACCTTCCAGAAGAGAAGTTATTATAGCAGTAAAGGGGGACAAAATCTGAAATGTGAATTTCAACAAGCTAAGATATGAGTGTTAGTGTGATTGGGTGACCACAAATGATTGGCCATATAGTGTATCTACATTTAATTGTGTCTCAGAATGTCATGTTTCTTATAGATTTGGACAGTACCAAATGTGTACTGTCATTATAATTATAAGTTTATAAGATTATAAGTCATTCAAGTACAATAGTAGGCTATTTTACTTACTTGTGATTTGCTGATTTTCAGTGCGAAGCAGGATAAGAGGTTATGTAGATCATAATGCATTGACATCAACCTCACAAGTTGGACCCATCAAATCAGTTCGCAAATTCTTCCCAGAAACTTGGATATGGCAGCTTGTTGAAGTGGGGTTAGTACATTAGTATTTAATTTTTAGTTTTATTTGACTCTGCAAGTCTCCCTTATTCTTAAATACCGGCACTAATACACTTCTGGTCCATTCCTCAGGCATCTTCTCACTCTCTAAAACCCTGTTAAACAAACTAATTTAAAAAAATTCCACTGCTGCCTCTCCTAGACACTTCCAGACCTCCACCGTCCACCTCCTCTGTACACTCTCCTCACTTGTGAGTGCCCTTCCAGCTCTATCCTTAATAACTCTAACTTGCTGCACATCCTTCTCATCTCAATCCCTCTGCCTAGCTAACCTGTACATGTCCTTCTGTCCTTCTCTCGTGTCTAACCTAGTGTACACCTCATCATATGCCTTCTGCTTGGCCTTAGACACCTCCCTCTTCACTCTGCACTGTAACTCCTTGTATTCCTGTCTATTCTCTTCAGTCCTGTCCATGTCCCACTTCTTCTTGGCTAACCTCTTCTTCTGGACACTATCCTGAACTTCCTCATTCCACCACCAAGTCTCCTTATCTTCTTTCCTCCTTCCAGATGACACATCCAGCACCTTTCTTCCTGTCACCCTGATTACTTCCGCTGTATTTTCCCAGTTATCTGGCAGCACTACCTGACCACCCACAGCCTGCCTCAACTTCTGTCTAAATTCCTCACAACATTCTTCCTTTTTCACCTCCTCTAACTCACAACCTACCTGTGGGGCATAACCACTAACAACATTCAACATCACCCCTTCAATCTCTAACTTCAGACTCATCACCCTGTCTGACACTCTCTTCACCTCCAGAACATTCCTCACAAACTCCTCCTTCAGGACCACACCAACCCCATTTCTCTTACTATCCACACCATAATAAAACAGCTTGAATCATGCTCCTATACTACAAGCCTTGCTACCCTTCCACCTGGCATCCTGTACACACAGTATATACACCTTCGTTCTCTCCATCATATCAGCTAGCCTTCTACCTTTCCCTGTCATAGTACCAACATTCAGAGTTCCTATTCTCAGTCCTACACTTTTACCTTTCCTCTTCTCTCTCTGTCTGTGCACTCTCCTCCCTCCTCTACTTCTTCGACCAACAGTAGCCCAATTTCCACCAGTGCCCTGTAGGTCAACAGCGCTGATGGCGGTTGTTGTTAACCCGGGCCTCAACCGATCCGGTATGAAATTCAGTACTGACGATTCGCATAATTAAATGAATTGAATTAAATGAATAAAACGAATTGATGTTTTACACCAGATGCCCTTCCTGACACAACCCTCTCTATTTATCCGGGCTTGGGACCATCACAGAAGTCACTGGACTGTTAACCCCCACGGCTAGGTTTGCGCAATCGCCGACAAATGCCCAAAATCGAGGCAAATCGGAGCTTGTGCATGCGAGTGACAATCGTGCAGTGTGAATTACCAAAGACGCGATATGAGAGAGTCGCCCGATGCGTCGCCAGTGCCCATGAAATATTTGGCATGCTAAATATCTGGACCTGTCAGCAACTCAAAATCATGCAGTGTGAAAGGAGTTCTGACTGAAAAATACCTTGGCGATGACCTACAGCCAATGAGAGAGCGAGATACAGGGCAGAGGGAAGGGAGTTGTAGACCAGAATATCAGCAAGCATGGCTTCAGTTGGAGCACAATATTAGAGTTTATAGGTTTTTATCAGAAAAAAAGAATAAAAAGTTTTATCGGAATAAATGAATGTTGCTTTCAGCTGCTCCCTGTTCGGGGTCGCCACGGCGTACCAACTGGTCCGCACAACAACTTGGCACAGGTTTTACGCCAGATGCCCTTCCTGACGCAACCCTCCCATTTTTCCAGGCTTGGGACCGGCACTGCATCCAGTGGCTGGGGTTGGGGCATTGGCTGGGAATCGAACCCGGGCCTTCCGCATGATAGGCGAGCAACCTACCACTGAACCACCAATGCCTCCCCCTTTTATTGGAATAAATAAGCTTTACAATTACATCAAACAGAAATACCAGCCACATCAGCAGCACATTGCAAAATTATTCATTTGTTCAATTATGCAGAATGCACAATCCTTGTTCCCCGCACAGATCATTTGGATCTCGAACTTTTGCGGGGTTCCCTTTCCAGTCTCCCGCGAGAACTCTGATCCCACGTGTGATCTTGCGTTATTTCCTTATTATTTCTTGCATGTGTTCGGGTTGTGAAATGCAGTTTGAGGACCAGACAGAGTTGTCCGCGATTCTTCCTATCATGAAGTCATGCAGTGTGAAACCTCATGTCGCTGATCCATCGTGCAATATGAACGCAGCAGTGACTGAATACTCCCCCAAATAGTCATGCAGTGTGAAAACAACCGTGATCCGACTACTTTAAAAATCGTGCAGTGTGAACTCGGCACAAGAATTTGTTTGACATTAGTTACTAAATTTTGACTTGGACACCTTTTAGGAAAATTTATTAGCATACTCATTGATACTGTACACATTTACAGTATCCTTAGTTCCATTGTACTGAATTATGCATAATTCCCTTGATGATAAGTAAAACAAAATGTAGACATAGATATTATTAGATATATTTAGAAATAAGTATCATGATTTTCCACAGGGACTCTGGATCATTACAGCTTCCTGTCACTGTTCCTGACACCATCACCACTTGGGAGACGGAGGCTTTCTGCGTGTCCTCTAGGGGTTTGGGTCTGGCTCCTCCTGTTCAGCTCACTGTGTTTCAGCCCTTCTTCCTGGAGCTCTCGTTGCCCTACTCCATTATCCGGGGAGAGGTTTTTGAGCTGAAGGCCACTGTCTTTAATTATCTTTCCAAATGCATTATGGTACTTTAAAACCAAGATTTAATTTTCACAAATATTGTGAAATTTGAAATGTAAATTAAACTGATTACCTGTGTCTCACTGACAGGTTAAAGTGACTCCAGCCCCTTCCTCAGATTACACCCTGGAACCATCTTCTGACGGCGAGTATTCATCCTGCCTGTGTGCAAATGGCAGAAAGACCTTCAAATGGACACTAATTCCCTCTGTGCTTGGTGAGATGGCCAACTGCATCAGCCTGAGATAGATATGTCTCAGATGTTTATTGTATTACATCATGGAGAACTGATGAGCTTGTTATTATGCTCCAGGAGTGCTGAATGTTACAGTGAGTGCAGAGGCAGAACAATCCCAGACTGTGTGTGATAATGAGATTGTTAGTGTTCCAGAAAGAGGCTCTATTGACACAGTGATAAGAAGCCTCATTGTACAGGTTAGTGTCTTGAAAAATCATCTAATCAGAAAATTTTATCTTCGACTAATTACTATGATTTAATAACACTTTATTTTCTTGCAGGCTGAAGGAACTGAAAAGACAGCAAGCCAAAGCTGGTTATTATGTCCACAAGGTTCTCTTGGGCTATGTCTATATCTTTACACCAACAAGTCTGTGTTCATGTAAAACTTTTGCTAACAGTACCAATCAATAAAGAGAGATGTCTTACGTTTCACTTACAGGCAACAGCGTTTCAGAAGAGTTAGAGCTGACTCTTCCTGAGGATGTAATAGAAGGATCAGCACGAGCTTCAGTTTCAGTGCTTGGTAAAAGAAAAAAATAGGATAAATTAATAATAAATATCTTTTTGATATTATTAAACAGAGACAATAGAAAAGAATTGATATGATTTGAATTGATAGGAATTTCAAAGGAATTTAATGAAAACTGTCCAATCTCTTAATGACAATATTGTGTTTGTTGGAAAATACTATCCTACCTCCAACTAACTCAGGCAGCAAACATCGCAAATTCACCTGCTAGTTTGTGTCTCTTTCAAAAGTTTATGTACACCAAGGTGTAATGGCTATTAGAAGCTTTTGACTGGCCAATTGTCATTGTTCTCAAGTCAGATTGACTTGGTATACTTGTTTGGGCTGAATTTTTTACGAACTCTACTTATCACGTAACGCCAGTTTATTCTGTTATTTTGTAGGAGACATACTTGGCCGTGCATTAAAAAATCTGGATGGGCTGTTAAGGATGCCATATGGCTGTGGAGAACAAAACATTGCTATCCTTGCCCCCAATATCTACATTCTTCAGTATCTAGAGAACACTGAGCAGCTCACCACAGATATTCGTGAGAAGGCTACTGGTTTCCTTAAGAGTGGTCAGTGACATTGAATTTCTCTTTCTAATCTTTACATGTCCACACTAGCCATCCTGAATAGAGTCTTGCTGAAGTAATCAAACTCAATCATTTATTTTCACGCAGGATACCAGAGGCAGCTAAACTATAAACATTTTAGTGGTGGATATAGCACGTTTGGCAGGGGACAGGAGAACACATGGTAAGAAATAAAGGAAGCAGTGATGATAAAAATGGTTAAAAACCCAAAGCTATGTTAATCTAATAATTTTTTTAGTAATTGTGAATTAAACACAATATTTTAATTGTAGACACAAATAAATCTCCACCCCCAGGTTAACTGCGTTTGTCTTAAGGACGTTTGGCAAAGCACAACGTTATATCTTTATTGATCCAGACATCATTAACAGAGCAAAGCAATGGCTCATAGGTATGCAGAGATCAGATGGCTGTTTTATACAACAAGGAAATCTGTTCAATAATAGAATGAAGGTATGTCTTTGTCTAAGGCTGTCTATACTAAAGAACATATTTATATTTGCATTTACTAAATTTCAATTTTATGTGTGCATAATTTTCGTGTTACAGGGTGGTGTTAATGATGAAGTGACCATTACTGCCTACATTACTGCAGCATTCCTTGAATTGGGCATTACTGTGCAGGTAAGAGCATTATACAGTAGATTTTTGCTGTCAGCTCACGTAAGTCTATAGGGGAACTTTCCAAAAGCCATAATAACGCTTTAACTTGAATGAGAAACTTTCCAAACTATTGCATTTTTTGTTTATTATTGTTTATCTTTTGATTTCAGGATCCTGTTGTGAATAAAGGGCTGTTGTGCTTGAAATCTTCTATTGGTAACCTGACAAACACCTACACCACTGCACTCTTGGCCTACACTTTCAGTCTGGCTGGAGAGAAGGACATTCAGGAGCAGCTACTAAAAGAGTTAAATAGCATTGCGATTACAGGAGGTATGAGATCATTACAATATTTTGCACAATATAAATGTATTACAATTAAAATTAATCTCAGGTTGCTGTCTGTGGTGTTTCGCCTGTTATCTACAAGTGTAAGTAACTTTCCTTCCTGCTAGCAGGTGGACTGGACTCTTGGTGTAAATAAGTGTGTGAATGTTCAGTTCAATTCAATTTTATTTGTATAGCACTTTTAACAATGGACATTGTCTCAAAGCAGCTTTACAGAACATAAGAAACATAGTACAAAAGTCCAAGATTAATTTTAGACAAAATCATCCCTAGTGAGCAAGAGAAAAACTCCCATAGATGGTAAGAGGAAGAAACCTTGAGAGGAACTGGACTCAAAAGGCAACCCATCCTCATTTGGGTGACACCGGAGAGTGTGTTTGTAAATTATTATAAACACCAGAGAGTGTGATTATGAATGTGTGTGATAGTCTAGCATCCCATTGAGGCAGTCTTAATTATCTTGTCTCTCTCTTTTTTTTTTAAGATGGTCGTCTTCACTGGTCTCAGTCAGCATTAGATGGCTCCAGCTCATTGTCAGTGGAAATCAGCTCCTATGTGCTGCTAGCTGTTCTCACTTCAAGTCAAATCACTGCTACTGATTTGGGCTACGCTAATAGGATAGTCAGCTGGCTGGTGAAGCAGCAAAATCCCTATGGAGGCTTCTTATCCACCCAAGTAACCACAGCCCTTTATGCAAATTCTATATAAATATTTTAGTCCCAAATATGATCTTTAACGGGCCTGAACAACCAGCACACAAAACATAGAAAATACCCCCAAAAAATCTCACAGAAAACACCAGACAGTATATATGCTGAACAAAACTACTCATTTCTAATAGGTTCCTTTTTTTCTCCTCTTAATCAGGACACAGTCGTGGCTCTCCATGCTCTGGCTCTGTATTCCACTAAAGTGTTCAGCTCAGAAGGCTCTAGCACAGTAACTGTAAAGTCAACAAATGGAGACGGTCATAACTTTGATGTGAACCAGAACAACAAGTTACTGTACCAAGAAAGATCACTACAGTATACTTCTGGTGAATACAGAATCAACGTGACGGGCTCCACCTGTGTGTCAGTGCAGGTCAGTGTGCTTCTTTATCATATAATGCAATCATGCCGACAAATCAGCTATTTCATTAAATCATTTTCACCATCCCTTCATAATATATAGAATTGGTTTATTAATATTAAATTACTAATATTGGGTGACAGTATTAGTAATATAGAGCCAATTCAACAACTTCTTAAATTTGAATGTTTGTTTTTTTTAGTAAGTAGGAATTCTACTTACTTTCCAGACACATCACTACAATTATAAATGATATTCTTTTATTCCAAATTACAGGCAGCACTTTTCTACAATGTCCCCACACCTACTCATGCCAGTGCACTGAGCATCACAGCTACAACTGATGGAAATTGCACAAAATCATTCCAATACACTCTGGCAATCAATTTCACTGTCACGTAAGAATAAACATGTGATAAATCCTTAAACTAATATGAGAAAATAAGTGGCTAATTTCTTTATGGGATTTAGAAACAAATTTTAAGTGGTCACTCAATTTTTAACATTAAATAACTGCAGATCATATCACATAAGAGAATATTTTTAGAGTCTAATTTTGTTGTTTGTTTTCAATTTTCAGATTTAATGGGGCACTTAACAGCACTAACATGGTTATAGTGGACATAAAACTCTTATCAGGGTTCACAGCAGATCCTGGTGAAGTAAGCAGTAGCCAAATACAAAAATGCTTTAAAATGCTAAAATGTCAGTTACTGTATTTGTGTGTATTAAATATTAGTTTTGTAATGCTGAATGACTGTATTTTCTTAGCTGGAAAATCAAATTTTGTTTCAACGAGTTGATTTCAAAGATGACCGTATTATCATGTATATCAAAGAGGTAAGAGTTTCAAAAGCTGTACATAACATTATCGCCTATATTGCACACATCTGCTGTACATCTAAAAATTTGTTTTATTTCTAAAACAAAAAACAGTTATGATGGTGTGTGTTTACAATATAATGTCTGCTGTATCGCTAACAGCTCCACAGGGATATTCCTATCAGCTATCAGCTGCACATTAAGCAGGCACTTCCTGTCAAGAATCTCAAGCCAGCGTTAATCAAAGTTTATGATTACTACCAAACAAGTAAGATTTTCCTGGGTTGTGTGATTTAAACATTGTTATTGTGACTGTATTGCTTCTACTTACTGATTCTTTTATTTAGATGACCAGTCTGAGACGGAGTACACCTCCCCCTGTGTCTAAGCTTCCAGATCTGTCTTAAAGAATCGGAAAAGCTTTGGATATCTTCTGTGTCCTGGTTTTATCTTATGCTTAAAGCTTTTTTTTATGTTTGATATTTGATGTTAATGTAATTTGATGTTCCGTTACTTCTGTGTTTGACATTAATTCATTTGTAATAGTCAGTGATCACAACTTTACTAAATTATTGATAAATGAGGCCCAATATTTGTAGAGTACAAATGTAATGTTTGCACATACAATGATATTAAAGTTTTAAAGATTTTTATGTTTGTTTGTTTGGTTGGTTGGTTAATCTAGCCATGGGGGTCACAGTCCAGTGACTTCTGTGCTGGTCCCAAGCCCGGACAAATAGAGAGGGTTGCATCAGGAAGGGCATCCAGCGTAAAACATTGCCAAATTTAACCATGCGAATCGTCAGTACGAATTTCAAAAAAGAATTTGAAAAAAGAGTAGAAGGGGTGAACTCTGTGGAACAGAAAGTAGATAAGATTAGAAAGGATGAAGTCAGGAAGCCTTTGAAGAGGCTGAAAAGTGGAAAGGCAGTTGGTCCTGACAACATCCCGGTGGAGGTCTGGAAGTGTCTAGGAGAGGCAGCAGTGGAATTTTTAACTAGTTTGTTCAACAGGGTTTTAGAGATTGAGAGGATGCCTGAGGAATGGAGAAGAAGTGTGTTAGTGCTGATCTTTAAGAATAAGGGTGACGTGCAGAGTTGCAGCAACTATAGGGGGATAAAGTTGATCAGCCATACAATGAAGCTGTGGGAAAGAGTAGTGGAAGCTAGGTTAAGGGAGGTAGTGGAAATTTGTGAGCAGCAGTATGGCTTCATGCCCAGAAAGAGCCCAACAGATGCAATTTTTGCTCTGAGAATTTTGATGGAGAAGTATAGGGATGGTCAGAGGGAGTTGCATTGTGTGTTTGTAGACTTGGAGAAAGCATATGACAGGGTACCAAGAGAAGAGCTGTGGTACTGTATGAGGAAGTCAGGAGTAGCAGAGAAGTATGTCAGAGTGGTGCAGGACATGTATGAGAGGAGCAGGACAGTGGTGAGGTGTGCTGTAGGTCAGACAGAGGAGTTCAATGTGGAGGTGGGACTGCATCAGGGATCGGCTCTGAGCCCCTTCCTGTTTGCTATAGTGATGGACCAGTTGTCAGACAAGGTCAGACAGGAGTCTCCTTGGACAATGATGTTTGCAGATGACATTGTGATCTGTAGTGAGAGCAGGGAGCAGGTGGAGGAAAACATGGATGGGTGGAGGTTTGCGCTGGAGAGAAGAGGAATGAAAGTCAGTTGTAGTAAGACTGAGTACATGTGTGTGAATGAAAGGGAGGGAATTGGAACAGTAAGGCTACAGGGTGAAGAGGTGAAGAAGGTACAGGAGTTTAAGTACTTGGGGTCAACAGTCCAGAGTAATGGAGAGTGTGGGAAAGAGGTAAAGAAGCGAGTGCAGGCAGGTTGGAATGGGTGGAGAAAGGTGTCGGGAGTTCTGTGTGATAGGAAAATATTAGTGAGAATCAAGGGGAAGGTGTACAGGACAGTGGTGAGACCGGCCATGCTGTATGGTTTAGAGACAGTGTCACTGAGGAAGAGACAGGAGTCACAGCTAGAGGTAGCAGAGCTGAAGATGTTGAGGTTCTCTTTGGGAGTGACAAGATTGGACAGGATTAGGAACGAGTACATCAGAGGGACAGCTCATGTTGGACGTTTGGGGGACAAAGTTAGGGAGGCCGGATTAAGATGGTTTGGACATGTTCAGAGGAGGGAGAGTGAGTATATTGGTAGGAGAATGTTGGACATGGAGCTGCCAGGCAGGAGGCAAAGAGGAAGGCCAAAGAGGAGGTATATGGATGGAATTAATGAGGATATGAAGCTAGTGGGTGCAAGTGTTGAGGATGCAGAAGATAGGGATAGGTAGAGAGAGATGATTCGCTGTGGCGACCCCTGAAGGGAAAAGCCGTAAGAAGAAGAAGAAGTTTGTTTGGTTGGTTGTTTTTTTTGTTTTTGTTTTTTGCATAAAATTAATTACATCAAGAAAGCATTGTCTTTGAATATACAACGTTTTGATCAGCACTATAAAACTCAAATGACACACAGTTGTCATGGTTTAATCACTATCTAGCTCAGGGGATATATGGAACCCGCTCAATAGTTTCTTACCAGGACAAATATATAGAAATATTTAGGGAAAAAAGACCTAGTCAGTCATATTCCACTAGGGGACAAAATATAGCAATAAACACAAGGCTTCCTGTAACTGTGGTTTATCCCAAAAGAATAAATTTAGAGATTTCACAGCAGCAGGGGTGAATATGCGCATACATAATATACGTGCGTGTGTGTGCGCGTGTGTGTGCGGGTGTGTGTGTGTGTGTGTGTGTGTGTGTGTGTGTGTGTGTGTGTGTAATAACACATGCATTTAAAATGCAATTTGGAGGACTAGGTACATCACACAGAGAATCTGATATTTTTTATTTTTATTCAAAATGAAGTATCTTAGGGATTCTCAGTCAGAAATCCCTTGTGCCCTCCCCGATGCCCTGTTTGAAAAGCAAAGGGGCATGTAAATGGTAAATGGTTCCTGGCATACTATGGTGTATACAGCACATTACAGCTTGAGTCATCAGTGTTATAATAGGGGCAGTAGTAGCTCAAGTGGTTAAGACTCTGGGCTGTTGCTTGGAAGGTTGGGGTTCAAGCCCCAGAAATGCTGAGTTTAACTCTCACTTCTCTAGGAACACTTCATCATGGCTGACCACAACCTCCAAAGCTGTGGTATGCAAACAAAAAATTTACTGAGTTGTAATGTATATGTGACAAATAAAATAAAGTCTCACTTTGTGCTAGCTCTTAACAAATTAGGTTTACAGAAATGTCATTAAATTGGTGTGTGTAACTGAAATTGCTATGTATTTAAACTTGGCAACATAAACTGTTTATAGAAGTGTAGTATCTTATACTAAATCATATGATCTGAATCCAATTAATTAAGATTTACATTAGTTAGTCTTCTTGTGTATAAGTTTATAGCAGAAACAGAATACAAACTTTTGATGAATACAAAATGATCTTGTGTAAGTGCTCCCATGAATGATTTCTGAATAAATCTGTTCATATCCAGCTTCATAAATGAGGTGCACTGTCAGCACTTACACTCTGCCTTTGTTTGCAAAGTATTAAACTGATTTATTTGCTATAAAACAATCCTTGTAGCCACAAAGTATTTTAAAACTAAACAACTCTTGTACAAACCCTGCCAAACTTGTCATTAATTGTCCTGTCTTATGCTACTCCTCCACCAAAAATGGGTGTGTGGCAGTGTGATTCATGCCCAGATAGGTTTTACCACTAGTCAAAAATGTGTTATTAACTTTTCAGTGATGAATGGTGCAATGAGTGATCTGCCCTATGATTCTGCAACATCATGAAAGACAGTTACATCAATGGAACATGGGCTTATATTTATTCACAGGAATTTAACTTAATATGAAAAGTAAAATGTATGCGCTGTGAATAAGCACTTTATAAAGATTAACATTAATTAATGTACAAGCTGCATATTGGCAAAATTACTTTACTAACTAGAAATCATTCATTCATTGTCTACCGCTTATCCAATCTATTCTCAGGTCACAGGGAGCCTGTGCCTATCTCAGGCATCAAGGCAGGATACACCCTGGACAGAACACTACACACATTACAGACAATTTATAGATGCCAATCAGCCTACAATGCATGTCTTTGGACCAGAGGAGATTACCCCCGAGGCATGGGGAGAACATGCAAACTCCACACACATGGCGGAGATGGGAATCGAACCCCCAACCCTGGAGGTGTGAGGCAAATGTGCTAACCACTAAGCTGCTAAGCCACCATGCCCCCCTTACTAGAAATTAATGAATTTTTTTTTCATTATAATTGGAGCACTTGTCTTTTTTTGTATCTCCAAGGTTCCCTGTTCGATCCTGTAGTCAGGTTGCTGCATATGCAGAGTTTCCTTGCATGTGCTTTCTGTGTCTGTGTCGGTTTCCACCAGGTCATGTGATTCCTGCCTCAACCCCAGTGTTCCCAGGATAGGCACCAGATTCTGTTATCTTGACCAGGATAATGTTTTTACTGATTGATCCTTCAAAACATTTAGAAGGTTTAGAAGACTTTGTCAAGTTTGGAAAACTTTCACCTTTTACTTATTGCAGTGTTGTTAATATATAGATTTCATGTAGCAAGAACTCAAGAAAGTAATGAAAATTAATTGGTATTCGTAGATTTGTATTTGCATTAGAAATTTCTTAATCAACTTTGGTGACATGAAGTCCTGTTTTCTTTGGTTGTCAAATCTGTGCCTGTTAAAATTTATGAACTCAAATATCTCACATGATGCAATCACTGTCTGTGATAGATATATACTGTATATCTTCCTTTGGCTCATACTGGTTGGCTTTTATACTCAATTCATGACAATTTCATTCATTCCATTTCTGAATTTTAATAAGGTATCTTGCTATTTCAATAAAAAAATATTGACGTTGACATTCATATGTTCTACTAATGCCTGGTTATATTTTCTTCCCATTTTGTATCTCTTAAAATTAAAAATTCTTTTTTTCTGTGCCTTTAAGACTGATGTATATTACATGGTGTATGTTCTGATTGGCTGGCCAGTATTTATTAAAAGTCTAGTGTAGATTGAAACCAATTACTTCAATGTAAATGAATGGTTCTAAATTGCTATGGTGTTGTTATATGCTTGACATTTATTTTTTTCTGGAGTATGTTTTAAGGTAAAGGTATGGCGTCAAATTAGTGCCCTAGGTATCGTACTCGTAAACAAATAATACACGCGAATCACACAATTGAACACAAAATTTAAAAAGTAAAACACAAAAAAAAGAACTCGAAATACTAGGAATTAAAAACAAACTTTTATTTTCCGTGCTTACTTTATTCGTATGCTTGTTCTTTTTGCTCGTTATTTTGACACGATACTACAATGGCCAAACATATAAGAAGCTTTAAGCGTATTAATTAAATCACCTCACTTGCTCAAGACAGGTTCAAACACTAATCGGCAGAGTCGCGCGTCAGTGACGTCACTTTACTGCTTGATTAGAGTAGGGCAGTAGGTTGAGAAGCAGTGGACCAATGGAGACTTTTATCCGGTCCCCTAATCTGCATAAAACTCTATTTGTGATTTTTGGAATAACAAACACTAGCATCCTGGAAATAACACAAAAAAGTGAACCGCGAATAAACAGAAAATTAAATAACGAGCAAAAAGAACAAGCATCCGAATAAAGTAAGCACGGAAAATAAAAGTCTGTTTTTAATTCCTAGTATTTCGAGGTTTTTTTTGTGTGTGTGTGTGTGTGTGTTTTACTTTTTAAATTTTGTGTTCAATCCTTTAATTCGCGTGTTTTTTTTTTTTTTTTTTTTTTACGAGTACGATACTGATGGCGCTAATTTGACGCCATCCAGATTTAGCGTTGTAGGACGGAGTGACGTCACTTCCTGTACAGGTGTCTAACTGTAACGGCTAAAACATCCAGAGCAAGAGCAAAGCTGAACGTGTCAGCGATTACAGTAAATATATATTTGGTTACTATTAGACCCACTTAATAGGTGTGTTTTGGCTGTTGTTTTTGTTTGTTCTGCTGTATGAAATCGGTGTTCATGCCAAGCTAATTTGTTTCAGCTGTCAGTTTCTGTCGGGTTAGCTTTCTCCTAGAAGGACAAGATAGCGTTCCTAAAACACTATGCTAATGCTACTGTTTCACACGTGTGTAACTCGTCTGTTAGCCTAACAGTGCGTTACATTTTTATTTATTTTAACAAGCCGAATGTTCTGGTGAATGAATGGTCAAGCTTTCAAAAATAAATTATAGACTGAATCAATGGAAGTTGTCAACGGGAACTGACAGTATTGGTTGGCAGGGTAGGAATGGGTGATAGGTCAAATAAATCACTGTGCCTTATAACATTTCTACGACACGAAATACGAATCAGTTTATATTCACTCGGTGTTCATATTCAGGAAGTGCTTTAAATTCTGGATAGAGTTTATGCTGTGGGAATATTGGGGGCAAGGTTGGGAATACATTATGTTTGGGATATCTGGTTGTTATTCTCACCTGTGCCAACCTGTCAGAATGTGTTTGGAGGAAACCAGAGAGCTCAGAGGAACCCACATGGACATGGGGAGATTTCCTGCAATTCTGGAGCTGTGAGACTGCACCATTGTCT
Organism: Hemibagrus guttatus; assembly: GCA_033459395.1. Classification (NCBI taxonomy): domain Eukaryota; kingdom Metazoa; phylum Chordata; class Actinopteri; order Siluriformes; family Bagridae; genus Hemibagrus; species Hemibagrus guttatus. The sequence goes on from JAUCMX010000011.1 coordinate 9,599,043, forward strand.
TTACCGACAATTTTTTCCCTTCCATTTTACACTTATTAAATCAATTTTTGTTTTTTACCTTATCCCATCTAATGCAAACTTTTTTCTTTCTTTTTTTTTTTATACATTCTTTCTTTAATGCATTCACTGTAATACAATCTAACCATGAACCATGTTTAATTTCACCTATTTACTGATCAGGAGAGATTCACTGAATAAACTGAGAAGAGATGTACAGATATGGTACTGAGTATCAGTTGGGGTAGTACTGCACAAAAAATATGTGCATGCTTAATCCACAGTGCTTTATGCCGTGATTGCATATAGGTAACTGACACAACAGATGTTTTTTCATTGCTCATGGATAAAATGTGTGTTGAAGCATATTGTAACTGTTTTGCAATACTTAACAGCTGGTTGGTGGTGCAGTGGTTAAGGCATTGATTCCGTGAGCAAGGCTTCTCAACTGCTCAGTTGTTACATTTGCAAGTCACTTTGGATAAAAGCGTCAGCCTATCAAGATATCAAGCAAAACTCAGTGTTCAGTCAAAAATGGAAAACATGGGTTGTTTCAGTTCTAGGTGGAAATGTTCTCAAAATAAAAACATACAGTGTATTTTGTCCCACTCTTCTTTACAACACCACTTTAGGCACTGCTAAATAACACCATGGAATTGAAGGACGGTGTACTTTCTTTTTCCCTTGACTACTTTACCTTGAGTAGTTCTAAAGCCTAGTGGCTTTCCTAAACTGAAGTCAGTTTTCAGAACTGAAGTCTCTTATTTATTCTTACAAATATCTTGATCACAGTTCGCATTCGTATCAGGAAGACTGAACCCTTCATTGTTTTTCAGGAGTTTCTACAATCACGTCACTTAAATCTAATTACACTGTTAAAGTACAGTGAGAAGTGTGGCTTTTCAGGAGACGAGCACTCCTTCGCGACAGACAGACGAGCACTCCTCCTTGTCACAGATTTTTAGACGTGCAAATTACACCAGGTAAGATTGGTTTGTAAGCACTATTAGTTTTTAGACAAATATAAATGGACATGAGAAACAGCACACATTTCATTTGGCTTGGTATAATTAGTTAAGATTACATTAACATAACTTTAACTTAACTCATTAACTGAATCTTTTTAATTGAACCTATGACTAAGAAACAGGATTACTCAGCTATCTTAATTGGACTCCATTTGAAATCGATTTTCAAATCTATGTTCTATTATTTATTTTGAATATTTATTGATTTTGATTTTTTGGGTTTTCATCACAGCAGAGCAGCAGTTGGTGGGGTGTGTGGGACAGGGCCATGGAGGCACCTGAGGGGGAAGGCCGCACGTTTATGCAGGTGATCAGTGAGAAATACAGCCCTGAGAACTTCCCCTATCGCCGGGGCCCTGGCATGGGGGTGGTTGTGCCATCAGGCCATCAGGCATCTCCTATGAAAGGTATAACCAATTCAGACGCTGACGAACATTTTTGAAAGTTGCGCTGCATTGTGTAATATGAGCTCAGTCAGTGCTTATTACTATAAAGTCTGGAGATAAGTGAATCAAGAGGTCATATATTTTATTACCATACCAGATCGACTGAACCTGCCCAGTGTGCTGGTCCTGAATGGCTGTGGAATTAGCCATGCAGGGGATGAAGGAGAGATTGCAGCTTTTTGTGCTCATGTGGTTGAACTGGACTTATCTCATAACATACTCCAAGACTGGCATGAGGTAGGTGACTTTATATGCACTGGTTTATTTGGACTTCCAACTCATTACCACACATAACCAATACAATTTCTGTTACAACTGTCAAGTATTAACTCTGTCACTTGCCTCTGTTCAGATCAGGAAGATTGTTATGAGCATTCCAAACCTGGACTTCCTAAACCTTAGCTCAAACCCTCTGAGTGACACAGTGCTGGAGCCAGACTGTGCTGAGGCTTTTTCTAGAGTGCGGCGCCTTGTCCTCAACAACACTCGGATTTCTTGGGATGTTGTTCACGCCTTTACACGCCAGATGCCTGAGTAAGATCAGTGATTAAAAATATGATTGAAAATATTCTGCTTTAATCTGTGATTTTAATATAAATAGTATAGATTTTGTAATGCCCTCCACTGTCCTTTACTGTTTCTTTTAGTTGGGACAAAGTTGAACTTGAAAGTTTTAATGATCAACTAAGTCTCAGTTAAAGCCACATCCTGGGAGCAGTTCTATAGCTTTATAGATGTATTTAAGTCATGCTTGTATTACTATTTCACTTCTCTTATATGCAGTGTTGGGGAGTAACTAGTTACATGTAATGGCGTTACATAATTTAATTACAAAATAAATGTAACAGTAATTCGTTACAGTTACTGAGAAAAAAATCTGTAGTTAAATTACAGTTACTTATGAAAATGTTAAAGATTACAAATAGGGTTACATCTGAATATTTTCTTTAAAAAACTAGGATATGTTGAATAATGTTAATTTGTTGCTAGAATTGGTTACAGCGGTGCTATTCTGATGCTTTTGATTGGTTCTCTGGTTTGAATTTGCGGCACCAAGTCTGCTAATTACATTAATCCACATTGCCACTGAAAGCTTTAGGCTACTACAACCTGTCTGAGAGTTGCCACCATGGCAAGTGATAAAAATGCATTTCAGTGCTGGAAATGTAAAAAATAATTTCATCCTGAAATCCGATAAGGGTTAAGTGCAAAATTTGTTTGCCAGCTGTTAAAATGCTTTCGATAAGACATTTGCTTTCAACATCAAAGGCTTCAATGTCGATCCTGAGGAAGCATCTGCAGGTATGTAACCTAGCCTTTCTTTATTTTATAAAAGCATCTGGTTTTTTGTCATTATTGTGTGTACAGAAATAAAAACAGACCCTTTAGTAGTAGGAGTAGTCAGTGGATTTACTGTAGGTGCTATGTGGAAAAAATCCACCAAAATGCGCCAGCGCATTCATCGACCCCAAAGTGTATTCAAGACCTGTATTCAAAACATTCAGAACAAATGAGCTAGTCTGCTAGCTACCTTTACCAGGCACACTTCTATTTATCAACCCTTTGACAGAAAATATATAGCTCACATTTGTCCTCCTTGAAAATGTGTTGGTAATGTCAGATCTAATATAGCTTAGTTATTTTAGCATTGTAGCATACGTTATGATGACTCACAAAGTCATCAAGTTGTGAAATTCAGGGACTCCTCTGGCCAAAGCAATGTTACATTTATCCATTTTAATTTTCAATGTCCTTCGTGAAATCAGTGCTTTAGACTGCTGCATGATTTTCAACTGAAAAGTGACTTATGATCTGAATGAAGACAATCTGCTGCAGTTTCATTTCATTTTATTTTTCTCAAGGCTTGTCCAGTTTGATTTTTGGAGGATAAAGCATTTACACACACACCCACACACACACAGATTTAATTAATTTCTTTCCCTAATTGCATTGAAGGCTATGAGACACCAGTGTTTTCTTTTATTAACTTTTATGAACTGTTTTATTGCCTATTTGGATTTATGTATATGCTTTATTTTTTCAGATTATGTTTTTTTTTTCCAAGGCATTGTTACTTGCCATGTGTGCTGTCATAGCTATGCAAAGATTTGATTCCTAAGACAGTATTAAGCCATTTTTGTTATGAAGTCTGGTTTAAAAAATTAAAATTAAATGAATATAATCTTAATTCAAGTTATGAAAGATTTTGAAATTCTAACAGTAAACAGAGTTGAGTACTACTGTAAGGTTAACCCTGCCTGCTATAAATGTTTGGAAATGATTTAGTTGAAAATATCCATTAGAAACTTAAAAGTAATCAAATGTAATCAGTCACTTTACTTTTATAAAGTAATTGAAAAGTTACACTACTTATTACATTTTAAATAGGGTCATTGGTAATCTGTAACCTATTACATTTCCAAAGTAACCTTCCCAACCCTGGTTATATGGTTATGAGGGTTGAAAGGTCTCAGCATGTGCGTGCACCTAGGTGATTGTGTCCTTGTGACTCTTTACGGCAAACAAGCAGTGTACACTAAGCATAAAAAGTAATGCTTCTCAGGTTGCATCCATGTGTGTCTTCCAGATTGGAGGAGCTGTTCCTGTGCCTTAATGAGTACAGCACTGTGATGGTGTCTGCCACTCCATGCGCTACCCTGCGGCTGCTGCACATTACAGACAACAGTCTGCAGGACTGGAGTGAGGTGCGCAAGTTCGGCATCATGTTCCCCTCTCTTGACACACTCGTCTTGGCTAACAACAACCTGAACTCCATTCTTGACTCTGAGGACAATCTTCGCAGACTCTTTCCTAACTTGCGTAGCATCAATCTGCACAACTCTGGTATAGTTTCTGATAAAATATTTCATGTAATCTTTATATAATGCTACAGCTTTCAGCTGTAATTGATTGACCACTGAAATAAGATGACATATAAATATAATGATAAATTATTTCAAAATACAGATTTCTGAGACCTGAACACTTTTAAAACAAATACTCTGTTTGCAAACAAGTGCTTATCAACCGTTTCCCACCCACCCGTGCGCCCCATTACATGACACTTAGTAAACAGGGAGGTTGAGGGCTCATATGTACTTCCTTCTCAGACACATGAAGTCAACATCTGCATCTTTTGGAACTGCTGTTTATACTACATCACAGGGCAGCTAAACATAATCAGAGGATGTCATCCAAGATAGTGTTTTGTTATTATTGTGTCAATTGTGACTAAAACCGTCCCTCCCAACCAGAGAGCTTGACGGTGGCATTGCTGGGATTGTGTCTCACAGTGTTGTCACAATGATATCACAAAGTTATAACTAAAATCACTCTTCATTTTTTGTTTCAAATGCAGCTCTACTGTTCTGCTAGTAGTTTTTAAGCAAACTTGTATGTCATGATGCATATAATGTATCATTCAAGTTTCAAGTGTTGCCAGCATTATTATACTGGTAAGAAAAGTAGTATTACATAAGGATCAAATTTTCTTTTTTTTGATATTGCTTACATGTGTGTAGGTCTGAATCAATGGGAAGACATTGAGAAGTTAAATGTTCTACCCAAGCTGGAGGAGGTGCGTTTGCAGGGCATTCCTCTGCTCCAGTCCTACACTAACACAGAGAGGCGCAGCCTCATGATAGCTCAGTAAGTGTTTCTTTTGCATGCCGCTACTTGTATAAGTTCAACCATTTCCTGCAGGACTCTCAATTCCTTTGTGCTCCTGCCTCAGGCTGCCTTCAGTGAGCTGCCTCAATGGGAGCATTATTACAGAGGGAGAACGTGAGGATGCTGAGAGGTTCTTCATCCGTCACTATCGGGATCACTCTGAAGGGGAGCTGCCTCGCAGGTACAGTGCCTCCAATACAGAGAGTGGTGCAGTTATAACATACATTTTAGTATGTTATATTTAAATAACAATTTATTGGGAATACCTGTACCCATGCACGCTCATGTAGTTATTAAGTTATTAAACATCAGAAGAAGGGAAAATGTAATTATAGTGGGCTGCATGTATATAGTTTTTGTCAAAGAGCAGAATGTTGTAGTTTTTTTGTGTGTTTGTGTGTTGCAGCAAACTGCAACTTTATTTGCAAAATGAAGAGGACAGTCCACATGCAATATAAAGGAGTCTTGGTAGATATTATAGATAGTGTTTTTCTCTCAACTGGAAGTTTAATCAAATATCACCAATTTTTGAAAAACCAAATGTATTCACAGCTCAGCTTTTTACTTAGTGATTCCTTACAAAGCTCTATAAATACATGCTCACTGAGAGCTGAAAATGACAACTAAACAGATAGAGTGCCTCCTTAGCTTTTCATGAAGCTATGAAAGCTTCCTTTAGCGGAAGCCATTGCAACATATAAGCTACTCCATACTGTTCCATACGAAGCCTTTTTTTCCCCCCCTTTTATAGGTTAGCTGTTCTGTTGAAAAGGCTAGCTTTATTTTCTAATTCTATTAATTTGGAAGTAAGCTAATTAATTAAAAATAATACTAATTAATAATAATTATTATAATTAGTATTATTTAGAAATAAGCTAATTAAGATTAGCATAATCCTTACATGAAAGGGCAGTAACTCATGGCAGTTATATGACTTGAAGCTATCAATTTGAGGTTCACATTGTTGAGTCCCCTTGCAAATGAATTCACACAAACTCAAAAGATTTCATGGGATGTACAAATGTGTTTTTTTTTTTTGACCTGACTGGATGTTTATGAATCCTATTGTATGTCTACAGCTTGAAAAAAATTCCACAATAATCACTGTTATCATTTTTAGATATACTTTATTATTTTCCTAAATACTGTTCATAATTTTAAAATGCACATGATTGCATTTGTGACTGTTACATGAAACTGTGTATAGATGTTTTGTAAATGTAACCGGCACAATCCTGTTGGTGTTTGTGACAGGTACCACTATTTGGTTGCTAAGTACGGGAAGTTGGCGCCACTGGCTGAGATCGACCTGCGGCCACGCTGCCATGCTAAGGTGGAAGTTCACTGTGAGGACCGGGTAGAGCAGATGAGCATCAGGCTGGACCAGACTGTGGCTGAGCTGAAAAAACAGCTGAAAACGGTAGTGCGACTCTCAGCCAGTAACATGCGTATCTACTACATTGACAAGGACTTGCACTCAGCTTTTGGGCCTGAAGAGATGAAGTATAGCACAAGGGCCTTGCATTCCTACAGCATTCGGGATGGGGACGAGATCCTTGTGGTGCCCAAGACCAAATGAATGACTGAAAGAAGGACCAAGACAAAACTGCGGGAATCTTTTATGTTCATACTAACACTGCATAGATTCCACAAAGTGTGTGAAACATGATTCCAGAAAGGAAAAAAAGAAAATAAAGGCAGAGATGTCATTTCAGAGACATTACATTGTGTTTTAAAGGGCATCTTGCAGCTCACATTTGCTGTCCAGTGTATGCGCCGCTGCGTTTGTTGCCATGCCGCACATATGGCTTTCTTCTTTATGTTGCCTTTGACCATAAATGGGGTTTGCTGTTAACTGTTAGAAAATGCCTGTTTCTTTAAAAGGAAAGCACAAAGAGCTTTGCTAGTTCAATAAGTGCATCCTGTGAAACTTGACAATCACCTGCCACCAGTTATATCGTGGTTTGCCACAGGAGGGGGAAAAGGTGCCACACCTTCATGCAATCACCCTTTGATTGTTCTACAGAGAAAATGGTGGATTTGTAGATGGTATATGTATAGTGTAACTCAGGCCACTTAGTGTAATTATTAATAGTAATTAATAATCTGATGGCATAATAAGGAGGGACATCCTAAAGAGAAATAAAGGTTTTAATTTATCTATTTATTTTTTTAATATTTGATTTATGCATGAATACACAGAAAGTGGCTACTCTCGTAGTTTTCTGAATATATTCAGATTAATCCTCAATATCAGTGTCAGTCTGAACATCTGTTCTTTTTTTGTATAAAGAGAAGCTGAAATGGGTCACTGAACCTTCTTCCGTTTTGTGTTTTTTAAGCAGAAAATAGATATCATATTCTAGTCATTTGCTCATTTAAAATCAAAGAAATATGCACCTCTGCATTATAAAACAATAGAAGTACATCTGAACTGTTTAGAAAAAGTGTAGGGTTGTAAAGGTGTAAGGTTTGGAGCATATGTAATAACCTGAATTATATGAATATATATATATATATAAGTCCTACCTCCCAAAGTGCACTGACACTGCATTTTAATTTTTTCTTTTCTCTTTTTTCCATTTCTTTAGAGTTCAGTTGACTTGATTAGAATTAAACAGTGCTGCAGAATATATACATATATAAGTAAAATAAATAAAGCAGTGTGAGTTGATGTTTCTTACAAAACTATTTTTCATTAAAAAAATCTTAAGTATATTCAATCTCATATTGAACAGAAAAGATGGCTGTTTAGGACTCTTTCAAGGTATAACAGTGTTTGTCATGGGTTTTTTTTTTTCTTTAAATAATAACGTGATTGTTAAGAATGCTTTATTGAGTGGGGAGTAATTAGAACCTTACATTAAAACCGTGTCAGCATTTGGGTAGCAGATTTCTGTTTAAATTGCACTAGATCTGTGCTTTAATATTGGTATTATTTTCCATATATAAGGATGGAATTTGCAGTTCATCATTTAATCTTAATTCTACAAATGAAATGAGTTCAATGCAATTCCTTTACATTCCCTTAAATTGTGACGCAATATTCTCCTTGGTGAGAATTAAAAGCTTATTTCTTGTTTTTCTCATATAAATAGATCACTCTAGAGGTAATTAAGTTTATGATATAACAGTCATAATCACAAATTAAACACTGTGTCTATATTATTGATGACAGACACTGTTCTTGTGTCTATGTAATCATTAGACTGAACTGAAGTTCAGTGTGGTAAATCCAAGCTTAGAGGATACATAGAAGTCTATGTGATGAACTAATCTTGGAATTTTAATTAGGAATCCCACTGAACATGAAGCATGGTATTAGCTTTTTTCAAGAAGGGTTAGGAGTAAATTCTCCAGATTATATTTCATAACAAAGTACTGTGTGGTCATTTTCTATATCTTGTAGATGGCATATAATAGTATTGCAGTAAGTAGTTGGTTAGAGAAATAATTAAAATTTCAATTAATCTGTATAACCACATAATCATATCTGAAGAGAGAGTTAAAGCTAATCGCTTTGTAGAGTGTTTAGATATATTCCATATAAAAAGTTTCCCTGTTTATTTTTTTCATGGAGTGGGTATTTTGCATTTGGCTTTAACTTAGTTCAGTAAACAGATTTTTACATTTCATATAAAATTATATACAATTATGTTTGCATCCAGTACATCTATGCTGAAGCCAGATATGAAGTGAATCACATTCACAGTGAAATGTTTTTCAGTGTTTTTCACTGTCATTTTTGTTGCACATACATCACATTTATTTTGCCTCTTATTTTGTCAATATTCTTGAACCTTGTTTAACTATTAAAAGAGAATTTCTCTTATCTCATATCTTACCTCATATCTTTTTAAGTTCATGATGAATGTATATTGTGAAAGGTCTTTAACATTATATTGCAACACGAAAGACAATGTACTCCCATCTATTGAATGCATTTATTCTCAGTCGACAAAAGCACTAAACTAAATGGTTGATTCCTGCATAAACAGTGTGAATTTCAATTCAAATGTGACTGGTTTGTATTTGCCTCCAGCATTCTCCAATTCCCATGCATGTTCATTAATATGCTGTTGCTTAAATAAGTTCTGTTTGCATTGAGTTGTTGTTGAGAGAAATTCCACTAAGGTTGCAGGGAAATAAACTACATTTCTGAGTGATTTCTGAAGTTTTTTCTAAATCCCACTTTGTGCACACCTACCTGCAATTTTCCAGTTTTATTGGTTGGTTCTATTACCAGAAATACAAGCAAAATTATAGCAACATCCTAATTTAACCTAATATGGCCATGTTCAGGCGGTTACTAAGGATGATTGAATGCAGCGTGCAAAAGAACATAGTCTTAAACTGTCGCTTGAACTTCATGACCACCAACTTTCACTCACATGTAGGTATAAATGCAAACATTTAGTATCAGCTTCTAGTATCAGATGCTCTATGAACCCTCCAGGCAAGCTTTCTTAAAAAAAAAAAAAAAAAAATTGGGGGTTGTACTATTATTGACATGAAGGAATGACTCAAGAGTCATGGGTATGTTAATATATATTCTTACAATAACTACTATATCATTACTACATTGTGTCCACTATGGTTTTGCTTCTATGCATGCTTAATCAGGCATAACATTATGAGCACTGACAGGTGAAGTAAATAACACTGTCTCCTCATCATGGCACCTGTTAGTGGGTGGGATATATTAGGCAGCAAGTGTCTAATGTCCTCATAATTGATGTGTTAGAAGCAGGAAAAGTTGGCAAGCATAAGGATTTGAGCGAGTTTGACATGGACCAAACTGTGATGGCTAGATGACTGGATCAGAGCATCTCCAAAACTGCAGCTCTTGTGGGGTGTTCCCGGTCTGCAGTGACCCCCTGCACTCCAGACCTCAAACAACATCAGTGCCTGACCTCACTATTGCTCTTGGGGTTAAATGGGAAAATCAACAGACACACTTCAACATCTTGTGGAAAGCATTATAAAAGGGGAAGTGAATCTGAAATGTAAATGTTCAACAAGGACATCCTGTTGTGGTGGTCATGTGTCCACATTTTTTTGGCCTTATAGTGTATCTCTGTGGAAATCTGCTGCATATTATCATTAATAGTATTAACACTATTTCTCCAAAAGAAATATTTCAAATCCACCACTCGAGAACAATGCAGTGTTTATTTCTGTCACCACGGTGATCTTGTGGGCGGGGCTACAGGCTGACGTTTGAGTGAAAGGTTTGAGCCAACCACCTCACAGGACGAGCCGCTGACGTCAGAGTTAAAGTGAGAGAACCGTTATCAGGACACAACAGCCTGGAATTTTACAAAGGCCAAGGTGCGTTAAATTCTATCATTGATGTATTAGCGATATGGCTTTTTGTCTATCGGTTTTTATTTAATGTATTTGTGGGAGGCTGAACTGGCGGATTACAGTGTGAGGCAGCTCTCTTTCATGGAGCACAGAGGGATGATACAGTGCACTTAGTGGTGAGTAATGCTGTGCCGCACATTCTTCCCACGGTTTGCAGTTAGCCTGCTAGCTGAGATGTGTATGATTGATTGAACTGTGGATTAGCTTTACTTTTTCTCCACAACTTATTTCCAAGCAAATGGTTTTTATCTGTGCCTGGCTGATGGCTAAGGGCTGTTTAATCTTTATGCCTATGAAGCTATAATTCTTTGCGGTTTTGCTGTCTTATATTAGATTATAACATTAAGACCATGTTTTAATCTACTAACATTGTTAACTGCAGTACACAAAGAGTTCAGAGGAGTTTATAGAATTCATGACAGTATTAATGGGTCTTTTACTGCAGTGCAGTTTACTGCTTGCTTGGATTTCTGTCAGGGGTTTTCCCACAAGGAGATCTGATGCTGCAAAGCTGTTAAGCTGCTACAAGTTTGTCTGGTTGCAGTGCATTCATCTACCTGCCCATCATCACCCTCATCTACAGCCTCCAGGAGTTTGATGAGTGATGAGCTGGGCTGTATATTGGGATGTACACCGACCAGGTATAACATTATGACCACCTATTGTGTTGATCCCTCTTTTGCTGCCAAAACAGCCCTGACCCATCATGGACTATGTATTCTGACACCTTTCTATCAGAACCAGCATTAACTTCTTCAGCAATTTGAGCAACAGCAGCTTGTCTGTTGGACCGGATCAAACTCGCTCCAATCCTTGCGCTTGCCCATTTTTCCTGCTTCTAACACATTAACTTTGAGGACGAAATGTTCACTTACTGCCTAATATATCCCACCCACTTACAGGTGCCTTGGTGAGGAGATAATCACTGTTATTCACTTCACCTGTCACTGCTCATAATGTTATGCCTGATTGGTGTACATTTACTCATTTGGCAGAGACTTTTATCCAAGTCCTTTACAAGTGAGGTAAAACGTAATCCACGTATAGAGAGTTAAAGGTTAAAGGCTTTGCTGTGACACAACCTTTGCACACCAGTTAAATATACACGGCTTTTTACCACAACAATGTTTTCTTTATTAAATAATAATATGTTTATCATTGGGCGTAGAATATGTGGAGCGTAGACTATACATAATTCAATTATGTTGAATTAGTTGTTAGTGTAGAAAGGACAACAAATTAGAAAGAGTGGATTATTACAATGCTGTGATTAATTGTCAGAGCTACTGTAATAGAAAATCAATCAACAACTTAGGGGATTCTTAAAGCACTGTTGTATTACTGTATATAACTGTGTATATAATATCTAAAAATATAGAAGGAATGTTAGTTAATGCAGAGTCTTGTTTATATTTAATTGCAAAAAACCATGAAATGATAAAATAATATCTGATCATATCTGAATACACTTAAATGACATGGGGGGAAAGTGGTGCTATTGTTTATTCTTAAGCTGAATGGCTAATGTTTAAAGACTTTTGGAGCATCAGTATATATACAGTACATTACAGAGCTGGCCAAATCCCATGTCCATGTAAAGCTAAATAAGTTTCCATGGCATTACCTACTTGAGTAAATTAGAACATTAACGAATATCAAACCCAATTCCGATCGCGGATTTCAGGACTTTATCAAGCCCAAAACAGAAATTTTGCATCCCTGGTATTTCATACACTCATATCTCACCACAAGACTAATCACAGAGAAGGTGTTTGATTGTCAGTGTGTTTCTCTCTCAAGCAGAGTAGCCTCTTTAAATACTCAGTTGTGTGTGTTCAGTGGCAAGTCTGTAGGGGGTAAGAGTTTGATGAATGATTTTCTATGTTGGTTATATGTGTAGTGACCTGGGAAAACTTTTCACTATATACATGCCAGCCTTCCTAAGCTGAAATTTGTTTCTTCTTTGCATGTATCTCAATAGCGGTTCAAATTTTGGTTGCCTCCAAAAGAAAAAATGGAGAAAATTGTAGATATTTTTTACAGCCTGTTTCCGATTATTCAATTCATTTAAATGTTATTTGCATAGCACTTTTAACAGTGAGCCTTGTCACAAAGCAGCTTTGCAGAAATATATAAATTTTTGATTATATAAATTTAATTCATTTATTAGATTTGTTTTTATTCAGCAAGCCAGAGGCAAAAATGGCAAGAAAAACTCTTTGGGATGATATTAGGATGAAACTTTCATAGGAACCAGAATCAAAAGGGAACCCATCATCATCTGGGTTCATGTTTAAACATGAGGTCTATTTTGCGGAAGTTCACAACTGTTCACTGATGGAGACTTGAGAGCAAATCTGTTCATGGCAAGTGCAGTCCTGAACTGATTAGGCTTCTGCTTTGGCCTATCAAAATCTTTTGATCAAAGCACAGAATTTACTGTGCTGGGAAATTTTACTCACCTAGCATGGTTTAAGATATCTTTAAACAAACTGACTGTTTTTTTGCTATCACAAAACTTCAGCTGGCTCTTTATCAGATATTATCTCCCATTCTTCCATTTGCAAAGATTAAGAAGTAATTAAACTTCCACAACATTGCCACATCATGTTTCTTTTAAGTAGATTCCTCAAAGTGTGTCATAAGGAGGAAAAACTTTTTTTTTTCAAGTTGTGAGGGTTTTCCCAGTCAGGCTCTCCCAGACTGCCCCACATTTTGTAGTCATCATTTTGTCATTCATTCATTATCTACCGCTTATCCGAACTATTCTCGGGTCATGGGGAGCCTGTGCCTATCTCAGGCGTCATTGGGCATCACAGCAGGATACATCCTGGACAGAGTGCCAACCCATCGCAGGGCACACACACACTCTCATTCACTCACGCGATCACACACTACGGACAATTTAGAGATGCCAATCAACCTACCATGCATGTCTTTGGACCGGGGGAGGAAACCGGAGTACCCAGAGGAAACCCCCACCCCCGAGGCACGGGGAGAACATGCAAGCTCCACGGCAGAGGCGGGAATCGAACCCCCAACCCTGGAGGTGTGAGGCAAACGTGCTAACCACTAAGCCACCATGCCCCCTATCATTTTGTCATACATGTTTAATTTGTGTCTAATCAAAAGCTCCTTATATAGGAGCACATTCTCATGTGCTGCAAGGTAGTTAGTTATATAAAATATATTCAATTCAATTCAATTCTATTCTTTTTGTATAGCACTTTTAACAATGGACATTGTCTCAAAGCAGCTATACAGAACATAAGAAACAAAAAAAAACAATATTAGACAAAATCATCCCTAGTGAGCAAGCCTGAGGCAACTGTGGCAACTCAGAATATAGTCTGCCACAAGTCTCTGGAACTGTCCCGAAAGGATGAACAGCATTCTATCAAAATATATTTTTCTATAGTCAGATGAAAGTTGTTAGATGTTGATGGTGGAGAGCATCAGTCCAAAATCTTCCACAGATGTCCAGTTGTATTGAGGTCTGGTGACTGTGAAGGACTCAACATACAGTATGATTTACTTCATTTTCATCCTCTTCAGCCCATTCAGTCAGCTCTCATGCACTATGGGTTTGGATGTTTCTAGAAGAGACCACTCTCTTCATTTTATTTGTCACCTTTCTGATTTGCATATATGTATAAGCTATTATTATGGAATTCAGTCCACTGCACATGAAAGAAAATTATTAGTTTCCACTTCCCTCAATATGCAGTCACTTTGTTACTTTTAGCTGCCAAATACCAGAAAACTTATCTAAAATCCATTGCGTAAAAAACATACCCACATCCTCATATACTTGCTTCAGATGTCAGTATTACAGCCGTGTCTATGGATGGGTGGTAACAAAGTATTTGGGTGTGTTAATGTTTTTTCTGGCATATTTAAAATAAACACATTTGACATCTTCTTCCCACGGTACAACAGACATTTTAGTTCAGATATAAATACATTAGCAATATTTATTCAGCAGCTTTGCAGGTAGAGGAAGAACAGTTAACACTTCATTTCATCTCAGCCATCACCTACCACTCTGTAGATCTGCTCTTGTTACTTTTTGGTACTGCACTCATTTGCAAGTTAAGAAGCTTAGCTAAGGGTTGAAGTGAAGGGTGGCTGGATGGATGGATGGATGATTGGATGGATAGTGGCTATATGGGCACCAATAATGGCAAAATAACAGATCCTGTTTTCCTGTAGCAAGAATATAAGGGGAAAAAATTAGTATGTCACCCACCAGCCCATATAAAGCACCCTAGTGCTAGATGCTAGTCTTTTAAGAGCAGACTGGAATGCCACTAAGTGTTGAGTGACCGAGTGAGGTCGTAGGCAACAGCTATATTTACCATCAGGGTAACATGATCTCTGGCATTCTGGATCACTGTGCTCATGCAATCCTCCTGGTCTTCACACTCTGGGACAACAGCCTCCAATGCCGAACACCGTCTAACTGCAAAATGCGCCACTGGTGAGCCTCAAAGCCAGTCTACAAAGTACTTGCGTTACTTTCAAGCTATTCTTAAAAGTCTAGTATTTTCTGTTTGAGTATCGTAGACTATTTAATGGAAATAAGGGGTGTTACTTTTAGGTCATGCTTTATTTTCAACTGTGTCTTTAACAAGGGATTTGTGAAGCATTTCAGCCATGTTCTGAAACTGAATTGCGTCACTTTGGTAATATTTTGTTATCGCACAGATGATTCACATCTCCTAAGGCCTGATAAACATTGTTTTTTTTCTCTGCAGGTTTGAGTATTGAAAGTTGGATGGGAGCTATGACAAGCTACACCCTCTGTTTTTCCACTGACTGGAACTGAGAACGGCTCAACGTACAGCAGGTACCCCTTAACCTTACACCTGTCTCCTGCACGAGAACATACATGATACCGAGTAGCAGGTGGCAATGGTCACATACGCAAGGAATGAAGAAGGTTCTTGATTATTTGTGAGCAGGCTTAAATCAGATAAGATGTAGTTTATTAAATCAAATTATTTATCAATTTATATGTAAAATACATACAATATACAACTTGTACAATAACATATACTTGTATAGTATATATTTATATCTTATTGTTGTATAAGTATGTTATTTTTGAGGCAGTGTTTTGTGTGCTAGTTACTGTTTTGTTTTACACTAAAAATGGCACTAGAAAGAGAACAATCATTATACACAGTTTAAAGTCTGTGTTATTAGATGGTTTCAGCAGGCTGGGTTTAGCTGAGGAGACTCACAGCTTGACTTAAGGCATAAGTTTGGCCATGACGGACACCACACGCTCTTATCTGCTCATATTCCCGGGTAAATATAGACATGCCTAAGACTTACAGTTTAAGTACTGAACATGCTGACCACGAGCATTGTTTATGTTCTGTAAAAACACCTTGAGGTCTGTGTTTTGCGAAATGTTTAAATTCCTGTGTAGCTGTGTTGGTTTAGTATTTTAGTAACTTCATTACTTTAATATGTAGCTTACTTTAGTATGCACAGAAAGGAAAGGACTGTGTTTATCTATATTTGACATGCTTTCTGTTGTTTTTTTGCTCTGAGAAATCATAGACTTGACGCTTCTGGTTTAGATTAATGTTTAGGCTGCTTTTGTGTAACATTCTTGTAGTGTTATCGATGTTGCATTGTTACAAAGACCCAAGTAAGACCCAGCTCTGTTTATGTAAGACTATGTAGGCTGTTTTTTTATGTGTGGCGTTCAACAATGGGTCAAAAGTGTCAGAAAAGATGTTAAAATCTTAAACAACATTACAAAACATCTAAAAAAATTTTGATTTCTCTTCAACTTTTTCTCTATTCAAAGACAATGTAGTACTCAGGGTTCCTGATTCCTCCAGTTTCTTCCAGATTCTCTCCAGTTTTCTCCCACTCAGGCTGAATACACCTAATTAACTCTATGCGTGATTGTGTTTACATTGTGCCCTGTGATGGCCTGATCTACACTCTGGATCCACCAGAATAAAGCACTTTTGCCTTCATTTAGTTGATTTTTGATTAGTATATTTTGTACAGTGTCTTACAACAAGCTATATCCTGAATTTATCTTAGAGGTATAATAAAAAAGGCAAATAAGTCTGTATCTGTTTAGGATAGTTTTGCTAGGAAACATAACTTAGATACTGACCACAATGCTGCATGCTATCGGTTAGTTTTTGTTTGCTTTGAACACTAAGGAAACATGGCTTCGGAGTGGTAAATTGTCTTATAGGTTTTGGTATCCTTAGTACTGAGGATTTTTTTAGTCTTAGTATGCCATGTGTTTTGGTCTGCCTCTAGTGCTTCCTACCCCAGAACTAATTGCTGAATTATTGATGCCCCTGTGGACTGCACAGAGAGAGAGAGGCAGAGAGGAAAGACAGCAAATGTGGATGAATGTCAGTGAGCAAGTGAGAAAGAGCAAGAGCAAAGAGACTGAAAGAGAGCAGTTAAAGAAATAGGAGCCTTTTTACTGAACCCAACACGGATCCACAACACCAGATACTTTTATTTATTCAGACACTGCAGTGGCGCCCGAACAAGAGCCTGACTCTCCATGAGAACACGCTGTGCCACCTTAACGTACAGCTCTGCTCAGGAGATTCTCATGTTACACACACACACGCACGCACACAGACACACACATACACACATACACACAGAGTCTGCAGTGCACAGGCCCGAGTCACATCAGACCTCTCTAGAAGAATGTGGGAGGAAGCTGAACAATTCCATACCTTAGCAAATCTACCCCTGTTTATACACACAAATCATGCATGCCATGTTCAAAGTAGTCATGTGATGTTTGTTATGAATAATTAAAAGGTTTTTAGTGGAAGAGCACCATCATATACCAAGTTATCCAAGATTTATGGCCAATGATTGTATAGTTTCTGAATGAAGTTTTATGTTACAGAGAGACTTTTCAGATCTTTTCTATTCAGTTTTACTCAAATAAATTTCTACTGCAAAATATTACGGAACATTTTAGACACAGATTTGTAGTATTAATGATTGTTATTGTTGTCGTTATAGTTCTTATTACTTAATATTGTAAAATAACCCTGAGTAGGCAAAAATGAAAATTATTATTCTTGTTTTGCAGTCGATGCGGCCTGTCACTGTCTCTCCTGTGTCCGAGCTCTCAGCATGTCTCGCGTTTCCTCCACGGCCAAGCGCTACGCTGGATCCTCCTATACCAGCCACTATAGCTCATACAGCTCCTCCCTGACGCCCTCGCTCGGGACATATGATCGTGACAAGCTCCCCTACAAAGCTCCCTCAACTGCATACTCCACTTCTAGCTACCTGAGCACGGGCAGCAGTCGCACGCGGAATTACAGTTCATCAGATTCTGAGCGCGGCCGTCCTATCCCTCGCACTGACCTGCTGAGCGGCCGGCGCAGCGAGAGCCTGAGTCGCACGCCCTTAAAGGGCTACAGTTCAGGACTGAATGGCGGCTCAACCTACTCAACCTACGGCTACTCGCCGGCACAGACCAGCTACCTCTCCACTTCTCCCATGTCATCCAGTGTCTCCCTAAACCGAAGAAAATCCGTTAGTCAGAGCGACCTGACACGGGAGTTGTCCACGCTGGCCCTCAATGACACTTCCGGCAGCAACAGTCTGAAGCAGGCATACAGGAGCCGGACAAGTGATGCCACCGAGTCCTACAGCAGCAGCAGCTTGCGCTCTGGTTTTGGGATGTCACGCAGCTCCACGCAGGAAGCACTGAGCAGCAGCAGCAGCAGCCGCTTCTCCTCCTCCATTGGATGCTCTACTTCGCCGCTCAGGGAGGAGCCAGTGAGACCGGTGAGCTTTCCTGCACTCTCTGTAAAATATGTTAGTGGTGTACTTTCTTGCTGGTGGAGCTCTGTGTTTTATGCACTTGAACTCCTTTAAGGGGCACTGTTGCAAAGACACATACAGTAAGTGCAGATTCAGTGCTCGCTGACATTATTTTGGGAAAGGTAATGTAAGATTATCAAACTCGTTTGTCTCACTGCTGTGCTTTTTGTCTGCTGAAAATAAGATTTAAACCTGGGCATTTAAATTATACTTTATTCTTGAGCTTGTTAGGGTGGTTGTAAAGATACACCAGTTCAATGCTATGAAAAACATCTCCACAAAGTGATTTGTGTGCTAAAACAAACCAGGAATAATGCCAAAAGACTGAGAACAAATGTATTCAGGGGAACTGTTCCACGTGGAAAGAATGTTGAGTCACTGCTCAGACACATGACACTGAAGTGTTACAGTGTACGTGTTAATGGAGTTCAGGTAACAGTCGCTGAATTATCAGTAGCATTTCAGCAGAATCAGAAAAAGCACTATATGAGAATGTACTTTGAAGTTTGCTGCAATTAAGTGACACAAATATTGAACAAAATTTCAGAACTTGCAAGCAAAACATATTTTTATGTGCAAGTGTTGGCATATTTTATACAGTGTGGTGGTTTGGTGGTTAGCATGTTTGCCTCACACCTCCAGGGTTGGGGGTTCGATTCCCGCCTCTGCCGTGTGTGTGTGGAGTTTGCACGTTCTCCCTGTGCCTCGGGGGTTTCCTCCCCCGGTCCAAAGACATGCAAGGTTGATTGTATCACATGTAGGTTGATTGGCGTCTCTAAATTGCCCATAGTGTGTGATTGCGTGAGTGAATGAATGAGTGTGTGTGTGTGTGTGTGTGTTCCCTGCGATGGGTTGGCACTCCGTCCAGGGTGAATCCTGCCTTGATGTCCGATGACGCCTGACGGCCCAGGCTCTCCGAGAATAGATCGGATAAGCAGTACAGACAATGGAAAATGACCCGTGAATTGGAGTGAATGATCAAGACAAAATGTTCAGCTACAAATAGTGCTATTTCAAACATTATAGAGTACACGCTTGTGTTAAACCCTAGAGCCAGTGGAGTAATGGAAAGTGAGGGAAAAAAATCCCAGAACAAAAAACATTGAAGATACAGTAGTATAAAGGGTCGTATAGAGGGTTTTTTTTTTTTTTATAAACTTTGATTTTTTATCATTGCTGCTTGTTAGAACGTGACAATATAATATCAATATCATGAATAGTTATGTTACAACACACTTTTCACAACATAGTGTTTCTATATTGTGGGTATTATTATGAATTTTACAACAGTTAAAACTCAAAGTCGATTGGAAGCAGCAGTACATTGCAATCTTTAAATAGTTACCTGTTACGCTTTTGTATGAAATTGCTTTTTCTCTCTTTATCGACCATTATTTTCAATAGATGTAAAACAAGTCTCACACCAAACATCTATATTAGTTCACATATGGAATAAATGATTAAAAATCTTTCTGTTTGCAATGGTTAGAGTTAGACTTTTGATAGTTGGCTTACAGATATATGTGGTTCCCTATCTGTCATCCTAGTTGTTAAATCTTTTCAAGGAAACCAGGCTAAATTTAGAGCAATGTCTGTCTTCAAAATCAATTGTCTGGATTTCGCAGATTAGTCTACACGTCTGGGAATTTCAGAAGTGCATATGTGAGTGCAACTCACTTTAATTCTCCTGCTAATGCTCTGAATATCTAGGACCAATTCTATTCAGGCTACTTATAACACACTAAACCAGGACAATAGGCTGTTCATCTAAATGGCAGAAGAGAAGAGTAATATCTTGAACCAGAGCTAAATTGTTTACATTTCATCAGCATAACTAAATAATCTGACCAAAATAAGTCATGTTTATGTTTTACATGTTTTCAGATGCATTTCTGTGATGATCCTGACACATAAAATCTGAAAGCAAGGGCCTCTTAATTTAATCTACAGGACTGTAGCTGTATGAAGCAAATACCACTTTTCCAGTAACAACATACTTTGTGGTATTGCAGTAGTCTGAGTGTCTGAGTTAGTACTGGAGCATTATCAGAGCTTTCCTGTCTGATTTGTTTTGCCAGTCTGAGCTTTGCTTTTAAGTTTTGCTTAAATGAGAATATGTTTGAAATACACTTTTTCCACTTCTGTTTAGCAAGTTCAATATTCAGCCAGTTTTATACAGGGCTTTATTGTTTATCGTAGGTTGTGACCATAGTCTCTGGTGCAAGATTGTATCATTGAATTCTCGGAACAAATCTCCACACTGTCAGGATTGCCTTCACTAACAGTATGTTCATCAGTAGCGCTTGATTATTAGTGATCTCAGCGACGCTGATAACAGTTCAGGACATTTTATTCTTTTCTGTTGTGACATGCTGGAGGCAGAGAAAGGGCGAGTTAAAAAGGAATTCTCCAGCAGAGAAACAGGATGTGCCTCTGGTGCTGTGTCATGTGTTTTGTAGCAACAGAGTGTTAATCCACACATGTTAGGGGAAAAACTAGATTATTGATTATGAGGTCTGGTTACAGCATGATAAGGGTTTAGCATGTTGTCCCTGTGTCTTTGTGGGTTTTGGTGAGATTCTCCAGTGTCCTTCCACCATCAGAGAAAAGCTCCGTACCTGATGATGACTATGTATATATATATATATATATATAGTCAGAACTATAGAACTAATATATATCTATATATCTATATGTGGTAGCTCAGTGATGATGTTAGGTGTTAGACTACTGATCAGAATCCTCAGTTCAATTCCTGGGACCCTGGGTGAGGCCCTTAACCCTTAGTTGTCTAAAATGAGATAAATTTTAAGTCACTCTGGATAAGGGCATCTGCCAAATGCCAGAAATGTAATATGTTTTTATATTGCAATTATATGTATATAAAATCTGACAATTTAATTTAGCTCTTTATTTTTGTTCCTGCAAATGATTACCTGTGTAATAGGTAATCAAACTGGATTGTACTTTACTGACTCACTAACACTTTACAAATGCAGCTGTGAAGTTGGTCACAATTATCCAAAACAATAAAGTAAATCAAATAAGGGACTATCACAGATGTGGTAGAAAACAAACTTGCATGCAAGTGCTTAAACACACACACACACATACACTACACAACATAATTTCTCTGAAATATAAAATAAGCCCTTTGTTGTTTATAGAATTTACTGGACTAAGTAGAACATATGTTTAAAACCCACTAAGTGTTTGTGTGGTAAAAGCCTTACAATGCCTCACTGGAATTTATCAATCGATTACAGAGGATGGCTTGGACTTGATCTTAGTTCTGTTGCACTGTGATACACTGGCTTCACTACACCTCCAAACAGAATACGCTGTTGCATGCTGATAGGATGGCTGCTTATTAGACTGCCAGAAGATGCAGTTGTTTTGCCAGTACGCAAGGAATAACATAGAATAGACATGACCTGCAAGCTGAGTGCCACTAACAACAATTAAGATATATCTCTCTCTCACAAACACACACACACACACACACACACACACAAAAGCAGCCTGTCATTTTTCCAAGAGATTGGAAAGCGTAACCAAGACTGAGGGTGCTTACGACCAAGAGTCCTTCCATAGATGGAACAATCATCTTTAAAAAGAAATGTAGAACGAACAACTTCACCACATCAACAAATAGAAGAATTACTTACACAAGAAAAACAACATACTTTGAATCTGTGTATTATTAGTCTTAACTTATTTTATTATTATTTTGATTGTCCACTGTACACATCATTGTGCATTGAGCTGATACTTTAGTAACAGTAACGTATTTAAACAAGGACGTTAATAACATTAGTGTTAAAGTCTGAACTAACTGTGCTGTTACACAAAATAACGCACACATTCTGATCAATCGGATTCGAGCATTCAATCGTGCTGTGGTGTAAAATATTATAAAAGCTTAGAACGCAGATTCATGGATGACGTGTGAATGGTCAAAGACCATCATCCTTGTGTATGTGTTTCATCCATCCATTCTGTTCAGTATGTTGTGTTTCTTGCATATTTTCCCAGGGCAAAGTGAGCATCATCCTCCAGTAACAGTATGTTTGTTTTTGGACATCGTTGCTCTTGTTTAATATCTGATTGTTCTTTAGTGCAAAATGAATGGCCACATATTGACATTACTGGATAAGCTCCCTTAGCATTTGATAAGACTTAACAAATGCTGTTAAATTGGACTTGAAAAGCCAAGCACAACAGCACCCCTGATGGCTGTAAGCAAAATACATAGAGACAGTCTAACAGAGACTGTAAATTCATGCAGCCTATCAGTGACAGTTATGTCAGGTGACACACCGAATAAATTGGATCTCCATTTTCTGTTTGTTTCACTGCCACATTCGGGACACGTCATCACCAGTGACTCCATATGAAATACAGTCGTGGATGAGGTGGATTATTTACTCTCTCATTCTTTTCCGCCAAAATGAATTTTTAGGCTAAACAAAAGCAGAGTACCAACCAGGTGGTACTGTGCTTTTGTCCAGTCAAATTACAGAGTACACAAAAGGGCAGAAGTAAGAACAGCATACAGCTTAT
Organism: Hemibagrus guttatus; assembly: GCA_033459395.1. Classification (NCBI taxonomy): domain Eukaryota; kingdom Metazoa; phylum Chordata; class Actinopteri; order Siluriformes; family Bagridae; genus Hemibagrus; species Hemibagrus guttatus. The sequence continues at coordinate 9,621,958 of JAUCMX010000011.1, forward strand.
TTGTTTAGCAAAAACAAAAACAGAAACAAAACGGGGGGGCACGGTGGCTTGGTGGTTAGCACGTTTGCCTCACACCTCCAGGGTCGGGGGTTTGTTTCCTGCCTCCGCCGTGTGTGTGGAGTTTGCATGTTTTCCCCGTGCCTTGGGGGTTTCCTCCGGGTACTCCGTTTTCCTCCCCCGGTCCAAAGACATGCATTGTAGGTTGATTGGCATCTCTAAATTGTCCGTAGTGTGTGATTGCATGAGTGAATGAGAGTGTGTGTGTGCCCTACGATGGGTTGGCACTCCGTCCAGGGTGTATCCTGCCTTGATGCCCAATGACGCCTGAGATAGGCACAGGCTCCCCGTGACCCGAGAATAGATCGGATAAGCGTCAGACAATGAATGAATGAATGAAAAACAAAACAAAAAAAAGACATTGTAGCAAGTTAAAATATTTTAAAATTTATTATATATATATATATATATATATATATATATATATATATATATTTTATATATATATATATATATATTTTAATATATTATAAAATATAGTCAAAATGATTGCAGGTAAAGATTACCATAAACCAAATCTAAGATTATTAAAACTATTTCTAATATTTTATTTTTAAGCTGTAATGTTGTTCTGTTGGCAGATTATTTAGCTAATTATAAGGGTACATTTCAAGAAAGAAGCAAATGTATGTTTAAAGCTTAAAATATAAAGCTTAAAAATTGTAAAATATACCTAGAAACAGCATTAATAATCTTAGATTTGGTTTATGGTAATCATATTAGAAGAAATAGATTTGAGTAGAAATTATTGATAATCATTATCATGTCGTGTTCTGCAATAACAAAAAAAAAATTAAATCAAGAATGCAGCTTCCTGTTTTTTTTAGTGTGTGTGTGTGGGTGTGTGTATGCTAATTTGTCCCACTTCATTCTTATTATGCTATTGATGAGACTTTATGACATAAAGCATTGCTCAACCAAAATCTATTCCAATTTATTCTAAATCTAATCTAAGCTATTGATTAATATCAAATTTTAACCTCACATGTAATATGAATAGCTGTCTCTAAATAGTGGCATGGGAACAGCACACCTCTCAGCGACATATAAAGTGGCCTCTTACACAGTCCCAAACCTAAGGATCGTACTTATTGTCCTACTTTCATTGCCATCATCATCACTGCAGTGTTATTCGTAGCTAATTATAAGGTTATATGGCTCCCTGGAGTGTCTACCAACCCCTTTTTCGTGCCATATTTAGCCCAGAAACGTTATAGTTTTCCCTTCTATATTAATAGTATTGTACAATGCTTAGATTTTGTAAGTCATTAGATGTCTTTGAGAATATTTGTAATGTTTGAATAGCATTTTATGTTTTCTTTTTTATTCAGGTTTGCTTTCTTTATCTTTTAGACTGTAAGTTATTAAAAGGTGTCCTTGGAGGCTATGCACTGAAAATACTGTTGTGTGTGTGTCTGTGTGTGTGTCTGTGTGTGTGTGTGTGTGTGTGTGTGTGAGAAGAGCACACTAAACTGATGTGGGTGGGAGCGTGGTAGCGGAAAAACCCGCAACTGCAAATATAGCAGCCGGGAATGTGGGAAGCGTCCTGTTGTACACACACAAGTTGTTTCTCGCTGAGCTCTGACAGATTTTTTTTTTTACTGGTTTTTAAAGGTTTTTTTATTTTGTGGATAACTTTTTTTTTTTACCAGTTCACCTGTGCGATCGTGCCTCCTGGTTACCAAGCTCCATTTCTGTACATAAGCACCGGAGGGTTCTGCTGAAAGTCATTTAGGAAGGAGTAAAAGAAAGCTTTCTGTGGTTGTCGTTTGTAGCTTGTTGTATTTGAAGGACAGAATGCGCCAGTCATACACGGTGACTGTGACCGCTGAGCGTTCCACCTCTTTATTGCCGTTCATGAAAGCACACGAGCTGCGGCGGAAGAGTTCAGCTATGTCCGGCTCTGTGCTTGTGTCCACCTTCGTGGGGCTCCTGATTAATCAAGTCAAGGTATGAGTTTGTGGTGCAACTCTGATTCAGAATATTAACTGGGGATTGTGGATTTTTTTATGAACTGTTGATTTATGTGCCATTATAAGGACTTTTCATCAATGATATCAAGCAATTGTAATAAAATAAAAATTGTTTTATTTTTCTGCTTCAGTCCTTAATCTTCCTTCAGCTTAATTAACTACACCTGAATTGAAAGAAGTTTAGTGTCCTTGATTCCGATGCTCGCTTCCAAATGAATAAAATATGATTTTATTCTGGAATTACAGTAGCCGACACTACAGAAAAACTGTTCTTAATATAGGGTCTGAAGACCTCAAGGGTCCATGAAGCATAGCCAGGGGGTCTGGAAAAAATGCACATTAATTATTAACATTTAGGGGTCCAAGCACCAAAGTCAGCTCAGACCTAATGTGGATGATCAGTGGAAAGTTCAGGACTAGAAAACGATATGGCTTCAGAAAAATATTGTTTTAAAAATCTAAGTAAAGTATGGGGGGCACGGTGGCTTGGTGGTTAGCACGTTTGCCTCACACCTCCAAGGTTGGGGTTTCGATTGTGTGTGGAGTTTGCATGTTCTCCCCTTGCCTTGGGGGTTTCCTCCCCCGGTCCAAAGACATGCATTGTCGGTTGATTGGCATCTCTAAAAATTGTCCGTAGCGTGTGAATGAGAGTGTGTGTGTGTCCTGCAATGGGTTGGCACTCTGTCCAGGGTATATCCTGCCTTGATGCTTGATGATGCCTGAGATGCCTGAGGCACAGGCTACCTGAGAATAGATCAGATAAGAGGTACAGACAATTGAAAAAAAAATAATGTACATGAAATAAATCCATACTAAGCAAGGAAATGTATCTTAAAGTTAAAGAGGACCCTAGTAAGAATTGGAGCGTCGCTCTTCTTGGCATTCACACAAAGTATTAGGGGACCTCAGTGCTGTTAAACTCCCCACAGGCCATGAATGAGCAGGTGGAAGCATCCGCATAGCACCTGGTTGGTTGGTTCTCTTGGTTTTGCGGTGTAGTCTTATTTCAGTACACTCTAAGCTTTAAAGGATAAGCATTCATTTGAATGTATAATATTAAACCAATGTCCCTTGCTTCTACATTTATTTTTAAAGAAAGTCAACATTGGAGATGTTGTTTGACCATGTTTGACATATATTCACACACATTCTTAATTTTACTTTGTTATCTGCACTGTTCCGGTCTGCTAGCCTGGTATCTCTTGACCATTGCGTCATCCTTGCTGTTTGGCATGTTTCTGGCTGAAGTACTTCTGAGTATCAGCTGTGGAATTCTGGGAAGTTTCCTTTTCAGACTGCAAACATAGCAACACGTCATGCACAAGTCCTTGGAAGTGTTCTGTCAGATGCAGGCTATATTGTGGTGTATAACTCATGGAAACTTGACTGTGAATGCTATGAATGAGTCAGAGGGACTCTGTAATATCATTAGCATGTGCTATAATAGAGCAGATTAGCTTTATTGTCTCTGTATTAGTACAGTTGTGGACATGGACTGTAACACTCGCTTGTTGAATATCCCATTCCAGATTAATCGCCCTTCCCTGTTATAATAAGCTCCACTCTTCTGAGAAGGCTTTTTATTAGATTTTGGAACGTGACTGTGGGGATTTGTGAACATTTGGCCACAAGAGCATTAGTGAGGTCAGGCACTGATGTCAGGTGAGGAGGTCTGGGGTGAAGTCAGTGTTCTTGTTCATCCTAAAGGTATTCAGTGACATTGAGGCCAGGGCTCTGTGCAAACATTTGAGATCTTCCACTCCAACCTCAGCAAACCACGTTGTCATGGAGATTGCTTTGTGCACAGGGTTATCGTCATGCTGGAACATGTTTGGACCTCTTAATTCCAGTGGAGGGAAATTGTAATGCTGCAACACATGAAGACATTATATATGTTTGGATGTGATGGTCAGGTGTCCACATGCTTTTGGCCGTATAGTGTATTGAAAAAATTAAATCCTGTGGGAATAAATGATATCTGTAAAATTGATATGAATATAAAACCTTTAATAAAAATATGAAGGTCAGTAAATTAATAAGAATGAAGTAGGAAGAAGATCTGTGTCTATGTGTACAGGTTTTTAGATAAATGAAATATAGATATTATCAGCTCATCAGTTTTGTGCATTGAGTTTGACAGGAATTAGAGCGATCTTCAGCAGGGATTATTTGAAAAGAGTGATGGCATGACATTATTGATACAATGTCATGTGCTTCTCTGCCCTTTTCTCTCAAGTAACACGTTAGAGGGCAACGCAGGCTGTTTTGTATATCCGGCATCATCATCGACCGCATTCTTTAGACATATCACATAGCTTTCTGTGTGTTTGTGTTAGAATACAGCATACTAATCAACGATTTTGTATTAAGCTTTAATGTGTAGTATTAATGTTTAGGATTAAAAGCAGAGGTGAGACATTACTGAGCTAGTTCGCATGCGTTGTGATTGTGAATGTGTCCTCTACGTGCTAACCTCCTGTGGGCCTCTGTTCTGGCCCCTTGGGGTGCTGGCAGAGTGACAGGTAGCAAGTGAGTGTGGCTTGTTTATGAGCAGCTGGCTGAAACAGGAAGGACAGGACACGGTGTTCTCCAGCTTTCTAAGACGTTCTGCCAGCTCAGCATGAAGTTTTGGGAGCATGGTGGGATCTCATTTGAAGTTCATAACCATCTTTTTTTCTCCTACAAGTCACTGTAGGAATCTTGTGTAGATCATAGGTTCTAGGGTGAAGGCAGTGTTTCTAGATTTCCTGAGCAAATGGATGAAGTAAGCATATAAAATATATAATTTATTTAACTTTGGTCCTTTGAAACAATTGCTCATGTCAAAGGCTCATGATTACATTTGACTGCTTCACTGTTAACAACTTTTCTCGATTTTATAGTGAATGGGATGTTTGATGTGAGGTGAATAGCTTATTTGTAGTGATGAACTGTATGCAGGGTGTTTGCTATTTGTGTGAATATTACAAATGAATGTTCAGAATAATTTTTCAATTGCATTAGATTTGATTACACATTTGAATATAAATTGCATGCCAGATATGCTCCAGCGCATTTTTAGATTTAATCTGTGGTATCCTTTGTACTATGTATTTGGTTACCATGAAAGCAGTTTAGACATATTTCCAAGTATTTATCAAATAAAGCCAGGACAATCTGCGTGACCACCACAGTGGTGCAGCTTTCAATAAGCCTGAACAGTGTGGCCTTTTAAGGCCTTTTTACTTCAAATGTTCTATTTATATGACCAAGTTTTATTATGAACATGTGCGTCGTACAGTCAGGGGAAATAAGTATTCAGACAAGTCGATGTTGTTATTTAATGTAACAGCCCCATTTAATGATGCAGATACTTCTGTACTTTACAGTGGGTATGGTGTGTGTCACCTGTTATCTGTTATCTTGAGACTTAAAAAAGGGAAATCATAATAATATATGCTGTAGATATAGTATAATGGTATTTGTTAGCTATGTAATCATATTATAATTCACCACACCAAATAAAACCAGGAAGCTTTTTGTGCAAATGGTCTAGCTAACAGTAGTCCAGTTAGAAAATAAAACAGCCATAGGGAAATGTGTCAAAATCGTATATAATCATGAGATCACGTTTTTTTTTGTGTGTGTGTGTGTGTATGTTTTGTTTTGTTTTTTTTACATATGATTACATATGCTTAATGCTCATAGACATATTGCATATGACAGGCCATATATGCATGTGAGTTTTTTGTGGTTCTGTTGATTCTCTGTTTCAAGGATGAGTGTCTCATCTACAGTTTCAACAGTGCAGAACCAAACAGAATATGGCGATTCCATCAGAAATGGTGCAGTACTTGTCGTTGCAAGATGTAAATAAATTCATGTTATATAACTATAAAGAATTTCCCAGTTACACAATTACACTTTTGACCATATCATACACAGTTATAGAAACGAAATTAATTATAATCGCACTATCTGCTGTCAACCAGATGTGAATGGCTTCCCTTTTAATCTGGTTCCTCTCAAAGTTTCTTCCTCATGTCATCTAACAGAGTTTTTCATTGTGACCATCGCCTCTGGCTTGCCTGTTAGGGATAAATATATACATTGATATCCTGAATTTATATATTTCTGTAAAGCTGCTTTGTGACAATGGGCATTGTTAAAAGCACTGTACAAATATAGAATTGAGTTGAATTGAGCTTTTGCTGTACTGTAGCAATAACCAGCAGGCAGGAGGTCATCCATTATAGTGGCTTTTAGAGTGAACATTTTTGTTCCTCCATTTTGAAATGAGATTTTTTTTTAAATGTCATTATTACAGATGGCTACAAGTCGGGTCTTACATTACATTTGAAGCCGCATTACAGAAGTACCTGTTACATATTGCTGTCTTGGGGGGAAAAAACACTCAAATAGCATGAACGTCTTTGAAGTCATTATCTAAAGCAAGTGCACAGCATCACATTATAGTTAATGCACTAGCTTGTTTACAGTACAATAAATGAGTTTATATTTATGGTCTGTACACACACAGGAGGCCTCAGAGTAACATGTACAAATGTACCCTCAGTTGCTGTAAAAATAGATTCCTAGCTCAGAAATCTGTCACCAACCAGCTGCTGTTAGGGCACCATAGCTGCAATGTACAACAGATCATCCAATGTGTAAAAGAAACATGATTCTATATTTGGCATTAATGATATAAGTGAGCCGAGTACAACAAATCCAGCTGAAGTGTCTGCTTTCAAAATGACACAACAAGCAGGTTCCCAGTACTAGTGCTGTTATGATTCTTCACTCAGCTGTTTGAAGGAACTGCAAAAACTTTGGTGCAGAGCATCTTAATACGTTCCTAAAATTGTATGGAAATAAGGATTTGGATAATCCGCACTTAATTAAACAAGTTGTTTGATGTTAGTATTGGGAAATGGTTAGTTGGTAGCTGCTTTCACAGGAACAATGAAGTGTCTGTTCCCCTTATATTCCCCAGCATTTATGAGGAAAGCTGTGACCGTGGGGCGTCAGGTTGCTGTGCGATAGTGGTGTGGCCAGCATCTAGCTGAGGACTATAAACAACATCATGGTCACCACACTGCTCAATCAAGTTGTAGCTCAGAGTGGATTGTGTTTCTTTTCCTCTGCTTGAATGCTTGAGAAAAAACAGCACAGTTTCTAGTGTCAACCGTGTCGACTCCATTAATGTGCAATTTTTGCCTAACCAGTCCCTCACTCAGTCTACATGGTGTCCGAAATGTCAGGTAACAATGTCTGTAATTAAGCAAATATGCAACTTGGAGAATACTTAGAGCAGAAAGGTGAACATGTAAAGCATATAAAATAATTTTTCAATTATTTTTCAGACCTCCCTACATATATAATAAGGGAAACATTTCCACATGGTGGAATTTAATCTGCAAATATTTTAAATAACAAAGGTGTTGAATTTATAAGTGACCAATGTCTTTTTACACATTTCACAGAGCTCCAAGGCTGCCAAAGGCCTTGTGGGATTAAAGAATCTGGGCAATACAGTGAGTACCACAAACTTTTTTTCCTGTGATAGGATTTTTAGAAACCATATGGCTGTATATCTAAATCTTGATTATTAAAAAGGGATCATCTGAATTTAAATCTGTTTAACCTGTACTACCTTTTATCTTCTGTTCCAGACCAATCCAGCTGGTCAAAGCGTTTCAGTATCACTTTCACATTCCTTTTCGTCCCTCCACTTGAGCTTTTTTCTCATGCTATTTCATTGCCTTGGAAATTCAGTTAGGTTGCTTTTGCCAGGCAACAGTAATCAGGCAGTCCAAAAATAAATCATTAGGCCCTTCACACTAAACTAGATTGAGCTGGTGCTCTCACTGCTCCTCCAGTTTATACCAAACCTTTTTAGAGCTTTCTATGACCTACAATGTGGTAGTTTTTAACATCCTGTCTTCTGTCTGTTTTTGCAGTGCTTTATGAACTCCATCCTCCAATGTCTTAGTAACACACACAGTTTGAGAGACTACTGTCTGCACAATTCCCACCGTCGAGACCTCAACAACAACAACCGCACAAACACTGCACTAATGGAGGGTAAGAGCACTGACAGGATTTCTGTGTGTTCCTCAAGTTAAAGCACAAGCCCTGGTCATGACAACGCTCACATCAATCCTTCATCTCTAACATCACAGAATTTGCCAAGCTCATTCAGACAATGTGGACGTCGTCGACCAGCGATGCTGTCAGCCCTTCCGAGTTCAAAACGCAAATCCAGAGATACGCGCCCAGATTTGTCGGCTACAAGTAAGCTCAGTCATGACCTTAAGCTCTTGGTTAAACCTGAACACTTGGAAGAAAACTGTTGTCCCAAGTGTGTTGGTGTATAGATTTCTTAGGTTTTTTTTTACTTCTGTTACCCAGCCAATACTGAGAGAAAGACTTTTGTGTTTTCCAGCCAACAAGATGCTCAGGAGTTTCTGCGCTTCCTGCTTGATGGCCTGCACAATGAGGTGAACAGGGTTACGGTACGGCCACGCGCCAACACTGAGGACTTCGACCACTTACCGTAAGTGTGTGTGCATATGATTTTGACTCAGGCCGAGTGGCTGAAAAATGTTAGGAAAGCAAAATCTTTCTAATAAAAAGCAGAATCATTTTAATTGTAGATTGAAAACTTGCTTTTTTTTCCAGGCTTATGTCTACTGTATCTGTAAATTTGCATTGCAATTTTGCACTACTTTGGGTTTAGATTTTAGTGTTTTCTTCAAATTTTTTTTACACATTAATCAGTAATGGTAGATTACTGTGATATAGCACTGTGATATATTGGATGGAAAAATGTAAAGATACAAAGATAAATATATTTATTACTTTGAAAGTTTATTTTACTCACAGTGTCAATGACTAACTCTGCATTTCCTCCTGCAGTGATGATGAGAAGGGGAAAAAGATGTGGAGCAAGTATCTGGAGAGAGAGGACAGTAAAATAGTAGGTATGTTTACACAGGTCCACTCACAAGGTCTCAGGGTTATTAGGTGAGTTACAGCAGAGAACTCACCAAGCATATTTCAGCTGGGGTGGACAGTACACATACCTTGCATGTATGAAATATATAATTAAATATAGTTACATTTATAGTTACAGCAGTTAATACTTGTCATATCTGGTATGCATTCATATGTCTTCAGACTTGTTCGTAGGGCAGCTGAAGAGCTCTTTGACCTGCACTGAGTGTGGCTACTGTTCCACTGTGTTTGATCCCTTCTGGGATCTTTCCTTACCCATCTCCAAGGTCAGTTCAGTTCAGCTCAGTTGATCTCTCACACTCATGCTGTTGCTGTGCTCTGTAATGTAAGTGCAGTACCATGAGAGGATTTAAGCGATGTCTGACAGTGTGTATTGCACCCAGAAGGGCTACGGAGAGGTCAGTCTGATGGACTGCATGCGACTCTTCACTAAAGAAGACGTGTTGGACGGAGATGAGAAGCCGGTGAGGATGCTTTGATTACATCCTGCCTGCTTCTGTTGATATTTTGCTATTTTTCAGAACAACGTTCCTAAAGATCACATTTCCCTCTGTCTCCACAGACATGTTACAGATGTAAAGCCAGAAGAAAATGTACAAAGAAGTTCACAATTCAGAAGTTCCCTAAAATCCTAGTGCTACGTATCCTTCTGCATGACTATTTTATAATACTCTTTTTAATGTTTTGGTTTTTTTTTTTCATTTTTTTATTTATTTAATGGAAGAAATACAGGAGGGTTTGTTGTTTAAAATGTCTCATGTACTTCTGAGTGGAAGCATTCATTCTGATAGCTGGGGACTGGAAGGGGGAGAGATGAAACTTGATAGGATAATGTTATTTTGCTCATGTCTGTGCTTGTGTGCGGGCATAGTTACATATCAGACAATATCATTTAGTGATAGTTGAAGGTCATTACATTTTGTTGGAAGGTTATGTTAAAAAAGAGGATATCTTTTAAATGATTAATACTTATGAATTATTCACAATATGGCTAAGGAAATGAAGAAGGCAGTTTTGATTTCAGGCTGTGTTTAAGTAGCATAAGTTTATGGATGTGTCCTGTAACATGATACATGCTCAGGCAGCAGAGATCGATCGATCGGTAGATAGATAGATAGATAGATAGATAGATAGATAGATAGATAGATAGATAGATAGATAGATAGATAGATAGATTGATTAGATTGATTGATTGATTGATTGATTGAATTTTTCATGTTTATTGCCTGATAGACTGGAGGGACAGTCTTTCCTTGATTCACACTCTCAGATCTGAAGCGTTTCTCAGAAGCTCGAGTCAGATCAAGCAAACTGTCGACTTTTGTCAACTTCCCCATGAAGGACCTGGATCTCAGGGAGTTTGCCTCTGACAGAAGCAGTTAGTAATGTTCCATGTTACATGAAACAAAAATATAACAACCATGTCTTATTTAGTCTGGCTTGTTCACGCATGATACAGAATTAAAAAAATGTCGACACAGGCTCAAACCAGTCACATATAAACCTAGCCACTCTGTGATGTAGAGTTTTATAAGATTCCATGTTAACTAGACCAACTTTTGTCAGCAAAGGAGAATGTAAAAAATCCAGGAACCTCTTTATTACAGATTTATTTAATGAACTGTTCAAATGCTGTGATCATTATTCACATGTGGTAAATAATGTTCGCACTTTCTTAGTGCTAAAAGGACATTTTCACTGACAACACAATGAATCCAAGATGACGTTATTTATAGTCCTAGTTGTTTATTTAGGTTTGAATTAAACCCATTTGATTGACATGACCAGTTTAACAGGCTAATAATTGTTAAATTAAAAAAAAATTGCTAATAATAAAACTTTAATAAATAAAACTTTGGTAATGGTAGGTTGTGATTTCAAAATAAATACCAAGTAAAAAAAAAAAAAAAAACAGACCTCCTGCCTGTCCTTCACGCCCTTCGCCTCTGGGGGAACCACTGACCTAGACAATGTGAAAATTATACCGTAAAATAATCGTCTGAGGAACAATGGTTAGAATGTAGGAAAAAAAGTGTAAAGGATTATCGTGTTCTATGTGATGTATTGTGCATGTAGTGTAGATTGTAGCTCTCTGTGTTCTCACTGTTTAAAGTACGTGATTGTTCTCTTCAGTATAACATCATGTCTCACTTTGTCTGCAGGTAGTGCAGTGTATAACCTGTATGCAGTGTCCAATCACTCAGGCACCACCATGGGGGGACATTACACAGCATACTGCTGCAATCCTGACTCAGGAGAATGGTATACCTTTAATGACTCCAGGTACTTATTCCACATGAATAAGATATTGAGTTCAACTGAATTTGGTTTACCAGTTCTATCGCTTTGGTTCTGCATGAAGTTTCTGAATTTGCTTGTTGCCATCTTCCAGCTCCTTTTTTTTCTACCAGCTATTATTGTTTTGCATTTTCTCTCTCCCCATGACGCCCCCACACTCACTTCTGCTCTGTAACCTCTCTCCCACTCACATTCTCTGTTTCTTGGTGAAAAGTGGCTGCCATTTTCATGCTCATTACCACATCTTTAGATCGCTCTTCTCAGTGCTGGTTCACCTCTAGTGTCTTTGCATTTTCCATCTCCTATGTATCTATATTGGAGCCTTATTCTTAGTGTTTGATATTTTCTGCAACAGTTTTTTAGTAGTGAGGAAAACAAGCAAGAGAGAACAATAAAAGACGGAGGTTGTTATCATGTTGAGTAAGCACGGCTTGAAATGATTACTTACTAGTGTTTTAACACCATGAGCTAGCTAACTAATCTCCACCAGACTGACGCTTTGACCAGTGGATTTTACTAGATTATTGTGGTGGCACGCTGTTGTTTTATGAATTCAGCATCCAGACATGGAACATTGCAGAATAATGTATAGGTTTATTCTAAATATCATTATATTAATGTTATAACTTACACATTTTTTGCAATGGCAATATTTTGGTTTGTAAAATGCTGCCAAACTACTGAATTTTATAACAACTATCCATAGTGGCTGGTGAGCTCCAAACATTATTTCATGCCATGTACATAAAACAAACATGTTCCATAGGACTTTTGGTTCTGCTCTGTTTTCTTACAGAGTAACAGCAATGTCCACCAGTCAGGTGCGCAGCAGTGACGCGTACGTCCTCTTCTACGAGAGATCCGGCTTATAAGGGGCTTACAAGAGACAGAAGGAGCGAGGCCATGACCCTTGAGTGTCATCACTTCTCAAGCAGCACTCCGCACAGAAAGAAGACACTGTCGCCTCCTGCTGGACACCTCACAGAATTAAATGTAACGTTCTTACTGGCGCTCTTCTGCTGTGTCCAGTTCATTTTCATTGGGGAGGTCTGGAGTGTCCTGATGCCTCCATGTATGTGTGTGAGAGTGTGTTTATGGGCGTGTGTGCGTGCATGTGTGTGTGTGTGTCTGAGGGCAGCTCCTTGGGAGATACCATAGGGTACTAAAACCCCCTTGACTCCGTCTCACAAGTCTCTCGCTATGCACTGCAACAGAACTCTGGTCACAACTGCGCCTTGTTCAAGATCGCCTCAGTACATGGACTGATTTAAGATAGAAGTGTTTTCTCATCAATCGTATCGTTTTTATTTGTATTCCCTACACTCGAGGGGAAATGAACTGGTATAAGGCTCCCTCTTCTGAGGAAGACCAGATTTACAACCTCGAAGCTGCAGCTCATACACTTATTTGAGCCCAACGGTTTTGTTACACATGTCTGCTTTTTATTCCGTAACTAGGTTTTTGATTTGTTTCACCTGTCAATTGCTATCCACTCCATTCTCTCACTCTTCTTACTCTCCTGAGGGCTGAAAGGGGCAAAAGGTCTGTGGAAGGTGTCGTGTTGAGAGGAGGCCGTGTGACCCACGGCGTATTTTTATTCAGTGTGGCTGCTACTGACCTGATACTCAAATGCTGTGAACGAGAGGACAGTCGAGTCGAGCTGATTAGAGTTCGTTTGCTAGTCCTGATCATGCAGATTGGTTTATCTTTGATTTCATGCCATTGAACAACATGAAAAGAAGGTTTTGTGGGTTAAAAAAAAAACACTATCTGTATATTTTTATATATGATGCAATATAGAGAATGTATTATACTGTGGTGCTGAAAATGACCTGTTACTGTTTTCAGTTAATTTAACAGGAGAACGAGAATGGATACTATTTATGCTCACAAGTCACTTTTTCACAGTGGCAGTCAAAGTATATATGAAATAAATTTTAGAGAAAGACCTAACTTGTGTATCTGTGTTTATTCAGATTCTGAATTAAGAAGATTGTAATGTAATGAATGTTATTCAGAGGGTTCAAGTATAATAAGTAATGTTCTCTACTGCCCTCCTCAGGCAGATAACAGCGCATGCTCGTAAACAGAAAAAGAAAACCTTTTTTTTTTTTTTTTGTTAGTTTGTTTTTTAACGTCCAGCCACAAAAGTAGAAGGTAGACTATTTGATGGGCCCCTCCTTTATTGAAACAACTAATTCCATCCATCCATTCATTTTCTATACCTGCTTATCCTACTACTGGGTCATCAGGAACCTGGAGACTATGGGCACAAGGCAGGGTACACTCTGGACAGGATGCCAGTCTATCGCAGGGCCCAATCACACATACTATGGACAATTTAGAGATACCAATCAACCTACAATGCATGTCTTTGGACTGGGAGAGGAAACCGGAGGAAACCCCCGAGGAACAGGGAGAACATGCAAACTCCACACACACACACACACACACACACACACGTATTGGAGGCAGGACTCAAACCCCCAACCCTGGAGGTGTGAGGAAAACATGCTAACCACTAAGCCACCAATTTTTGGTTTAATACTCATCAAATATCCAGTCTAAGCCCAGGATTAGTCTTGAGAGCACTACATAAACATCATACTTCTAAACCAGACTCAAACCCATTTTTATTTTATTATTCTCACCCTATGAATGATTTATTTCAATGTGCTCTTCTAAATGTTCATAAGACCTCATACAAATGATCTTGAACTTTTTTATTGTATCAAAACAACAGATTACAACTTCCAAAGAAATGACCAGGGTAACAAGCTGTAAAGAAGGAAATACAATGAATATGATGTGCTGATGATAGGAAGGCACAAGTGTTTTTTCCCCTATATTATAATATACTGTATTAATACCTATGGTTTTGGAATAGGAAGTTTAACAAGGGCACATGGGTGTGATGGTCAAGTGTCCACATACTTTTGGCCATATAGTGTACATTCATCAAAATAATAACAGTGGAGGGAAACCCACCTTGTTTTGGAAGAAATGACACTTCATTCCTCTGAACCTTGACCCTGTAATCACTTATCCAGGATGCAGGATTTTTGAAACAACTAACACCATTCATTCATTCATTGTCCACCGCTTACCCGATCTATTCTCGGGTCACAGGGAGCCTGTTCCTATCTCAGGTATCATCAAGGCAGGATACACCCTGGACAGAGTGCCAACCCATCGCAGGGCACACACACACACTCTCATTCACACACTACGGACAATTTAGAGATGCCAATCAACCCATAATGCATGTCTTTGGACCAGGGGAGGAAACCGGAGTACCCGGAGGAAACCGCCGAGGCACAGGGAGAACATGCAAACTCCACACACGGCGTAGGCAGGAATCGAACCCCCAACCCTGGAGGTGTGAGGCAAACGTGCTAACCACCAAGCCACTGTGCTTCCCCCCCCGACAACACTAATGACATGAAATTCTTTTACAAACTATTAGAAACTTATTTAATTCTGCTAATTTACATCTTTGATAGACCTCAGGCTCTGACATTGAAATGAAAGCTCTCAAGCACTATATCTAGCTATTTTTCCAGTTATTGGCACTTTTAAAGAAAATTTAAAAAACAAGAAAAACATCAACATTGCCTTTCTGGACAGCAATAAAACGACAGAGGAGCACAGGTCAAATAAAAAATTATTACAGTTCCCCATCTAAATACAATTCTGTCTGAAAGTAAATTATTGGCAGAGAAACAAAATTAGACCAAAATACAAAGTTTTTTTCAGGCAGTTTACCAGAATTAGACATGAATTTGAGGTCTGACAGTTTGTTTGTTTCCACAAACTCAATGTGACTGTCAATCATCAAATAATAACAGGTTAATAAACTAGAAAACATGGCTAACCCTTTAGTTCCCACAGCTGGAGAAAAGCACGGCTCAACATCTGCCTGGAAGAAGAAAATCAAGAAAGAGCTCAGCAGGAAACACTATCTTTGCGAAGGAAGGGTGTTGAGGCTGGAGAGAAGACCAGACAGTGTAGACAGACATGGCTGGATAGACTGACTGCCGTAGATACTCCCAGCTGGAGTAGTTTTGGTTTAGCTAGTGCAATGCTTATGAGACAGGAAATACTACGCAGTGTGCGGTTACGTCTTAGAAGATCTCAAGCCTTCCTGATGGTCATCCCAGTGGATGCTTTCAGCAACCAGGATTGCATGAGCCTCCTGGAAAACATGAGCCTCCTGGAAAACATGAGCCTCCTGGGATGTGTGTGGTATCTCACGGTGGTGCTCTTAATCCTGGGGCGATGAGCTGAGAGGAAAGAACATTGAAAAACATTTGAAAAAGAGCGGTAAACATCTCCAGAAGAGAGAGGTCCTGATGAGAGACAAGCAACAGTTGAACTGAGAATCAGCCGCCATCAGGTGTGTTTTTAGTATTAATGAAGAAATTAGGGCAATTTAATAGAATGGATTTATTTATTACGCTATGTTGTGTTAATAGAATTCTAATGTTTCATCTAGTCTCTGTCATTACATAGCATTCCAAGTACTGATTTATAGTAATGCTATCTGGTGTCTCCCAGAAGAATATAGGTTTCATTTTAAGTCTGGTTCCGCTCAAGGTTTCTTGCTGTAGGCTGTCTTAAGAAGCGTTCACACATACAGCAACTCGCAACACAAAAACAACCGATCATTCATTCATTCATTTATTCATTCATTGTCTGCCGCTTATCCGAACTACACTCGGGTCACGGGGAGCCTGTGCCTATCTCAGGCGTCATTGGGCATCAAGGCAGGATACACCCTGGACGGAGTGCCAACCCATCGCAGGGCACACACACTCTCTCATTCACTCACACAATCACACACTACGGACAATTTAGAGATGCCAATCAACCTACCATGCATGTCTTTGGACCGGGGGAGGAAACCGGAGTACCCGGAGGAAACCCCTGAGGCAAGGGGAGAACATGCAAACTCCACACACAAGGCGGAGGCGGGAATCGAACCCCCACCGTGTCCCCCCAACTGATCATTCATTTCTAGCAAAAGCTGGCGATCTGAACCACTAAATGTGGGTGTGTCCAATGACATCACAAAGTTGAGAAAAGTTTAACTCTATGCAAATACTGCCATATCTCCCTCCAGAATGTTTCATCTGAGAAGCCCGAAAACAGATTTATTGTCAAAAGTGGAATGCTACTTGCACCACCCACTGATAAACATTATTACTATGGCAACCAGTAGTAGGACCGCCTACTGCAGACTTCATAGTACAGCATCTAGTGACTTGCAGTGATGTATAACTGGTAGCTTGGCACAGCTAGTGTGCACCACATCCTGTTGAACTGCTCTTATAATATTTATTCAATTATTATATATTTTGATTTATTAAAGTATGGCACATCATCTTTTTAACGGTTTCATAATTATAATACATCTAATGTATTAATTGTAATGTATCTTGACTGTCTGAAATTAGTTCCTGCTATGACATACACCGATCAGGCATAACATTATGACCACCTGCCTAATATTGTGTTGGTCCCCTTTTTGCTGCCAAAACAGCCCTGACCTGTCATGCACTGTGCATTCTGACACCTTTCTATCAGAACCAGCATTAACTTCTTCAGCAATTTGAGCAACAGTAGCTCCTCTGTTGGATCAGATCACACGGGCCGGCCTTCACTCCCCACGTGCATCAATGAACCTTGGCCGCCCATGACCCTGTCCCCTTTTACCACTTTTGATAGATACTGACCACTGCAGACCGGGAACACCCCAAGAGCTGCAGTTTTGGAGATGCTCTGATCCAGTCGTCTAGCCATTACAATCGCATTCACTCCAATCTTTACGCTTGCCCATTTTTCCTGCTTCTAAAACATCAACTTTGAAGACAAAAATCACTTGCTGCCTAATATATCCCACCCACTAACAGGTGCCATGATGAGGAGATAATCAGTGTTATTCACTTCACCTGTCACTGCTCATAATGTTATGCCTGATCGTTTTACGTACTAACATTTAACTGTACACATTATTCAGTGACATTAATCCCTGGCTACATTGCTGAGAGGAACTACAGATGTGATGGATATATTTATTCGGTTGTGAATACAAATGCTGGAGTATTCCTTTACTAAATCCTATTCATATATTAGATTTTTCTCCTGATTTATTTGAGAGACTATTAATTCATCTGAATGGCTGCTGAATCACTGACAAATAACCACAACATCCATAGACCACTTTGTGACAGCACCCATGAGAGGAGGCAGTAACAGTTTATATTTTATAATTATATAGAAATGATTTTATTTGTATGTTGGACTGAACTACTTATTGGTTGTCCTGTAACAAGATCCCAAGTTATAAAATCTATATTTCATGTTCATGCAAAATGCACAATGAACATGGTACAATGCAGAAAGAGAGCAGGTGGCTCTGCTGAACCACAGTTTTGAGTCCACATAGAACAGAGGTGTTGTTGAACTGATTACAATATTGTCAGTAAAAAATAAAAAATAAAATACAGGAACTTTGAGGTTTCCATTGTACTGGCTGTATTATATGAGACGGTTATTTACTTCAAGAATTCAAGGGAATCTACATTCTACCTTCAGACAAGTTTGACCTGCTCTGTGCACCAGTCACTTTAAAAAAAAAAAAAAAAAATTCCTGTGTACACGGTGCTCAGAGCCTGACAATGGAGTGACATCTATAGGCTACAGGACTGTGAACGGATTCAATAGGACATAAAAGGAGACAGGAGAAAATCTTTCTGGAATTTTTTCCTGCCTGTACACTAAAAGATTTGTGATGGTAAAGTTTGAGAAGAAAATGATAACCACAAAATGACAGCAAAGAAGAACAGACTGGAGACAGCATCAGTGCCAGCGCAGATCTATAACACCAGGAGGTTCTTATTAACACATGTACAGGTGAAAGCAGGCCGCTTTTGCAGTGCTTTCAGTTCAGTTTTTTTAAACTGGCCTTCAATGTGCACGCAAACACGCACCTGTATATATATATATATATTTACACAGTATCATACATACACGCATATATACAGTATCACTCATACACACACAGGGTCAGGGAAAGGCTGAGCCAGCTTGGCTGCGTACTGCTTGGCAGAGAGAGTTCACATTAGCATTTCTGCTTCGTATCCATATCTGGCTGCATTCCAAAAGGAATGTACTTCATAGAGCACAGGGTTTCTGAATTCTGAGCTGCCGTGCAAAGACAAACGTGAGGTCTCTTCCATGAGGGCTGCATAAGAGTCAGAATGGCAGTAGTGGGTAAGTATCAAACTGCTAAAAAATGACTTGTGCTCTTGGATTGAGTGGCAGGGAATCCCATGACAACTCCTACAACTGCCTTCATTCCATAACAAACGAAAAAACCAAACATCGCACATGCACATTCAAATATTTACACAATGCAAATGTCAGTTTATATATAAAAAAAAAAATAAATCCAGTATTAATATAAACATAACGCATGTTTCTATATTAACAAAAACTAAATGAAAAAGTAACTACTCAAGTATCTTGACAGTTATTTTCGACGAATGTCACGAATGATCGTGATCGCAGAGAAAGCTGGGAAAACTCTCATTCCTGCACATGACAAGCATTTGAATTTCTCTTTACAGCCTGTTGAGCCAGGCAGCAAGTCAAGCCACAGAGAACAGCTCAATGCGGGTTTTCCACGTCTTTTCCACGTTTGTGTCAATAAAGTGCGTTTGGAAAAAAAAAAAAAAAAAGAAAAGAAAGAAAAAAAGAAAAAAGATCACGTTACAAATCTCAGACTGCTGTGCTAAAGACAGCTGAGTAAAATGCATGTGCGTGGTGTGCTAGTGTAGTCCGATGTGAGTCTGACTCAAGAAAAGCATCCAAACATAACATGATAACACTAATATCCTCTTAAAACCAATAAATAATTGCAACACTATCACAGAATACAGTATTTAAAAAAAAAAAGAAAAAAAAGGAGTTTTAAAAAAAAAGACCAGATCTCAGTGTAAAAAGAGGAAAAAGCTAAAAGAGGTGTTCTGAGAAGAACTGCTGAAACAAACAGGAGACAGTTCACCGAGTCCAGAGCTTCTTTTTTGATAACAGATTCTGTATTGTTGTTGCATTTTATCTTTGGTAGTGATTTGGTGGAAGAGGTCCTTTATTTAAAAAAATAATACTTTTGTTGGTTCAGGTGATTTCATGAAAATAAGAATCAAAAAGGAAAAGTGCTCTGGCTGCTACGAAGTCGGAGAAGTGGGAGTGAGAGGATCCTCTAGTCTGAGTGAGTTGGAAGGAGGATGGTCCCTGTGGCCAGTGGTGTGTGTGTTTGTGTGTGTGTGTTCTATTCATACAACGTGACAGTGCAGTAACACAGCGCAGAGATCCTCCGGTCCACACTCGCCTTATCTGTTTACAAACACACAGGAAAGACACATTATCAGCATGGAGAGGACTGGAATAGACAGTGTATGAGTTCCTCCTATAGAAAGAGGCTCTCAAAGTTTTTTTGTAACCAGAGACTCCTTTTACTGTAAAATATATTTCAGAAATCCCTCAAGATTTATTTCATAAACATAGATCTTTTTATTCCTGAACTTGTTCCAGAAGAACACATTTAGTCAAAACATTATTTCTAGCTTTACTTTAGCCTGAGTGATTTCATTCTGGATTAAATCCATTCAAAAGTGACCAGTCAAACAGGCTAATAGCTACAAGAACTTAATAATAAATAGAATTTTGATAACATCAGGTTGTGATGTTATGACTAAATCAAAACTCAATGGCCCCTTGGCCATGCTTAATAGACCTTTGATAATCCACACACTCCACTTTGAGAAGCACACTCCTTTAGTCTCAAAGTGCCAGTTTAAGGCATATTGTGTGTGCTGTGATACTTACACTTCATGACGTTCTCTACATCTGCTGGATCCTGCAGGATCTTTGTGAGGCCCTCCAACAGCATAGCAGCTTTGTTATAGCGGTATGCAATATCTTCGGTCTGCTGGAACATTTCGTCCAGTGCTGCCGACTGGACCTGTCCCAAACACAAAGACTGTGTCAATCGTTTACACAGAGACAAGACACATGTACGAGCACATGCTATTGTCTGTCTCGCTCACCATCTCCACAGCATGGTTGTATATGAGCTTCTCAGCGGTCACGCTGTTGATCTCGTCCACAAAGCGCTGCTTGTCTGAGAAGAAATGGTTCAGTTTGTCCGTGAGCTGGCGGCACAGGGAGATGCAGCTCTTGTAGCGCTCATTCAGGCTTTTAACCACTGCAGAACACAAGAGCAGAGATTGAGAATTTTTGTCTGAAACAGTTTCTATGTGTCTTAATGGTAAATGACATTTGTAATTATTTCTGTCAAATGTCAGCGCTTATAGTCACTACACTATTTTGGAATAGGGCAGAGGTTCCCAAGCAACAAGCCACAGATCGGTATCAGGTTGTAACCAGGCATTATGTTTCCCACAGAGGGGAAAAGACTGATAAACATATCAGAGGCTAACAAATGGATCAAAAAATAAAAACTATTAGGAAAGGAGCTTTCTGAACAATGTCTTTACTGGGTGATATCCCTGTCCTTATGAGGACATTTGGCCCACGTCCACACACACACACACACACACACACACACACACACACCTGCTCACCTTGTTTGACAGCAGTGGAGGGGTTCAGCTTGGCAGACTTGATCTGAGCTTTGGCCAGGTGCAGCGAGGATGCGAGGAGCTGAGCAGCCTTCATGTACAACACCAGCTGCTCCACTTGCCTACAGTGGGTGATATGATGGAGTATAAATGAGTGCTGGAATATGTGTGCTGTGTAGTTTTGCCTAAACATGTGCTCTAGACTTTCTGGTACAAATGTACTCAAATTAACACTGTATGTTAGTAGAATACATATATGTTACCATTTGAATAAAATACATTGTGTGAGTTAAAAATAAAAAAGTAGACAAAATCATATTGAAATGGAATATTTAATTATAAATTCAAATCTAATCTCATTTGGCTTAGTTTGACTGAGAAACAGATTAAATTAAGTAAAGCTAAGAATTAAATATCAGGGTGCTCTGTATGTGTGTGTGTGTGTGTGTGTGTGTGTGTGTGTGTGTGTGTGTGTGTGTTTGTCTGTGTATCTCACCCCCACTCCTTGCTGAGTTGGCTAATCTGGTCCACCACCACACTCTCTTGTGGAGGGTAAAGCGAGGCTGCAGAAATGCCAAGGTCTGTTCCACCTGCTCTCACAGCAGCCATCTCCAACACACAGTCCGTAAAGGACAGCATCATCCGTAGATGCATTAGTGTGTCTGTATGCTCTCTCTGTCAAACCACACAGACACACATCTGTCAGTGTACCTGTTCGAGGGTCAGTCTGTATGCACTATTCACTATACCTTTCTCAGTTTTAATATTATAAATACATATTGTGAACTACATAACAGATTACAGTACCAATTAACTCTTTCAAAACAGGGATACTAATATCTAGTCCCACTTCACTACACAGCCTAAAATTTTCCCTGCCTGAACAGCTAATTATCAGGTCCATCATGAAATTGATCATGTTTGTTAGTAGGAAAAGAATGAAATTCTTAAGTACAATGGGTCCACAGGACTGTAGTTGAGAATCCAGCTTTACAGTGAATTTACCCTTCCTTGCATTAGTTTTACACAAAAGGTAGCTTCTTACCTCCATCAGCGTCTCCTCCGGGAGCTCAGGGGCCTCAAAAGTGATAAACCCATCAAGGCTGGGTGGAGAGGTGCCATAGGGAACATAACGTAGGCTGCTAGGGGCTGCTTCCGCCCCAGGGGGAGAACTACCCATGGCCATAGCAGGAGGGGAACCCATGCATACCTTTCCATTAATGGAGTACAGAGAGCCTGCTGAACTGTTGGACCCCACTGTGGAAAGACACCCACACACACACACACACACACACACACCAATATATAAATCAATGCACCTACATGAACAATAAATTTAAGTGAATGGGCTGGTGGTATTAGAGTCTTCACCAAGATTATACCACAGACCCAGCTGCCTTTAACTCACTATTAGTAATTTAGTAGTAGATTATCCCTTGAGGACTTGAAAACTTACATTAGTGCCAAACAAATATGGCCCAAATAAGCGTTTGGATAAGTTAAATATGATGTGATGGCTTATTTCTCTGTAAATGTATCTAGAATCTGAGCAGTAAACAGATAACACACATCCATTGATGTCCAGTGCCAAAGTAAGCACTATTGCTATTCAAGAAGCCTATGCTGGTGCTGATGCTGCAGGTGGTGGCGTGGTCAGCAGAAGCGAGGTGAAGCTCTCACCTGATGTGGTGCGAGGGCGTGTGCTCAGGTGGCTGCAAGTGGGAGGGGTGCTGCTGTTGGGGGGCGAGCCTACTGTAAACACTACAGTACGGGAACTCGCACCGCCCAGTGCCAAACCACATGACCCTGCAGGGGCTGAGGGTAGCACACAAGCATACAAACACACACACACACACACACACACACACAAACACATCACAGGGGTCACTCACAAACTCAGGCCAAGACCCAGGGCAGCATTACAGACACCAAAAGCCAATCAAAGAGGCATGCAGAGCACAAGCTGTGCAGGAGAAGCCATAGAAATGGAAACATACTCAATGAGATTTAGGACAATGCAAAACTACATGAAAAATAACAATGGAAAACAGCAGAGATTCCATGCCATGCATTATGTTCTTGGTCATTCAATGACTGCTTAGCAAACACTTATATCTTGAACGCAATGTTGCTGCTTTGGTCAACGTAGCTGGGGAATTTGTAAAACCAACTCATCGTATAAAGCTGTGGTTTTCTACACATTTTTAAAGTTGAAAAAAGATTTTAAAATGTTTTGTATAATCATGTTGTACCACTAGCAGAAAACAAACAACGTAGCCATTGACCCTTTTGCTTAAAGACAAATTTTCATCTGTTTTGTTTGTAATATGAGCGAGTCGGATGTAATCAGCTATGTACATTAAGAAATATTGCACATCAGCCTTATGAACATAAACAT
The DNA here is from genome assembly GCA_033459395.1 of Hemibagrus guttatus. Classification (NCBI taxonomy): domain Eukaryota; kingdom Metazoa; phylum Chordata; class Actinopteri; order Siluriformes; family Bagridae; genus Hemibagrus; species Hemibagrus guttatus. The sequence continues at coordinate 9,645,330 of JAUCMX010000011.1, forward strand.
TAACACATTTTTTTTGCCATCATTCATTTTTGAAAGTAATTCAATTTTGACTTTTTTAATGCTTAATGATGGTTTTGCTGTCAGATTCTCCATAAAACCTTTCCTGATTTGCAAACTTGATCTACTATATTTTGTGATAGCTGTTTACTCACACTGAATCCAGACTTTTTTTAGAAGTTGGAACTACACAGCATCAGTGTAGGCAGAGTTTGATTGGCCAGTTATTATACAACAGCAATGCTTACTTGCTATATAACCGCAATAAATGCATGCTATTATGTAATAGAAGTGACGAGTTACCTGTGTCCATAGGTCTCTCTGTGTTGAGGCTGTCTGTACTGCCCTGGTATGTCTGTCCTCCCAGAGTGATTCTTACAGGCTGCTCTGACAAACGTCCTGTACTCACAGACCTGAGGATAAAAGGCATACTTACATAGTGGCAGCATAAGTACTATGTCATAAATGCATATTCTGTAGTGCACAGGAGGAAATGCTCTACATGAGAGCAGTGCCTTGTGTAAAAGGAAAGGCATCACTGAGAGGTTGTGACATGCTCCAGCATGCACCAGTGATTCTGATGTAAATCAGGAATAGTCTGCAAATCTATTTTCTTCTATTCAGACAAGTTTAATGAAGTTGTACTGAAGGTGATTGGAACCGTATTGTCTCTTTTGTCTGACTCACATCTGAATGAGAGTAAAAGCTGCCCACGTCCTAACTTGATCATCACAAGTGCTGATCTCGGCATCAATTTTTTTGGCAAACTTGGTTTCATTACATCAGCCTCCACCTTTTTATGGATGTAGTGTGTAATGAATGCCCCAATAGCAAATGTAGGAATCCTATCCTGACACCATGAACAGTTAACCCATTAGAAACCCAAGTGCAGTCTAGCACTGCAGCTGAAGGATCCATAAAAACGTTAATTAAAATATTAAGAAAACTGTTGGGGGGTTTTTGTACCTCCCAAAAGTAGTTTTGGAACTCTCTGAAGCCGAGTGTCTCCCGCTGGGGTACGGTGGCCAGTGGTGGGGGCAGATCTCCCGAGCATCAGTAGACATCTTACTGGAATTAGGGCTATCCACTATGCCCTGTTGAGAAGCCAAGGCCATGAGGTTGCATGAGGCCTGAGTTTTAGGGATTTTGAAGGGAGCAGTTGTCTGTAAAAAAAAAAAAAAAAAAAAGGTCAAATCATGGTCAGTCTAGTAACATGTACAAACTTACTCTATACGTTAAGTTTTCATCAAGACTACCTTGGTTGGTGAACCAATGATGGTGGGGAGAGGGGATTTCTGTAGCCAATCAGATGTACGGGGGGAGGAGCCAAGGTGCTTGGTGGGAGAGGTCCCCAGGTTGCAAGGGCGTCCCAGCTGTGGTGAGTGTGTAGGGGGATAGGCTAAGGAAGTAGGCTGAACAGGATCGGAGAGCTGCTTGTACAACTTCTGCTTGTTTTGATAGACATCGGTCAGGGTGGGTGCGCTCTGAAGTCGGGCACCAAGCAATTGAGATGAGGGCACAGGGGAACCTGTTTAAACAAAAAAAAAATTAACATTAAAATTAATCTGTCATTGAAATCTCTGTTAATATTGCAGTTATTTTCCAGCCATTCCTTCTGACATATTGCATGTTATGCCCATTAGATGGCACCACCACCATCTCTATGCTTCAGGGGACTGCCAATGACACTGCAGTGGAAGAGGCTACTGAGTTCATTTCAACTTGACTTTAAACTATGAACTGTATTCCAGCATGAAGAGTTCATGTCCACTACTGTAAACACACACTCCTTGACCCACACCGATCATCGTTTTGAGAACAGGTGAAAAAAAGAACTGCGCTACACCAGAAATACACAGTTCTTGGAAGAGCTCCTAGGTTGCATTTCCAATGCACTAAAAAGACTATGATTATTACATACAACTGCAAGAGTCATGTATACTGTGTAATGGATCTGATGAATGCATACTAATTTTGCTTTGCCTTGTGAATATTATGCTAACAACAATGTACACTACATGGCCAAATGTTTCACACCCACATGTGATTGTTCCCTAAACTGCTCACATGCTCTTATGTTTGAATGAATGCAAAAACCCTCAGCCACACTCCAAAACCTAGTGGAAAGCCTTCCCAGAAGAGTGGAGCTTATTATAACAGAAAAGGGAACTAAACTTGAGATGGGATGTTCAAAAAGCACATATGAGTGTGTGATGTTCAGGTTTCCACAAACCTTCGCTCATATAGTGTAAGTTTTTAAAAAAGCAAAAAAGCCAAAACAAAGTTTACAGAAAAGTTCACAGGAAAATAAAACGGTTCTAGGAACTATGGAGCAGAAACTAAACTGCCATTTGGAACTATGGCTGTACTGAAACAGTGTAATCATTAAAGAAATGATGGTTCCTATAAAGACAATTCCACAGACACCCTCTCTGTCACACAGCATGTCATCCACTTACCACCAGATGAGCTGCGGCTTCGTGCCTCATGGCTGTGGGGATGTCCACAACAACAGTGGCCCAGCTGTTCAGGAATAGTAGCCACTGTAGAAAACACACAGACAGACATGTCAGGACATGCATGCTAAAGCAAACAAACTCCTCCTCCTAAAAATACACAGCTCTATAGAAACCTCTACAAACATTAAGAGAGCTACATAAAGAGAGAGAGAGAGAGAGAGAGAGAGAGAGAGAGAGAGAGAGAGAAAATAGTGATAAAGGCAAAAAACATTAACAGGACACCAAAGAATACAAGAAAGAAGAAGAAAGGACAGGACAGGAAAAAAGAAAAGAAGAGATAAATGAAGAAAGTGATGGATATTCTTACCCAATGGAGAAGGTGAGTAGGGGCGGGAGCTGCCAGTGGAGAGTCTTCGACCCACAGGCTGAGCAGCATCAGCAGGGCTGGGGGAGCCGGAGGCAGCTTTTGGAAATCCCATAGGGCTGGTGTTGGAACGCCGCACTGTACCAGACCTGCAGTCAAACAGCACAACATCATAATATTACAATACATTCACTCATCATACTGTAAATTAGTGGTAATCAAAATACAACTGGTATAGATATTTAACATACAGTTTTAATTTTCTAACTTATAATATTGGTTTAAACATTTAGCACTTCCTATCCCATCAACCAAAATCCAAAATTAAATACAAAAATTGACAACTTCAGTCATTTTTAGAGCACATTTTCATAAATGTTTCATGTGTACCATTACCACCCAAACTTCAAGAGCTGGTTCTAAATGCCTGCTGTAATTGTCAGGCAAAAATGTCAAGCACTAAAAGCAAAGCACACAAGCATATAGAAAACCAAGTGATTCACATTTCTCAGCCATCTTTCCTTTGCCTTTTCTTAAACTTACCAACTAATATCAAAATCCTTACACTGGCACAGAGTGCGTGCTGTTCCCGGAAAGCAATGAAATTCTATTGTATTATGTCCTGCTAAAACTTGTTGGACATTTTGTACAGATATCCCAGTAACACTGAAAAACAAACATGAGTCATGAAATGACGGTGGCAGTCGTCTCATACACACTGGTATGCAGTTCTCTTAAATGCAGCCAGTAGCAGTGTGGTTTAATGAGGAGCATGAAGCCATGTGAGTTAATCCAAGAGTCTAGGATGGTGTGTTTAATCCTTGTTTGAGATGCAGACAGAAGAACAGAAGTGGGGCAGCAGCTGTAGCCTGGCAGAAAGCACAGACTTGGGGCTGTTAGGGAGGTGGTGGAGGTGGAGCTGGATTAATCTCTAAGCTTCCTCTGGCCACCTGCCTAAACCAAACCAGCCACATACTGAGACAATCGACCTGCAAACAAAAGCTGCATCTTTCTTTTCTTCCTCTTTTTAACCGCTACTGACTATTTTATCCCAATCCCTCTGCTCCACCACCCAGCTTTTGTACTTTCTGGATGGTCACAAATTCTATACCACAGAGAAAGGCATAAAGTTGTTGAACCCAGGACACTAAGTGTTTTAAAAGCATCATCCATTCACAGGTTGCAAAAGAAAGCATATGGTCTGACCTGTTGTTAAGCTAACAATCTGTCACAACACAACACACAAGGTAGTGTTTAACCCAAAGTCTGATCCCTAGTGCAAAGTATCTCACCTGGGTGAACCATAGAGGGTAGTGCTGGGGCTGCTGGAGAGATTCTGCTTGATCCGCTGGTAGTTGCGCACCTGAGTGGGGACAGGGATCGGAGTGGTCTCCGTTCGAGGTGACACCACAGGGTTCTGGCCTGAAGAGGGCTGTGGCTGCCTGCATAAAGTTGAAGAAAATCCATCTATTCAGCATGTTTCAGCATGAATTTCACCATGGTGGCTGTTCAGCTGTTTAAAAAACCTTTAACAACAAAAGACATGCATATTTATAATCCAAATATAGCTAAAATAAAACCAAAACTAACAGAAGTAAGAAGTCTAAGCTTGTTTTCATGCAGTATAAAAACCTCTTCCTGTATAAAGGGCTTGGACAAGCAGCAGAGGGAAGAGAAACCATGTAAACACATGCATCTCCAGCCTATCAGCAAGAAAGGAGGGGCTTAAGCTCTGGCCATGTGCGAATGAGGGCTGAGCTTGACAGGACCTCCCACATCCACCAGTTACACAGAGAGGGAGAGAAAAAGCTCATTTGCACTCTTTTGTTTTCTATAAGGTACAAAATGTCTTTGAACAAAAGTCATGCGTGGGTCACATCAGGGGTACAATTTGTTATGTAGAGCTTATAGTGAGGGAAGGAACAGCTAAAACATCAAAAGTGTTTTGGAGGGCAGAGGAGGGTCATAAAAGGAGGAGCAAAGCCAATGTTACATATAAACTTGCACAAGGTCAGGTGACTACACAAAGACAGTCTCTTTGTTTGTTTCAAAGTCAGTTCATCATGGCATGGCACAACATGCAAAAACAAATCTGAGGAGGAAAAAGTAGCTCAAGCTGTTTCCCGAAGAATACTGGAAATGTGGGGGAAAAAAAAAAAATTAAATGTAAAAATTCCTATTATAAATACTTCAGGGTATAAAAACAGCTGACAAAATAAGCAGAGTTTTTTTTATCAACAGGTTTTCAAAAAAAGCCTTGTCTTATGTGCATGTTTTTACAGATTAGTGCGAACTGACACCTAGTTTTATATACCTACCGAGAGGCAGCATTAGGCTGCTTGCTCCTGAGAGCCACAATCTCGGGAATCAACACATAAACAACAAACATGAGGTGCTACAGAGTGCACTTCATGGGAACACTGTGTTGAACTGCAGCTCATAACTCCAGGAAAAGTCATCAGCTCTCCTGGAGGAGATGGCACTCTTCCAAAGTATTGCATGAGACTTCATACACAAGTGTTGAGAAACACTGCATGGCCTGCTGCTCAGCCAGCTCACCCACATATACATACACAAAGAGTGTCTCATGCTGTACTCAGAAGACAGAGGAGGGGGACAAAGAAAAACAGTGCATGTGTGTGTTTGTGTCAAAGAAGAACAACACGGCTAAAAGGGTTTAACCTGAGGCAAAGAAGGAAATAGCTTTCAGGAGATGTACTCACTCTCAAATATGCTGCACATAAAGATCTTTCTCATTGGATTTTATGTATATATTACAAGTTTAGAGGTTTTGACCAGAGGTTTTTTGCCAATAATATACATTGACATGTCAATTAAAATAAATTATATGTTTTGAATAAAAATACTACTGTTAATAAACTATACAAATCTCCCAGAATGACACAACAGTGTTGTTACTGAGGTTACCTGCTAACCTTGCATTGGTAACCTTATACATTTTGATCGTTTTTGGATAGTTACATGCTACAAGTCAGTACATAATCGAATACCGGCTGATAAATTGTCTGTGATGCTCAACAGAGAGGAGTGCTTACAGACTCTGTAAAGATGACAGCGGAGAACGTTTGAAAATGTTTGAATGATTCATTAAAATACATTAATAAGAAACTGAATTCATTAATAGAACTGAGTCAATAATGATGCTCTGATGAATCAATGTCTCCTCACATGAGGTAAAAATCACTCTCAGAGACTGATGTGGATGACACTGTTTATCAGTTTGTAACTTGTTAATGTGGCAGTTGTTAATTACATGCCTTTCATAGGAATTGAAATGATTTTCTGCCTTTTTACTTTTGGGCGTAGACAGATTTGACCAATGTCTTGTCCATTGTTTTGTCCAGTGTCTTGTCTGTCAGAAGGAATACTGCAGATTGCATGCAGGTGTTCTCATGTAGATAACATGCACTTGATTTAAATGTGCAAAGCAAGTTGCTTTAACTAACTTCCACCAAAACTGCTGACTATACTTTTAAACATAAAGTATTTAAAAATGCCTACACATATTTTGTTATCCACAGATTCACATACTTTGTTATCCTGCAAAAACAATTTATATTTTTTCCCAAATAACTACAATACAGGTCTTTAACCCTATTAATTTGTCATAAGAGTGACAATTTTTTAATCTGTATTTTTCCCCATGTTTAGAACGGTTAAAATAACTTATGACGAAATTTTCATTCCGCTAACATTCATAAAAGGGTATATTGTCACCACAAACACTCTCTTTTACAGCCTTGTGATTCACACCCTTGCTGAGCTACGTCAGCTAGCTCCAGTGCAGAAATAGTAGATGTATCACGCTAGGTCATGTTCCCATAATGGAATCTGCTGTCTTTTTCACCTTCATGACCAAGTAACTTATGACTGAATATATCTGCACTGAGAAGACTATCAGAAGCATGTGGAAATTCACATCTTCCTGGTGCTCTAAATTAAATGCCACAAATATAATTCAAAACCTAACCACTTTAATGAGTGGCAGTAATATAACCATAAGTTAATCTTTACTGAATAAATAGTAAACTGTTGTCACCATTCAATCCTCTAATCCTCTTAGTTGTTTATCGACACCTTTGTAAGGAAGGACTTCCAAAAATTGTAGGTGAATACCCCTGTACTATATATTGATTGGTCTTAGCACCCATGGAAAGTTACAGTGTGGCACTTCAGATTGTGTAACTTGGTTGGAGAGTGTGTGTGTGTGTAATTCATTAATGTCACTGAGTTCACACTCACCCTCCACACAGCAAAAACTCACTGGATGGTCTACGGCCAGTGGCCCCAATTGGCATGTCACCTAACAAGAGCGAGAGAGAAGTCAGTAATGCCCAGTACACACAAACAGCTGACCATATGCAGTACCAAGAGTGTGTATTGATGTAGGTCTAACTCACAGAACTGTTCTCCAGACAGGTGAGGCACCAACACAAAGTCATCTATATCGCAGGAGGAGTTCTTGCTGCTGGTGCTGCCACCCGACTCTTTAGACAGCTGCAGATAGTTGGGAGGGCCGAGAGGTGGAGAGGAGAGCACGTCTTCAGGCAGGGTCTGCATGTCCGGCAGCGACTGCATCAAAGAAAAAGACAGTGACGTGGAAGAAAAACAATGGATTATCTGGAGTTGAATCAGCATCAACACTGTTAATCCTCTCATGCATCATAATATGATGACATTCACCTAGCAGTGCAGAACAGCTGCGGTGGCATGGCAGTTTAGATGGGATAAAGTGATTAACTCACCGGAGGTGAGGCGTAACGGCAGGAGGGCGAGCTGCCGCAAGTGCTCTCCGACACGGAGCTAGGGCATGCAGGCACTGGCACAGGGCAAGCTTAGAGAAAAGAGTGCAAGCACCATTTTAGTTATCAGGTCAACAATTCTCTGGCTCTAAAACATGTTACTATGTGATCATTATTCTCACATTTTTTGATGTTTGATGTTTGCTCCAAGAAGGGATGGCTGAAGAATGTGTCTAAAAGTTGTAAAAAAAATAAAATAAAAAAAGGCAGAGTGCAAATGAGTAACAATATGCATTTACAAATCTCCTAAACAAGACCTAAACAGTTCCTGGATCAGTTCCCGCTGATTTTAAGTCTCAACTTCACTGCAGGAAGCACATTCACAATATAACATGGCACAACAAAAAGGACATAAAGCAGGTAGAGACTGAGTTGCACTGTTCTCCACTGTTGTTGTTAACAATAATTTTCTACATTTTTTGTGTAAAAGCAAAGGTGGAGTGAAATGTTTCACTTTATCAGTCATGCAGTCCTGCCACTAATAGAAAACATCCTTTAGTAATTGCTCATTTGCTAAACACAGGTTTCTCAAATGCTGGGAAATATCCTCAGTCACTCTGTGAAGCTTGCAGGATATAAAATGCTTTATAGAATTGCAGCCCATGAACCAAAATCAGGTCTATTGCCTTGGGCCAAAGTTAATGAGTTCCTGAAAAAGTTCCTGGGTTCCATAAAAGCTAAAAATGTGCCATATATTGAAAATTCACATTTCACTAAAATTAATGATAATAAGCAATTCATTAATAACAGCCCAATATAGACAAGCTGCACAGACCAAAATCCATCCGGTCCTTCTGATTCCTCTGTAGTAAACCCAGCAGCAGATCAGCAAGGGGCGGGGAGGTTTCTCTTGGGATGCTGAAAGCAGGAAGGAAGAGCTGTTTAGTTATGATGTAAATAGGAGCTGTATTAAAGTCTAGCTTTGAATGTTATGAGTTGCATCTCCTCCGGTAACAGCCTTGTGAGTAATGCTGCTTCTTACTTTGGCAGCAGTGTCTTGTTTTTCTCATAGAACATCCTCAGGTCCTGTGGGCTGTTTGCCTATGGGAAACAGAGCAGAAAAAAGATTCTAGTGCATACATTGTCAGGCATTTGGCTGAATTACAGCAATCTGTTCCACCACAGATTGACTGACTTGATAATGACTTGATATAAGAATGCACCAACGCTGTGGTCTTTATAATGCTACAAAGAAGTTTCTTGTTAAACAGGAAAAAGAACTGAACACCAGAAAAAAAGAACACCAGACTCTGACCTGAAAGGGTGGCTTCCCCACGAGACACTGATAAATAACAGTCCCGATGCTCCACAGGTCTGCTTTAGCATCATAGTTCTGGGACATTATTACTTCTGGAGCCTGAAGGGTAGAACAGGGGCATAATCAATGAACCAACACAAAAAATATGTCAAAGTGTCAAAGCAGCAGTGAGGTTGTGCTTAGACCTGAGGGTGCTCACCATGTACATAGGCGAACCACACAGAGTAGCTGCCATCATGTTACTTTGAAGATACCGTGCAAAGCCAAAATCAGCTGTAGAATGCAAAAAGTGCCTGTTAGTATATCTGTGTTTATCAAAAACACCATTGTCTTCATGTTATGCATTTTACAGACAGAAATCCCTCACATGAATGATGCCCTATGTCATATATCTAATCATCTGTTACAGCCTAGCCATATGTGCACAGCATAGAAAGGAGTACATGTGAGGCATATCCAATTACCAATTTTAATTCGGATGCCACTGACGCTGGATTTCTTGCGGCCAGTGTAGGACAGGAGAATGTTCTGAGGTTTGAGGTCACGGTGGATGATACCCTTGCTGTTGAGAACACGCATGGCTGCTGCTATCTGCTGGAGGAAGACCCTCAGGGTGTCCTCCCGCAAAGTGCCCTTAGCTGGAACAACAGAGAGGCACTGCTGCTGAAAAAGCCATTTCCCCACACACACTCCAACATTCACAACCCTGTGCTCTGACAGCTGATGAAACACGTGTGAACAGCTATAGACAGCATAATCAGAAATATACCCTGCAGCATTTTAAGGCCATTAATCTCTAGACTGATGAACATACATTTTGCTGACATTAGTAGAGCTGATGTGTGAGATGCAGTTTAACACTGCACGGATTTGGTTGCTGGTCCCCTGTTACAGCAAAACATCACTAAACACTGAGCTGTTAAGAGGATTTGATTCCCTTTAGTCTCCTTAGCAAAAAAATGCAACAATAATCATGGTGGATCCTGCTATATGTGTGTATCACAAACAAATCCCAATATAGCGTCATAATTCACAAGAAGGAAGGATGCGAGACTTAGACAAGCTGCACCATGCCATATGACGTTGTAGCATTTGTCTAGAACAAGCTGTTACATAGAGACATAAAACTCCAATCACACACAAGACTGAGGTTCAGCTGTTCATACTACTAGGCTACTAGTGTTCAGTACTAGTGTTCAGCTGTTCTTTATCTTGTGCACACACAGTCACACAAACAAACTCTTCAGGAGCTTGGTGGAGGTCACCTGACTAGTCAAAACAAGGCCATACAACGTCACCTCGACTCAGGCTATAATAGAAGTTGAGGAACCTTTTGAAAGATGGCCAGCTCAAAAATGGTACAAGATACTTTGGAGAATAAACACACTCTGATCATTTCGAAAAAGAAATTAATATTTTAGCATGTGAATACGCCATACTGAGCTCTAAATATACATCATAAAGTAGACATCTGGTACCTCTGAGCAAGAGAGACGTCACTGCTAGATGACCTTTAGAACTGACTGCTGGGGTCAGACATATGCCTGTTCTGCACATGTTTTAGCAATATACACTACAGCACAGTACAGTACAGGACAGCGTATCATCTTTATCAATTTTACAGAAGGTGTGAGGCTACATGCAATAAATAATATGAAGTGCATACCTTGTAAATAGTCTGCTAGATCTCCTCCATTACAAAACTGTAACACACACAAGAAATGCATTCAGATTTTCAGCATATGTCACTACATCAAAAATATAAAGTCACATACATTAGTGAGGCAAGACAAGGATTTAGAAATATGAGGGGTGAAGAGCAAGGCAAGCATAACAATGTGATCGTCAATTAATCTGATCTGAAGTGATGCAGTGTTATAGCTTCCTTCACACAGGAGCAGTTAATCTCCTTATGACAGGAAGTGTGTAACAAGGATATGCATACTGAGTTCTCCATATAGAACAGCATTATGCACTGCCAAAAGGTTTCGACATAAGTTTACTCTTTCTTTCAGCAAGGGCCACTGATATTAGCTACTCAGATTCCATGCTGATCAGACTGTTCTTAAAGTCTGTTTAATGAGATTTGTCAGCATTACAGAACTGTGTTGGCTAAATAAGGGATAAAACAGTGGTGACGTGTTGTTATAAGATGATTGTCAGTGCTGGGGTGATGATGTAGGTGACATGAAATCCAGCCCAAAACTGATTGTTTTCTAATAACAACACCTCCTGAAGCATGTTTTTCCTCTATAACACTGCAAACTAAAAAACATGATTACAAATTTTAATTCACTGTTTTTTTTTCTCCCGTTTAAATTTAATAAGACAATACAAATGCAGTTTTTGCCAGAGACATGCTGACACTCAAGACTCAAATGTTATAAATATTACATAAACATGTATTTTATCACTTTATTATTAGGTTTAGTTTATTTGGATCTTCCCCCATACACATCCCTGAATTATTAATATAAAAAAATAACACATTAATAAATTTCTGCATTTCCATCACAGCCATGCTGTTATAGAGTCAGATTTAAGAATTGAACAGGACTGTGGTATAAAGTCTAATAAACCTTAAGTAATCTAGACTTGGGCAGGTGAGTAATCTTGGTGGTCATACACACTCGAGTGGTCACTTATTTTATCAGCAGGACAAAGCTGATATCGAAGTTGAAATTTGTTTTTCAGAAAAGACTTCCCTGTAAAGGTATTTTTAGTTTGGTGGCCAGTTTGTTTTTCTTTCAACCATTCCCATATTGAGCAACACTGGTCACTTGGTCATGTGACTAGGTTCGCCAAGAACATCAAGGACTTGAGGAAAGAAGACAGACAGAACAAGAGGAGAGGAGATATTAATGATGATGATGATGATGATGATGAAGAACTTACCTCCATTACAAGGAAAACAAAATTAGGCATTTCCTGGAAGAAAAGAGAAGACAGCATTTTACAGATTAAAAAGACATCATATTTAGAAGCTCATAGTTTATTAGACATCATTTATCTTTATCCAGACACATTTACTGGTGTATAGAAATGGAGAGCTGGAACATGATATAAATTAAAACCAGGAATAGTGTTACCATAAACACTGTGTCTCTGATCCTACTGACCTGAAGTTTTGCCAAGGGCCAAAATCCATATAATGTTTTATTATACATATAGTCCATCAGAAATGTTTTTTTTATCTTCCACTATGAAACCTGTCATTTATTACAGCCTAATGGGGGTTAAATGCATGACACATCTCAAAGCCAGATGACTGAGGCTCATGTTGGGATATGTACAGAGGAAGAAATGCATGACACCAAAACAGCAAGCAATGATATGAACATCACATGATCATCAATCTCTTATCTTTCTTACAGTTTTATTTGGAAACTGCATTGTTTCCAGTGACACACTGACCTACTGGTCTATTACACAAGGAATTGTGAGGTTTCGAGTTTACAGTAAAGACTGCAAGACCAGCAATCAATGCTCCAGCTGCCATCCTGGCTTTAGCCCCTCCCCAGAAATCTCATTAACTCCATCTCACTGGCTGATTTTCCCACACACATTTGTATGCTGAATGTGAATGCGAGACTATTCATTTGGCTGAGTCCAAGAGGGCAACAGTACTTATACAACCCACTATTCATCTCAGCAGCAGAGGAAAAAATGCCATTATTCTCTGTTAATGACTCCTCCGACAAGCCTGGCTTTAAACCAGCTGAGATTCACTTTATGTGAGTCTAAACGGTTTGGTCCATCCTCTTCCACTCTTCCTCACACTGATGATGAGGCTGAGTGTCCTTCCTGCTCCAATTCCACTGTGGTTCCAGTAATGGGATGTGCAGGGGTATTAACACTAACCAGGGAAACATATGACAGTCAATAACTGACTGTACTTTACAGCAGTCAGCGATTACATAAGGAGTGGTTAAGAGCGAGAAGTGACTATGGAAAAAAGGGAAGAGACGGGTAAATATGTCTAATCAGTTCACCTCTGGACAGAGGCATAGAGGCATACTATCTGTTATGAGGATAATGTGGAGCTGCCTCACTTTTCATTCTGGACTCCTCAGCATGCCTGCCAAGTGCTTTCAGACAGCACACACTCATAAGGTTTGGTGTGATAGGACCTGGTGATCAAGTGTGGGTTGGGAAAAATATTAAAAACAAACAGCACTATGTCCAAAATCACACACATACACACACACACACAAACAGAACTGCCATGATCTCCCAGGCATTTCTGCTATTTCTATTGGCAAGAGATTGCGCTTGGTCTCCTGCCTAATAAATGATGTGTGACTAGGACTCATAGTGGTAGTAGCTATTTTATAAACACAGACAAGATTGCAGGAACCTCCATCTGAAGCAGAGAATAGATCAGATACCACATCTTAAAAAATAAACATATATACATAACATAGACACACTTCAGTCCTGTACCCTTATAATCTCTTAAAGTGAGGATTAACAAAAAAACCCAAAAACTTTGTATTTCCGCCCGCATTTTAATACACTTGTAAGAGCTACTCGAAAAATTAAGTGCATGGGTTGTAATGTGTAACAACTACAGGCATGGAAGCTTTTCAAGAAAATGTAGTCTTATATTATTAGTGTACACCTATATGGGCTTGCTGAACATTCTGATGCAAAATCATGGGCACTAATATAGAGTTGGTTGCCCCTTTCAGCCACAAGAGCATTAGTGAGGTCAGGCACTGATGTTGGGTGAGGAGGTCTGTTGTGCAGTCAGTGTTCCATTTCATCCCAAAGGTGTTCAGTGGGGTTAAGGTCAAAGTTCTGTTAGGGCACCTTGCCTTCATGAAGCTCACTTTGTGTATAGGGGCATTTAATGCAGGAACAGGTTCAGGCCTCTCGGTTCCAGTGAAAGGAATTTATAATGCTACAGCATACAAAGACAACTAGATAATTACATGCTTCCAACTTTGTGGCAACAATCCATGGAAGGCCCGTATAAGGGTGTGATGCTCAGCTGTCCACATACTTTTGGCCATAAGAATAGGGACAGAAGAAATAAAATGCCACTGGACAATTTGTCATAGGAAAATGATTGACCACAGGATGTTTTGATGCTTTCTGCAGTAGTTCTCTTGTATAGCAGCAGAATGACATTTTTACTTTAATGTTGTAGAACATTTGGCAGCTGTGAGGAACACTCATACATACACATTCATGCTTAAACAAACACACACACACACACACACACACACACACATACACACACACACATACTGTACACCTCAAACCCTGTGCTTTCATCTCTCCTTCCCACATGGAGCCAATAAACACACACAGCCAACACTGTGATTCTCAGCAAGCAGATTCATGGAAGGAAGCCTGTGATAGACTAAAACAAGGGCTTGTGATGTCAACCTGTAGTTAAATAATAATGGCAGAACACAATGAACTTCAGATTGTATTAAGCTATCTGTGACTTGGTAACATTCCTGAAAAGCACAAGCCCAAGCCCCTCCTGCACCTCATTTTTTCACAGTGGGTTTGTTCATTCAACCCCCCCCCCTCTGCTTTCCAAGAACTGGAGAGAAAACAATGGAGCAACCCTTACAGAAGGGACACTATGTTCCACAACAAGAAGTTCAGGTTCTGCTTTGATGAGTTGATAGGATGACTGTGACTCTTAGAGTTTACAGTAAATAAACTTTGAACCTTTTACTTGCTTTTTTTTCATTTGATCCTTCTCTCTTTATCAGTCCCATGTGTCTTAAATTTTAATCACACAGTGTGTCTGAGAGGTGAACATCCCATCTACACATTATGAGTCTCAGATACAAAAATATATCTGAACATTTTAACTGCTCTATTAGAGGAATATGTAGGCTTAATATAGGCAGTGAGCTCCCTGTTCCTGTTATTACAGAGCATCAAGCCCCCTACACACCACCCAGAGCTTTGATTGGAGCTATAGAGCTCTTACTATAGGGCTATAATTAAGTCTGCTCTGCTCAGACAACCCCATTCAGAAAAACAGCAGAGAACAGTACCATTAGCTCCTTAATTTTAACCTGTGCCATAGGTATAGAACCTGTGCCATAGGTATAGAGATATGTTTTTTAACAGCATATTCACTTGGACTCCATGCTGACAATCATTATTTAAGCTTCTCATTCACATTGCCTTATCAGAGGAAGAAGTTGTTTTTAGTAGCCCTGCAGCTGGCTTGTTGTTCACACTTAAACTCACAAGTGACATTCATTTAAAGCCAAAATAATGCACAATAAGAAAGAGCCACTAAATGCATTTATTCTAATAAAATGTCTATGGCAGGAGCACAAAAGTTAATCCTGATCTCTCAATGACAGGGGCAATAAACCGTGGCACAGATAAAATCTGAACAAAGCCGTAGCAAAGAACAGTCATAACAGAGCTCTTTAAAAGCACAGGAGGATTGTGGGAGATTCCTTGGTCCCCAAAATTACTCATGTGATTATGCGTATGAAAACCTAAAATACCACCAAGGCTCATAATAGTTCTGCTGCTACATACAATGTATTTGCAGTATGTGTTATATTGTTAGTTAGTATTTTCCATTAAACAATTACGTTCAATAAATTATGAAAACTCATTATTTACAATAATAATATGATATATAAATAACTCATTATTTATAATAACCAACACTGCTCTTTTAATAGTGTCTATCAGTTGACCAAGCATGTGTATTTATAGCTCCCGGTCAAATATCACAGCACGTGGTATCCTGACAAACAACTAATGAGCCACTGCATGCTGTTGTAGGCCCCCACTTCTCCATTTCTAATGTGGAGGAAAAGCGTTAAAACCAGTCACCTGGCACAACAATAACAAGTTGAAGCCACGTTATTTTTCACTCCGCTACAAAATCTGCCCAGCAGCATCTTTTTGGGAGCTAGGAAATATATATATTCAACTTTCCTATAATACAGACTACAAAAATAGTGGAAAACAAAGACTCCATTTCCATCAGGTGATGAATGGGAGATATGATGGAGGCATACAAGACAGAGTGACTGATGCTTAAGTTAATGGATGAAAAGCATAGCTTAAGGGCCACTGTCAGCACTGCTGTTCCAGAGTGGGAGTGTTACATAAGGACGCTACTGTATGTGGGATGAGCTGGGAACAACTCTCCTCTCTCAAGCGTGTGGAAATCTGGGTCTATTTTCTCCTCGATGCCAGAAGACATCATGCTACTGAATCCAGATGAGCCCAATTAAACCAACAGCGCTGGCTTTTGTACCTCAGGCTGTTTCTCAGCGTCTACTCGTATTCATCTCGCTGTAGATATAGGCGCACACTTCAATCTTTCAGCTGAGGCTTAGAGCCAGTGGGGTGACACATATCCATCCTCCACCATACCACAAAACACTAAACATTTCTTGAATAAACCATTGTGGAATAACTAAAGGGAAGCAAGGGTACTGAATAACACCAATGTGTAGTTTATGTTTAATTTAATTCTGAGCCTTAAAAACATTTATGTAAGGGGAAAAATGTCTTCTCCATTTGCTGTATGTAGAATTGTTCTTTCAGAATAAAATTTTACAAAATTTCATTAACATTCATTAACATATAAGCATCTTTGAACAATATTAATATCAGCAAATGTTCGGGTAAAACATGCAGAGAAATGTAGGTCAGGATAAGCCTGGGTGTATCATGTAAGAGCAGCCTGCGTGATAACTAACCTTGTTGGACTATGTAACCATGTAAGGAATAAAACACATCAGGGCATAATTTTATAGAAAAATGATCAACAATGGGGTGCTGGGATGTGAGATACTGCTACTGCAAGATCCTAGGAGTGCTTTATTTCTCATATACCACAGCAATTTGCCAACAGTGCTTTTTATGGCTATTTATATAGCTTTTTATAGCATTTAATCTTGCAGAATGTCTGCGAGACAAGTTCGTTTCAGTTTTAACTTATGTTACAGCATTTATAAACAGTTATTCCCTAACCAGCATGTCTTTTTTATCCAGAAGTTAACAAGACACAAACACAACTTGTCCTGCTAATGATGTATTGCAAATTAAAAAGACTCTCCAGGGGATGAAAAACATATTTACTGTGACGCTAGAGACTCCTTCCATAAACATTACACATAAATGTTAATTAATTAAATAAACATGTTTTTATCTGTATTATTATTAGGTGAGTCCCAAATTGTATACTTATGCACTACCCTTTGCCATTTTGGAGTATTTTTTGCATTTTGCAAATTTCCAATTATCCCAGATGATGCACTTATTCAACCAGACAAATGAAATGTGGAATTTTGGACAATTCATGGGATCGCTGGAGTACGTGTTTCACCAATGGAAAGTCCTTTTAACAGTGCATCACCAGCAGTTATGTTTGTGTCCTGTAACCTGTAACTAAAGAGACAAAAAAGAGAGGTCAGGGAACAACTGCACCTTTCTGAGGCTGGCAAAGGATGAGAAAAGAATTTCAAGATGGCCAAAAACACTCCGGTGGACAAGACCGCTTTCTTTCTTTAAATTTCCCCTTGTTGAATAACATATGTTTCAACATTTTATTCTTCTTAAGCTAGCGGCTTTTATTTTTGATTAGTAAAAAACGCCAGTATTCCATTTCAGAGAATACCACCCTACTAAATTCATGCACTAGATGGTATAGTACACAGTGCACAGTGTAAATGCATAGCGTAGTAGTATGTGTCATTTACGACACATAAAAATTGGTATGCAAATGAGGCATTACTATGGAAGCAATAACATTAGAATTAATGCACTAATATAAAACTATCATTTATATTACAGCTAGAAATAGAGTCAGAGCTGCTGTTCACACCTGCAGATTACCACCTTCAGAATTCAGCGGCACTGTGGTGCAGTTTCTTATTTATAATCCGAGAGTAGATTCGGTTTTGACAAAACAAATCTAAATGTAAAGTTTGCCTACCTGAACATCATAGAGCGCCACAATGTTCTCATGCTGCAGCTCCTGGAGAGAAGAAATCAGATATCATTTGTAACAAACCCCAACAGCTGAGCTGCTGATCAGGACAATTTGAACAATAATGAGACTCTGTAACAGAGCCTGAAACAGCAACTCACCTTCAAAATTTTGATCTCCTTCCCAAGCAAAATCTGAGACTTGGAGAGGTTCTTTTTGTTAATGCTCTTTATGGCCACCTCCCAGTCTGTTTTCTGACAATGGATTGATATGAAAAAGAGAGACAGCCATTGATTAAACTTAGATGATTCACAGGAAATGAAAACAAAGACAGCTAGAACGATGGCATAGACAAGATTATTTATTTTAAACCTTTTTTCATTCACATAGGTAAACTGTGAGGAATTGATTGGTTGATTGGTCCTTCCTTATAGCTCAGCACTGACTTTATTCTGATTTAGCACTCTAACCCATGCAGAGGACACCTCATTAACAAAAAGTATGTCCTGAATTCATTTATTCCACTTGCACTACAGCAATCTGCTTATGATCATTAATCAATGACCCATTATACTTTTGATAACTTTTTATGTTCCTGTTCTCCCGCCACCATCATGTGTGTGTGGAGTTTGCATGTTCTCCCCATGCCTCGGGGGTTTCCGGGGGTACTCCGGTTTCCTCCCCCGGTCCAAAAACATGCATTGTGGGTTGATTGGCATCTCTAAATTGGCCGTAGTGTGTGATTGCGTGAGTGAATGAGAGTGTGTGTGTGTGTGTGTGTGTGTGTGTGTTTGTGCCCTGCAATAGGTTGGCACGCCGTCCAGGGTGTATCCTGCCTTGATGCCCAATGACGTCTGAGGCACAGGCGCCCCGTGACCCGAGTATAGATCGGATAAGCGGTAGACAATGAATGAATGAATGAATGAATGAATGTTCCTGTTCTCATTTGCCTTATAGCAGCTATAAACAGTCATTCCTTCACAACCTCTTTAATTTAATAAGCCAAAAGAAAACATAGCTTGTTATGTTTCTGAGGAACTGGAAATGCACAATGTCCTGAAGACTCTACTGTGATGGAAAACTTACTGACACTGACACTGGAGACTCCTTCCATAAATGGGAAATAAACATTACAGAAAACCTCAGCAAATCAACTATTGCACATTTTTTATTTTAAAGCAGCAATAAATGTGTTTATTATTACGTTTGTTATTTACAATGCAAACTCTTGTGAATTAGCTGTTATAACATAAACAATATTGTATTTATATACATGCATTAATATGATGTGAGTTACATTCAGCACTACTGTCCAAGCTGTACTCATAAAAAAAATTATTTACACCTTATGTCCCGGCAGATCTGGGAATTCAATACTCTGGTACAAAGTGGACTTAACCCATAAAGGAAACTTGGGCAAGAATTGCATAACCAAAGCAGAGCATCAGATAAGTGGAAGTCTATGAGTAGAGGACATTAATAGGAGATGTTCCTGTGTGCACTGGGTCATTGCCTACACGCAAGAATGACATCAGTCAGGTCATTTTAATGAAAGGTTGCTCCACAAAGCATGAAGGCAAAAAGGCATAGACAGGCCATTTTTATAGAGATGCAGCCTTCTCAGCAGAAAGAGCTTTTTTGGGGTCAAATCATTCACACTTCAGCTAATCTAGCAAACAGCCCATTTAGCCTTTCCCAAGCTTCAGTTAAAGACATCCCTAGCAACAGCATCTACACATCATACAGGCAAGTGTGTGAATTAGACCATAGGTGTACAGTACAGTCCAAATGATTATTGAGTTAAATGTACAAGCGAATCTTTTAGCCATTTTCTCTCTCATCATATAAAAAACCTGCACTCCTACCAATAAATAAGCAAACTAAATAAGAAATCATGTGAAACAACATCAACCTTTCTTCCCAAAGGTTCCATTATCAGTTGATGACGCTGTATCAGTCACACTTCTGGCCTGGTTCAGGATCGATCACACATGGCATTTTCATTACAGTGTAAATTTATAATAAGCCATTTACAGTCCACAATTCTTCTCATCAGCTGTGAGCTCTTGTCATGTTATGGGTATAAACTGTTCTCTGTTTGCGTTTTCAGGACACAATCCTGACAAAATATCTGGCCCATCTAGTATGTTTTGATTTTTTTTTTGTACAGTACAACTTGCCATGAGCCAAATGAGCGCCAGGTTTCTTAATCATCCCTCTTGACATGAATCATGGTCTATCCCTGGATCGTTTAGTTACAAATCCAGTTAACCAAGAACTTGTCTAGTATCCAAGAGCAGTAAATCTCTTACATTGAGGATTCAGTCCCCTGATCTACATGATTCAACAAATATTGCTAACAACTCTGCTAGTTCCTCTTCCAGCAAAACAGCTGTGGTTGTTGTGGAATTGTGGTGTAAATCACATTGGGAGTACAAATGGCCATTAACAGAATCATAACTGCAATTATCTTACTAAAATGTCAAACCTTTATCACACCCCTCTTAATCATTTCATTACAAGTCATGCTTGTTTACTTGATGTATTACGGTCCTATTCATGACCATCTGAAGAAACACACCCCACAGTT
Source organism: Hemibagrus guttatus (assembly GCA_033459395.1). Taxonomy (NCBI): domain Eukaryota; kingdom Metazoa; phylum Chordata; class Actinopteri; order Siluriformes; family Bagridae; genus Hemibagrus; species Hemibagrus guttatus. The sequence goes on from JAUCMX010000011.1 coordinate 9,665,759, forward strand.
GCTCACATTACCGTGTGAAACTGAACCAGCCACTGCAGGGAAAACCTTACAGGTCCAATGCAGAAGGACAAGCTGTGTCCTTATTATGTCCAAGTGCAAAATCTGTGATGTGTCAACACATGCATTCACAAACGCTAGAAGGCCAAAAGTTTGTGGAAACCTGACCATAACACTGGTGTGCTTGTTGAACATCCCATCTCATTCCAGATCTAGTCCCAGTTTGCTGTTGAAAAACCTCAACTCATCTGAGAAGGTTTTTTTCCCTGATTTTGGAGCGTGACTGTGGGAATTAATGTTCATTCAGCCATAAGAGCATTTTTTAGGATCAGGCACTGATGCCCAGAGAGGAGGTCTGGGGTGCAGCCAGGGCTCCAGTCAATCCCATAGGGTTGAGATCAGGGCTCTTGAACACCATCCTCAACACACCATGTCTTCATGGAGCTGGCTGTGTGTACGGGAGCACTGTCATGCTGAAACAGGTTTGGGCCTCTGAGATCCAGCGAAAAGAAAATGTAATGCTACAGCATACAAAGACATCTTAAGCAATTGTGTGCTTCCAACTTTGCGGCAGCAATTTGGAGAAGAAAACATGCTTTATCTAGCCCTATATTCATCCAGGTTAGCCCTCGATACTGATACACATTATCGAATCAGAGCATCCTGTCAAACTTACCCTGATGCTATTGATCCCAACCACAGACAACCACTGACAGATAAGCTTTAAAGAAATTACTGACTCCTTACACACACACACACACACACACACACTCACAGACATTAGTCACTAAAATGATGCTGATGTAACATTTGAGTAACCATCTAGTGACATGTCAAAAACCTCACGTTAGATATTACAACTCCATTTTGCTTTGTCATATTCATAAAATATAATTAGAAATAAAAATATATTTATGCTGGTTTAAACAGTACAATGTATGAAATGAGTGTTAGTCTTTTGCCACCGTGCCTTGCCAGCAGTCTGAATGAAGCTGTTTTTATGAATGAATGATGCAGGTGTCTCCTCCACTGGCTGAGATAAACACATTTGTTGTGTTGTGTTCAGCTGTAATTTGTTTACAGCAGTTATAACAAACGCATATCGTAGTTATAGCTATCCACAACAGCGTTATAAGCAAAGACATTCAGATTTCCAGCACAACAGCTCTGACCCAGATTTTAAAGCCTGAGATGGTTACTGCAGAACCTGAGGGGGAAAAATATAGACATGAGTTTCACTCACTCACCTTTTTATGTCTTCCCTTGAAAACGACCGCGAAGGCTCCGTGTCCTATTAGGTCTTTTCGGCTGTACTCGAAATCTCCAACCGTCTCCATTTCTGTCCAGAGTGAGTCCGGGGATAATACAGAGGAGGGCTGAGTGACAGTTTTAAGCACTAGCTGAGTAAAAGCGCAGGGCTGAACCTGAACACGGTGCCATTCCTGTTACCCATACCCAAAGAGCTCACACACATAACATCGATAACGTTAAAGCACAAAGCTACATCGCTTATACAGACTAGCTAGCTGGCTAAACCTATGTGAAATACACATACACTCCTTGACAAACAACACTAGCCGAGTCCTTTGTGGAGTATTTACGCCAGCAGACGTTAGCTAAGCGCAGACTGCAGTAATAATAGATGGGGAGTTGAAGCAGCTAGCGAGTTCCCCTGGCTGGCCTAAGCTGTCATTTTCTGACCCAGTTAGCACTGAGCTAACCACTGCTTTGTGTTTCCGTTAGTAGGAGTCGTCAAATGCCGTCTGCCTACATGGTGTCAGAGGAGTGCATCGCCCCGGTGAGCTGTGACTCAGTGGCCGAGCTCAGGGTCAGTGTGAAGCCCATCGCAGGATTCAGACCGTCCAAAGGTCAAAATGAAACGGACAAAGGCATTGTGCGATATTGGAAATAATTTTAAGAACGCTTATTAAGACTAAGCGTGCAATAACGTATCTGTGAAACAGAGTATAAATTAACGGTAGAACTACAAAATGCGATGCAAATCTAATCGATTATTGGTCCGATTATAATCTGCACAGTTCCAGGAAATAACGGAAAAACGCTGATGCTCAACATCCATACACACAACTAGCTAGATGTTTATTCAGCTGTTTATTATTTTTTTTCTTCTTCTTTTAGTTTCCTCAGTCCTCACAAGACAATCCTCCTATCTTTCTTTAACCAAGCGCCTTTCCTTATTTGTTAGAAAATAATAAATAAACTAAAGAAGGCATTATCAGGCTGTTGCTACTCCTCGGGGTCCAGCATCACCATACTGACCGACTCTTCCTGTGCGCGATACTTGACGTAACTGCAGAGCTGCCCTACATCATAATAAAGTGTTCATCCGCGAGCCGAAGTGCGCCGACGCGTCGGCCTCCGCCACCAACAATAGTGCTGTTATTGTTGTTGTTATTATTATTATTATTACTATTATTATTACTATTATTATTATAATTATTACTATGCATTCTTGTTATTATTAACAGTAAAAATTCCGTTTATATACACACCTGACTTGTGCATATATATTTATATATGGATTTAAACTAATATTAGCATGCATCAGGATTTCTGAGACAGGATTTTCTAAAATCTTGAATTTTAAGCATTTATAGTGAGCTTATATAATGAGTATATCAATAAATGAATTAACAGGGTGGGTGAATGAATCTGACAAACGCTTCATTGACTGTTTTAAATTCACCAACGCAGTATCCAGGTAAATGCTTCATGTGCTCCACCTGCTGGTGGATATTTATATATTACTGCAGTAGCTGGTGAAGACAGGAAAGTGTAACTAAAATGCAGATTGAATTTTAATATATATCTTTATTATGAGACTCAAATTTTTGTTCACGTTCATAAAATCCAGTTTCATCTGACCGGCTGTCAAAGCACAGCCAGAGTAGGTCAAACTGACAGACAGACAGATAGATAGATATATAGATAGATAGATAGATAGATAGATAGATAGATAGATAGATAGATAGATAGATAGATAGATAGATAGATAGATAGATGGATAGATAGATAGATGGATAGATAGATAGATAGATAGATAGATAGATAGATAGATAGATAGATAGATAGATAGATAGATAGATAGATAGATAGACAGACAGACAGACAGACAGACAGATAGACAGATAGATAGATAGATAGATAGATAGATAGATAGATAGATAGATAGATAGATAGATAGATCAGACAACATAGGCAAGCCTTTGCTCCCCACGTGCATCAATTAACCTTGGCCACCCATGACCCTGTCACTGGTTCATCACTGTTCCTTCCTTGGACCACTTTTAATAGATACTGACCACTGCAGACTGGGAACTCCCCACAAGAGCTGCAGTTTTGGAGATGCTCTGATCCAGTCGTCTAGGCATTACAATTTGGCCCTTGTCAAACTCACTCAAATCCTTACGCTTGCCCATTTTTCCTGCTTCTAACACATCAACTTTGAGGACAAAATGTTCACTTGCTGCCTAATATATCCCACCCACTAACAGGTGCCATGATGAGGAGATAATCAGCGTTATTCACTTCACCTCTCACTGCTCATAATGTTATGCCTGATTGGTGTATATATATATATAATTGGTAAATGGTAGGCCATCTTTATCACCTCATAAGTTATTCTCCAGATTACTTTACTATAATCAAAATATGTTTGAGATCAGCACGGTGACTTAGTGGTTAGCACGTTTTTGCCTCACACCTCCAGGGTTGGGGGTTCGATTCCCGCCTCCGCCGTGTGTGTGGAGTTTGCATGTTCTCCCCGTGCCTCGGGGGTTTCCTCCGGGTACTCCGGTTTCCTCCCCCAGTCCAAAAACATGCATTGTAGGTTGATTGGCATCTCTAAAATTGTCCGTAGAGTGTGATTGTGTGAGTGAATGAGAGTGTGTGTGTGCCCTGCGATGGGTTGGCACTCCGTCCAGGGTGTATCCTGCCTTGATGCCCAATGACGCCTGAGATAGGCACAGGCTCCCCGTGACCCGAGTGTAGTTCGGATAAGCGGTAGACAATGAATGAATGAATGAATGTTTGAGATCTTGTAATGTCTTTATTACTCATAACAGCTGAGTAGACTAAATATATATATATATTTCACCACCCATTAAGGATGCATAAGTGTGTAAAATTTCAAGGTTACACATGCAAAAAAGAAAACACCTGTACACCTGCTTATTTATGCAGTTATCCAATCAGCCAATCATGTGGCAGCAGCACAATGCATAAAAATCATACAGATACATGTCAAGAGATTCAGTTAATGTTCACATCAAACATCAGAATGGGGAAAAATGGTGGAAGAATGGTGATCTCTGTGACTTTAACCATTGCATAGTTGTTGGTGCCAGATTTGAGAATTTTTTTTTACACACAACAGTGTACAGAGTTTACACGGAATGTGTGCAAAAAGCAAAAAAAACATTGTGTGAGTGAAAGTGGTTAAAACACTGGACTACTTGACAGATATAGAAAACCATATATGAGCACAATAATGCAAGGCCAACTTCATGACTATGAAAATGAATACATGGCAGCCCACCAACTAAAAATGTAAACGTTTCTTCTCCACAAATAAACACCAATGACCCTGTGAGCAGCCCAAGTAGTTGTACTCGTTTATAAACATTTTATAAACAGACATTTAATGTATGTAATAACTGTGTTAACTGAACTTCATAACACCTTCATAAAGTGGTTTTAAGCATGTGTCTCTGACCAACGTTTTACTGCTGCTTCCAAAATTTGATCTGCTTTGTGACGAAATAATTATTCAGGTTATAAACAGCTCCAAAACATTTCTAGAATTAGTTGCAGACATTTAAAGAGAACATACAGAAGAAGGAAATAGTATGAAGTAACATCAAACTGATATTTGCAAACCCAGTAAATAAAAACAGTCTATAAACATTACCATTACAACTATGGATACAGAGATAGGGGTACATTTTTATTGCACCTAATCATTTTAATCGAAGGGTTATTTGAAAGCCTGAAACTATTTTGTATTATGAATGAGAAAATATTTGCATTTCAACCAAAATTCCACAACCAATATTTGTATAATGATTTTAATCGAATCATGTATAATGAAATGGTGTAATACAAAGAAGAATAATTAAGACCAAAACAAACCAAAACAAACAAACAAACAAACAATCAAGAAAATGTGTAGTTTTACACCAAGACTTTGTAGAACTCGGCCTGTAATATTGACGGTTCTGCCAGCAGATGGCGCTGTGTAACTTATGGTCACATTCTTTAACCAGTGTTGAAAAGTGAAGAAGTCGCATTAACACTGCGGGAACATCAGGTCACTCAGTAGTAAGGTACAGTGCACGTTAAAGTAAATGTACATCAACTCTACAGTGCAGGATGTTATTGTCCTTGTATAGGATCTTTAAGTTCATTATCTGGCAACTAAGTCTATTTTAACAATACTGGCTTTCAGTGTTGTTATTGCTTGTTAGCTAGCTAGATAGTCAGGTTGGTGACTGATAGAAAAATAACTTTTTCGTTCACTAGTATATTAGTGTCGCAGTTTTATGACCTCAGCGTTGAGTTCCTAATTATAGCCTGCTGTAAAACAGCGACCAATCATCACTCTGTTGTTTCAATTGAAGGTTATTTATGTGGTGCTCAGGGCTACCAGGTTTGTGATCAATTACAACACTAGTTTCCCCAAACTTGTCGCCTACTGACGTCACTGTCTAGTTCATATATTCATGTAAGTTTTTATCAGAATGGAAAAAGAACAGATTATAACTTATTTCTTATGGAGAAAAGAAGTATTTGGTCATGGCACCACAAACTAACTATGTACATGGTAGCTGGTAGACATGAAGGAATAAGTTACAGATTCGCTTTTATTATTTGTAAATATAAACAAAGATGAGAGTTTAAAAGAAGTTGTGTACAGGTGAGAAAAACAATGGAAAATCCGTGATTCGTTATTGGGAGCAATGGGGATTGGATATTGGGAACACTGGCTCACATAAGTGCGATAAGTCAAATGGACCTGCTCTCTCAAATCATATAACTGGCAACTGTGATGTGAGCTGGAGAACCGTGTTGAGTCCGTATTGACCGTAAGTGACAGTCTAGTCTCTAGAGTTGTTTGTAGGATCCTTTTAAAATCAATTCATTAAAGGAGTCGGGAAAAACCCTAGAAACCAAGTGCCAAAGTCACCAAGCTGGCAAGACTGTTCAAAACTAGTCAAAGACTAGACCAATGGTCAGTCTAATCCTATCAGTCCTTGGAAAATCCAAAACATTACACTATGCACTTTCTGTTTGCATAAAAAAAATACCCTAGAGTATTTAGTTGAAAAACATTGATAGAATTAATTTTAATGGGAAAAAAACATACTTAAGCAGAAAGTCAGAGTCCATTTTGACATAAAAAGCTCAGACCCAGCAAACCTGATGATGTCTGATAAATCATTTAGATGATTACATTTACATTTATCGCGTTTGTTATATATAAACATTCAATAAAATATATTTTTTCTTGATTCTTTTTCTTCTGCTTTAATCACAATTAAAAATATAACAATACGTACAATCACGGTTAGATTGGTTTCAGTATGTTTTGTAAATTCACAGTTTGATATGAGTCCTGTTGGTTACAGATGTCTCGAGAGCAGCTGGTGGTTCAGCAGGCCAGAAAGGCTTTTCAAACTGGGAGATCTAAACCGCTGGATTTCAGATTACAGCAGCTGAAAAACCTACAGCGTTTCATTACGGAAAAACAAAATGACATCACTGATGCTCTCAAGAAGGACATGTGCAAGGTGAACTGTAATTAACAATGTGACTTTTATACTGTTGGATATTTTATTTTTGTTATATGAGTTCTTTGCTTTTCGTAGAGCAAGAATGGAACGCTGCTGTATGAGATCCTCAGCCTTGAAGGAGAGATCAATCTGGCCCTAAGCAAACTGGCAGAGTGGACAGCCCCTCGTCCTGTGGCTAAAAATCTTCTCACCATCACAGATGAGGTTTACATCCGGCCAGAGCCCCTTGGTGTGGTGCTTATTATCGGAGCTTGGAATTATCCAATAGCTGTGACGCTACAGCCACTTGTAGGAGCCATTGCTGCTGGTAAAGCATTTAAACATTTGAGCTAATGAGGTAGAATGCTACTATTTTAGAAGAGATCATGTCATTCTTATTCGTATTCACAAACTGGAGATTCTGCTGTCAAGTGGACTGACAAAAGTACAAGTTAAATACACAATACTGTATTTCTCCTCTCATCTTGCTCCATGTATCATCTTTTCTGTAGGTAATGCAGTAATTGTGAAGCCATCAGAGGTCAGCTTTCACACTGCCAAGGTCATGGAGTTCCTGCACATGTACTTGGACCCGGTAAAATCATACACAGTGTTATTACCACCTGCATGTCCACAATATTTCAACCTATAATGGGGTCTGAAAGTCTGAGAGCACTAATAAAAATGCTTCTGCTTTGCACTCTACCAATTGAAGACTATGATTTTCATTACAGATTATATTACTGACAACAACTTGAGAGAAAAGTAGAATCTTTACATAAATTTCATAGTTTCTTTGTATTTGGTTTGTCAAAGCTGGCACAACTCCACATGTTTGTGCAGTGCTGAATGCATGCTTCAGTAGAACAGATTAGGCATGAATTATACAAAGGTCAATATCACATGGTCAATATCACACATTTGCTTACATTTAAATAGGCAACAATGCAGACTTTTGTTTATTTAATATTCAAGATATTGAACATTTTAAAACACTAAAATCTTTTCTTTATAATTGTAAGGGAATAAATGAAAAAAAAATAGAGACTTTTGGACCTCAGTGTATATTCGTTAATATATTATGTCACACTGTGTATATATGTATATATATATATATATATAATATATATATATATATATATATATATATATATATATATATATATATACACTATCTATAGCTATGTAGTGAGATATAATATCATGATTTCAAGGCCATGCTGCATACATATACAGAATGACATCAAGTCAAACATTTTTACATGATTTCAACTAAAACATGCATTACTGCTTTAAGGAGATGTACCATGTGGTGACTGGAGGAGTTCCTGAAACGCAGGAGTTGTTGAGGCAGCGCTTCGATCACATCTTCTACACAGGAAGCAGCACAGTGGGGAAACTGGTTATGGAAGCAGCTGCACACCACCTCACACCAGTCACTCTGGAGTTGGGGGGGAAAAGTCCCTGCTATATTGATAAAGGCTGTGACCTCAGAATAGCTTGCCGGTGAGCTTTACGCATCAGTTCTAGAGGAGTCATGGAAAAATGTGTGTCATTAAGATTTCCTGTTAAGGTCTGTGATAAGGAGATAAGTAAATACACAAAGGTGTTTATTGTTACACTATCAGTGTGAGATAGTAATTACTGTTTGGAAAAAAAGGTTGTGTTTCTTTATGGTGAGTAAATGTAGATTACATAAGAAAGTCTAATTAATTGGCTTTAAGCAAAAAACATATAAAATAAACATAAGGAGATACCATGTAGTGGTGCAAAAACTCTAAGATTTTGTTCTGTAGTCTAGAGATCAGCATTCCTTGCCTCCCGCTCAATCAGAGTGAGACTAGCCAATCACAGGTGTCTGTTAGCTCATCTGTACAGAAGAGGGCACTTAACCTTTGTCACAGTACACTGGTGTGAATCGACTTATCGGATGTTTCCAATCGATTCCAAGTCCCTGTGAAGTGTCCGGTAACTGAAGCGTTATTCGATGTGTTAACATAATCTCCACTGAAACAGGAAGTCAGGGTGAGGACATATCGAGTGTTTTTTCTCCTCTTCCTTCAGTCGTACTTGATATTTAATGGAGGGTGGGACACTTCGGATTCTAGAGAGCATTTGATTAGACAGAAAATCTGCTGAGGATTGATGAAGTGAATGTTTGGGTTTCTGTGTGTAGAGTATCATGACACATCAATCATGATCATGACACATCAATGTGATTAGCTGATCAGCAAGCAATTCTCAACTGGTGCGAAGATAAAACAGACAGCGGCTTTTTTTTGGATGGTTTTGTCTCATCTGTCCAAAGGTCATCCTCCCAGAAGCTTTGTGGCTTGTCTTTTTGACATATGAGACAAAACTCGGTTATGTTCTGGGGCTGCTTTGCTGCATGTGGCACAGTGGTTATTGAATCTGTGGAGGGTACAATGAAATCTCAAGACTATCCAGGCATTCTGGAGCGAAACGTGCTGCCCAGTGTCTGAAAGCTTGGTCTCAGTTGCAAGTCATGGGTCTTCCGATGGGATAATGACCCAAAAAGGCTAAAAACACCCAGGAATGGCTAAGAATAAAACAGTGGACTATTCTGAAGTGGCCTTCTATGAGCCCTGATCTAAATCTGATTGAGCCTCTGTAGAAAGAGCTGAAACATGCAGTCTGGCAGCCTTCAAACCTGAGACAGCTGGAGCAGTTTGCTCACAAGCAGTGGGCCAGACACAAAAGAAGTGTTAGACTCTTAACAGCACTTTTTTTTTTTTTCTGTGCTTTTCATAATGTTTTTGTTTCTGTGTTCTCAGCCGCATCACATGGGGAAAGTATGTTAACTGTGGTCAGACCTGCATAGCCCCCGATTACATCCTGTGTGAACCTAGCATCCAAGACAAAGTAGTGGAGGAAATTAGAAAATGCATTCAGGTTAGTACATACAGAATATACTGTTTTTAAAGAGAACTGTTGGTTTGGGTTTGGAAGACATAACTCTTATTTAGCACAGCACATTCAACATGTGAGAGGTAAAACAAGAAGAAATTTTAATTAATTTATACAAAAAATACATTTTCATTTATTATCATTATTTAGGTTGAAACATAATGCCTTTCATTAACTTGCTGTATTATACAGCATGCTGCTTGTCCTGAATGAGACTGCATGCTGCATTACACATATTTGCCAAAACATGATCTGGGTCGAGGACAGGTTTTTGCTAAGTGGATTAATTTGCATAAATTAGTTTATATCTATACAATCTTTTCAGAATCATGCAGAAATATAAAATCATGGAGAAGTGCAGTGCAAAACTGTTATGCAGTGTTTTTGCTTACTACAGGTTGTCACGTCTATTGAATGAAAACATTTTGAAGGATTAAATGATTTCTTTCACATGTGATGCAAGGCCAGAACATGACAGCCACAATATTGGGAAAACCAATTGTTGACTTTTTGTTAAAACCTTTATTAAAACCTTTGTTAGACGAATATATATAATGCACAGATTCTCATTTTAGTCAGCTATCGAAATGTGCCTGGTGAAGCACACTGGAGCTTTTACTTGCAGGCTGGGCTTGCTGATGTATTTATGATTTGTCTGTCTCTAACATTTAAAACATTTCCCCGTCAGGAATTTTATACAAATGACCCTAAGTCCTTCATAGACTATGGACGCATCATCAATCAGCGGCATTTCAAGAGGATAATGGCGCTCATGGAGGGCAGCACAGTGGCTATTGGAGGAGGACATGATGAATCCCAGTGCTACATTGGTGAAAAATCTACAGTGGTGTAAAAAAGTGTTGGCCCCCTTCCTGATTTCTTATTTTTTTGCATGTTTGTCACACTTTAATGTTTCAGATAATCAAACACATTTAAATATTAGTCAAAGATAACACAAGTGAACACATCATGCAGTTTTTAAATGAAGGTTTTTATTATTAAGGGAAAACAAAATCCAAAACTACATGGCCCTGTGTGAAAAAGTGTTTGCCCCCTAAGCCTAATAACTGGTTAGTCCACCCTTTTGCAGCAACAACTGCAATCAAGCGTTTTCGATAACTTGCAATGAGTCTGTTACAGCGCTGTGGAGGAATTTTGGCCCACTCATCTTTGCAGAATTGTTGTAATTCAGCCACATTGGAGGGTTTTCGAGCAAGAACCACCTTTTTAAGGTCGTGCCACAGCATCTCAATCGGATTGAGGTCAGGACTTTGACTAGGCCACTCCAAAGTCTTCATTTTGTTTTTCTTCAGCCATTCAGAGGTGGACTTGCTGCTGTGTTTTGGATCATTGTCTTGCTGCAGAACCCAAGTTCGCGTCAGCTTGAGGTCACAAACAGATGGCTGGACATGCTCCTTCAGGATGTTTTGGTAGACAGCAGTATTCATGGTTCCATTTATCACACCAAGTCTTCCAGGTCCTGAAGCAGCAAAACAGCCCCAGACCATCACACTACCACCACCATATTTTACTGTTGGTAAAATAGTTGGTGTGAAAAAGCCAACACTGTTTCACACCACTGTACAAATAAATGATTATGGAGAAACTAGTTAGATTTAACATTGCCATGTGCACAGCACTTATTTTTACATTACTCTTCAGCTCCCACTGTCCTAAAAGATGTCACGCCAGAATCCAAGGTGATGCAGGAGGAAATCTTTGGGCCTGTACTGCCCATCGTCCCTATAAATGGATTGAGCGAAGCCATCCAGTTCATTAATAAAAGAGAGAAGCCTTTGGCGATATACGTTTTCTCTTCTAATAAGAAGGTAAATGATCTCAACTGTACTAAATAAGTCCTGCAGTTATATGTATACTTTATCCTTCAGGCTTACAAGTGACATTTAATTTCCAAGGTAATAAAGAAGATGATGTTGGAAACGTCCAGTGGAGCGCTGTTAGCCAACGACTGCCTTGTTCACTTCACCATCAGTGATTTGCCTTTTGGTGGTGTTGGTAAGCATTCATGACTATGCACCATTTCACATTTTAAGTGGTTTCTTTCAAATAGAAGAAAAAACCCCATCATTTTTGTGGAAGTTTTTTCATGTGAAATCCCCAAATCCAACAGGTAACAGTGGGACCGGGTGCTACCATGGCAAATACACTTTTGATCAGTTGAGTCACTTGCGCAGCTGCCTTATTAAAAATCTGAGCATGGAAAGGCTCAACCTGATCCGCTACCCACCTCACTCAGCAGAGAAACTCCGCTGGGCCCGAATCCTCCTCAGCAAACAGGTGAACATCAAACGCTGGAGACAGCTGGTGCAAGTTGCTATGTTCGCAGCACTGGCAGCTTTTGTGGTACAGGTATGCTTCACCTTCCTTCCCTACTCCCTGCTTGCTTCTTCATACTTCCTAGTTGGGCTAGGCAAAGAAATCGTGCTCTACTGTATACATGTGAACATGTATACTCACTGTCTACTTTAATAGGAACACCTGTACACTTGCTCATAACTAGCTCATATCAGTCATGTGGCTGCAGTACAGTGCAAGTTACTTATTTGAGTTACCTTATCCTTCCTGTTAGCTCAAACCAATCTGGCTATTGTCTTCTGACTTTTCTTTTAAAAACAGCATTTCTGCTTGCAGAACTGTTGCTTACTCAATATGTTTTGTTTTCTGCACCATTTTGTGTAAACTTTAGAGATTGTTGTGTGTGAAAATCCCAGAAAATCAACAGTTCCTGAAATCCTCAAACCAATATCCACACCTGAGTTAAGGTCACAGAGAACACTTTTCCCTATGCTGATGTTCGTTGTGATTATTGGAAGTTCTTGACCTGTATATGCATGATATTATGCACTGTTATATTGCCACATGATGGAATGATCAGATAGAATAACATAACATAAATAAGCATTTATACAGGTATTCCTAAAAAATGGACAGTGAGTGTATAGTGACAAAGTTTCTTAATCTTTCTTAGAAGCATGTGATGATCTTACTGTTGAAGATGGAAAAAATTTAGAATTTATGTATAGGACTATTACTGTATATATTCCACATTTTATCCTTTGTACAAATGTAATGTCTGTGTAATGATATTATTATAGTGGCTTTATAGTTCCTGGTCATAATACATTGATAATCACCTTGACGTATGTATGAAGTCTGCTTCATAAATTGCTTGCATTGCAATTTGGAATCAGATTTAGGGGTAACAAGGCTTATTTCAAGCATCACTCCTCTGCCTACACTCCAGGGTTTGAATGTGACTGTGTCAGGATTTTAAAACAGAACAAAAGACACCCGTTTTCATGAAACAGAAATCTTCTTCAATGAAATCTTTTACTGCGTGAGTGGCCACATGGGAAAGTTCTTCACAATGAGTCTCTGTCCATTTGAAAGAGATTCACTGAACTGACTAAACCCCCCTTCCTCAACTAAACCGACAGAAGAGAATGAACAATAGTCAAATTACGGTCTAGGCATGACTAGTTTTCTCTTACATGGCCTGAAGACTCTGATGCTGTAATTACCTTGATGGGGGTAGGACGAGAAGCTAAGCCAAACGTGGCTGGGCTTTCTGTACAAACTTGTACAAAATGCTCCAGCTTGTCATACGTTGTTTCCTGTTAATTCTGGGTTGTGTACTGTGTGAACTGATTTTATTGTTGTGTCCTTTGCAGAGGTTCTTACGATAAGGTGGCTGAAAAGGATCACCAACAGCCCCGTCCAGCCTTCTCTGGAAACTTCACCTCTTTACTGTAGCATTACTAATAATGAGCAAAACTGTAATAAAACTCTAATTTGTAAATTGTGGTAGACAACTGAAAACTTGCAAACAAATGGTCCAGCAAGGTAGAAACATATTCACATTATGGGCATTATTTTACTGAATGCAAATAAAATAAAAGATTAAATACTTCTACTGTGCAATTATACAACACTATTTTTCATTTCTAGTGTATGGTAACCAGATTGCATTTTAGAGATGCATTGCATCTGTACAAAACTTTTATATTCGAAGTGCAGAGCTGTTCCAAAGTGTCTTTTATAATTAAACATTTTTGTTGGCATTGGGCATATTAATTGTTACAAATTCTCAGGATGATGTTCCTTGCAATCCCTTGTCAGAAAACCCTAGAGGATTCCAGCAGAAACTTGTACTGGATAATAATTAAAATTTCTAGCATGTTGTGGAACCATTTCCATCCAATTTCTGTAGGAGCACTTCTACAGGATTATTTAATGATCCATTTGGATCCTATTCTGGTCTACATAGGAATTCAATCTGATATTTTTAAGAAATCTAAAGGTGCACTTTTCCACCATCTTAGCAATTTTTGTGTGTCTTACAACTTGATTAAACTCACCACAATGAAGACATAATACAGAGAATATGAAGTTAAGCACACTGATCAACAACAAGAGGTGGAGCAGCTTCTGGGTTGTATGTGCTATTCAAATCAGAACGATACCGATCAGCCATAACATTATGAGCACTGACAGGTGAAGTGAATAACACTGATTATCTCTTCATCATGGCACCTGTTAGTGGGTAGGATATATTAGGCAGCAAGTGGACATTTTGACCTCAAAGTTGATGTGTTAGAAGCAGGAAAAATGAGCAAGTGTAAGTATTTGAGCGAGTTTAACAAGGGCCAAATGGTGATGGCTAGACGACTGGATCAGAGCATCTCCAAAACTGCAGCTCTTGTGGGGTGTTCCCGGTCTGCAGTGGTCAGTATCTATCAAAAGTGGTCCAAGGAAGGAACAGTGGTGAACCGCCGACAGGGTCATGGACGGCAAAGGCTCATTGATGCACGTGTGGAGTGAAAGCTGGCCTGTGTGATCCGATCCAACAGACGAGCTACTGTTGCTCAAATTGCTGAAGAAGTTAATGCTGGTTCTGATGGATTAAGGTGTCAAAATACACTGCATGATGGGTCAGGGCTGTTTTTGCAGCAAACAGGAGAACAACACAATATTATATATATATATATATATACTACTGCTCAAATGTTTGGGATCACTTGAATATTTCTTGAAAAATTGACAGAAAGAATGTCCAGGCTGTAATTGCTGCAAAAGGTGTTTTTTCTGATGAAGGCAAAGTTTGAAGAGATCATTCCCTTCAAAATCATTATTTCTTATATTGGATTATATATATAGAGAGAGAGAGAGAGAGAGAGAGAGAGAGAGAGAGGTGTGTTTGATGTAAATGATCCTTTCTTTATAGGTAAGGAAAATGCAAAGACATTTAAACCTTTATTATATCCAGGGTCATGTGTTACACTTGAAATTTTCTTAAGGAACGTATGGATGGTACACTCTTGTTAGATTTTAATAATAAAGGTTATATACTAGGCTGTTTAGTAATTTATCTAATCCTACGTGTTACTTTGGACTTGCATGGGGTGTAAAGGTCAGTTCACAGTTAATTCATTTTGTAACTTGTGCGTTAACATCACTCAAGTTATACACAACATGATACAAAGTGTTGTTCTTTTTATATATATATATATTAAAATAAAAGTAATCGTCTGTGTTATTATTATTCTAGCTGTGTGCAGTTTGTAACATTGGACACTGGTTAATGTGCTGATTATTCAGTAACAGCTACAGTAAGGTCTTTATGTGAGATGCACCTCCCTCCGGGCAGCACACAATAAATACTGCCCCATGCTGACCTCTGGGGCTTTTCTAACCCACCCTGCAGGTGGCGTTTATTCGCTCTGTAATCAGATTCTCGTAGGAAAAATGTAAGTAAAACTTGTTTCTTCCTGTTTTGGAAATTTGTTACATAAACAGACAAAAACAGTTGGTTAAGCCGGGATGCATCATGCTTAGCTGACTGGAGGAAGAAAACAGATGTAGCATAAACTAGCCTGAGGAAGAGGTAACTTTACTTCCACTGCGTTTTGACTAGCATGCGAGCTCTAAGCAAAAAAAAAATTACAAATAAAAACGTTTTTAAGATTTGGTACATTTTGACGAGTGATATTTGTTGATTATAGATTAAATAAACTAGGTTTATCCACAGCAGCGTTGTCAGCAAAGCGAGCTGGCCAGTGTGGTGTTTAACACATATTTTAGCTTTATTTTATATTTCACTAATATGACCAGAGAAAGAAGAAATGGAGAAACAGACGGTGGATATAGCCAGGAAAGCCTTTAACACGGGGAGGTCCCGAGTCCTGCAGTACAGAGTCGGGCAGCTCCGAGCTTTACTGCGGCTGATCAGAGAGAAACAGACGGAGATCAGCGCTGCTCTTACACACGACCTCCACAGGGTAAGAGCTGCTACAGGGTCAGTGCTTCTCTTCTCATCAACACCACTATACTCATTTCTAATATGGACCTTTCACTCGGAAATGGGTATAAAAGTTACAAGGCGTAGATTATGACAGGTGTGGTGTATATACACCGATCAGGCATAACATTATGAGCACTGACAGGTGAAGTGAATAACACTGATGATCTCCTCATCATGGCACCTGTTAGTGGGTGGGATATATAAAAGTGGACATTTTGCCCTCAAAGTTGATGTGTTAGAAGCAGGAAAAATGGGCAAGCGTAAAGATTTGAGCAAGTTTGACGAAGGGCCGAATTGTGATGGCTGGACAAGTGGATCAGAGCATCTCCAAAACTGCAGCTCTTGTGGGGAGTTTCCGGTCTGCAGTGGTCAGTATCTATCAAAAGTATCTTTTAATCCATGTAAGTATCCTTTAACATCTGCTGCTAACATCTTGGTGCCAGATACCACAGCACACCTTCAGGGATCTAGTGGAGTTCATGGCTCGACGGGTCAGGGCTGTTTTGACAGCGAAAGGCGGACCAGCACAATATTAGGAAGGTGGTCATAATGTTATGCCTGATCTGTGTACACCTGTTTCCTCACACTGCCTGAGGTAGGGATTTGATTCACGTCTCCACATTGTGTTCATGAGGTGTATGCATGTTGTCCTGGTGCTTTAGGGGTTTTTGTTGTGTATGGGTTGGCATCCTATACAGGGTGTCCCTCGTCTTGTGCCCTGAGCCCCTGGAATGAGCTGTATGCTAAGATCAGTGGTACAGATGACAAATGGATGGATTAGATCTCATAGAGCAGTGGATCTTAACATGGAGTACAGCATAAAGATGTGCACTGGGATTTTAATCTGAGCAATAAAAAGTCACCAGAGCATCTGCTTTTCCTCTGCTTGAAGCAGGATAGTGCTGTTGGATATATGCAGCTCTCAGGACAAAGAAAGCCTATAATCATTAACACATCCAGTGTATGAAGAGGATGGCACTGTCTGTATTGACAGTAGATAATAGTCTTATAGATAATAGTGAGGTTGAGTTAGACCATATTGATGTGTGGTCTAATAATGCAGTCAGTTTGAGCAGATAGTCGCAGGAGAGAGGAATGTGCTTTGAGGATTGTTCAGTGTAAATTTCTAACACTTTTTCATTTGTAACTATTATATCGTAATGAGAGGGAGGGACAGATTTTAACAGAAAGTAAGCATAGGCTAATTTTAACGTATTTAAAAATATTTCTATGGTATTGATGTACGGTGCGGTGTTACTTACCTCAAAAATAAAACAAAATAAAAACTTGTACGTTGTTTCAATGTACTGAAATTTGATTAAACACGATCAGATATTTTCCCATAAATGTATTATAATGTATGCAGTAGAGGGTTAAATAATAAGTGTAATATTTAAATAATTTCTGTCAAAAGTAACATTAACAGTCCTGTTAATCCTTATCTAGTGATTATTTCAACTTTGTCTTACAAACCATAAAAGTGGCAAACATCTCACAAATCTAATTATTAATTATGATTATTTCATAAACCTAACAATTATTTGATACCATTAAATAGACTTAAAATCCAAATTAGCAAAACATTATATGCATTTAACAGAATTACTCACTGTATTTCACTTTCAAACATCATTCAGTGGATTCCATAATACCAATTTCAGTCATTGAACATTGAACATATTATCTAGTTGCTATAAAACCTTGTTTCTGGGCCTTAGGCTACCTCTTTCTTCTTAATAATGACTGTATTTTCAGGCTGCTGATATAGTACAGTGCATGCGTGGTTTAATGTATCTGTATGAATGTATATTTTGTCAGGAAATGCATTCAATGAAAAAATATCCTTTTGGCTGCAGAGTGAGTTCAACACACCGCTTTTGGAGCTCATTGGCCTTGAGAATGAAATCAAGCTGGCTGAACGTGAACTCAGTGACTGGACAAAACCTCAGCCTGTTCAGAAAAACCTCGTTACCATGACGGACGATGTGTTTATTAAAGCCGAACCTTTGGGTGTGGTGCTGATCATTGGAGCCTGGAACTACCCATGGGCTCTTACCTTGGGGCCGCTCATTGGAGCAATTGCAGCAGGTAAAACTAGGACTTAGGAGCTGTCATACATCTATTTCTTTATTCTTTGCTTTATTGTAGTTACTGAACAATATGCTTTAGATTGATAATAAACTGGGATGTAATCTTAATTAACTCTACAAGGGTGTATCTTACTAAGAACTATAATCGTTTTTTGCATTGCACTGTAAAATTCACTCGTTCAGAAACATCCAATCACTCTGAAACTTCTCTTGTAAGGCAATGCTGCTGTGGTGAAGCCTTCAGAACTGAGTAAGAATTCAGCCAGCCTACTGAAAGAACTGCTGCCTCAGTATTTGGATCAGGTCTGTGACTTCCAGTGAGTTTTCATTTTGCAGGAATGGACAAATCATAAATCTATCAGCCTCCACCAGGCAGGTCAAAGCTCTAATATGATAACAGCATCGGTATTTGTCTGACAAGTTTTAACATGGTAACTCACATAGTATAATGCAAAACAGTATGGTGAGGTAGTTACCTAGTCAAGTGCATTAATAGAGACATAAATAGAGACATGAATCTTAAAATTCCAATTATCTTTCACATAAATGACTATACATAATTTAATATTTAGAAGAACTCATTATTCTTTTTTTTCTGTCTAAGAAAGTGCCTGCGGCCAAGTTGTTTGCCAGTGTCTCACTATGATCCATGTTTTTCTTCTTCTTCTTCTTTAGCTATTATCATTGTTTATTGTAGATTATTGTTTTATTATTATTTATTATTATTATTGTTTATTGGCTGGCAAAGTACATATGATTTTAAAATTTCTTTTTCAGTTTTTACATTTCTGATCTAGATCAGAACACACTATTGTACGATACACTTTAATTTTTTGGTTTTGTTATTCCTGCATGTTGCTAATTCTAAAAATGTTAAATGTTGTCTATGCATGCTAATTAATCTGCCAAGTGAAAGCCGATTCAGAATGAGTAGCATGCTATAGAGGGGCATTACACCACTGTCATTTTGTTTAAATATGCATTACAAAACAAACAATAGGTGAGTTATGAAAGTCAACAAAAATAAATTTTTGGAATAAAAATTTATAGCCTGAAAATGAAGGTTTCTTGACCTGGGTGCTTCAGGCTTGTAATCTGTCCATGTCTGCCTTGTTTCTGTGGTGATTTTTAAAAATTTGCTTTGATAGGAGAGATAATCCAGCATCAGCACATGACATTTAAGCCAGAGTCTAACTTCATTTTACTGGTCCAACTTTGTGTTTGTTCTCAGTTCTTGGTTATGAACCTACATAAGCATCACCAATGTATAATCTAATGGCTGTTTGAATCTTTAAGGAGATGTACCATGTTGTGACTGGAGGAGTTCCTGAAACGCAGGAGTTGCTGAAGCAGCGCTTCGATCACGTCTTCTATACAGGAAGCAGCACAGTGGGGAAACTGGTAATGGAAGCAGCTGCATGCCACCTCACACCAGTCACCCTGGAGCTGGGGGGGAAAAGTCCCTGCTATATTGATCAGAACTGTGACCTTGCAGTCGCTTGCCGGTAACACATTGTTTACAAGCCCATTTGATTTGAATGCACCAACGTGCTGTCATTATTATGTTAGATTATGTCATACGTATATGTTCATTTTATAGGCTAACATTCACTAGCAGTCGTCCATATATTACTATACATGGTTGCCGGACCGCTATTTACTGTGGTCGTGTTGACGAACTTCAGGATTACTATACCCCTTACTGTATATGGAGAATGAATAAGTGTAGTGCCTAACCTTCAAGAGTCTAATAAACTGCCCTATATATAGTGGATGCGGTAAAATGTAATCACAGAACATAAAGTTTCGAATGAAATTGGACATTTCGGACAATTGTTCTTAATCAGCTAGGTAAGTACAGTGCTTATAAGGCTGCAGATGGTGAAACTATATGCAGTATATACAGTCAAGCCCGAAATTATTCCTGCCCCTGGCAAATTCTGACTTAAAGTTATTTTTATTCAACCAGCAAGGTTTTTTTGGACCGGAAATGACACAGGCTTCTCCCAAAAGATAATGAGGCGATGTACAAGAGACATCATTATGGAAAAAAATATTTCTCAGCTTTTATTTACATTTGAACAAAAAGTGGCATGTCCAAAATTATTCATACCCTTTGCAAACTGTCACAGTCTATGGGAAAATCCAAAGTTCTATACCATTCCAAATAGTCCAAGCTGTTCTAAAGCATCCTAATTACCCTGATTCATTGGGAACAGCTGTTTTAATCAACTCAACAGGTGAAAAACAGAAGCTCTCTGCTGTTGGTTTGTGGACACTCATGGCTAAGAGCTCACTGAGGACCTGCGGCTGCGCATTGTGGCTGCTCACAAGTCAGGAAAGGGCTATAAGACCATATCTAAATGTTTTGAAGTTCCAGTGGCTACAGTGCAAAGTATTATTAAAAAATACAAGACGTTCCGCACTGTGAAAAATCTCAGAGGACGTGGTCGGAAGCCAAAATGACACCTGTGCTGGCCAGGAGGATAGTGAGAGAGGTAAAAAAGAATCCAAGGATCACCACCAAGGCCATCCTGATGAATCTGGGCTCTGCTGGTGGCAACATCTCAAGGCAGACAGTCCAATGGTCACTGCACACCGCTGGGTTTCACGGACGTAGACCAAGGAGGACATCACTTCTCCAGATAAGGCAGGGCCTTGGCCTTTGCAAATGCTCATCTTGACAAAGAAGTAGACTTCTGGTCTTCTGTTTTATGGTCAAATAAAACAAAAATTGAATTGTTTGGCCACAATGATGTAGCCTTCATTTGGTGTAAAAAAGGAGAAGCCTTCATCCCTAAGAACACCATCCCCACTGTCAAACATGGTGGTGGGAACCTAATGTTTTGGGGGTGTTTTTCAGCCAGTGGACCAGAGAACCTAATCACAGTAAACAGCACCATGAAAAAGGAGCAATACATCAAAATTCTCAACAACAACATCAGGCAGTCTGCAGAGAAACTTGGCCTTGGGCACCAGTGGATGTTTCAGCACGACAACGACCCAAAACACACAGCAAAAGTGGTGAAGAAATGGTTAGCAGACAAAAACATTAACGTTTTGCAGTGGCCCAGCCAGAGTCCTGACTTAAATCCAATTGAGAATCTGTGGAGGGAGCTAAAGATCAGGGTGATGGCAAGGAGACCCTCCAACCTGAAAGAGTTGGAGCTCATCACTAAAGATGAATGGGCAAAAATACCAGTGGAGACATGCAAAAAGCTGGTCAGCAATTATAGGAAGCGTTTGATTGCTTCTATTGATTATTGAGAAGGGTATGAATAATTTTGGACATGCTACCTTTTGTTCAAATGTAAATAAAAGATGAGTAATAATTTTTTCCACAATGATGCCTCTTGTACATCGTCTTATTATCTTCTGGGAGACGCCTGTGTCATTTCTAATCAAGAAAAAATTTGCTGGTTGAATAAAAGTAACTTTAAGTCAGAATTTGCCAGGGGTATGAATAATTTCGGGCTTGACTGTATATATATATATAAATAGTGCTGTGGAAGTGTTACCACTTTGCAGTTCCAGGGCCCTGGTTCAATCCTCAGCTGTGCAGAATTCCTGTGCTGCGTGGGTTTTCTCCACCTCCCAAAACATGCCGATAGCTTGGCTAAGATAAATTTCCCCTTAGTGTGAATGAGTATGTGAATGTGTGTGGGTGCATGGCGTCCTGCAATGGCCTGGCATCTGATCCAGGGTGTATTCCCACCACAGCGTTCCCGGGATAAGCTCCAAATTATCAGCAACACGAAGCCTAATTCTTTGTGGAATTGATTAACTGCTGGTTCTCAAATCCTAACATGACTCTAGATTAGGATCTTTATTTGATAAAGGTGCTTTACTGAAGACAGGCGCCCTTGAAGGTGAAACTCATGCCTGCTCCCTGTTCAGGGCCGCCACAGCAGATCATTAGTCCACATGTTTTGATTTGGCACAGTTTTTAGGCCGGATGCCCTTCCTGACACAACCCTCCCATTTAATCTGGGCTTGGGACTGGCACTGAGCGTTAACTCTTCAGTGACTGGGTTCGCTCCCTGCCCGGGAATTGAACTCGGGCTGCAGCAATGAGAGTGCAGGATCCTGCCGCTGGACCACCAGGAGGCATATTTTGATAAGATTAAATAATTTCACTAAAATAATCAACATTTAGTGATCACTTATAGCTATTCTCTTGGATAGATTTAAAAAGAAGACATTGAAACAAAAACGCTAAATGTTTCCAAACATTTTTCTAGACAGAATGCATGCTGTATAGTGTAGTATTATGTTTCCATCTACTTTCCATATTCATAATATTCATTGTTTTTTTCTCCAGTCGAATCACTTGGGGGAAGTTTTCTAACTGTGGCCAGACCTGCATCGCACCAGACTACATCCTCTGTAATGCCAGCATCCAGAACAGACTGATTGAAGAGATTCGCCAGACATTACAGGTTTGTTCTCTGATATTATTTTTTCAAGGAAATCAAATTCTTATTTATATGGGAATAGTGCACTTGAATATAAAGAATCTACAGGATCTGGTATTTGTGCTAACTCTAGGAGTTCTACGGTGAGAGCCCGAAAAGCTCTCCAGATTACGGCCGCATCATCAACCAGAATCACTTTGAGCGTGTGCTGGCTCTGATGGAGGGATGCAGTGTGGCTGTGGGGGGAGAGAGCGATCAATCACAGTGTTATATTGGTATGAATATGGCTTGTGATTAAATATAAAGTGTTGGTGCCATCGGTAGGGTAGTAGTTTGTTTTCTTGATTGATTTGTGTACAGCATTAGTGGATGTGTATTTCCTGGTTTCTGCCAGCTCCTACCGTTCTGAAGGATGTTTTGCCTCACGCCAGGATAATGCAAGAAGAGATCTTTGGACCTGTGCTGCCAATCATCACTGTCAGTGATGTCAACGAGGCCATTCGCTTCATTAATGACAGAGAAAAACCTTTGGCTCTGTATGTCTTCTCTTCTGATAAGAAGGTAATTTTCTGAGCTGCTGATAATGTTATGTAATACACAGTATGTCTATTAGAAGCAGTAACTTAATTTCAATGGTTTCAATGCCCTATTGTCAGTGAGAAAATCCTTTCAATTTCCTTAATAATTGTTTCTGTGAAGGTGATCAAGCGAATGCTGGCTGAGACGACTAGTGGAGGAGTGGTGGTTAATGATGTAATGATCCACTACACAGTCAGCTCCTTACCCTTTGGAGGAGTAGGTAGGTCAGCCTGTTAGAAACGTCATAAACATATTGTGCTCAGGCCTGAGTAATGGAGTAATCATGCTCCTAGAAACAAACAACAAAAACACATATCATCTATACAAATGTGTTTACTTTTTAAGTTATGTTCACACATTTTGGTCGCTGTGCTATGAAGTCGCCTGTAAGCTTTCCTATTCCTGGCTGCCATAGTAATAATGTTTGCCAGTTGGGGGCGAAACTAGCATTCTATTTTGACAACATTCCTGTTTTCTTGTTGATAAGGAAACACACAGGCTGTAAAAAATTTGCTGTTTGTTATTCAACATATATTTATGAAATGTAACAATTTACTGGAGGATTATCAAAATAAGCCAAAAAAGCAATGATACCAAATTTCCTGTTGAAAAATATACATAATGTCCTGCTCATCCTTTTTCTGATTTAGCAAGCTAAGCTGTTTCTGTGCAATTCTAAGTTTAGTATAGCAACATATAGGCCTGGATATCTGTGTAATGCATACTTTAATGTAATGAATTTTTATGTTGAGAAAATGCTTACAGTGCTAGGTATGTTTTTGTCTGCTTCACAAATACATAGACAATCTCAAGGTCAGCAAAAGAAAAAGGAAATATTGCTGTTTTCATCCAAAGAGAACAAACCAAACACACAATAATGTAGAGACTGGAAAACCTTCATTCATCCATCATTTATTTGAATCATTTATTTATTACATCGTTGCTTATTAATGTTGTAACTTTTAGGTCAGCCAAACCTTTTAGCCATTTTCTTTTACATTTTTATAGTTTCCACTCAGTTTCACTAATTCAATCTGTGCATCTCTCTCTCTCTCTCTCTCTCTCTCTCTCTCTCTCTCTCTCTCTCAGGAAACAGTGGAATGGGCAGTTACCACGGCAAGCACACATTTGACCAGTTTAGTCACAAACGTGCT
The DNA here is from genome assembly GCA_033459395.1 of Hemibagrus guttatus. Taxonomy (NCBI): domain Eukaryota; kingdom Metazoa; phylum Chordata; class Actinopteri; order Siluriformes; family Bagridae; genus Hemibagrus; species Hemibagrus guttatus. Next base: position 9,690,035 of record JAUCMX010000011.1, read on the forward strand.
TGCCTTATCAAGTCTTTAGGTATGGAGAGTCTGAACAAAGCACGGTACCCTCCACAAACAGCATCCCGTCTGCGCAGGGCTCGGCTCTTCATGATGAGTCGCTTATGCAGCTCTACACATCTCACCTGCGCCTGGGCCGTCATCTCCACCATACTCGCCTTGGGCCTGCTCATCGCCTTACTGGTCGTCCTGCTTAAGGTTAGCTGCCATGTTCCCCAGCAATATGGGACACTTCATTTTATAGTAATAATATTAATAATAAGAAGCAGAATAAAATGAACCATGTGGCATCATGCAATCTATCATCAGTGCAATAATCCTTTTATTAAATCTCATTATATTATATTTTTTTAGTCTGTCTTATCTGATGTTAATGCACCTCTGTTCAGCACAGAGGGAGGACACAAAAATTCCCAGAATTCTAATGTGGCACACACTCGACACTTGCTAGAATCTATATAGTTACAGTTTCCTGAGTGGCATCGTACTGTGTGCACGTGTGAATTTGTCGATATTTGTTCTTCAATCCCCATGGCCAAAGTTTTGTTTTTTGCTTAAAACCGCTACTGTAGCAGTGACTAACACGCTTCGAACAAGCTTTTCAAGACCACTGCATTCTGCTATATCGCCAAAACCAAAAAAAAACGAAACAGTGTCAGGGCAAATCGCACATCAAGACATTGATGTTTATGTTTTTTGACATTACTGGACTTAAAGGAAAGCACCCCGAGAAGTGGTTCACCCAGAATCATAGATCTTGCAACTTGCACACACTGCATTCTCAACCAAAGAGGTTTTAACCAGGAACAGTGTGTTTATCACTTCACTGCATTCCCGGGATGTCCCTCCTTGTGACTTTTTTGTTCCCAAAATCAAAAATGACAGGGGATTGAGACTGTAAAGATTTGAAGTGTGTGTGTGTGTGTGTGTGTGTGTGTGTGTGTGTGTGTGCAGGCAGGTGCGTTGTCAGGGCCTTTTCCTGATGCTTTCCTGTAGATGCCTAAGCATTTCAGTGTAATAGAGCTGATTAACAGTCCGGGAGACACATTCCCTTTGAACAAATCCGCTAAGTCAAATAGCATGATCATCATTGTGTGTGATGTGTGATTTGTTCTGACGTGCTTTTTTTCTGCTTTGGAAGTGGACTTGAAATGTTTATTCTGGCATAGCTTCAGCAGCAGTTTTATTGAGCTGAAAACAAAATTTCACACATTCTTTGCTCTTTAACGTCCACTCCGAGGACTGAAAAACAAAAATCACCAAATTCACCAGCACGACCTTAGAAAAAAACAACAACACAAATACCACACGCATACACAAGGTATGAGGCCACTCAGTAGACTGACTCAGTAACAGCAAACTATTTTAGTATCTCTAATAATCTTTAAAATAAGCATACAGCTTAAAGATCACAATTACTAGTGTACTAGTATAGTGTAATGCTGTCAAAATGTATTCATCCCCCAATTATTCATATTTTGCTGCTTGAAAGAAAATTGATCTAAAGTTAAAATAAAATGTTTTGATGTCTTCAGAATCTACAAATGTAAAAATTAAACTGGCGTTCATAAGGAATTGACTGATCGAATGCGTTCTTAAGGTAAAACAGTGTTCATTTCAAATACAGCTGTGTCCTCACTTTTTTTTAAGGACACAAATGCAGTGGTGTGAAAAAGTGTTGGCCCCCTTCCTGATTTCTTATTTTTTTGCATGTTTGTCACACTTTAATGTTTCAGATAATCAAACACATTTAAATATTAGTCAAAGATAACACAAGTAAACACATCATGCAGTTTTTAAATGCAGGTTTTTGGAGAATGTCCGGCCATCTGTTTGTGACCTCAAGCTGAAGTGAACTTGAGTTCTGCAGCAGGACAATGATCCAAAACACACCAGCAAGTCCACCTCTGAATGGCAGAAGAAAAACAAAATGAAGACTTTGGAGTGGCCTAGTCAAAGTCCTGACCTCAATCCCATTGAGATGCTGTGGCATGACCTTAAAAAGGTGGTTCATGCTCGAAAACCCTCCAATGTGGCTGAATTACAACAATTCTGCAAAGATGAGTGGGCCAAAATTCCTCCACAGCGCTGTAACAGACTCATTGCAAGTTATTGAAAACGCTTGATTGCAGTTGTTGCTGCTAAGGGTGGACCAACCAGTTATTAGGCTTAGGGGGCAAATACTTTTTCACACAGGGCCATGTAGTTTTGGATTTTGTTTTCCCTTAATAATAAAAAAAATCATTTAAAAACTGCATGATGTGTTCACTTGTGTTATCTCTGACTAATATTTAAATGTGTTTGATTATCTGAAACATTAAAGTGTGACAAACATGCAAAAAAATAAGAAATCAGGAAGGGGACAAACACTTTTTCACACCACTGTGAAACTACTGGTTCAGTCAGTGCTGCTGTTACGAAGACCAGTAACTGCCCTGGATATTACTTTAAATGGAGAAGTTGCTTTCGGATGTTCCCTGTTTGGGGTCACCACAGCGGCCCAACTGATGCCCTTCCTGACGCAACCCTCCCATTTATTTATTTATTTTTTTCCCGGGCTTGGGACCAGCACTGCAGCCAGTGGCTGGGGTTTGCCCGGGCCTGCCGCACTAAACCTACCACTGAGCCACCAATGCCATACTTTAAATGGAGAATCTTATAAGAAATATATTTTGGAAATTTCTAGCATTGTAATCTCCATTGTAAATGTTTAAATCAGCATGGTATAACACAGACAATACTAAGATCAGCTCAAAAACAGAACAGTCAAGCAGCAAAAAAGTGAACGAGGATGCACTTAGTTACAGTGCTCTTTTCAGAGATTTCTAGACACCAACAACCTCTTCATCACTTCGCTATCACTTCAACCACTTCCGAGATACAGTCACACCTCGAGTTTGCTCGAAGCCATCTGACAAAACCTAAAAAACATGATAGGTATGGCCTGAAGACAATGTACTGTTTGTCATAACCAAAATACACAGATATCACCATTTTGTGGGCTTTTCAGCAGGAGGAATCGGAACGCTTGTTTTGAGTTGTATTCTGAGACATAGAAATAGACAAATATGAAAAAGAAATAAAGGTGGGGGCAAATACTTTTTGAAGGCGGTAATGTGATTTATATTGAGTGTTTCATTTTCTTCCTACACACAGGGAGTCGTGATTTGAAGATGCCTAAAGATCTCCACCTCAAGACAGATGCTGCAGTTACGAATCGAAGCAAATGCTGCCAAACTGTACTCCATTTGATCTTTCTTTTCTTTTTTTTTTTTTTTTAGAGTACACTTCCCGGCAGTGTTTACATGTTTTGTTTGCTTGTTTTCAAACCCCTTATTAGAGACTCGTTCAGTAGCTGAAATGTCAGTAAAACAAACAAAGACTTGTCAGCATTTCCCAAATTTCCTGAGCTTTGCACAGAGAATTTGAATTGCTGATGGTTTCAGATAAGCCTTTTTCACTGTTCAGTGAAGCAAGCAACAAAGAGCTTGTTCTTTTCCGCTTCGTGCTTTGATGCTCAAGCCAGACACTGAGGCTCTCAAGAAGGATTTGGCATTATTGATGACAAAAAAGTGCCACCAGGTGGCGTCATGTTGCTACAGTATAACATGAGTTTATTTCTTTTTAGTAATAATCCCAATTCCGCTTGGAAGTAACACTGTTGTTATCATTTGTAATTAATCTGTTAATAAAAAAAAAATCAAATGTCAAATAATATACACAATGAAATGAAACTGCACCCACATTGACTTTCGATGTAAAGCCATTAAAGACATTACGAAAACTAATGTTTTTGGAAGTGATATGAATTTAATAAGAAGTAACGAATCTTTTCTTTTTTGCACTCGATTTAAGTCGAGGAAGTCTGACTCTCTGACTGGCTCTATTCCCCTTGAGTCGGAATATTTCAAATTCAGTACGCATTGTTCTTCTCAAATATCATCTAGGTTTACATTCCACATTTGCTATACCACACGCTGGGAATAGTAATATATCATACTCGTGCGCTTCTGGTCGTCCTGTCTTTTCCATGTACTGTATGATTCATGTATAGTGATTCTGTATTTCATCAGATTGCAATTCTGCCATGACTCACAGCATCTAGTGTACCCCTGAGGCAATGAACCCCCCCTCTGGTACTGCTTTACTCTCCCGTACTTCAGTCAGTTCATGCATTCCAGCACAAGCTCGGAGCTGTAGTGTCTGTTTAACTTTGGATTATAGCCCTTAATATGGCTTTAGAGTTTTAAGGGACTACAATGCTACCGAATAGATGCATGTTGCTGACGTTTTCAGATTTGAAGCTTTTTTTTTAGTTTTATCAAACTTACTCCACTTCATCAGTTTTCTTTTTCTTTGTGTGCTTGTTGCTAAAGCACATCAAGACTGCTGTTTCCTCATTAATTATCACCAAGCCATGATGAACCGACACTATTTAATGAGCATTGTAATTTATTTCTTGAGTGTAGCAGCAGGACACAGACATAGGATGAGACTGAATCGATCTTTTAATTCTGTACATTTAAACTAAAAGGTAAAACGAGATGTATCAGAGATATGGATACAGACTTCTCATAGATGAAGGTTTTATATTCAAAGTTCACACTCGTAACTCGGGACAGATGTGACAAAAAAATAAACTGAGAAAACAGGACTGGTAATTTCCCTGGGTGTCGGTATAACCTTTATTATTAGCAAAAATATGCAGAGAGAGGGAAAGGCAGACAGAGTAGTACAACACACACACACACACACAAACCTCATTATTGGATTATTTACAAGAATATTCACTTGAGATTTTTTTTCCTGAACTTTCCACTGACTGATCACACATTAGATCCAAGTTGACTTTGCTTGTTTCTGAGTTCTGAATATATACACTGAACATTAGTCAAATAGGTTCATAACTATATTTGTGATAATAAATGAAACTTTGGTAATGCTGGGTTGTGAGTTCCACCACTGTGGAAAATGTAAAACTGCCACACCCCTTGGCGATGAACCATAGCACTGAACTATCCATTCATCCATCCATCCGTCCATGCATCTATCCATTTATTTATTATACACCAAGTCATAGGGAATCTGGAGTCTATCCCAGTGGACTTGGGGCACAAGGTGGAGACACCCAGGATGGGATGCCAACCCATGGTACCTAAAACATTCACATTTCATTGCACAAACACTGCAATCTCTTTATCTTATTTTGTTTCTGCTGTATACAAAGCACAACATCTCATACTCATGTCTTATCATGTTTAAGTCATTAGAAAGCTACAGAGAGGATTAGCGGTTAGCACGTTTGCCTCGGACCTCCGCAGTTGGGGGTTTGATTCCTGCTTCCACCCTGTGTGTGGAGTTTGCATGTTCTCCCTATGGTTCAAATAAAGTCAGGAATGGATGAATATTGAATTGGGTGTTTGAGTATGTTTATGTGTTTTGGGGGTTTCCTCTGGGTACCCTGTTTTCCTTCTCCACTCCAAAGAAATCGTGCATCGTGTGAGTGTTTGTGTGATTGTGTCCTGTGATAAGTTGGCACCCTGTCCAGGTTGTCTCCTGCCTCGTGCCCTGAGTCGCCTGGGATTGACTCCAGGTTCCCTGTGATCCTGTGTACAAACCCGATTCCAAAAAAGTTGGGACACTGTACAAATTGTGAATAAAAACAGAATGCAATGATGTGGAAGTTTCAAATTTCAATATTTTATTCAGAATACAACATAGATGACATATCAAATGTTTAAACTGAGAAAATGGATCATTTTAAGGGAAAAATAAGTTGATTTTAAATTTCATGGCATCAACACATCTCAAAAAAATTGGGACAAGGCCATGTTTACCACTGTGTGGCATCCCCTCTTCTTTTTATAACAGTCTGCAAACGTCTGGGGACTGAGGAGACAAGTTGCTCAAGTTTAGGAATAGGAATGTTGTCCCATTCTTGTCTAATACAGGCTTCTAGTTGCTCAACTGTCTTAGGTCTTCTTTGTCGCATCTTCCTCTTTATGATGCGCCAAATGTTTTCTATGGGTGAAAGATCTGGACTGCAGGCTGGCCATTTCATTACCCGGATCCTTCTTCTACGCAGCCATGATGTTGTAATTGATGCAGTATGTGGTCTGGCATTGTCATGTTGGAAAATGCAAGGTCTTCCCTGAAAGAGGCGACGTCTGGATGGGAGCATATGTTGTTCTAGAACTTGGATATACCTTTCAGCATTGATGGTGCCTTTCCAGATGTGTAAGCTGCCCATGCCACACGCACTCATGCAACCCCATACCATCAGAGATGCAGGCTTCTGAACTGAGCGCTGATAACAACTTGGGTTGTCCTTGTCCTCTTTAGTCCGGATGTCCACTTTGCCACAGTCCATTTTAAATGAGCCTTGGCCCAGAGAAAACGCCTGCGCTTCTGGATCATGTTTAGATATGGCTTCTTTTTTGACCTATAGAGTTTTAGCCGGCAACGGCGAATGGCACGGTGGATTGTGTTCACCGATAATGTTTTCTGGAAGTATTCCTGAGCCCATGTTGTGATTTCCATTACAGTAGCATTCCTGTATGTGATGCAGTGCCGTCTAAGGGCCCGAAGATCACGGGCATCCAGTATGGTTTTCCGGCCTTGACCCTTACGCACAGAGATTGTTCCAGATTCTCTGAATCTTTGGATGATATTATGCACTGTAGATGATGATAACTTCAAACTCTTTGCAATTTTTCTCTGAGAAACTCCTTTCTGATATTGCTCCACTATTTTTCGCCGCAGCATTGGGGGAATTGCTGATCCTCTGCCCATCTTGACTTCTGAGAGACACTGCCACACTGAGAGGCTCTTTTTATGCCCAATCATGTTGCCAATTGACCTAATAAGTTGCAAATTGGTCCTCCAGCTGTTCCTTATATGTACATTTAACTTTTCCGGCCTCTTATTGCTACCTGTCCCAACTTTTTTGGAATGTGGAGCTCTCATGAAATCCAAAATAAGCCAATATTTGGCATGACATTTCAAAATGTCTCACTTTCAACATTTGATATGTTATCTATATTCTATTGTGAATAAAATATAAGTTTATGAGATTTGTAAATGATTGCATTCCTTTTTTATTCACAATTTGTACAGTGTCCCAACTTTTTTGGAATCGGGTTTGTAGGATAAGTGCTACAGAAAAGGGAAGAATTAATGGAATGCTGCAGATATGCTTCTTTTGTGTGGAGTTGCTTTTCTCTGGATAGCCATTATCGTCCTCTCATCTTGTTCTTTTTCCAAAAAAAAAAGAGGCTCATCTCCGTCTTACAGCTCCAATGTTGCAGTTTCCATGACTACATATTAACCCTGCTAACCTTGGCATGCACAGCATTTATGAATATGTGTGTGTGTGTGTGTGTGTGTGTATGTGTGTGTGTGTATGCGCTTGCTAAGTGACTGTACCTCCCACGCTAGGCCCACATGTCTCTCTCTCCGCTAAACACACCTTCCTCTCAGCTTCCCATGTGGTTCGGCTCTGTCTTCCAAATTCTCTCCTTCTACTGAATATAAACAGAGCTGGGTAAATGACCGAGGAAGTGTAATCCTGTACTGATTACAAATTACACGGCTAACGATGTCATCAGTGCTGTGATCTTTTGGTTACTTAAATGCAACCTAATCTGTAATCTTGTCTTTGGAACAGTTTTATTCGATTAAATTATACTTCTGTATAAAGCAATATTATCCAGATTTTATATCACAGCCCTGTTGAATGCTGGATTCTGATTGGTCAGTAGCTGTTGATTTTGTTTTCTATAACAGCAGCTCTTACAATAGCTGAACATGTAGCACAAAAAAAAATTAAAAAATGTTTTAATGTTTAAAATTATGAGGAGGCGTATATTTGTCGCTTTTGGAAGGAGTCTACTGTGTCAGCACTTTGTAACGGTCCGAGCTGAAATAAGTTTTTTGACATTCTTCAAGATATAGAAGTTTGTGTATGATTAACCTCAGGAGGAAGAAGAAAAGAGAAATGCTGTTAAGTCATAGCAGGAACTAACTTGTCTCATAATAACTGTGGAACGTTTAATATTATAAAAAAATATGGAGTGTCTTTAATGAATTAAAAATTTGTAATCATTAGCGAATTGCTGTGGTTTAAGAGGGATATCATTAAGAGGAATGCATCATATCACATCACTGATCCTTTTCTTATAATAGAGTGCACGCAAGTGTTTTATTCCTTACTAGTACAAAGTGTATACAGAAATAAGTTGAAAACAAGCAGATTTCTATCTGCATGAAATATAATAAGATCCATCCCTTTTCTGTAGCACTTGTCCTACACAGGGAACCCTGAAGCCTATCCCAGGGGCCTTGGGGCACAATACAGGGGACAACCTGTACTTGGGGCCAACCCATCACAAGGCACAATCACACAGACACACACATACCCATTCACCACAACAATAATTTAGAGATGCCAATCATTCTACAATGCATGTATTTGGACTTGAGGAAACCGAGTACCCGGAAGAAACCCCCGAAGCACAGGGAGAACATGCAAACTCAACACACACAGGGTGGAGGTAGAAATTGACCTCCAACCCTGGAGGTGTGAGGCAAACTTAGCAATCACTTCAAGTCACTATGGCCCCCTTATATAACAAAATATTACAGCATTTTTTTTCTAATGTTAACATTTCTTATAAAAACAGGAGACACAAAGACACACTCATCTTATGCTTATTTGAACCTTACTTTAACATCACAGAAATAATCATATAGTTATGCATGTCTCAGTTATGCATGCCAAGCTTTACGTAATTAATGTTAAGTTTCAAAACCAGAGACATCTTTCCCAGCAGTCTCAATCTCAGCCCATTAGTTGTATTAGCTGTATATCTAGCTAACAGTGTTAATATTAACAGTCAGCTTAGGTGACCAGATCAACATCCAGAAACTACACACCTCCTCTGCCCCCTGCCTGGTGAGGTTCCACATGCTTCCGGTCATATCCATTCAATTCCTAATCTTCTGCTTGGGGGAAATTTGCTCCATTTTTCTAATTGTTATTCAATTTTCTTCGCTCTATGCACCATCGTGGCCGCCAGTTCACCTTGCGTGTTCTTCAATTGCAACATATTCTGTGTCTTCACTCTTTGGGCTAGTTCTTCTATTTTCTCTTCCACTTTACTCGTTTCTGTCTTATTCAACCTTTTTTTCCACCATGCTGTCAGATGTAGAGACAGTGCACTGTATTTTTGACAGTATTTGTGAAATGTGCTCACTACATTATTAATTAATAGACTATGGCATATCCATATTAAAAAAAATAATTAGCCAAAAAGTCAAAGGTAATCCATGTTTGCCATATGTTTTCTTGAAGTGCCTTATTCTGATTAGAAGTAAAATCAGGTTACATAATGGATCTTACCTGTAGGCTGCCTATGAATATTCTCACTTTTGAACAACTCTTCGAAAAGCATCACTTTTGAAGTTTTCAAGTTTGTCATTGTCAACCATAACGAAATTGCAATTGCATCCCCGAAGAATTTGATATTTAACATATTTTACATGCAGTAGAAGAAAAGTGCTCACATCCTACGCTCCACATATCCCATCCATCTGCTTATACTGCACATATATTAGTTATTGAACAAATTCTCAGTTAGGTATACTCAGAAGAGCTTGAGTTTGTCATAAATCCTCTAATTGTGTTTGAAACAGGACACCTGGTACAAAAAGCAAGACTTCCACTTCCACATCACCTCCCCTTCCCTCTGCCTTCCTTCCTCTGATTCAGTCTTGAGACATCCATAATATACAACATAGAGAAGCCAGGAGATCTGTTGCTGCAACTAATAAGACCTCAAGATCTACAATAGGCTATAGTTAACCACTGGAGTTAGGAAACTGGTGTGTTTTGCAACCAGGCTGTGTTTCCTTTAACAAAAGAGAAAGAGTGTGTTGCTTATTTTTTCTACAGAAGTTTTTAGGGACTGGGTTTTGATCTGTTTTAAGTTTAAGAGTTTTTTCTTTTTTTGGTTTGTTCTGTGCCAGACTCCTGAAAGACAGAGTGGAAAATTCCAAGTGTTTTCCTTGGATTTTTTCTGTTTCTCAGTCATAATGTTCTACGCCATTGTTGTTTTTTGAAATGTAACAGGAGGATAAAGATTCGAGTGCAGCCACCGTTCCACAGAAGTGTACCCATTCCTCTGAGGCATATCTGAATCCTTCACACTTAGCCCACTCCTCTGTGAAAAAGGCTCCTCTCCATGTCAGGTTGCATCATTTCATCACAAAACCTCTAGTGACAGAAGGCAACAAAGGATAAAGCGTGTCCGAGAGCCCCTTGTCGCATGCTCCAGTGCTCACTGAGCGCTCTGCTGCTCTTCCTCTCCACTCCACTCATATCCTAACCGCTTTGTTCTAACCACCAAGATCTCAACCGTCTTCCACTCTGTACTGAGGTCAAGAGTGTCTTAACAAGTTGAACACACATCTCCTGACAGATTGTTTTTTTTTTTGTTCTTTTTTCTTTTTTTTGCCAGGCTAGAAATTCTATTCGAATATTCTTGTAAGGAGAAAAAAAAATCGTTTGGCATTGACCGTGCTGTAAAGACGACACCTAGGAGAACTGTTAAAAGGACAGTCAATTAGTCAAGGAACATTACTCTAATTTTACACTGAATGGTGACTCCCAGGTGTCAGCTAGACATTTGTTAGCTGAAGGTACAAGGTGAAATCTGGTAAAAGAAAAAAAAAAGATGTGGGAAGAAAGACATTAATAGGGCCATGTGGGATTTACTGATTTAAGAGCACAAGTTGTCCAGCATGTGAGTGTACACTATTATCCATTACGGTTTCAGGTTTTCATTCTAAAAGTCCAGTAAAACGTCCACTTTAATGAATTTGCAAACATCAACTGATTAAACCTGATTTGTTTATTCTGAACATAATCTCATTTACTTGCATAGCCACTTTAATTAATCTCTATAGCACAACTGCATAATGATTAGTTATATACCGCATACTGATTAGTGTATTTTAGCTTGATAGCATAGCTGCCTACATGGCAAGATCTCTGCGGATTTTCTCTTATGTTTTACAAAATGATAATGTTGAATATTTGGTGCAGACAAACAAAAGAGGGTAGACAATGATCAGAAATAGCAAAAATCCTGCCTGAATATAGCCAGTTGGACTAAAATTGATATTAAGTCCATGTGTGCTGAATCATCACAGAGCTGAGGCTTGTTCACATGTTTGTGTGAACAGCTGCATGGATAACCTAGTTTTGCAGCCAAAATGTTAGCAGTCCTTTTTTTTCCCCCTTCTGCTTATCAGAACACATAGTAAGTCCTGGTTCATGTTACATGAATTAACATAAAAAACCTATTACAGTAAATGACTAAGCTATCCTGCCATTAGAAGGTCCAGATTGAGATGTAAATTTCCATTGGAGCCTAACCCTCTTAAATATCAGGGTAAGTGGCTTCAATTAAACTGCAGTGGTTTTGGACTAAAGTATTTTTTGCCCTTATAACAAAGCTACAGGAGCCACTGTGTGTGTGTGTGTGTGTGTGTGTGTGTGTGTGTGTGTGTGTGTGTGTGTGTGTGTGTGTGTGTGCGAGAGAGAGAGAGAGAGAGAGAGAGAGAGAGAGAGAGAGAGAGAGACGTTTCATTATTCCTCTACTGCCTGTCACTATCTCATGCTCTAAAGCATCTGAGGTAACAGCAGGACACCAAAGCAGAGTGAAGTCTTTTGGGGTCTTTTGGGGACATTGTGTTTCAACTTCCAGATCTACTCAGACAAATGTGGCCTACTTTCTTCTTCTTCTGCGTTCTGCTTTTGCTCTTATATGTGGAATCATGATGTGATGAAAAATAAATGATCTAAGGTCAACTCAAGTCAATGTGATTTTTTTTTTTTTTTTGTTTAATCACATGTATATGTCTGCATCCTTTATTCACTCTGAATGTTTTTGTCGTTGTTTATGTGTAGCCTTTTCTCTTCTTTTAGCCTTGAGCTTTATGTATATGGTCTTGACTGTGTGCTTTGTACGTACATCTCAGCATAAAAGTCGACTGTTTTCAACTTCTATTTCGAATATGGAGTGCCCAGGCTGTCTTTGTGCATGCGATAAACTCTTGACTAAACCTTGATTCTTCAGTCATTTTACTTCTGCAGTTTTTTGATTATCCAGAAAGATAAAAAAAAAAAAAAGTCCTGTTTTTACTTCTCTGACTACCTGAACGCTTTTGAAGTACTTCACTTCTCTCTTTTAAACTAGAAAAACCATTACTTGCAATATTTGAACACAGGTTACACTCTACACCCTCAGTACGCCTGCTTCCTGCTGACATTTTGTCCTGCTTTGACAAAAATCTATTGATCAACACAGATACAGACCTTGTTCCACATTTATTTTTCGTTTCCATGGGTATCAAATGGCCATTTATTTTTTTATGATGGCTCCACATCAAAGATAAGATGGAGACATGGACTTGCAGATAACTAAAAGCCTTTTGCCATAGCAATTATGACCCAATCCCACATGTTGACATTTCCTGACACCATTGATCTCTGGTTTCTATCTAAGGCTGTCCATTGCAATCATATCAACTAATACTTGGGCAGTGTGGGCGGACGCCATGTGTGCATTTTGTTTGGTTAACAGATTAGCCTTGTGGGTGGCTGCAAACAGCAAAGTGTTGATTACACTGGACTTATTTACATCCTGTCTCTGTTTGAACAATCTTGTTGAACATTTGCGAGCATGTATATGCTCGTTAATCTTCATGTGCTAATTGCAAATGTATATATGACGAAAATACATTTGGTTCTGTAGAGCTCAGTGGGTTTTTTGCATACAGAGGTTTCTAGGACCAGTTCAACTGCAGTCAGGGATCTGAAAAATGACATGTCTGTTATGAACATAATGCATCGATAGTGTGAAATTTTCATAGCAAGAGCCTGAAGACCTAGTAGATAAACACTATAATTTAATGTGATAGTTTGCCCTTCAAAACCAACTAGTAATCAGTTACATTGATCATTTTGCAATAGAAATTAAATATAATGCGATGACTGATTTCATCCATCTATCCATTTTTCACACTGCTTATCCTATGCAGGGTTGCAGGGAGCCTGAAGCCTATCCCAGTGGACACGGTTTTCAAGGCAGGGCACACTCACACACTGGAAAATTTAGAGACGCCAGTCAGCCTATAATGAATGAAAGAGGAAACTGGGGTACCTGGAGGAAACCCCTGAAGCTCGCGAAGAATCCATGCAGACAGACAGAGGCGAGAATCAAACCCCCAACTATGGCAACCACCATATATATATATATATATATAAGCCACATGCCCCCCAACTGATTTCAGCTACACTGAAAAGAATTTCTACAAAAAAATACTGTATGCCAGAATGATATTTTAAATCTTTCACATTCAAGTAATTTAACCCATCTGGTATCCTGGAAATATGCTTTTAGTCAGCAGACTATCTCAGCACATTACTGTACAGCTGTTGTAACACTGCAGTGTACACTATATTGCCAAAGGTTTTGGGACACCCAAACTTGGGAATTCAGGTGTTGTTTTTCAGGGCTTCTTCTTGACCCCTTATTTCCAGTGAAAGGAACTCTTAATGCTTCAGCATACCAAGACATTTTGGACAATTTCATGCTCCCAACATTGTGGGAACAGTTTGGGGATGACCCCTTCCTGTTCCAACATGACTGCATACCAGTGCACAAAGCAAGGTCCATAAAGACATGGATGAGCGAGTTTGGTGTGGAGGAACTTGACTGGCCTGCACAGAGTCCTGACCTCAATCTGATAGAACACCTTTGGGATGAATTAGTGCGGAGACTGTGAGCCAGACCTTCTCATACAACATCAGTGCTTGGCCTCACAAATATACTTCTAGTGGAATGGTCAAAAATTCCCATAAACACACTCCTAAACCTTGCGGAAAGCCTTCCCAGAGTTGAAGCTGTTATAGCTGCAAAGAGCGGGCCAACTCCATATTAAATTCATGTGCATGTAAAGGCAGACATCCCAAAACTTTTGGAAATATAGCGTATCTTATATGTCTTCCATAAGTCTTATTACCATATTGTATTAATACAGTAAACATCAAGTAGTATCATTAACCATAAACAAAACTATGCACCAAAGGAAAGGCATTAAGCTAAAGCAGCAAAAGAAGCTTGTTTTCATTTCTCCTTTTCTCCATTATTTTGTTATCTAATAGCTTTTTTGAGTGTAGCAGGGCAACTTTAATCTAGAGGTAAATATAATTTTAGCCTAACTAGGTGACTAACATTTACTAGCTAGCCTTACGTATATTTTAAATAGATAACACCTGTAATTTACATTTCTCTTTTTTTCTGTGGTATTGAGGACCATGAGCCATTGATTGTTCTCAAGTTCTTATGTAATCTTCTGTTTGACCTCATGTGCACTGAATAGTGGCTTTCTTACATTTCATATTTTTAATGCATTATAAAATGTATTAAACTGTTGAATTGGTTGTTTAGCCATACTGGTTTAGGATTAAACTTGCTTCTCTGTATATTAGGTTTGGACAATGATCTTGTTATTTTTTGGATAGGACCTGACTGAGGTTTATGACCGGGTGCTCATTAAGAACTACACCAGTATGAGGATGAGCTCAGCAAGCTACACCATGCTCCCTGTTCGGGGTCGCCACAGCGTACCAACTAGTCCGCACAACAACTTGGCACAGGTTTTACGCCGGATGCCCTTCCTGCCGCAACCCTCCCATTTTTCCGGGCTTGGGACCGGCACTGCATCCAGTGGCTGGGGTTGAGGCATTGGCTGGGAATCGAACCCGGGCCTTCCGCATGATAGGCGAGCAACCTACCACTGAGCCACATATGACTGCCATATTTTTATATATCAAGCTGTTTGTTGTCTGTTGTTGGAGTACACTTAGAGCATGATTCATGACTGCACTAATCACGATTCATTTAAGAATAAGTTTTCACATCCTCTGTCATAGCTCACTAAGGTCAACCTGACATGAAATGACTAACTCTAGTATAACTGCAGACAGTTCCCATAGGAGAGCCAAGACTTTGTATTTCTATTATTTTCCAATTTATTTCCATTTCATTTCCTAGGATTTTTTTGTATTGTCAGTGTAATGAAATATTCTAAACATCGGTAACAAAAGTAAAATTCCAAGAATGTTCGGAAACTTTAGCCTAATTAAAGCAATCTTTCATTGTAATTCCTGATTGAATCCTGAATGAATGAAAACATATGCGTCAATAAATAACTGAATTTCTTAGAACTATGAAAACATGCAGCCAAAACATTATATTTTGAAGAACAAGAACAAGCTTTTTCTGTCCAATCCAGAGCTTATTCTCATCTCAAGCCCAGAGTGTCTGGGACAAACTCCAAAGCCTTCTTAACCCTATCTAGTATCATGAGGTTGTCCCTCTGTGGGATGACAAGAACCCTTAAAGGTTGAATGAAAATCTGATGAATACCTTTTCATGAGCAGAGATTGAACCCTGACCCCAGTACTTTACTTATTTTTAGTGGAATCAAGCTAGTTATCCATGAAACCTACAGAATTAACACTTGGCTCAAATGAACAAGCAGTAAACAAGTCTTACATACTGATAACAATTCTCTCTGGCCATTTCATTCCTTTAGGATACACCTCTTGTCTGTTGGTAAGTGTCTTTAGTAAATCAGGAACCCTACTGGGTCTGGCCTTGAAGCATATGGATAGAAAGAAGTGTAAACCGAGCCTGATGGAGTAGCTCACTGACAGTCTTCTGCATTTCATGATGGATCCCTCTCACCTTGGCGACTTCTCCCGGAACTATAGAATTTAAAGGAAGAGAGTAAGCACTAAAAGACTGCAGTGCTATTGGAGTAGACAGCACTATTGTTCCTCTTCATCGTGCAGAATCTCTGACCTTGCACATTTATGGAGTCTCCAGAACTCTTGATTGGGCTCATATTTCGCCACACAGGCAGTGGATGGGGCCATTAATCCTCTGGGTTTCAGAAGAGTAAGGTTGGAAGACAGCAAAGTGTCAAATGCTATTCCAGAGCGAATTTGTTATGTCTGATTAGCCACCCAGGGTGGGGCTGTGGAGAAGCCTTGTATCATTAGCTTGAACAATCTGATTAAACTGCCTCTCTGGATGAGTATATTGTATGCAAAGGGAAAGGACTATTCAATTCAAAACAATTCAATTATAGCATTGTTAACAATAGACACTGTCTCAATGCAGCTTTTTAAAGATCTAGATACTAAATGAGCAAGCCAAAGGTCACTGAGGCAAAATCTTAAGAGGAACCAGACTCAGAAGTAAATCCGCCTTCTTCTAGGTGACACCTTATAGTAGGATTATATATTATTAGATAATACAGTTGAAGAGTGAAGACTAACAAAACTATGTTGAAATAATGTTGTGTATCATCACATTAGGAATCAGTGTCCTAGGATTTAGAATCCAGGTGAGATTAGAATCCAGGTGAAATTACCCAAAAGGGTTTGGGGGAAGTGTAGATATTTAGAGCATTAATTTCTAGTGAGGAATCAGTGCTATTTATTTCTACCATTTATTCTTCTGTGTCTAAAAATAGCTTTCATTTCTATGTGCATTTTCACTGACCACTAGTATCTGGTAACTGAAGAGTCTCTAGGGGTTTGCTACTCATAATCCAAATTGACTCAAAAATAACAAAAAACAAAAACAAGCAAGATTATACAGAATGTTTTTAGATTATAAAACTACTAGGTTTAGGACCAATAAGCTCCATGGGTCCGAAACATTGTTGTGCAAAATTAAATAATGAGCTTAATATTTAAGTAATTGGATTATATTTGTAAACTATATCTGTATTAAGGGGTTTACTGTCATTTTTTGACTATAAAGAATATAGGACTAGGGTATAACAATAGATTAGACTTTCTTTACAAAGGTATTTGTTCTTGCAATGATGTGAAAGCTATCTACTTTAATTATGATGCATTTAACAATATTATTTATGTCGACACTAGACAGTAGGAAGATGCTTATTCTATCGTTCGTATAAACACAGACTTTGTAGGAAAGAAAACATTGTCATTCTCTAGAAAACTTTCTGCAAGCCCTAAATTGTTAAATTGACCTTCAGCGTTCAGAAAGCAGATTAACTACAACACTGTTGCCAGTGGACACTTTCTGATTTAGCAAACACAGCAATGCCACAGTTGTTTCCATGATGCTCTCTCTGGTCAACTCAGGGTCACACCATTCCTTTTCAATCAGTTGCTGGATTATGAATGTGCACCATAAAGAATCGGCTTGCATGCTTAGCAGGCAGAGGAAGAGAAAATAACGGAGAGCGAGAAACCCTTTTAAAAGCTCAGACAGCAGTTTTGGTGCCAGCTGCTGTATTAGCTTGAAATTACTGCCACTCTTTGGCCCTTAAATGAATGAGCAGCCAGGATTTATTATGCTTTGGCTGCTGAACTGACAAGCAAAAAGTGAAATATGTGAAAGTTCACATAGTTGCTCTATCAATATTTAGAATAGTGTATGATATAGTTAATGAAATTATAACCTCCTTTTGAAAAGACAGGTATTTTGTCCATTAGTGGTGTTTAGACGCCTGCAAATCTGCTGGGTCAGTGAATGCAAAGACGCCAAACCTTATTATTTCTTTTTGTGAGCAGTGCATAATACACAAACAAATGCAGGCTGTGCGTGTTAGAAAGGAACGCTGTCAGAAAAATTTGCTTAGTAGCTAAAAAGTCATGATTATATAACGTGAGAGTTCTGGGTCTCTATTTATTTCCCCTTTAGATCCCTGAGAATAAATGTAAATGTCAGGAAAAGCTTAACATAGAATACACACACATACACATACTTTTTGGATTGGCCAACTCAGTGGTCAACTCAGCTGGCTATCCCGCAGTGCTTCTGTATATTTGTGATGTCTCAGCACTGGACACGGTGCAACGCTGCAGACAGCCTGCATGTCTGTGTCATTTGACTCCTGTCCTTTTTAAACCTCAGCCAGGCTTACTTCCTAAAGAGCTACAGCAGCACTGTTTAATAGAGTCAGAAGTTCCATGCATGTCACTCTGATGGCATCTACGAGGCTTGTGTCCAAGAAGAAAGCACCAGAAGGCTGTCACACCACCCCAATTTTACAATGACTCATGATTCATTTCTGCAGCATTTTCTTTAGCAGTCAGCTACAGTATTCATTTTCACTCCACAGCCACACTGACACTCACGGATCCTTTCTTTTTTGTAATATAGGTATGAGGTTTCCTGTCTTTTTTTCACCTCATCATCTTTTATTCCACTATATGTGGTAACAGAATGGTTTACTGATTTTAGATCAACTTCCAGTGCTGAAAAATAAGAATGTGTAAAACATAAACTATTTCCCTTGTACTTATACACCGATCAGGCATAACATTATGACCACTAGCAGGTGACGTGAATAACACTGATTATCTCCTGACCATGGCACCTGTTAGTGGGTGGGATATATTAGGCAGCAAGTGAACATTTTGTCCTCAAAGTTAATGTGGTAGAAGCAGGAAAAATGGGCAAGCGTAAGAATTTGAGCGAGTTTAACAAGGGCCAAATTGTGATGGCTAGATGACTGGATCAGAGCATCTCCAAAACTGCAGCTCTTGTGGGGTGTTCCCGGTCTGCAGTGGTCAGTATCTGTCAAAAGTGGTCCAAGGAAGGAACAATGGTGAACCGGCGACAGTGTCATGGTTGACCAAGGCTCATTGATGCACGTGGGGAGTGAAGGCTGGCCCGTGTGGTCTGATCCAACAGACGAGCTACTGTTGCTCAAATTGCTGAAGAAGTTATTGCTGGCTTTGATAGAAAGTTGTCAGAACACACAGTGCATCACAGTTTGTTGCGTATGGGGCTGTATAGCTGCAGACCAGTCAGGATGCCCATGCTGACCCCTGTGCACCGCGGAAAGCACCAACAATGGGCATGTGAGCATCAGAACTGGACCACAGAGCAATGGAAGAAGGTGGCCTGGTCTGATGAATTACATTTTCTTTTACATCACGTGGATGGCCATGTGTGTGCATCGCTTACCAGGGGAACACATGGCACCAGGATGCACTATGGGAAGAAAGCAAGCCGGTGGAGGCAGTGTCATGCTTTGGACAATGTTCTGCTGGGAAACCTTGTTCTTGCTGGGAAACCCTGCCATCCATGTGGATGTTACTTTTACACGTACCACCTACCTAAGCACTGTTGCAGGCCATGTACACCCTTTCATGGAAACGGTATTCCCTGATGGCTGTGCCCTCTTTCAGCAGAATAATGCGCTGTGCCACAAAGCAAAAATGGTTCAGGAATGGTTTGATGAGCACAACAACGAGTTTGAGGTGTTGACTTGGCCTCAAATTCCCCAGATCTCAATCCAATCGAGATTCTTAGGGATGTGCTGAACAAACAAGTCCAATTCATAGAGGTCCCACCTCGCAACTTACAGAAATTAAAGCATCTGCTGCTAACATCTTGGTGCCAGATACCACAGCACACCTTCAGGGATCAAGTGGAGTCCATGCCTCAATGGGTCAGAGCTGTTTTGGCAGCAAAAGGGGGACCAACACATAATATTATAATATTATGCCTGATCAGAGTATACCACATAACATATTGTTCATCTTAATCAGATCTCACCTCACTGTGAACCTGAATAAGTTGAATTTACATTTCTCACTGATTTAAAGTTTAGTCTAAGCCAAAGCACATTTAACACCTCTGTATGAACCTTCCAGTGAGTAATGATGACCAGTGTCTCAAATAACTAATGTTGTTTTTCTTCTTTTGGCTTCTCACAGCAAATCACTGGTCAGCACTTGATTTGTCAAATTTTTTACAACCCTCCTCTGTTTCTCTGGACTTAGGGCAGGCACTGGGAGTGCACTGTTTTGTGCAACTCCAGTGACTGGGGCTGGTTCCCTGTCCAAGGCTTAAACCCAGGCCATGGCAATGAGAGCGTTGAAGCCTTACTACTAGTCATTCAGAGACCCAGTGTCTGAAATAAAAAATTTTTAATAATAATAATAATAATAAGTAGAGCACAAAGATCACAGCATCAATATTGATGCCTTCACTGCCAGCAAGTCTAGTGCTTCCTTTTACCAATTTGTAACATGAAATGGAAGCAAGAATGGAAGCAATTGCACAAAAAAGCAGTTTCAGATACCCCTTCCTGCAAACCAACAATTTATTGCTTAAAGCCATCTCTCTGATCAGCAGATTCATCTGCACTGAAATGTTTCTTCCTAACTGTCCTCACTATTTGTGAGAAATATATATCCTGGAATAAAATAACAAGTGAGATAGGCAAGTTAAAATGCTGTTCACGTTTTCTGTCACAGTTTGTTGTGTTGATGTGTTGGAAACAGTTTGACCTTGTTGTGTATTTGACCCTGTTTGGATCAGTTTTAAAATCTAATCAGTTCATCTGCTGGTTGCAGATAAATACTACAAACAATCTTTCTAGACATATTGTACTAATGAGAATATTGGATGGCCTCATGGACAGACAGACAGACAGACAGACAGACAAAAGAGAGACAGATGGACAGACAGACAGGCAGACATATGGATGTACAACCTGACCCACCAGTTTGACAGACAACCTGCGAAATCATAATGCCTTCACCACTTGCTAAAGCATTGACCATTACATAAAGATAAATAAGCACATTTTCCTATCCTTAATGTCAGCATTAGCCAGTTTTTACGTATGTTTGGTGGTTTCATCTTGCTTTATCTGGGTTATGGCATGAGTATGTACTGTATGTAAGCCTAGTACACACACACACTGTCATACTAGGGATTAATGTCGAACAGCTAATCCACCTAGCCCCATGTTTTTCAGTGAACCTGAAAAGGAACTTAAAACAAATGTACGAATAATAAAGAGCGACCCTGAGAGCTGTGAATCAGCAGTGCTGTCTGCTCCAGCACCATGCTACACTATAAATAGTTTAATACATGCAAAATGTTATTTCAGCAAATGCTGACAAAAGTGTAACAAAAAAGCATACTAAATTGTGCCTTCCTTGTTGCTGGGCTGCTGTCCTCATTATACACCATAAATATTTCCAGATACATACTGAAGTTGTAAAAAGTAGGTGTACCTCCTGTGTACTCTGTAGGAGGGAACAAAGTAAACAAACCTTTATGAGGCAGACAATAAAAAATATGTTGTGAGCCCACATTTCACTTTAGAGCAGAAGATAACCCAATGGACAAATGAAACAATCCAGCATTCGACTTGTAATGTATGGTGCTAATGCTGTGCTAGACGAAAGCTAATGAATACAGAGGGACTTTTGGATTGATGATCTATTGAGCATTGTTTAAACAACAGTCGTTGCTTTGCACCTTCCGTGTTTGTACAGCCGGTCACACTTTACTGACAGTTAACATATTTCAGCTTCATTAAATCTCTCTCACACAAACCAAAGAAAAACACAAGAGTCTGCACAGTGGCACTGACGCTGCCAGGGGCCGTTCGTTCAGCCGTGAAGGCTGGCTGAGTCACAAACAAATCGAAAGCTCATTTCTTATCCTTCACATGTGGGGGATGCAACCATTTCCTTTCATGCTGCTGACAGTTGCCTTCACCACATGCAAAGCAGTTTCTAATTCTGTCCTTATTTAAATATAAGCTCTTCTGACTAATGAGAAACACTGCAATTTACGCTTACTCTGTAATCAATCACTTAGACTAGCTGTGAATAAAAAAAACAATTGGGTGGCTGGTTTGGCAGAGACTCAATCTATCCTACAACGAATGTGTTGCTATTAAACAATGAAAAATGTATAATAATTTGACATCATGATGTATTTCTGCAAGGAATTGTTTATTTCTCATTTATGGAAAGAGTCTCCAATGTGCTTCGTAACCCATCACCTTCGAAGTTGCATTTCGCAGTTTCTTGGTAACATTCTGAGTTGTTTGTTTTTTTGTCTTACTAGAACTAACTTCTACAACATTATTCATTCATTGTCTACCGCTCATCCAATCTATTCTCGGGTCACGGGGAGCCTGTGCCATCTCAGGCGTCGTCGGGCATCG
This sequence comes from Hemibagrus guttatus, assembly GCA_033459395.1. Taxonomy (NCBI): domain Eukaryota; kingdom Metazoa; phylum Chordata; class Actinopteri; order Siluriformes; family Bagridae; genus Hemibagrus; species Hemibagrus guttatus. The sequence continues at coordinate 9,712,133 of JAUCMX010000011.1, forward strand.
TCGGGCATCAAGGCAGGATACACCGTCTAGGGCCAAACCATCGCACACTCTCATTCACTCACGCAATCACACACTACAGACAATTTTAGAGATGCCAATCAACCTACAATGCATGTCTTTGGACCGGGGGAAGAAACCGGAACACCCAGAGGAAACCCCCAAGGCACGGGGAGAACATGCACTCCACACACACATATGGCAGAGGCAGGAATCGAACCCCCAACCCTGGAGGTGTGAGGCAATTGTGCTAACCACCAAGCCACCAAGCCACCGTGCCCCCCTACAACATTATATGAAATGGTTAAAGTATCATTAATGGTTAAAGCATCATTAATTCCTCATTCTTTAATTCATTTGAACCTTTTTTTTTAAACAGTACGCTGGCATTCCATTCTGCCAACTTATCAGACATTTTCAATCAGTATAGAAGAAGTTGCTTTCGGCTGCTCCCTGTTCGGGGTCGCCACAGCGGACCAACTAGTCCGCACAACAACTTGGCACAGGTTTTACGCCGGATGCCCTTCCTGCTGCAACCCTCCCATTATTCTGGGCTTGGGACCGGCACTGCATCCAGGGGCTGGGGTTGAAGCATTGGCTGGGAATCGAACCCGGGCCTTCCGCATGATAGGTGAGCAACCTACCACTGAGCCACCAATGCCTCCATTTTCAATCAGTATAAACAAATGAATTATTTTATCACCGCAAGTCTGTTACAAAATGACTCGGGACTCTGTTGGCTTTCAGTGTGAGACATGTGTTTTTACCTCTTTTGGGATAAACGTACACAACATTTTACTGGTTGAAGATAACACCTTCAGATTTTAGATGCTTATGAACCAGCACCTGGAGCATCTCAGAGAGCAGAAATGAGTTTGATATCTACATGTACTTTGAAAATAGGAAAAAAAAACGAAACATTTTTGTTTTTTGGAGCTTTTCTATAAATATATCGACTAGGTAAGAACAGAACTACTATTGACAAATTCTTAAAGGCCTGATTGTCTTTCATATGATTTTCATATGAGACATTTATCACCACTGTGGAGTAAAACATGACATGATGTAATGTACAAATTCAGTTTAGAGCTGTTATGCTGTGGCTGATATTTCTACAAGGCTATATGTAACTCTAAAGGGTTAAAAAGTTATTTATGTGTCATTCTTTAATTCATTTTTATTCAAATGTAATCAATTCCAAGTCACTGTGGTGTAAAGGAATAAAACACATGGATATTTAGATATTAGTAAACAAGGAAAATCTGTTGTTGGTGTTTCGTCATACCTCCTCATCCTTAATTTCCTGTAAAAACACAACTTGTCTTTTTTCCTTTCCTTATCCTGAGATTATCCATAAATAATTAATTTGATTTCTTTTTCATTTGTTTTAAAGCACTTCTTGCCTTGCTAAATGCCAGTGCTTGCGTTTCTGGCCCATTTAGCTTCCTGTGCTGTGACTCTGATTTTGTGCTTTTAGTTAATTAGCTCGTGTGCTGTGCATCTGATTAACGCTGCATCCTGTATTTTTTTTTTTTTGTTCCTTGGTCTTTATATCTGTATCTTTAGCACAATTTTCTTTTTCATTTAAATTTAGTTATTATTTGACAGATCCATTTTTTTACCCAAAATATTTCACAGACAGGGGCACGGTGGCTTGGTGGTTAGCATGTTTGCCTCACACCTCCAGGGTTGGGGGTTTGATTCCCGCCTCTGCCGTGTGTGTGGAGTTTGCATGTTCTCCCCGTGCCTCGAGGGTTTCCTCCCCCGGTCCAAAGACATGCATTGTAGGTTGATTGGCATCTCTAAATTGTCTGTAGTGTGTGATTGTGTGAGAGAATGAGAGTGTGTGTGTGTGCCCTGCGATGGGTTGGCACTCCGTCCAGGGTGTATCCTGCCTTGATGCCCAATGACGCCTGAGATAGGCACAGGCTCTCCGTGACCCGAGAGTAGATCGGATAAGCGGTAGACAACCAATGAATATTTTACAGGTTTTTTCGAATCGAAAACATTAAAACTCATTGTCTTTAAGTTTTAGCATCGGAAATGATGTCAAATTGTCCAGCCATCTGCATCGCTTACATTTATGGCTTTTACACTATGCACTTCTGACAGGACAGTGGTGAGACTGGCCATCCTGTATGGTTTAGAGACAGTGTCACTGAGGAAGAGACAGGAGTCAGAGCTAGAGGTAGCAGAGCTGAAGATGTTGAGGTTCTCTTTGGGAGTGACAAGATTGGACAGGATTAGGAAAGAGTACATCAGAGGGACAGCTCATGTTGGACGTTTGGGGGACAAAGTTAGGGAGGCCAGATTAAGATGGTTTGGACATGTTCAGAGGAGGGACAGTGAGTATATTGGTAGGAGAATGTTGGACATGGAGCTGCCAGGCAGGAGGCAAAGAGGAAGGCCAAAGAGGAGGTATATGGATGGAATTAATGAGGATATGAAGCTAGTGGGTGCAAGTGTTGAGGATGCAGAAGATAGGGATAGGTGGAGAGAGATGATTCCCTGTGACGACCCCTGAAGGGAAAAGCCGAAAAAAAAGGAAGAAGAAGAAGACACTATGCACTTCTGAATGTGTGCTTACATGAAATGAATCAGTGTATAAGCGGTGTTTATTGAATAAACAATAAAGCATGTCCTGAAGTGTTTTATTCCTCTCATACCAAAGCGATTTTCCAGTGATGCATTTTTCTAAAATAAATAATGATTAATTAATTCAGTAGTTAATTAATACTTTTTGATACTTTCTGACACATTCTGGCTAACAACAATGTTGCTACAATTTATTCATTCACAATGAATATGTCATGCATCTATAACTGAGTGGACTCTTGAAAACTAATGGATCCTGATGGGAAAACGTTAGATCTGACGTGATCTTTTTTCCTTTCTAGCAAAACAAGTTCCTCACTAATTAGCAAATTGATCTTGTTCCAAAGTGCAGAGGAAGAAAAGTGCAGAGTTTGCTAGTCTCTGAATCTGCTCTCCTCTGAAATGTTGATTGTTCCCTGAGGTTACTATTCATTGAAAGCCTTAAATCTCCATGACGAGAGCTTACATGTTTTATATCGACCACATTTGTCCCCTTGAAAGTTATTGTCTGGACTTTGTTATATTATTTCAGCTATAAAATGAAAATCTTTTTTTTTCCTCCCCAGGCTATGTCTGCGCTCCCTTGCTTGTCTCCTGTTATCAACGGCTGTGAATAAAATCCAGCCAACAGCTTCCTCATTACGACCAAGCTGCACTCAGGGCTCTGGTTTTGTCTTCAGTGAAACACTGAGTAGTTTTAATTAGAAAAGAATCTGTATTGTTTCTCCGTACCTTTGATTTCCAAATTGCTTGTTAAGCATTGTGACTCAGGCTCTGCAGGGACTGTGGTTTCCAACACGCCAACACAACATGCTGTGACAGAGAACAGAATAATAAAGTGAACAGCATTTTAACTTGCCTTTCTCACTTATTATTCTATTTCAGGAAGTATTTTCTCACATATAAAGAATAGAAGAATACAGTTGGGAAGAAAAAATCTGCCATTTGTAGAGATGGGCTTTAAGTAATAAAAAAGCTTGATCTACAGGAAGGGGTCAGAAAGCAGCTGGAGCACTCATCCTGTGCTCCAAGCTCACTGACTGAAAAGCACAGCAAGACTCTCCAAACTCTTCCTTTTTTGCAAAAAGAGCCTAGTTTTAGGATCTGATGGCATATGAAAAATATTTTTTTGTCCCCGGGGACCAAATTTCCAAGCGAGTTTATGAATACATAATCAGCCATCACAGCAGTATTCTCGCTAGAGAGCGGGAATATACACTGTCTTCACTTCACATCACTTTGTAAACAGATTTATTCAATCAAGACTCTGCCCAGGCAAGAAACACATTAAATCAAGACTTCACTCATTTATATGCCAGTAAAAAACAAATGCAGTATATGTGTTTATGACCGTAGTAACCCATGAGACTCCTTCCTACATGCAAGGCTGCCAGATATATGCATACATTATATTCATATGACCATCCAAACACTGCTCGGATAAACCTACCATACTGATGCACTTCTATCATCACAGACTGTGATGCTATGTACAATATCCTGTTTTGTACATGTATAGAGTGCCAATTGTCCTGCTAGCTTAACACTTTCACTTTATGATCAATGCACTACTATTGGCTGAATACTTTTGGTTGCTTGACTCATCCCTTAGTACAGTTCCAGAGACTTTTTCCTAAGACGCATAAAAATATTCTTGTGGTCCAGGATTTTGTTGCACCCAACATCTTACTAGAGTAATATTCAGAATATTCCATCACCCAAATATGATCTGCGCAGTAGTGACTCTACAATGGTCCATTTTCTTTGGTGGAAAGAAGATGCTGGGCCAACACCAGCCACCAAAACATCTTCAATTTTGGTGAGATTTCTGGACTTGTACTAGGGAAGAACACCATTTTCCCGAAAGATACTGGTATTATAAATAAAGGCTCTGTAGAGCATGTCTCTCCAAAATCTCTTTATGTGTGTATTAGGTTTACGTCTAGTGGCTGTAAAGGTCAGGGCATGTGATTTATTCATTGTGCTCATCAAACCATTCAGTGAGCCCTCATGTCTCATCTTCTGTAATTGTTTTATCCTAGGCAGGGTTGCAGTGGAACCAGTGCACATTATGGGAAGGTGTTCCCAGCCCTCCCAATCTGCCCTTGATGGGATACCAGTCCATTAAAGAGCGTCATTAAAGAGCATACACTCATTCACAAATTAGGCTGATTTAGAGTAACCAATACACCTACCAGGAAGGGGAACCTAGAGGAAACCCATGAGGAGAATTTGGGAAAGCTCGGGTTGAAACTAGGCACCCAGGAGCTGTAAGGTTACCACTAACCACCATTCTGGAGATCACTCATTCTGGATAGACAAGTTTCATTAGAGAATAAAGTGCATCAGTCAGAAGAATCTTGTATTGATTTGTAATGATCCTTCCTTCTAAGGGGACAAGATTCACCAGTAAAGTTTCCCTTAGACACCCATATACTGTCAACCAGCAGTCTTTAGAACAGAGAGAGAGAGGACTTTAGAAGATTCAGGAGAACTCGTTTGTTTTTTGTTTTTCTCTCTTCCCCTGAAATCACTCCATCTCTGCTGGTCCATATGGCCACACGGTGTGGGATGCTGTGACTTCCTCCCATTCTCCCAGGACTCCCATCTGTTCCCACAATTTACAGTACAGTCTGGACATATTCTACTCCAGCCTCCAGAGACATATTGTTAAGAATGCCATTTTTGACCCCACTGCTTCACATTTTGTGTGGTGAGAATTTTCTATATGAATAGCCGACAGCCCAGACAAGGAAATGCATAGAAAACCATACACTGGGGAGAGTGAGGTAATATATAAGTGTGAGATATTTTCTGCCTGATAAACCCTGAATGGAATTGTGCACCATAATTATAATAATAATAATAATAATAATAATAATAATAATAATAATAATAATAATAATAATAATAATAATAATAATAATAATAATAATAATAATAATAATAATAATAATAATAATGCCAACTTTGGCATTCAAGAACTGTGATGAAAGTGATGAGATCAGTTGCCAATGCCCAGGGCTCTCAGCAAGCCACAGATCTGTTACCAGCTCCCTTGAACTGAGGCAGAGATGACAGATGTGACCACTTTCCTGCTATACAATTCCACTAAAATAAGCGTCTTTCTGTGTGTATTTGTCCCCTGAAATTCCCCCTTCTTTGGAAAGAATACCCTCCAAGCCTAATATGCTGTGATGCCATTGCTGACTGTGTCTGCAGTTTGTTGAAGGTAAGAAAACCTAAAATTAGATAGATAGATAGATAGATAGATAGATAGATAGAAAAGATAGATAGATAGATAGATAGATAGATAGATAGATAGATAGATAGATAGATAGATAGATAGATAGATAGATAGATAGATAGATAGATAGATAGATAGATAGATAGATAGATAGATAGATAGATAGATAGATAGATAGATAGATAGATAGTGAGCTTACATGGCTTCTCCAGGGCTTAACTTAGTATTCATCTTACTCTCAGCTTTCATATTAAGCACCATTAGTCCTGTTAAGGCTGTCTGATCTGCCCTTTTGAGATGTCTTGTTGAGGATTTATTTGCTTACTCTGGCTATTTTGCCAACAAGTTACTTTAGCTTCAAAGTGCCCAGGCCTATAAGTAGGAAATCAATATATTTTTTAAATCAGAAGGCTATAATGCCGTGAATATAAGAAAGCTAGACGCTGCATTGGGCAGAGATTGACCCGTCCATGGTGGGGCAACATTCAGGTTTCCCTTGAGTTGTAGCACTGTGAAACATAAGGATCTAAGTTATTTCACTGGCTTTTAAAGGCAAGAGAAATAAATATTTACTTTAAAACAAATAAGTTAGTTTAAACTTAGGAAAAGTTGTGAGAATATGTTTGATTTCGTTTATGCATGGATTAAGACAGGATGGCTATATGCAGTGTTGCACTTTTTTTTTTGTCTTTTCAAATAATAGACACTTTTCTACCATCCATATGGGGCAGCGGTTCCAAGAAAAAAATCCTGCAGATTAAGTTTTAGTGCTTCAGTTATTGTTCAAACATCTAAATGTGGAAAAAAACTGTCATCTCAGTGAATCTGAATATGGCATGGGTCCAGACAGGCTGGTTTGGGTATACCAGAAATTGCTGCTTTTCATACTAAATAGTCTTTACAGTTTATATAGGTGTGACACAGACTGACTGAAACTGGGCAGTCAAATGAAGAAAAAACATTTTTTTTTGACCAGTTTTGGTGAAACAGCTACTACAGATCATTTTGCTGTACATTATCCATTAGAGGTGTTATAAAACCTCTCCAAAATACAACATTCTTACATAGCATACATAACACATAGCATGGCTCCCTTCTTGTTTCTCATAACTCATGAAAATTTCAATTTAAAAGTGAAGTCGTAATTGTTGCAGTGGAAACTGGTGTGAACAAACCAAACAAACTGGTTATTGTTATTCATGAATGAAATGAACAAACTAGGTCATCAAACCAGTATCTTCTGACTCAGCGCTGTTGTTTGTTCAGTTTGCCACAAGAAGAAAGAGAAGATGATACAGTTCATCTGAAAAGTATGTAGCATGTCTTATGTGTTGTTCATAGTAAGGTAAAAGGTAGTAAAAGGTCACTGACCGACTCAGTGGAAAAATCAGAATGAATCATTTTTCAAATGATTCGAGTCACTTGGATGAATCAATATGACCATCTGCACTGTCTCTTTAACAGGAGAAGCACCGTGAGGCTGCCTTATGAAATTCAACCACAAAGGGCGGGGCATAGCGCTGTCCTCGATATCTGAACCAATCACTTACTTGGAGACAAACACGGTCAGCGATCTGTGATCCAATCAGATTCTTGTCTCGTGCAAGACCGCCCCTTTTGAATCGGGGTTGCCGGGTTGTGATCGAATCCTCATTGTATGAACTAATCTTTTTAATACGAGACCCTGGTGAAGTTTTATCTTGTGCGTGGAATTTATTACTCAAACCTTGTTAGTTTAGGTTGTTCTTGATTCTTCAGGTCGACGTGTTTATTTGTTAAAATCGTTTTAAATGTTTGACTGTTAATACATATTCAATATGTATTGAATATCTGGCAACCAATCCAATATGACGCGCAGTCTGTGTGATACAGTTATGGGGAGAGCCGAGAGGATTTCAGTGTCGCGTTTTTTTCTGCGCCTAGTAGGACGGTGAACGAATGGAAAGCGCGGCTCTTGGCGTTTTATGGCTCAGATCTGCTGCCTGAACATCTGACCGTGTCTCTGCAGCCGGATCTTCTGCTTTAGGTGGGTTACATTTCATTACTCGTTATTAGACTCGGGAATGATGCGACGTGAACGCTGCTTTCTGTTTCTTTAGCTGGTGCGGTTGCAACTTGGTCTCCAGAACCTTCAGGGTTTCCTCCTGTTGATGTTTTTTTTAGTTGCTTGGCTCCTTCACATGATCGAGTGTACATGTGCAGGAGGACTGAAAGCTCCAAGCGTGTGCAGGAGGTTCGAGCAGGCTGTCAGTGTGATACTGAATGTCGAGTTGTAGTAAAATGCACTCAAACTGCAAGCCTAAAAAGCACCGCTTCATCACCTTTGTTGTGATCTCTGGTCGGTGTGTAAACAACGTAGGGCTTACACTGATCACAGGGAGTGATAAAAAAAAAAAAAAAACCCCTTCATTTTATTATAGGACCGAGAAATAGATGGATGAATGGAGCTGGGGATATTTTCCATTTCTCTAAGTTTGCGTATTGCTTTAACTGCAGTCTCTGTCAGGTTTTCCTGAAACAATCAACAGAGCTTGTACTGTGTGTGTGTGTGTGTGAGTGTGTGTGTGAGTGTGTGAGAAAGAGAGAGAGAGCGTGAGTATGTGTGTGTGTGTGTGTGTCTGTCTGTGAGTTGAATCATATTCAGTGGTCTAATAAAAATGTCCTGTTTAAAGATGTCCTCTCCTTGATAGCTAGGTGACAAGTTGATTTACTCTGACATTTCTATCTTCCCTGTAAACATCCTGTGTTCCTATAGCGGCTCTCAACTCAGATCAACTCTACCATGTTTATATTCTTGCTACAAGACAGATTTGCTGGTATTATACAGCATCAATCCTTTCATAACCTACTTAACCAGTCTAGAAGTCAGATGATATAGCATAGAAAGAGTATTTTATCTTAGTCAGCAGTGTATTTGTAAAATAAACATGGATACGTTTGTGTGTTTTTGTCTTGTTTTCTTTTTTCAGTTTTGGAAGCTTGTGTGTTCAATCGTTCATTCATCTTCAGTAAGCACTTCATCCTGGTCAGGGTCATACAGGATCCACAACTTGTCCCATGAACACTGGGCGCACTGCGGAAATCATCCAGCCCATTACACATTAACACATACCGTACATTCACAGCTAGGTGCAAAGGTATCGTAGCCAATCCACCTACAGATATGTTTTATGTGAGAACCTGGAGGTAACCCACGCAGACACAGGAACATGCACAGAACATACACAGGAACTCCACACAGACAGTAACCCGAGCTTGTGATTGAACCGGAGACCCGGGAGCTGTGAAGTGGCAACACTATGCCGCCCACCGTGCCATGCCGCCTCCTTGATCAGTCAACATTGTGTCTCTCTTTCTGATGCTCAAACAAAACATTAAATGTCAGGATTGGCTTGGTTGAAATAACAAATTGCCTCTAGACATGGATCACTTTGATGCTGTCGTATAAGATTGTCAAGTGTGACATTTTTTTATGAGATGACGATTAAAAAAAAGTCAGTATTGAATTGGTAGGGATAATACTTAGAGCTGTAATCTCTGTTCTGTATCAAAAAGGAAAAAGCGGAAAATCTGTCGTAATTTTATTGAGTCAGGGGCCAACTTTTATGTCAGATCAAGATCTTGAATATAAATAATTTGTCTGTGGTTCAAGTAGCCTTCGAGACTTTATGTAATTAAACCGTTATAATTAAATTTCAAAACTAAACCTTTATAATAAATTCCTGAACCTGGTTTGTGATCTTTTTTATTAGTAGAATTTTTAACTTGTAAATAAAAATATATATATATTTTTTTTTAAAAACTTTTAGATCACCTTGTCTGAAATGCCTGAGTTACACGATTGTTTGTTTATTATTCAGGATTATATCAGCCTTCAGTCTTCCAGTTAAATTTCTTGACTGATTTGTTAAATAAAGAATTACTTTAAGATGACAGCTGAGTAAGTGCTTGACAGTAATGTCACCAAAAAAAAAAAAAAAAAATCGGTGCTGTGTTATGTTTACTTGGTTACATTTGTTTGCGTAGAGCTCAGAAATCTGGACTTTAAACCTGTGAGGAAACGCATGCCAGTGTCACAATGTCTCTCCTCCATATGCAGCTGTTAAGTTACGTGTCTAAATACGTTTGGTCAAAAGCTTGTTCCTGTTTGAACCTATTGATATAACGTGGCATATTCAGCTCCATCAGCTTGTCTCCTCTCAGTGTTTGAATCCTGATGATTTCTTTTCGATGAGGTCATTTTTCATTTCTTCATTTCATAATGGCTTTATGTCTTACCTTTCCAAAGTGTTTAATGTGTTCTCTGGTGATCTTATATAGAGCCAAACCTAATGAAAGTATCAAGAATCAAACAAAAAGCTGACACAACTTTGTTCATCTTGTTCGCTTTGTTATAGACAGCAGCAGCTGTGTTCTCAAGCGTTTCAATTGTTTTCACTACTTTTTCACTAGCAGTGACAGTCAACTAAGATGTCAGTTGCAGTGTAAAGGAAGAGTGGCTGTTCCTGATAGATTGCATGAACTCTTAATTCTTGTAAATGGCACACAGAGGCAGTGTAGTTTATTCCAGGAGATCACCATGTTTATCGTACATGATGCCCTCGTATCTAAACCCCACCACTTCTCTTCCAGTCGATCCTGCTGTCTCTTTTGTTTCTCATCAGTCCGCTTTCATCTGCTTAAAAATATCAGCATTTTCTAACTTTTTTGCAATCCCTATTTAAAGGTTTAATTCCTATTTTAAGAATATGTTGATCATTATGTACAATTGATTTATTCGGATTAGGTCATTTTGTCTCAGTCTGGCCGGTCAATCAATATTTTCTCATTAAAGATGCCTTTTCTGACCAGGTCACAGGGCTGCTGGAAGCCAGTGGTGATTGATATGTTTTGTTTCCTGACTTTCTAGCCCCTACGGGAACCATTAGCTCACGTTGACGGTGTTGATAAAGAGCACATGTGTATGTGGAACGGCTGTGACACTACAGATCACTTGTTCAGTTAAAGATATTATGTGTTTTAATCATACCGCTGTGCTGCTGAATGTTCAAATCTGATTGGTCTTTAGGTGTTCATTCATTTTTTTCTAATAGCAGCTCTGATTGTAGTTTTGGCTTTAAAGTCAAATCACTTGTTTATATTAATGTGCTTGTTCCAATATGTTTTTGTTTAACAGCCAGTTGATATTGACTTGTGACTAAATCTTAAGTCAATAAAAATGAATTAAAACACTTTATTTTATTTAACAAAGTAGGGGCATTGGTAACTCAGTGGTAGGTTTCTCGCCTATCATGCAGAAGGCCCTGGTTCGATTCCCAGCCAATGCCTCAACCCCAGCCATTGGATGCAGTGCCGGTCCCAAGCCCGGAAAAATGGGAGGGTTGCGTCAGGAAGGGCATCCGGCGTAAAACATTTGCCAAGTTGTTGTGCGGACCAGTCGGTCCGCTGTGGCGACCCCGAACAGGGAGCAGCCGAAAGCAAAAAAATTTTATTTAACAAAGAAAACGGTAGACCTGTTGATAACGTTTTCTGTAAAGAGATGTTTATTTAAAATGATGGGGTCTCGAATGTCAGCGCTTGGAAACAGTAAGTTTTCTGCAACAGGAAAGTCTTTAGGACAGAGGACTTTGTGCTTTTCCGTTTCATAACCTTATAAGCTGTGTTTGTTTAATTATTTGTTTATTCATTCATTCATTCACTCATTCATTATATTACTTTAAAGACAGGTGGTGAAAATGTATAAGACTCTTATAGGTGCTGTAATATAAGTGATAACGGGAACTAACTTGTTATATGGACATTCAATTACAAACAGGTAAAAAGTAGCCTGTGCTATTTTTCCATAACTGGTTGCAAATTAATACACGTTCTGTCTCGACATTTATTGTCAAATAACTTAAAATAATTTAATTTCATTACTCATCAGACACTATCTGGATCACTGATCTTTGAGGATCTGCTAAATATAATGACTATAGTATGGATTTAATATAATGACTATAGTTATAGATTATGATTATGATTACTATGATTATAGATTTAATTGACATGATATACTACAATACTTTAGGTCAATAAATGTGCCGTGACTGGAGATATGACTTATCTGACATTATGCATCTGACCGAAACGTAGTTATATGGCATCATGCTGAGTTGTTTATGGTCCTTGACATTGTAGCATTATGGAGTACCCCTGCTGTAATTAAACAAAGATGCTCGCCTTACTCGAAGTACAAATGGACGACTTTATCCAGCATCTGGACTAAATTTGAATGAAGCTGATCCTGAAAATGTTATTGCTTTTTTATTTATTCCAATATATCAGATTCACAAAACTGTCTACCTTTTTTATGAGGGATCTCTTATTACAGCTCTGTAAGTCTGTACATCATATGCACTGTGAATTTGCTATTCTTAAATGCAGCAGTCATGCTGAACGGGTAAAATCAATCAGTAAGACATTAAGACAGTAAGAGATTATAACCTGTTTCTCAGGACCAGACATAACATACAGTCCTCTCCAAAAGTATCGGATCGTCAAGGCCAATCCAATATTTATTTATTTAGATATTTTTGGCTATACACTGACGACATTTGGGTCTGGATATGTTAAACAACTTTAACTTTCAACAATAGACCACCCAGTTATTAGATAAGCAAAAGTTTATGAACAGACTGAAAGTAAATAAAACTGGTTGCATATCCCTTTCTTGCAGTTTCTTCGCCACTGACATCATCAAACTGTTGCATTCTTCTTTTGTACTGATTTTACAAACCTGTACCACAGCTTCCTTCAATTGATGTTTGTTTTTTGGGGGTGGGGTTGTCATTCAGTATCCTCTTCAGTAGGTGAAATGCTGATCAATTGGTTTAATGCATGGCGTTTGATTTGGCCGGTCTAAAACCTTCCATGGTTTCCCCCTGACGAAGCACTTTGTTGTGTTGGCAGTGTCTTCCCAATTGCATTGGATGCAATTTTCTGTAAATTGTCTGATAAAATGTTTCTGTAGACTTCTGAATTCATTTGGCTGCTAACGTCATGAGTCACATCATCAATAACGATTAGTGAGAACGTTCCAGAAGCAGCCTGCAAGCCCAAACCATGACACTACCTCCACTGTGCTTGATCGATGAGCTTGTATGTTTTGGATCATGAGCAGATCCTTTCTTTCTTTACACTTTGGCCTTTCCATCATTTTGCTAGCGGTTAATCTTGGTTCCATCACTTTTTTGGCTCATCTCTGTATTTCTTTGCGAATTTCAATCTAATGGTTCTTACTGCTGATGATGGTTTGTATCTGTTGGTTCTGGCCTCGATATTTCTGCTCTTTTTCTAATAGTGGATTGTGAGTCCTTCACCTCTGCCTTGTGGAGGTTGCTGGTGCTGCCAGTGAGCGCTCTCACAATGTCTCAGTTATCAGCTGTTGTATTTCCCGGCTGAGCCGCTCAGTGTCTGGTTTTTAGTTACACCGGTGTTTTCTTTCACCTTCAGGACGTTCCAATAAACTGGTCTTCTGCAAGTTACAATATTTTTGATCACTTGATAAACGGGTGGGCTGAAACAAACACCACTGTCTTCTCAACACATCTAGAGCTAAATATCAGGAAATGAAAGCCGCAATTCTGATTTTCATTTTCATCTTTTGAGAGCAAACACAAGAGCAAAAACAAAAGGATTGTCTTTGCCGTTCCAATACTTTCGGAGAAGTCTATTTAAAAAAAAAAAAAAAAAAAAAAAAGTATGATGAGAGGCGATCTGTAACCCTTCTGATGTATTTATAGTTGTGCCTGGGCTGAAGGTTAAGGATGGTAAAATGTGGCTGAACCCACAGTTTGTAATGGTTTGCTTTTGTTGATAAATCTAAAATGCTCTGTAAAAAGCCAGGATACACAACACCATTAACCAGAGGTATGATTCAAGAGAACGGTGGCAAGGAGAAGCATTGAGTTATTTAGTGGTGTGTTTTGTGTGTGTGTGTGTGTGTATGTGGTCAGAGCTGAGGTTACAGTTCAGGATATACAACTCTGATTACATTATCTTAATAATGTTCTTTCTTACAGTTAATTCTTCAATCCCTTCTAATAAAGTGACCAAGAGGATAATATATTCGGGTTTGTCCCCATCTCCTTGCCGTAACTATAACTAAAGTGCTATAACTAAACAACATTATGTGCTGTCATAGGAAAGTAATCCAAGATGGTGTAGTGTCATAGTACAATGGATTACATTCATGTACATGTCCTGAAGTGTGTATTGCTTTTATACCCCAGTGATTTGACAACAATTACGACTTTTAATGTATTAATAATGAATGGTGCGTGTTGTTTCTTTCCGAGTTGGCCCCATTGAGACAAGTTAGTTCCTGTTACAACAGCTATATATAATTGTTCTCTTACCAGCATATTTTTTCCCCTTCTCATATAATTAATAAGAATTTTTTTAATACAGATTATTGAGCTAACAGAAAAACAACGGGAAATCCTGAAGGATTTTCCCTGTGATCTTAACCTACAGAAAACTTCTTCACCATGTCATCAATATGTTTTTTATTTAAGTCCCTGTAAATTATGCGTTACTATAGAATGAATTAGAACTTAATATAACAATAAAAAATTACAGCAGGAATAACTGACATAGTGCTGTTAAAGAAAATGTATCAACATCTTCTCTTATTCATCATATTTAAGACATATTAAAGGCGCTTCAAAAAATGGTCAGTGTAAACTGCAGAAATGAGAAGATGACCTCCTCGAATAATCTGCATTTCCCAGAATTTAGTCAAGGATGTAGCTTTAAAAGGCTTCCTGGTTGGCCTCCAAATTCAGAAGTGATTCAGAGGAAACATAGTAGTTGTGATCTGGTTCTCTTTACTTAAGAGTTGAGTCAGAAGAATCTTATTTCCTCTGTTTCCCTGCAGATTTTTGTAAGACAGACCAGAAGTGACCCTTCACGTGTTGCCTATCAAGTCTGGCTGAAGCACACGTTATTAAGTGTTGATGTGGTCTGGTTGCCGCACAGGTCCATGGAGAATTACCAAACAGATCAATGGCAAATCCAATGGAGGATATCCGTAACAGAAGTGAAGAAGCGCTGTTAATTTAATACCAACACTTTCTTGATTTCAGTTTCACCAAGATGAAATGTGAGAGCAAACATTGCTTGACCACAGTAGTAAATCAGTTACAAGGCCTCCAGGGTTGCTTTCCTCTCAGATAGAATTGAATCTACATAATCATATGGACTTAGTCTGAGTCTAGGTATGGAAGTTTGATAATGGGTCGACGCTTTCATTTGAATCTCTCTGCTGTGGAACTGCTTCATTTATTACTTTGTGGTTATTATTTAGACTTATTCTGTATATTGTTTGTTCTTTGTCTTATTGCTTCTGCTTGGGTTTAGCTTTAATTTGGAGCAGTGCGTTGTTTTGAGATTGCGTCATCACTTCATCCAAGAACCTGCTGTTTCATATCCAACATGATTTATACAATCATCACTTTGGAATGTGGAGTCTGTCTTTTTTTTTTTTTTTTTTCCAGCATGGATATCTCACAACTACAAGGTCACTCTTCATAAATCCTAGGCTTTCTACACACATGTACAAGGTCTGTGAATGGCTTTATGTCACACCTGTCCCAAGTGTTTGATGTGCTCCAGTGATATAGAGCAAATAAAGTAAGCTCTGACTCGAGCCATACGTATTAAAACGAATAAAACAAAAGGACAGTGAGATTCTCACATTGCTGCCTTCTTTCTCTTGCTCATTTTGGACAGATAGCAGCAGCTGTGTGCTTCTCAGCTTTTTCATTTTTTCATTACTGGCCAGTGACAATCACTGAGATGTCAGTAGCAGTGTGAGGAGCTGTTCCTGATAGATTCTCTTCTACAGACTCGCGATATTTGTAAAATGGCAAAAGCAATTTCCGGCATTTCATCATTTTTACTGTTCATGTTGACGTCGATGTCCTCGTATCACTCTACCTTCCTCCTAGTGTGTACAGAACCCGTCAGCCTGCGATCTCTTTTATTTCACTCTGTAAGCACGGACCAAAATGTTGAATGCTGAGCAAACAAATCTTTTAAAATTTTTGTGTAGGAGAAGCACAATGTAAACAAATTCAAGTTTACGTAGGAGTTATCAGGAAATAAAGCACACAAAAGTAGTCCCCCCCCGCCCAATTATATGGGGGATGAGTCCATCAACATGTGAATCTGAAATGATTTGAACTGGGATTTCTTTCGAAGCCCTGTCCACTTCCCCCAATCGCACACGCTCTTGACTGAGCTTTATTTGCTGAACATGCTGCAAAAAAAATAAAAAATTGACCCAAACAGAAGACAAGGGTTAGCTTTTAACTTCAGAAACCATTATCACTTTTATGTATACAATGTATGATCCTAGAGACACATTCTCTTCAGATCAGCCTATCAGCCTCTAAAACAGAGTAAGTTTTAGCAGTGAGGCTGGAGTCTGTCCAAGCATTACAAAGTCAACTCCAGAATGCTTTGGCGCCTTTCATGAAAATGAGCAGCACATGTCATACGTCATATCTTTGAGTTTTAACATATGGAGAAACTGTAGGGGTTTACATTGAACACTTTTAAAAAAAAAAAAAAACAAGTACTGCAGTTTTTCTATACTGGTTTCAATATGAAAATGTGCTGAAGACTCCCCTGCAGAGAACTGGAGCACAGAGCCACTTCCTGTAACATCCAATAACATCCGCTGTCATATTTTATAGGGAGACCTTTCTCCTCGTCTCGACCTGCCGATGCTGTGCGTGTTTGTTTGATCCCATACAATCGCCACACATGATTCTCTTACTGAAGTTTAATCACTGTAATTTGTGGGAGGTTTTTTTCAGGAAGTGTTTGTGACGCTTCCACACACCTTGTACTATGGAGGTGGTATATAAATTTCATCTATTAGTTGATTTTGAGATGTGACTACCCTCAGAATCCTCTAAACCTGGCTATTCTGAAATTAAGCTTTGAGTACTTCTTTGTTTTCCTCACCACCCACCCTCCTCTCCTCACTGTGTAGCACGAGAAAATACGCAGCCAGGTCATGTGGGATTTTCTTTTCTGCACTCTTTATATATTTAGCTTAGGTAAGCATTATATTGATCTGATTAAGGCGTCTAATGATAATCCACACGCATCTGTCATTACGTATGTTAGCTCCTGAACTTGTTTCTTGCTCAGATTATTTCACCTTGAGAAGGGAGACTAGACAAGAGGGGTCTTGTCTTGTGGAAGCTGTTTTCCTTTACTGGTTTGAGCAACAGCGATTCTTTTGTCGAAGCTGGTTTTGTAGACGTTTAGTTTAATACGTCTATTTATAAATATGTCTGTTTTTACCTGAACAAAAAGAAAAAAAGAATAAAGCAGTTATTTTATTCACACAAGTTTTTCTGTCTTCAAAGTGAATGCTGGGATCAAACCCATTTCTGCTTTCTGAGATGCCCCAAGTGCTTGTTAATAAGCCTCTAAGGTCTGGAGGTGTTACCTTCGAGCATTAAAATTCTGTATGTTTATCCCGAAATATCTCACGCTGAAAGCCAACAGTGTCCTGAGTAATTTTATATTAGACTTATGGCGGTAAAATAATAATGATAAGTCTATTTCCATTCCTCTGGTGTAAAAAGAGTTAAATTATTCAGTCAGGTTTATACAGTCTTTCTGGGTAGCCTTCCATTTCTTATTGTGGAAAAAAAAAAAGCACAGGGGAGTACTGATGCAATATATCTCAGAGGTAAGGAATGTGATAAAGATGTGGGAGGTTTAAAAAAAATCTTTTCCTGCTGCTACATCAATTTACAGAAATCCATATTTTGCCCCAGCTGTTATAGATGATGTTTTTTATTTCTCATTGGAAAGTATTATACTATCAAAGGACCTCTTTAAGCAGTATTTATCACTTTCATTTCATTTGTTCCCATGTGCTTACTTCTTTATATGTCCACAAGGAAGGAGTTTAAGTTAAAAAGACAAACTGTGCTTGAGAAATCAGCAGGAAAAAAATATTGGCTTATATGTTTATGCTTGTTGGATTTATTGGATATAGAGGGCTGTTCTATATGCTACTATATCCTCCTCTTCTACAAGTGTGTTTATGCATGGAGTTTATGGTTAAGGGCAGCTTGTGGCCCTTTGGTCAAAGAAAAAGCACATGAGAAAACCTCACGACATAACCATCGAGTGTATGCCAGCGCTGTGTGGTAAACTTTTATATGTACTGCCTATTGTGTGCAGTTTGCTACTCGGCCTTTAAATCCATATAGCAGTTCAGCAGTTTCTGAAGTGGTGCTGAAGCAGAAACTGTGGCTTGAACGTGAGCCAAACATAAAAAATCTGATGAGATATGTGTGTCCTATCAAACTGATATCCTGATTTTGCACTTTTCTGAGTTCAGAGTACTGCATGTTCAAGTTGCTGAGTTCCTGTACGCTCCTCTCGTCCTTTTCTTTTCTCAGTCATTTGTTCCGATTGTAGCTAAATGAATAAGTCTAAGCAAATGGCATAATTTATCAGTGTTGCTGACGAGGCTCTTGATTGTTGTTGCAGACCCGATGGAGCTGGGAACACGACGAGAGCCGCACGGAGAAGATCCTGATCTATGCCCGACCTTCAGCAGGGAGTCCTGAAAAGCGGGGGTCATTCTGAACCCTTCCCCTCCCCTTTCTCCAAATACAACCCCACCCTGTCTGACACAGGCCCATCCCTGGCTCCTTTTCTGTCGCCAAAATGATCGGCAAACTGAAGCAAAACTTGCTGGTGGCCTGCTTGGTCATCAGCTCTGTTACAGTGTTTTATCTGGGTCGGCATGCAATGGAGTGCCACCATCGTGAGGAGCGAAGCCAGCCACTGCTGGGTAGCTTGCATGCTACGCTGCGCACTGGACAGAACATCAGCGCCCCCTTTGTCTACAACAAGGACATGCCACTCATCTTCATAGGAGGTGTGCCTCGCAGTGGAACCACACTCATGAGGGCCATGCTGGACGCACACCCGGACGTTCGCTGCGGTGAAGAGACGCGTGTCATCCCCCGCATTCTGGCCATGAAGCAGATGTGGAGCCGTTCAGGACGTGAGAAAATGCGTCTGGACGAAGCTGGGGTTACAGACGAGGTGCTAGACTCTGCCATGCAGGCCTTCCTGCTGGAGATCATTGTGAAGCACGGTGAGCCAGCCACTTACCTGTGCAACAAAGACCCATTTGCCCTAAAGTCCCTTTCGTACTTGGCAAAGATTTTCCCGCGCGCCAAATTTATTCTTATGATTCGTGACGGCAGAGCCTCCGTCCACTCCATGATCTCTCGCAAAGTGACCATCGCTGGCTTTGATTTAAACAGCTACCGGGACTGCCTCACAAAGTGGAACCGGGCCATAGAGACCATGTACACTCAGTGTTTGGAGGCAGCAGACAAGTGCCTGCCTGTGCACTACGAGCAGCTCGTCTTGCATCCGGAGAAATGGATGCGGACGCTGCTGAAATTCCTAAACATTCCTTGGAATGAAGCTGTTCTGCATCACGAGGAGCTCATTGGGAAAGCAGGAGGTGTATCGCTCTCCAAGTAAGTGGGGTGGGGATTTCTCTTCCAAAAGTTGTATATACAATACAGGTTTGTATTAAGGGCTTTGTCTTCTGCAGAAATCATATGAAGGATGTTATTAGACACGGTTTTAATTGGGTAACTAGGCCTAATAGTTTCCTGTAAGTACAGTCTAGAGCAGAATACTAAAACAGAACCTAACACCCATTTAATTCTCCCGGCCTCTGACACAGTGACTTGTCTTGTCTTGTTAACTTTAACGTTCACGGCTGCTGTTCTGTTTTGTTTTTTTGTTTTTTTTTTTAAAACAATTACTTAATATATAAATGTGTACCTGGTCTCCTTAAGTTATTTTTTTCCCTTATTTTTGGTGGCATGTCCCAGTGTAGGACTGCATACTTGTATATATCAGTTCTTTAGTTGCTAAATTGAGAAGTAAAACTGAAAGCACATTTCTTTTTTGAAGATCCAAATTATCTGATTTGTTTTCTGTTAGTGGTAAGAAGTAAGGGAATGATGTGGTGAGTGCTAATGACTGGTGAATGAATGTTGAGTGTGTAAGACTGGAAGAATGATTGGGCTGGTCGACGGTCACGTTCCTTGCACTGTTTAAATCATGTTTGTACAAGCCTTCACTGGTATGTCTTTGTACAGGATTAAGCAGATGTAGTACACTCATATAAACATATTTTCTTTGTAACTAGGGGTGAAAAGGTTAGAGGTTGTTTTTTTTTTTCTTTTTTCTTTTTTAATTAATTAATTTTTTTTTCAAATAATGTTTACTTGTTTAATATGCGTTCAAAGATTTTTTTTAGCACATTTTGTAACCTCTGCAGGATGTGACAGCTTTTTCTTTAGTTATTTCCTTGTGATTTTGCAGCTGCATTAAGGCCTCAGCAAACAGTATACCGTTTTATCAGATATAAAATCCAAAATTTGATTTACATTTTAGGAAATGTTACAATAGCCAGCTCATCATTAAAAAAAATAACTCTTGTCTCATTGAAACTGTGTAATTTAACACTAACCTTTAACTACTAAATTTAACATAAAATTACTACTGTGGCAAGAAAAGTATAATCCATGTGAAATGACTGGGGGCCTCCCAGCTGACCTTCTCTGATTTGCTTTAGAATTAGTTCACAAAAATATAATAATGGCACTATTCCCAGTAAATAGTGTTCAAAATTTCAGGCTTGTCTACGCAGTAGTGTCTGATATATAGAGTCTTTAAATGCTCAGGTATACTGAAGACACAAATTGAGTTATTTGTTAAAAGTTAAGCATATTCATGTGGGGCATTGGTGGCTCAGTGGTAGGTTTCTCGCCTATCATGCAGAAGGCCCAGGTTCGATTCCCAGCCAATGCCCAAACCCCAGCCACTGGATGCAGTGCCGGTCCCAAGCCCGGAAAAATGGGAGGGTTGCGTCAGGAAGGGCATCCGGCGTAAAACATTTGCCAAGTTGTTGTGCGGACCAGTTGGTCCGCTGTGGCGACCCCGAACAGGGAGCAGCCGAAAGCAACTTTTTTTTTAAGCATATTCATAATAACTAGACTATATACATTTCAATGTGTTACACCTCAGTATTCATTTCAGTAATCTACTCATCACATATTTTACAGTGTATTTCTTCTTATTTTTTTTTCTTCTTCATTTAAAATCTGTTCCTGAGGCATTGGTGGCTCAGTGGTAGGTTGCTCGCCTATCATGCGAAAGGCCCGGGTTCGATTCCAGCCAATGCCTCAACCCCAGCCACTGGATGCAGTGCCGGTCCCAAGCCCGGAAAAAATGGGAGGGTTGCGGCAGGAAGGGCATCCGGCGTAAAACCTGTGCCAAGTTGTTGTGCGGACCAATCGGTCCGCTGTGGCGACCCCGAACAGGGAGCAGCCGAAAGCATTTAAAATCTGTTCCTAGTGTTAAGTTTAAATGTCTGAGAAATTTCACACTAAATTGTGTTGATGAAAAGAAATGATCTTACCTTACCTTGTTTTACCTTAGACTTTTCACCAGTTATTGTTATATTTTAAAAGTTGAAGACATCTTCAACTTTAAAAAAAAAAAAAAAAAATCCCAGACAATTTCATACATCTAGCACTTTAGATCTTGATGCTAGATGCTAGATCTTAAAAAAAAAAACTAATACAGATACAAGCAAGACATTTTGCACACTGTTTACTATGAATATTTATAAGATTTCATATTATCAGAATTGATGAGGCAAATCCGAAATGGTCAGTCAGGAACATGTTTTAAAGTATCTGGTGATTTGAGGGGGATTTACCTGAAAGCTGACCAGTAATTAGGGTCGGGAATTTGGGCCCGTGTCATTATAGGTGCAATCAGAAGAATAGTGATTAGGATTAGTGATTAAGTTCTCCATCTTGTTGCAGTGTGATGTTTGCAGTGGCTTAGCATTTAACTGTGAATCTCCTAGAAACCCCAGTGCAGATTATTTTGCTTGTAAATAGAAATACAGCTTTCTCCAATCAATTTAGGGGGATTAACGAAACACCTACGTATAAGATGGTGGTGGAGTTTTTCTAAGCAGGTGGTGGTTATCTAGCAAACTTCTCTCCAACTGTCCGAGAGTTGCTCTCTATTTATTTAGCTAACTTGCAGAAGACAAAACCATTCAGTTAACCATCTATCCAGCCTCCAGCTCCTCCTGATCATTGTCAGTCTGCCAAAGTTGGATTTGCATAATTTGCTTCAGGACACAAGCAAGCGTGACCAAGTCCCAAAGGTCAAACAAGGGAACGTTTCCAGTTTCCTGGCAGTGCAGATGATCATGGCAGCCCAGAGCAGATCTGACCTAAAGGCCACAAACTCCTGCTTTAAGGTCTACCACTAAACAAATCTGTGAAAGTGTGTAGGCTAATTTCTTGGTTCATTATAACTTTCGTTAAAGAATCCAAACAGGTTTGATTTTTTTTAATGAAATTTGTCAGTCAAACACTTATTCTACATAGCAACACTTCACTCCCTCCAGATCCTCTGTAGAAACTTGGCTTCTGGCTGGAAGTCATGTGTAGAAATAAACACAAAATGTTTTTAATAAAAAGCATGCAGGCGGACAAGGCTGTGCGGCTCTCTCTCAGGTTTTCTCTCAGGCTGCTACTCAAGAATTCAGTTTTTTTCCTTAGGCACTTTGCTCTGCTTTTTATCTCACTGACTGTCAGCCAGGTAATTTAGCAGTATGACTAAAGTGAAACACATTCTTGTGTTTATCTCATATACTGTAAATTTCCTTTCTCTTTTTACTTTGGGTGGCCTGAAGAAACCTCTGGAGTGGGCCTAATTTCAGCAGAGTGCATTAAACTTTCCACAGTGGCAGGCTGATGACCCGTGTTCTAGTTATCTGTGTAGTTGTTCTTTCTCAGAGCTTCTTGAAGGGGGCAGGAAATGACACCAAGGCTTTTCCATACTGTTTGTCTTTTGTATCAAGACCGGTAGGATATCCCAAGAAGGATTATGTTCCTGGAAGTGATTTTCTGTATGTGATTCAAAAAAAAAAAAGAAGTTAATTTTTACACATTATGGTGGAATAGAGAAACTTTTCCACCATAATGGTAGTGGAAGCTCAAGTTGTTATTGCTCTTGTGCTGTTGACTGGAAGATCAGGGTTCAAGCCCCAGCACCGCCAAGCTGCCTCCATTGGGCCCTTGAGCAAGGCCCGACACAAAACCCCCACCCACCCCCCACCCGCTCCAGGGGCGCTGTATCACGGCTGATCCTGCGCTCTGTCCCCAACCCCCAAGCATGGGATATGCGAACAAAGAATTTCACTGTGCAGTAATGTATATGTGACAAATAAAGAAGTCAAGTCATTCATACACCAAAAATGTAATTAATTTCATTGGCTAAAAAAGTTTCCAATAATTGTATATAAATGGACAGAGGAAAGTTGTGTGATTGTCCTTTACAACATAACCCAGCCAAAGAAAGTAGACATGTGCAGCTGAGAATTGTAACAAAGAGCAGTATAAATTATTTTTTTACTCCCCCCCCAAGAGTATTTGGTTGGTGTAGTTTGGTCTAGCTCTAGTTCTCCAGATCATTTTTGTGTACTTTAATGAGAACTTTACTCCTTGAGTTTTATGTTTCAGGTTAGGTAAACATCAGCATGTCTGCAGTGTTGAAACCTCCTCTGCAGGAAATTGCAATAGGACACCTTAAGCAAGCAGTTCACACTACCTATTATCACTTAGCCAAACCTTCCTCATTATCTTAATTACTATATATTTATAATTGTTTTATCTACTAACAGTACAAACACTAGCTATGTTTACATGCAGCCTAATTATACGACAATAACGCATCGATCCTTCATGTATTGGTCTCAGGTCAGAACTGAGTTGAGGCTGATCTGAACTGTTCAGCATCAGGCTTTAAGTGAAAACATATACAAATGGAGAAACTTTAACAAAATCTGAATTTCTTTGATTTTAGTTTCTTTTAAGTTTCATTTATACAGAGAAATTAAAAGTCAGGAGATGAGTAAAGGTGATGTGTCAGCTATACTGATGTTTGTATGTTTTGTTATTTTTAACAAGCAGCTGTGCAACTTAACCGCAAACAGTTTCAATTTCATCTGTCGAATGTGGCAAGCCTGAAAATGATGTATTTCAGACTGGAAGATTACCGTTTAGGATGTAATGCCGCATTATATTTTACATAAACTTGTTTATCTGACCTTTTATAGTTGAACCACACTTTCCTGTGGTAAGCGCCCAAGCAAAGTGCTGCATGCTTTTCTTAATTATTTTTTTGCTTGCTTTTTAAATTTAAGTGTGCAGTGTTCAGATGTAGTGCAGGTTCTAAAAGGTGTTAGAGATACACGATTTATATATATATATATATAAAATATAAACTTATAAAAAAAACGAAACTATACAATTTCTAACATTGATGTTCATTCATTCATTGTCTACCGCTTATCCGAACTATACTCGGGTCACGGGGAGCCTGTGCCTATCTCAAGCGTCATTGGGCATCAAGGCAGGATACACCCTGGATGGAGTGCCAACCCATCGCAGGGCACACACACACACTCTCATTCACTCACACAATACGGACAATTTAGAGATGCCAATCAACCTACCACACATGTCTTTGGACTGGGGGAGGAAACCGGAGTACCCAGAGGAAACCCCCGGGTCACGGGGAGAACATGCAAACTCCACACACACATGGAGGAGGCAGGAATCGAACCCCCAACCCTGGAGGTGTGAGGCAAACGTGCTAACCTCTAAGCCACCGTGCCCCCCTAACATTGATGTGTGTGTGTATATAGATATATATTAATGTATAGACTGTCTTTTCATCAAGGTATGACCTCAAAAATATGTGTAATGTAAGCTAGGCGTGAACTTAAAAAGGAATGAAAACCATTTTTTCCCTCTTTTGATCAATTGCTTGTAAGTCAGCAACTGTAAGTTGAAAGTTCTCACTTCTCTCTTTATCTGTGCCTTTTCCAGTTTGCTTACTATTCTTGACTGTTTAAACTGGTTTGCACCGTACTGTTCCAGTTATTCATGTAAATGCACCGAAACAGTAATATTTCGTTGTATGACTACAACCAGGTGTGTATATGCTCTGTGTGTCCTGAGGCTGAGTTTCAGTGCTTGAATGCTTTAAAAAACACTTAAAGAGCTTTAGACTTGATAAAATTAGCAAGGCCCTTTCAGATTCTATGGGTTTCTGCTTCTGAATGGAATCTTCGGTGGTCTACTAAAAGCCATTGCAGGCACTGTAAACTGCTGTACTTGTTGATTCCCAGATGCTGCCTCAGCTCCACACTCTAAACCTGTCCTTTAGGTGTGTTACGGATATTGAGAAATGGATACAATGGGTAGAGTTGAAAGGATGAAGAGGACAGGCTCAGTCTTCTGGATGCCAGATGGTGTCTTACCCATCCACCATACGCATGTTGTTCTTCAACACATTGATTCCGATGAAATATTAATAAAAAGGGACCTGATGGAGTGTCCCAAGCCACACTGGACACATGACATGACCAAACTAATGTCAATAGTGCTGCTGAAAAAGACCATGACGAGTGCTGTTTTATGAATTCAGTGTTGTCACTTATTGACAGGAGACAAGGAATAGCATTTTATGTAGAAGCTTTGCATTTTAACGACACTGCTATGAATTATCACTCAAATATACACAAAAGGCACAGCTCCACCCGCTCCTTCCCACACTCCCCAAAATCAACATGAATCTAGTATGATTGACAGTTATGTAGCTGTTTTGACATATTATCTTACACCCTCTGTAAGCTCTTCCCTTTCTTCCCATCTCACATTAGTCATCTTCCGCTTGATTTTTCAAGATGAAAGACACGCTACAGTGCCATTGCATTCTGTGAAGGTAAATGGAGAATATTTTGAGTTTAGGAATTCATTCATTCATTGTCTACCGCTTATCTGGACTATTCTCGGGTCACGGGGTGCCTGTGCCTATCTCAGGCGTCATTGGGCATCAAGGCAGGATACACCCTGGACGGAGTGCCAACCCATCGCAGGGCACACACACACACACACACACACACTCTCATTCACTCACGCAATCACACACTGAGGACAATTTGGAGATGCCAATCAACCTACCACGTGTGTCTTTGGACCGGGGGAGGAAACCTGAGTACCCGGAGGAAACCCCCAGGGCACGGGGAGAACATGCAAACTCCACACACACACGGTGGAGGCGGCAGTCGAACCCCCAACCCTGGAGGTGTGAGGCAAACGTGCTAACCACTAAGCCACCCCCCCCCCCCCCCCCCCCAAGTGTTTAGGAATGTGAAATAAATTTATTCTAATACTATATTTCTTAGGGAGGTTCTAAATTTTAGAGAACTTTTCATCCCCAAATGGTCATAAACTTTTGGGTGTTCCAAGAGTGATACAACAGTGAAAATGTCACCCTTTTGGAATCATGTCACATCCCACAACATTCTGTGGGAATATGCACTGTAGCTCTTGGCAGGTCTGGAATAGTCTGGCAGGCCAAAGCATGGGTTCCTGACGGGTATATAATTTGCCTCACAAGTCCATCCGCGGATCTTTTGTGCACACTGCGCCCAAGGTGGCCCTCCAGTTTTTATGAGGTATTTGGTAGAACATGCCTACTCAAGCCCCGATCATGCTGCAGTCCTCCAGGGCAACTGGCGTACCATCGCTCCTTTTCAGAAGAGGCATGGATATGATTTTAGGCGGGGGGAGGGGCGCCTACATGGCTCTAATGGCTGATGATGAACACAGAACCTCACCCAGACTCCCAGAGGGCACTTACAGAAAACCATCCATTAAATTTGGCCCACAGCACCTGCCAGAAAAGTGCCCAGGTCTCTATCTACAGTGCACCACACAATTCAAGCCCAGAGTCACTAAAGCCAGGACTTTACCATTAAGATCCATTACATGTTCAGGTTTTTAAGGTGACTTGTGGCAGAGCTCTGGCCATTACTTAGTGTGATGCAGCTGGGATTTCTCTTATCTGACTTTAGGAAAACACCAGCCTTCAAAAAAGCACTAGAGTTCATCATGAATAATTGACGCACAGGCAGAGGCCATTAAGCAGAGCTCAATGAGGAAGAACTTTGCATGTTTTTTTAAACTTGTTTGTAGATATGTGCAAGAACAGTGCTTTTTTTTTAGTTTTTTATTTATAATCTGGAAAAAGGTTTTGGTGGGTGTTGTATTGTCCTGTTGTCATTGTTCAGGAATCTGGCTGGTGTTTTGAAATGCCCTGCACAGTTCAGTCTTGCTTCTGCTCTAACACACCTGACAGATTTGAGTGTTTTTGTTTTGTTCTCTTCATATCGATCTCCATGTTAAGAGGCCTTATGGCTCTTGCTGGAGAAATGGACATCTGTAGCTCTGTTAAATTATTCCTCTTTCTTTACCAGCACTGTTCTCAGACGCGTTAGGGTTTTGTGTTTTCTAAAAGCACTCCTGTACACATGGGCTATGGGTGGGGAGGAAGAAGATTGATCAGCCAAACTTTGGCCAGCCCATGGGAATGTGAAAAAAACAAAACTCAGAGCTACTGAAGTTCTACTGAACCATGAGAATAAATAGTCACGATACAGATATTGATATCAAGCTCTCTGGCATTTAAACATCTTAAACATAAAACTCAGCATGGGAAGTTTGTGGCTAGCAGCACATGATTATCAACAAAATGCACTTCATTGCTTAATCCTTTTTACTAGTACTCTGGTGTTCAATTTTGTTATTCTGCCAGCGAAATGGAAATCGACTTAATAAATATTTTCAATCAGTATTAACAAGTGAATTATTTTGTCACCACAAGACGAAGCGGAGTGATGAAAAAGCGGTGGAGTTTAACTTCCTGCTGGGCAAATAATTCACATCTCTCCATTATGTCTGCATAGATAGATACAACTGCTTCAGTAAAATTATAACATTTTAAACCCAATAATCAGATTTTTATAACTTCCTTGCGTTATCCAGTTTGTTTCCTGGTTCACACACATTTCTGTCTGCATACAGTCCGTCAACATTATATAAAGAACGGGGAAATTCAGTTTGGCCTCTGGTTAAAAGACTTAATGCAATTTCTTAAAGCAACCGATGGCTCAGTTCTAGTGATTTTAGTAACAGGATCATTTATCAGTATCAGGATTGATCTTAATTAGTACCAAAATACTTGTACTTGAACTCGGACTTGTGTTAAAGCATACCTAATATTTTCAGTTGTATTTAGTGGTTCCAGATGTTCTTATCTGCAGATCTGTCAGTCTGAGGCATCCGTTATAATGCCTGTGTGACAGCTTTTGAATTGCAAATGCTTTCAGATGCCACCTCAAAGGGTGTCTTAGTAGCTTTATATATTCCTGCTAATTAGCATGAGTATACTGAAGCCATGCCGGCTCTCCATTAGTTGGCCATGGCAACAACAGATAAGATTTTTTTTCCTAGAGAATGGCATGAATCATCAGCCTGTATCGTCTTTGCCTCTTTTCATCATACATGCGAATGTCTACTTTTTTTTATTATTATTAGAGCATCACTTTAGAGTGAAACTTAGTGCCAGCTTCCATTAGTGGAAAATATCTTGAGCTACAGTCTTCCTTAAAAAAATAAAAAGGGGGAAAGCAATTCCATCTGTCTTTAGACAGAAATAAGTCTATTAATCATGTAGTAAGTGCCGACGTGCAATTCAAACGTAGATGGATAATTGAAGTAAAGCACTGTATTGGCCAGGGAGTCCAACACGTAAAGCACCACTTGTTTCTAGTGTAAATGGACTTCCTAGTGTCTAGGGAGAAGGCTGAGTCTCTAACTCAGTGTGGAGCTACTCAGTAAAACTAAACACTAGCTCCTTCCCGTGAGAGGGAAACTGGTCAAGCAGTGATGACGTCATGTGTAGATGCAAAGCCAGCATTTTTGATAGTCTAAGCCATAATCTACTGTGTTTGCGGAGGAGGAACAGACTGTCTAAGAGAAGAGATGCTCTCTCTCAGTGATTCTTAAATTTCATCTGGGCAGCTCTGAGAGTGTAAAAGATGCCTAAGGAGACGTGACGAGGCATGAGACAGGCAGTCACGCTCGCTCCTGGGCCATACACTCATCCGCTTGCACACTCGACCACACATGGCAGTGTGAGTCACACTAGAGGCCTCACCCTAGTGGAAATAAAAGTATGGAAAAAATATCTTTTAGGCCATGTCATATTAGAACTCCTGTCCTGAAGGACATTTAGCACTTGGCATTCATGCGGCTCTCTGATGTTGGAAGTCAGGGCTTGCTGGAGATTCCCAGTGCCTGGACGGCAGACGGGGATTGACTGTTGTAATCTTTTTCCCATCTGCTTCTAGTCGCTTCTACAGGGGGAATAACAAAGTTGGCCTCAACTAGACTTTGCTCCAAAAACAGTGAAAGGGAGAGGGGAGGGAGACGGCATTAATGCATAGCATTCTTCTTAAGCACTTTTCCCATTCCCTGTGGTTTGAAGCCAATGGAAAGTTCAGAATTTACTGGAAAATTTCTGGGAAAGAAACAAATGTACAGTATTTGTACTGTAGCAGCAAAGTTCTTAGCTTGAGAATTAGCTGCTTTGTATCCAATATAGATATCAGATAGTTATCTAAGTTTGTAGAGCAATAGTTTTGGATTTGGATATTGTTTTCCCTGGTTTAAGTTTACATCAAGACTGAGGAGGCTTCCATACTGGCAGTTTAGACTGAAACAGAGCACAGGTTTGAGAACTTTTTCTGCTTGATTAAAGGTTTCAATTGGTAATGTGAAAGCTGCTATGTAGACCTGGAAGTGCACCGCAGTACCGAACCCGAGGCTTCTCTTTCAGGAAGTAAAGTAACCCGAGTGTGTGTTTTAGCCGAGGACGACATCATTAGTTTCCACAGCACACGTGTATGAGTGTCAGGGCAACAATGTGGGACACAGAAGAGGTGAGATGCCTTACTGTCATAATAGCACTAAAATTGCAGCAGAGGCGTGTTGTGTTGTCCATGCGCATTCGCTATGACGTATAAGATGAGCCAAAATGCTTCAGGGTTCGATTGAATCATGTGTTGATGTTAAGAACTATCACGCTCGGATTCGGATGGCAACATACGTGCCTAGTGTGAAAATCACTGAAGATAAATACAACTAAAAAATCATGGTTTCTGAAAAAAAAATGTGAAAAAATAGGTGGATATAAATGTGACGAACGATCATGTGACTTTTATTGAAATAAATAATACAGAAATAATATAATTATAAAAAAAAAAAATAAAAATATAATAAAAAAAATATAATTCCTTAATAGAGACCAGATAACCATTTTTGATATTTATGATCATTTTGATATTTATCTTCATTTATGAAGGAACATCTGTGGAAAACCTTTCTACAAATGATAACGTCTTTGTCGGATATGAATGTCTTTAACAGATGTGTTATTTTTAAGTATTATTTTGTAAATTGCATTAAGAGGAAAAGTATTGGCCAGAGCTATGTTTGAACGAGTGCAAAAGTAGTTTTGCCAGAATTGCGAGACACCACTCGGTATGAGGAAGACGGCAGGATTTCAATATTCTCTGGAGGGAAAACCTTGCATATATTGTATGAGAATATCATCCTCTCTCTCAAGCCTAGAGAACGGTTTTAATGTCTTCTCGGTGCAGAAAGTATTGAAACGAACTGAACTGCAGATATTGTGTTTTCTCTAATAAACATCAGCTCTTCCCAACTCGCTGAATATTTTATTTCACACAGATCAATAATTTAGCATGGGTGTGACATAATGCATGATTCATTTTTAATCTGCTCATGAAAATGTTTTCAGAAAGATTTCACTCACTGTAACCATAGTAACGGTGTTGTTTTGTTCGGGCTACCTGAATGCTTTAATATACGTTCAAGAACAACATGCCTACACACAATGTGGGTTTTGCTTCAAATTATAGAAATTGCAACCATACCATAAAGCTGCATGTTATTATTTCATTATTTAAGCTATTTCACTTCAGCATGTGATTAGTGGCCTAGAACTGGGTGGTTAAGGAGAATTATTGGCACTCTGTCTGTAATACAGCCATTACTGCCATTGTCATTATCTTAATGAAATCCAAACGTTATGTAGCTGCAGAAACGTGATACGTGGCAATGGGGAGATGATCTCAGCAAGCGAAATGTTGTTCATTTGAACCGTTTTACATGCTGCTATAATGGAGCAAGGCCAAGAGCATTATTTAATTGTGATGCATTTCGGGTTAATTAGGCAGCTAGCTGTATGGGGAACGATATGTTAGTGCTGGTGCTAATCTCAGAGCTTGTGTTTCACAGGGTGGAGCGATCCACGGATCAGGTGATCAAGCCGGTCAATGTGGAGGCATTGTCCAAGTGGGTGGGGAAAATCCCGGTGGACGTACTGAGGGACATGCCAGTCATCGCACCTATGCTCGCCAGACTAGGCTACGACCCCCATGCTAACCCACCCAACTACGGTCGCCCTGACCCACGTGTTCTGGACAACACTAGAAGGGTGAGTGCTAAAACACCACTGCACATTCACATTCAAGTGTACATTTAAACGCAAGCATATAATAACATTGTTAGTTTGCTAATCCTACAAATATAGATACTGTATTTTGTAAAATGGGAGAAGCATGTGTGAACACTAGCTTTCAGATTGTCTCAACATCAGACCTCACTGGCTGATGCATATGACACACAACATTGGAAACACTTCTTAGTTTTTAAGTTGACATCTGATTGGTTTGGTACTACAGGATTATATATGTGTGTGTCACAGTTTTTATCGGTCCACCTGGAAACAAAGTTGTCGTGATGCTCTACTTCCTTAATGGAAGAATGTGTGACAAATGTGACAATGAGCACTTATGAGGATCAGCTAAATGTTGGATTGTCCAAATTATGTGAAGTTCACGGTAATGAGTCATTAATTTGAACGACTTTCTTAAATGAACGATCTATGGTTGCACACCGGTCTGTTTTTGTAGGGACATTGACTTTACATTTTCGCGCTGAACAAAACGAACTGTGTCTAGTTGCTGTACATGTCAGTCAGATGCCCTCATGGGCGGTCCTTGGCCAATAAAAGCTGCTGTGGAGTCCAAACCTTCTGCTATCAGTCTGAAGGTCTGGCTACATGAGACTAGCTCTCAGGTGACTGGCAGTGGAATTATTATGGGATGCCAGTCAACCGTTCACTCCTGTTCACAAGGCTGTACATTGATGTTTTTGGCAGAAACCTTTATCCAAACCGAATCCGAAGTACAGTAACGCAGATCAGATGAAGGCTATTCACCTTGTGCAGGAGTGGCAGTTTAGTAGTGCAGGGTTTGATTTCACAACCTACTCATGAGTACTGTTGAGTCAAAAAGGGAAAAAGTGCTACTTCTCGAATATCCACGATCATTAAAGTGGTGTGTGATGAGTGATGCCACTTTGAGGAGTTCGGGTTAGTGGTGAATCCTTCTTTAGCTCCAGGGCTCGACTCTTGAGAATCTCATGCTGTCTACTGAATTATGAGCATGTACATAAAATTCCTACATTTTCAAATACATTTTGTAGCACTCCCTTGAGCCTGACAGCTCAACAGCCTTTACACTGAATGCAAGTGCTTAAAATTTCATTCCACTTGAAGTGAGTTTTGTTTAATTCTCATTAGGAAATAAAATCAGGTAGCTGTTTGAGGTAGCTGTTTCGTTAATGAATAAATCAGGAGTTCTCAACTGACCTCATTTTAAGGTCACTGCAAAAATTAATCTCAGCATGTGGAAATAACTTTTAAAATGATTTTATAATGATTTAACTTAAGACGATTGATCCTATTTCTAGCTTTTTCTGTACTATTTTCAAGTTTGCCGTTTATCTTGGCAGATAATTGTTCACATTTTTCTATTATTATTATTATTATTATTATTATTATTATTATTACTATTACTATTATTATTATTATTATTATTATTATTAGTAACAATAATAATAATAATAATTAATTTCCAGAAAGTAGCTAAATGATCTGCCAGTAGAATAAAACTATTTAATGTTTGAAGGGAAATATCTAATATCTAGGAATAACTAACTAATATTATATTTATTAGAATTATTGTCATCTTATAAAAAGAAAACAAGCTAAATTTCACTGTAGTGAAGTGTTTTTGTTGTTGTTTTTGCTGTGGGCACAAAATTGTGACCCCCATTTTCAAGAGTTATGAAGCCCTTCAAGAGAGTGGAGCTTTGCAGGGCATATATTTCTTTGTGCTCGCTTCGTAAATATAATGTTCCAATATCTCTAAATATTTAAAACGTGCATTTCTACTGTTTATCAGATAAAGTTCATTAAAGAAGTGGAAGTTTCATTTCTACCACTTCTCTGTGGAAGTTTATACTCTGCCATATTGGGCTACAGACTGAAATTTCACCCATGTACTGTTTAGAGTATGGGCATATACTACAGATTATAGCAACATTATTCTATTTAATGCATTTCTACAAGTAACTATGTCCATGTATCACAAAACTATGCTTTATTTAAAAAGAAAAAAGAAAAAAGCTGCTCTGTGCTCTGCTGGGTTGTAAAGGCCACTTCACTGGACAGCACAAAGGACATCTGCCATCCGGTGTGGAATGGCATTAAGAAGAGCTTTAATGAATATAAAATGATTCCATATATCAGATTTCTATCCATACAGGTATATTATAAATAACGCTTGGAAAATAGCTCTTGCGACCACATCCCTGAACATATAGTGTATCCTGCCTCATGCTTTTGCGTAGGGTTTTCTTCTGTGCCTGCGCTTAAATTTGCAGTAAACAAAAACATCTGCACAACAGTATGTCAGGTAACTAAGCTGATTTAAGTTTGTTGACCATCACTGCTGACTTTAACTTCACTTGTAAAGCAACACGGTTTAGTTTAAAATACAATAACAAATTCTCAGTCTCTCAGATGTTCATTTTCTTGTTTAAAAAGTAGGCATGAAGAGGTGCAGTGTTTTGACAGCTTGTGAACGGTTTTGAAGGGACAGCTTCTGTATTTTTATTGTTTTCCTTGTTATTGATCCCTAATAATTCTCGATGCCTTGTTGGATGTAAGCCCACTGGTGCTTTCAAGACCTAATAGTACACTCTGTTATGAAATGAGAAGAGACTGCTTAGGCAATTGCAGTGTTAACCTTATTCCTCATTCGCCAAACTCCATTACGGATGAGCGCGCTGATGGGTGGCTTGCAGATATGGATATGGAGTTCAGTATGTAGTGTGTAAGAGGACACCACACTTGAGCACATCTCATCTCAGCCATTCTTCCCAGGTTAAAGGTCAAAATCAGCTACTGTCATTTGGACTAATTCTTTTTGGAGGCAGGAGGAGCAGGAGTTGAGGCTTGGTGGCAGGGCTGGAAGTCTAATGGCTGGCTGTCAGTGATGTGTGGGAGCAGGGTGTGTACTGACATGTCCTCAGTGTCTCTGCTTGGTCACTCTCACACAGTTAGAAGTGGTTCTTTTATGTTTCAGCAACTTTAAGCATCCAGTTTGGATGTGCTGCAGTTAATGGCAAAATCATGTGCTGTGGAGAACTGTGGGAAATTTCAATTGTTTAATGCTTCATAAAAATACATAAGCTATGCCAAAATGGCTCCAGGGCAGCAAAATAGTACCTAAATTTAAAGGGCAGGGCATCATATGTGGAAAATGTCTGGCATGGTGAATGCTGTGTTTTAATTTCCTGCCTCATTTTTTTTTGTCATTCAGCTTAAGATGGAGCTAACTGTTTTGGCACCTTGAAGAGATCTTTCATTCACTTGACAGGCTTTAAACAACTGTGGCAACTTTTTCCATGAGTTCGGAAATGGAAAAATAATAGACTTGTTTTTTTAAACACTTAGCATGGACATGCTACTCAAAAAGTACAGACTGTAGAATGTAAATCCTCTCTTCCCCCATCCCCCCTCCACTAAGCCCCACCCCCTACCCTCCTCTCCCCCACCCCCTACCCTCCTCTCCCCCACCCCCTACCCTCCTCTCCCCCACCCCCTCTCCAGCCAACCCTCCCGGTGAGGTTATTGAGGTTACGACGACTGCGTTCTGATCCATTCGACTGCTGGCAGTTTTGGCAGATTTACCCAGGGCCATGTGTTATTTCATTAGGTGAAATATGTGCTGTTGTTATGATAAAACTTTTTACATGTGTCCTGTGGGTGAAAGGAATCTTTGGTATTGGCTAAAACTGCATATCCTTCATATTTCCCAGAGGTTTGAAAAGCTAAGAGTCGAAGTGATTAATTCCAGAAGTCGACACTTATATTCGTACGTGTCTGTGTGTGTCTTCTGTGTGTGTCTTCTGTGTGTGTCTTCTGTGTGTGTGTGTGTGTAGGTTCAGTGTCCTTTTTGATAGCGTTAATTCTCTTGTGCAACAATAGCTAGATCCTGCCTTTCTTCCTGAGTGTGAAGCATGTGCTCGAGATTGACCCTAAACATCTGCATTGTATTAATGTGTTTCCCCCCGGATCCAGCACAGCTGCATGACTCTTCTCCTCCTCTACATGCAGTACAACACACACACATAGTAGCAGGGCTGTAGGATCTGCTCCCAAGGTGTGTGGTACAGCTCACTGAATTGAGTTACATTAACACAGTATGTTTCTATAGATCCTACATGGTCTGATCATGTCATTTCAAAGCCCTGAATAAACCCAGGTTCAAACCCAGCCTAGTGAAGCAGGAGCATACAGAAAAGACCATTTCCCTAACTAAAACACAGTTTAGTCTGAGGAGAGAAAGAAGGATAGTACTGTACTTTACTCTGTCTGATCTGATTTATCATCACATTTTTATATAGAACTGTAAAGAGGAACATCTCAGTTTCCAATATTAGCTTTGTGCTTGAATATGAAAGAACATATTTTCACCTAAATCTTGTTAGAAATTTTTAGATAGTATTTAGATGGGTTACAAAGAACATTTCTAATATATGCACCAAGAATAACACATTTTTCAATAATACAAACCACACACATTTTTATTGCTCAGTATGAAGGGAGATGATACTTTTCAACCAGATGTTCTGTCCACAATGTTGAATATGAAACCAATAAATCCCTAAAATCCCTAAGACCTAAAGAAAGTCTGGTTTCCATACAAACGAGCCAATGCAACAGCTCCAAACAGCACAACGGCATATTTCACTTCAGACCTGAATTAGAATGGATGGCCATTTTAATGCAGTTGACAGATTATGCAGACGTTCTCAGCAGTTCTATGAGACATAATGATAATTGGTCATTTTCCTCAAAGGAAAAGGCTGCTAAAGGTTTGGGAAGGAATGTTGTGTGAAAGTGATGAGAAGTAGAAACTGCTCAGAAATTGATCTTAGTTATAGTTGTGAAATCTTTAGTCATGGATGTTTGCGTAGGTCTAAACAAGATGCATTTCTGCCAAGTCACGTGCTTCTCAAAGTGTGATGTCTGATGATGAAATTGGGTGATTGTTACATAAAATGCAGAAATTCGTGCACATCTCTCTCTCTCTCTCTCTCTCTCTCTCTCTCTCTCTCTCTCTCTCTCTCTCTCTCTCTCTCTCTCACACACACACACACACACACTTAATTGATTCATCTTTTGTTACATGTTGCACGTACATGTACGCTGTGTTCCAGCGTTTTTGTCTTGTTCAATGACTTCCCACTGGGCTTTCTCTACTGTATCTTGCAAATGGCCCTGCAAGAGGTTTCCATGGCAACAGGGCCTAACTGGAAGCCCATGGTGTTTTGGAAATTTAAGGTGTTGCCTAGATGTTTCAACCAGATAACAGAACCAGAAATCACAATGCAAATGTCTTTGCATTGTATTCATCATTATTCATTTCTGAACATATCCGGCTGAGGGTTTTTATCTGCTTATGGCTGTTGGTAAGGGGAGGAGGAAGTGAACTACTACGCAATTGTTTTGGTTAACAATATGGAGGAATAGTAAAATATCTACACATTTTAAATACATATTTGTAATAACATATTCTAGCCTGCCGTTTGGAATTGAGCTCAGTTCAGAGTGACCGATTGTCCAGTGACAAATCAGCAATCCACTGTGCTCATTAAGTGCTGATTTTGCTCATTGTGCTCATTTGGCTTCTCTTCTTTAGAGCTTCACTTACCCAATTCATTTGCCTCAGTAATACGTCTTTCCTAATCAATGGGTCTAGGCACTTAAATTCTCAGTACTCTCAGTAGCAGCATTATTCTTACTATTTTATCCTCAGTATTTCTTTTACATTCCCTGCTTAAATGTTAAGATTATGATCAGATTAGGTGGCTGGGGTCAGAGAAGGTTAAGGGCCTTGCTCAAGGGCCCAGCAGTGACAGCTTGGCAGTTCGGTGGCTTGAACCCTGACCTTCTGATCAACAACCTAGAGCCACTACTGCCCCCAAAACAAAGCAGGAACTAAACATTCTCACATGTTGACATTTTTGCTAAATTCCACATAATTTTGCTAAAAGACACATAATTACTTTCTTTGAGAGCTGTATTCATGTTCGACACACATGAATCAAAGTGGGTTTTGGCTGAATGCACGTCCTGATAACATCACATGATGTGTCTTGGACCAAATCTGCAGAAAATTTGTGGTAAAAAAAATAAATAAATAAAAAAATTCAAGCTCTTTTGAATAGCATGGAGTTTATTTGATTTGGCGTTAATTTCTGTAAAGTCCTGCAGGGACTCTTCCAACGCATTCTCTTTTGAATAAGCATCATGATTATTTAAAAATGTTTAATATCGGTGTCAATTTGTTTTATTGGCATGATTTATTTGCTTATCATCTTGGATATTTGTTTTACTCAAATTTAATTTACTTGACAGGATAAATAGATATATATATATTTATTCATTCATTCATTGTCTACCGTTTATCCGATCTACTCTCGGGTCACGGGGAGCCTGTGCCTATCTCAGGTGTCATTGGGCATCAAGGCAGGATACACCCTGGATGGAGTGCCAACCCATCGCAGGGCACACACACACACTCTCATTCACACACACAATTACACACTATGGACAATTTAGAGATGCCAGTCAACCTACCACGCGTGTCTTTGGACCAGGGGAGGAAACAGGAGTACCCGGAGGAAACCCCTGAGGCACGGGGAGAACATGCAAACTCTACACACACATGGCAGAGGTGGGAATCGAACCCCGGAGGTGTGAGGCAAACGTGCTAACCACCAAGCCACTGTGCCCCTGATATATATATTTATATATCTATTAAATATCCAAATATCTCTTTCCCTCTGAAATACTCAGTGATGTTTCTATAGTTAACACTTTACGTCATGGCATTTGGTTTAATCCAAATATAACAGTTGGCCTTTAGTTTACAAAGTGTCACAAATGTCTTTGTTCAGAACCAAGTCTGAACTGAACCACAAAGAACCCCAGTGGTTTGTTCACTGTATGTGGAAAAATGTACTTCATTCATGTGATTCATGTGTGTCACTGTGTTCTTTCCTGTAGCTAAGCCTGTGCAATACCACTGAGGCTATGACTAAATCAATTCCTTCTTATGAGCAGGCTTCAGATTCACAATAAGTTGGAACCAGATGTGGCTATACACTGTTTAGGGCTTGAAAGCTCTGACTTTGACCGCACATATTTACTCCATTTTTCTTTCTTTGACTGAAGCCCAGAAAAGAGAGCGAGTTTAAAAGAACAGATTGTATTCAGAAGAAAAGAGGGCTCTGTTAGAAACCCCTGATATGGTATGTTTATTTACTGTGATTAGTAAGTAACAGAGTCCTCTTTTGCAGGTATGCAATAATGAACAAGGAGTGAGTAATCCCAAGAGCACTCATAATGTGTTATAGTATGTGTTGAGATAATAGTTGAATCTCTGAATCTAACCCCACACACACACACACACACACACACACACACACACACACACACACACACACAGTGACCAGTGTAAATTACAGCCTGTCAGCAGGCTGAACAGAGAGTGGAAGTATATCTCAAAATTTTTGATGAGACTTTCAGCTGGCTCTGACCCGAGCTCCCTGACTCATCCTGGCTAGACTGATAGATCATGACAGCTTTAAACTACCCAAGGCCTTTAAGTTGTCATTCCTCCCTGTTGAAGTCATGAAGAGCACAGAATCTCATGTTCAAATCCCCTGTTTTCACTAACACACACTGTATAAATGTGTATATAGGAATTATTGAAGGGTGGAAGTGACCAAATTGTAGGCCAACTGAAAAGTGCACTTATCAGCCAACAGTTTCAAAATTGTAAGTAAATATTACAATACTGAAAAATATTTAAGGTCTCACACCCTGTGCAGAGCAGAATTAGTATGCTCTAATTCATCTGTCCATCCTTCTGTCCATCCATGCATTGGTCTGCCCACCTATCCATCTGTCCCTCTTGTCTATCCATGTATTAGTCTGTCTGTCCATCCATCCATCTATCAATCCATCCATTTGCCCATCCACCCATGTGTCCATCATCCGTCCATCTGTCCATTCTTCCATCCCTCCAGCTATCCCTTAATCCATCTGTCGATCCATTCTTTCGTCCATCTTCCCAGCCACCCATGTGTCCATCCCTCCATCCATCCATGCAATTGGTTTGTCCATCCGTCCATTCATCCATCCGTCCTCCCAGCAACCCATGTCTCCATCCGTCTATTCATCCATCCATGCAGTTTGTTCATCGATCCATCCGTCCATGCTTCAATCAATATTTAACTGCTTTACCTTTCAAACTGACTGGCTCTCAGTGTTGGAATGAATTTTCAACCTCAATCCAGACAGAATCCACTATTTTCAAAATCCTGTATGTTGCACTATTTGTATTGTCCTCCGTTTGTATCTCTTTGCTTGTATTTCATCATTTGTAATTCTCTTTGGAAGGCTTTTAAGAGTTTTTTGTTTATTGTTCTATCGTTGCTATGTCTAGGTTTTTCAATTTTTTTCCCTACATTTTCCATATTCAAGATTAAGTACTGTTTCCTGAAATTATAGATTATTTTATGGCATCATAAAAATCTGACAGATTCAGTTATAAGGTAGTACTTCATGTACAATTGTACTGCAATTAGAGTCTTGGGGTCCATTCTGTTTGAATATATAGAATATTTCAGATTTTTTTTTTCAGTAGCTTATT
Source organism: Hemibagrus guttatus (assembly GCA_033459395.1). Lineage (NCBI taxonomy): Eukaryota > Metazoa > Chordata > Actinopteri > Siluriformes > Bagridae > Hemibagrus > Hemibagrus guttatus. Next base: position 9,752,188 of record JAUCMX010000011.1, read on the forward strand.
AAATCTGACAGCTGTATAAATGTTATGTAACTTGCTATGAATTTTTATCACCATTGCAGTTTTTTTTTTTTATTAGAACAGGCAGCTGAAAGCTCCAGCTTCATTTCTGCTATTGGATGCTTTACTCGCAATGTGAAACATTTGATTAAATAATAATAATTAATGATAACAAGTAATGGTAGGGGCATTGGTGGCTCAGTGGTAGGTTTCTCGCCTACCATGCGGAAGGCCCGGGTTCAATTCCCAGCCAATGCCCAAGCCTGGAAAAATGGGAGGGTTGCGTCAGGAAGGGCATCCGGCATGAAAACTTGTGCCAAGTTGTTGTGCGGACCAGTTGGTCCGCTGTGGCGACCCCGAACAGGGAGCAGCGAAAGCAAAAAAAAAATGATAATAAGTAATGGTAGCAATCCAAGCTCAAGTATTGATATGAGCAAAAAAATAGTGGATTGAATATCAGGAAAAACATATCAGATAGCAGATCCTGTAACAAACACCAAAGATTAGAACTGGATTTGGGGGGGAAAAAATATTTGGAACTGGAAATGTTCATATATAAAAAAAAATTTCGTTTTTTTTCCATACTTACTATATATTTATTGTATTTACAGTGAAACGTGTTTTTTGTGTTCGATGTTGTAACTGTGCTTTGGTTTAAAAAGAAAAGAAAAGGAAAACATTTTTAAGCATGGGTTTTTCACGAAACTTATTGTATTCGGTATCTAAAAGAGAAAAAAATTGTCATATAATAATATTAATAATAATAACCATCATTATAATAAGTATTGTTGATCTTGCTGTTATTAACAATTATAACAATTGTAAAACAGTTATTAAAATAATAAAATATTATTTGATTATTCAGTTATAATAATAAGAATAACTAGGAATGACTGAGAATAATAATAGAAATGACTAATAATAATAATAATAATGACTGAGTGACTGAGAATAATGATAGATGTTATTAATATTATTGATATTAAACAAAAACAAAATTAATTTTTGATCAGTTGATGTGTGAGATCAGTGTGAGCTATTGAGCAAGCAAACAAATGAAACCTCAATTTTTGTTTTGCCACAAATATCAGATTCAGCTTCCATATTAAATTTTAATATAAACACTGGTGCTAGAATAGCTTCACTGTTTTGCATAGAGCTAGCTCATCAGGTTACTAAGCAAACTGCTGTGTGCTGCTTCGTGCATCAATGCCCCTGTGTTCGCTTTCTGCAACACTTTTATATACTGAAAATCAGTTAAATGAAAGCAGAGCACAAATGTTCCCTCAGCCACATACCAAAGAGGACATTTCTGATTTCTGTCCTTTCAGCTGCTTTGAACGAACTGTTTGGTCTCATATTTGCAGTAATTCAGTCTGAATTATTTGGCACGTTGGCATCACTGTGATTAAAACTGTATGGCAGTGTGATGCTTTTTCACAGTAAAAGGAATGAATTAAGCTTTGCTTTGCTGAGCAGTTTCTACTTTCTGTATCAATCTCTGCTCTCTCAGTGGTTGTAAGTACACGGTTACATTACAGTAATTATCATTTTGTGGTTTGTCGAGTATAATTCTTACCTTCGCCCCTTTATTTGTCTGTACAGCAATCGCCGTATGTGAATTAGCACGTCTTGAATCCTTTCCAAAGCCACAATCAATACCTATTAAGTGGCTTTACAGCTTCTCTGATCTATGTTCAGAAATTTTATATCAAGATCAATACCTTCCTGGTCTGAGGATGATTATGATGAGTTTGTTTTTTAAGTCGGATGAGCGAGCTCAAACTTCGGGCTCAATTAGCAGGATGAGACAATGCAGTCAGATGATTACACCTTTGCATACAGTACAAGAGGAGGTTGCTGTGAAGGTCCTCAAGTTTTATTGAAAGGAGCAAGAGGATGAAAGGTCTGATTTGAGGTTGAATTTAATCTCAGTCCAGTGTGAAGAGTGACTCTGGTGTGGCTGTAAATATGGACCGTGCAGTTCCGACTGCTGAAGCTTGTCCACCCACTGCTCAGATTTATGAAGCTTGCATAAAAAACCTCAATCATGTCAGATCAGAGAACAGTGAGAACAGTGACAAGCCATTTAGATGCAGCAAAAACAGAAGGACGCAGAAGGAAATCAAAAGCCATGTCTTTTATATTTAGAAGATTTCACTTCATCTTAATAACAACAGTAATAAAGGACACAAGATAATAATCAAGAACAAGTGTTTAGGCAAAAAGTCTGAGCTGTTTGTTGTTTACAGACAGTGTATCGATTCATCATCAGCTGCTTTCAGAGATCTTGACCTTGAGATCCATCTTTAAAAATACAGCTGATTAAACTGAAAAACAGTGACCGTAAAAATGATTAAGGTTAGTGTTTAGACCTTTAGGTATTGTTGCTCTTGCTACATGCAACACATTCCCAAACACATTTTCTTATTCGTTTCGTATTTTTAATTTAGTTATTTATATGCACAGTCTAAGCAGGAGAAGGCCAGTAGGAGTAGGTTTTCATTCCACTGCAGGTTTACTGAATACTGTATATAACTGTGTATGTGACAAAATCTTGAATCTACAATTATTAGTGACTCTTTTTTAGTCTACACAATTCTATAACAGACATCAGTTATTAAATGAAAAAATAATAATTCTATTTTTAAAAATATAATTAAAAATAATGATAATACAGGTGCATCTCAATAAATTAGAATGTCATGGAAAAGTTCATTTATTTCAGTAATTCAACTCAAATTGTGAAACTCGTGTATTAAATAAATTCAGTGCACACAGACTGAAGTAGTTTAAGTCTTTGGTTCTTTTAATCGTGATGATTTTGGCTCACATTTAACAAAAACCCACCAGTTCACTATCTCAACAAATTAGAATATGGTGACATGCCAATCAGCTAATCAACTCAAAACAATTGCAAAGGTTTCCTGAGCCTTCAAAATGGTCTCTCAGTTTGGTTCACTAGGCTACACAATCATGGGGAAGACTGCTGATCTGACACTTGTCCAGAAGACAATCATTGACACCCTTCACAAGGAGGATAAGCCACAAACATTCATTGCCAAAGAAGCTGGCTGTTCACAGAGTGCTGTATCCAAGCATGTTAACAGAAAGTTGTGTGGAAGGAAAAAGTGTGGAAGAAAAAGATGCACAACCAACCGAGAGAACCGCAGCCTTATGAGGATTGTCAAGCAAAATCCATTCAAGAATTTGAGTGAACTTCACAAGGAATGGACTGAGGCTGGGGTCAAGGCATCAAGAGCCACCACACACAGACGTGTCAAGGAATTTGGCTACAGTTGTCGTATTCCTCTTGTTAAGCCACTCCTGAACCACAGACAACGTCAGAGGCGTCTTACCTGGGCTAAGGAGAAGAAGAACTGGACTGTTGCCCAGTGGTCCAAAGTCCTCTTTTCCGATGAGAGCAAGTTTTGTATTCCATTTGGAAACCAAGGTCCTAGAGTCTGGAGGAAGGGTGGAGAAGCTCATAGCCCAAGTTGCTTGAAGCTCAGTCCAATATATATATATATATATATATATATGCTGATTTAATTTTCCAGCAGGATTTGGCACCTGCCCACACTGCCAGAAGCACTAAAGGTTGGTTAAATGACCATGGTGTTGGTATGCTTGACAGGCCAGCAAACTCACCAGACCTGAACAGCATAGAGAATCTATGGTGTATTGTCAAGAGGAAAATGAGAAAGAAGAGACCAAAAAATGTAGATGAGCTGAAGGCCACTGTCAAAGAAACCTGGGCTTCCATACCACCTCAGCAGTGCCACAAACTGATCACCTCCATGCCACACCGAATTGAGGCAGTAATTAAAGCAAAAGGAGCCCCTACCAAGTATTGAGTACATGTACAGTAAATGAACAGACTTTCCAGAAGGCCAACAATTCACTAAAAATGTTTTTTTATTGGTCTTATGAAGTATTCTAATTTGTTGAGAGAGTGAATTGGTGGGTTTTTGTTAAATGTGAGCCAAAATCATCACAATTAAAAGAAGCAAATTCTTAAACTACTTCAGTCTGTGTGCACTGAATTTATTTAATACACGAGTTTCACAATTTGAGTTGAATTGCTGAAATAAATGAACTTTTCCACGACATTCTAATTTATTGAGATGCACCTGTATATAAAATAAAAAATTACATATATATTTTTAGTTTTAAGATTCAAGACTCAAGATTTTTTTTTGTCATGTACACAGTTATATACAGTATACAACTCACCGTGAAATAAAAACCCGGGCCTGCTCCTCCTTGAAATATCACATGCCATATGCATATAAATAAATTAAATTTAAAAACCAAGTATGAATAAAAATAATAAGAAAGAAAAAGAGGTAATAAAATGTAATGTATAATATATTTCCATTGTACATGATGTGCATGAATATATCATTTAGATCCTGAACTGCTAGATTTCTAAAGCTGATGTGTGACACTGTCGACTGTTGAAAGAACTCTACAAATAAAACGGAATTGAATTTTTTTTTTTTTATATAGTCCAAAAATATTCTTGTCCAAGTGAAGTGTTTCTACATATAGAATTTTACTTTATATGTAGAAAAAGATCTGACCTGTACTTCAAATGACCGCTGTGGATAGTTCTATAAATAGCTAAAAGAAAAAAAATGAAACATTACTGTGGAGATTGAAAATACAGCTGAAACAGCATCTGCCACATTCCTCTGTCTCTCTCCACTTTTCCATATGTGCCTTCAGGGGTGAGATGACTTACACCCTCGCCTCCAACAAACCCCTGACGCTTTCAGGACTGTAGGAGCTTCTGGTAGATCCATGGGCAGATAAGGGCATGCTTTTGTTTTACACTTTACACACACACACACACACACACACACATTTCTCTGATCCTGGTCCATACGATCCAAAATCTTCTGGAATTGAATTTTTTATTTTTTTTATTTTTTTTTTTTTATAACATTTAAGGTTTAAGATGCACTAGAAGCTCTAACTGTAGATTTCACCTCAAATCTAAAACAGTTGCTTCATCCAGAGGTGCCCTTCACTGCCCTGTCCTTTTTACTCATCAGCCTTATAATAAACAAGCAGCTTTGCGTGAGGTCTTGCAGCCTCATTTAGGCTGATGTGTCTGGCTGAAGGATAATGAAGCCACGTGAGCCGTCTGTCCTGATCATCATCTCGGACGTAAGTGATATGTGGGGAATTGGAGACGTGTCACAAGAGAAGATGAGAAAATAGGAGCTGGGATTCTGGACCCCTGCTGTCAGAATATCTTCTTCCTCAGCCTTTGGCCTCTAATCAGCAGCACAGAACCTGACGAGAAGCAAATGAACCCGGCTAAGGATTATCCACAGCAGTATCTGGCTCTCAGCCCTGCATTCCTCTTAGATGATGATGAGTTACATGCAAGCCGGCATGAGTCTTTGGAGTTTTTTTTCCACAGATAAGATTGCTGTTCTTCCTGCATGTACAAATATTGTGATCGCTGGAACTTTGTCACTGTTCTATTTCCAGAATTAAAAACTGGGAAGAGGAGATATACTATTTCTGTCTCTAGTTTTGATGGCACCCTGGAAAACGAGAAGCACAATGGACATCACTGCTGGAACTGATACAAACGAATTCCACGCCGGCTTGCAGCTCTCAGCAGGAGGAGGCAGTTTGGCACAGGAAGTTCTCTACCCCCGGTGCTACCACCTCTAGTTGTTCGTCTCGTTAATTAGAGTAGTACTCGTCTCCTGTAGGCAGGCTACCCTTGCTAGGCCAAGCAAGCTTAATTTGCTCGGCTTCTCTGTCAAAGCACAGGTCATGTGCTCAAACACGGTGAAAAGCATCAAGTCAAATAAATGTTTCCCTGAGCATGTTCTGTCATATTCACTCTCGTCTCATGCAGACATTAAGTTACAAACAACTCCGATTTATTTCAGTTCAGCTTCTCTGTTGTCATATGAACAGAAAAGTAAGTTGCACAGTATAATGAATTTATATAATAAATATATTACATTACCAATGATATGAATAATTATAGAATAGAAAGTTCACATTTGTGTTTTTTTGTATGGTTTTCACTGATGAAAACACACCAGTAATACCAGGTGATGCTTACCTAGGCCTAGTATACATTGTGTAGTGCACAAACAGCACAAAATTGTGCTCTGGATGTATTTTGCAATTAATAATGGCAATCTAAGGAAACTTTTGAGGAAACTGCTCTGTAAAAAAAAAAACTATCCGGAGGAGGAACTACAGCACAATTCTTCCTCCAGTACAAACATCTTGTATGCTAACCAGTCAAGAAAAATGTCTCCAAAAAGCCTTCAGAAAGTGAAAATTAACAGCGCTTACCCAGCATGTTGTTATGACTGAGTCATCGACAACGAGGGACTTTGATGAAAGTAAAACAAAAGCGTACTTTATTCAATCCTGTACAGAAGGGATTTTCTGAATGAAACAAAGCCTTGATCTTCACTGCAACCTTACACCATTCAAGGTCACTAAGTATTAGTGCACTTTATTTTCCATCAATGAGTAGCATTATAAAGATCAAGCCTAGTTACTGAAATATATGAACTTTCGTGTGTGTGCTTTTCATGGCCATGATTTAAACCAGGAAAACAGAAACAGAGCTGAATAAAAGGTTCCTTTATACCTTTTATTGATGATTTAATAAGCCGGTTACCAAATACAGTACTGGTATTATAGAGTACCAGAAAACACGTGCTGTCTAAAATATTGTAGTGATGCTCTATGAAGTTTTCTGACTTCTTCAGATTTTCATGTCACACCAGGGGAACAAATTCTTTATCTTTGTCTTTAACAGCTTTAATGAGAACGTCGTGTTAAGTATACGATTGGCAGCAGTCCCACTTCTTTTTGTCTTTTCCTTACAAACTGCCTCTCTAGGGAAGAGAGGACTGAAGGATTTGAAAGACTCTGTGGGGCGCTAATGGCTGACGGGCCCCAGCGGAGGCTGCATCAGTGGTGGAAAGTAAAACAAGCGAGAGACAAGTTTTGAATTGCTGAATTGCTGCTTGTTCTACATTTTACAGAAAGAAAGTACGGACATTATTGTTGTTTTTTTTCCCCATTTTGTTTCTTCCTGTCCTGTCTGTCAGTTGTTTCCTTTTGGTTCTTTTTTTTTCTTTCAATTCAGTATTTGATTCGTACTTAACATCCCTTCAGACCCTCTTTTTTTTTTAACGCAATAAGCTCCTGATCTGAGTCATACAGAAAGACCTGAACTGGACTTGTCTCAATTAGAGATGGTTCTTTTCTGCAGCCTCTGGCTTTCCTTAAACACTCAGTAATGAGGCTGCTTCTGATATCAACAGTGCACAGAATGCACAAGAGCCCCATCCCTTTTACCCCCTCCTCCTTCTCTCTGCCTCCCTTTTATCCTATGACTTGGCAGACACAGTGAGACATGAGTGTTGGGTTCAGCTCAGTCCAGCACCTTGGCTGAGAGAGGATGTCTTAATAGTCTTGGTTAAACAGTGCTTATTTTACCGCAATTTAGCTATTTGTACTGAGATCTTTTTAAAATGTGCTCATTTAATTGCTTTCTTGTCCTACATTTGACTATTGTATGAATAAACTACTAGATCTTGAAAGTGATAGACTACAGATGGTAAAGGATATAAAACCCTGTGGTGTTCACTCTGTCACAGAGAGAAAATAGAAAAATTGGGGTTAGATGATGGGTTCAGTGTCGTTGTTATGTTTGCTGTAGATGTAGGAACAATGCTCTGTTGTAGTGACTGCAGCATGTCAGCCTCTAAAACAGTTCTTTTTTTTTTTTTTTTCTTTTTTTTTTTTTTTTTCTCTAGGTATTTAAAGGTGAATTTCAGCTACCTGAATTTCTTAAAGAACAATCACAGGTATGGTGGCTTTTTTTTGACAGCTCTAGTCTTTTTTTTTTTTTTGTTAACCCCCTTCAAATTTTTGCTTCCTTTGCTTGTTTTTCACAAAATAGTGTTGCAGCAGTACTGAGTTTCATTTCCATCTCCTGTCTCGCGTGTGGGTTTCTAAAATTAGCAGTACTCGTTGTGCCAATTTATAACTCCTCTTGTGACATCATACAGCTTGTGATCTTCTAACTTTACTTTATCGTCCTGTTTGGAAATGCGTCTTCTGACGTCTTAGTGCTTAGATTCCTCATTTCTGATAGAGAGGAAGTGGAAGCCGCACGCTCTCTGAGTGTCTGATGGATAAATACTGCCCCCTCTCGATCTGTCAAAGTGACACAGTGTGAAGATCCTGTGCAGTTCTGTCATTTCAGCAGTGCGATTAGAGTACGATGAAATGATTCGACCGCTCCTGAGTCATGCTCGTCACTGCATGTTGCTAACACGCTGAAAGGGTGGACAGGGGTGATGCTTTTATGAAGGCGTGTCCCTGACGTTAATCATCACAGCTTCCTCATCTGCATGTGGCTTCGTTATTTCCACACAAAAAAAAGTAGCTCAGCTTTGTGTTTACTTTCATGATTTTATAAACTGGGTTCATTGTGTCAGATTTTTAGTACACCGAGATGTCGAACTTCATAAGCAGTGAACTATTTCTCAACTCTGTTTTACAGCTACAAAAGTCTTCAGAGAAGCCAAATTTGAGTTAGGAGAAGAGGAAAATAAGGAGTCACAACACCTGAACAAGTGAGTAGCACATTTCATTATCAAAGCCACATGGAAAACTCTGATAAAATTACAGGAGTATTTTCTGTAATACAAGCTTCAGTCTGGACCTTTACACTGTCTTAACTTTTTCCATAACAGATAGTTAAAACACTGAAGCATTCCATGACAAGGGTCCTCACAGGAAGTTGTGCCACCAAGCTTGGGCTAAAAATAGAACAGACCACCTACGCCACCAATCTGTCAACAAAAAAATATGAGACAAATCACGCAGCTTTTGAACGCATGCCGAAGGCAACATTGGTGTCGTGGGTTGACTCTTTCGAAACAGCTTTCGCTGACTGAAATAATTTTAGTGAAATTCGTAACCTCGCTTTGGTTGGCTGCACTTGGCTTTCCACTAACGTAAACGAGTTTTGAACGTCTCCTGAACGCTTCGGTATATTCATATGGCAAAAATGCATCGTATGCCGATGCAAATTTCTTGCAAAATTTCAATTCTTAGGGCAAAAATTCGTAAGGGAGGCATTCGTGTGCAGAGGTTCCACTCTAATTACGGTTTCCTCATGTGGTTATCGGGGCAGCGGTGGCTCAGACAGTTAAGTTTTTGGGTTGTTGATCAGAAGTGTGTAAAGAAAAGCATTTCACGGTGCTTTAATGCATATGTGACAAAGTCTTCTCTCTTTCTTTTTCTATCTCCTTCTGTGTTACAGGACAAAGCAGGAACAGATGCAGCAGGACTATGGTGTGCTCACATAAACCCAACTGGGACCGCTGTGCTCTTTCACTCACACATACCCTCAGACTGTTTCACCTGCAAATAAATAAACACACACCTTCACCCCCTACACACCCTCTCTGGCTCATGGGCCTGGACCACTATATGGAGAACTTTTGGCCTTCGATGTTGTACTGTAACAATTGTGGCCTACGAATGTCATTGCTATGTTGAATTTCTTTCCATTCTTTTTTTTTGGATTTTATTTTTTTGGTCACATGATAATCATCTGACTTTTTTTCCTGGCTACATAAATCTGTGATTCTGTTATAAGAAAATACAGTGGCTAGCAAAGGAAGTATTTATGGAAGAAACTTAGCTTTTGAAGATGCAATATCTATTTTGATGTTCTGTTTTATTTCCATGCCTTTGTATTGTGCAATTCCTCGGATATACGTGTACAAGATGACAGTTTGGAGACGTTGGCAGTGGTAAATACAAAATTGCATTTTGTACCATCATTCACAAGTATGAACTTTTGTACACAGAGAAATGTAATAAATGAATTGTCAGTGTTGAAGGCAAAAGAGAAAGTACTTTCAGTTTTTCCATTGATGAAAAAAATGAGATTTAAAGGACACTATGCTTAAGGCTTTGTGCTGCTCTTATGCTACACTACTGTACACTGTGCTGATCTGTGGAGGCAAACCTGGATACCACCGTGTGTGTGTGTGTGTGTGTGTGTGTGTGTGTGTGCAAACCATGGTCATACAGCAGTTAGTTCCTTTCTGTTTCTTACCTCTTTACATTTCTGACTGCCTGAACACTATATGAAGCTTGTGGTTCAGGTATCCTGTCCTCCATAGCCGGGAGTAGCGTCTTATTCCTTTCTGCCATTGTGAGTGTGTTTTCTTCTGTATTGTTAGCATTATTTGTATATTATGAGCATGATCCCGTCATTAGCATTACTGCCCTGGTTTTACCAAGTCAGTCACTCTTCTTGTAAAGGTTTGGGAGTGTCAGAGATTTTGTAATTTCTATTGACGTTACTGTGAGATTTCCATACTGCATTTCACTGTGCATTACTGCAGAGTGAAATTTTTTCTTCACATATTCCATCCTTGGAGGGTTGGGGCCAGATCGCCATGATGCAGCACCCCTGGAGCAGGGAGGGTTGGGGGCCCTGCTCATGGGCCCAACAGCAGCTTGGCAGTGCTCGGACTTGAACCCTAATTTTCGACCAACAACCTAGAGCCTTAACCACTTGAGCTACCACCGCCCCCAAATAAAGGGGAGAGCGTGAACACAGTCCCCCGCTATCAGAAATTATGCAGTCAAGATTCCCACATTTGGGGAATTTGCAAAGGACAGCACATGACTGAGCCTCAGTTTGGGCAAACCACCTCCTTGATCATAGCATTGCCCCTGCCTTGTTCACTTGTTGACTATAACTGTTAGTGGTTCTCCCTCAAGGTATTATATACATTGTCTGTTGCACAGCTTGCTAATTTAGCTGGATTCACCTTAACAGCTACTTACATTTACATTTAAGGCATTTGGCACTTATGCAGAGTCACTTACAATTGATCTCATACTTGTTTTGTACTGCGCATTCCCTCAACACTACACCTGGGTAATGTCGCCTCCACAGCATCCACAAAACATCCCTGCTACAAGACTTATACTGTTGTAGTGTCCGAATGTGTGTGACCATCTCAGTGATGCTGTGTCTGATTTGTACCAAAGCCCAACATTCAGTGCCGGCAATGTCAGCATGGTGCGTTTGGCTGGCAGATTTCAGAGTTGAATCTGGCCCAAGTGCTTCATTCTGAGCAGCTTGCTAGCCACAAACACCCAGACCCAGCAATGACCAACAAGTACAACAAAAAGCCCAGAAAACAAACTGACATGCACTAGACAACTCAAATAAAATCAGTGATCAAGGAGTCGGGACCATATAAGAGGTTTAGACTTCTCAGAAGAACATTCCTTATAGCTCAATGGCCTGGCGTCCTTCTTGCATCTTATTGGATGAGGATGAGGATGCTAGGTCTGCAGCCATGTCTTCGACCTTTCTTCCAAGCTGATAATGACCTATAATTTAAGCCACCACTTTCAATAAATACCAGGCACATCAACATCTAAAGAGCGGCATATTCAGCCACAGTAGACTCTATGCTAGACAGCCAACAAATAGTTTAGATGGTACTGCAACCCACGTTTAATGTCCTTGTTCACATGGCACATATTATGGCACAGAGGAAAAGGACTTTTTGACCGCTTTCACTGAAAATTCACACCGGCCTCAGCTCATCCACACCCGAGCCCTGTGGCATGTGTTCTGACTAATATGATGAACCAGGAGCAGGTCAGTTTTGGCCATATGCCTGCTGTTGGTGCTTGCATTGCATTAACTGCAGGTTAATCAGACAAATGATCTATACCTGGACCTTGAACCAGTTCCTGAAGACTCTCCCTTTTTACATGCTATGCTATGACATGTAGTTTAATCCATGCAGCCACAGGAATACAAAGTCCTATCCCTTGTTGTTGTTGTTTAATTAGTTCATTGACCTCGCAGCCCTAAGTGATGGTGACCTGGTGAGTGTTCATTGTTGTACGCAATACATGCCCATTGGTGATATTTGGACCTGCTGGCAGACATCTAATCCCCAGACCAACTGTTTCTTTGTTATGGAGGTAGGGCACAGCTATGTGTGCTCACTTGTCTAAGCAGAAGACAGCATCAGCTTGGCTTATAGACAGAATAGATGTTAAGCCCCTGCTGTGAAGCACCAGTGCATGAGCAGCATCACTGCCGTGTGTCTTATTTAAAGGTACAGTATGTCATTCTAGAACGTCTGTGCTGCGGCTAGATGAATGTCACTATTCACTTTCACCATATTGTCCAGCTTACCAGTGGCGTGAGTATTGAGGACCTCTTTTTTTTTTTGTATGTAATTGTCTTTATAAAGCGTGTTTTATTTTTTGGGTCTAAATCCCGAAAACTGAAGATTTGTCATTGAAAATCCATGGTCTGCAGTGTGTGTCTGAGAGTAATCCATCAATTTCTCAACATGATATCAGCCCACTGCATCAGAAGCATGTGTGTGATTACCACAGATATTAACTTATCTGCAAAACACATACAGAACACGAATACTTCAGTTCAAATGATTAAGCTCTAAATCTGTATGTAATGTGCTTATTTGCCACCTGAGCATGTGCGGAAAGCACAAAGTCCTAAAGTGTAGTAATTAGTTTAAACTGGGTTTCACTGTGCTGCATGGGGATTTGAAAGTAAGAATAATAAAACGTCTGCTTTAAAGGATAGCTTCGGTAAAATGTTCTCCTATGTCTAATCCTGAGAGAGGTTTTGTTCCAACAGTTCCTGTTAGTCGCATATTTTAAACATTTATTGATGTTTATCTGCTGAACTTTTAATTTATGTTTTTCTAGTTCTTTTCTCTGTACAGCTAAAGCTGTAAAGCTATTGTCTGTTGTAAACACACAGATTTGGTGAGTAGAAATTAGGCTGAAAAACAACTTGTGCTTGTTTAATTAATACAGTGGAACCTCGGCATACAAATACCCTACCTTACGAATTTTCGCCTAAAGAATTGAAATTTTGGGGAGCACGGTGGCTTGGTGGTTAGCATGTTTGCCTCACACCTCCAGGTTTGGGGGTTTGATTCCCGCCTCCGCTGTGTGTGTGTGTGGAGTTTGCATTTTCTCCCCGTGCCTCGGGGTTTCCTCCCCCAGTCCAAAGGCATGCATTGTAGGTTGATTGGCATCTCTAAATTGTCTGTAGTGTGTGTGTGTGATTGGGCCCTGTGATAGGCTGGCATCCTTTCCAGGGTGTACCCTACCTTGTCCCCCTAGTCTCCTGGGATAGGCTCCAGGTTCCCTGTGACCCAGCCGTAGGATAAACAGGGAAGGAAGGATGGATGGATGGATGGATGGAAGGAATTGAAATTTTACAAGAAATTTCGATCAGCATATGAACAAACGGAACCAAAACGAATGTCAGCTAAGTTGTGCTTATGTCCGGGAGCCGTTAAAAACTTGGAAAGTGGAAGGTCAACCGAAGAGAGTTTACAAAGTTTAGGTTTTTTTTTTTTTTTCCAGTCAGTGAAAGCTGTTTTGAAAGATTCAACTCACGATACCAATGTTGCCTTTGATATGGGTTCAAAAGTTAGGTGATTTTTCGTGCATTTTTTTGTTGAAAGATTTGTGGCGTAGGTGGTCTGTTCTATTTTTAGCCCAAGCTTGGTAGCATGACTTCCTGTGAGGACCTTTGACCCTTGGAAATTAGTAATATTGGTAATATTTTTTATCTGCATTTACATTATTTCAGATTCGTATCGCAATACAAATTTTCGTCTTAAAAACAGGCCTCCAGAACAAATTAAATTCGTATACCGATGTTCCACTGTTTAGTATCGTGTTTATACTTTACACTATACACTATAGTGTATAGTGTTTGGTTTTAACACAGGTGAAGGACTGAATAGTGCTGTGACTGAAAACCAGCCCCCAGAAAGCTGTACGCTGGGAGTACATTTTACTCTGTACTTCATTTAAAAATGTTAAAAGATAACTTGGTGGCTAAATTTTCATGTAAAAAATGTTACTTGAATGCTCTGTGCTGCAGATATAGAAACGTCACATGGTGTGAAATATGGACAGAAAGCATTAAATACATTACTATTATCAGACTACAATTTTGAGAAGTAGCTTTCTCATCCAAAGGTTATAGCACTGAAATGACCACCACCATGGACATTACACCATGCTGTCCTCAGATTCCACTTTTGAAGGTGGAAGTAGTTTTTACTGAAGTGATCATGTACATACATGGATTATATCGAACGGATAATGCTTTTGAAACAACAGCATGTGCTACTTCGGTTTCATTTCATTTCTGTAAGGAAACATGGCTAAATTTTCCAAATCTGTACATCATACACTGATACGTCGCCGATTGTGATGCTATTTGTTTGACTGGAGCATCCACTAGTGGTGACTTTAGGAAACAGCATTTAGATTTCTGCTATCCCTCGGAAACAAGTTTCCTCTCGGTGCTGCTGTTAATTTCTATACACACACCCCTGTACCTGGAGTTTCTGCTTCACTGTTGAAAAAGCAAATAGATTTTGACAAAAGAAACTTGATTGTAGCAAAATATGTTAGGAACAACTTTTCTTTAGTAATACATTCAAGGTAAAATTATACATCCATTAAAATACATACTTCAGCATTCAGAGTTTGGCATCCAAAAACAAAATATATAATTCTCAAATCCGTAGAATCCAGGGCACAACATGAATAAGGACCATAACAGTCAACATGTAACAAAGGCTTCGCACATTCAAACTGTACAGTTCTCCAGTTATACAGGGTTCACTGAAGCACATCTCTACAACCAAAAGTAAAAAATAGAGTTTAAAATACAGTTGCCTTTACGGGCCTCAGAGATCTCCAGAGCTTTTACTTTCCTTTTATTTACACTACAGTAGTAGGACGTAGGGGGGGAAAAGTTAATAAATTAAAGTGTTTCACAGTAAAAATTAAGATGATGTTTATTTTCATTCAACAGTCTTTGAGTTATGCGTGAAGGTTGCACAACTGTATGACACTAAGGATGATGTTCTGGAGGCTTTGGTACACAAGCTCCTTTTGGAAGTAACCTTTCATAGGATGCGTCATGTCCATTACAGACACTCACAAAATGAAGACAACTGATCTGCAGGGTCTGAGGCACAGAAACTAGAGGGCTGCTAAGGAACTGCTACCTGATAACGGATACAGGAGCTTTCAAGCAGTACAAAGAATCTAAGGGATTTGATTGGAGAGGTGTTTGGAGGAATTAGGCAGCAGTAGCTCAGGATAGGGGAAGACATTAAGGGCCAATGTTGGACATGTTTAAGTTCTTAGCACCAAGAGTGCTGTGTGTACTGAGAAGGAGCTTTGGCTGAAATATAAGAGCGATCATCTTCTGCAGGATGAGATTTTCTGCTAAATTTAGGAATGTTTATACTGAGCAGGCCAGGACCATACTTAAGACTCACCCAGTAAAGCTGCAAGTGAGTGAACAATTACATATTAGTCTGTAAAGTGTGTAAAGAAGCCATGCACCATTCTTGATGTGAAACACACCGAGACACGTCGCATTGCCCTTTTTTTTTCTACACAACCTTCCAGCCGTCACGTGGAAGCAGCTCCCCTCTGTGTCTCCACGTCAATCTCATTTCAGATCAGAGAGGATTCTGGGAATTACACCTCCACCCCCTTTTCCGTCTTTTGGATTGTGGAAGGGAGGGATGTGCAAAAGTGCAAAAGTAGCCACCGTTATTTTATCCAGCAGAAGAGGTCCAGAAGATCTAGGAGAGAAAACAAGGCTAGCAAAGTCAAAGACAAATACAAGGTAGACAAATACTATGACATGGTCATATCATTGGCACAGTCCTTTTGGTCACAAATCGATGCTTTAATGACTTCTTCGTGGCTTAGTTCTTTAGTGGAATTGACATTAGGCAGCTTCTGCTTTTTCTTCAGTACTGTAATGTCAGGCTCTGTGGATTCAGAAAAAATGTGCTCAACTGTACTGTTCAGTGCCATAGCTAATAAAGGCAGACGAAGAGAAGAAGGGATCCTCCTGAGAGTCACAGAGAAGTGCGGAATACTTTCTGTACATTTGGCCGAGAGGAAAAAACAGTCATTTGTAAAAACGGAACTACATTGTGGCAATCTTGAGGCTGAAGTCTTTTTTTTTCTTTCAGAAAGTGGACGCTGAAAGGACCCAGTGGATGCAGCGTATACTGGAGTGTACGGGCAAAAAAAAGAAAAAAAAGATAAGAAAAGAAAAGAAAAAATCAGTCACAGTGTGCTCAAATCCCACATGCATGCAGACAACTCCAACAGCCAACACAATGGCGTTCCGTTACAGGCAAAGGACACAGAAAAAGGACGATTTCAGGCCATTTATTCTAACTGCAGGTCCCGAGAAGTGTCATCGCTTTACCCCGGGGGAGTCACTGAGAGCCTCCGTGCTTTCCTTCCCCCTCTATCTCTCAGCAGATGGACTGCTGACTGGACCACAGGGGGAAGGAGTAATGCAAAACAGAGTGATGAAGCTGGATGTTAGCTTCACTTGTTCTCTATGAGTGTTTGCACTTTGTGTACCAGCTCGCGGGCTATCCTCAGGATGTGCTGGACATCATGCCGCTCAGCCATTTCTATTAAACACAACAAAAAGACATACATTTTTATTTACATTTATGAATACATCGATACTGATTCACTAATACATAGACTAAGTTTATCATCAGTCTAAAAACTTTGTTGAGAGGAAATACAGCAAGAAAAACAACACAACACAAGGTTATTTTGTTTAGGTTTTAAGTGCTAATTTAAGAACTTCAAAAAGTCTTGAGATATCTTTTAAGGACAGTCAGTGTTCAGACATCCAGCTGTTCAGACATCACTACCACCATTGATGTATGCCTTCCTTGTACCCTGAAAGATGGTGGATCAGTCAAGCAGTGCTAGAGGATCAGATGGTGGTGGATTTGTGGTGCAGTGGAGAGAGGGGTGTGTGCGTAGTGGTTTGAGATAAGTGAATACTGGTCTGTTTTTGGCTTTGTAGGCAAGCATCAGTGTTTTAAATCTAATGTGGGCAGCTACAGGAAGCCAGCGAAGGGAGTGTAGCAATGGGGTTGTGTGGGAAGAGGAAATATAGTTACTTTAGTTCTTATTCATTAAAGCTGTGAACGGTGAGCATACACTGATTATGAAATAAGCGGACGCTATTTCACAATTCATCGATTCATGTTTTATTATATATGCACTTTTCATGCCATTTTTTAAGATATCAATGAGAACATCACGCCACGACTGATTCATCTAAATTCTTTTCTTGATTTTATTGTTTGCTTGAATCTTGGATGACTTTAGTTTGCTAAATGCGTTCCTTTTATTGACTCACTATCACAACACCCACATAAGTGCTGGGAATGGTCTGTGTAACTTAAATGTATTGATATACATTCAATAGATGAGTAAATTAAAGAAAGTAAATAAGTTGCTGTTGGACGGGAGATTGTTTACATATAGCTGAAGCTGATTCGTCATTTGCACTTAAATCACTGCTTATTTTGATGTTGTTTCATGTGTCGGATGAACATTAGATTGAACATCATTTCTGGCTTGGAGATGTGTTTATTTCTACGCAACTATGATAAATGAGTCTATATGTTAGTACAACACGATACTTTTCCTCATTGATTTAAATCTCAGGATTATAAATGGAGGCATGGGGCCAAGAAGAGGAGCATCTAAAGTTTTGCATTACAGTTTAATCTGCACTGCAAAAATCTTGCCCATATCTTGAATCTAGTCAAATTTATTTACAATTTCTTATTCTAACAATATTACAAATCAACCAAACTTAACATTATTTATTTTATTTCCATGTATATTTTACTATTTTAAGATTTACATTTTCTTTTTCGACATTTTTATTCTTCAGAAATTAATGCTTAAAACTTGCAAAATAATCTGCTTATTATATTGTTTGTCGTTTTTGTGTGTGTGTGTGTGTGTGTGTGTGTGTGTAAGGCGACTTCTCTTAAATTTGAAAAAGGAACTTTATGATCTGTTTAGTGATATACACTGCACCTTCTAAATGGTAAATAGGAGTTTTTGGCACGTATTAAAAGAGTCATGTTTTGTTAATAATGGTGGTGGTTATATGTTGCACAGAGTACACATGACTATGGTGATGAAGCTGTGCTTTTGTACAGTCTGTCCCTAAAGGTTAAAAAATCTAATAGAGAGACATTTTTCAATTACATTTAAAAAATGGTCACTGTAATAGTGTCCAAATGCTTGAAATCCTCATCTGGTCCCTCAAGGAATTTGGCCCTGAGAATAATAAGCTGCACTCTATCAGTGCTTTAGTAAAGTATAAACATCCAAAACAAATTCTCTCACCATTGAAGAACTTAATAATGTCTGTAAAGTCCATGTTGTTGTCGCGAATGATTTCCCGGTACACCTCCACCAGAGCCAGCGCAATGAACAGTACAAAATGCTGCGAGGAAATTTGAGGTGCCACCCAGATCACCTCCCACACAGCGAATACATCCTCATACAGCAGCTCTAACACATACATAACAAGCAGCAATCAACAGGCTCAATCAAGGCTTTCGCTATCTCACAATAACAATTAAATTTCGCATTAGAAATCTCATCATACCTCTCTTGAAGTCTAAGAGGAACCAGCGATAGCAAAAGTAGAAGTGAGTGTAATCTCCATTCTGGTGCATGAGCTCAAACAACTCGGAGTCAAGGATCTGTAAAAGCAGCAAAGGTGACAGCTCATTAATAATCATGTCTCTGGCTGTATGAGTCTCTAGCCAGATGGCCTCTGTGAGGGGAAAGGAAACATCACCTGAATCAAGGACCTCATATTGGCAAAATGAGTGTCCATAGCTCCTCCATTGGGGAAATTCTGACTCATCCTCTTCATTAACTGTGTGAAACAGCTGTAGGCAAGGCACTCTGAGAGAGAGAGAGAGAGAGAGAGAGAGAGAGAGAGAGAGAGAGAGAGAGAGAGAGGAGAGAGAGAGAGAGAGAGAGAGAGAGAGAGAGAATGAGAGAGAGAATGAGAGAGAGCACAACTCATGGACACAGCTGTTAAAAAAGATAAATTAAGCCACCATCATAATGATACGATTCTTTGTGCTATAATAATGCATTTAACCCTGTGGCTCTAACATGAGATGAAACATGGATTTGAATTGGATTTACACAGATAAGAAAAGGCTTAATTCAAAGCTTTTAAGGCACTTAACCAAATGGCATCAGGACAATAATTTTTAAAACTCTAGAAATAAAGAAGTTATTTGTGTTTATTCTCCAGAAAAAAACACAGTGAAGTGAAGACTTAAAGAATGAACTCACCATCATCCAAAATGACCATCAGAGGAGCCAGGAGGTCACACATACCCTGTACATAGCCCACTTCTAGATGCTCCCACACGTAACTGAGAGGAAAAGACAGGAGAAAAAAAACAAAAACAGATCAGACCGAGTAAAGTGGAGAGTTCAGAGTAGACGTACACTTCAGATAGGCTAAGGTAAGGTAAGGGAAGCACAGATCCAAGTCTGGCTCACCTGCACATAATGTTTCGCAGTTTCTCCAGGTTGCTCGTGGTAAAGTAATAGTAGTTGCGGTCGCAGCGTGCAACATCCTTGTCTATCCTGTGCAGGTTCAGAGCCACTGTGTCCAACAGCTCAATCTGTAAAAAATGATAAAACCTATACTTTACCAGACCTTCCCATGTAATAATAATAATAATTATAATAATAATAATAATAATAATGATAATAATAATAATAATAATAATAATGCAGCTCAGAAGTCGATAAACCCAATACATTCATTAAATATTTTATAACACAAATAAAAGATTTTGTATATAATATATTCATTATAAAGTAAATAAGCTAAAAATAATTAAAACTGTTTTTTAATCACAAAAAAACAAACAAACACAATGCTACAAAATCTAAAAGGTGTCTTGATTAAATGACTAAATGTATATTTTACTGATCATAGTTTGGAGCTAATAAGGCATGCTGAATTTACCGTATATGAGGAGAACGATGGTGGAGCATCCTCACTGTTAGTGACCAGTTTATCCAGCTGACTGCACAGCCTGTCCTCACTCAGTGAGTCTCGCTCGCTTGGCTCTCCCAGTCCTCCTCTAGGCGTGGCCTCATCTCCTGGCTCTTCCTCCATACTCTGTCCATCGTCAATGCTAGACAGAATCTGGGAGTGTGCTGACGCTACTGAGTAGTTCCTCGACGAAGGGAGGCCTGAGTCTGGAGAGTCAAACTCCACTAGTGACCTCTCATCAGGAGCCAGAGCGACCGGATTAACCACAGTGGTCATGGTGGGGGTGTTATCGCTCTCACATGGGGTGTCCTGACCAACCCCATCAGGTTCATCCACTGACATGAACACCTGAAAGAAGGAGGGAGAGGGAGAAAATATCAAGCAAAAATTAATAAATAGACTCACTGAGCACTTTATTAGGAACTTGTGCAATTATCTATTCAGCTAATCATATGGCAGCAGTGCA
Source organism: Hemibagrus guttatus (assembly GCA_033459395.1). Classification (NCBI taxonomy): domain Eukaryota; kingdom Metazoa; phylum Chordata; class Actinopteri; order Siluriformes; family Bagridae; genus Hemibagrus; species Hemibagrus guttatus. The sequence goes on from JAUCMX010000011.1 coordinate 9,772,674, forward strand.
ATGCATTAAATCATGCAGATATGATCCAGAGGCTTTGGGTAATGTTCACATCAACTGTAAGAATGGGGAAAATGTAATCTCATTTTTAATCCCTCCATGACCACAGTTTATCTTCTACTGGCTACTTCTAGCATTATAATGCACCATGTCACCAAGCAAAAGTCTCAAACTGGTTTCAAGAACATGACAGCGAGCTGAGTGTTCCTCAGTAGCCTTCCCAGTCACTGGATCACCTTTGTGATGTGGACGGACAGGAGTTTCACAACATGAAAATGCACCTGAAAAATCTGCAGGATTGTTAACATGGGCGAGAATCTCAAAGGAATAATTACATCTTGTGAAATCCATGTCACAAATAACTGAGGCTGTTTGGAGAGCAATGGCATGCTTGGTGAGTGTATAAGGAGTATATCAAAATTCATTCATTGTCTGCCGCTTATCCGATCTATTCTCGGGTCACGGGGAGCCTGTGCCTATCTCAGGCGTCATTGGGCATCAAGGCAGGATACACCCTGGACGGAGTGCCAACCCATCGCAGGGCACACACACAAACACACTCTCATTCACTCACGCAATCATACACTACGGACAATTTAGAAATGCCAATCAACCTATCATGCATGTTTTTTGGACCGGGGGAGGAAACCGGAGTACCCGGAGGAAACCCCCGAGGCACGGGGAGAACATGCAAACTCCACACACACGGAGGAGGTGGGAATTGAACCCCCAACCCTGGAGGTGTGAGGCAAACATGCTAACCACTAAGCCACCGTGCCCCCTATATCAAAATTAAGTTGGTTTTATTTCACATAATGTAAACAAACTTCTATCATAATTAAATCACTGAAATCCTGCAGTTGCTAAGGTTAATGCATCAGCCAGCTCTGTAAGTCTGTGCATGCTTCATATGTGACTGCTCAGCTACACCAATAAATGTTAAAAAAAAAAAAAAAACCACTCATTCTACTTTTTTTTCTTTTTTCTGTGGAATCCTATGGGATCCCAGTCCCGATTAACATTTCCAGTCTCAGTCAGATGTGTGAACCTTTCTGTGGCAAACTTTCTTTAAAAAAATTGCATACAGCCTATTCTTATCTGTGTTTCTATAACTTATTTAGATCACAATACCTGTTTATCCTTTATAATGTATTCATACTCATAGTGAAAAAGGTAAATCCAAAGAAACAGATTAGGTTAAAGGAACCCTGCATGTACTTGGGATGTAACGGACTTCAGCCACAGCTCCTCAGTTGAAGTGCCGCTTTATAGTAGAAGGGAGACTCTTACCTCATTGCTGAGAGTCGAGTCTCTGTGGATGAGTTTCATGACATGGCTGTCAATGCTGCTGCCCGATGAGAATTTGGCAAATATGGCTGACTGCATCTCCTTCTCCCGCTGCTTCACAATCACCTCACAGGCCTTCCACTCTCTCATCACCTGTTTGTAGCGTGCTGCGATCTTCTCATCAATCTGTAGACAGCAACAAAGTCAGAGCTGCTCCTAAAACAGCTTGGAGAAAGAGCTTACTAGTTTTTTAACCAGAAACTGAGGGATTTGTTTTACCTGTGTCATGTCTTTTTTCCCCATGCCGAACTTATAATGGCCTAACAAAAACGGCCAGACCTCTTTCCTGATCTCATGTTGCACACCACCATAATAAACCAGCCGGAGCAACTCCAGCTCCTTGTAGTTCTAAAAAAAAATTACAATTATGGTAAGAGGAGAAGAGGTGACAACACTTCAGTTAAAAACAATGCTACTCAATAATGAGTCTTACACACACCAACCTTGCAGTCTTTTTGGTATTTGCTCCAGACGTCTTTGCTGAGGCCTCCAGATGCTTCACAAGGTTTGTCTGGTGGGACAATGTTGTGGTTGACCAGTGCTGACAGGTGTGTTCTCACCGTGGACAGATGTCGACAGTAGGCAAGCCCTAAAGTATCATATGCGTTTTTTTAGCATGGCTGAATGGCTAAATTGGAACATTATGCTTTTATATATAATACTGAGATCTTACAGCCATAGAAGGCTCTGGAGACAATCTGCCTCTTCATGTTATGACACAGCATCTTGAGGGGGATTCTGGATGCAGAACGGAAACACCAGAAGAAGGGATCAGCATCCGGAGGACGTGGGAGGTGAGCCACAAAAAAGGCTGTGTATTAAAAATAAACTGATTCATTCTCACCGTTCATGCATGCAGGTGCACGCTCCAGGAAGCTCTATGGACGAGCTCCCGCCCCCAGCAGAGCAGGACATGCATGACGACGCATGACTGGCACTCTCGGCTTGCTGCCATGACGACGGGCTGCCTCCGAAGCCCTGCATCTCCATCATGTCCCCATGGTCTAACAAGAGAGGGGGGGGGGGGAGACAGAGAGAGAAAAAGAGAGAGAAAGATGAATGAATAGGCTATGTGAATCCTGCCCTAGTAACCTTCATTACAAGATTGCTCCTTTGTGTTTCTTAATGCATCAAGCCTGTCTGGTTTTTTTTTTCTACAAGAAACTGCTTATGGACTGAATACATTTTTAATCTGTAGGTTAATTTAGAAAAAAAAAAGAATAATGATGGCAGCAATGTTGCACTAAAAGAACAGGTTCACACCTGCCCATACAAGAGATCAATTAGTTCTGCTACAAATAACAATATTATATTATATATATATATATATATATATATATATATATATATATATATATATATATATATATATATATATATATACATATATATATATATATATATATATATATATATATATTAATTATAACAGGCCTGTCAGCTCAATTAGTTATTAGCTCCATCATATTAGTTAAATTAGAGACTCATCTAGATCAGATCCCTGAGATCCTTAAATACAGACACAGGGAGGTAAAAGGATTCCTGAGGTAGCATGCATCTGTGAAGGAACAGAAACCAAAAGATAATAAGGCATGAACGATGCAAGGGGGGTGGCCATGCCAGAAGACCTGCCAATCACAGCGTGCCACTGCACGGACAGAGCCAGGCATTCAGATAGCTACGAGAGGAAGAGAGGAGACATACAGCCACTGCTCCCACCATGCTGGATGCATCAAACCAAATAACAGAGTAGAGAGGAGGACAAGAACAAACCAAAAAAGGGCAACTAAAGAGAGAAAAAAATTCATGTCATTAAATGTAAAATGTACTTGAGCCAACTGAACCAAAAAACTACAACAGTACACACTGAGCAAATGCTCTTCACCTTAATTCTTCAGGCCCGAGCTGGTGACCTGATAACACTAAAAGCTTCCTGGTGGGCCAAAAAAAAACAACAACAAAAAAAAACAACAGAAGGACAGAATGTCTGAATTTCACTGCTGGTGGGTCTCTTGTGTGGGCTATGAGAGTTTAAAATGTGCCAACGTTATGGTCAAATAGGTGATGTGTTCACGGAACGATTCACATATCTACCACGCCAGAACCCCACAGGACCAGACTGTTGTAATGAAAGGTGACCGCAGTTAGTGAAGAATTATAGTGAACAGCATTGCAGAAAACTGGCTGAAAACAGGAGGGAGGGAAATAAACATTAACTCAATGATATCAAACTAAACAAAACAGAAAAGTCATAGAGGGGGAAGTCATAGATTGGACAAAGCAGCAGAGGTGCACATTCTGATAAATCATAATTAAACAAAAAGATACTGGTAGGTGAGGTGCAGTTTTCCCATGCAGAGTCATCAAACATGTTGCAGTGAAACCAAATGAAAAAGTGGAACCCAAAAATCAGATGATTCGTCAAGTCAACCAAAAGAAGTGCTAAAGGAAAACAGAGCAAATAATTGGGAGCATTGCTGCCTGCCCAACAGTGCAGAAAACAGGGAATGAGAGAGACCTAATTGGGAGGAAAATCATTCTGACCCGCTCTTCCTACTGAACCCACATCCATTCCCAAATAAATACTCTGCAGCCACTCCAAGACCTTTTACATATTAAAGGAAACATGGAAGCATTGCTACCAGGTAAGAAATAAAAATATATCTAATTACTACAAAGAAACACTGCATTATTAGAAGAAAAGTGTCTCATTATTATGAGATAATAAATAGCATATAAACTTATATTCGGTTTTACAACATAGTTACAGACTGGTAGATTGATTTTAACAAGAGTTCGGCTATCAGAATCAGTCAAATTTTACTTTACGTTTGGTTTAATCCACACTGAGGCTGTCATTAGTGTGCACACTTTCCAAAGGATTCCCAAATCCCAGTGTTTATACACTTAAATAGTTGAAACTACTACGAGTTGAAATGAAATAATTATCATTTGCTTAAAGTGCAGATATTCAGCTTTAATTTGAGATTCATCCAAATCTTCAAAAAAAACAAAACTTCAGGTCTTCCTGCTGCTCCTTGGGGATTCAGTTCAGGTGATTGACTTTCTCACTGCAGAAAATTCCTCTACTTTGGACGGGTTGCTTTCAAAGTATTCTCCAGCACATTGTCCATCTGCACTGTGAAGCAACATCCAATGGGTTTTGAGGCACTTCGCTGAATATAAGCAGATGATATAACCCTGTACACTTCAGAAATCATCCTCCTGCATTTGTGTTTACTCTGGTGTGAAGTTTTATTTCATTGTTGACTTTAAAGCCTACCTCCTGCAGGAAGTTCCTGATCTGGCCAACTGTTGTGAAAAGGTTTTTCATCACTAGCAAAAGAGTTCTTTCTGTCATCCACCCCAGTTGTTTTCGGTGTTCTTCTGGGTCTTTCCTGAGCTCACCGTCAACTTAATGCTAAAAATCTATACAGTGCATTTTCATTATGTAATTTCAAGCTTAATTAACAATAACTAAATTGTCAATGTTTAAGTATTCATGAATCTGTCTGTATATGTCCCAAGCAATTATAATCAGTGAGAAGTAAAAGCATTAACTAATAAATGCTAGAATCTGAGAATCCTTCATAATGGACATATAGTATGGACTACACCTACATATATTTATACCTAAATTAACAACTTTTCATTAAAATCAGTCATGAAGTCAAATTTGACCAATTTACTTATAAAGCATTTGGCAGACACCTTTATCCAGAGCGACGTATATTTATCTCATTTATACAACTGACTAGTTGAGGGTTAATAGGCTCAGCAGTGGCAGCCTGGTGGTCCTGGGATTTAAACTCACAACCTTCTGATCAGTAGTCCAACAAATTCTCCACCAATTCTGTCAACTGCCCCTGAGCAAAAATGTTGTTTTTGTAATAACAAGATGCTTTTCTAGTTGTAACATGAAGTTTTTTTTGTAGTATTGAGATCCTTTCCTTGTAATAATGATATGCCGATGATGAGGATCTCATTTCTTGCAAAGACAGCACAGCGCTTCCGTATACTTGTGTGTGGGTGTGATGCAAAAAGCAGCTGAAGTGTAGTAGGGCTGCACAATGTACCATTTGTTACTTGGTATCACAATATTGGCCTGGCAGCCAGAATTATGTAAAGTGAGCAGCTTTAGAAAAGAATATTTATTTTAAATGGTCCTTTATCCTGAATATCATGTGTTCACCAGTTTAGTTGAAATATATTATTATTATAAAGCATATAATGATCAATATATTATATAGCAATATAATCACCAATATGCTTATTTTGTAATGTAGTAGTAATGTGGTCCTGTGGCAATGGGATGACGGTTCTAATGCCAGCGAGGCAGTTTATTTCAGGTAACCCCCAGCAACAGAGGAGTGCAAGGGAAAAAGTGACGACAACAAAGAGGTGGGGGTATAAGAGAGGGGGAAAACGTGGCACTGATTTGTCTCTCCCTCCCACACACTCATACACTCATACACACACACTCATACACTCATACAAACACACTTATAGAGATCTCCACCAAGAATCGCGCGGAAACAAGGTTCTTAAGAGTAATAGCATTCATTCTGTTGGTTTTACCAAATGACAAAATGGCAAAAGGGGCTAAAACACGACATCGTGTAAATCATTCAAAAAAAGGGATGATGACTACATTTTGCTGTGTGCTGAAAGCATCTGCATTTGTGACATCCTCCCTCTCTCTGCTCTGTAGTGGACAGCTCTGGAGCAACCCAGGCCTCGTCATTTACCTAGCTTTTGTTCTCTGTGTTCTTGTTACCATGGTTACCATGCACACAGGCTTGGCCAATCACACACATGTCCAAGTGATGAAGTTGGACAGACTAGTGCAAATCAAACTGGCCTGACTTACATGATAATATCTGCACTGTTGGACTAGGACTTTGTGGGGGCGAAATCAGGCAAGCATCCAGAAGCAAGGTAAGAAGGCATGCCAAAAGCGAGTGATAGAGAGTGTAGGAGAGAGTGAGTGGGGTGGGGGGTGGCACTCGTGATAAAAACCTTTCATGACATTAGGGTCTGTGAGGTTCCGCGAGCAGATCATTGAGATCATTGCGTGAAGTCTATCTTCCTCCTCCTCATCGTCGTCCAGAGAGGGCGCGCGACTGCCCGTGGTGTGGTGGTAGTTTATAGTGACTGCTCGGGCAATAAGAAAACACAGTTTAGCACCCTTCACATTGAAACCACACCACATGTGCGCACACACACAATACATACATACACACACACCAGATTTACTCATCACTTACCCTTAAGTCCAAGTTGAGTATGAAGTCATCAGCTCTACTAATCAAATCTAACCCTGTGTCTGACATGGGAGTTCCACTATTCCTTCCAAAAATCAAAGTGCATTGTAGGTCTTCAGTTCCTGTAAGTGTGTCTATGTCATCCTCTACATCTATATTTCATCCTATGTATCTATATTCCTTTATATCTGGTCAGGACCTAAAACATATACATGGTGTTACCACTGCTGATGGTTCACTGTAGCTAATCAGGGGGACTCAGTGAAACTGCTGTTAACTGTAGTCATGTGGTTTGTCTATGCTTAATTAATTTAGACAAATCACATACCCCATTTTATTTATCAGTGCATACAAAATTAGGTTCAAACCTTATTGAGTCCAATCAAAATCTGAGGGTCTGATGTACGCAAGAGCAGAGATGCACTCACACTTAATCTAACACATTAATCTAACTGCATCTCAGAAAGCCTACTAAATGCTCTCAGTGTGAGTTGCATATTAACGTATAAACACCATTTGGAAGTTGGGTAAACAGAGAGCCAGCGGAAACCTCAGGAATAACCAGGAAATAGATGTTCAGTGACAAATTTGTTATACATTAAGATCTTATTCAATAAACATACTCATAGTAAGTAGATTGCGTGGAGGACTAAAAACTAAATATATCCAACCCTCAGGCTCACAAATCACATCCAAGTTAAGTCTTATGTCATAGATATAGTTCAAAATTAAGCCATCTCCTAAAAATCCAGAACTGTAGTACTATGTTACTAAACACACATATACACACTAGCATGATTATTTTGGACACCTGATGGGATTATCTGAACTCAGATCTGTTTCAGCAACCTCCACAGCAACTGTCATATCCAGGAAATAAGAACAGAAAATAAATCAACACTAAGGCACCAACATCTGTGGCAGTGGCTTTCCAGGCATGGATGGATGAATGGGTGGAGGAACAGATAAAAGGCCGAGAGGAGAAAGAAAGCAATATCAGAGCTAACTCACTGAAGTCATGACGGTGTCCTGGGTAAACGATGCGGAACACGTAGTCTGCAGCAACTGGTTCATCATCACTGTCCTGATCTACCAACCGAGCGGTGCCGTTTCTTTTACGCAGCTTGGGGAAGACTTTACCCTACCAGATAGACAGCCAAGCATACCTATTAAAACTGAGGAAGAGTTCTTGTAATGCTAAAAACTTGACACTCGATGCAGAGGTGCACACACAAGACAAAGCAGAATTTATTTGGGTGGTTAATTCAAGGAAGAGCCGCTACACAAACAGGGTTTGATGTGGGAAGTTGTATGGAAATGCCATAAATATGGCTGTTTTGCCAGTTTGATTTTAGGTGCAAAATTTTAACGCTCCAATAGGTAAGCTATTAAATTATTATTTTATTTTATTTTACTTATTTATTTTTCATAGCAGTAAGACTTTTTCTGTAAGACCACATTTTCTCAACCTTCACTGACTGCATCGAATTGCAATTAATGAAGCAGAATGTAATGAAAACACTCACCTTGCCCTTCTGGGACCAAAGTGGGGGCTCCAGTTGCCCCCGGGGTAATAGCCCGGTCTCCAGGCAAGACAAGAAGGCCAGCAGGTGGCCTCCGGGGGGAAAGTGAAGAGGTGGCCGCTGGATCCCATCCTGACTCACCAACACCAGAGTCCCTCCACAATCCGCTAAGAGAAGACAGCATGTGTCATATATTTATATATAGCAGAGAAGCTTTACTAATTGAAGGAAGCATAGATAAAAACTGATAAAAGTATACAGAAAATAAGTTATAATTAAGTAGAAAAAAACAACAAAAGCAAAAATGAAACACAAATATATTTAATATAATTAGCAGTGTTTTCAATACTCTCTTAAGAAAATGATGACTAATTGACAACGTTCTTTGTTTTTCTCTTCTGTAAATCCCCCAAAAGAGAGCCATACAACAAAGGGTTTCCCTTTCAAAGAGGGTTTCAGGTAGATCACCTCAATGAAGCTAGAAAGCTTAACTTTACAGTGAACTCACACCACCTCCTACCGGTAGCCTCGGGTTCAGTACTGCACTGCGCTTCCCAGTTCAGGTGACAGCTCTCACATTAATAATTTTTCATGTGAACCACGCTCTGTTTCAGACTGATCTGCCAGTGTGAAATATATATATATATATATATATATATATATATATATATATATATATATATATATATATATATATATATTCATTCCAACTGACTATTATTATTTTGCTAAATTCTTAAAATCCTTAATACCTTAATATTAAAAAAGGCCACACTTCAAGAAAGGTGAGATGATTATTTATAAAGAATTGTAGCCACACTGTCCATTTGCAATGACAATGTTCTGAGAGCCATCACTGAGAGCAACTCGACTATTAGGATGGTACAATGGTGCACTGCTTCTACCACTTATTCTTCACATGTTCCTGAGTAGATCTGCTATACCCAATACACTGAAACATTTGGAAACCCCAGCCTGCACTAGTTGGTTTGGCCCTTAGATATGAGGCAAGGACTGAGGACTGCAAAAAATACCCCCAGTATCTTGTATATACCAAATACCATCCTTTCTAACACAAGGTGCATTTGATGGCTGTTACTCCCAAGAGCTTGACTCAGTGAATTCTGTGCTGCTGTGCCTAGGCTTCAGCATGCACCCTCTCCAGGTTAACATTGCCTTTCCCATCTACAAACACTTTTCCAGTGAGGTTAAATGTGGGTGAGGTTCTCAGGATTTTGTGATTCTTTCACCTGCCAGGGTTCCTTGTCATTCATAATCAGCACTGACCCAGTCAGATACACATACATTACAGGACAGTGGAATTCTTTTCTTCACATATCCCAGCTGAGAAAGTTGGGGTAAGAGTGCAGAGGCAGCTATGATGCAGTGCCCTTGGAGCAGAAAGGGTTAAGCCTTGCTCAACTGCCCAACAGTGGTAGTTTGGCAGTACTGGGGCTTAAACCCCGACCTTCTGATCAACAACCCAGAGCCTCAACCACTTGAGCCACCAACAAGAACTTGATAAAAAGAACTCAGGTTACCCAGGGTTCATGATACAACAGTTACATACTACTGTCAATCACCAATTTTAACTTTTTTCTATATTTGGAAAGTAGGCATATTCCTCTGACAAAAGCTGTTAAATGGCACTATTTATTTAACTCATGTGTCCATGGGATGCCAGACATGTCTGTCTAAATGATGAACATTATATGACCAAACGTTTATGGACACCTGACCAATCACATCCATATATGCTTGTTGAACATCCCATTATAGAGTCAGTCCGCTTTGCTGTTATAATATCCTCCACTCTTCTTGGAAGATGTGGCTATGGGGATTTATGCTCATTAAGCTACAGCAGCATTATTGACTCAGGCCTGGTGAGGAGTTGGCATTGCAGTTTATCCCAAAGGTGTTCAGTGAAGTTGAGATCAGGACTAACCTTAGACTATGAAGCTCAGTTTGTGAGCATGCCATGCTGGGACACATTTGGACCTCTTAGTTCCAGTAAAGGTGAAAGCTTAATGCTACATACAAAGACATTCTGGACTTTAAAGAAATGTGTCCACAAATGTTTGGCCGTAAAGTTAATCTCATTGAAAAAAGTTCAACCATTCCTAATAAACTGGCAAGTGAGTGTGTATCCATGTGATGTTTACATGAACTGAGAATTTCATTGGATGATACAACGTTTACAATTTTTGTGGAGTGATTAAATGATTCTTAATATAAAGCTACTGCAACAGTTTCATATTTTATAGACAGTTTCATTTGGAAAGTTTCCCCCCAAGGTTTTCTCAGGGGAATCACAGTGCAGTAATTAACACGTTCCCTAACACAAAGTAAAAACCATCTCTTCCTACTGCTCAGGTTTGTTAAAAGAAATGTGTCTGGAATTCTCAGAAATGTTTACGGCTGATGCTCTGTGGCAGCCATGTCAACTACACGACAAATATTTTTAAAGATATGTGCTTCCTAGTACATTAAACCCTTACAGTTACAATTTTTCAGCCAGTTGTAGTACGTGATACACATGCTGTTACGTTACATAATGGATAAGCGCCCTGCTTTGAAACACAGTTAAGCCGAGTTTAAGCGCGACTGAATGATGCCTGGATCAAAGAATGAAAAGAGAGAGACTTACGCCGTTGGTGACAGTGGATGCAGACAATCTGTCTTAAGGGTACCGTCAGCGCATAGTCCCAATAAATACTGTGAGCAGAGGATCAGTATGTGTGTCAGAATCGATTTATGTGACTGCACTGTTATACTGCTGAATCAATGTTGAGGAAGCTGGTGTGTCTGTGTGTGTGTGTGATAAGCTACCTCTTCTCCAGGTCGCATTCTCCCAGAGTGCCGTTGATTAACTGGTTGGGTGTCCATTTCAGTGTGAGTGTGTCAGCAGACTGATGTAAAGACAGGTAACCCCTCAACACCTCCATGTCCTTCTTCTAAACTCACCAAACAGACATGTGTTACTTGAGTGCACAGATCTCAGACGGTGCAAGGAAACTGTTTATCATGCACGAGTGAGGAAATAGTAGAAAAACAATACAGATAGAAACAGAGCATGTGAATAGTGAATGAATGAATTGAAATTAATTCTGCTTTTTCTTACTAGACAAATGATAGTTGCTGTACAAACCCGATTCCAAAAAAGTTGGGACACTGTACAAATTGTGAATAAAAAAGGAATGCAATCATTTACAAATCTCATAAACTTATATTTTATTCACAATAGAATATAGATAACATATCGAATGTTGAAAGTGAGACATTTTGAAATGTCATGCCAAATATTGGCTTATTTTGGATTTCACGAGAGCTACACATTCCAAAAAAGTTTGGACAGGCAGCAATAAGAGGCTGGAAAATGTACATATAAGGAATGTACATATAAGGTACAATGTACATGTGTTAAATGTACATATAAGGAACAGCTGGAGGACCAATTTGCAACTTATTAGGTCAATTGGCAACATGATTGGGTATAAAAAGAGCCTGTCAGTGTGGCAGTGTCTCTCAGAAGTCAAGATGGGCAGAGGATCACCAATTCCCCCAATGCTGCGGCGAAAAATAGTGGAGCAATATCAGAAAGGAGTTTCTCAGAGAAAAATTGCAAAGAGTTTGAAGTTATCATCATCTACAGTGCATAATATCATCCAAAGTTTCAGAGAATCTGGAACAATCTCTGTGCGTAAGGGTCAAGGCCGGAAAACCATACTGGATGCCTATGATATTCAGGCCCTTAGACGGCACTGCATCACATACAGGAATGCTACTGTAATGTAAATCACAACATGGGCTCAGGAATACTTCCAGAAAACATTGTCGGTGAACACAATCCACCGTGCCATTCGCCGTTGCCGGCTAAAACTCTATAGGTCAAAAAAGAAGCCATATCTAAACCTGATCAAGAAGCACAGGTGTTTTCTCTGGGCCAAGGCTCATTTAAAATGGACTGTGGCAAAGTGGAAAACTGTTCTGTGGTCAGACGAATAAAAATTTGAAGTTCTTTTTGGAAAACTGGGACGCCATGTCATCCGGACTAAAGAGGACAAGGACAACCCGAGTTGTTATCAGCGCTCAGTTCAGAAGCCTGCATCTCTGATGGTATGGGGTTGCATGAGTGCGTGTGGCATGGGCAGCTTACACATCTGGAAAGGCACCATCAATGCTGAAAGGTATATCCAAGTTCTAGAACAACATATGCTCCCATCCAGACATCGTCTCTTTCAGGGAAGACCTTGCATTTTCCAACATGACAATGCCAGACCACATACTGCATCAATTACAACATCATGGCTGCGTAGAAGAAGGATCCGGGTACTGAAATGACCAGCCTGCAGTCCAGATCTTTCACCCATAGAAAACATTTGGCGCATCATAAAGAGGAAGATGCGACAAAGAAGACCTAAGACAGTTGAGCAACTAGAAGCCTGTATTAGACAAGAATGGGACAACATTCCTATTCCTAAACTTGAGCAACTTGTCTCCTCAGTCCCCAGACGTTTGCAGACTGTTATAAAAAGAAGAGGGGATGCCACACAGTGGTAAACATGGCCTTGTCCCAACTTTTTTGAGATGTGTTGATGCCATGAAATTTAAAATCAACTTATTTTTCCCTTAAAATGATCCATTTTCTCAGTTTAAATATTTGATATGTCATCTATGTTGTATTCTGAATAAAATATTGAAATTTGAAAGTTCCACATCATTGCATTCTGTTTCTATTCACAATTTGTACAGTGTCCCAACTTTTTTGGAATCGGGTTTGTATATTCTTATATTTGTATATTCTATTCTTAATCTTAATTTTATTCATAATGAATTTCAACACACTCTCAAAAAAACAAAAAACAAAAAAACCCCATTAGGTTCACTGTTAGTCATATTAGTTCACATTAGTCCTAGGATCTTTATACTGATTAGTGCAAATCCTTATCTACCCTGATCCTGCTTTATGTAGCATTAAATTGGAAAATCTGCTTTCTCAAGAAAATTAAAATCTCCGACTGGTGTTCTGAATCAGCGTGGATACCTTCATTACACTGTAACATGATTTGAAAGATTGTATACTCCATCGTAGGCTTACAACAATTCAACACATTCATCCTGGAGGGAAAACTCAGTCAATGACTGAACACAGCATGCAATCTTACCAGAGCAGACTGAACCCGAGTGATAAGCACTGCAATTAAAGCGACCCTTCTGAACGTTTCTGCACCTGGATTAACTTCTCTAAAGTACCGAATGACATGATTAATCTTTCGTTAGTTCAAACACAAAATGTCAATGTGTGAGTGTGAGCTCCTCACCGGCTGAACGAGCACATTGTTCTTTCCATAAAGCAGATGCACGCGTGAGTTCTGATGAAGAGACTCCACGTATTCCCTCGCAGAGGCTGCAAACTTATCCTCGGACATGCTCCCGCTGGACTGTCGCTTACGGATCTGACATCGGGTACAGAGGAGGGATTAAAAGATGCGACAGATTGCAAAAACAATTGTGCATAAATTGTACTGCAAAAGTATTCCAGGCCCTGAGGGGGACTGTGAAACACACGTCCAATTTGATATATCAAGAAAAATGACTGATTCAATATATCATGTCTCCATTCAACTCATGAAGATCTCAGCTGATATGTGCTTGTCAAAAATATGTCAGAGAGCATGGAGAGATAATAAGGTGTTAATAAGCTCGGTGTTCACTCCAAAGTGACAGACCCTTAAATGCCTGAATGCTAGTGAAAGCTGAGGGGTTTCTGAAATGACAGTCCACATAATTGGCAAGCAAGTAGAGATGCCTTTTTATCATAATTAGTTGTTTTTTTCCTCCAGTTTACACTGCTGGAGCAGCCACACAGAGACAGACTTCACTTCTCTGAATATTAGTGACCCAATTGATGCTTCTATTATCCATATACTACATAGTATCTTATTCAGCAATCAAATTTGTAATATCTATGTTATATTATAACTGTTTGCTCTTCCACCCATTCACACACATACTCTCTCTCTCTCTTTCTCTCCCTCTGTCTCAGCCCAAGAGAATTCTCTCTCTCACTCACTGTCTCACCCAAGAGCATTCTCTCTCTCTCTCTCTCTCTCTCTCTCTCTCTCTCTCTCTCTCTCTCTCTCTCTCTCACCCCGAGAGCAGGCCTGCGGCTGGGTGATGCCTCCTGGCCTCGATGTGCTCCATGGATCCTGTGCCTCTGGACAAGCTCGTTGGCTGAAGGATCCGTCCAGAAGTGATCAGACGTCTTGAGCTTGGTGTATTCCAGAGCACAAGGCCCAACTATGGTCAAGATTAAGTAAAGATGGAGAAATACATATACTTTTGAACAAACATACAACAGAACTACAACAGACTATATGCACCAATCGACTGTTGTACTATTAAATTAATTCAGACAGTGTGTTGGTGAGAATTGAAACCCAGAAGCTCACCCAGAAGTGCTGCCAAGATCGGGCCGAATACAGTGTCATGCATCAGGGCTTCTTTCTCATAATACTTACTGCAAACATACAAACAGCACAAGATGATTCCTTTTACTTCATTTAGGAAAATTAAAAATGAGTTCATTCACATGCACAAATGAGCATTAAAGGAGTATACACATTAAACTCCATCCTACCTTGAGTTGTCTACAATATACTGCACTATTCTGTCCAGGACTTTATCAAAAAGGGCAGTGCGGACCCAGATGTGCTTGATGGCCTGAGCTGAGAGAGGCTGAGGAACTCGGCCTGCAGAGGAACCCTGTCTGCGGAGAGGCTCCTGTCCACTTGTGCTCTGGGCTCTTCTGAGAGTAAAATATAGCCAGAAAACAAAACTCTTAGTTAATCAATACGCCCTAATATACAGCCAGTCACAATGAGGGAAATGATAATGCATTGTTTAAAGACTTTGCATAACATATACGTATATATATACAGGCTTGTCAGCCTGTCATTTGTATTTTATTTTATAGAATTTCAGCTTATCCTTAATCAGATTTTCTTAAATTTACAGACGTAAAGCCACACAGGACCCACCAGAATGATATTATCTCCAGTATCCCAGAGCCTGAAGGTGGGTTATTTATCTTTCCATGCAAACTTTTGTACTTTTTTCACACACTGTATCCACAGGGGAGCAACAGTATTCAGCTTGTTGACTGCAGACAAGAAGGGCTAGCAGCAGTCACGACACGCTTATTCACAGCCACTTATACCTGCAAAGCCACTCACCCAGAAATGATAAAATACATTTAAATGGATTGTGTCAGCTTGTGAGGCTCATCGCAGATCACCGCTTTCTTAGATAAAAAAGTCAGCGATATCAAGACTTAGACAGCTAGATGGTACACTTGTAACTAAATGTCTTGCACTTAATTTCGAACCATTATAGAAAATGATGCTTCAGGAAGACAGCGCAGTGCTGATTTGTAAGGCTACAAGTGCTTTTGGGAATGAAGACATCGGGCTATGGAGACAGCATGACCTTTAGTGATGCACTGAAAACCAAGAATGTCTTGATGGCACTGTTAGAGGAATCCTAGTAGACGTCGACAGGACTAAGCAGTTTTCCAGCCACTACACCAAGCAGGAAATTATAAAGACAGACTTCCAGTGAGCATTTTGGGTAACTACATGATTAAGCTGAACAGCGGCCTAAGCCAATATCCTATTGATCTTTCCAGCTAAGGCAAGTCCAAAGATGAACGATCCTACTTCTTGGACCACTGCATCTCCCTCATCCCCCACAAACCATCATTAGAATCGATCCCATTGTGCCCTGCCAGTCAAGTCGGGTGCGAGTATTCAGGCCATTTTAAGCAAATAAATCCCAACGTCTGAGATGGCTGCTCAAGATATGCATATATGATTACGATTTACAGTCAGATTCTGCACAGAGAGCAATAACGTCGCACCTGCCTAGAAAAACCGAGGCCATAACACAGAACGATTAATATGGACGGTATGAAAACCTGGGCAGTAACCAGACACTACGATTAATAAAAAGAATAAAGACTGATTTCAAATGTGTTCCTTAATTCATATCGATATGTGGATGACAGCAACAAAGTGCAGATATATAAAATCTAACGTTTGGGATTAGTCCATCATACACCAATGACAAAATTAGGTTTATATCGAAGAATTCAGGCTAATGAGTCATTACAAATTTGAAATGAGGCCATCAGTTGTATTAAGCTTAACTCTATTTAAGTCTATTTATTGCGTCTGGTTTGTTGTGTCCATGTTCAGCATAGAATTTCTTCCACATATCACTCTGCACACTGGTGATTAATGGCTCATATGAAAGTAGACATTCAGGGTTTTAAGAATTTGAATTTTCTATAAGAATGTCTGTTTTTAACTAGCATACTAATGGCAATATATTCATAGAAAATTTCCACACAAAAAAAACCAATTATTTTTTTCACACAAATTACATCAGATTAAAATCTTTAAAGTAAATGGTGATATCAAACCCATTTCTGCTCTGTGAGATGCTCCAAGTGCTTGTTCATCAGCTTCCGAAATTCTGTGTAAGGTTATCCCAAAAGAGGTAAAACATCTCACACTGAAAGCCAAAAGAGTCCTGACTCATTTTAGATCAGACGTGCGGCCATAAAATAATTCATTCATTCAGAATGGAAAGACAGTGCACAGGTAAAAAGGTAAACCATTCCGCACAAGTTGCCACCTTAGTGCTGCTAGGTGATACGTTAAATAAATAAAAAAGGACACATCAATAAACCCATCAGATGTGATCGATCCAAGCCAATGTCATAACTCATACTGTTTAGTATAGCTCAGGTCAGGTTCTCCTACAGATTATGAAGGTATTAATGAGCTGAACATTACATATACCATTATTTGAAATTTACAGGAAAAAAACCCTTTAAAAACAATTCACAAATGAATTGCTTATAAGTTAATTTTTTTTATAGTGAATTATGATGGTATGGATCATCTGTAAACACTGAACATGTTTTCTTTGTGGTGTGAGTAGCCCTTGCTAAAGCAGAGAGGGACACACATTCCCACTGCTGCTCATGAGCCAAAGGTCCACCTCTCTCTTATCTCTCAGCAACATCCCATCTAACATAATTTAAACCCAGAATGGATCAACCAAATTAGATCTGGTCTGCGCTGCAGGATGGGGCTCTACTGAGCAGCTCCTATCGGCTGATGTGGCCTAATTAGATTTCGGAGCTCCTAGTGCCACTCTAAGAGAAAGATGACAAGCAAATTCAGAAAACAATGACGCTGAAGCATGCCATGAGTGCAATAACCTTCTTGCCATCACAAATCGCTGAGTCTGTGGTGTACTTAGTAATAACCTTTCCTTCTGCTTTCAACCAGAGCCTTAATCATTGTCTCACAGATATCCTATAATGAGCAAGTTTGTCCTTTGTTCTAGTGATCATGATGCTGTAATGTTGCCATGGCAATTGGAGTAACTGAGCAAATGGGGCCTCAGTGGAGTTGATAGGAGTACGAGTTGCACTGCATTAAATCTGTGTGTCGAAGATTCGCTGAGTGCAAGCCGAAGCTCTTTGTTTTTACACGGTTATAGATACACACGGAAGACAATCTTTACAATCACCTAGAGATTTCTTCCTTTTCTGAAGAAGCCCTCTGTGCTCCTCGTGCCATGTGGGTTTGCTAATGGAGAATTAATGGACAAATAAGAAGCCGAGTGAAGCATTGGTTCATCCACACAAACCATCTCTCACTTCCAGCAGAAAGCTGCAATGGCTGTTGAGGGAGCCACCAAACAGCTCTGTGGTTTTTCTAATTTCTCGCATAGATTTTCAGCCATAAACATTGATTAATATCATGTTGCAGCAGCTGGGTGTAACAAGTATGGCTACCTGGAATGGCTGTAATGATCCGAGGCTGGGCGATACACTTATCATGCACCTGAGACTGATTTCACAGAAGGACATATGATGTATTCAATTTGTAATATCAGACCTTATAGAAAAAACTAAACACCAAATTCCGCCTAAATCCTACTCACGAAGGATAATTCCTGAGAATTCCTAAGCAGGAGCTCAGGGGAAGCTGGTTAAGGCCTTTAAGACTATGGACTATGGTTGTGAAGGTTGTGAGTTCAAATCAGAACCACCAAGCTGCCACTGCTGGGCCCCTGTACAAGGCCCTTAACCTCAACTTCTCAGTTGAATAAATGAGATAAATGTTAGTCACTCTGGATAAAGGGTGTCTACCAAATGCCATAAATGAACTTGGGACAGTGACAACAAATCAACTGGTTGCTCATAGTGTGGACAGTAAACAAAGCAACACCTCTTAGCATTACATGAGTTAATCTGTGCATACAAGAATTTGCTTTAGCTCAATGGTACAGACCTATTAGCTTATTATGTTTGTCACAATGACTACATGCATCATCCATCACAGTTAGCTGCTGCAAACCTGTTTCTTATTAAAAAACTTCATCCATATTTTATTTACCTCACTCTGTAGCTTCAACACAACCTCCCGCTTTCAAGGAAATTCAAATGCAGATTTAACTCTTTATACTAGTACACTGGCATTCTGATAAATCGACTTGTCAAGCTTTTTCAATCAGTATAAAAAAATTAATTCTTTTTTCCAGCAAGTCTGATATATTATTAGTCAGGACTCTGTTGGCTTTCAGTAAAAGACGTGTTTTTTTATCTCTTTTGACATAACCTTACTTAGAATTTTAGTGGTTGAAGATAGACACATACAAATTTTAGAGGCTTATGAACAAACACTTCTCAGAGAGCAGAAATGGGTTTGATCTTAACATTTACGTTGAAGATAGAAACATTTGTGTGGGGGAAAAAAAACTGTTTTTACCTACAAATTCTCAAATCTTCAGTGCTTACTTTCATGTAAGCCATTAAGCATTACTGTGGAGTGGGACATGACAAAGCAATCCAATGCTGTACATGTACATGTACATGTGAACAATATGAAAGCTCAGACCTGGTGAGATCCGCCTGCTGTTGTAGCTGCTCCTGGACCTTGCGGCACACCCCTTCAGCGATGGCGTACACCTTACCGATCTTGGTGAAGAGGGCAGCAATCTTATCGCTGCGGAGGAAGCCTGCAGCTCTACGCTTCAGCATGTGGCCCAGGCAAGCCTCAATAGCACCTGAGAGTGGAAGTGAAGAAAGGATGGATTGAGACAGAGGAAGAGAAGAAAGGCAAAGATACAGGATTACACATTAAACAGAGCAGTGGACACATTTGTAACAACCTAGAACTCTGCTCAGGTCATTTCAAAGCTCCTGCTTTCAGTGTACATGGATTTTTGTGAAATACATTTTTGTTTTCTTCAAGACATGGCGTGAGGCCAGGTGGCTTTTCAGACAGCTGCCCCAGACAGATAGAAATGATGCAAAGCACAAAAAGCAATCACTATCTGCAACACGATTTACAGGCTGATGCTGAAGCTGCGGTAAATATTTTAGTAGGGGAAACAGGACAAACAACATGTTAGTGCTATAGCTGCTGCTTGGCCCCGCAGGGTCTCTACTGAAATGGGTAAACAATCCCAGCTCAGCCTCTAACAGTCCCTAATAACCAATAACCGTGTTAATCCAAAGTAGCCACAATTTTTAATAGGACAACAACTAATCTCGTTAAATTCCCGGTAAAAAGCAGTGGCAGGATGTTTAATGTGTCTAAAAGGCCACTCGTGAAATTTGCATCTGTTGTGGGAGACAGTGGGAGAAAGACAAGTCTTCCAACATGAAGGATGCTGCTGATATCTTGGAGCAATGAAGGCGCTGGCCGACTGCATAATCAGCTTTATGATGCTAATAGCACTTTTATTGCTGGCCATGCAGCACTAAAGCTGCATCTTTAAGTTTTCCATGGATTTCACTTTTCACAGGAAAATACAGAAAAAAAGCAACTTTCACTGCTGGACTGGACAGAATTTCCACTATAATTTTCAAGTAAGTACCATTATTCCCCATCAAACCTACTTAGTATTAAGCAGTCAGTGGCAACATTGTATATATCACTGTTTATGTTGGTTGCTACTGTGTGCTGCTAGCAATTAACTGTTAAAATGAGGACCTTGCACTCGTTTTAATGACCACACTCACTGATAATGCTTTGCACGCTCAGGCCGGCCATCCACGCCCTCTCTATTAAATGCCATTAGACGTTTTATCTGGTTATTTGTATTGTAGGAAAATTCTGTAGTAGCTCCACTTGATATTTTCACTGGTAACAGTCTGCTTTCCCCCGATTTCCATCGTTAAATCACAAAATACATAAAGATCACTGTCATTTCGTGCCATCTGCTCATTAGAATAACAATGTACACTAGGCTTACATCGCAAACTGGCATGTGACATCAAATGTATGTATGTATTGAGGATTTTTTTTACAAAACCCAGTAAATATAAACCAGAGCCATATTTGCGCATTTCAGCCGCCACTGCTTGAATCCTGGTACAAAGAGATGATGAGTCACTGAATGAGCAGTTCTGGGATCTGAGGATTATAGGTCATTAGAGGTCAATGAGATCTTGAATGGTCATCTGTCTTGTTTGTCTTTTGGATCTGCTGCATGCACTTAGAGGCCAGTAGAGAGGCTTTAGCCCAGAAACAGGCCTTGTGAGAAAGCCAAATGCTCCCTGCAATGCTTGTTGTTTCTCATGACATTTGATCCATCCAGAAAATGCTGTGTTTCTTCTCTGCCTCAGAATAAACAGTTCAGTTCAGCAGGCTTGTCCTTCTGCAGAAATCACTCCACTGCTCTTTTAATAAACAAGCAGTCAGACCTAACCATTGTGTTGATGAATCATCTAAGTGCTAAGTGCTTTGTCAAAAAGCATGTTAAAAAACCAAGCACTGCAGGTAACAATGAGGCGGGGATAAGGTATTCCTAACAGGTCATGGGGTGAGATGGGCAAGGTGTAAATTGAAACACGCTAATTTTTGTGTTTACATGCCTGGTGGTTTGCTGGCTGGTGTGCATTTGTACACCAATGTTTAAACACATACCATACGTAAAACATGTGCAAAGACATGCTCTCCTGATACTGCTGCATCAAAGCCATTAGTATACTGCAGAGGATGAAATGAAATAACTAAAACTTTTAAAATATTCGGGCTGTAATATGCAAGTTTTCAAAAATGCTACACGGTCAATTTCCTCTTGCGCTAGTGGCTTCATGAAGATTCAACTGAATACCCTTCACTCAATCAGAGGGAATTAGTACTGTTAACTGCATCCCGCACTTCACATGGGTTTTAATGAGCTGAGGCTGATCGACCATATTAGGCCTGACAAATCACAGAGCCGAAGTTTTGCAGCTCAGCTTAGGAAATGACAGAAGGGGTCCTATTGGTGCACTAATAGCTGAAAGAGCCTTCATTTTCTTGAAATGGTGAGAACAGCCAGGCTGAGCGAGAGGGGGGGGGGGGGGGGGGGGATGTCTGGACTTGACGTCTCCGTAGTTCAATCTCCTCTGAGCTCATTAGCAGATCTAATTAAGGCAGAGGCACAGACAGCAATGGCTGACAGGAAAGAGTGAACTGAGCAGGCGTTAAATACACACACTGTGCTTCTCAAGCATGCCCTTGGTGGAGTGTGTGTGTGTTACATACTTATTTTGCTTACACAAAACTTTTGGTAAAGTTAAAAGAAGTTGATTCACTTTAATTAGGGTTCATGGTTTGATCTTAACTCCTTTGTAATGCCCCTATTAACCTAATCCATATGTTGTGAATGAGAACTATTTTTGGAAGAGTTTCTGCAATAAAAGGCATTACACATTAACCTGCTCTGTCCTCTTATAACCATCTTAAGTGTTTCCCCTGACTAGCTGCCAAAATGAATAACTGAATGCGATACACTTTACATTTCTTATAGACAAATAAACCCTGCAAACCAACCAGTCCCACATCTGAAGTTGCCTGGCTGCTAGACTCTGTCATTTTTGTAATGAAGAAATAATGCTGGAACATGTTTGATCTTAATACAACTGCATACAAAGTGTGGGATGGCTTTTCCTTTTGAATCTGTTTCCTTTCAAGGTTTCTTCCTAATTTTTACATTTATTTCTATTTTATATTTATTTTTCTTGCAGCCTCTGGCAAAGGAATTTCTTTCTGGACTAATAAAGTTCTATCTTATCTTATCAGGGAGTTTTTTCTTGCCACTGTTTCCTCTGGCTTGCTCATTAGAGATAAATTTAAATGTAAAATGGTATCATTTATGTTTTAATAAAGCTGCTTTGTGACAATGTTCATTGTTAAAAGGACTATACAAATAAAATTTAATTGAATTGAAAGTCATTCTATACATTTGAAGGAATAGCAAAATGTGCGTGACGGTGTCCAAATACTTTTGACAATATACGTGTAGTGGATCTGAATGCTTGCACATTCATGCACTTATCCAATCTTATCCAAACTTAGCCAATCATCTGACGGCAGCACAAAACTTCAATGCATCACAGCAAAATTCTTGCACACAGAATAATGAGTTTGACTGTGGTGTCGGTCTGTTTTTCAGAAACTGCTGATCTCTTGAGATATTCGTGCACAGTATACAACTCTAGAGTTTACACAGAACAGCCTCAACAGCATGAATCCATGAACCCAACCTGCCTCGTGTCTACAGTCCAGGCAGGTGGAGGTGGTGTAATGGTGTAGGGAATGTTGTTGGGCCTCTTAAAGTTATATGTCTGTGTGTCAGGTTTTTGTTTAAAATGGTCCGTTCATGTGTGTACCCTGGATGTGGAAATCGTTTTAAACCTAAAAGATTACGTCCGCTTGGAAATAACATGACTGCTTGAAAATTTCCTTTAAAAATTCTGAGCGATTGAAGCTGTGGTTGCTCGCTCTGCACCTGGATATCAACACACCCATACATTCTCCGTTTTGTTAGTAAAGAGCGTTTGACTTATTTGCACCTCCTTGGTCTTTGCACGTTCGCTTTGTAAACACTGGGTCTGTAGTTCTGCCTACGTCACGCGTTACCTTTCGACGTGATTACGTAGTACGTAGTGTCGTGGACGCGCATCCCAGAGCTAGTGCTAGACGAGCTTTTGTGGTTAAAAAGTATACAATTTTTTATTTTTCTAAGAAAATGACCGATCGTTTCGATCGCTAGATAAGAGCCTTCTTCCTCGGCTGGGATCGTTTAGAGCTCTTTGAAGCTGAATTAATCTGCATTTTGGAAGTTCAAACTCGCGGGCACCACTGAAGTCCACTATATGGAGAAAAATCCTGAAATGTTTTCCTCAAAAAACATAATTACTTTACGACTGAAGAAAGAAAGACATGAACATCTTGGATGACGAGGGGGTGAGTCAATTATTTGTCATTTTTTGTTGTGGAAGTGAACTTCTCCTTTAATACCAATCAAGCATCGTTTGAATGCCACAGCTTATCTGTGCATTGTTGCTGACAAGTTACCCATCTCATAATGACCACTTCCAGGATGATAAACACCATATCACAAAGTCTCAAACTGGTTCCGTAAACATGACAGTGAGATCAGTGGACTTCACTGGCTTATCCATTTACTGGATCTGAACAGGTGCAGCATGAATGTACAGCTGAAAAACCTGCAGCAATTATGTCTTGCATTCATGTTTCCAACACCTTGTGGAATCCATCCAGGAAGAACTGAGGCTCTTCTGTGAACAAAGGTTCAGTCTTACCCAGTATTAGTGAGTGTATAATACCAATTTAGGGTAAAAAATGTAAATCAGGTAATATATGTCCTAACAAATAAACAACTAAATGAATAAACAAATACAGAACATAACATCCACCCATTTTCTGTACTGTTAAACAGAGGGAACCTGGAGCCTATCCAAGGAGACTCAGGGGTACAAGAGAGGAGACACCTGTCAATTCATCACAGGTCACAGTCACACACACACACACATCTACACTACAGAGATGCCAATCAGCCTACAACACATGTCTTTTAACTGGGGGAGGAAATGGGAGTACCCAGAGGAAAGCCCCAAAGCAAACTCCACACACAGAGTGAAGGCAAGACTCAAACCAGCCAACACTGGAGGTGCAAGGCAAACATGCTAATCACTAAACCAATCACATTAACAACCCCCCATGAACAAACACACACACACGAACATGATATAACATAACATTATTAGATCAATATAAATCATTTCATTTATTTTAATGTGGGTTATACTTCAGATTTGTATTTCATTTAAATGAACATGATTTATAACCTGAAAGGAAATAACCATTTACTGAAAGAAACAGATGTCTAGTGATGATCCAGTGATCCACGGCTATAATCGGTACTCGTAATCACTCATGACAGAGCTGGTAGTCGAGCGAATGTGTGTCTGTGTGGCATCTGTGCCTTTGTTGGGAGGAGCCACCTGTGAATGTGCTGCCAAGCTGGAGATGTGACTCACTGTAATTGACAGTAATGAACTGCATAACAGAAGCACCAGGCAGCTGTACGCTGTGTGGGAGGGAAAGAGAGCAGAAACAGGAGAGCAGAAAAGTAAGAGCACGAGGTGGAAGGTTGGGGTAAAAGAGGTGGAGAAATATTAAGAACAATCAAACAGAGAGTGAGAGCCTATGAATTGTTGCAGAAGACTGACTCCTAATGCTCAGCTCCAATTGTTATAAAGGCAGATGAATGGTTGGTGATGCAAGCTTCGATGACACCCACACAATTTATGCAGCGTTGATTACATTCCAGTGGAAACATTAAAGCCAGATAATGTTAACCAAGTCACTCCATTTCACTATTCCCCATTTGTTTGCATCAGTGGAAAGCCAAGCAAAGCCAACCGAACCAAGTTTACGAAATTTTTTTCAGCCAGCGAAAGCTGTTTTGAAAGAATCAACACATGATACTAATGTTTTCGCACATTTTTTTGTTAACAGATTGGTGCCGTGGGTGGTCTGTTCTATGTTTAGCCCAAGCTTGGTGGCATGACTTCCTGTGAGGACCCTTGACATGGAATGCTTGGCTTGGTTCAGTTCTTCGTAAGCAGCCGTACAGTTTACATATGCTTCGTATCGGTAATATTGGTAATATCTTTGGGTGGCTGGAATGGATTATCTGCATTTACATTATTTCTTATGGGAAAATTCATTTCGCAATACAAATTTTCGCCGTAAGAACACCGCCTCCAGAACAAATTAAATTCATATGCCGAGGTTCCACTGTATCCAATGTAAAGCAAATAAACCTTTTCACTTTTATCAGACTGAAACAAAAGAAAGAAAAGTTTCCAATGCGATTCTAGCCACATTTGTATGTAGAGGTCAAATCTAATTTGCATTGGATTGCAGAACATGTGGCTCAGTCTGCTCGGCTAAATCAGATTTCATGTGGGAGTTTTTTGTTATTCCTTGTGCAGCACTTCTTGACGTCAAAAACAAGAACATGGACAAAAGCAAGCGTAAAGGCAGGTGAGGAGAATATGTGGATCTTAAGCAATGAAGACATGGCTTGTCTTTTTTTCCATTTAAAATCTCTTCAGTTTTAACCTCTGTTGTCTGTGCTGACATAAGCACTATCCATCCATCCATTTTCCGTATCGTTAATCCTACAGAGGGTCACATGGTGCCTGTACCACAGGACACAGTGGGAACACAGCGTGGACAGGGTGCCAACCCATAACTAAGAACAATCACACACACACACACACACACACACACACACAAAATCACACTACAGACAATTTAGAGATGCCAACCAGCCTACAACACATGTCTTTGGACTGGGGGAGAAAACTGGAGGAAACCCCCAAAGCATCAAACGAGAATCAAACCCCCAGCGAGATAAACATGCTAACCACTAAACCCTCTGCATTAGCATCATGTAAAATAAACATATGTTCGCTAGTTCATTAGCTTTCACATTCACTCTGCACTACTCTTTGAACACACGACTGTCTTAGTAATTAAAGGAAAACTCCACCCTGAAACATGTTCATATTGAAATATTTCTGATTTCTGTAATGAATCTAGATCATTTATTAGCAGTTTAGTCAACAGTTTCCTCCTCAACATTTGTGAACATCACACAATGAATATTTTAACTTAAAAGGAACACAAATTGCAAATCAGGTACTGTACACACCCCTACAGACCTTGTGCATACATTTTACTTGCACATTGTACATTGTGCATTCCAGGTATATCTACTCTTCTGTATTTTTACAAGTATTTATATTTATTTTAAAATCTTGGTTATATTTAGTATGTCTCACTGTAATCTTCTGTGTACACTTTTTCTCCAGCACCAAAAAAATTCCTTGTATTTTTTTGGGAGCACACTTGGCAATAAAGCCCATTCAGTTACAGAGTTAAGGCAGACCTACAAGATGATGTTCATGATGGTGTTGATAGAAGTATTAGATTGAAATTTGAAGCTGTGTACAGATGAGGAAGGGAAGCTGGACAGATTAAAGGACTAAAGCACTGCGGTATCTGTCTATTTAGATAAAGATGAAACAAGGGATATTCCTCACTATTCCTCACATGTAAAGTAAATCTCACAGTGGAAGGTCACAAAGTAGTTGTAAACATGTAGTAATAAACATATGTTGTTGATAAGTTGTTCAGGATGGAATTTTCCTTACTACAGCCTCTTACTTTTTGTAATTTGCAATCCAGACACAACAAATAGGATTTTATTTGAAAAAAAATCATATTTACTTAGATGTGTGTACAAAGCCCATGATAATATTGCTGAGTAGTGAGTGTGAGTGGGCAAGCTACAATTAAACCTACTGTGAGCATTGGTACACGGCAGTGTGACTACAGCCACTGGAGCTGCTGCGGTTTAATTAGCAGGATAGCGTAGATGAGTCAGCCACTCCGAATCTCTGTGTAATTAGATCCGAACATCGAGAGGTCATAAACATGTATTCACAGGTTGACTGTGTTGAGGGATTTCTGTGTTAGCACTCAAACCCCATGCAGGAGCTGCTCAGAAAAAAGTACCTCACAACACTGAGTCAGGAAGTGTACAGCATACAGTGTTGGAGGCATCAGGATGCAAAAATGTAAAGTTTCTGGTCACAAGTCAGAAAAAAAGACAGAGGAATGGAGTCTGAGGAGCGTGAGAAGAGAGTGGGAGAACAGCTTAATGACTCATCCATCTCATACCACACCTTGTAGCAGTGAGCAAGTTGAGGAGAGGTTCAGGTCAAGAACTTGACCGTGAAGATCGGATAAACACGAGGTGAAGTCAAGAGTCACCACTGCATTTTGTGCAATAATACTGTACGATGTTGAGGAGATGTTCATGGGTGAAGTGATTCTCTTTTTTTTTTTTGTAGGGAGACAGGATGTAAAGTGAAAGGCGGAAGGAGTACTGTAAGTGTTTTAATGTCATATAAAATCAGCCCACCACCAGTTTTCCCAACAATCCAAATAATATCTGACAGCTAAAATGAAGGGTTAAGGAAATTTGTCAAGCAGTTATTCTGCACCCTGCTATTTCTGCCGTGTGAAATTTATCCAACAGAGCAACACCTTTAATAATAGCAGCATGATGTCGTCACTGGGAGAAGCTCAGAGGCTGAGTGTGTTAAAGCATGCCATTCTCTCTCCCCAAGCTCACTTCAAAGCAAATCAAATGGTGGGTTACTTAAAGCTTACATTATGTATGGATGGGTAAATGAACACACACACTCACACACACAAACACACACTTGTTTATGCATCAACTTGTTATCAGCATCTTGATTTCCATTCATGCAGATGAATAAAGAGGAACAGATGTGACAAGCTGATATATAAAAGACAAATGTCAGTCCAGATACCAGAGATCAATGAGCCAAAACCTCTCACTATTTATTTGTTTGTTTGTTTTTTGCTCTCTGCTCATTTTCCTAGTCTTCTAGGTCTTCACCTCACAAGGTGATTAAATATTGATTTTGTCTGTACTGTCCATCTGAGCCTGTAATTTCTTGCTCAAAAGAGAGAACATAAGTTCACACTCTTTTTTTTTTCTTTCCACTCTAACTGAGCCAAATAGGAATGGGTTTGTTTGTGATGCCTGATGCATCAACATGTCCTCCCCACCCCCATCCCATAGGGCATTGGTGGCTCAGTAGTCTATCATGCGGAAGGCCCGGGTTCAATTCCCAGCCTTACCCCTAAGCCCAAACTCCAGCCACTGGATGCAGTGCCAGTCCCAAGCTTGGAAAAATGGGAGGGTTGCGTCAGGAAGGGCATCCGGCTTGAAACCTGCGCAAACATCACTTTTTAGATTTGAGTGTGAAGGAACACCTGAGAACCAGGAGCCGAACCCATACAAGAAGATATACCTTCTTAACACTGTTGTCAGTACAAACACTTGCATCACAACGGTAAGGTAATTACACTCACCTTGCTAATCTGTGGTATGTGGCAACTTATAGTACTGGGGATGTGGTAGCTTAGGGGTTAAGGTGTTGGAAGGTTGTGAATCCCAGGTCCACTAAGCTGCCACTGCTGCGCCCTTGAGCAAGGCCCTTAACCCTCAATTGCTAAGTTGTATAAAATGTAATCGCTCTGGATAAGGGTGTCTGCGTAGAAGGCTTTGAGTAGAAGCTGCTTTTTTGTCCATTTGCATTTGAATGCTTTCTTATATATCACTTCATATATCAGTGAGGCATTACATCTCCTCTGCTGACACTGATAACCCTTTCCCAGCCTTCACACAACTTGAACTAATCACATGGACAGACCAATCACTTGGCATGCACTGAGAGTGGATAGCTTACACACTCCAGAGTTTGATTAAAGTGATCCTCAGGCCAGTGGTTTTCTTTTCTTTTCTTTTTTTTTTTTGAAGAGGTTCTCTGAATGCTCACAGACTCAAATCCAGATTTCACATATGCATTATGATTTAGTCTCTATGAGTCCCGTCCTGGTACGTTTTCCCTCAATGTGTGAGGACGCAGTAATCATGCTCGGGTGTACACCAAAACAAAAAGGTCCAGGAGCTTCTGAGCAAGGTAGTCTCAGTCCGATACGGAGTAAACACTAATGCGGTTTAATTGCAATGAAAAAGTAATTCAACCAAAATCAACTGCAAAAAAAATCACAGGTAGATCTTGCAATTTCCCTGGAGAACTTGTTGATCTCCTTTTCAGTCACTGCACACAACTTTGGTGTAACAATCACCTGTCCTTCTCCTCTCACATCACTAACCTGTCAGTATCTCCTTTACAATATCAGAATGTCCTTTTAAATCCATAGAGGCCATTTAGGTGCTTGTTTAGTCCCCTGCCATTTCAAGACTGGACTGTCAGGTCTTCCTCTGAGTGCAATTCAACCTCCAAAATACAGCTGCATGATTTGTTCCCACATTCTCCCAAACTACCCCATTGCTACACTTTCTCCACTGGCTTCCTGTAGCTGCCTTTATCAGATTTAAAATACTAATGCTTGCCTACTAAGCAGAAGCAGACCAGCACTCACTTACCTTACAGCTCTTATCACATCCTGCCCTGCACCACGCTCTCTCTGATCCTCAAGCATTGCTCAACTGGTCCCACCATCACTCAGGGTAGAAGGAAGTCTGTCTGCTCTTCTTGTTGTATTTCCGCCCAGCAGAGTTTGTAGACTAATGGTATACTTAGTCTGTGACCTAGCGAACCGGTATTGATGTATTCATTGATAGAGACTTCAAAGCACTTCTGTAAGTTGCTTTGGATAAGGATGCCTGCTAAATAGCATAAATGTAAACGTAAGTACATCTAACATGGTGCATATTTTTGGTTTTCCTGTAGATGTGAGCTGCTAAACTGAGCTGTAAGGCACAAACTGAGCCAAATGACAGAGCTATAGTGCTGCAGAAGTTGATTATATATAAATAATTATATAATATAATTATATAATAAATATAATTAATTATAATTAAAATATAATTAAATTATAATAATATAATTAAAAAATTTAAATTATAATAATATAATATAATTATAATAAAATAAAATAAATATAATAAAATATAATTAATATAAAATAATTATATATATATAAATAATTTAT
The DNA here is from genome assembly GCA_033459395.1 of Hemibagrus guttatus. NCBI lineage: Eukaryota > Metazoa > Chordata > Actinopteri > Siluriformes > Bagridae > Hemibagrus > Hemibagrus guttatus. The sequence goes on from JAUCMX010000011.1 coordinate 9,802,818, forward strand.
ACCACACAGTTGAGGGATAAGGGTCTTGCTCACGGGCTCAGGACCAGCAGCTTGGCATTGAGTGGTGGGATTTGAACTCACAACCTTCTGAGTTTTGCACAAAATGTTTTAAAACTAGTTATTTATTAGTTATGATTATTTGCTTATTAAAAAAAAAAAGGTTCAGGTGTTTTTTTTAAAATTTCATTTCTGTGCACATTTGGCAAAGGTTTATTTATCATTTATCCAGGTTTATGTCTCCATTTTTTGACTAATGAATAAAAGCATTTTAAGTATGTTTTTTTTTCCATTTGTCCAATTATGTAATGTGTGATACTGATCGGCATTGTTATTTAGTTTAGCTCTGTCCAAAAACCTGACTAATAGGTGAGAAACCTATCCTTATATAACATCAACACCCCAGTGGGTACCAGGCAAGCTCAAACTCATCATCACAAATAGCTTTGGGTCTAAAAAACATTTGCAAGTGTCAACAGGACTGCAATTATGTACACAGTATAATAAAACAAACACACAACAAGGATAAAAAAAAAAAAAAAAAACACAGCTGAAAACAGCATCTTTTCCATCTGACTAAAGGGTCACATAAACATGATTAATGGAGAGATGGTTCTTGAAAAACATCATAATGGGAAAAGGGAATATTAAAATATTAAACAGATAAATCTCCTTTTCCTTCGTGCTCTTGCACCCGCACAAGCTCCTATTTAACAGGTGCAGAGCAAAGGTACGAAGCCTGTACGACCCATTCGTCATCATGATAAAATATTATGAGCTCCATTCCAGCCTGTGCTCAAGGCCTAACTCAGCCAAGGCATCTGCTCTAGTTAGACACAAGTCTGTAAGATAGCATTCGTGGGAAAAGGGAAATACAGACAATTCAGGCCTTAGAACTGATGGGCATCTAAGTGAATAGGGTTACTCTGTACTGTCTGAGTGCGTGCACAAAATTTACAGTTACTAAAAATGTGCCACTGTTTATAGGTTAAACTGAGTGAGATAGAAATTACTGAGTTAATGAGATGTTCATTTAGAATTCTGTTTCTGTTTGTCTGATTGATTGTGCAGACTCATGTTTAATAGGAAAGTCAGGTAATTAATGAACAGTCTACCTGGTCCAACACAACACACACTACTCCAACAGGAGCAATGATCACGACTCAGTGGTTTAATGAACTTCCTGTCTATGTCACTGGCTATCTTCCATCAAAGACCTACTGCTACTTGAATTGCTGCTTTCTTAATTTTTTTATTTATTTATTTATTTTAAAAATCTCACCATTTTGATCTTGCCAATTTTTACTAGCTAACTCTCTCATATCAGGGCAGGGAGGAAAACAAACATTTAGAGGAAAGCACTATCTGCTCTCTTCATGCAATTGTACTCTCTTGACTTCTGGCCACAGATAGCTGTGGTATTGTCAGTGGTAAGTCATGATCTAGTGATCTCCAGATGTTTTCTGCTGTGCCACTCAGGAACTTTCTAGTTATTCTAACAGGCTTTCTTAGCTGGCTAGTACTAGACCTTGACCTCTTGTGCTAGTTTTTTTTTTTGTTGTTTTTTTAAATGAGTTAAAATCACTTTTATAAGTCATCCTGGATGAGACATAAAAATGAATAACTCCTTAGACAGATGAAACACTGATCTTTGATAGATGACTACACAAGAGATGCAAACAGAAGATTTACACTGCTAGATGAAATGCACTCAATACCAGAGCCTAGAGAGTGTCAGTGATCTTACTTGATGGGAGTATGAGGATGTAGATAGATAGATAGATAGATGGACAGATAGATAGACAGATAGATAGATAGATAGATAGATAGATAGATAGATAGATAGATAGATAGATAGATAGATAGATAGATAGATAGATAGATCGATAGATCTTTATTATCATTTCAAAATATAGGTACATAGCAACGAAATGCCATTTAACATCTACCAGAAGTACAAATAGTGGAAATTGTGCAAATGTACAACCGCAGATAAATATGTAAATATGTACATCAATAAATAAGGCTATGTCATTATGTGCATAAGAAGTATGTGCATGTGGTAATTAGTAGTACTCTGTATGAGTGTCAGAAGGCTTGGTGTAGTAAAACAAAATGATAGGATGTTTCAAAATGAATCTGAGAGCCTTCACTGGTCCTGATTAGTGGACTTACTTATAAAGCAGCTTTTAGAACCGAGACCTCACCACCCCAGGGTCCCCAGTTTGATCCTGAGCTTGGGCTGTGTGGAGTTTTGCATGGTCTGATGGTCTCTGGTTTCCACGCACCTCCTCAAAAACATGCAGGTAAGTAAACTTATCTCGAGGTGAAATTAAGTGTGTGAATGTGTGGGTGCCTTGCAATAGACTGACATACTATTGTAGGTGTTCCTAAAATTGCCTCTGGATCCATGGGGACCTTTACTATGATAAAGTCCTGTCACTTTGACGTTCTACAATGTGGCGCCATTGATCTGGGTGATATCATCATCACCAAAAAAAAAAAAGCAATTTACATTTCAGCTCCTTCAGATATGTTTGTCATCTTCGTTTTGCTTATACCACAATCTTTCTATCCTTGTGAAGTGCTTATAAAGGATGCATCCCAGCTGCACCGTTAATCTTAGTTAGAATTTATCCTCATGCACAAATGGCATCCTCAGCATGTTCCAAATTCCAGACACTTGTTCTGGTCCTTCTTCTTCATTGACTCACCTGTTGTCAAATAACTGCACCGATGTTTAAAATCAGCTGTCAAGAATTAAAGAGGTCGGGAGATAATTTACAAAGTCAATTGCAGTGTCAATCTAGCTGTGACTTTCAGCTCATGTTCACACTTAACTGCTGTCCAATTAATCACTGTTAAATTCCCACATAAAAGTAAACGAGCAGATGAGCAGACATCTCTATGGGCTCTTGAATTTAAAAAAAAGCCTGTAAAAAATCTTCTTGCTCTAGCTCATACTGCTGTAGCTCTGTCACAGAGACCCCAAAGTGCAACCCTGTAGGTAAAATCAGAGAGAACAGGAGTCTGTGGGGGTTTCTCATGGTCCCCAGCATCGTATCCAACTCAGCTCTATCGACTGTGCGTGTTTGAGTCACGCTGCGGGAGAGCCGACATGACATAGCATGATGTCTCAAAAAGCTTCTCTTGAATCCATTCTGTCCAAATCTGGAGTTCAGAGGCAGCCTGTGAGACATCACAAAGCGATGCTCTAAACACCACCCACTGTGATGGACTGCACATCATAAAACTCCGTGCCAGCCAAAAAGCCGGTGGAAATCTGGAAATAAACCTAATCAAGACCACTATTAGAGAAAATCGCCTGTGTGTGTGTGTGTGTGTGTGTGTGTGTGTGTGTGTGTGTGTGTTTGCACGTAATAGCTTCTGACATAGCCAAACGTGTGCTTAGAGAGAGAGACACATTGTTGTCATGGAGATGCAGCAAGCAGTGGAATATACCTGAGACTTTTCCCGGATCTCTGGTGACTTCCCGAGCTTGTCATTCTAAATTAGCTCCACAACGAGATTCAATTTGATTCAAATGTAATGACCCCTGCCAAAGTGGGGTTTGGTGCAAATAATTAGACATTTCATCAACCCATAGTTTGTTTCATCGAGCCGGCAGGCTACATTTCAGCAGATGCTGAGGTAAGATTTGCTTTTCTTTGCTGTCCAATTAATTCATGGGGTGAATTTGAATGGATTATCTCCAGTTGCATTTGGACATGTGCTGATATTTCCAATATGGAATTGATCTGGTTGTGTTTTGGGATCTTCCCAATGCAAATGAAGTGCAATTGTCAAGTCAAATCAGGTCAAGAAGCTTTATTATCATTCTCATTTCATCCACATCTAACTGGTGCACTACACAGTGAAATGAAACAGCATTCCTCCTGGACCATGGTACTACATGAAACACAACGCTACATAAAACAACACAGAACTAAGAGCGAAGTAAAAGTGAACAAAGTTTCACATAAATTCATGTGTGAAAACCTGTACAAACAGTGCAAGACAGGAGACATTGAAAAACAGGAGACAGTATAACACAGGAGACAGTGCAAGACAGGAGACACTGCAAGACATGAGACACATAATTACATGAGACAGTGCAAAACAAAACAGTGCAAATCATGAGACAGTGAAATACATGAGACACTGCAAGACACAAGGCAGTGCAAGACATGAGACAATGCAAGACATGAGACACTGAAATACAGGAGACAGTGAAATACATGAGACAGTGCAATACATGAGACACTGAAATACATGAGACAGTGCAAAACATAAAAGTGCAAATCATGAGACAGTGAAATACGGGAGACAGTGCAAGACACAAGGCAGTGGAAGACATGAGACACTGAAATACATGAGACAGTGCAAGACGTGAGACACTGAAATACAGGAGACAGTGAAATACATGAGACACTGCAAGACATGAGACACTGCAAGACATGAGACACTGAAATACAGGAGACAGTGCAAAACATGAGACAGTGCAAGATGGGAGACAGTACAAAACATGAGACAGTGCAGGACATGAGACACTGAAATACAGGAGACAGTGCAGGACATGAGACAGTGCAAAACATGACAAACTGAAATACATGAGACAGTGTAAGACATGAGACACTGAAATACAGGAGACAGTGCAAGACAACAGATAATGCTAGACATGAGACAGTGCAATACACTACAGTAGTGGAAGGATACCTTGCTTGTAAATTGTGCCTCCAAATTTCCACTCATTCAACCAGAACACACACAGTGCTTGGACTTGTCTCGATTTGGGTCTGAACAACACCCACATCCTCAACCAGAATTTATGCACAGCAAAAAATAAACTGCACTAAAATTGAGCACAACTGCACACATATACTGTATTTATACCATCATATCCATATTCATGTCAGTCATACTCTATCTGCATTCATAGAATATATTTTCCCCTTGCCTAGTATACAGTATAGTACATATTCTTACTGTAATTCTATTCCTTGTTCCTAGATTCTATTTTTATGACACAGACTGTTGAAAAAAACCTGTTTTGTGGTGTCCATGTTCAGCACTGAAGTTCTTTGCCATGTCACACTCCACAATGATGGATAATGGCTCAAATGAAAGTAGACACTCAAGGCACTGGGAATTCGTCATCTTTTATAAGTATTTCTGTTTTCTCCTGGCCTACTAAGGGCAATATATTCACAGAAAAGAAAACAGACTCATTTCTGCTCTATGTCCCAAGTGCTTGTTCATAAGCATCTCAAATATGCAGGTGTTATCTTTAACCACTAAAATTCTGTGTAAAGTTATCCCAGCCAACACCGTCCTGACTAATTTATATCAGACTTGCGGCCAGAAAAAAATTCATTTGTTTACGCTGATTAAAAATGATAAGCCAATTTCCAATCCAATGGAGGAACAGAACACCAGTGTACTGGTATAAAAGAGATAAACCATTTCAAAACTTATTCTAGACCTCAAGACTAAAGTGCAATAAGAGGTGTAATCTATAAGGGATCATGGCTTTCACCTTGATTCATCTAAAAAAAAAAAAAAGTGCAGCATTATATAGCATGCAATATTATGGACATTCTGTGAAGGTCCATAAGCATCATGTCATCATCCACTAGCTGATTAAAGTAGGTTTGTAGTCAAACCACGTCTGCATGCGTGCTGAAATTCTCGTGTCTCAGTAAGAACCTAGTGGCATTTTCAACTGCATGTTGCATGTCTTTGTTATGTTGTGAGAATCTGCAGAGGCAATACTAGATAAAGAAGAGTGACTCATATCTCTCTGCATTGCCATTACTACCTAATTACTACAGTGTTGCAGATGTTCAATCTGCAATCTCGCAAGCACTTTTCAAACCATGAGTGATTCTTACTGCTAATGCAGCACCACAAGACCATAAAAGCACCATTAGTTACTTGTCTACATCACAGTTTGAATTAGCTAGTCTCTAGAGAGTCAGATCGTTGATATAAGCCTGAACGTCCTGCTCTTTCTTAATGCGGCCTATTGATGTTGAATAATTGCTTCAATATTTTAGGCAGGAGAAGGCTCTAACGCTAAATTTGCTCTGAGCATAAGATCCAAAATAAACACCAAAAATTCTAAAGCCACAAAAGCTGAACAAGTGATAAAAACATTCAGCATGCAGGTTATTTTAGAAGATTTCGCTGAGTACATAATAATTCATTAATGTTTTCCACAACCAAACAAGTAACGTCAACTGGGATTTAGCTAATTATTTCCATATTACTCATTAATACTCTCCAAATTAAAGGGCACACAGCACTTCAGTCCCTGTGCAGCTCAGGCAGGTTGTAAAGCATGTGTTAAATATTTAAATGTTTGTTACACACCCACACATTTGTGTTGACCTTTGAACTTGCCCACACTGTAGCTGGAAAGAGTTAGCATACGGTCTCTGAATAATCCGCTTTTTAGCGATGAAGCATATAGGAAAATGCTAAAGATTTTATGAGGGGAAAATGTATAAGAAGATGCTTTTATAAGAATGAAAGTTAAAGTGCTGAAAATAAAAGGAAATAAACAGGCATGGTGAGGCTTCTTTGGTTCTTTGCCTAAAGCCCACAGGTTTAGATAATCATTAAACTGTAAGACATTACATTTTCCCACTCACATACGCATAAACAAGTCGGAGACCACACTGAACTTTATGGATTTAAATTAAAATAAAATGATTTTGATATTCAGAGGATTTTAAATGAAGAAAGGAAATGTTCAAGATCTCGAATACTGAACTACTGCATTGTTTTTTAGGATACTGTTCAAATTTAAGCATATTTGTAATAGTAAGTCATGTTAACTCATTTGTATTGAGTTTTTTTCTCTTTCATTAAAGCATGTGTTCCAACAAAACCGTTATGGATTTGCTCTAACTTGGATTGCCAAAAGGAGAAGTAACTTATATAAAGAAATGATAAAAATGTATTTTTTCAGGTTCTAATTTTCACTTCAGAAGTGAATACTGATAAAATAATTAATAATTTGCAAGGAAAGAATACAAAAAAATGTATTTTCATGAGCGGTCCAGGCTGTAAATGTGAGGTACTGGAGCAAGCAGCTGCTGTGGTACGCTATCAGACGAGCGGCTATTACCAGGTTCCTGTTAAGTAGTTAATGGGTCAGTGTCGTAGAGGTAGCAGTACAGTGTGTACCCGTAAGAGAGGACACAAGTTTCAGTTACGCTATGGCTCTAACCGCACACATCCAACGCAAGACCAGCACTCTGATGAAGGTTGGAAACAGGTGACATGCTTTCTGCCTCGTCACACAGAAGCCATCTGGACGGCGAGTCTGCTTCCCGAGCTGCCAAAATCAAGCAGAAAAACAAAGATCTGAAAAGTTGCCAATTTCTTCCGATCCACCATACGTACTTCTCAGGAGAGAGTTTGAATTCAACTTTTTACACAAACTTCTTCTACCTTTTCAATCCTGACTGGCAATATTATGTGGTTCAGGTTTTTCTGTTCATCAGCTTTCCTCCGAAAGATCACAGCATTTCCAAATATACTCTGTTGGGGAAGTGTTGCTGTGTGGGTTGGGTCATCTGTGTGATTCCTCTGTGGAGGAGGCAGGCTGTGCGGGGGAATCCTTGTTGTGTGGCTCTGATGTATACTAAAAGAGAGCTGCTGTCTGTTTTAGCCGTGCTGACTGTAGCTGGCAGCACTCCCAGAGTTCTCTCCCCCCCACCACTGCCTGAGCGTGAGCTCCTCACCCAACACACCCTCGCTGTCACGACTCTCTCATGCATCCAGAAAAACAAGGGACGTCAAGCGCACATGGCTTTCCACTGCATCTATGGCTCCATCTTCTGCCTTAGGTGGACATGATGTATAATATTGTGCATCTTGCATATTTTTTAAAAATACATTTTGTGTTACCTCCCTATTTTATTCCTACTACATAAATGTGTTAATAGAAAAGATGATAGGCTTAAAACCAGCAAGAAAGAAGAGATATTTGTCTCTTTCTAATCTCGATGAAATTCAAATCAACTACAATTTCTATTTAATTACAAATATGTTCTAATTGCTTGCTGAAGTGTTATTTCTGTAAATAAATACCGAATAAAATACATTCTTTACACTAATCATTAACTTTAGAGACCGAAAACTAGCAGTTTGAAGAAAATGCAAGTGCCAAAATGTAAGAATTGTGTAGGCGGTTAATAGAAGCGCAACAGTAACTAGCCGGATCTGCAGCATTAGCATGTCGACCTCAGACACTCTGTAATCCCGAGCTAATGAAGAGGAAGTCTAGTAGCAGTGAAAAAGTGCTGATACAAATCACAGCATTCTGAACAAAAACAATAAGTGCACTGAAAGCATCATGAAGAAGATGGTGCGCAAGTGTGGTAACTGCATTAGCGTTAGCACAGTGAGCTGTGCAGTAGCACATTCCTGACAGAACAAACTGAACCATCTAAACGAAAGAATTTATAAACTTTGTTTATTTCTGCTGTTAATGGCAGACTGAAGTCTTCATCGTGATTGATTACAACACTGCCATTTTAGCTAATGCTAGAAAGACAGCTAGCCCACGCTAACAAGAAAGGATTTTGGACAGGATTTAGCATTAAAAAAGCAAACAGAGCACAAAATGTGCCATCAATCAGAAGTACAAAAAAAAAAAAAAAAAAACAGGAAAAAGTCAGTACTAATGGTGTTGATGTGCAACTCAGCTGTACATACCTTTACTATATTTTAGTCAACTAGTTAGCTGAGGGGCTAGCATATTTTGTCAGACTGTAACTCTAATAAGCTGGCTGGCTTTAAATTATTTGTTTGAGGCTTGAAATTTTAGTATTTGCACTAACTATTTGGAGGCGTTTGATAGTATGAAGCGGCAAAAAAGCAGTGACAGTATTTTTGCAAAGAGACAGTTTGAGGCAGATCTCATAGTTATTTAAGGAGAACCATGTTGGAGACTGGACAGCTGAGAAATAACAGGGAATTTAATTTTTTTTTTTAAAAGATTGTCAGTAAACAATTGAGGTACAGTATTTTTAAGTAAAGCAGAAACATGTACAGCAGAGAAGTATTCCATTACTGTAGACCATTGATGATGAGATGATGATAGTATTAACAGTAACCATACTACTCCTATGACTATTCATTCTACTTCTACTACTACTACTAGTAGACATGTCTTCTTCTACTGAATAGAGTAGTACAGTTTATTCACACCGTGGCAGCCATCCCACTTCTAAACTAGCATCCTGGCACATTTTGTTCAGACTCGCCTCAGACAGAGGATCAGTGCTACACTTAGTGACGAGTGATATTTTCTTACATCCACCTGCCTCTATGTCACTAAAGGAGAGAGGTGAGTCATACATTTTTGTTCCCAGTCATCAGCGGCGGATGCTTCTGGCTTTTTTCCAAAGCTCCGGAACCACCAAGTTACTTAGAGTCAGCTGCCTTCTCTCAGGAGATTGCATTCCCTAATGACGCCTTTTCAAAGCCGTGCTCATAAACCTGTGCACAGCTAATCCGGATGACATCAAAAGACATCTTTCATGCTGAGTCACATGTGTCAGCTCTCGTGGATCTTTTCAACTGTGCTAATAACTATTTGAGAAGTACACGAAGAAGATCTCGAAGATCTGGCTTTGTACTCACTGCACAGAGCGATGACATGGCTGCTGTCTTCATGGACGAATTTCTTGGTGACTGCCTCCTCCATAATCTGCTTCACCTGCAAATAATATGAAAAGACACTTCATCATTACACCCAACGTAGAGGTGATGTCCAGCTCAGCGTCCACATCACATCTGTGCCAAAAGAGATTAACAGCTGCTAATTCGTGCTGATAGTGTCACAGCATGTGATTATAATTAGACAGTATTTAATTGATAAGTTCACCAGGGAATGTAGGAAGCCGTGACAAACCCTAGATCTTTCTGGTCTTTTTCTACTGTCAGTAGAGTGCCAGGCACGCTAATTAATCACAGTTTCTTCCTGGAAGTTTGAAGCTTTTAGAAGAGAACCAGAAGCAAGAGTAATTACAGCATTGTGATAGGGTGGGGTGTGGGTGTCTGCCTGGACTGTGCAAGTGAGCGTGACTGGAGTGGGAGCTGTGGCTGGGGGCGACGAGCAAGAAATACAGGATAACTTAGTCTTGAGTCTAGCTGTAACCAGTTCAGCTGTTACATCAGACAAAAAACAGCCTAATTTTGGAATAGCTTGTTGTGGAACTGAGTCCAGGCAATGGTAGAAAACTGAAGAAATTGCATGATCTTTACTGTACAGTTTGTTTGGTTTTTAACAAACTGTCAGATTTAGAGTGCATGCAACTTTTAGAATTGTTGAGTTTTATTTTAATGACTGGCTATGTTTCACAATCACCCGTTTGTTGTTAGACAAGTTAGAGAATCGGATTTAACTCTAAGTTAACAACATGAGGCATTGGTGGCTCAGTGGTAGGTTGCTCGTCTATCATGCGGAAGGCCCGGGTTCGATTCCCAGCCAATACCTCAACCCCAGCCACTGGATGCAGTGCCAGTCCCAAGCCCGGAAAAATGGGAGGGTTGCGGCAGGAAGGGCATCCGGCGTAAAACCTGTGCCAAGTTGTTGTGTGGACCAGTTGGTACGCTGTGGCGACCCCGAACAGGGAGCAGCCGAAAGCAACTTCTTAACAACATGGCCAGGGCTGCAGGTTTTCCCTCTTGGAATGCTGCAGGGTCAATCGCCTGATTTAAACGACTGGGTGATATGGCCTTGGGCAAAAAATACACCACAGGTTTAAGTCACGCCAGAATCATCTGGCTACCAATGCATGCAATAGAGACACCCATAGAGACACCCCTTTTCAGTTAAGATTCTTGGATAGTCTTGTAAGGAGGAGCCTCAAGGGATACACCAGGCTCTTGGGAATTGTAGTGACTAGAGGCACCTCAATCCTTTTAGAACTGTCATAATAAGCTTATGAGCCCCCTGAGAGACGTTGTCTATGGTGCTGTGACGTTTAGCATTTTGGAAATCAGGCAGTATACCAGATCTGGTCAACAAAACGCACATCATTCACGAGTGTTTCCTGGATTGCTAGGTCACATTTCTCAGTACATACTAATGGTCCAAACCCACCGGTATGTGTAATCTGGCTGGAGATGCCAAATCTCTTCATTCTTTTGGTATAGCAGATCTGCTCAGAGATTTTCCAACTACTAGTGAAAACTGTCTCGATGCTCACTGAACAATACAGTGAGTAACAGCTAATAAGGCTATCAAGGGAAGACCAACTCTAAGCAGAAAACATTATAGGAGTCTATTGCCAGCTTTAGAGGACAAAGCTCTGACTGTGGTTACAAGCTGTTAAGCAGATAGCTCCATAGGGTACATGATCTGATTTGTGCAGGCAAAAAGAGGAAAATGAAACATGGCTGTATGACCGTGATATTTACCGCAAAATCTGCATCATATGTCATTATGTCACTTTGCTGAAGGACTAACTATGTGTGCACATGGGCACAAGAAGGTATCCAGATCATTCTACCAGCCCAGGTGATTAACATAGGTGAAATCTAACCACAGCTTGTAAGAGTAATACCAGTCAATGTCATATATTCCTGTTACTCCACTGATTGTGGGGAAGCTCTTATCACAGGAAGTTGAGCTGTGTTTGTATTGCTATATTGTGCAGTCATGATGTCAACACTGCATGCTAGTGATTTATATATTCAAATATTTTAAACAGATTTGGCACTCGCATGGCTTGCACAACCAATTATATTCTACATTTCTGACTGCACGGTTCAGCAGGTTTGGATCAGGTCACAGAATACAATCATTTAAATTTAATGCAAGCTTAAAGATGAAGCCTCCTATTGAACTGGGCTGAACAATATGGCATTAAATCACATTCTGCCAGCTTGCCTGACAGCAGGAACAATGGCTTTAATGAAGTCATTTTTCATGGATTATTACAGCTGGAGGATAAAAGGGGCCTGTCAGTTGATGTGTACATGTTTTATGGACATATCGTAGCATCCCAGATGTTTCACAGTCTACTGGGTGACACAGCCATGGTACAGAGTAAAGCCTGGGTCCCTGACTGAGCTTAAAAGGCTATAATAGACTTACGACAAGCAGAAAATGACTGTCAAATAAAGAAAACTGGGATTTGGGGGATTAAGAGTATAAAAGAAGAAGAGCAGTAACAAAAATGAGGAGTACACAATAAAAGGAAATTCCAGTTTAAAAACATCTTCTGTCTCATAACTGGAAGAGATTTAGTCTCCTTTTTTAAGCTACAAAAACATTTAATATTTATTTTACATTAGCTGAGTATTGTGTAGTAAATAGTAAAACATTGAGCATTAAAGTTAATACTCTGAGTAATACCATAGAATTCCGTTTTACGCCGAACATTATAGTGTAGTACTATAGGTCAAATACATTATACACTGTTCATTAAATCCAGATGCTGACCAGAAGAATTTAACCTTTAAGTAATATAAATGAATATAGATGATCTCCCCAGGATCTTTGATTTCAGTCACCTCTGAATAATAATATCAGGTTGACCGACTACTCTAAATTGCCTCTTGTTGTTTGTGTGTGTGTGAGTGAATACAAAATTCTTAAGTATAAAGGTTGTTGACCAGAGAGATCCCTTCAGCATACTTTTGGAGAACAGCAAATCAGAATGTAAGTGAACTAAAGTTGTACAGAAAATCATCATACAGGGAAAAACAGTTTCAATTTAAATAAGACGCAAAACTGAGCTGAAATAGAATGATGTTCATCACTAGAATACTGCGCATGAGGAAGTGTAATGAATACAGAGTAATGGCAACTGTTCTGGTGTGGAGAAAGCCTCCTTGCACAATCCCTGCAAGCTGCAGCTGTATAAATGGTGAATTGATGCAGTTAAACTTCTGAGGTCGTTGCTGATGCTTTCAGTTCCTAGGCAACAAGGAGGCCGCTAAGTGCAGCTGATAGTGACAGAGGTCTGAGGTGTAACACAAAGAGAGCTGGGAAAAGAGGACTGACTTTCAGAGATTCCCCGCATTCAGAGATGCTCCTAATTCACCAAACATTTCCATATTTGAAGTACGCTTTATTTGTTGATTGTATTGGTCTTGTGGTTTACCCGGGGAACAGACACAAAGAATGCCTAAATTATTAGATTACATTCAGGGATACTGACTCAATTACTACTCTGACAAAGAAATCAATATTCATTTGTGAAAGTGTAAGGACAAACATAAAAATGTGTGTGAGTACAACCGATGAGAATCATTTTAAAACATTCAATTATCCTCATGAGTATTATAAAGACTAGTTCTTTGATACGACTACAGCATGACTCGCTCTAAGAGCTGAAAGCTGTCCAAGACGGATGTACAAGATCTCTTTAAAACTTCATTAACAGGATGACGTTAAAAATTCATTTCCTCATTAACTCCGGCCACTGCACCACACTCAAGGGTACTGATTGAATAGAGAACATAAGTCTGTGTCTCTTCAAAAAAGAACAAAAGATGTAGTCTCTTAGGTTTATCTGGAAGTTGCATTCAAAAGACCAGATTTTCAGTGTTCATCCAAGCTGATGAGACTGATGAGAGAGATGTTCAATTGCCATTTTGATTGATTACATCATCAAATAATCTATTTGCTCCTTTTTCCTTACTCCTATAGATTTATTATTAAGGATTTTGAGTTTGAGTACAGTGCAGATTTATAACCCAGTGGAGACAGTTTTCATTTTAGGTACTGCCAGCCAGACACAGGCTCACTGTACCGTAGATTCAATTACTCATTTATCTCCCTACTGTTGCACAATATTAATCCATGTGAGCGAGATTATACAACATTCTGAAAAAAGAAAGTGATATGCTTAAAAAAACGCTGTGCTGCAAAGCTATTTTGCACTTTTTCAGTCTCTGTATACTTACTAATATTTTCTGCACTATATGACCAGTGGGGTTGAGGTCAGGACTCTTGAGTTCTTCCACACCAACCTTGGCGAATCATGTCTTCCTGGACCTTACTTTGTGCACAGGGGCATTGTCATGCTGGAACAGGTTTGGGCCTCTCTGTTTCATTGAAGGGAATTTATAATGCTGTAGCACGCAAAGGCAATGGTGTGCTTCCGCATTTAGCAACATTGATGAGATTTCTCAAAACCAGTGCCAAGGTTGGGAACCCAGGTGGTCTCCACATAATAGGTCAGGTGTCCACACACTTTTGACTTTCGAACAGTGTACAAACAGTGCTTGCCAGACCACATTTATACAAAGTTATTTTCCACTCATTCACCCTCACTCTCAGTTGTGGTGGACCCGGAGGCTATCCCAGGAGCTCTGGAGGGAATAGACCCTGCCAGTCCATTGCAGGGAACCATGCACACACATCAACACACTCATCATTCACACAAATTTCTTAGCCAGTCCACCTACTGACTTGTTTTCGGAATGTGGGAGGAAACCTGAGAAGCCGAAAGAAACCCACACGGACTTGGTAAGAACATTAACCCCAGCTCTTGATCACACCAGGGATCCACCTTGCCACCCCACATGCACCTGCTCCAAATAATCAGAGAGCTTTTGCTATTTAAAAGTAGTCTTTAAATGACACTCTGGTAACTACTAATGAATTGCCTTTAATCTACTAACTTATAATAACCTTTCCTAACACACCGTATAACACACCATGATCTGTTGGATGAGGGGAGGTGATAAACAACCATAAAAACGTGGAAAGACAAACAGAAAGGGCACGAAACAGACAGCATTCAGAGTTAAGGATCATTTGATCATGATCATGACAGGCAGCTCTTATTAACAAAGTGCGGTAGGTGGGGCGAATGAAATCCACAACTTAAGTGTGAAGTGCACTTGGACACTGTTGTTTCTGTACATCAGTTATATATTTATATGTATTTACAAATCCAGCAATGACTCACAAGATAGTGGAAATGAAGCTGCATGCCAGATGGTGCCACATCTGAGAAAATGATTCAGTTCAAGCAAGGAACCTCTACCAAGATATTTTGTATAATTCTGGAGTGACAGACTTTGTGCATTCAAGTGTGTATATAATCTTCAAACAAAATCAGGTCGTACATCAGAGTGGTGCAGGATGCAGACCATTTCCGTGTATCCTATTCAACAGGTTCAGCATGCAGACTTGCACGATTAACCATTAACTGTAACAATAACAGTTCAATCCAGCAAGACCACAATGCAATAACATAAAGTCTATTCTTTCTCAGAGAAATAAAAATTGCAAAAAAAAAAAGAAAAGTGCATATGTTCTTATGTAGTTTTGCTTTTATTTATTCATTTTCCCTCTAAGGGCGAGTAATGATCCGCCTCTTAACTGGAGGGGCGTGAACTGTTAACTGGAATAAGCGACATCATTCAGCAGGTTACAGTAACAATAAAATCATGATGATGCTCTGCAT
Organism: Hemibagrus guttatus; assembly: GCA_033459395.1. Lineage (NCBI taxonomy): Eukaryota > Metazoa > Chordata > Actinopteri > Siluriformes > Bagridae > Hemibagrus > Hemibagrus guttatus. Next base: position 9,818,261 of record JAUCMX010000011.1, read on the forward strand.
CACTATAATCCCAAACTTCTTACAGTTGAATGCACAAAACTCTATGCTATGACTGTTGTGCAGTAAACACTGTGAATGAGGGCTGTGAATCAGTGAGAGTGAGGACTGACGGATGCACAGGTCTTCCATATTTATCAGTATAGCAGAGCAGCTCATTCAAGGAAATAACACTCACCTCTCGTTTCACGTTCCATAGCAATTTCTCTTTAAATTCTTCCTCCGTCGCTGAACCCATTGCCCCGCACTGCTTGACACCCAGCGCACAGCATAAACTGATTCAACACAGCGCAGATTATACGCTTCGCTTTCCGCTCCTCCTGGTTTTTTTTTTTTCTTTTATCCCTCCTTCCTTTTCACAAAAGCGTGTATTGTGGCTGTTGAGCGCTGACGCATCCAGGAGTCGCGTTAACGCACCGCGGAGCCATCTTTCGTACCGACGCTGTGACGTCACCCGACGAGCACACCTCCCTCGGTCATCGCTGACCAATAGCAGTAATAAGTTCACGGTCTCTGCTGCTCCGATATTTATTTTTGGATCCTTGTCCCAAAACCACCAGATTACGTTGAATGTTCCGGTCAAACACGCTAAGGCGATCCCTTTACCCTTGCCAAAAATGGACATCGTCTGATCTTTACCAGATTTGCTGTGTGTGTGTTAAGGAGGATAAGACCAACATTGTGGTTCAATTAGTTTCCTCCTATCACTCACTACAGCTGAGATCTTAACTACTGTACTGTACTATACACTATACTGTACTGTACTATACACTGTACTGTACTGTACTATACACTGTACTGTACTATACACTATACTGTACTGTACTTTACACTGTACTGTACTGTACTATACACTGTACTGTACTATACACTATACTGTACTGTACTTTACACTGTACTGTACTATACACTATACTGTACTGTACTTTACACTGTACTGTACTATACACTATACTGTACTGTACTATACACTATACTGTACTGTACTTTACACTGTACTGTACTATACACTATACTGTACTGTACTTTACACTGTACTGTACTATACACTATACTGTACTGTACTATACACTATACTGTACTGTACTTTACACTGTACTGTACTATACACTATACTGTACTGTACTATACACTATACTGTACTGTACTTTACACTGTACTGTACTGTACTTTACACTGTACTGTACTATACACTATACTGTACTGTACTATACACTATACTGTACTGTACTTTACACTGTACTGTACTATACACTATACTGTACTGTACTATACACTATACTGTACTGTACTTTACACTGTACTGTACTATACACTATACTGTACTGTACTATACACTATACTGTACTGTACTTTACACTGTACTGTACTATACACTATACTGTACTGTACTATACACTATACTGTACTGTACTTTACACTGTACTGTACTATACACTATACTGTACTGTACTATACACTATACTGTACTGTACTTTACACTGTACTGTACTATACACTATACTGTACTGTACTATACACTATACTGTACTGTACTTTACACTGTACTGTACTGTACTATACTACTGTACTATACTATACTACTATACTGTACTGTACTTACACTATACTGTACTATACACTATACTGTACTGTACTTTATACTGTACTGTACTATACTAAATATACTGTACTGTACTATACACTATACTGTACTGTACTTACACTGTACTGTACTATACACTATACTGTACTGTACTATACACTATACTGTACTATACATCTATACTGTACTATACACTATACTATACTATACTTTCTATAAAACTGTACTGTACTTACAACTGTACTGTACTATACACTATACTGTACTGTACTATACACTATACTGTACTATACTATATATACTGTACTGTACTATACACTATACTGTACTGTACTAACTATACTACTGTACTGTACTATACACTATACTGTACTGTACTATACACTATACTGTACTATACTATACTGTACTTATACACTATACTATACTGTACTATACATACTATACTATACACTATACTGTACTGTACTATACACAATCTGTACTAATACTATACTGTACTATACACTATACTATACTGTACTACACTTACTGTACTATACTATACTTGAAATTTCTATACACATATACTGTACTTACTATACTATACTGTACTATACAATACTATACTATACTATGACTACTATACACAACTCTGTACTACATACTATACTGTACTATACACTATACTATACTATACACACTATACTTACTATATACTATACTGTACTATACACATACTATACTGTACTATACTATACTATATACTATACTGTACTATAACATACTATACTGTACTATCACAATACTATACTTATGTACTATACACTATACTGTACTGTACTATACACTATACTGTACTTACAATGACTATACTGACTATACTATACACTATACTGTACTATACACAATACTATACTGTACTATGCACTGTACTATACACTATATTGTACTATACACTATACTATACTGTACTATACACAATACTATACTGTACTGTACTATACACTATATGTACTGTACATACATAATACTGTACTATACACAATACTACTACTGTACTATACACAACTGTACTATACTATTCTGTACTATACACTATACTATATTGTACATACACTATACACTATATTGTACTATACACAATACTATATAGTACTATGCACTATACTATACACTATATGTACTATACACAACTGACTATACTATATCTGTACTATACACTATACTGTACTTACACTATACTATTCTGTCATACTGTACTATACACTATATGTACTATACCAAACTATATGTCTATACACTATACTATACACTATACTGTACTATAAAAATATACACAATAAATATACTGTACTGTTTTCTATACCAAAAATAAATATACTGTACTTGTTTTTCCCCATAAAAACTATAAAATTTTTCTGTACTATACAAAATATATTTGTACTATAAAACTATACTGTACTGTTTTCACTATACTATTTTCCATAAATATACTTTTACTATAAAAACAGTAAATATACAACCTATTACTGTACTATAAAAAAAAACCCCCCATACTATACTATACATTCATTTCACTGTGTAGTGCGTCAGCTATAAATGGTTGAAATGACAATAAAAGCTTCTTGACTTGACTTGACTACACTATATACCTGCTTTCTCTGTCTTCATGGATGTACAATTGGACGATTGAGGGAATTTCATAAGAATCCTTGTTCATAAGAATCATAAGATCCTATTGTAATCAAGCCCTTATTCACCCAATGCATACAATCATGAGGAACTAAATGTTCCTTTTCACTTGAGTTGATTGTGTGTGTGTGTGTGTGTGTGTTTTCATTATATAATCTATTACATATAATATTACACTCACCAGCCCTATGTAACCCTGCTCATTCATGGAAAAACATTGCCTTGTCCTTTTCCTGTTTTCTCATCAAATTTCTGGCGCTTTTAGATGGTTGTGAACTTAAATCCAAGCACTGCCAAATCTTTGGAGCAAGGACCTTCATCCTCAACTGCTCAGTTGTTATAAATAGTACATTTACAACCTTTGGCAGATACCCTTATCCAGAGTGACTTACATACATCTCAGTTTATACAGTTGAGGGTTAAGGGCCATGTTCAGGGGCCCAGGGGTAACAGCTTGGCAGGGATGGGATTTGAACACATGACCTTCCCAAACATAGAACAACATCCTAACCACTGAGCTACCAGAGGACAATTTAAATGTGGATAAGGGCATCTGCCATATGCTATAAATAATGGGGTGTCCAATCTTGAGGAAAGGACCGATGCGGTGCAGGTTTTCACACCAACCACTCAGATGCCACATCTTGTATTATGAGATCATCTGATTAAACAGATGAAAGCCTTTTTGTTGGCTTGAACAAGTCTGGTCGTCTCATCAACAATGTTATAATACAGATAATATATGTTGCTTAATGTATGTAAACTGTATAGACCTTAAAATCTACTCTTGAGAATCTGTATATAATCTGTGATCAGCCTTTTCTGAAATACCCAAACCAGCCCATCTGGCACCAACTATACCATGGTCAACGTGAAAATTAACTGAAACTCCATCTGTTTCGGCATGATTTTACACACTGAGCTGCTGCCATGTGATTGGTTGATTTGATATTTGAGGAATGAGTACAGGTGTTCCTATTAAAGTGGGCAATGAGCATATACAATGATTGCGCCACAGATTCTATTATTAGAGTTTATAGACAGGCAAATCGTGGATGTTTTTATCCCAGCTGTAAAAGACGTGCATTGATTTCTTAAATTGAGGAACAAGATCATCATGTGGAATTGTGACATTTCAGCAATACACACAACTAGTCTTTTTTTTCCAACCAGTTAAAGACACACACAGTCCATTTAAATAAAATCTTTTATAAAGAGTATGAAAAGCTTGATAAAATAATCCTACGGATTTAACAAAATACATCTTTTGTCAAGAATCACAAATACATAATTAGTGAACTTTAAAAACACATTTTCACCAAGTCCTCCATTACATGATTACATTTCGAATCAGAAGGTATTTTGGCCTTACTCTCACTTCCGATTACTTAATACACAGGAAGGCATGAGTGGCATTAAGGCGTCCTAAAATATCAATGGAGAGAAAAAGACTCAAGGTGCAGCAATTTTTTGTTCATCATTACTGTTTTCTAAATTAGTTTGTAATGTGTTTCGCGTTGAAAAAATTGCCAGTATTACAATTCTGAGATAAATAAATAAAAATTGAAAAACACCAGCAAGCCTTGCTAGTTGTGTTCACATTATTGGATTAGGTTTTTAAAAACCAATGCTGGTTGTTCGAGAAGTGGTATATCAGTCATTGCAATTCTAGTGTCTATACAGAGCTTTTTCTAATAATAATAATAAAAAAATTTAAAAGAAAACCAAAAAAAAACCCACCACATACACACACACCAACAGCAAATAATTTGTTTTAAAGGAGTTCTTTAAAAAAAAAAAAAAAAAAAAAAAAAGAAAGAAAGAAAGAAAGAAAGAAAGAAAAAAAAGACAGCTATCATTCTACAAAGGTGCTGGTCCATTTTTCACTACACAGCTGACCAGAAGGAATCTGACAGTTATCTGATCAGATTGTCAGGATTCATCACTGTGGTACGGGCGAGTTAAAACAGTGGTTAAATATTGTCAAGAAGAGAGTTGCCTGTAGTGTTATATTTCTCACAGAATTTCCAGTGGGCGAAAGCTCACACTTTCATGCTGTTCAGTACACTTAAGTATACGTCACCAGAAATCTGGCAAGTGTGCATCTCCCCCCGAAAATAAGTACAAGTACCAGTCAATATGATCTTTTCATCAGCATCTGAATGAACTGAACTAACATGCCGCCCCAGTCTGATCATTCACTGCTCACAGGGTGAATATAGTGTTATCATTCTTGCTCACACTCAGCAAAGTGTCCTAACCGTGTGTACGTGAGATCTCAGTAGATTGTGCAAGCTTTCACCCTTTAGAGAAGACTCTCGGTTCTCAGCTAATGTCCCAGTGGTCTGTCGTCGTAGGTGCTGTATCTCTTGATGTGTATGCGCCGTACTCGCTCTCTTAGCTCCACGCTCTCGTCCTCCTCGCTGTATGAGCAGCAGTGAGCTCGTCTGCGCGTAGCCTCCAGGAGAGAGTTGTCAGGAACCGGGAGTGTCTCGTAAAGCAGAGCGTTTAGTGTCTCTTCGTAGATACGAGCCTCGGGAAACTCCACCTGAGACAAAGCAGCGGATCACAGGAGGATCACTTCAGTGTTCTGGCTTCATTCTCAGACATATGCAGCAATTAGAGAACTTTTTAATCAACAAATCACTTAAATTTAACAATAATGCACCAGGAATGAATCACTTTTGTGCATGGTGCAGTCCATTTACAAGACAGTGCTTTCCAACATGTCATAGGCTGCTGTCCTAAATAAAAAACCTTATATTCAAGTATTTACTAATCTAGAAAATCCAGAGGGCTAGTATAAAGAAATGGAAACTAACTGTAATATGAAAACAGATTATAGTTGGTACATGCCATCTAAAATAATGCATAAATGTGTGAATTAAGAATTTCAGGTTTGTGGAGGTTGATGGACGGGTTAAATGCTAGTGCTGAAGGTCAGGATTTAAATGTGGCTTGGCTGAATGCACATAAACTACACCACACCATCAATTTTAAGTCACTTACATTTACTTTTCTGGCATTTGGCAGACACCTTTATCCAGAGCGACTTACATTTTATCTCATTTTATACAACTGAGCAATTGAGAGTCTCAGTTGCTCAAGGGCCCAGCAGTGGCAGCTTGGTGACCTGGGATTTGAACTCACAACCTTCTGATCAGTAGTCCAACACTTTAACCACTAAGCTACCACATCCCCTTAACATACAAACATCTGCCAAACAAACATCTGCCAAAATAAGTAGACGTAAAACACAGGACAATAACAAATGAATGATAAAAAACGATCTCTATAAAATAAAACCGAAATATTCATCATCACGCTACCTTGGTCTGCTTTTTCTCAGTAGCATAGACAATGGATGTGCAGCAAATTTCTGCTAATTTGCGGCCCTGCCCGTAGAAGGACCAGCAACAGATCTCATCGCCGATGACGTCCTTAATGAACAGCACACGTCCGTTGTAGCTCAGCGACAGCTTCTCGAACAGTTCGATGTTCTTGAGCAAGTTGTCATCCGAGTTGCTTTCAGAAAACAGAAAGTGAATAGGTGATTCGACAGGGAATCAAGCAAGTGGTCAAGAAACCCGGGTGAATGATGTTTACCTGGTGTAGGAATATTTGTTGTTGCCTCGATTGTAGAGTAGCTTGACTGCAGGCTGGAACAGAAAAATGAACAGTAACAGAATGTTGCAATGTTTGTTGTTCATGATTTCTGGAGTTCTAATCAAGCATTTATTTTGTAAATGAATTTATTCTGTCATTTGGAAATGAGCAGAGCCTCACCCTCATACAGCCCTGGATCAATCTCTCCTCTTCCTTTTGGGATGTGATGATGGGTATAACGCACAGAGCTTTCTGCATATTGTCCTGAAAATAAGAAAACTTTTCTTTAATGAAAGTCAATTATTTTTGAGGCTAGATTGATGAAGCTTAACACTACATGGAAATAAACATATTTGGTTACATAATACAGGGGGCACAGTGGCTTGGTGGTTAGCACGTTTGCCTCACACCTCCAGGCCTGGGGGTTCGATTCCCGCCTCCGCCGTGTGTGTGGAGTTTGCATGTTCTCCCCGTGCCTCGGGGGTTTCCTCCGGGTACTCCAGTTTCCTCCCCCAATCCAAAGACATGCGTGGTAGGTTGATTGGCATCTCTAAATTGTCTGTAGTGTGTGATTGTGTGAGTGAATGAGAGTGTGTGTTTACCCTGTGATGGGTTGGCACTCCGTCCAGGGTGTATCCTGCCTTGATGCCCAATGACGCCTGAGATAGGCACAGGCTCCCCGTGACCCGAGAATAGTTCGGATAAGTGGCAGACAATGAATGAATGAATGAATGGTTACATAATACTTAATCCTTTTTACCTGTACACTTGCTTTCAGACTTTTTCAAGACAAATGAATTATTTTATCCTCACAAGTCTGATCTAAAATGAGTCAGGAAACTGTTGGCTTTTAATGTGATGCCTTTTTACCTCAGTTTGGATAACCTTACAGAATTTTAGATGCATATTAAGCACTTGGAGCATCTCAGAGAGCAGAAACGGGTTTAATATCATCATTTACTTTGAAGCTAGAAACATTTGTGTGTAGAAAAAACTGCTTGTTGGTTTTTTTGGAACTTTTCTATGAATATATTGCCCCTAGTAGGCTAGCTAGAAACAGAAATAATTATGTAAATTCTTACATTCTACTTTCATATGAGTCATTGAACACCACTGTGGAGGGTGACATGACAAAGGAATTCAAAGCTGAACATGGACAAAGCAAAACAGGCATTTTTTTTGGCCTCGGGTATAAAAAAAAAAAGAAAAAAAAAAAGATTTAAGCCTGATTTCTACAGATGCACGCAATCACATCTGTCTCACGTCACAGTGTATATTGTACGTGGAGTGCACATTTCACAAATGTCTACCATTACACTTCCTGTAAATGCTGTTTAGTTAATTTGGGACATGTGTGTGGGAGCACTGGGGTAAGGATGAGACCCAAACCAGTATTATCACTCCAGCACTGTGGAGCAATCTGAAGCGGTGCAATGCTAGAAGCACACTCATATATAAACCATTCTTTAAAAATAGCATAAGAGAGATGAAAATGAAATACTGTGAAAGCATTGGGTGAAGATTTGGAGGTGTGCAGGAAAGTTCAGTGTAATACTGCTGCACATGAACCTCAAGCGAACTCTAAATTGTAAAATTGTCCTTTATTATATATATTATATTCCCTATGCTGCTGTGAAATCAGAGACTTTCGTCTTTGTTTCCTGTCTGTTCTGGCTGCGCATATGGGACACAATACATCCACAGCCAGACAGCTACATGAATATCTAAATATCTATTAAATAAAATGTAACATTCATAAACTCGTATAGCCCTGAGACTAATTTTGGACCTAACATGGTTTCCTTACCTGTAGCGCACGTTGACACAAGTCCACCAGTCCCTGGATCTGATAATACTTTGCCTCAGTGAAGAGCTCCAGGACACCCTGCCTGCTCTTTGGCAAAGTTACACTTCCATCCCGCAAGTAGCTGAGAATCGAACCGAAGTGTTTCCCACAGCGGTCTATCAAAATCCAACCTGAGACAAACAGAACACTGATACGTCACTATACTGTGTGTATTATATAAAAGCATGAGAAATAATATCAGTCGAGCGATCCTTCTACAACATTCACCTTCCTTGTCGGTGAAGACCTCCATCTTGCCGCTAAACATGGACTTGAGTAATGTGTCTTGTCGTGTAAGCACTTGCACGGTGGAATAGTAGAGCGTTCCTCCAACGTTAAGGCGGACGTATTTGCTTCCCGCCATTCCACGCTGGCTACAACTCTTAATCTTGGGACATTGGGTTGAAGAGATGGTGAGGATGGGGTCGGCCTGAGGCCGTAGCGGGTGCAGGCAGCTCTCTCCTGACATGTCCCTCTGGAGGTAGATGACCACCCTGCACACGGTAGGCTTGATGTTTCCCGCCGTGGTGAATGCCCCCTGCGGGAAAAGTTTTGGGGCCAAAAAAGGTTGGGGGGGGAAGCCCCTTCCCCTTGGTTTTCCCCTTTCCTCCCCCCCATAGGCCTATAAACACAATGGGGGAGGGGCAGCCCCCATTTTAAATTTAAAACATTATGCAATTTAAATACCATATGACAAGTCTAAATTACTGTGCAGTGGACGAGATGGCCGAAACTAACTAAGACTAACAATAATCTCGTTCTTCTTTATTATTATTATTCTTTGTTGCAATAACATGAAATAATATAGCTTTTTCAACCTTGTGCACACAAAGTACAATTTCATGTCATGTGTACACTTCTGCAACACACAGAGTGCACACACTGCTTCTCCACACACTAAAGCTCTTCCACATTACTTTTTGTTTTCCCGAGATTTAGCACTGGCCTCATTGTCATTCTGATATTGTGTAGTTAAGGCCCTGAGCTCAGTGCATCTATGAGTAGCTTCATAATTCTTTTATGCTGAAATTTTAGCCATTTTAGAAAAATGGCACTCAGCCATTAACTAAAGTAAGCCACAAACTGAAGATGAAAAATATTCTGGCTGAGTGCAAAAGTTTGAGCACCATTGGGATGAAAGGAATAAGACAGAGATGTTGTTTACAGAAAATAGATATTCATTGTTAGAACTGAAAGATAGGGTTAGAAAGGTTAGTTTACATATTGTTGTATGTGAAGATATTCATTCTGAATACAGGTATTGATGTTAAACCTTTGCATTTATAACCGACTTGAAGCTTGTTCATATTTTGGGTCTTTTCAGTAATATTTAGCTCCTGATTTTCATTACAAGATTGTTTTTGTGCCGGTCCCAAGCCCGGATAAATAGAGAGGGTTGCGTCAGGAAGGGCATCCGGCGTAAAACATTGCCAAATTTAATCATGCGAATCGTCAGTACTCTGAATTTCATACCGGATCGGTCAAGGCACGGGTTAACAACAACCGCCATCGGCGTCGTTGACCTACAGGGCGCCGGTGGAAATTGGGCTACTGTTGGTCGAAGAAGTAGAGGAGGGAGGAGAGTGCGCAGACAGAGAGAGAAGAGGAAAGGTAAGAGTGTAGGATTGAGAATAGGAACTCTGAATGTTGGTACTATGACAGGGAAAGGTAGAGAGCTGGCTGATATGATGGAGAGAAGGAAGGTGGATATACTGTGTGTACAGGACACCAGGTGGAAGGGTAGCAAGGCTCGTAGTATAGGAGCAGGATTCAAGCGGTGAAAGATAGAGATAGAGAAGAAAACCAAGTGGTGGAAGCTGAAAAAGGAGGAATGTTGTGAGGAATTTAGACAGAAGTTGAGGCAGGCTCAGGGTGGTCAGGAAGTGCTGTCAGATGACTGGGAAACTACAGCAGAAGTTATCAGGGAGACAGGGAGAAAGGTGCTGGGTGTGTCATCTGGAAGGAGGAAAGAAGATAAGGAGACTTGGTGGTGGAATGAGGAAGTTCAGGATAGTATCCAGAGGAAGAGGTTAGCCAAGAAGTGGGACATGGACAGGACTGAAGAGAACAGACAGGAATACAAGGAGTTACAGCGCAGAGTGAAGAGGGAGGTGTCTAAGGCCAAGCAGAAGGCATATGACGAGTTGTACACTAGGTTAGACACTAGAGAAGGACAGAAGGACTTGTACAGGTTAGCTAGGCAGAGGGATCGAGATGGGAAGAATGTGCAGCAAGTTAGAGTTATTAAAGATAGAGATGGAAGTGTGCTCACAAGTGAGGAGAGTGTACAGAGGAGATGGAAGGAGTACTTTGAGGAGCTGATGAATGAGGAAAATGAGAGGGAAAAGAAGAGTAGAAGGGGTGAACTCTGTGGAACAGAAAGTAGATAAGATTAGAAAGGATGAAGTGAGGAAGGCTTTGAAGAGGATGAAAAGTGGAAAGGCAGTTGGTCCTGATGACATCCCGGTGGAGGTCTGGAAGTGTCTGGGAGAGGCAGCAGTGGAATTTTTAACTAGTTTGTTCAACAGGGTTTTAGAGAGTGAGAGGATGTCTGAGGAATGGAGAAGTGTGTTAGTGGCGATCTTTAAGAATAAGGGTGACGTGCAGAGTTGCAGCAACTATAGGGGGGATAAAGTTGATGAGCCATACAATGAAGCTATGGGAAAGAGTAGTGGAAGCTAGGTTAAGGAAGGTAGTGGAAATTTGTGAGCAGCAGTATGGCTTCATGCCCAGAAAGAGCACAACAGATGCAATTTTTGCTCTGAGAATTTTGATGGAGAAGTATAGGGATGGTCAGAGGGAGTTGCACTGTGTGTTTGTAGACTTGGAGAAAGCGTATGACAGGGTGCCAAGAGAAGAGCTGTGGTACTGTATGAGGAAGTCAGGAGTAGCAGAGAAGTATGTCAGAGTGGTGCAGGACATGTATGAGAGGAGCAGGACAGTGGTGAGGTGTGCTGTAGGTCAGTCAGAAGAGTTCAAAGTGGAGGTGGGACTGCATCAGGGATCGGCTCTGAGCCCCTTCCTGTTTGCTATAGTGATGGACCAGTTGTCAGAGAAGGTCAGACAGGAGTCTCCTTGGACAATGACATTGTGATCTGTAGTGAGAGCAGGGAGCAGGTGGAGGAAAACCTGGAGAGGTGGAGGTTTGCGCTGGAGAGAACAGGAATGAAAGTCAGTCGTAGTAAGACTGAGTACATGTGTGTGAATGAAAGGGAGGGAAGTGGAACAGTAAGGTTACAGGGTGAAGAGGTGAAGAAGGTACAGGAGTTTAAGTACTTGGGGTCAACAGTCCAGAGTAATGGAGAGTGTGGGAAAGAGGTAAAGAAGCGAGTGCAGGCAGGTTGGAATGGATGGAGAAAGGTGTCAGGAGTTCTGTGTGATAGGAAAATATCAGCAAGAATCAAGGGGAAGATGTACAGGACAGTGGTGAGACCGGTCATGCTGTATGGTTTAAAGATAGTGTCACTGAGAAATATATACATATATAATATAACTGAGGAATTAATATATATATATATATATATATATATATATATATATATATATATATATATATATATATATATATATATATATATTTTAAATACACATAATTTTTCAGTTTATATTTGTGTGTTGTATCTTGTAACTGACTAAGCTGCTGCAACACAAGAATTTCCCTCATAGGATCAATAGTTAAGTAGCCTTTATGTATCATATATATACATTACTGCAGAGTGAAATTCCTTCTTCGCATATCCCATCCTTGGGTGTTGGGGTCAGACATGATGCAGCACCCCTGGAGCAGGGTGGGTTGGGGGCCTTGCTCAAGGGCCCAACGGCGGCAGCTTGGCAGTGCTGGGGCTTGAACCCAGATCTTCCGGTCAACGACCCTGAGCCTTAACCTTAAAGTATATCTATCTATCTATCTATCTATCTATCTATACAAAATTGTACCACTGAGCATTAACAATATGGATAAATAATGGATGCTGGGGTTTGTGCAAGTGACAGAAGTGTTCAGTTTTACACAGATTATGTTACTACAGGCTAATTTACTACTAGTTATTTTACTAGTTAATTTACCTAAGGTTAACTGAATGGACAACTAATCTAATAAATGTTAACAGCGCTCTCTCTCTCTCTCTCTCTCTCTCTCTCTCTCTCTCTCTCACACACACACACACACACACACACACCTCGGTGTGCTATGTCGTCAGCCCTTCAGCGTTAGAAAACTAGATAATCCCACGTTTTCAACTTTTGTCAAAAGTTAGTTTAAACCCGCTTTTAGAAGAAATCCTTAATAAAACACTTAACGAAGCAGTAAGAAATAATACATAGACCTGTAAAAGCGCTGAGAAGTCAATAATAATAATAATAATAATAATATAACAAACTTTAGTGTAGTAATCGCTAGCATAGACATGAACACTGACCTCGAAGCTGATCAGCAAGTCGCTCTTTTCTGCTCATATTTCCAGTAGAGAAGACCGACATCCATATACATTCAGTTTAACAAATATAATGACTTAATTTCAGCCACATACAATAAGTTTTTTTTTACAACGACGTTGAAGCCTGTAACCAAAACGCCTTCTCCGTGTTTTTCTCTTCTTCTATGTAACGCTTACACAATCCACAGAAAGTTGAATGATTTCCTGCTGCCCTCTGTTGACCAGTGCTGCGAATATAATGATGGTGCGAAAGAAAATTAAATCTACTATTCCATCAATGACTGCAAATTAATTACATTTCATTTAATCAAAAAGTACTAACTCCATTTCAATTCACTACCACTACAGATCACCAACAAGATCTGTTTTGAATTTCATCCCTACATCCATACATTTTCTGTAATGTTTGTCCTACACCTACACAAGGACTCTGGGCACAAGACAGAGGACACCCTGGACAAGGTGCCAGCCCATTGCAATCACAACACCACACACACACACACACACCACACACACACACACACACACACACACACACACACACATGGTGGTAGCTCAAGTGGTTAGTTCTGACTGTAAGCTGCCACCATTGGGCCCATGAGCAAGGCCCCCAACCCACCCTGCTCCAGGGGTGCTGTATCATGGCTGACCCTGCACTCTGACCCCAAGCCCTAGGGATGGGATATGTGAAGAAAGAATTTCACTGTGCAGTAATGTATATGTGACAAACAAAGACAACTTAACTTTACACACACACACACACACACACACACACACACACACACACACACACACACACACACCACAAAACGGACAAGTAAGTAATGCCAGTCAGCCTAGTCAGAGTAGTCTGAGGAAACTCCTAAAGCATGGGGTGAACATGCAAACTCTACACATCTATCAACCCCAGAGGAGCAAGGGACATGCTTACAACTAATCCACATGCATTACACACTTCCTGAATATTAAACTATGACATGCACTAATTATAGTGTAAATAGACAACAAAATACAAGACAACAAATGCAGTGCATCCAGAGTCTACACTGGGTACAACACAGGAACACACAATCGATTTGACTTGATAACTGAACTCATTCAGACCTCAAGTCAAATTAGATTTGCCAATCCACATACTGGCATGTTTCAGGAAGTGAGACAAAACCAATGAATAGGAAACCCACGCAGGCAAAGCAAGAACATGCAAAACTCCTCACAAACAGTTACTTCTGTTCACCAAGGATCCTGGAGTTGTCAGGCAGTAACACTATTTTCTGTATCATTGTGCTGCCACAAACCATAAACTACCTTGTACACAGCTAGGTCATACATTTATAAAGAGCAAAGTGAACTGAGTTGATAGAAAACCAGAAAACATCAATCGGTGCATTACTGTGTCTCCACCCTGCAGAAAAATCCAGCTATAAGCTGCTAAGACACAAGTCCGGCTGGTCCGGCTGGTCGACTTTAGCTCATAAGTGTCCATAGTTCAGCTCTAGGGCCAAAAAACGAAATGGATTTACATTCAATTCGTAAAAATGACCATTTAACTAGTTTATGTTTGTGTTGTTTACTTTTAATCCTTTAAAAAAGACATTGAGCACATATATATGTTATTTAATTGTTAAGTCCAATATACTGTGCTACATTTTTTAAACCTGACAATAGATATTCGTTTTGTAATTATTTTATATATTGCATAAACAAAATGCATTTTCATTAACGATATATAGTATTAATAGTTCTTTTTAAAGGGGGCCAGATTATTAATTCTTTATAATTTATTATTAATTATTTATTAATAATCTGGCCCCTTTTGGAAAAAAACAATCTGGACAAAGACTCAGTCTTTTATAGAGACTAATGCACACTTGTACTTGTGAACACTATACACAATTTTGTTATTTTGATGTTTTCTAAATGCCCCACTATTGCTGTTCTCTTAAAAATAACTAATGTATAATAACTAATGTAAAAATTAACAGGGTAAATAATATGATCTCCTATAACCGTGGAGCAGCCTAAATGATTTCAATTATACATATTATTTATTTGACTTGGGACACTTTGATATATAACATTTTTAAATACAAAGAAAAATGTTTCGTTTAGTTAAAAATAAATCACTCTTTAGTGTATAAACACCAGCAAGCAGTGAACTCTTACACACGCTGCCATCACAGCGACTTTTATCTGTTCCAGAAGGTCACCGGTATAAAACAGAAGTCCCTCCTTCATGCCCGCTCTGAAAACTGCGGTTGGTTATCTTGCCTGTCAATCACATGATATATAACCAATCGTGTTCGTTTGTCCTTTCCCACTCTCGCTAGAGCGACGGGTTACTTTCTATTCAAGATGTCGGCAATGTGTGTGTATCCCATGTGTGTCCGGGTGAGCAGGGGCCTCCTCAGGTTGAGGAGTGAAGCCTCGTCTTCCACAGCGGCGGTTTTAGTCAGAAATCTCTCTGTTGAACCCGGAGAAGGGGAGCAGAGGGGAGCTACAGAGGGGCTGACTCAAGCTATTCTACATAAGAGTTTTCAGCAGCAAGTAAGGCTAGCAGTTCACGTTAGCGCTATTCGCCGGCTTTGACATTCATATACACTGGACAGTCCACAATAGACAGGTTCTCTCAAAATTTAAAACAAACCTGCCTAAAAACTACAATTCATCCTCGAAGCTATACTGCTGCAGAAAAAATATTTGACAGTATATTGTAATGTATGGCGTTTTATCGTTGACGGTGTACCGGTTATCAGTTTGAATGGAGTCATGCTTCTAGGGAGGAATTTGGCGTTGACGTGACCGAGCAACCGGCTGAGCTTCAAATTTGTCCGTGTAGGACATTCAGTGCACTACATAGACTGTGTGCACCGCTACTTTACACCCTATATAGTGCACATATATAGTTCTTTTACAATGATGTTGGAACAGCATGGAGGTGTATCTCTGTCTGCAGTGATCCATGTGTATCTATTAACACCTACTCATTAGCAGAGCCAGTGTTTAATGTGTAAACCCTGAAGCAGGGTAGGAAAAGTACCTGGAGCTTCACTTCATATAATATAGAAGTGTTACAAATGTGTGTGAAGTATCAGACTTTGTGTATTCTCATTTACAGTACTCAAGGGCATGGTTTACTGTACCTTTTTCATTGTACTTTTACTTGAGTCCAGCAAAAATAAATCAGTTTCCTAAAAAAAAAAAAAAAAAAGTAAGTAGTTTTATTGATTTAGATATTTTCAGCTTTAAAGTCTGTAAATAATTGTCTGTAAATTACATGAGAAACCCATTTCACATCTCACTATCCAATATGTGGAGATGTACTATATTTCCAAACGTTTTGGGACACCCTTCCAAATCATTGAATTCAGGGGTTGTGCTTGGCCCCTTAGTTCCAGTGAAAGGAACACTTAATGCTTCAGCATACCAAGACATTTTGGACAGTTTCACGCTCCCAACATTGTGGGAACAGTTTGGGGATGACCCCTTCCTGTTCCAACATGACTGCACACCAGTGAACAAAGCAAGGTCCATAAAGACAAGGATGAGTGAATTTGGTGTGGAGGAACTGACCTCAACCTGAACACCTTTTAAGATGAATTAGAGAGGAGTCTGCGAGCCAGACCTTCTCATCCAGCATCAGTTCCTGACCTCACAAAATGCGCTTCTAAAGGAATGGTCAAAAAGTCCCATAAACACACTCTAAACCTTGTGAAAAGTCTTCCCAGAAGAGAAGCTGTTATAGCTGTAAAGGCTGGGCCCACTCTATATTAAATTCATGTGCATGTAAATGCAGACATCCCAATCAAATATCAATGAAAAAAAAAAATTCTTACCTTCCCTTGTTCAAGCAAAGTCTTGTAGCCAACTTGGTCTTTTCCTGATGTCGTGGTTTTGCTCTGCTTGTCCGTGGCAGTTAGTGTTCTTCCGAGTTTCAGACATCAACAGAGTCACATTTTGTGAGAAACCATCCAACAAGTAGACCACAGAATCAGCTTCTGCCTTGCTTTTTTTAGTGTCTTGTTTTATCTGTTTCTATAAAGTCTGTGACCTTTTTTGGCAGAACTGTGATGCATGAGAACATGTGACTGATGCTGAGTACACGATGGTCACTAGTCACCAATTGGTCATCATGGAAATGTGACAGCTGTATTTATGTAAGGGAGATGATGCAAAACATAGTTATTCACTATTAAAATAATTTCTTATTTCATTTCAATTTTAATAAAACACAAAAAGCTATAGAAGTGCTTGAGCCACATTCAATTAATGAATGTGGCCAGAAGTTTGTGGTCACTTGAGAATCACACCCATAATGTGCTTGTTGAACATCCCATTTGAGATTTAGTCTCCATTTGCCGTCACAATAACCTTCAGTCTTCTAGGAAGCCTTGCCACTAGATTTTGTAGTGTAAACGCTGGGATTTGCCCAAGGTCTTTGCGCAGTCTTTGCGCAATACT
Organism: Hemibagrus guttatus; assembly: GCA_033459395.1. Classification (NCBI taxonomy): domain Eukaryota; kingdom Metazoa; phylum Chordata; class Actinopteri; order Siluriformes; family Bagridae; genus Hemibagrus; species Hemibagrus guttatus. The sequence goes on from JAUCMX010000011.1 coordinate 9,835,866, forward strand.
TTTGGCTGTATGATGTGGTAAAATGCTCTGGGTTACTGATCTGAAGATTGATGGTTTAATCTGGGATAAATGAAGAAAGAATTATACTGTAATGTAACTATGTATGTGACAAATAATAGCTTTAAATAAGCTATTATATAAATAAAGTCTCTAAAGGCTCTAAATAAAGTCTGAAATCCAGCCAAATCCTGTTCTAGCACAATCTGTGCAGAAATGATAAATATATATACATACACAGGTCTAATGAGAAATAAATATAAATGTTTCTTTGAGCATCATGGCATCAGATTGTCCTGTACTGTACACTATTGTTTTGGAGCATGGAAGTATTTGCAAGTATAGCTCAGCTGTGTGTATCCCATAATACTCACTAATTAGATTGATTCATCTTCAGTAAGCGCTTGATCCTGATCAAGGTCGCGGTGGATCAGAGCCTGTGTCAAGAACGCTGGGTGTGAGGTAGGGATACACCCAGGATAAGGCACTTCACATAAATACTTTCATACATAAAGGCAGTTCAGAGGTGGTAGTTTATCTACTGGCAAGTTTTTGCTTTAAGAGTTGGGAGAAGACCATTCAGAGAACCTGGAAGAGCTCACACAAACACAAAGCAAGTGCAAAACTCTGGACAGAAGCCTAAGCTTTGGAAACCTGGAGCTGTGAGGCAGCAATACTACCCACCATGACACCCTGGGACATCTCTAAATATGTAGAGATGAGATGTCGGGATGAGACTTGACAGTGGATCCTGCCCTCAGCCATTATGTGTAGAAATGTTTTTCTATGGATGTAAATGTATAAGCTGCACTCTGTGCTGTTTGCGATTCTGAACATATCAGAAGTTCAGGTGGATTTTTATTTTTTTTTTCCAACATGTTTAGAATTGCATGTAATTAATACTGAATTTAGTGAAACGATAGAACATCAGCCTAACCCTATCAGTAGGTCTCGATTATTCCCGAGTAGCTTTTACAGACATTTACTTTTCTTTTGTGCTTGCAGAGTCAACCTCCTCCTACAGGGGAGGGGAGCTCTGAGCAGCAGGATGATCAAGGCGAGGGCAAGAAGCAGAAAGAGAACACGGCATATGCAAAGAAGGTGGTGCTTCGCTTGGCGGGGCTTATGGGACTCGGCGGCGCAGTCAGCGTGGTCTACATCTTTGGTGAGTTGATCCTCTGGGATGAATCCTCAGTCAGGAGACTGAATGGGTTTTAAACAGAAGGTGTATATCGGAAATACTTTGGTGTCGACTTGATGGAATATTTGACGAGTGGAGTAAGCTGTACTTTGGATTAATTTACATCAAGGGAAATAAAATGAAGACAAAGCAAAAAAAAAGTAATGCTACTTTTAATTATTTAATTTCATATTTAGCTAGAGGTCTGTCTGTGTGTGTGTGTATATGTGCGTGTGTGTATATGTGTGTGTGTGTATATGTATGTATGTATGTGTGTGTGTGTATATATATATATATTGTGTGTGTGTATATATAATGTGTGTGTGTGTGTATGTATATATATGTGTGTGTGTATATATGTGTGTGTATATATATATATATATATATATATATATATATATATATATATATATATATATATATATATGTGTATATGTGTACATATATATATATATATATATATATATATATATATATATATATATATATATATATATATATATATATATATATATATATATAATGTGTGTGTGTATATGTGTGTGTGTATATATATATATATATATATATATATATATATATATATATATATATATATATATATATATATATATATATATATATATATATATATATATATATAAAATGATTATTCATTGAACAGCCTTGCCTGCATTATAATTTAGGATGCTTCAAGGATGCTTAATATGTTGTCTTTTTCTGTTGTAGGTAGCAACTCAGTAGATGAACATGGAAATAAGGTAGGTACAAAATCTAAAATGGAAAAGTATGGTTTTGAACCCCATCAGTATTTAAATGTACAAATCATCCAGAACTAGTCAGTGTAGTATTTCTGACAGGCGTTGGAGATAATTAGAAGTCTGCAAGAAGTGCGTGATAGTGGCACACTTCCTCACCTATTATTTATCCCAGGGTGTCTGTGTCCTGCACCTCAGCTGGGAGTCTGTACTTTGTTAGAAGTTGCTGGTGGTCCGCTCAAAGGTGTTGGGGCACACTTCTCAGGTCAGTGTGAATGAGTCTAGGTAGCCTTCTCCAAGAGCACACTTCTCACACTTCTGAAGGTGAGATTCAATTGTCACACTTCACAGGGAAGTGCAGGAGACGAGCGGAGTGTGCCAGGAGCGCTGGTGTCTGATCTCGTACCTGTCCTTCCTCTTGAGGAGTAGACCTGTGTTATGCTAATGAGTCATGGCTACCTCAGAAGGAACTTGCATTCCTTTGCATACTGATTTATGAAGGGAGAATGGTGGAGTGAGATTAAAGTAGCATTTTAATGCACCATTTATGCTGGAATCGAATGCTCACTTGTAGTCATCATGCCATTGTTCAGTTTTATGTTTAAGCACTCCATAGCAATTCATATATGCTAATTTCAGTGTTATTGATTTTGCATTTGGATTTAAATAGTCAAGTGTATGTATGCCAGTCTCGAACAAGTGCTTCTTCAACAAACTGCAAAGTTGGAAGCACACAGTTTGGGTGAACTGGTACGATGACTGCACCCAGGCCTCCTAACTCAACGTCAGCGCCTGAGTTTACTAATACAATGGGCGGTGGTATTTCAAGTGGTTAAGGGTCAGTGCATCATGGCTGACCTTGTGCTCTGACCCCAACCCTTCAAGGATGGGTTATGCGAAGAAAGAATTTCACTCTGCAGTAATGTATATGTAACAAATAGGCTACTGTTGTTAAAAAGGCTACTTAACTAAACAAATCCATACAGCCACACTCCGACATACAAAAGCCTTGGAAGGTCATGGAAAGCCTTCCCTGAAGAGTGGAGGTGATTATCACACTAAAGAGTATGAACAGATGCTAGAGAAAATTTGTAAAATCAGTATATAGGAACCCTGAAAAAACTGGTCAAAATACTGTAAATTGCAGCACAAAACCTGTACACACAATCAACTCTCAAATAAACGCTTCATAAAGCCAGTGAATACACTGAAAGAATACTCCAGCTCATAGAGAAATTTTACATTTGGCTTTTTTTTAATTATCATTACTATTTTTATTTTATTTTTTTTTCTTCGTTACGAAAGATAGGATTTTAATTTCCCTCTCTCAGGCATTCAAGTTACAACTAGCTTGTTTTTCATAATCATTATTAATGCATATAATTAGCTTGTCATACTTTTGAGGTAAATTACATTGGTTACCACTTATTAGTTAATTACACATCTGAGCAAACACAACACAAGAGTGTACAAGCACTTTAAACCATTCACTCGTCTCGTCTCAGCTAATACGTTCTACATTTTCTCCTCCTGTTTATGTGGGATGCTTTTGGGTTCTTTCCAAAAACATACCTGTTCATTTATTTATAGCATACAGTGAGGAGTAGATTTTCACCTCTGGGATTTTTAAAATAAGGGAGATCACTCCCCTTATATATGCACTCAAAAACTGCAAGCTCCTCCAAATATTTTCCAAGAGATTGCTTGATTTTGCATTAATTTATTTGATCGCAAAATCTGAAAAGCCTGAATGACCTGATTAAACATTTAGCTATTCCGTGTTAATGAATAGCCAAAGTGATCATTAAATTTCTTAGATTTGGTCAACCTGTAATTCTCTTTAAGTCCACTTCATAGAGCATTTCTCACGGCTGTGTGACTTCTGCACTGTACGAAGGTGTTTGTCTGGGAAAGTGACCACAAGAGGAAGGCTGCTCTGGGAGCTGCGGGAATTCCTGTTCGACTGGATTGTGTGTTTAGGGCTCGTCCTGAAAGGACACACATCTCATGCAAGTGTGATCTCCCTGGAGTGGAGGGTTGAATTGGGCCTGTGCTGCTTGTTCACACCTCGTTCACGAGATCTGAGGGCTCTGCAGTAGGAGACGTTGTGATCAGGCATGCGCAACCGACATCCCGTCTGTATATTTTATGCAGTAATGGCTTTAACTGTTTAACTGGAACAGACTCTTGATGACAGAAGGAACTGCTGTTAAATTTATTCTTAATAAGTTCAGAAAATATTCCAATAATTATAGTACCTGAGCCTGAGGTTACTCATATTTTGGGTAATACGGTTAAGCAAAAAAAAAAAAAAAAACACACACTAATTTTTATATATATATACACACACACATTCTGTCTCTCTCTCCTCTTACTCTGTCTCTTGACTTTCTCCCTTCACAAGAAAAATGAAAGATTTATATTTAATCCTTAAATCATATCAATCAGTTTAAGTGAGCTGATGGACTGGAGCGGAGTTAATAATGCCATTATACCACAATTTTTTAATTTGACTCTGATGTGAAATTCCTAAAACACTGGATGCACAGCTCGTATTATTCTGCACTTTAAAATGCAATGATTCTTTGTTCTTTTAGGGTAAAATGTCACACTTCTGGAGGTGAGAGCTTGCTTTGGATAATGACCTTGCAGTCTTTAAAGTGCCCTGTTGCTGTGACATGTGGCGTGTGCCCAGTGCTAGGTGTGTGTTCGGGAAAGGTGTTTTTTTTTTTTTATTTTATATAAAGCTTTGTACTGAGGCGTTTACAAGATGCAATTCTCATTCAAGTGAGACAGATTAGAAGACCGAACCGAAGTGTGCCAGACCTTTCGGTGTCACTAATTAGGGGGCCATTAGATGTGTTGGGGGAATGTGCATGCAGTTTCAAGTTTAACTTGAGTACGCCTGATATTTGTGGGTTTTTTTTTTTTTATAGTGAAACATTTGGTATGAACTGTTATTGTTGTCTTTGTTGAAGATTTCATGGTCATGGGTGTGATGAGAGATGAGTGGGTGAGCCACAAGGATCATGGGAAAACATGAGCCATGTCCAAACAATTTGTCCAATGGACACAAATGTGAGCGGATTCTACATAAATACCCTTGTAGCAGAATCTGTCAGTGTATACAGATGATTGCATTCTCTTTTAATTACTAATATAATTATAATGATTTCTACATGCTTTTATTTACTTCCTCTGACTGTCTTGAGATGCATTGTCTAATGGTAAATTTAGAGGCGTGTAATATAACACTGATAACTGAATTAGTTTCCAAAATCCCAAAACATGATAGAAAGTTTGTAGCTTCACTGCAGGACATTGGAGATTAAATATCAGGTCTTGTGTTGGTGTTTTGCGCTCATGTGCTAGCCGTTCTCTGTGGGTGTGTTGATCGGAAGATTTATTCAACACAAGTCCTTTTGTTTCCGAGGCGTACTTGTTAGGGCACACTTCTCAAACACTGAACCATTGACACTTCATAAAAGACGTGTAAAGAGTGTGCCAGGTCTGTGGGTGTTAAATGTACCTGATTCACTAGACTAACTGCTGTCACACCGAGAGAACAGCAGAACTGTTTTCTAATTCTATGTGCTGATTTTTTTTTTTATTTATTTAATTTTTTTTATTGCATTGGCATAATATCTGTTTTCTCTAATTACCCCACTACAGAGACTCACTATGTTTCCTTTTAATATGTCCATGCACTCTTGTTCATGTTGGCTTATTTTTCTGGCATACAACATTTTTGTATTGGTTTTGAGGACGCTTGGGTCCTTCACCACTTCTCAGCATGTTTCTCGTAATACTGACGGTTAATTGGCTGAGTGTCACATGGAGGTGTGATGGGCACACTTCTCAGCCAGCTGCTATCGTTGTGTGGCCTCTGTAATTGGCGTGGAGTCTGCTTTAAAGGCACTCTTTCCTGTCATCCACCTTTTGGGCCCGAGTTGAAAGAGCGAAGCTACCAGACAGCTGAGAGCCGGAGGGAGCTAGATGTGAAGTGTGCCATGGCAAAAGGTGCTGCTCTAAACACCTCTGGGATTTAATTGGAAGACTCGAGGTGATGGCGTGGGAGCAGGAACTGAGTCCTGGTCACAGGAGTCTGGTGTTGTAATCAGGAACTAGAGCCTCATGTCATGCATTCTTTCACAGAGTCTCCTATTGTGTTGCCTGCTTAGTTACAGTCTTGGTGAAAAATGTGCTTAAATTGTTACATAAAATTCTATAATTATGTATAATGACCCGATGGCCTGTGATTTCCACAGCTAGAACTAAAATCACTGACCCCTGAGGCTCCACTTGGAGAACCAAAAAAAAAGAATCAAAGTATAACCCTGACTAATATATTAGTTAATACATCATCAGCTTCATATTAGACTCTTACTTGGGCAACTGTTCATAAATTCTGCCAGAAATAAGGTACAATTATGTTCTACACCACCAGCAGTAGGACGTTTTTAAATAGTAATGTAGACATTACTCAGATGACACGTATTGAATTATGCATTAACAAAGACCAGTGTACAGTACAGCAGCAGTATTCCTGGAGAAGCCATGCACATTCTTTGCATCTTTTCAACAAGCTTCACGAGGTGTTTCGTAAGCCTTTTTTGTTGTAAGTACTATTTATTTATGAATAACACATTTTGATTGAAAAATGCAGCCATTATCTTCATCATGTACACATTTCAGCTATATGCCTTTATTTTTTAAATGAGTAACTTTGATTAGCTCTGGTTTGATTATCACCACAACCAAATGACCAAATTTAGAAAACGTTTATTGAACTGTCTTCTTCTCGATAATGTCTCTGTATATAATTATATGTAAAGACAATGTCTTTTACACTTACTTATCCACAATATGGTGAAAGGTTTGTGGAAACCTGTGCATCACCTGACACTTAAATGTGCTTGTTTTACATCCCATTACTGATTTAATTCCTGGTTGCTGTTATAATAAGCACAACGTACAGTGGTGTGAAAGTGTGTTGATTTCTTATTTTTTTGCATGCTTGTCACACTTTAATGTTTCAGATAATCAAACACATTTAAATATTAGTCAAAGATAACACAAGTAAACACATCATGCAGTTTTTAAATGAAGGTTTTTATTATTAAGGGAAAACAAAATCCCAAACTACGCCTTTGTGAAAAAGTATTTCACAAAGGCGTAGTAAGTAAAAAAAAAAAAAAAAAAAAAAAAAGTAATAACTGGTTGGTCCACCCTTAGCAGCAACAACTGCAATCAAGCGTTTTCGATAACTTGCAATGAGTCTGTTACAGCGCTGTGGAGGAATTTTGGCCCACTCATCTTTGCAGAATTGTTGTAATTCAGCCACATTGGAGGGTTTTCGAGCATGAACCACCTTTTTAAGGTCATGTCACAGCATCTCAATGGGATTGAGGTCAGGACTTTGACTAGACCACTCCAAAGTCTTCATTTTGTTTTTCTTCAGCCATTCAGAGGTGGACTTGCTGGTGTGTTTTGGATCATTGTCCTGCTGCAGAACCCAAGTTCGCTTCAGCTTGAGGTCACAAACAGATGGCCGGACATTCTCCTTCAGGATATTTTGATAGACAGCAGAATTCATGGTTCCATTTATCACAGCAAGTCTTCCAGGTCCTGAAGCAGCAAAACAGCCCCAGACCATCACACTACCACCACCATATTTTACTGTTGGTATGATGTTCTTTTCCTGAAATGCGGTGTTACTTTTACGCCAGACGTAATGGGACACAGAACTTCCAAAAAGTTAAATTTTTGTCTCGTCAGTCCAAAGAGTATTTTCCCAAAAGTCTTGGGGATCATCAAGATCTTTTCTGGCAAAACTGAGACGAGCCTTTTTGTTCTTTTTGCTCAGCAGCGGTTTTCGTCTTGGAACTCTGCCATGCAAACCATTTTTGCCCAGTCTCTTTCTTATGGTGGAGTCATGAACACTCACCTTAACTGAGGCAGGTGAGGCCTGCAGTTCTTTGGATGTTGTTGCGGGGTCTTTTGTGACCTCCTGGATGAGTTGTCGCTGCGCTCTTGGGGTAATTTTGGTCGGCCGGCCACTCCTGGGAAGGTTCTCCACTGTTCCATGTTTTCGCCATTTGTAGATAATGGCTCTCACTGTGGTTTGCGGCAGTCCCAAAGCTTTAGAAATGGCATTATAACCTTTTCCAGACTGATAGATCTCAATTACTTTCTTTCTCATTTGTTTTTGAATTTCTTTGGATCTCAGCATGATGTCTAGCTTTGGAGGATCTTTTGGTCTATTTCACTTTGTCAGGCAGGTCCTATTTAAGTGAGTTCTTGATTGTGAACAGGTGTGGCAGTAATCAGGCCTGGGTGTGGCTAGAGAAATTGAACTCAGGTGTGATAAACCACAGTTAAGTTTAGTATACTTTTTCACACAGGGCCATGTAGTTTTGGATTTTGTTTTCCCTTAATAATAAAAACCTTCATTTAAAAACTGCATGATGTGTTTACTTGTGTTATCTTTGACTAATATTTAAATGTGTTTGATTATCTGAAACATTAAAGTATGAAAAACATGCAAAAAAATAAGAAATCAGGAAGGGGGCCAACACTTTTTCACACCACTGTATAGCCCTGTACACTTTTGTAGAATAAAATACCAGGGTTCATTAACCGCATTTATACCGTTATCAGGATTCCAGTAGTCTTATGCTGTGCAGTTGTAATTGCAGTGATTTTGTTTCATTTATTTAAACTTTCAGTTGCTTTCTTAAGTAAGCATTTTGTCCACTTGGTTCTGTTTTTTTTTTTGTTTTGCTTTGGAGATTACATTAATGTTCAGTAGTTGTAACTTAAACTCACCTCCAGGTGGCATACTTGTGCTTGTAACTGTCTGAAACAGCGAGTCAAACATTTACTACCCCAAACAAGGACTGCACCAAAAAAGTCATATTAAAATTGTGTATATTATTTGTGACCGCATTTGGCATTCCAAATGGCCAATCTAGTGAGAGGGAACAAATTTGTCCCAAGAATTATGAATTATTTCATCAAGCCTAACTCGAGCTATACTGTTGGGTGATTTTGTAATTCTTCCTCACTTTCTGTTAAGTAGTCCCTGATAACTATGGAATTTTTAAATATCCTCAAACAGGAAGATGTGAGTCCACATATTGGCCTTACAAGGATGTAAACACGAAGTAGTTGGAAAAAAGTGTGTGTTTGTGTAATATCTATATCTCCAGTAGGTGTCAGAAGAAGAAGAAAGGTTTTGAGTTTATCCAGCCATACTGTCTAAGCTGAACACAACAGAGAGGCAGAGATTATTCTTGGACTTTGACCAAATCAACTTTGTGTAAAGGCTGTACAGTATGTTGTCTTATCAGTCCCTTTTACTAATTCCAGTAGTAAAAAGAGATGCATCCTCAATTGTTTATACATTTAATACATATCTTTTGCTTGAGATAATGCATGAAGTTTGCTTCTTGTTTTATTTTAAAATGTGTTTGAATATAATTCACTTACACAAATTTCAATTATACCATATTCACTTGTACAGATTACATTTACACACTACAGGTATAAAAATGTACCTTGAAGAGTAGCACCCCAGCAAAAAGGAACTGTACAGTTTAGTATCATCACCATCTGGTTAGATTCTTGCCTTGGGCTTAGTCTTCCAGGGAAAGGCTGGGAGAGAATAGAAAAAACCCAACCTCCTGGGATACTCAAGGTAAACTAATTTGTTTTGGACTCCAGTTCCCTTCTGAAATCACCCCAACCTTTCTCCGGCCAGACTCTGCCCAAAGTCATCATAATGGCTAAGCTCACTGTCCTTTAGGTGACTTTTGAAAGCATGTAAAACTCAGGGCTGGCAAGTAAGTGCAGAGAAGCATGGTGGAGGACCGTTTGCCCTGTGGAGGTGGGATTTTGAGGTTTTGTAGGCCCAACAATTCCTCCATGGATTTGGAATGTCAAGGAATGTCATTGGGGAAGACATTTGAAAAAGAAAGCGGAAGAGGCAGAGAAGGATGGCTTTTGTCTGACGAAGGCAGGGATCCTAGGGCCAGTTGCAGGGGTCACAGGGTGATGTCTGTGCCACTTCCCTATGACCAGCAGCTCTTCCCCAAATTAAAGAGGTGAAACACAGATGAAGGGTTGCTCATGGGTAATGATACTGCACCTGAGTCACTGGCACCAGTAGAGGTGCAACCTGCAGCAATGCATCTCTATTATATCTATTACACCTTGTATTCTTTAGCAATACATTATGTAAGTGTACACATGGGTAGAAATTATGAATGATGATGGTTCTTGCTTCAACTATTACAGCTGTTATATTATAGAATGTGGTTGTGTTGAATGTTTTTCACCAAACACTGAGGAAAAATCCTAGTACCTGGAGATGTATTGATGCTTTTTGATGATGCAAACATGTGACTATTTGTGGCACTGCTGTTTCCGCTTTCCACTTCCACGCCAGATGCAGGTCTGTAGAGTCAGCACGTGTCTGTTCTGCCACACAGAGTTGGGGAGGGTACCCACGAGGGCCATCCTGGCAGATGCAGCTGAATATTCATCAGCTTGGTTGTGTATCTAAGTACTGATTAATTGGCTGGTGTACTGCTCAGTTAATTGAAGGAAACAAACGGAGTCAGAGTTTATAATTTTAATGAAGCTTTTGTTTATCTCAGGCTTTCTGTATTGTTAATTTGGCACTATGGCCAGCATCAGGTGCAGATTTGATTTTTGCATTGTCCATAGTTTATTCCAGCCTAACAACAACTGAGGGTCCCCTACCCTCCTTTTCCCAAACAGGAAATGGAAATCTGTCTGACTCTCTCTTGAGATTCTGGTTTGTATTTGTGTTAACCGCTAGCTGGGATTTGCCTTCTTTTCTATACTTGTGGTGGTTTCATGAATACTTGTGATGGACTCGCTTGTTCAACCGGTCAACAATTTATCCATACATGATCCAGCATGTCTTTTGAATGTGACTGAAATAGAAACCCACCATCACATGCTAATTTTCAGGCAGATTGTGAATTTGTTACCATGACGGCTCTTTTACTAAATCCCTTTGAATGTTTGTGTTTCGATTGAACTTGTTGTTAAACTAGTAAGCTTTAAGATGAATTCATCTGATCAGGGATTAAGTAGTAATGAAAACTACTACTTGGAAACCAACTGTTATCTGTCTGGAAGAATTTGATTTATTTTATTGTGATATATTATTGTGATCATTAGTTGTCTAAATTTGTTTAATTTTTTTATTGCTACAGTGTGAATAAAATGTTTATGTATATAAGAAATTTTGTACATGGTTTAAGCTAAAATCACTCTGCAGTAATGTGCATCAAGGAAATTTAGAGTTATCATAATTAAAATGATTTACTTGCACATATCTGACATGTTTCTTCGGTATAACCTGACCATCTCCTTCGTTTTTTTTCTCTCTTTCAGATAGCAGACGAGTTTGATACGGGTAGGTCAAATTCCTCCTCCATATCTGTTCTTGTACATGTGCACACAGATAAAAGACAAAAGCAGGTGGCTCTAATTATTGTGTGACGGGATTGCTGAGCTATTTTAATTCACTGAATGTTGCTTATGTGGAACATCACAAGTCATAGTTTTTACATCTCTCATATGGTCTGTCTCCTCTGAGTGTCTCACATGTGTATACACTTAGCGCAAGAGCTCGCAAGCTTCCAGTTATTGAGGCAGGACTTAGTTACAGTAAGGCTTTAAGGAGAGCATTTGTGGTTCTGTGATTATTGCACAGCACATCAGACAAAACACTAGCAGGAAGTTTCTTTAGAAGTGCGAGGAGTCTTACCTGTTTCATTCCCTGTCTTGTGTGGTTTTTTTTCCAATTTTGATTTGATTTTTCAATTTTGACGTCTAGCTCAGATGCAGATCATTACTGTGGCCAGGTTATAGCATGTCGACTGGAGCTGCTTCTTCCTGCCAGATCCAAATGGATGGTCCTGTTACAAATGGTTTAAATTAAGATGGCAGAGTGTGATATACTTGGGAGTGAAATGACTGCAAATGGAGAAAGCGATGTTGTCACACAGCTGTGGTAATGGAGAGCCAGCTATGCCGTTCTTTCCAGACCGATTTCAAATAAGATAGCTATCCACGCCACGCTCACCTAGTGCTGTAATAATCGCTTAATTAACAGCACGCATGTCCTGGAGTCTTCACCTATGTGAAGTACACACCCCACTTAGATTTATAACCTCCCCAGCTTAGGACACTAGTGTCCAACATGAAAGCGTTTAATGTCACAACGAAGGCAGATAATTACTTTAGAGACTGCGGTGTAACACCAGGTCCCTGAGGGGAGTGTGGATGCGGTCTAGCTGCCTTCTGGCCTCACGCTAACCTTCCCTTCATCAGCAGAAGGTTGGCGGAGGGATGCGGGCTGAGCCTCTCAACAGAGAAGTCCTTGGGGAGCTAAGCAAGCGTCCCTCTGAAAGCCTTGGCTCCATGCCAAGTGGGACTATTCCTTCAAACATACATGTGTTTGTGTGTGCTTAATCGAAAGTGCTTCACTAAACCGAGCAACATCAAGTTCTTACAAGTTTGAAGTTAGTGGGATGTTTTCTTCCACTGTAATGAAAATCTTTTCCTACTAACTTCTGGTATGCTTGATGTAGAAAGGTATTACGTCCTTTGCCAAGTTTTAGTTTTATTTATTTATTGATTGATTGATTTGAAGTCACTTTTTGTCACAAATCTGAACACACCTTACTACCTCAGCATTTGGCTTAAGTTTTGTTTAAGTCTACAGTGTCCTGTGTACCGACTACTGTCCTCAGGCACAGATAGCTAGTAAAGCACCAGCAAAAAGCAAAAACAAATATTCAGTGCTCTGAATGCCTGACCAGGCTGATCAGTGTGTGCCCTTGTGCTCCAAGTTCAGAGAGGTGTGCGAGTGCTAGTGCTGTTATCCTTCAGTATTTTTCTTTCCTTTAAAAACACATTTGACAAAAGGACAACAAAAAAACCTGTTTCTAAAAAGGTAGAGGAGAAGAAAGGCAATTGAGCAATAATGGCCTTTGGCAAAATAGCGGAGCATATGCTATGCTAGAGTGCCAGATTAAAGGAGGCTTTTGTTGAGGCTAGAGGCCCAGCCATCGATCCTTCTCTCACTCCCTCCATCCGGCATTTCAATGGACATCCCTCCAGAGAGCCACCGAGCCTCTCTAGCTCAACAATAGGCCTCTCCATTACACTGACAAACAAGGTTAGGACAAGGGGCTCTTCAAAGTACACCCAATTGTTGCGCTGAACTTTTTTTTTTTCGACGGTGTCTCCTCAGATCAGCTTTAACGGTCTTTGCAACTGTCCATTCTTTCGGGTTGATCTTGACCTCTTGTGACAGACAAAAGTCTTAAATGAACGATTAGGAATGTGATGTTTTGTTATGGTTGGTGGGGTTTTCTGGGTTACTGTGATCAAAGATCAGACATTCTTTCCTTTTTTTTCTCGTCACTTTTCAATGCAGCTTTCTATTCATACTACCTTTACATTTCTCCCAAACCTATTAAAAAAGAATCTTTAAGGTTTCTTTTGCACCTATTAGTCTGTTTATGCCATCCAAAAGCAATACTTTTGGTTGGTTTGTTCACGATGCTTGTAATTAAACTAGCAAAAAAAATTGTTGGCTGAGGAGTGTGTGTGTGTGGGGGGCTGAAAACGAAAACACAGGAAAAGCATTTTATTCGTGCTCAGAAATACAGCAGAATGGAAAACCACAGATCACAGAAATGTAGAGCAAAGATGATGATGATGATGATGATGATGATATAAAATAACTAGTTTAAAACATTCTGTGTACCTTTTTTATTTGTCCATCTGAATATCCAGAACTTAAACAGACCTGGTTAGCAGTATTTAAATGGCTCATATGTTTATATTTGTGATCACTGGATTGAGTGAAACCTGAATGACTGGAGCTCATCAGCAGACCTCACCACATACTTTTATACTAGATGTATTCTACCTCTGCAACTTTTTGCCTCTGCAATCTATTTTTAGGTTTGTTTTAGGTATGATCCCATCTTCTGAGTCACTCATAATAGTGATTCAGAAGATAATAGAGGCATAAAAAGTTTTATATGTAGCTATTTATGCCACTATTTGTGGTTCATTCTTCTGCAAGGAGGAATGCAATTTTTTTTCTTTCTCTTTTTTTTTTTTTCTTCGGTCTTTGTGTTTTACTTCTGTATTTTCTGCTCATGTAGTGGGACCTGGTATCCAGCAGCTCAAGAGAACATTCAAGTATTTCAAAGATTACAGACAGGTGAGCCGAATCTTCCCGTCTCCTTTACATGCAACACAATTATTTGAGTTCAAATAAGATGACAATTCTGATTCTGTTTGCTGCAGATGATCATTGAACCCACAAGTCCGAAGCTTCTCCCCGACCCACTGAAAGAACCATATTACCAGCCTCCATACACTCTGGTGCTAGAACTCACTGATGTTCTCCTTCATCCCGAATGGTCGGTACGTCCTTTCCACCTTTTAATATCTCCAGTGACATGACCAGCACATTCTGGGCTGAATTTGTTCATTTTGCCTTTTGTTCCTTACAGATCTGTTCAGTCTGTATTATTTTTCTGCTTTTTGTAGACACACTGTTAATAGCATGGTCATGGCAAGTGATTGTGATCTTGTATTTTTTCTAAAAGAGTAAAATTAGTTGATCTCAATCCCCAGATTTTACATTAGACAAATCTGTGTAGTGCCATAAAAGTAGACCTCTGGAAGACTAGCCTGTACCTGCTGCCGTGCAGCTGGTGTAAAAATATGCAGAATGTTTGAGGACACTAAGCAGTACGATTCTGTTAGTGTAGCTTTTCATGCCTGCTGAGTTAATTACATTAGCAATCGTTTTACTCAGTTTCTGATATTTCTCATTTCCCCTTATACCACATAGTCTGTTATACCACATGTATATCATACAGTTTGTGCTGTTGCAAAGGTTTTGGCCAAAAACTTCATCCAAACCACACTTTATCTATTTATTTGTTTTTTTAAACAATGAACAGCTGTTAATACATTCACATGTGGAACACTTTTGTGGTACTAAAATGAACTTTTCAATGTTTTGTGTGTGTGTAGTTGGCAACAGGCTGGCGTTTTAAGAAGCGCCCAGGCATCGAATACCTGTTCCAGCAACTAGCGCCACTTTATGAGATTGTCATCTTCACATCAGAAACTGGCATGGTGAGTAGCATGAAGCAAAGGAGCATCGTGATGTTCTTCATCAGCGGATAAAATGTTTATCCGCATCAGGGAGGGCAACGCAATAACCATGGAATACCATGATTCAGGTTAAACGTGTTCATGCAGCCCTATTTAAGATTGTTTGAAGTGATTAGGGCTGAGTTTCTAATGTTTTATTTATTTTTTTTTGTCTCCATATCTGTGCAAAAGTTTTGCAAAAGTAACGTTGCTTTAATTCCATTGTAGCCCCAACACGCATGTACAATACATACTGCTTTGTCCTTGTGTTTGTTGCATTTGCTGTGTTATCAGTCGCTCTTGTTTACATGATCACCCACCATGCGACCGGACTTGTTGTGGGTTTTGTGTAGGCTTTTATAGTGGGCACACGCCTTTATTATGTCAACATTGATATGCTAATGAGGCATACACACAGTCTGTTGTGGTCTGTCCATGTATGTTGTGGCGTATCTGGTCACACTGACGACCTCTACAGTACAGCCTCTGCTGAATATGGTGCCCAACAAACTCGTCAGATTTTAATTCCATGCTAAGATTTAAAGACAGTAAAGAAACTAGACAATTAAATTGGACTGACTAAAATGCTTTTGGCATGCTGCTATTGGAAGTACAATCTGACTCATTGTATCATATTTACTCAGTGTGCAACGTCAAATCATATGGCATGTTGTATTCTTAAGAATTCTTAACGAAATCTTGAGTCAGATCGGGTACTGATGCTTCAACAGAAAATTCTCAGGTTTTGGTAGTTTGCAGTTCTTAGAATTGTAGAGTTAGAGTACTTCCTGCACATTTAGTTTTTGTTTTCATTTATGTAACATATTACAAACAAATTAGCTCATTACAAGGCTTCAATTAATGAGCTTAAGGTCCTAAATTGGTCTGTCTGCGTGCCTGTCTTGCGTGCCTGTCTTGCGTGCCTGTTTGTCTTTCTGTCTGTCTGTTTCTAGCTGTGTGTATGAAACCCAAGTGACACCTGAGTGTTAATCATGAATCTGTGTATCTGTCCAGACGGCGTACCCACTGATTGACAGCATAGACCCACAGGGCTTTGTCATGTATCGTCTTTTCCGGGATGCCACACGCTACATGGAGGGCCATCATGTCAAGGTAAACTTCATGAGTTAATTTGCTTCCTTGAGTTGTTCTCAGTTTCTTTGTGCGTGTTTGTCTGTTTTCTTCTGCTATCCTATTCCAGTAATGAAGCTGACAGTGTAACGGCCTTTTGCCAAACTTCAAATTAATGGAACTATTTTTAAACTATTGTTGCTTTCTGTTTCAGTCCTCACTCTGTCTTTGTCTTTATCTAAACAGAAAGATCTGGCTTGCAAACATTGCAGTTGCTTCCGTTAAGCCTCTCTACACTCTCTATACTGTACTAGCATATTTATCACACGTTATCAGTGCTATCAGGACCTCTCCTCCACAGTGACCCAGGTGGCATAATGCTGCAGTGCCTCCTTGTTTCTTCCCTGTGCTGCCCTTCTGCTCCTCCATTGATTTTTTTTCTTTTCCCCATGCTATGCCACTCTTTTTTTTTTTTTTTTTTCTTTTTTTCTTTTTTTTTCTCTTCTGTACGTAGCCCAGGACAATAGCAGTTTCTTACGGTCCTCTCCTCACCCTCTTTTTGTGCTTCGTTAACCTTCTGTCCCTCTCAGCTACTTTGTTAGGTCTTTGTTACTGAAGCCACGTTCTCTGTGTGCCAGTGTAAGGGTAGATAGTGTTACTGCACGGAATGGAGACAGTGATTAAACAGTCCGAAAGAATAGAGTTGTAGATCATTTCACAGACACTAGGAACATCTCAGCAATGTAAATCTAATGTCTAGATATTATTTCTTTCTTTCGATGTTAATTACACTGAACAAAATAGTTCCTCTAAGGCTAAGAACTAATTAATGCAGGTAGCAAGTCACTGTATCAGTATCTATTGCTCAACAGGAATATTTGAAGAAGAAAAAAAAAAAAAACATGAAATGCCAACACGTGCACTATCCTGTCCATACTGAATGTAGCCCTAAACTGCTAAGCGATTTTGTGGAATGAAATGTGGGTGTTATATCTGCGTGCAGATATGCTGGTTCTGTAAACATACATCAAAATTTTAGTTCTGAACCAGTTTTTTGCTTTTGCTTGTTGGAACCTGTAAGTGCATGTGTGAGCAATGGGATAGTGTGTGTGCACACGCACACATATGCACTCTTGGCGGTCACATTTCACTAGTGAAGCACTGGCCTTGCAACCTTGCCTCATATTCAGCCACTCGCTCCCTCATTCACCTCCTGCACTGACTGCATCCTTTCCCCTCGCCACCTCCCCCATGTCCCCTGCCCTCCGCCCTCACCTCCCATCTGGCATACTGAAAGGCGGGAGGCATCAGACTTGAAGTGTGTGTGGGTCCGGATTTGATTACCGCACAGTGCATACATTTATGAATGTTTGGTCCTCCTGTTGACATTTGCATAATCACCATGAACAACTTTCAACTTTTATTTGAAAACTATATAGCACCTAA
Source organism: Hemibagrus guttatus (assembly GCA_033459395.1). Classification (NCBI taxonomy): domain Eukaryota; kingdom Metazoa; phylum Chordata; class Actinopteri; order Siluriformes; family Bagridae; genus Hemibagrus; species Hemibagrus guttatus. The sequence goes on from JAUCMX010000011.1 coordinate 9,853,545, forward strand.
ATAGGTTCATTTGTGTTTTGAGATTATATTGCAACACTTTGGCATACTTGTGATTTTCCACACACAAGAAATGTTCCTAAACTGAAGAGAAAAGAATAAAAACTCACCAGTGTTTAAATTCAGCTCAGGGTTAAGCGTAGACACGTTGTTTAGCTACAGGTATACATAAAACATTGCAAGTACTTAACAAAGCGAAGTCTGTGTGTGGACATGACACCAGTGGATGATCAACACCACTCTGACTTCTGGCATGCTCCCAGTAACAGAGCCACACTGGGGACACAGAGATTGGATTGGCAGGTGTTGAGCGTTGTGTGTGAGAGGCACGCGTCCTCTTACACTTCACCTGGGGGGATTAGAGCTTGTCTGATGCAGCAACCTAATACTCATACACTGCTCCCTGTTAACACAGCTCTACTAACAAAACACACACTGAGGTATTAAGACACTGCAGACTCTATGGTACAGCGTTGCTAATCACCAATACCTTAAATACTTCTTAGTACTACTAAATACTTCTGCTCATCCTGTGGGCTCCTGGAAGGGCAAACACATAAATCAGCGTGAAGCGTGCCGCGTGTGCATATAGGTCTACAGGGGTTTCTTTTTTGGGCTGGCTCATTCAATATTTACCCATCTCTCCTATCTCTCTCTCTCTTTTGCTCTCTCTCTCTCATCTATCGGTCACTCTCCTTCTCTTTTCCCCCTCGCTTTTCCCCGTGTTCAGCCCCTCAGGGGGATACAGATGACCTCAGTGATAGGGAGAGTATAGCGTCCCTGTCCATCTGCTCCTGGGGCCCACAACTGAGACAGCTGCCACAGAGAAAATGTGTATGTTATGCGTGTGGGAGACAGAGAGACACTGCAGGGGTCAATGAGTGGGTGTTAACAGTTTACAGCTCTTTACACATGCATAGGTGTGATTATGGTTTATGTCAGTTTTATTATAGTGATCTGGGGGTTTGTTTTTGTTTGTAAAGGTCACATTAGGGCTGCATGCAGCAGTATACAGTATATCATGATGAATGATGCCACTTTTCTGAGATGTCGTAGTATCAGCAGTACTGTACAACCCTGAGCACTGGAGTAATGTTATTTTTAAAGCTTCTTTGAAGGGGCATTGGAGGAATAAAAGCTGCAACCTACATTTAATGGGAAGCAGGTCCACGATCCTGTTGCAGTTAGACTCATGTACAGTTGAAGGCACTGATAAAACGCTAAACGTTTGCAAATGTTTTGTAAACTTGCTGAGCTGCATGCAGCCCATGAGACATTATGTCTCTGTTTATCTGTTGTTCAATTCACACTACAGAAATGTTTTGAAATGCTCAAAGGTTGCCAGATATGAAATTTGGATTTTTTCAGTGTTCAATTCGGGTAAATGATTTTGAAAGGGCATCAGGATTTGAAATTAGTTAAAAAACAAACAAAAGCAAAAGCATCCCATAATCTTCCCATAATGCCTTCTGTGACTCTGCTTTCAGTCTAGTCAGATTATGCTTAAAGCCACAAAATCTGGCAACCCTGATACTGAGGAAACCCTGAGGCTTTCTTGGTTGCTGGAGCCATCCACTTCTAGCCAACAACTTAATTCATTCCAACTCTGTAAAATGCAGAAACAGGCACAGTTCTGGTGAACACAGAACGTAGATATGAAACGTAGCTGATGCAATCTGTCTTTACTCAGAGCCTATAAGAAATAAACAAGCACAATGACCCAGAGCTTACTTTATATTCACATTCCACAATATCGGAAATGGTGTTTACTAAATACAGAAATGTGATAATACCACCATGACGCATCTAGTTTTCAAAAGACGTCCATTCATTCCACATTAAACTGTCTGCAAAAAATGTGTCATAGAAGGGGATGCACACAATGCACACAAAAAAGCCTTTGGCTGAAAATACTTGTGTAGTGTAAGGCAGAAAGTTAAAAATATCTTTGAATGTTGCCTAGCCAAAATGTGCATTTCTATTCTTTTATTTTTTGTTTTTTCCTTTTTTTCCAAAAAATTAAAAAAACAAGCACTTTTTTTATTTTATTTTTTTAGTCCCAAATTTTCAATCTGGTCTGAGATTTTTAGGCCTCGGTGTAGTGTATTACAGATGGCACCCTGAGAAACTGAAGCAGTTCTCAATAACAATTCAGTTTCCCCCCTGCTGTGCTTAATGCTATATTTTTTTTAAATAGAATTAAAGGTTCTGAAAATTCTATTTGACCTAGAGTTTCTTTATTGTCCTCCGTTTTATTGCTGCTGTTGGTGATTATTTTGTAAATAAATATACATGATGAGTTGTGAACATTGCATTTAATCCTTGATTTGGCTTTGGAAAAAAATAGAGCATGAAACTGTATTTAAATCGTTCTCATTCATACTTTTTTCTCATTTTACTTTTTTTTCTTTTTTTCCTCTCAGGACGTGTCTTGTCTGAACAGAGACACCTCGAAAGTAATTATAGTGGACTGCAAGCGAGAGGCCTTCAGCCTGCAGCCCTTCAATGGTATGGCACTGCGCAAGTGGGACGGCAACTCGGAGGACCGCACACTTTATGACTTGGCTGCCTTTCTTAAAAGTAAGTATGTGGAATACTTGCTGATGGGTTTGTAAGAAAACACATGCACGCACACACACACACACACATGCATACATACCCACACAGTCCTAATGATTCTTTGTCCTGTACAGCAATTGCCATGAATGGTGTGGAGGATGTGCGTACCGTACTGGAAAACTACGCCCATGAGGAAGACCCCATTGAGGCCTTTAAAAGGAGACAAGCACAGCTTGCACTGGTACGCTGAACACTTTTCCTCTTGTAACCTTGTCTTGTAAAGCCTGTAGAGTTAAAATACAAAAAGGAAACACTTGTCTGTTATATAGTTATTTTCGTCTTGATTACATCAATATAGCATCCAAAATGGAAAAAATGACCTCTGCCAGTATGAGTTGAATAGACAAGCTGGCACTTTACACATACGCACACACACTCTGATTATAGTCTAGGGACCGAGGCAGCACCTGATGTGTCATTTGTAGCTGGGAGCAGACCTAAAATGCCTGACTTTCTCATGCAATATAGATCACAGAGCTTGTGTCATTTGAAGGCTACTAAAGAGCTCATTTAATGTTTTTATCAAGGCACTTTGTCAGTCATTTCTGAATCTGGATCTATAAGTGCAGGCAGTTTAGTGCACCCTCTTTATATTTTGAACTCTATAGCCAAGCTTTGAACCCATTTGCCTGGCTTTTATTACTCTGTTTAGCTGGAAAGTACTTACTAAAAAAATTGACGCTTGAATCACTTAAATTCAAAGCTTGGCTGTTGTATAGTTCCATACATATTTTAATACACATCGTAATATACATGAGGAATAAAAGAACAGGACACAAAGAAAAGACAGGCTGGTGTGTTGTAACCACCTGATGTACATTATTTTCCTGTGACACCGTTATTTCTGTTAACACTGAGCTTTGTCCAGTCTGCTGTTATAAAAACTTAATCAACACCCACTGACCAATCAGAACTGAGAATGCAACAGCAATAATTTTATATCCATTACTTTTTTTTAATAGCTGAAATTGAAATACTTTGAATTTCAAAGGCTGATCTGGTGATCTGATCTGGACATCTCATTACTCCAAGAGTGTTCCTAATATGATTTTGTCCCTCGATCTTCCTCATCAGTATTTTGATATGCCTTGTTTTTGTGTGTAGGAGGAGGAGCAGAGGCTGGCAGATATTTCTCATCAGAAGAAGCAGGGCTTATCTTTAGGCTCCATTGCAGGCCGTTTCTGGTCCCGCAAGCAGCAGTGAAGGTTGTCCTCTCTGAAGGCGGGCAGTTCTGGGCCACCCTGGGCAGTGACTGGTCAGTGGGGAAAAGCCACAGTCACTGGGCAGGCGGTACTCCTGGCTGCATTGGAGAGAGAATAAAGGGGGAGAAACATCCAGTTCCTTCCACTGAACTCTTTCCGCCATGGTGTGGGAGAGGAGTCGGGAACTCCAAAAAGACATTTAGTACCTGGTTGCCGGTGAAGGCATTCTCTGGACTGATCACAGCCTACAGCACGCCTCCCTCTGATCTCAGTTGTCGTGTTTGTGTCTAAAAATTCGTTCCGAAGGTCTATATACCTGGACCAATTTTTCTCCACTCCTTAGCTCATTTATTATCATCAGCCACACCGTGTATTGTACACAATCGGAGCACTTGATGGGGTGCGGCCATCGATTTACCTAAGGAGTAATGTACTGGAGTTACGTACTCTTGCTGCTGTAAGGACCGCGTCTGTGTCAGCACGCCAGATTGTAGTTCATATTAATTGAAGTCACATCCAATGATGACATTTACCGGGTGCCATTTCTGTTTATAACTGCTATGGTACATTACATCTAAAGTGCTTGTGTAATGCATTTAATGTGAACCGCTTAAATGACTTTCAATAAACAAAATGTTTGACTTTCTATAATCAGAGGTATTTTTTCCACACTTCACTAATTTCACTCATGCTGTTAATGATTAACATGCAGTAGACCTGAACAACACTGGACAAATGCAACTTTCAAAGAGATCATGCTAGTTTTGTGGATGAATGAGCGCAAGGAAAACAATTCTACATTTTTTATCCATGTTTCTTGTCATTTTTATCTGTATCCCTGAAAACAATTTTGTGTAATTGTATCCTTGAAAGTTTATCCATGTACACAATTCAGTAACCTTCCTCAGGTTTGTAAATAGTCAGCAGCATCTGATTTCATTTGTCATTTGATAACACTGGCTCTGATTTTACAGCAAAACTGCTTGTTAAATGTTCATGGCTTAATAAAGCTTGGCAAGGTAAACATTTCATGACCTCGGTATTATAAGGCTCTATCTGGAATTTAGGTTTAAAATTAGTTTTTTTGTGAACCTGGGGATATTTTATTCTCCTGTGGTCAAATGTGGAAAAACAGGTTTTGTATCCAAACTTGTGGATGGATAGCCCTAGGCTCACAGAAACTGGACCGTTAAAGCCTGAAAAAAAGACTGATATTTTTCCATTCTTCAAATGACCATTTTTGGATAGCTCGTCTCCATTGTAGCCTCAAATTCTTCTTTGACAGGATTGTATTTTGATGTGGTGATCTGCTGTTTGAGCTTCAGGAGCAAGAATCAGTGTGTTGTGTGTTCTGAGATGCATTTTTGTGAGAGTGGTCTTTCGAGTTACTGTAGACTTCCTGTAACCAATCTGACAATTGCTCTTCTTACCTCTCATCAAAAACACATTTTTGCACACAGAACTGCTGCTCAATTAATGTTTGTCACTCTAATGACTGTGTGTAAGTCCCAGGAGATCAGCAGTTTCTGAAATTCTTAAACCAGCCCATTTTGCGCCAACAGCCAACCAGGCATTGAGTGATCTCACATTTTTCCCCATTCTGATGTTTGGTGTAAACATTAACGGACGCTCTTGACCTGTATCTGCATGACTTTTGTCCATTGTGCTGCTGCCAGGTGATTGAATGAATGGAAAAACTGCATGAATGGGTGTGTGAGTAGTAAAAACCGGTGTAGCAGCTACCATACTCGCTTATTTTACACAGTAGTCACAGGTTGGTACATTAGAAGTTCTTCAATGCAACAGAAACCGAATATACATCAGACAAAGAAATGACTAGTCTATAATTATAATGGTAGGTTTATTTGAACAGTGAGCGACAGAATAATGACAATTGATTTGCATTTTAATGAGTGAAATAAGTGAAATATTTGACCCCTTCACAAAACATGACTTGGTGCTTGGTGGCAAAACCCTTGTTGGCAATCACAGAGGCCAGACATTTCGTGTAGTTGGTCACCAGGTTTGCACACATCTCAGGAGGGATTTTTTCCTACTCCTCTTTGCACATCCTCTCCAAGTCATTAAGGTTTCGAGGCTGACGTTTGGCAACTTGAACCTTCAGCTCCCTCCACAGATTTTCTATGGGATTAAGGTCTGGAGACTGGCTAGGCCACTCCAGGACCTTAATGTGCTGCTTCTTGAGCCACTCCTTTGTTACCCATCCACGTCCCATTTTAATGCCCTGGCTGAGGCATTATCTGACCACAACACTCACCCAGTTCTCCTCTGAATCATTCAGATGTTCATTGGCAAACTTCAGACGGGCCTGTACATGTGCTTTCCTTGCAGGCGCTGCAGGATTTCAGTCCTTCACGGCATAGTGTGTTACCAATTGTTTTCTTGGTGACTATGGTCCCAGCTGCCTTGAGATCATTGACAAGATCCTCCTGTGTAGTTCTGGGCTGATTCCTCACCGTTCTCATGATCATTGAAACACCACGAGTAGAGATCTTACATGGAGCCCCAGACCGGGGGAGATTGACAGTTATTTTGTGTTTCTTCCATTTGCGAATAATCACACCAACTGTTGTCACCTTCTCACCAAGTTGCTTGGCGATGGTCTTGTAGCCCATTCCAGCCTTGTGTAGGTCTACAGTCTTGTCTCTGACATCCTTGGACAGCTCTTTGGTCTTGGCCATGGTGGAGAGTTTGGAATCTGATTGATTGATTGCTTCTGTGGACAGGTGTCTTTTATACAGGTAACCTGTTAAAGCCTATAAAAGACACCTGGGAGCCAGAAATCTTGCTGATTGATAGGGGATCCAATACTTACTTCACTCATTAAAATGCAAATCAGTGAATAACTTTTCTGAAATGTGTTTTTCGGGATTTTTTTTGTTGTTATTCTGTCTCTCACTGTTAAAATAAACCTGCCATTAAAATTATAGACTGATCATTTCTTTGTCAGTGGGCAAACGTACAAAATCAGCAGGGGATCAAATCATTTTTTCCCTCACTGTATATACATTCATTCATTGTCTACCGTTTATCCGATCTATACTCTCCGTTTATCCGTTTATACTCTCGGGTCATGGGGAGCCTGTGCCTATCTCAGACGTCATTGGGCATCAAGGCAGGATACACCCTGGACGGAGTGCCAACCCATCGCAGGGCACACACACACTCTCATTCACTGACGCAATCACACACTATGGACAATTTAGAGATGCCAATCAACCTACAATGCATGTCTTTGGCGAGGAAACCGGAGTACCTGGAGGAAACCCCGAGGCACGGGGAGAACATGCAAGCTCCACACACAGCGGAGGCGGGAATCGAACCCCCAACCCTGTTTGCGTTTGCCTCACACCTCCAGGTGTGCTAACCACCAAGCCACCATGCCCCAACAGCTAACAGCCCACCCACGTATATACATGTATATACTTGAAATGAATTTTAGATCTTATTTTAGAAAAATACAATAAGGAAAATAAACTTAAAAGTAAATGGAATATATGATTGTAATGTGGTCTTCGAAGTGTCAAATCCTCTGTGCTGAGCTTATCTTTTATAAATAAGTTTTATTAGTTACTTAATGAGATAAGGTCATAAATGTCTATATGTTTTACATTTTAATTGATCTCATGTATTTCAATCAATTCTTGAGCTGTAAATTTTTAATATGTCCCATATGCCTCACTTACTCAGAAAGAAACAAAAAATATTGAAGTCATGATTTGCTGACTTCAGACATTTTTATGAGGTGCTGAAACAGCTCAAAGGGGATGCTCTTGAGCTTGATAATAATCAGTGTTCGGTAAGTCAAGTCTGGTGTACAATTTTGGAATGTTGAAACAGGAATTCGGTGTTGAGTAAACATGGGAACAGAACTGAAGAAGGTTTTTTGCCCTAATGTTATGTGCTGGTTTAATAAATAAATTTTAAATATCAAACAAATCCTATATGGAGATGTGATGAACAAGGACTGAGTAGCTTTAGAATTTCAGAGATCTTTAAAAGGAAAGAGATTGATGTGAAGATTAAAGTACCTTCTTCCTTGGAATGAGTGGGTGGTTTAAGATATTTGGAAATGCATAATTCTTGCTTATTTTCGTTTGGCAGCATGATGCTGCTTCTCTCACAGATTTGATCCAGATTGCTTGGTTCCTGAGAAATGTTATAACTTCTCCTAATATGGAAGAACATGTAAGGAATAGTAAGGCTTATTCAAGAATTAAAATCAGATGCAGGTAGCACTGAGGTTATAATTAGGATAAAAAAAAAATATGTAAAAAATGTTCGCTTCTATTTATGTAAAGATGAAATCCTTGTCACGGTCGTGGTGAGGCTGGAACCTGTCCTGATGCTGGAAACACTAGATGGGATTCTATCCTGAATATGATGTGAGTCCATCACAGGATGGACCATGCTCACACACACACACACACACACACACACTTTCAGTTAACAAATAATACAATTACCAATTACATTTATTATGCTCTTCTTCAAAGACTTTCTTTAACTTAAAGTAGTCTCACTGGCATCTCAGAATGTGATTAACACTGGACTCATACCATTTGCCTGCACTCTCAATAACCTCTGCTCTTCTACCCCACTTGACACCTTGCTGATAGACAGCTTGACATCTGCACAACAAGTATGTCGCTGATGACTTGACGGAGAATTAAGAAACACGTGACGTGTGATTTATAAATCCTTATCCACACATTTTAAGTGAAACCATTTTGACGAGCAGCATGGTGTTGCAGCAGGTAGCGTTGCCACCTCACAGTTTTGGTGTTTTGGGTTCAAACCTGAGTTCAGGTTGCCATCTGTACATGTAGAGTTTCACGTGTTCTCACTCTCTCTGTGTTTTCTGGTTCCAGGTTTTCTCCAGTCTTACAAAAACATGCTGGTATTTGAATTGGTGATAGTCCTATACCAGGTGCGAATTTGTGTGTGTGTGGAAATATATATAATATTCACGCATGATGATCATTTTCATAGTGTTTCCCCGAGATAAGGAATACACTAAGATCCTGATCAGGATAAACCACTTACTGAAAATGCATGAATGACTGTTCTGACACTCATATGTCAAACTCTGGACATTTCCAACAGATCACTTTTGCTTTTACTCAAAAACTGCTTCAGGTAAAGCAGATTCACCTGTGATCATATTCAAAGAGGACAAAGAGTCAATCAGGTCCAGACTCACAAAGGCTGCATTACAGCATAAAGGGGCGGGGAAATATTGCAAGCATTTTTCTCTATTTTATTGCGTTCATTGAAGCTCTATGGTTCAGAATAAATGTCAGCCAAAAATATATAAACTATGCCTTGTTGTCCTCTCAACTTAGGTGTGTGTGTGTGTATTTTCAGTTCAACTTGAGTCTATACGGCTGGATATCATTTTGAGTGTAAACTCATCATTATACAATATTTACATACAGTAATTCAATAAAACCTGGTCAGATTTGCAATAATAATTGCAATAATAACAATGTTATCAAACTCTTAAACACCATATAGACCAGTAGCAGGAAATTCTATGCAGAATCATAAAGCAATTCATAAAGCAATCTAACAAATTTTGGTATACTCCCTGATAGATCTATTCAGATTCATTTATAAAGCTAATCACCACCTTATATGAGCTGATCAATTTCAAGGCACCTTTTAAGTGCACTGACCATTTGCTAGTTAAATCCATGACTACGCTATACCAACCAACCAAAATCATGGCTGTATTTCTTTGTCATAAGCAGATATTGATACAGGTCAGTTTTGTATATAGGGTATAAATCCCATATCTTGATCTGATTAATAATGTGCTGGTTGCTGTGTATATTTATTTATTTATTTATTTATTTCTTGGTGTGTGCCATGCAACCTTAGTGAAAAGGTCATGAGAGGTCTCTCTCAGCTGGTCATGCTTGTTTTAGATCTCTTTATGCACTATGGTGCTGGTCACTGAATGTCTAGGTGTTAGGGCTAACTTTTGCTTTTAGAGCTGGACAGACGGCCACGTGCCTCAGTGCCCTAGGGCAGAGTTCAGGCGCGTGCAAAAACACCACTATAACTAAGCACATTTTTTTAGTACCTTTTTTATTCCTGTTTTCTTTTAAATGCGTTTGCGATGTTATATCATCAGTTGCTTTGAGTGCAGTATTTTGCATACTACGTTGTATATATTTAGCTACACATAATGGAGGAGCAGAAATGAAGCACACAGCTAAAACCGGTGTTAATGTCACTGTACGCATGCATGCAATAAGGTGCATGAGTTGGTTTGGTCTGCATTATATCTTTTTTTTTTTTTTTTTTTTTTGCATTTCACTAAGCGTGCTTTAATAACTGCTCAGCCTGCAGGCTACGATTTTCCACAACAATTGCTAACCAAACTGCAGGACAAAGCTGTGAACAAAAGCCATGCGCCAGAGTGACACTTCAGATCCCCGTGCACGTACAGGAGGAGGGAGGGTGTGTGTGTGTGTGTATGTGTGTGTGTGTGTGTGTGGGAACCAGCCATGCCCGAGCGTCAGGTGTCGTACCTGACACCTCCACAGATTCACATATGTGGACACACCGTGCCTTCTGCCACTGCTTCACACCTTCCCAAAAGTCGGAGTGTGCCTTTCCGTCTATTCTGATCTCCTCCTCCTCCTCCTCCTCCTCCTCACACCCGAGGAGACACAACGCCGCCCTGGCCCCAAGCGTTGGTTCTTACACCGCTGGACACGTGGATGATTTTTTTTTTTATAAGCAGAGAGAAAACTAATATTCGTGCATGCTCAAATTTCCTCTGTGTGTCTATCCCTCTATATACAACACTTCCTGTGGATGCTAGTCGGTATCTCGGAGGGATGTCTTGCGTTTTATCGATCAGAGGAGATTACTGATCAATTATATATGCGTCTGCAAACATCACACGTGCGTCGCGTGCGCTTTCCATTGACACCAGATGGACATCGATTTGTTTAATTAATACGTTCCCTCGGTCACGTGACCCCTCGCTTTCCTGCGCTTATAGATCTGCACCAATACCAAAAATGAGCTCTATAATAAATAAAGCCATATACTATCGTTGCTTCTTCCATCCGGAAAAATAGATCAGCGTTATCTACAGCCTCCTATCTATAACCTTAACTGGTTTTTGCTAAAGATCTCATGTTAAACAAAAATGCCGTTCGATATAACTAATAATCACTTTATTAAAAGTTCACTAATATTTAGCTCATCGTGGGATATGAGCCCGATTTTTCTGTTTATGAGCTGAAACAGAAAACCAGGTCCGGTTCATCCTCATGATGAATAAAAACCCTTCGTGACGCAGGCGAAGCGTGCCAGCGGAGGCACGCGCTGCACTCGTTAGCATGACAACAGGAAGCCGCTAGAGAGGAGCAACAGTTTATTGTCCTTCTCTGTTCATTCTCCATCACATAATCTGTTTATTATTATTATTTTTACCGCCAGAGAAATGACTTTTATCTGCATGTTGAAATGCATATTTATATATTTAAGAAGCCTAGACCTATTCACTAGGTCCAGAGGCAATATCCCGGACCTGCACATTCAACCCGAATCCTGGCTAGACCTAGACCTATATCTCATTCACTAGATCCAGAGGCAATATCCCGGACCTGCACATTCAACCCGAATCCTGGCTAGACCTAGACCTATATCTCATTCACTAGGTCCAGAGGCAATATCCCGGACCTGCACATTCAACCCGAATCCTGGCTAGACCTAGACCTATATCTCATTCACTAGGTCCAGAGGCAATATCCCGGACCTGCACATTCAACCCGAATCCTGGCTAGACCTAGACCTATATCTCATTCACTAGGTCCAGAGGCAATATCCCGGACCTGCACATTCAACCCGAATCCTGGCTAGACCTAGACCTATATCTCATTCACTAGGTCCAGAGGCAATATCCCGGACCTGCACATTCAACCCGAATCCTGGCTAGACCTAGACCTATATCTCATTCACTAGGTCCAGAGGCAATATCCCGGACCTGCACATTCAACCCGAATCCTGGCTAGACCTAGACCTATATCTCATTCACTAGATCCAGAGGCAATATCCCGGACCTGCACATTCAACCCGAATCCTGGCTAGACCTAGACCTATATCTCATTCACTAGGTCCAGAGGCAATATCCCGGACCTGCACATTCAACCCGAATCCTGGCTAGACCTAGACCTATATCTCATTCACTAGGTCCAGAGGCAATATCCCGGACCTGCACATTCAACCCGAATCCTGGCTAGACCTAGACCTATATCTCATTCACTAGGTCCAGAGGCAATATCCCGGACCTGCACATTCAGCCCGAATCCTGGCTAGACCTAGACCTATATCTCATTCACTAGATCCAGAGGCAATATCCCGGACCTGCACATTCAGCCCGAATCCTGGCTAGACCTAGACCTATATCTCATTCACTAGGTCCAGAGGCAATATCCCGGACCTGCACATTCAACCCGAATCCTGGCTAGACCTAGACCTATATCTCATTCACTAGATCCAGAGGCAATATCCCGGACCTGCACATTCAGCCCGAATACCCGGCTAGACCTAGACCTATATCTCATTCACTAGATCCAGAGGCAATATCCCGGACCTGCACATTCAGCCCGAATCCTGGCTAGACCTAGACCTATATCTCATTCACTAGGTCCAGAGGCAATATCCCGGACCTGCACATTCAGCCCGAATCCTGGCTAGACCTAGACCTATATCTCATTCACTAGATCCAGAGGCAATATCCCGGACCTGCACATTCAGCCCGAATCCTGGCTAGACCTAGACCTATATCTCATTCACTAGATCCAGAGGCAATATCCCGGACCTGCACATTCAGCCCGAATCCTGGCTAGACCTAGACCTATATCTCATTCACTAGGTCCAGAGGCAATATCCCGGACCTGCACATTCAGCCCAAATCCTGGCTAGACCTAGACCTATATCTCATTCACTAGATCCAGAGGCAATATCCCGGACCTGCACATTCAGCCCGAATCCTGGCTAGACCTAGACCTATATCTCATTCACTAGGTCCAGAGGCAATATCCCGGACCTGCACATTCAGCCCAAATCCTGGCTGCCAAAAAGTGAGGCTTGTAGATCTCCTGCTCTCATATTTCTGCAGAACAAGTCTGTTCACCTGGCGTGAGTGTAGTGTAATCGAGTGCCAGGGAGTACAACGGTCAGTGAACACGGCATATGGGTGGCACACACACACACACACACACACACACACACACACACACACACACACACAAGGGACAGAATGGGCGAGCGTTTTTATCCAACCTGATTAGGCACTGATTATTTAGCTGATTTGAAATGATGAACCCTTAGGTCAACCTCAGACGGTTGAGAGTGGTTTAATTACCCCACTAGAGCTTATTTTTACATCCCGAGCCACGCATTAATGGCTCTCTGAGACTAATTGGGACGAAGGTGTTCATTACGGGAGAATTGGTGACGAGGTGGCGCGTGTGAGACAGTCTCACCAGGTGCTGTTTTAGCATACAGCTGTGGTCAGTACAGTACCCCTACACACACACACACACACACACACACACACACACACACACACACACACACACACACACACACACAACACAACACAATTCACAAAAGCAATTATGTGTAATTTTCAGCCCCCTGAGGCCCACGAGTGAAGCCCAGAGAACAAAAGATGCCCCCGGATCTTAAAGGCACAATAAGCGGCGCGCCGGTTTAACGACTCACACGCGTCCGGACAATGACACACGTAGAGCTGAATTAAAAAGGGCGAGTGTGAACAACCTCTGCAACCCTCCCCGAGGGAAAGAGCCCAAAAACATACATATGAAAAAACCCGGCACGCGGCAAAAAGAGGGGAAATACTACAGGGGTGGAGATGCAAACTTCCACACCGTGCATGCCCAAATCCTGGTGAAATAAATGTTAGGATACAAATAATAATAAAAAAAAATCCTACAAACCGCCAATAAGAGTGCTCAAAAGAAATATTTCTGGAATCCTTTCTATAACTGTTCTGCGAGAAACTCTATTAATAATGCAAACTACTGATTATGTCCTATTTCTTTTATTTGTTATACGAGTTCACTCGGAATGCTTCGTTTTTGGAGTGCTTATCCAGCCGGACAAGCTCACATTTTCTCTATTTTCGTTTACATCAGAAGTCAATTACTTCATTTGATAACAACAGGTCATTTGCATAGGCCCCGCCCCCACCGCAGCGACTTTAAAAGCCTAGACGCGTGCACTCTGCTCTACTAAACTGAAACACAGGTTCAAAGAGCACAAATCGTGGCGCGCACAGGTTTGTTTAGTGATCGTAAGCTCCAGGTCAAGATAAGTGTAGTTAGCAGGTTATTTGTATACTTAACATCGCTCTGTTAGTTTCCAATTACGCCTTTTTTTTCCCCACAATTTTGCGCATTTTTTTTTTACTTGGAAGCCAGACATCAGAAACTTATATCGGATACCTGCTCCAGTCCTGTCTGCTGTTTTGGCAGACCATGAGGAAAATGGCTAATTTTTTATCAACGTGCATGTTTATTTTGATATCGTCCCACCTGGTGAGTAGGCTCATTGTGGTTGTTGAGGCGCTTGAAGCGCGCCTTTTCAACCCGAGCGCATTTATTTACCCCATGTCGTCTTACCCAGGTCGACTCGTCCGGTGTGTTCGAGCTGAAAGTGCACTCGTTTACCACCCCAGGTGAAGTGTGTAAGGACTCGCAGAACTGCCTCATCTTCTTCCGTGTGTGTCTGAAACACTCGCAGTATGTGATGTTGGCTGATCCTCGGTGTGCATACGGCTCCGGACGGACGGCCAACCTGAGCGCAGAGCCGAGCTCCATCGCCAGCAGCGCCCCTATCAAAATAAACTTCACTTTCAAATGGCCGGTGAGTTTTTTTTTTATAATATAGCCCTAATACTGGATTTGCACCTTTCTTTCCTCTTCTTGGTGCATCCTTCATCCATTTCAGTTCTATCCTATTTCAACGTAAATAAATATAAAATGAAATATAAAAAACGCACCCATTAGGTTCGGCTATTCATATTTGGCACTATGTTCATTAAAACTTTTCATTCGTATTGAATAGCCTATTTATATTTATTTATGGATTTCTCGTGTTTGTTTGTTTGTTTCTCTCTCTCTCTCTCTCTCTCTCTCTCTCTCTCTCTCTCTCTCTCTCTCTCTCTCTCTCTCTCTCTCACAGTCAACATTTTCAGTGATCATTGAAGCTTGGCATGCAGACGCCTCATCCGACCAGTCCACAGGTAAAAGCCCTCTGTCCTGTGTTGATCTCTCCAGAAGAGCTTTAACGTCAAGTTTCTTGTGAATAAACACTCTGTGTCTGTGTGTGTGTGTTTGTAGAAAATCTAAGCAACAGGATCAGCTTCTTGGCCACTAAAAGGAGTCTAACAGCTGGGGAGAACTCTCTGCAGGACGAGCGGCTGGGGGAGAAGAGTGAACTGCGCTACTCTTACCATGTCATGTGTGATGAGTTTTACTACGGAGAGAGCTGCTCGGACTACTGCCGGCCGCGGAACGACACGTTCGGCCACTACACCTGCGACTCCGCCGGACAGATGATATGCTTAGCTGGATGGAAAGGCGAATACTGCACTAAGCGTAAGTATCTTTGTCTCCGTTTTAAGAAAAGAAGAAAAGAAAAAAAGGAGTAGAAATAAGCTTCAAATTTTCCCCAATTCTGAGTTTTGTTGTAAAGTAGTTTATCACATCGCGTCTGCAGTTTATAGTGTAACTCTGATTGTTTATGATACATAAATAATACAAAGAGCAGGCTGGGATGAAATGTGCTCCTGTGCTCAGTTAACTTTTAGTCGATGGAAAAAAACTGATCTCGAATCTCTTTATGTACCTCTAACAATCAGCCTAAGGAGGACTAAAGACTAAAGGTTTAACGTAATGTGCTCTACGTTGCGTGAAAAGACGGCATGTGTTTCTTTTGTCTGCGTCCCAGCTGCTTAGTTTAGTACTTAACAAATACTTGACGTACCCGTGCCTTGGGAAGGTAAAGGGGAGGGGTTTGTGTGAGTGTGTGTGTGTGTGTGTGTGTGTGTGTGTGTTTGTTTTAGTGCAAGAGGAACCCTCATTCTAATTTCCCCCCTTTTCTCTGCCTCTCGTTTCTAACAGCCATCTGCTCGCCTGGCTGCAGTGAGAAGAACGGTGATTGTAAGACCCCTGGTGAGTGCAAGTGTCGCCTCGGGTGGCAGGGCCCCTTCTGCGATGAGTGCCAGCGGCACCCTGGGTGCGTGCATGGAACCTGTGACCAGCCATTTCAGTGCAACTGCAAGGAAGGCTGGGGTGGCCTGTTTTGTGACCAAGACCTGAACTTCTGCACCAATCATAAACCTTGCAAGAATGACGCCACATGCACAAACACTGGCCAGGGGAGCTACACTTGCACCTGCAAGCCTGGCTTCACTGGCACCAACTGTGAGATTGAGACGAATGAGTGCAACAGCAATCCGTGCAAGAACAGCGGCAGCTGTAACGTAAGTGCCCACCTTCAAGCCTAGAACAGTATTATCTTGACCTTGTGTCTTTTCGTTTACCTCAAAAGGTGGCAGGTCATTTATGTTTTTTCCTCCCGTCTTCTTTGTAGGATTTGGTGAACGACTACTCGTGCACGTGCCCCCAGGGCTTCTATGGAAAGAATTGTGAGGTCAGTGCTATGACCTGTGCAGATACACCATGTTTCAACCGTGGAACCTGTGTGGAGACAGCAACTGGAAGTTACTCCTGCCGCTGTCTTCCTGGTTACATAGGCTCCAACTGCGAGAAGAAAATTGACCGCTGCAGCAGTGACCCCTGTGCCAACGGTAAGCCCTGCAGCCCTTAACAACACAGGAACACAGACAGAGTAAACTAGGTTTCTATGAAGCTCTTATCAGAAAAATGCAAGCAATTATGCTGCTCTGGCATCTCTGAGCTGTCAACATATTCTGCCTAAGTGGCAGCTCACTATGTGTAGCTTGAGATATATCCATTTAGCATGACTGCCAGCCCGATGAAGATTGTTGTTCAAACAGGATAGGAAAGACGCCAGTTTGTCTCATATGCTGATATAGCGTGGAAGATAGACCTGTCATGAGCACAGCAGTCCTGTTGTGAAAGAAATTTAACACACTTTTCCCATGCGTGCTGTTTAAATATTACAAGTTTGCTTCTAATGTTACCTATAAATAAGCTATACCATATCTGCCTACAAATTTTGTTTCAATGTATAACATTTCCTTTCCCTATTTCTTTATGAAAGGAGGCCAGTGTCTAGATCTGGGTCACAGAGTCATGTGCCAATGTCGCCCTGGCTTCAAAGGACTGCGCTGTGAGATCAACATCGACGAGTGCGCCCGTAACCCATGTCGCAATGCGGGCACCTGCGTGGATGGCATTAACGACTACACATGCAAGTGCACACTGGGCTTCACAGGCAAGGATTGCAATGCGCGCACTGACACATGCAGCCTCCTGCGCTGCAAAAATGGCGGCAAATGCTACACTCACTTCAGCGGGCCTGTGTGCGATTGTCCACCAGGATTCATGGGTCCACGCTGCGAGTACACCCAACCAACCACAAATCCTCCTGCTTCACCTAGTTTCCCCGTAGCCCTGGCCGTCTCCTTTACCCTGGTCCTTATCACGCTGATGCTGGTGCTGTGTGCTGCCATCATCCTCCTCAAGCAAATGAGACGTGGCAACGAATCTGTGTTTTCCGCAGTGCGCAATGACCTGGACACCATCAACAATCGCAACTCAGTGATCTCCAACACTCAGTGCAGCTACAAAGAGAAAGAAGCTTTCCTCATCCCTGGTGGGCCGTTCAAGGTGTCCAACAAGGATGCAGCGTTTAGCTCTGGCATCATGGATACACTTTGTAACGATAAGGCTAACATCAAGCAAAAGATGTTGGAATACAATCTTGCCAAAGATGAGAAAAATACAAAAGATAAGCTAGACCTGTAAGTGTTTCCTCCTTCTTTCGGTCTTAAAATCTCTTCCTGCATAACTTGGCAAAACTTGGTCTAACCTGTTTTTTTGTTTGTCTTCTCTTCAGGAAAAACTCAGAGTCCTCTATATTAGTCCCCCCTTTGAGCTTCTCTAAAGGTGACTTGTATCATCCTGTATACATCATTCCTGAACCATGTGTTTTTGCTACTGAGGTAAGCATCATTCTTAAAAAATATCTCTTAGAGCACTGGAGTTTTTCTAATGCTTGAAGAGTGACTTTAACACTCTCTCTTCTTTTCTCCCTCTCTTTCTCTCTCCCATCAGGTTTAACAGTATTGTCTAATCTGGAGCACCTCAATCATCAGCAGGCCTCGCCTGAACATGTTTACATGATTTTAAAGAACAGTTGAAGAGACTATATATATATTACATTGATATATTTAATATTTATTGATGCTGCTCATATGAGAGGACTACTTTTTCCTGTGGACAATGTTGTGCAGGCAAGAAAAGAGCTTTAAGAGGGGTGAAATCGCATAATTTGCACTACAATTGACTTTTTTATACTCATTACAGATGAATATATATATATATATATATTATATATATATATATATATATATATATATATATATATATATATATATGTGTGTGTGTGTGTGTATGTGTATGAGCCTTTTAAGAGAAAAATGAACTCTATGGAATGATGGAAATGAATGGAAATGAATCAAAGGATCCTTAATCTAAAAAAAAAAGGCAGGACCTTTTCTCTCCAGATGCCTTACACTGGAAAACAAAATGGTGCATCTCAATCAAGAAGAACCACTTTATACCAAATGAGGCCTTGCATCCAGTCAATCAAAGCTAAAGAGGCAATGTAAATGCAGCGGAACAATTCGAGAGGCTGATCGTGGAATACAGAATGAGGATGACATGCAATCAAACTGAACAAAGCGCCGGTGCTGCTGTGGGCAGGGAACACTGAACACTGCTCATGGGAAATGATTGAAAATACTGTGTAATCAGGTTCTGTTACACAACACCTGATGTTTGTAATGGTCTTGACTTTCAGTGAAAGCAAAGTCAACCCAATTAAGTGCCTAATCTTAAATGCCATGCCTTCATGAAGAGGTACTTATTAGAAACCCTGAATCATATTTGTACCTTTAGAACTTGTAAAAGATGAACTAGAAATAGATTTGTGGTATGCAGAATAGTAATTTTCCCTCAACACACTCAGAGATGTTTTTCTAACAAGGTTTGGTGGATGATATTTTTTACCGCATAGTTTCATCCTGCCGCTGCCCACAATCAGTAAGCTATTTCCTACATTCCCATGACTTAAAACAAGCATTTCTTTCAGGCAAATAGATTCATACTTGTTAAAATTTCCTGGTTCGTTGAAGTTCTGCATCGGAGTCTTTAAAAAAAAAGACCACTAAAGAGGTTTTTTTTTTTTTTTTTAAATATATATATTTTTTCACTTTATACCAAATAGACAACTTGTTATATGTTATATTCATATCCTTCTTAATTTAACAATGCAGTGGTGTACAGAACCTTGAGATGTTCTTACTATTTAATTTGTAAATAATTTGTATTTATGAACAAAATTGTATATATGTCAATGTTATAAACCTATTATCACAAAGTCAGAAATATATATCTATATATATATTTTTCTTAAAATAAATCATAAAATCTATATCAGTCTCTTGTGTCTTGTTCACTTTCATGGAAGTGGTTAATTTTTGTTGTCACCTTCTCTATTCTAACTTTAAAGGATTGTATAAAAACTGAGATAAACAAATGTGACCTGTGTTATTGTGGAGTTGAGGCGTAGAAAATGTTAACAACTGATGCATCATCACTCTAAATGACTCAGCTCCTAAAGTAATGTCATTGCTTGAAACACTGAGGAAGCTTTTAATACGTGGGTTAGATTTTGTAGATTTTGCTAACGCTGGATGATTATTTATTGAGAAATGTAGGGGATTAGTGGATGAAAATCGTAAATAGCAAATTCCCTAAAGCCTCTGGCAGAGTTTCCACAACATAACTTGCCAGGCTCTAAAAAACAGCTGCAATCCATCACCTCATTGCCTGTGTATATTTATGCTAATTCCCAAACACTCAAACACAGAGCAGCCCACTTCCTTTTCACAGAAATTACGTAGAGAGTTTCATTCGTAAACATCGGTTTTAATCATCTGTGAATTTTAGAAACTCTTACTGTGTTCACACACTGTCATGTCCTCAAAGTTATTGATGGCTTTCAGACTGATACCACCTGTCACTCATAAGCCTTTACCCTTCCTGTACCTCTTCCTTCTGCTGCTGCAACTACAGAAAAACTGAATCTCAGGCTTTAATAGGGGGAGGGCGGCCTCCCACACTGGTCTCCCCCGGGAGCCTGGCACCTGTCCTCTGCCCCATCAATCCCTCCAACTGCCTCAGTCAGAACTACCTCTTCCACCACCCTGTATCACTCACATCCATTTTGAGAGAGGGGTACAATATAATAAAGAATGTGTCCTTTGATTTGGGAAAGGGCTTTTAAGGGCTTTTAAATTTTCCCACATGAAAACACAAGGACTACCCGATGGACAAGATTTCTATCAAGTTTGCTCAGCAAGGTGGTGAAATGTACAATTTATGAAATTTGCAAATTCAAAAGAAAATTAACAATGGGAATGAATCAGGGGATCCTTGATCACAAAAAGGCAGGACCTTTTCTCTTCAGATGCCTCATCACGGAAAAAAAATTGTGATTTCAGTCAAGGAGAGCCACTTTAGGCAATGTCAGTGTAGCAGAACAATTCAATAGTCTGACAATTTCAAAGCACAAACAAGAGAGACTGGTAGCAAATAATAATAAATAATAAAGATAATAAAAAAAAAATTAAAAATAATAAAGTTAATAAAGAACGTGTCATTGGGTTTGAGAACAATGCTTTTAAATGCCATAACCTACTTTCATGTGTTTCTACAAAACCACAGGAACTATGTGATAGGCCCACAGCACTAGGCTACAGCTGTATGACATGTCTGTGATTTAACCCACATTTCCTGTCCAGTCACATTAAAACTCGTTGATGAGGAGTCATTTCTTACCTTTAGATTTACAAACACTAGATTTTTGGGGATGTTTAGTCTTATTGGATTTTCTTTTCCTCTTTAGCGAGCAGCTGGCATGCTTGTGGAAAACTGTCATGCAGATCAGCACACACCTGCTGCTCACCTCGTTGCTTTTGCTCATGCTAACTGCACTATGGACGAGGCGTGGCTGCGATTACGTATTGTAAAATCAGTGTTGAATTAACAGCGGAATTGTGTACGCTCTTTGCAGTATTGCCTAGTGTTGCTGATTTACACACTGTATGTATGTGGTTATGCACAGAGAGTTATTCATGTTTGCTCTCCACCCTGGACATGGAGCAAAAACAAAGAGAGTGGAACAAAGAGTACATAATAGATTATGTGTAGATAAGACTTTTCTGGTCTTTCCTGTTCCACACACAGAAACTGCTTTCAGTTTCCTCTTTAACCCTCTTACAGCATTTAAATCCAGCCAACTTGACCTGTTTTCCTCTTTATGTCACATAGCATATGATTTGCACAAAAGGAAATGCTGGACTTTGCCCAGTCTGTAGTACAGCCTAACTTTCAGTACACTTTCAGAAAAAAAGGAAACCTAACTGTACAATTCCTTGCCAGTTAGGTTAGGTTAGCCAGAGTTAATGTACTAAAGGGTACACATTTTGCACTTTTAGTATGATTCTTTAACCTAGAAAGGTGCATGGAGTGCACCAGTAAAGCTCAACTAAAAGGTAGAGTCCATTTCATACCTTAACCTTAAGTAAGAAAACAAGCATTCCATTTTAATAATGAAAAAGTGAAGAATGAATATAACAAAAATAATACTTACATAAGCATACTTAAAATGAAATGCAATTATCTGAGTATTTTCTACTACTGGATTTAGAGCTATAATTGCTATAGCTGTCTGTGTGTGTTTGAATACAGGCAATCCACCAGACCGTAGTGTTGAACCTGAAGACGATGACCCTGGCCCTACTTCAATTAAGTGTTTCATTTTGCAGGAGTAAGCAAAGACTATTGCCTCCCTAGAAGACATATAACCTCCATATAACCTGAAAAAGCATGTTGAGGTAAGTTTCACTAATTTGCTAACATAAATTGCAAATACACTAGCATTGGTTCCTGTAGTTAACATAATAGGGTAGGGTTAGCAAATCAAATTATAGCTAATAGTAAAGATTTGCATAATGATATTTTACTTCTGAGTAATTCATTTACAAAATATTTAATAGTGTTAGGGTCCCAAGCCCGGAAAAATGGGAGGGTTGCGTCAGGAAGGGCATCCGGCGTAAAACATTTGCCAAGTTGTTGTGCGGACTAGTTGGTCCACTGTGGCGACCCCGAACAGGGAGCAGCCGAAAGCAACTTCTTCAGTCATGCATATGACAAGCAAGCTTACAGAGATTAAACAATAGCTGCAGAAAAATGGCATATTTGCTTAAAATGCTTCTATAATACATTTTTAACACATAATAAATGTTTTCACAACAATAACTTCATTTCATCAGTTTATTTGTTTTAAAACTAGACAAATTATTTACAAAAGTATACTTACGTATAATTCATATCCACACTATATATACTCTATGGGGGCATTGGTGGCTCAGTGGTAGGCTTCTCACCTATCATGCGGAAGGCCTGGGTTCGATCCCCAGCCACGGGATGCAGTGCCGGTCCCAAGGCCGGAAAAATGGGAGGGTTGCGTCAGGAAGGGCATCCGGCATAAAACATTTGCCAAGTTGAAGTGCGGACCAGTTGGTCCGCTGTGGCGACCCCGAACAGGGAGCAGCCGAAAGCATTAACATGAACTAACTATATATACTCTATATCCACATTGCCATGTGAAAGAAAGGTCCCTTGAGGTCAAGGAACAGTTTAATGTTGTTTTTCTGAGCTCTATTCTCTATAATCCTGCAACCGGTGTACATGGTGTAAACTCACCTGTTTAATAATTTACTACATTCTTCACAGACGGGTGGTCTTCAGGTACCAGGTGTGGAAGAACACACAATTTACACACACCTGCCTGTGGCTTCCACCTGCTCTCACCTTGTCAGTTAAACCTTTCATTATACCTTATCACACTCAGCTCCTGAGTCAGCTGGAAAGCAGGCCTTACAGGAGCAGGAAAGTGTTCATCCAGATCTTTCTGGCCAAGCAAAAACAGGATGCGCTTGTGTATATGCAGCAGGGAGCAGCCAGATGGAGCAGGGGCATCTTCAGGGTCCTGTTTACCTCGTGAGGAGATACTCAGAGTGAACAGGCCTCAGAAAAGGAGGTAAGGTTTCTCCGGCTTCCTTTGTCTGATAACTCTGCGTCACCTCTCCCTGTTGTCCTTCCACGTTCAAAGCCACTCGAAAACATATCAAGGTCTGAGGCAGACGCTTTGGAACTGGATGCTGTATTGTTTTTAAGGACATGACACAAAAAGAACCTTTAAGAAGGAATCTATTTAAGCACCCTCACGATTCAGTACAAAACAAAAGCACTGATTTTCTGGAGAATCTCAGTACAAAGCAAATAGAAAAATAAAACCTACCTAAAGTTTGTAGAATATTGTAGCTGCAGGAATAAAACATGAAGGGGAGTACTGTTATAGAAAAATAATGAATGCTTGGAATGTACTGCCCCAAGATGATTAATTTCTGATAATAACAGTTATTTTACTTTTCTTATTTCACAGCAGTTTGGTATATATGCTGACACAATGCCTTATAATTACATTTCAGGTGGTGGTGGAAAGTTCAGGAGACAAATGGCAGAAAATGTACTTTTACAAACTAATGACACTTGAGACTTCTTCTATAAATGTTCCATGTCAAATAAACCTTTCCCTTATTCAACTTTATTTGTAAGCAGCTTTACAGGAGTAAAAAAATTTCAAAGTTTAAAATTGAAATGTATTAATCCCTTATTAAACTTATGTTTCTATGAGTAAGCTGCTACAATGAAAACGATGACATATTCGAACAAACCATTAATTAATATAAACCAGCCGGGACTGTTTTTAGGGCCGTGCTGTTATAGAACAATAAACAATAGCTTTTCAATGAGATTTTTTATCAGAATTCGTCCAATTGGAGAATTAGACAGCGCTGTGCTATAAGAAATGCTTTACTCATTGCTCATGAGAGGCAAAACATTCATTCATTCATTCATTCATTCATTCATTCCCGCTTATCCGAACTACTCTCGGGTCAAGGGGAGCCTGTGCCTATCTCAGGCGTCATCGGGCACCAAGGCAGGATACACCCCAGACGGAGCGCCAACCCATCACAGGGCACACACACACACTCTCATTCACTCACACACTACAGACAATTTAGAGATACCAATCAACCTACTACGCATGTCTTTGGATTGGGGGAGGAAACCGGGGCACCCAGAGGAAACCCCTGAGGCACGGGGAGAACATGCAAACTCCACACACACGGCAGAGGCGGGAATCAAACCCCCAACCCTGGAGGTGTGAGGCAAACGTGCTAACCACCAAGCCACCAAGCCACCGTGCCCCCCAGAGGCAAAAACAAATGAAGGAAATTTGTCATGTTTTAATGGTTTCCCATCATAATAGTTTCGCTTTTGTTTGGTTTATTATCTACATATATACACTACCGTTCAAAAGTTTGGAAAATTTTATTGTTTTCCAAGGGAACACACACGAAATTACTCTGAATAGAAAATACAGCAAAAGAACAGGACATGCTGACATGTCAGAGTTAGAAATAATAATTTTGATGGAAATGATGAATGATTTCTTCAAACTTTGCCTTCATCAAGAAAAACACCTTTTGCAGCAATTACAGCCTGGGCATTCTAGCTGTCAATTTTTCAAGATAATCTGATGAGATTTCACCTCATGCCTCCTGGAGCATCTCCCACAAGATGGATTGGCTGAACTCAAGCTGAAATGTGCATGTGACCCCAAACTTTTGAGTGCTAGTGTATATATATATATATATATATATATAAAACCTCGATGATGAGTTGGACGTCACCTTGTAGGGCTTTTTTATTGCTCCTGTACATAAATGTTTAGTTTGGAATGTGCAGATACAGGTTTGTAAGTGACTGAAGTAATGTTTTCACAGCACTTCTGAGTAACGCTGTCATCGCTGCGCTGTTCAGCGGCACTGCCACCTCACTGCTTCTGTACTTTATCTGTTAGCATGAGAGTAACTTCCTTCACACATGATAAGCACTTTAGTCACTACAAAAAAAAACATTTAATGCATCATATTCGGAAACTCACGCTTGTTTTAATTCACAAGAACTGTATTTGTTACAGTCGATAAGGGAAAAGGAAAAGGGAGCAGCAAAAAGCCACACAGATAAAAGTCACACCTGTCATCACTTCATCATTGCTGATTTCAGCAGTCTACATCTCCAATCACACGATGTCTGCTTTCAATCCTGTATAACCTTAGAGCGGGGAAACTAACAACACAAGGAAGTTGCCAACAGTCAATTGTGTGTCCAAAGTCAGCAGCACTTCTGCACAAAACACACATTACACCTCACTTTTATGTCATCCTTTCTTTTACTTTATATGCTACTTTATATGTTGCATTTGGCTCATTTGACTGTCAGAATGCTCACGGGGAAGCTTCCTGTTATGTAATTGTTATGTAACTATGTTATGTAATAATAACATGTATGTAATAACATAGTGTAACTCATTATTTAGCCAAAGTTTCATTTTTCAGTGATCTATTATGTTGGCATAACAGCAAGAATTGACTTCTGGTGTTTATAGTGCTTTTTTTGTTTATAGTGTTTTTTTTGGGGTCAGTGTTAATAATGCACTTGATAGCTCACAGTAAAATTTAGACTTTCGCTTCTAAATCTAGGTCAAAGTTCTTACTGTAAATGTTCTACAGATATTCCACAATAGACTGGAGTTAGTCTGTTTCTTCATTGTCTCATTCCCGTCACTCTGTCATAAAGGGTTTCTGTTTGTATTGTGACCTTGTATTGTCTTGTGAAATCTGTTGTCTGTTCTCTGTTTAGGATTTCTAATCCTGACCAGAATTTTCATAATTGCTAACAAAAATAGAGCCAACATATGCAGAATTCATTTTGAGATGATTAGAATATAGTTAAATATAGTTATAGCACCTGGAAAACCAGCCGTGGACAGAGCCACTTTGGGACTATAACACCATCACAGATCTGCTGTTACATCTGTCAGCTTTGACAGCAAGGAATTAGTGTCTATAATGAACTCAGAAACTACATTGACATAATAGTTTCTCATGGGCCCTTGGTTGCTGTTGTAGAAAGGACACTATTTACATTTACATTATTTACTGTCCAGTGTCACCCAAATGAGGATGGGTTTCCTTCTGAGTCTGCTTCCTCTCAAGGTTTCTTCCTCATATCATCACAGGGAGTTTTTCCTTGCCACCGTCGCCGCAGGCTTGCTCATTAGGGATAAATAGGGATAAGATAGTTTAATAATTTAATGATTCTTTTTTTCTTCTCCTTTCTGTTTCTCTATTTTTGTAAAGCTGCTTTGAGACAATGTCCATTGTAAAAGGCACTATACAAATAAATTGAATTGAATTGAATTGAATTGCTTTCTTTTTCAGTCACCATGTTGTCATCCGGGGGGGCACGGTGGCTTAGTGGCACGTTTGCCACACACCTCCAGGGTTGGGGGTTCTATTCCCACCTCTGCCATGTGTGTGTGTTCCCTGTGCCTCGGGGGTTTCCTCCGGGTGCTCCGGTTTCCTCCCCTGGTCCAAAGACATGCGTGGTAGGTTGATTGGCATCTCTAAATTGTCTGTAGTGTGTGATTGCGTGAGTGAATGAGAGTGTGTGTGTGTGCCCTGCGATGGGTTGGCACTCCATCCAGGGTGTATCCTGCCTTGATGCCCAATGACGCCTGAGAGGCACAGGCTCCCCGTGACATGAGAATAGTTCGGATAAGCGGTAGACAATGAATGAATGAATGAATGAATGTTGTCATCCTTCACTTTCACCCTCTTGCTTTTTAAAAGCATGAAGTGATCCATATTAGCATCATAAACTCAAAGCATTCTGTAATGTTTCCTTCTTGCTACTAGCTAGCCAGTCATAGATGAAACATATTCAGGTCATTCAAAACCTTGACCCTAACCTTATCCCAGTCCAAATGTTGTGTAATTATTCTAATTCTTCCAAATTGCTCTACTCTACTCATCTGAAGTAACAAACATGAAATTTAAATCTGACTCATGTAACACAGCCATGATAAATGACTAGCACTATTTTTTTCTGTGTATTTTTCTGTGTGTAAAAAAACATGCTATAATTCCTCCCAGGATGGTATCCTTAGTGGAGGCTGATGGTATCCTTAGTATTGATGCATTCATTGCTAGAGACTTCAAAGCACTTTTGTACGTCACTCTGGGTAAGGGCGTCTCCAAAATGCCATAAATGTAAATGTAACTGATAAATCTGTACCTCAGAGGAGAGCTTATAGTTGTCTCACTTTCTTCCTAAAGCTGAAACGCAACACAGCCACTGCTTGCATTCTTTTTTTTCTCAGATTCCAAATACCAATCAAACCGGCAGCTTATAATTGAGTCACCTTTGGCCCACAACACACCTGTCCTTGGCAGTAACGGCTCATATGTGCTGACACAACTGGATGTGGCCTGGAATACATGGCTATCTTGCTATTTGAAAGCACCATATTAAATTTATTTCAGTTCAGAGTTCATACATATAGAAATTAGTGTACACCAGCAAAATCCAGCCAAAGTGCAAGACTTTGCAGTTACTGGAAAGATTTCACTGGAAAGATTTCACTGCATCTGCATCTGAGTATAGCATTGGTAATTTAATGTTTGGACTCTTTCACTATTTTTATACATTGTAATAGTGTATATATTTAAGCTATATTTTCTACACAGTTAACCTTACTTAAAATTCCTAGACTTTTCTTTATATTTTTATGTTTATATGTTTTATTGTTGTGCACCAATACAACAAGGCAAATTCCTTGTACGTGTAAAACCCACAGTACTTGGCAATAAAGCTGATTCTGTTTTATTTGGTTCATAATTGCATTTTAAACAGGTGCAAATTGCAGAATCCAAAAAAGAAAAGGAGAAAAGATATGTACTTACAAATGCACACTCAAAGCACACAACCAAAACTAAAACAGAAGCATGTGAAGAATGACACCCCACTTGCTGTTCTGCTCCTGTTTCTGATGGTCATCATCTACACACCCTGATCTTTATGCACGGTACTCTATACACGGTTCTGCATGGATGCTCAAGGTTCAAAAATGTATTGTTAGTCTTGCATGAACATTTACGGGAAACCAGCTATGAAATTCTGAACATTCTGAGTGTTCCCAAAAGCAGAGGTATGAACACAAGTTTTGCATGCACCTCTTTGTGTAGTGATGTATCTGGGGGTTGCACATGTGATGTCGGGCTAGTGTGTCTATCTAGGACTAACGTTTGCCCACAGTTCTTTTCCTGTTAGTTTCCTGTTTTCAGCATATTTATAGGTCCTGACATGGGAAGGGAAGTGAACCTTATTCTGGCACACTCATCACTCCTCAGACCCCATTCTTTCTTTTCGAGGAAAGGAAGCACTTTTCTGGCCACCCACAACCCAGCACACATGTTAGCTCACACACTCTGCACACGGCATGCAGCATGTACAGGATTAGATTAGTTTTTTTATTATTACTTTGTTTTTTTTATATTGTAACACTCCAAATCATAACCTGTTTCACATGTGTTTTTTTTAGCCTCACTTAGACAGAAGTTGTGGTTGATTAGGATTAGAAAGTGGCTGTAGATCTGCAGAGCCGTTTCAGAGGTCAGGATCTGACACCACCCTCTACTCCTCAGCTGCTGTTACCCCAGATGTCAAAGGTCGGAACAACTAGGAAGTGACCAACACAAATATAGGCCCAACTGAGTGGTCTTACGGAGGGGATGTGCAGAGAGGAAAAGGGATGTGGGGGAGGCTGGGGATGTATGGTAGGCTACCGTAGCCTGTATAGTAGCAAAACAGACTGAAAAACCATATGAGGCACCAAGTCAACAAAACTCATTTCAAAAGAAAACAAAGTGCTAGCCTTTTTCTTTTCATCGTAATCAGAGGCACATTTTCTTTCCTCTTACATAGCTGAGGTTTGCACAACATTTACACTGTGTTTTGTCTCATGTGAGATTTAAAGGAAAAGGTAAACACAACGGATTGTACAGACTGAGAATTTCCTACAATTGTTAACAAGGAAACTCTGAAGCCTAAAGAGGCTAACGAGCCAGTGTGTTTTGAGACTTGTAATGTTAATGTAAGTGAGAATGACCTCATTAACACAATGCTATTGGGGATTAAAGGACCTATCAAGCACCCTGTTTAGTTTGTCTCTTTGGGGAACTCTGAATGTATGGAGTGTTTTTTTTGTTTGTTTTTTTAATATTAATAATGTTTAAAATATGATAGAAATAAATATTTATTTATAAATTAATAATTATATTTTAATAGCATTCATACCACTTTATAGTGGGGTCCAGAATCTAAGTAATATAGCTCATTCTTTCATAAAGATGAATTAATACATGCAATAATTGTTAGTTCATCTGAAAATATTGATGCATGAACAAACTGATAATAGAGAATAGACATTAACGGCAATAACTGGTTAATATTAAGAACATTCAATAGTCTCAGACTTCAGAATTATTCAGCATGCATTAAATTCATCATTATAAAAACATTAGTTAAGTATTAGGATCTTGCTTATTTGTGGATCTTATAGTAAAGTGTGTTGTATAAGTATTTTATAATACTTGAATCCTTAACTGTCCAAATAATCCTTAGAAGACCCTATTTCTAAGGGCTCAGAAAAACAAATCTCTCTACAAGAACATCTTGTGGCAGGTAAAGAGTCCCAGAACATGCCCATTGTGTTAGTTAGATTGCTTTTCTCACAGTTTCTCGTTATTTCCTTCAGGAACAGATGGAATCATCTTGTCTATACCCTGCAGCCCTAAAAAAACAATAGCGGTAACTCCTCATTCACATAAAGAAAAAACAAAAACTGAAGGCAGAGAAAGCCGAATCCCCCTCCACAGCTCCTCTCGAGGCTTTCTGCAGAGCTGACTGAGGCCTTGGTTAGGATGGATGAGGTTGTAAATCAACGTGTTCAAGCAGTGTTGAGCTTCCTGCTGCCTTGCTGTGCCCTCAGACATGTTATAATGGCAGGTAAAGAGTTATGAGCTGTCTTTTCCTAACTCTCAGTCTGTGGGGCTTTGTGTGTGCAACCCTTGGATATGGATATGAACACACACATGTGCTTGATCATTATGACGTTCACCATGTTTTACCACATCCTGGTGTCAGGCTCAAAGAGGTCATGGTGAAATGCTGGTTTGGTCTTTAAAGGTCTGAACGCAAGAGTATTTACGTAAGGAGGGAATCAGTCACTTTTTGTGTTTACTGGATCCTCTTCTATGTTGGGAAGTTGTTTGAAAGGTCTTTTCCGTTTCTTCACCTATTAACCATGGAATCTAAAAATATACCAAACGAAACCAAAATGTTCAATATTTTAAATATTCAATATTCTAGTTTAGGTCACTATTTAAATGTTCTCATATTAACCTTGTATATGATCTCAATTAAGTTTAGACCTAACCCTAACCCCAAGGAAATAAGGAAAAGCATATTACTAGTGCTCTCAAATTCTTTTGGGACAAGATGCCATCGACAGAGTGCGGTGTGAAGACAGCATTTTGGATGCTACCTGAGGGTCCACTGCTTGGCACAAGGGTTTGTGGGAGCCCAACATCCGCTATCTTGCTCCACTCTTGACCCCGGCAGCGTGGGAAAGTGTGGTCCGGGAGCAGGCGTGACAGAGCGCATTAACACAGATGACTCTAGCAGACCTGGCTGAACACCTGTCCCCCTCCTCTCTCCACTAGACAGAGAAGACCGAAAGAGTTGCTCTTTCCCAAGGGGGGGAGGGAGAGAGCCATACAGCACAGCACCTCCTGTCTCTCACCCATCTCCCTTACAAAGGCAATGTTGGTTAAACATGACAAGAGGGAATTAAACAGATGGCACTCAATCATGTCATCATGAATATGACAAGTTGCTATCCTGCCTTAAGACCTTAAATCAGAAGAGATGGCTGAGCTTTTGAAGTCCTCAACAAGTCCTAACAACTCTTTCAAATGTTTCGTCAAATTCTACAAGTCATATGGCTTCAAGGTGGAAAATTCAGTGTGTTTGAAATAGCTGATGACTGTATTAATAAACAGGAAACGAGAGATAAGCAAAGTGGGTCTGAACAGGATGCTAATTTATCATTGCTGTGATTCACTGAGAAACAGAATATTTCTTTCTTTATTTTTCAGTCTCGCATTTACAACAGCCTTGAATCACAGGTATCAATCAGTAGTACCCCCAAATCAGTGTATTACTAACTAAGCAGCAAGGCACTGGTAAGCAGTCCATAGCACAGTGTGGGAAAGAAGGACAAGGAGAAGAGGAAGGAACTTGTTCTCAGAAAAATCATGATAAGAATCTATTGTGCCCAGCAGGGTGATTTTCCCAGAGTTCCATGCAGAAGTGATGGCTTTCCTTGACCCCAGTGCTGAGTCCTGAAACTTTGGGTATTTTACAAAAGGTTTAACCTATAATAATGATGCTGCGAAATTCTTAAGTGACATTCAAAAGGTTCTTTCAAACAATCTTCGTGACTCTTTATAGCAGTGACGGGAAAAAAATAACAATTCTCGTTCATCTCATGGTTCAGACTGTGTCCAGGAGACAAATCTGCAATCCCTGAGTGTGATTCTGTGCCAAAAACCTGATTACTGTTATTGAACTTATGCACTTATGCAAGCAATGACATAAACACTCCAATACAAATAAACATTTTTGTAGAACCAAAATAAAAAGTAAAAAGTCCAAAATATGAAGTATTACTTCCTCTACAGAAAACCCAAACAAAGTTCACATGGGAAAAACAAATCAAAACATTTACATGCTTTTATATTTCTCACATTTTTTTTTTTTTTTTACATGTAGACTCTTCATGTGTAAACATGAGCATGTTTTTCACATGATTAATATGTTATTCATATATTAATATGTTATTTCAATATTAGATAATTGTGTGACATGTATATGAAGGTATTTTCATAAGTGTTTCCATAAGAGATGTTCCAAAGTACAAATATAGTGCTGAAAAGAACGGAGAAAACAAATGAGTCTGAGTTTCTTTTTGGCATTGGCGGTGACTGTGTTATATCTTGAACACATATTTTCACACTGTACAGACCCCTTTTCTATGTCATCTAGTAAATACTGCAGTCAAAACTCCTGTTTACTAACACCACAGAGACCTTTGTTTTCCCCATTTAGAAAGAAATTCTGAATAAAGTAGTTTTGCCAAACTGGTGATGGTGTTGATCAGATACAGATACAGAGAGACACACCATACATACTGTTCATTTTTATGGATGCTATATAACTCTACAACCTTTACAGAAACAATACACAAACCCCACATGAATAACACAACATGGTTTTTAGATGTTGCACAATTTTTTGACATGAGCTGTGATATTCCTGTAATTTTTATGTATTTATTTTATTTTATTTTTTACACATTAATTTATTTTCAGATGATGACATATTGCTCACATAATAATAATAATAATAATAATAATAATAATAATAATAATAATAATAATAATAACAATAATAATTCCTGTAATATTTAATAAGTTAAGTAGTTAATTAATTAGTTAATTATATCAATTTCATTTATTTATTTATTTATTTATTTATTTATTTTTTACAAATGATTCATTTATTTTCACATGATCAAATATTGATTGATCAAATATTCAGCAAGCAAATCTATTTGCAAACAGTTAACGTTTAATAGAAATGGATCAGCTCCTACCTAGGGAAAGATTGTCAGATCTATAAAACAGTGTGTACACTTTTGAAAGTTTGATCCAAATGTTGCATAGGGAAAAAAAAAAAATCCAAATGTTGAGTTTAATAATATAGTAAGGAAAATGTTAAAAAAAAAAACATTTGCTTTGTATGAAGCCAGGTTGACCAGACAACACACCCACAGATTAAAGTTTTTTTTGATATTTTTATAGTTTTTTTTGAAAGTTTTTTCATATTTATTGCAAGTGAGTCACAGTGAAATCATTTCAGTCAGTCTCAGAAATTCATCAGCTGTGTGTGAGATTACGTTAAAACATCCACATTTTCATTTCTTCTCAGTGATAAATGGTCTTCTCAGCGGTCTGCTGTACTTGGGGAGAAGGGGGGAAGTGTCTCTCTGTCTACTAGAGACTTTTCCCATGAACATGAAAGACTAAACGAAGTGTGAACAGCAGACAGAGACAAGGGGGTAAGGCTTTTTCTCGCAGCAGTTATCCTCTCTTTCCTTCCAGTCACACCTCGGGAAAGTTGTGAGAGGAGTGGAGCTGGGCATCAAAGAGACTTCTGCAGCGCAATATGTTTCTGACTGATGCTTTATCGACAGCTTTGGCAACACTGTTTCAGGAACCTGATCTCCAGTGATATAAGTAATTGATTCGACTGAATAAAAAACAATGCAACTGTGTACTCCACTCCTAACTCTTACCTTACCTTTGTACACACCAGTGATTTACTCATTTGTTACTAATTTGCAGTCTGTGTTTATCTTTATCATAACACAAATGAAATCGATATTTCCGTCATTATTTCCTCCCTCCGTTGTGAACCTCAGCCATGTTAATCCTCAAGCTGAATTATGATAAATTATTATTTTATTTACTTTTGGAACATAATACAAAGCAATCTGTTATAACAAAATTCTGCTTTATTCTTTCGTCGTAAGCTCAAAAGGAAGTATATATAAACAGTGGTGTAATGTTTTACAAATTCTGTGCAGGGATTGATTTCAATTTCAGAATGTTTCACAGCTTGGTTTCCACGCATTAAAAGTAAGCCCGAAACTAAGCACTGAAACTATGACGTGTCAGTGTAAAGGGCACTGATTTTAAAGGGAAGTAGAATTAGTGGTACTTTGGAATGACTGCATCTCCAAAATAGTCAGGCGTTGCACTTCCTGTCAGAAAAAAAAAAAATACCATAAATATAGAGCAGCAGTTTAGTGTAACTCTTGCTATGAAAAGCACTCTGTGTTATTCAGATCAGCCTGGCAAAAATCCCTGTAAATAATCCACAAGAAAGAGTACACACATAAGTGTCATTTTTGCAGTGATTGGTGAAGTTTCCTAAACATGATTCAAGCTTAAATGGGAAAATTAAGTAAACAAATTTATCCCTGAAAAGACTCCCACTAAGTCCACAAAAAGCTGGTGACTTGAGATGAACATAGAGCAACTCTTATTTTTTTCTTCGTCTCAACATCAAAGCCTTTCGTCTTATTTCCCAAGCTATTTATAGAGAAAGAAATGGTTAAAGGGTATAATTAAACAAAGTTACCGAGGCTGTATTTCACACATAATGAAAAATTGAAAAAAGCTTATCAGATGTTTGCTTGCGTATTGTGGGTACAGATTTGTAGTCAAATCCTCCTTTCCCAGTACTTCATCAAACTGGTTATTCTGCAGCAAAGATGTTTCTTGCAAGCTCATGTAAATAGATAGTTTCATATTTAGTAAGGGTATAACACCACAATGTCACAATCACAGCATCAAAGACGTTTTAGAAGATATGGCTCATTCCTTGAAATAATAGATCATAATTTTCCATCCTTGCAGTTTCTTAAAAAGCCCAGGAATTTTTTTTCACCCTAAAAGTTTTGAACATATATTGTACATACACACTTTAGGAATAAAAACACTGGGACATGCTGTTATAGGAAAATACACAGTTTGGTGTGAAATGTTCCTGAAGTCTCTGTCTAAGTGAAGTCTAGTTACCATGAAATTGTTTAGGCTACCAGTCTAACTGAAATTCACATGAGACAGTTATTCCATGCAGGAAGTGCTGAACCGATTTTTCCTCAGTAAAAATACTTATGCTTTTGGGCATGGGATTAAAAACCTCCATAACAGCCCCAGTTCCATGTATACAGAAATATACAGTTCCACTTATATGCAGTTTTAATGAGTGGCCTCACATTTCACACTGGGGTGTGTGTGTGTGTGTGTGTGTGTGTGTGTGTGTGTGTGTGTGTGTGTGTGTACTTTTTCAGTATTACCCAAAACCACAAGAATGCACAAGGATTATGCAAGAACATTACACATTATTTATCATTATTAAATTTCCCAGCCGTGATAATGTCACATATAAGTAATTCTGTTTAAGAGACAAATATGCCAGATTAGCTTTTCCCCATCTATCTATCTATCTATCTATCTATCTATCTATCTATCTATCTATCTATCTATCTATCTATCTATCTATCTATCTATCTATCTATCTATCTATCTATCTATCTATCTATCTATCTATCTATCTATCCAATCATCTGATTATTGTCAGATAGAAAATCTGAGAAATAAGTAGTAATTCCATGACCAATCAGTGGTGATTATAGATATGTAATGCTTCATGAACAAACCTACATAATAAGACACTCAGTCAAATTATTTATTCATGTTCAGTAACCGATTTATCCTGGTTAGGGTAGCAATGGATCCAGAGCTTATGTGTTATGGGTGATTTAGAAGAGCCAATCCACTCGTCAGCATTTTTATTTTATTTTTTTGTGAACAAGCCAGAGACACCAGAGGAAACCCATAAGGACGCAAAGAGAAAATTCACAGAAACTGAGCTCAGGATTGAGTCTGGAACCCTAGAGCTGTGAGGCATCCTGTTACCTGCTGCACCATCATGACAAAGTGAAATCAGCTAAACATTCATTCATTGTCTACCGCTTATCCGATCTATTCTCGGGTCACGGGGAGCCCGTGCCTATCTCAGGCGTCATCGGGCACCAAGGCAAGCCTGGAGGTGTGAGGCAAACATGCTAACCACCAAGCCACCATGCCCCCCTCAGCTAAACATAAAACATAATAATAAAAAATATATATATACTTATAATCCTATATGAAACTGTAACTTGAGATCAGCTAAACTAAATATGTCAGAGCAAAGCTCAGAAAAAAGCTTAAACTGTGCATTAAAGGAATGTACTGTAATCATGTCTTATGAAACACTAAACAGAAAGAGTACTAATACAGTCTGAGTAATACAGTGATTAAAAAATAGACAATGATTGACTTAGTATAACCCTACTGTATTAGATGAGTTGCTGCAATAAAATAGGGAACAACAGACTGAAACAGAAAGCTGAGCATCTGCAATGAATCTGCAATAAAATATTCACTGGTCCTTACATGACCTAATGTAAAGCATGTCATCAACCCAAATATAGCTAAATCATCCTTATGTACTGTCTAGATGCAAGAACCAAACTTAGTTGCTGTAATTATCCATTACTGACTAGATAATTATGTGAAACTTGGAAGTGGTGGGGGGATGTTGGAGAAAGAGAGAGATGCAAATGTAGAAGCCCCTCGCTTTCTTTCTCAGTTCTGATGCTGTGGTTTCAGAAAACTAAAAAGAAAAAAAAAAAAACCTGGTTACTCGCTACTTACTTGTGTACTTCCTCCAGGTTTTTTTTTTGGCTTGTTAGTTTTTTTTCGTTTTTTAGTTAGTTGTTTTGAAGAGTTAAAAATATGAATGGTATGCTCCAGAGTGGGCAAGTGAGTACAAAGCAACTTTGTGGGAAAAAAGTCTTTTTTTCGTAAGAAAAACAACAAAGCAGTGTTTAGATTCCTCTGCTCATTATGTATGACAGGGTGCAAGTTATGCAAGTGTTTCTCCTATTTGCTTCTCTGCATCTTATTACCGGAGGCAAGGGCTTTGTGAAAGTATAGAATCTTCTTCCCCTAAAATATCAAAATTAGGCACTCTTTGTACATTCACAAGAAAGCCCATGTTTTTGCTACGGCCCAAAAAACCACACTTGACAACAAACTTATCTATGAAAAATTAGATGCTGGTTAAAGTAAATAAATTAGTCAAATGTATCTATGTAGTC
The DNA here is from genome assembly GCA_033459395.1 of Hemibagrus guttatus. Classification (NCBI taxonomy): domain Eukaryota; kingdom Metazoa; phylum Chordata; class Actinopteri; order Siluriformes; family Bagridae; genus Hemibagrus; species Hemibagrus guttatus. Next base: position 9,890,528 of record JAUCMX010000011.1, read on the forward strand.
TTTTTCAAAAACAGATGTCACGAAGTGTTTGAATAGTGCATGAAGAAAATACAACACACACAACACAAGAAACAATATGGGAAACATGATCTATAAACTACAGCAAGTCTTGCCCATTGCACATGTTTTTGTGTTCTTTTTGTACTTCTGTCAAACTTCTGTCCTAGCTCTGTGTTGTTGTTTCGGTTTTTGTAATTATATGTTGTATGTTGTTTTAATGTAGCACCACGGTGCTGGAGAAACGTTGTCTCATTTCACTATGTACTGCGTCAGCTATATGTGACTGGAATGACAATAAAAGCTTCTTGACTTGACTTGAGCAGTCTTTAGCTGCTTATTAAAGATGTCCAAATGCAAGAGGAGAGAGTTCCAAAGATTAGGAGATACAAAAGCACAGTCTCCTTTTGTCTTGAGCTTAAAGTGAGGAACAAGCTGCAATCCCTCATCAGAGGACCTCAGACTCATTATATTATTATATAACCACAGTACACTCTTAAAAGGAACGATTCTGTACGAGACCCAAAATGACTTTTTATATCTGACTTATTTAAATCCAAGTCAGATGGTTCATTTAAAATCAAATAGGGATCATTATTATTATTATTATTATTATTATTATTATTATTATTATTATTATTATTATTATCATTATTATTATTATTAGTAGTAGTAGTAGTAGTAGTTGTAATAGTAGAAATATATACAAATACAACAAATTCAAACACAGTATAAATATGTGTAACGTGATATGGAAAAATGATCATTTCAGTTTAAATTATTTTACAAATTGAAAAACTATTTGATTTTTTCTAAATTTTGCCATTCATTAACATTTCATGTGCCATTATCTACGCAGACCTTAGAGATACAATTCCACAATGTAATGCCACTGATTTCACCAGATCTTTACATACTTGTTGAATAATTCTCTATTGTTCTATATAATCTCAAGGACCCTCTTTTTTGTAATGTGTTGTAAAGTGTAGCTCTGTAATGTGGTCAGGTGCCTGAGCATGGAAACCAGTTTAAATAAATCTGGACTGGTGGTTTCTGTGAGGAGATAAGCTTTTTACTTTTGCTCACACTTGATCTCTTTAGACCTCTTACAGATTCAATAAAGCAAAGAGGACATGAGAAAATTCACAGAAACTGAGCTCAGGATTGAATCTGGAGCCATGGAGTTGTGGGGCATCCTGTTATCTGCTGCACCATCGTAACACATAAACATAATAATAATAATAATAATAATAATAATAATAATAATAATAATAATAATAATAATAATAATAATCCTATATGAAACTGTAACTTAAGATGAGGTAAAAATATCAGAGCAAAGAAAAGCTTAAACTATGCATAAAGTCATGTACAGAATCATGTCTAATGAAACTAAACAGAAAGAGAAAATAAAGTCTGAGTAATACACTGAGCAAAAATAGACAATGATCAACTTAGCATTAACCTACTGTATTAGATGAGTTGGGTACAAATTCAATAAAGCAAAGGTGATGTGAATAATTTTTTCCAGAGCTATTTTGCTGATATTGTTTCATACAGTGTTTAGACTGCGTATGGTTGTGTATTTAATCTGATGCTCTGATGTATCAGATTTACATCTGTGTCTTCTTCTTCTTTCGGCTTTTCCCTTCAGGGGTCGCCACAGCGAATCATCTCTCTACACCTATCCCTATCTTCTGCATCCTCAACACTTGCACCCACTAGCTTCGTATCCTCATTAATTCCATCCATATACCTCCTCTTTGGCCTTCCTCTTTGCCTCCTGCCTGGCAGCTCCATGTCCAACATTCTCCTACCAATATACTCACTCTCCCTCCTCAGAACATGTCCAAACCATCTTAATCTGGCCTCCCTAACTTTGTCCCCCAAACATCCAACATGAGCTGTCCCTCTGATGTACTCGTTCCTAACCCTGTCCAATCTTGTCACTCCCAAAGGATAATTTTTCAACATTTTCTAGCTCTGTTAGACTCTAGTTCTGATTTAATCTGTCTCTTTATCAGTTACACTGTCTTTTTCTTCCTTTCAGCCCCCGGGGTCGCCACCATATCCTCTACACCTTCCCTCTTTGCATTCAACACTTGATATTTATCCTATTTAACCACCCTAACCCCCGGCCTCCCTTTTCCTCTCACTCCATTCCAACCTACCTTCACCCCCCCAGCTGTCCCCTTTAACCCCCTCTTTCCCACACTCTCCATTACTCTGGACTGTTGACCCCAAGTACTTAAACTCCTGTACCTTCTTCACCTCTTCACCCTGTAACCTTACTGTTCCACTTCCCTCCCTTTCATTCACACACATGTATTCAGTCTTACTACGACTGACTTTCATTCCTCTTCTCTCCAGCGCAAACCTCCACCTCTCCAGGTTTTCCTCCACCTGCTCCCTGCTCTCACTACAGATCACAATGTCATCTGCAAACATCATTGTCCAAGGAGACTCCTGTCTGACCTCCTCTGAAAACTGGTCCATCACTATAGCAAACAGGAAGGGGCTCAGAGCCGATCCCTGATGCAGTCCCACCTCCACTTTGAACTCTTCTGTCTGACCTACAGCACACCTCACCACTGTCCTGCTCCTCTCATACATTTCCTGCACCACTCTGACATACTTCTCTGCTACTCCTGACTTCCTCATACAGTACCACAGCTCTTCTCTTGGCACCCTGTCATACGCTTTCTCCAAGTCTACAAACACACAGTGCAACTCCCTCTGACTATCCCTATAAAATTCTCAGAGCAAAAATTGCATCTGTTGTGCTCTTTCTGTTCATGAAGCCATACTGCTGCTCACAAATTTCCACTACCTTCCTTAACCTAGCTTCCACTACTCTTTCCCATAGCTTCATTGTATGGCTCATCAACTTTATCCCCCTATAGTTGCTGCAACTCTGCACGTCACCCTTATTCTTAAAGATCGCCACTAACACACTTCTCCATTCCTCAGGCATCTTCACACTCTCTAAAACCCTGTTGAACAAACTAGTTAAAAATTCCACTGCTGCCTCTCCCAGACACTTCCAGACCTCCACTGGGATGTCGTCAGGACCAACTGCCTTTCCACTTTTCATCCTCTTCAAAGCCTTCCTGACTTCATCCTTTCTAATCTTCTTTACTTTCTGTTCCACAGAGTTCACCCCTTCTACTCTTTTTTCCCCCTCTCATTTTCCTCATTCATCAGCTCCTCAAAGTACTCCTTCCATCTCCTCTGTACACTCTCCTCACTTGTGAGCACACTTCCATCTCTATCCTTAATAACTCTAACTTGCTGCACATCCTTCCCATCTTGATCCCTCTGGCTAGCTAACCTGTACAAGTCCTTCTGTCCTTCTCTAGTGTCTAACCTAGTGTACAATTCGTCATATGCTTTCTGTTTGGCCTTAGACACCTCCCTCTTTGCTCTGTGCTGTAACTCCTTGTATTCCTGTCTGTTCTCTTCTGTCCTGTCCATGTCTCACTTCTTCTTGGCTAACCTCTTCCTCTGGATACTATCCTGAACTTCCTCATTCCACCACCAAGTCTCCTTATCTTCTTTCCTCCTTCCAGATGACACACCCAGCACCTTTCTCCCTGTCTCTCTGATCACTTCTGCTGTAGTTTCCCAGTCATCTGGCAGCACTTCCTGACCACCCAGAGCCTGCCTCAACTTCTGTCTAAATTCCTCACAACATTCCTCCTTTTTCAGCTTCCACCACTTGGTTTTCTTCTCTATCTCTATCTTTGACCTCTTCTTCTTACAGACCATCAAAGTCATCCTACACACCACCATCCTATGCTGTCTGGCTACACTCTTTCCCACTACCACTTTACAGTCACTAATCTCCTTCAGATTGCCTCTTCTACATAGGATGTAGTCTACCTGTGTTCTCCTACCTCCACTCTTGTAAGTCACTCTATGCTCCTCCCTCTTCTGAAAATAAGTGTTAACCACAGCCATGTCCATCCTCTTAGCAAAGTCCACTACCATCTGTCCTTCAAGGTTCCTTTCCTTAACTCCAAACTTGCCCATCACCTCCTCATCACCTCTGTTCCCCTCACCAACATGTCCATTAAAGTCCGCTCCTATCATCACTCTCTCACCCGCGGGAATACTCTCCATCACCTCATCTAATTCACTCCAGAATCTCTCTTTCTCCTCTAACTCACAACCTACCTGTGGGGCATAACCACTAACAACATTCAACATCACCCCTTCAATCTCTAACTTCAGACTCATCACCCTGTCTGACACTCTCTTCACCTCCAGGACATTCCTCACAAACTCCTCCTTCAGGACCACACCTACCCCATTTCTCTTACTATCCACACCATAATAAAACAGCTTGAATCCTGCTCCTATACTACGAGCCTTGCTACCCTTCCACCTGGTCTCCTGTACACACAGTATATCCACCTTCCTTCTCTCCATCATATCAGCCAGCTCTCTACCTTTCCCTGTCATAGTACCAACATTCAGAGTTCCTATTCTCAGTCCTACACTCTTACCTTTCCTCTTCTCTCTCTGTCTGCGCACTCTCCTCCCTCCTCTACTTCTTTGACCAACAGTAGCCCAATTTCCACCGGTGACCTGTAGGTCAACGGCGCCGATGGCGGTCGTTGTTAACCCAGGCCTCGACCGATCCAGTATGAAATTCAGAGTAATGACGATTCGCATGGTTAAATTTGGCAATGTTTTACGCCGGATGCCCTTCCTGACGCATCCCTCTCTATTTATCCGGGCTTGGGACCGGCACAGAAGTCACTGGACTGTGACCCCCATGGCTAGATTAGATTTACATCTGTGTACTGTTCTAATATTAAAATCACAATTAAAATCAACAACGTTACCACCACACAAGTGTCCTATAGCAACATATTCTGCACTGTTTTATTCTTATATCAATGAATTAAAGAATGCTGTGTTACACTTTTTTTTGCAAAAAGAAAAATCCATTATTAGTTAAAGTTGTAGCTATAAAAAATCCCCTCCAATTCCCTCTTTGTTCTCCCTCTTTAAGCTGATAAGACAAAAAAAAAAAACCCCTCAGCTTTTCTGAGCTTTTCTCTGTTTCTGTCTTGGGAAACTTCCTGCCAGTAACTGAGTGACACTCAAAAACCCTTCTATGAATGTTATGCTGAGCAACATCAGCTTAGAGAAAATGTCACTATGTCAGCGATGGGATGATTTTCTTCATAAATAACAGCACATCTTGCAGTCTGTTTATTATCAGCTTTAATTCATGTGCAGTGTCTGCCGTACCTACCTGTGAATTAGCTGTTACAATAAAAACAATGAGTACATTAATATAAACCTGTTTTTAGCTTCAGCCGACACAACTGTCAGAACCAAATTATAGAAGATTGCTCAGCACCTTCTAAATGAGGCTTCAGCTTTAAATCTTAATATTTGCCTTGAGGGCAGTAAGACTATTTGTCAGGTCACAAGGCAGACAGCTTTTCCCGTAAACTCACACTAAGAATTTGAAACATTTTGCATAAGTGGGTTTATAGCATGAAGGTCTCATTAGTAAACAAATTTAAACGAAAGAAGAAGAAGAAGACATTTTTAGTACATATCTGGCTTTCCATGAGATAAATAATTTAGATTCATTTAGAATTTGTTTTATCCTGTTCATCAAAACATTTATCGGAATTAGCCATACCAGAAATGCAAACATTTAAAGAGCTCTGTAGTTTCCCCTGTTTACATCATCTTCACGTTTAATTGCACTAATTATGTGCTTACTTCATGCAGGAAGCCAGGAAGGAAACAAAAATCATGGGTGCGGCGATGTGAGAAAACATTTAAGATTATATGCATCTTGTGCATTTATTTTGTATTTTTGCCTAAAGAAGCTCAAATATACTTAAATCAAATGTACTAGGAGATTATCTGATATAATATATAAGAATAAAAAGAGAAAATGGGTTTCTGGAGGAACTGTTCAGTTTCTCGTATCAAATATGATTTGACAAATCACTAACACAGTCCCCCCCTTCACCTCATTCCCTAGAATGGTGGGTTTTTTCCCAAGACACATCCTGTTTTTCCTGTGCTAGAAGAAGTAGCACGCAGTCTAATCCATTATTACACACTGAGTGATGGCACAACGCCAGGCAAACAGTGTCATTAGCCTCTGCTCTGGCAGCACATTCCCAACATTCCAGCCATTATTTATACAAGTATCACAGTTTCTAAAGGGCCTGCCAATGCACAGCTCTGATCTCCAGCACTGTAACATAACTAATTAATGAACCATGATGATAATAACTAATGATAATAATGATGCAGATAATATACATGTTAGTACTGGATATTGGGTACTTGCATATAAAAGACTTTTAACTAAGATTTATTTTACAATGATTTGTTACTTTAAACTTTGTTACTTTATATTTATTGACAAGTTGGTTTATTTTCAATTCCATAAAACAGAGCACAGTTTTTATGGTAAATTGGTAAAGTAAAAGCTGTCAATCAGACCAGGAAGTGCATCATGGGTACCGAACATGAGGCTACCTGTAGGAGATAATCTGAGTTTGTTTGCACTGGAACTGTGCTTCAATTCCTGTGAATGTGATCGCAATTTGTCCTTGGGTCTGCACTCGTTCAGGAAATAAACTAACCTGCGCATTGTGTTTTAGTCGATGATGACATGATTAGTTTCCACAACACATACCATGTGAGTGTCACAGGAACACTTTGAGACACAGACGCGGTGAGTTGCACATAATAGTCCCAAAATAATAAAATACAAAAACATATGGTGAGTTGTTTTGTGTTCTCCGTTTGCTTGAGATGAGGTAAGATCACCGAAGTTCACAGTTCGTCATCTCATTGATTACAAATTTTCCATGCTATGTATCTTAGTGCAAATGTGTCAAAGAGCTGCATGTTCTTGAGTCTAACTTTGCTTTTTCCACTAATACTGTTGTGGATCGGATTAGGAATTGGATTCCCATGCATTAACATGTGCAAAAAAATATTTTATTTTTTAAACTGCAGCAGAAAGAAAAATATATATATTTTGGCCAGGGGTACACAAACATTTGCATGCAGCTGTATATATTCAATGCTTGATAGCCAGACTTGGCACAAATGTAGCACTAAATCTAATAACTTACACCGGCTCTTGCAACACTGATGCAGATAGTGTGCCAAAGCTCAAATACTGTAGGAGCTACCTTGAATTTTTTTACACTGTAAATAAGAGGCACTGGCAGCTCATGGTCTTCTGATCTGAAGCTCACTTCCATCAACCAGCACTGCTTCAGCCATCTCACCTGCTGAATTACCTGATGTTTATAAAATATGAACTGAACTGATTTATTCAAAAGAAGCATATTCCTTTATAATGTTAAAACACCTAAAACAATTGCTAACAAAAAAAAGTCCAAAACAAGTAACTAATATTTAGAACAAAGGGAATCTTAACCACCATCTCTCCCTCCTAAAATGTTAGATAACCCACAATGCATTGCATTTCCTGGTATTTTACGGTAAACCAGTAAACTTCTCTAATTGCCCAGTGGTTTACAGTCAGTACACAGTTTTATCTAAGGAGTTACTCATGACAGGATTGTTGAGATTATCAAGCTGACAGGATTACATGATTAAACCTTATGAGATCATAATAAATAAACCATCTAATGCATCATCTGGTTCAAAGAAACTTTCATGAATCAGCACATAAATGTTTCTTTACTGGGAGTCAGTTGTGGAACAGAGAAGATGCAGGTATTGTGTATGCATACTATAGGCTTATACATGGCTGACATTTTATGTCAGTAAAATCAAGAGGAACACATACGGTCACTCTGTGGATTCATGCAAATCATAGGATGTACTGGACAAGATCTTTACATGTTATAAATTTCCCCACACTTTCCCTCTCTCTCAAGGGACAGTGTTAAACATTTTAGTTTGAGAATGAACCAAAAATGGTCCCAGTGTGGTGAATCCACAAAGCTTTTTTCTGGCAGTGAATAAGCTCTGTGTAATTTCCAGCAGATTTTTTCCTCTGTAAGGCTGATCTAAATTTGATGAACAGATTTAGTTTGAAGTAAGCAGTCCAGCGAGGCTTACTGATTTAGATTAATCTAATGTCCACATTTGACAAGCTGGCCAGAGAATGCTAAACCGAAGGAAATACCTTGAGAGCAGGCTAATTATGTAATGTTGATTTGTGTGTGATTACGACCTGCATGTATTGTTACTCAAAAAGAAACTACTGAAATGCCTATATTTGGTCATAGCTTATAGCATAGTGAGTAATATGCTGCATGTTAGATTTATTGTTTTTCTCACATTTATTTTCATTTGAAATACAATTCATATGTTCTTCATCTTCCACTTTACTTTCTAGATACCTCTGTTACAGTTGGATTATTCACCTTGAACCTTTAAACAGCTCTATTCGTCTAATTTCTCTTGCTCTCTTTCTCTTTCTTCTCTCTCTCTCTCTCTCTCTCTCTCTCTCTCTCTCTCTCTCTCTCTCTCTCTCTCTCTCTCTTCTCTTCCTCTTGCTGTCACTCTCTCTGTTGCTCTGTCTGTCTGTCTCTCTCTTTCTCTCTCTCTGTTGCTGTCTGTCTGTCTCACTCATTCACTCTCTCTCTCTCTCTCTCTCTCTCTCTCTCTCTCTCTCTCTCTCTCTCTCTCTCTCTCTCTCTCTCTCTCTCCTCTCTATCTTTCTATCTTCCATACTCTGCAAGGTCTATGACCTGTCATGATAAATCGCTGGAATGTCCTGAAGCTGGAGCGATAAATTGATATAGAGAGGACTGCTTGACTTGTGACCCGCAAACTATCCAGCCACTGACCCCTGCTTTTCCTGTGATTAAGCTCATGCACTTTTTTAATAGGGAAAGCAGGGCCAAAAATTTTGGTGGCAGTAAACACATCATCAGACATGGCTTTACTTCAAACTGCAGTATATGCAGTTTCTCCTATACACAAGAGTAACACAGTGTCCTGCTTTGTTCTTCTTACAGAAATACCTGCCATATCATACCTACCCATCTTTGACTGTAGTCTTGTTCAGACATGAAAACAGCTGTCCAAAGGCACATTTCCAGTATTACGACATGCCGTTAGACAACGTCTTTAAACAGACATTAAATCATAGTAAAAATATGATATTTAGTTTCCTTGAACCAAATGGCACATATTTGGTCTCAGAAACAATAGCAATCTTTAGTATTTAACAGCTGGCTAAGTCAACGCTCACATTAGCAAACAACAAGTAATTCATATCACTTGCATTTTTTTCTCTTGTGTATCAACCACTACTTTATTTCTTGTTGATGTGCACTGTGCCTCAGTTTCTAAACCTAAATGATTAAACATAGATTAAATAATCAAATAATAAAAATGGATTGAATTAAATGCTCTGTTCATGCCAGCTACACTGGCAGATTAGCAAAAAAGCTGACTGTTCTAGCAGTGTACTCTCAGCATTCTCTGCTACTTCCTTCATAGATTAAGTTTTCTTTATAATCTCTCTGCACAGTAAATTGTACAAACCCGATTCCAAAGAAGTTGGGACACTAGTTGGGACACTATAAAAAAACAGAATGCAATGATGTGGAAGTTTCAAATTTCAATATTTTATTCAGAATACAACATAGATGACATATCAAATGTTTAAGCTGAGAAAATGGATCATTTTAAGGGAAAAATAAGTTGATTTTAAATTTCATGGCATCAACACATCTCAAAAAAGTTGGGACAAGGCCATGTTTACCACTGTGTGGCATCCCCTCTTCTTTTTATAACAGTCTACAAACGTCTGGGGACTGAGGAGACAAGTTGCTGAAGTTTAGGAATAGGAATGTTGTCCCATTCTTGTCTAATACAGGCTTCTAGTTGCTCAACTGTCTTAGGTCTTCTTTGTTGCATGTTGCTCTTTATGATGTTTTCTATGGGTGAAAGATCTGGACTGCAGGCTGGCCATTTCAGTATCCGGATCCTTCTTCAGCCATGATGTTGTAATTGATGCAGTATGTGGTCTGGCATTGTCATGTTGGAAAATGCAAGATCTTCCCTGAAAGAGATGATGTCTGGATGGGAGCATATGTTGTTCCAGAACTTGGATATACCTTTCAGCATTGATGGTGCCTTTCCAGATGTGTAAGCTGCCCATGCCACACGCACTCATGCAACCCCATACCATCAGAGATGCAGGCTTCTGAACTGAGCGCTGATAACAACTCGGGTTGTCCTTGTCCTCTTTAGTCCGGATGACATGGCGTCCCAGTTTTCCAAAAAGAACTTCAAATTTTGATTCGTCTGACCACAGAACAGTTTTCCACTTTGCCACAGTCCATTTTAAATAAGGCTTGGCCCAGAGAAAACGCCTGCGCTTCTGGATCATGTTTAGATATGGCTTCTTTTTTGACCTATAGAGTTTTAGCCGGCAACGGCGAATGGCACGGTGGATTGTGTTCACCGATAATGTTTTCTGGAAGTATTCTTGAGCCCATGTTGTGATTTCCATTACAGTAGCATTCCTGTATGTGATGCAGTGCCGTCTAAGCTGAAGATCACGGGCATCCAGTATGGTTTTCCGGCCTTGACCCTTACGCACAGAGATTGTTCCAGATTCTCTGAATCTTTGGATGATATTATGCACTGTAGATGATGATAACTTCAAACTCTTTGCAATTTTTCTCTGAGAAACTCCTTTCTGATATTGCTCCACTATTTTTCGCCACAGCATTGGGGGAATTGGTGATCCTCTGCCCATCTTGTCTTCTGAGAGACACTGCCACTCTGAGAGGCTCTTTTTATACCCAATCATGTTGCCAATTGACCTAATAAGTTGCAAATTGGTCCTCCAGCTGTTCCTTATATGTACATTTAACTTTTCCGGCCTCTTATTGCTACCTGTCCCAACTTTTTTGGAATGTGTAGCTCTCATGAAATCCAAAATGAGCCAATATTTGGCATGACATTCCAAAATGTCTCACTTTCAACATTTTATATGTTATCTATATTCTATTGTGAATAAAATATAAGTTTATGAGATTTGTAAATTATTGCATTCCTTTTTTATTCACAATTTGTACAGTGTCCCAACTTTTTTGGAATCGGGTTTATAGTTAGGAACTAAATTTATGACTGAGGAACTGAAATAACATCAGACCACAGGCACCATAGGGCAAATCCGAGGGATCATTGGAGCGAACAGTTAAATCTCAGTTCAAATGTCAATTGTTATGCTGTTGCTTGGCTGCTTGTTATTGTCACTAAATCTGCAGCTCCACCTTGTACATAGAAAATAAAATAAAGCTTTAATGCTTGCTAATGTTGGATAAAGAATGTGATTTGTAATTTCAGTGATTCTCCGTGTACAATAAAATACAAAAAAAGACAAATATAAAGTCAGCCAGTGTTCTAAACAGTTACCTCTTAAACCCAGACCCACAGCTCTTCCTATATTAGTGTTTTTTACAATTAATACATGAAGGTGTAGTAAAGCTTACCTAAGAGGCCATGTGAGCCATATCTGCTTCTCATTCAGTCCTTCAGTCACCTTCTGGGCTGCTTCTGTGTTCCACCACTTCTGTCTGTGTTTCTGTTAATTGGTTAATTAACAGCATTAAACATTTTCTTATGTCAACTAGTCAGCTTCCTGGTCACACCATGAATTTGTAATTAGCAAGCCAGCTAGTCTCCGTGTGTGCCCTCTGGGTGGACAGCTTAGTTCACTAATTTAGTTTGGGTTTATGTGCGATATCTGATATGGATGCTTCACCATTTCAGATGTGACAAAAGGGCATGAGGTTTGGGCAGAGATAAGGTATCAATTCATTAGCAACGTACTGCACATCAATTCTGGGAACTTGCTGTGTAATATGTTAATAGTGTGACAATTATTTCAAGATTCAAAATATGGTATGCAGCTGCTCCAATGTTAACTTCAGGCTCACCCCCCCATCTCTCTCTCCCTCTCTCTCTCTCTCTCTCTCTCTCTCTCTCTCTCTCTCTCTCTCTCTCTCTCTCTCTCTCTCTCTCTCTCTCTCCCTCTGTCTCTCTCTCATTTTTTTTCTAAGGAGGGAGGGATTGTTCCAGTATTGCACTAAAGTACTCTTTCCAGGAAGGTCAAATGAGACGTTATTATTGATGTAACCCTTTCTGGAGCTTTATGAAGCTGAGTAAGTTGTGGTTGCTGTTGTTGGCCTTTGTCTGCTCCCTGTTCAGGTCGCACCGCAGATCATCTGATCCACATATTTGATTCTGGCACAGGTTTCACAACCTGTAATATTTCATTAATTTGATTAATTATTTTTGGCTTATTTATCTAAGTACATTTGTATTGAAAGTCACATTCAAGTATGTGTGTTATTCAATTCATATTCTAAACAGTGCAGCTACAGGACCATGATGCAACATTTAGTACACAATACTACGAGCGAGAACATAAATATTTCTAAAATGGGAAAACAGTTTAAGGATGTAAAATATATACTGTATGATTGTATCTGCCTATATGCATTGTGATTTTTTTAATCGTCAGGTGAACCCAGAAATCCACACCAAACTCCCAGAATTGACCTTGACCTCTCCAGAACACACCTCTAAACTCACTTGCACTGTGCCATGGTCTGAATCACTGCTTTTCTGATTATGCAGCCTGTACACATTCACACTCATCACAACATAAAGGACTCGCAAACAGCATCGCAATTCAAAGTAATGCTCAGTGTTTCTGTGCCAGACAATACAAAGCCTTTGTTATTCGTATTGTTTTGGTTTTTGAACTCCTTATGTTAGCTGTTTTCGGTATTTTGGGTTTCCCCGGATATTGCTGTTTGATAATCCCCTGACCAACCGTTTCTGGTTTTTGTTTGCCAGTGCTCTTTTGAATAACATGCTAAACTGCATTTATGTCTTCTTCAACCTCAGCCTCTAGACCTTAATCATTAAGTTAACTTTAATGTTAATATCAGGAATTATAAGGAAGTTGATCTTTTTCTTTTTTTACAGAAGCATTTTCATGAAAAGCACCAGAATAATTTGTTCATTTGTTTGTTTGTTCGCTCACTTGCTCATTCATTTGTTTATCTCCAGTAGGTACAGTAGATCCAGAGCGCATTTTAGGAACTCTAAGTGCGAGGAAACACGTACAATAGGACGCCAATCTGTTGCAGGCTACCTGCATGCACACACTAACTTGGCCATTTTTGGAATTTTTTATTTGGTTTCTAAATCTGTGTTAAATATAAAAGATCACAATTCCTACGTGGCATCACACCAGTAACATAAAAGAGCTGTAATATATACTTGATGTGTCATTCTTTATTTGTAGTAGTAGCCACAAACTAATCATTAACAGTTAAGCAATAAAGGAAACTCTTTTTTACCATTCAGTCATGAAGTTTACTTACCTAAACCTATATAAGAAAGGAATATGAAAATTTACATAATTTACAAAGATGACTAATTGTCAACTAATCCAAGGAGGATTTTTTTTGTAAGAAGTGTTGATGAGAAATTTGAGAAGAAGAAGAAGGTTTGGTCCAGTCATGTAGTCACACTTATGTAAAATTTTACACACAAATGACGTTTGAGCTCATCAAACATTGTTCAGTTACTGAGTTCTCATAACTTAATTCAGATATGTAAATATGGCATTGAAACACATTTGAGCAGTGATTACTTATTTTATTCAGTCATCTATTTCCGCAATCTGTGATGACTAGATACTTTGATATGATTATGATAATGAATGAATTTTCATATCTAGGACTAAATCATTATTATGGTGTGTTTCTTCATGTTCACAAAAGGTCCGTTTTTTCAGAATATATCAATGGTGGAATACTTCTGATAATTTGTAATTATCACATTCTTCTTCTTCTTCTTCTTCTTATTATTATTAATAGTAGTAGTATCAACTCTACTGTAACTACAGTACATATTAAATGTCATATGCAATTCCATTAACTGAGCCCTTATATGTAGATGTGTGTGTGTGTATATTTAGATGTGTGTATTTTCTTGAAAAATTCACTTTAAACAACTTATCAGGAATTCACTGGGAGAAAGTGATATATTAACAGCTGAGCTAATGATGTAGTGTTTTGGTCAAACTGCAACTGCAAGTCTAAAATAACAATGACAAAGGGATGACCAATTATGTGGGACAGAAGCAAAACTGAAAGCATGACTGTACTCATTTGAAGACTGTTTCCTGTTGGCAGAGTCATTTTTATCAGTAGAGCAAAAGATTTAACTGGAGTTGTAATGAAAATTGTTGTTCCGCTAAGGGTGCTTTGTATATATTTCAAATACTGGACATAGGCTACATAAAAAGCAGTAACTGATATGTAGAATGTTATTATCATGAAACTCTGATGAGTTTTGTATAATGTCAGCAAACCTGACAATCAGGTATTGACATTTCTGTTTACTCATGAAACGAAAACTTGTTTGTTAGCTGTCAGGAAAACCCAGAGAACTGCATGTTTCCCCAAGTCCTCCACCCTGCCTTTATCTTACTGAATCAAGATAATGATAACAGAATTGTTACTGTCAAAACCCAACAGGAAGTCAGGTGTGTTCAGTCAGTTTAGTTGTTATTTTCAGTTCTTTTCACAATGTCAGTAAATTACATGACAGTAAATCTTTACAATCATTATCTAACATCAGTTTACATGTACACATCTTATGGGAATACGTTTTAAAGTAATTGGAAAGTCCCTCTATATTCAGGCAGGGGGTTTTAGACACTAGAGTGACATTAAACCATACTTTTAGACTCTGAATAAAGCTATGAAAATAAACGTGCATGTCCCTTACCTAAAAACCACCTGAAAAACCAAATCCTGGTTTTTAAAAGGAAACATCACCAGGAAAAAATGTAGGAAGTCTTCTGTGGAATGCTGATCTGTACGATGATATGAACTTACAGAGTTCTTACAGAGGACTTTCCCAATTACCATGTGCCATGTTCCATGTGTTTCACGTGCAAACAAAATATCAATTTATTATTTTATTCAACTACTGATACAACAAAGATGGTCTGTGTAAGGAAAATGCATAGTTTACTCTCCAAATCTGAAGGATGTCAGAACACAAGATGGAATTTCAGAGGCATTAAGGCAAGACAAGATAAATTACAGTTCTATACTTGTATCAGTGGCACACACTAC
This sequence comes from Hemibagrus guttatus, assembly GCA_033459395.1. Classification (NCBI taxonomy): domain Eukaryota; kingdom Metazoa; phylum Chordata; class Actinopteri; order Siluriformes; family Bagridae; genus Hemibagrus; species Hemibagrus guttatus. The sequence goes on from JAUCMX010000011.1 coordinate 9,905,683, forward strand.
TGATAATATTTTTTAGAAATGTAAAGAATAAGTGAGGAATTAAAAACAATGCAATGTGCTTTTAGTCAAATAATCAATTGATGATTTTCCTAAAATGTTTTATTTTGCTAAAATCACAGCAATTACAAATGTAAATGTATTGCTTTAAATGTATGTATGAATTAAGGGTTTTTTTTTTTTAGCTATTTATAGTTACAGTTAATGTTCCTTTTATTAATTAAATGATAACCTACCTCTTTTGTTCTATATTAATAAGACAAAATACCACATATTTTCATGTTATAGAGGCAGTGAAAAAATTCCTCTGTCCTGAAGACATTGATAATCATCTGAGATTCATTCCACTGAAACCTCACTATACCATGTGTAAGCTTTCCTTAAATTTGCATTCATAAACAAATCAGCCTTACGTTATGTGGAATATCTGACGTTACAATTTCCTGTGAATGACCTTCTGAACTTACCTATCTAATGTTTCCATTTTGTCATACTGTTTTCCTCTGCAGTAGTTCCTGAACAATGCGACAGAGTTTGTGGGATTTTTTTTTTTTTTTTTTTTTGCATCACCTGGATCATGGACTGGAAACTCCTGTCAAACAAAAGATATTGTTTCCAGTAAAAGGTGTGGTAATAAGAGTAAACGATAAGAAGTTTAGAAATTTTTTTTTAAAGTGGTTTGTTTCTTTCAAAGATTTTGAAATGTAGAGACATTTATTGCTTATACACTTTTAAATGCTCTACACAGTGTTCATCTAATTGAGATTGTGAAGACTACAGAGTGGAGGCAAAAAGTGATTGCATGCAAAATGGTTTCTATTCAATATTCTCTCTGATCCTTGTAGCAACAGCAGCCTCAAAAGAGTTTGTGGTAAAGCTGAAACAATGGCCTCTGCTCATGCTATAATTTATATCATGTTTCCGGAGTACTGCATGTTTATATGTCGTGTCAGGATGAGGTCTGGATGTGAGTGTTTTTGAGCCTAGCTCAACTTTATTGTCTTTGAAAACGTTCAGATTTCTGGTACCATTTTGACTAAAATGACACACAAAAAAACTCAGAATAATATAAAGAGGGAATAATGTACTTTTTATATTTACAGCATGTAGCAGATGTTGTTTTCCATAGCAACCTACAGAAGTGCTAGAAACTCTAGTTCTCATGCTAGAAACAAACAGGCTATACTATCACTATCAGGCTAAAGCCCAGTTACATAAGACAGCACAAGTTATTTATTTATTTATTTATTTTTTTCCAATTATTGAATTCATTTTTAATGTAATGTTTTTTCTTAAACAATTTATTAAATTTATTTAAGCATTTGTTATAAATGATATATTTTTTAACTGCATTTAGTTAAAATGTGGGTCTTCAGTCTCTATTTAAAGACAGCAGATGGGAGAAGAAAGACATGTCTGGTCCGGTTTGATTCAACCCTTCCCTGATCAGACCTCTGTGTGGCCACAGGCAGCACAATCCTTTGACTGTCCACCCCAGGAGCCTTCTGTGGTAATGTGAAGCAGCGAGGATGGTGTTTCGGCAATTTGTACAATTAGAAATTTAGTCCCTGTCGTCTCACTAATGAGACGTCCATCCTCCGTTCAGATGCTCTGTAATTAAGAGCTGTCTTTTTATCCTTAGAAACTTTCTCCTCCCCTCCATCTGTCGGCATGGCATCACGCTGGGCACATTGTTCACGCTTTCACCTTCGTTAAGTGAGTCTAACATACAACTCATTTCAGTGGCTCTACATCACAACAGCTCATTCCAATCCTTCCTTGGGGTTTGTATTATAGTCACTCATTATGAAACATTTGATTTTAATTCATCACTAGTTTTTAGTGATTCACCCTCCCTCAGGGTTGTTTGACCAGCTATACATGAATCTAACTGAATTTACGACCCCCAGGCCATATCCACTTCCTGGAGAATTTAACAGAGATTAACAGAGATTAACACCTGCTGTAGGAACATTATACCTGCTGTCTGTTTTCCATTCAGTGGTGCCAAGATTAAAAGAGCATAAATTTGAAGAAAAGCTTTTCTGCTTGACTTGCTGGGAAGATCTGCTGCGCTGTAAACTTTCCCAGTCAGTGTTATTATTGGTGTTTGGTGATAAACTTGTAGTAGTTGTGATCAGACTTTGGAATATCCCCATAACAGAGCTTAGCAAAAATGTCTACTGTCAGGCCAATGCTTGATTACTTCATTACTACTAAAAGATTCAAGCACACTATGGGATGTTCCTGCTATATCAGTGAGGGACTAATAGGTTTCGCTGTTAATGAGTCATAAGTGTTTCACTCATTCATAAAGTACACTCTGGTTTGTGGTTTTGGGTTGAGATCTAATCTCTATTTTTGACCATGATTATAGATACTCGATTAAATCTGGATGCCGGATCGCTCAGAGGACACAGTTTAGGTGGCCAGAACAGCTCACTCCTGGCTGTTGTCTACAGATTGGTACATGCGGTCTGGGCTTGTGCCAGTCAAGCTTTGTGCAATCTTTCCACACACTTCCTAATGATGGATTAAGGAAACAAAGGGATTGACACACTATTAACATACGAAGCTTCTACAGGTCCTGGACACAGTTGAGGGACTATCTGTGATGTTCAAGGGGAACTTTAGTGATTGTGATAGACAATTAAGCTAGTATCTCTTCTTGCTTAAAAAGAAATCCTGTTAAATGTTAGGGAATTTACTGTGGATCTCCATCAACCTGTCATCAGTGTATACAACAAAACATCACATGTTAGGTGGACATGGTAATGCAGCAGGTAGAGTTTCTACCTTAAAGCTCCAGAGTCCCTGGTTCAATCCTGTGAAATGGTTACTGTCTGTTCTTCTTGGGTCTGCATGGATTTTCCAGTTTCCTCTCAAACCCATCAACTAATTATACAAATATAATAAGTAAGAGAGGGGTGCACGGTGGCTTAGTGGTTAGCACGTTTGCCTCACACCTCCAGGGTTGGGGGTTCACACACTCCGCCGTGTGTGTGGAGTTTGCATGTTCTCCCCGTGCCTCGGGGGTTTCCTCTGGGTACTCTGGTTTCCTCCCCCAGTCCAAAGCCATGCATTGTAGGTTGATTGGCATCTCTAAATTGTCCGTATTGTGTGAGTGAATGAGAGAGTGTGTGTACCCTGTGATGGGTTGGCACTCTGTCCAGGGTGTATCCTGCCTTAATGCCCAATGACACCTGAGATGGGCACAGGCTCCCCATAACCCGAGTATAGATCGGATAAGCGGTAGACAATGAATGAATGAATAAGTAAGAGAACACAGACATTATGGAGGTTTGAGACAGTGACACGTGTCTTTTTCCCACTAAGCACAAAAGGAGATTATCTATACCAGATTTGTAGAAATTAAGATCTATGTCCATACTAATTTCCAGAAAATTATCTGCAAAGAGCAGCACATGGCACAAACAGTACTAAGGCGTGTGATGTTGTTTTGATGTGTATCGTGTACTAATAACACTCTGTGTTGATGGAGATACGTATTTAAATAGCAGATGTGATTTCCCTATCATTCATTTAGTATTCAGTTAACACATGGCTGTCAAAAGTACCAACATATTTAAGATGCTTGAAAACATAGTTATCATAGTTTTCACAGTGCCTGGAATACCCCAGGAAAAACACAAGTTGTGCACTGAGACTATAGGTCAGAGGATTTCTGAAGTCAGGCTTTGCATTAAGGTATTCATTGTGAGCCTCAATCACCTGCAGTTGAAAAGTTAGGCTTTGAAAGAAAGCTCTAACCTTCACTTTTGTTCTACATCCTGAATTGGTCATACACATTTCTACTTATTTCCTGACTGTGACACAATATTGTTTGTTAATTAACAAGAAACAATGCATGCACATGTGTAATAAAAACAACATTGGAAATTTCCTAATTTTCTCCCCTACACAAACTAAAGGAATTCAGTCTTGATTACATCTTTTTGACTGACGAATGCATAAGTGTACATGCTGCGTATTTTTCTTGCTTTACTTTCATTTCTGGCTTTTACTTTTTAGGCCACAGTTTACAGGAATTGTGGGCAAAGAGAGAGCGAAGGAGTGCTCAACAGGTGATCCGTTGCATTTCCTTTAATTCATGAGCTGATTGTCAGACAGGGATGTGGAACACGAAATTTACTTTCATACTTTTCTATGAGATGGCCATTTGTTTTGTTAAGAAGCCTGAAACTGAAAGATTGGCAAACCACATTTATTTATGCTCGCAAATGAAAGGGCAATAAGACGTGGATCTTTCTGACTAATCACATTTTGTTTAATGTAATCAAACTATGGCTTAGTGAAAAATTATTGCCACTTTATCACAGTTTATGTGGATGATAAGGATTCTGGCTTCATACTGATACCACAAACAAGGTCGGTAATCAGTGCTGCCATGTTACCAGTGTTAACAATGCACATAAAAAGATTATATACCCTAGAAGACGGTTTTGGGCAGCACAGACTGTTTAGAAACAAATAATTGAAGCTCAGGTTTCTCTGGCTTTGGAAAGAATGATTGAAATGCTTTAAAATGACTATACTGTAGGAATGTTTATGTTCAGGTATCATTCATCCAGTACACAATACACTTTGTCAGTTCAAAGTACAGTTTTTTATTTATTTATTTATATTTTTTAATTTTTGTATTCACAATGTGAATGTATGTTGCCATGATTATCCCATAGTTTGTTAATATACAGTATTTCCATCTATCCTTTGTTGCTGTTAATCCTTTAAATGAAAAGCTTTTCAAAATTTACTAAACATTTATAACCTTTATCTATTTATTATTATTCCATTAATAGCCATTATCTATTTATTATTATTCCATTAACTTCAATATTTCAATTAAAGGGTGAACACCTGTATCTAAATGCACAGACCTTCACACAGAGACGCATACAGAGCCATAACTACACACAAGTTGCTACCCCGAATTGGTGTGTATTGTATATTTTTTTAATGCTAACATTTCATTCTTTTATAAAGACACGTTTTTACACACACGCACCTCTGGATCATATACTTTTGTCATTCAAGCCACTGAGGATGTCAGCCCTATTACTGTCATGCACAAAGTTATTGGCATCATTTAAATGTATTTTCCCAGAACCAGTTGTTACCAAACAAGATACAAGAAATCAGTATATACTCCTCCAGGTTCTTTAGTTTCCTCCCACCTCCAAAAATGAAAGTCTCCCTTGGTATTAATGTGTGCATGTGCGTATGTGGGTGCACACGTGTGTCTGCGTGTCTCTGTCTCTGTCTCTGTGTGTGTGTGTGTGTGTGTGTGTGTGTGTGTGTGTGTGTGTGTGTGTGTGTGTGTGTGTGTGTGTGTGTGTGTGTGTGTGTGTGTGTGTGTGTGTGTGTGTGTGTGTGTGTGTGTGTGCGCGTGCCCTGCAATGGATGGAGTCCAGCAAGACTATTTTATATGAATTTTAGGGCACTTATAGAGTTAAAGAAAATGTAACACACAGGGCATAAATACCACAAATAAACATAAATAAACTTATGTACGAATGACTTGGAATGATGGTTATTCAGGGTTAAAAACACTATAGAGTAATAGGGTTTAGAAATTAGATGTATGTTGTGTTCTCAGAATAACTTGAGATCTTCCATGGTGATACACAGTTTACACAACAGACCTTGTATGTCTCATTACCAGGACTCTGTACTATGCCTGTTTTACAGGCATATTAAAAGCCTCAACAAGAAACACAACTTTAACTACTCATTTAAGCAAATAGTTTAACCATCACCAATTGACTTATTGACTGAAACAGCATGGAATTTTACAAAGCAAACTTTACTCTTGACCTGGAAACACAGAAACATAACACTATCTGTCATATCTATGAAAACAGCATGGCTGCCAAGTGGAATGTTGCAATCTCAAACTGTCTGTCTTGGCTGTGGTGTGGGCGTGAAAAGAAATGTTCTAATGGACCTCTAAAACCAGGCATTGTACAGTACAGCATACATACTTTAGCTATCAGCATGGTTGTAATCATTTTGAGATTAATTGTATGGCATTATTGAAGACAGTAGATAAAGTCAGCATCACACAATAACTAACTTTTAAGTAGTTCTTGTTCTTCTTAAGTAACTCAAACTTGAATTAGCCATCTATCCATTTTCTGTAACACACACACACACACACACACACACACACACACACACACACACACACACACACACACACACACACACACACATGCCACTATGCTCCCCAATCTTGTATTAATTGGTTATTATTTTTTATATAATAGACCAAATAAGGCAAATAATCAATACCTGGGAAACCATTCACATGGTCAAATCTCTACTACACAGTATTTAGATGTCAAAATTACAGACTTTCCCTAACTGACCAAAGTCCCAAAGCTTTAGAAATGGCTTTATAACCATTTCCAGAATGATAGATCGGTAGGTTTGTGACCTCAAGCTGAAGCGAACTTGGGTTCTGCAGCAGGAAAATGATCCAAAACACACCAGCAAGTCCACCTCTGAATGGCTGAAGAAAAACAAAATGAAGACTTTGGAGTGGCCTAGTTAAAGTCCTGACCTCAATCTGATTGAGATGCTGTGGCATGACCTTAAAAAGGTGGTTCATGCTCGAAAACCCTCCAATGTGGCTGAATTACAACAATTCTGCAAAGATGAGTGGGCCAAAATTCCTCCACAGCGCTGTAACAGACTCATTGCAAGTTATCGAAAACGCTTGATTGCAGTTGTTGCTGCTAAGGGTGGACCAACCAGTTATTAGGCTTAGGAGGCAAACACTTTTTCACACAGGGCCATGTAGTTTTGGATTTTGTTTTCCCTTAATAATAAAAACCTGCATTTAAAAACTGCATGATGTGTTTACTTGTGTTATCTTTGACTAATATTTAAATGTGTTTGATTATCTGAAACATTAAAGTGTGACAAACATGCAAAAAAATAAGAAATCAGGAAGGGGGCCAACACTTTTTCACACCACTGTATACGTCTGGATTTCCAGACTGTACAAGTCTGTTTCTAATGGAAGGAATCCAGAAACTAAAGAGAAATAAACTAATTATCAAACACTCCACAATGTAACAATTATCCTAATTACTATAATACTTCCAATTAGTATATAGTTATACGCATATAGTATTACTGGATCTTACATAATTTACAACTACAAACAAATTAACAATTTTGCTTTGATATATGATACATTTTGGTACTGATATTACATTGAATATATACACCAATCAGACATAACATTATGAGCACTGACAGGTGAAGTGAATAACACTGATCATCTCCTCATCATGGCACCTGTTAGGGATATATCAGGCAGCAAGTGAACATTTTGTCCTCAAAGTTGATGTGTTAGAAGCAGGAAAAATGGGCAAGCGTAAGGATTTGAGCGAGTTTGACGAAGGGCCAAATTGTGATGGCTAGACGACTGGATCAGAACATCTCCAAAACTGCAGCTCTTATGGGGTGTTCCCGGTCTGCAGTGGTCAGCATCTATCAAAAGTGTCCTTTATGTCTGGTAAGTCCTTTAAGTCCTTTAAGTCCTGTAAGTATACTCTAAGCGGTGTAAGTTAACTGTAAGCAACTTACAGGACTTAAAGACTGCTGCTAATATCTTGGTGCCAGATACCACAGCACACTTTCAGGGATCTAGTGGAGTCCATGCCTCTGTGGGTGAGAGCTGTTTAAACCGTTTTTAGGCAATATTAATCAGGTGGTTTTAATGTTATGGTTGATTTAAAATGTAATGGCGCCACCCAGTGTTAATGAAGGTTCATTTCCATTTCAACACTGGTTATATAAGCCTTCCTCAAGGGTGGAGACAAAATGAAATTTTATTATCAACGGTTTTATGTGAACTCGAACAAATCCGTTGCTTTGATAAGAATCTGTTTACAACGTGATTGGGCGTGACTACTGGTCAGAGTTCGCCCGGGAGCGTCGCTGCTGATTGGTTACATTTCACGTCAATCATTAAGCTAACACAAGCTTGACCGCTTACCTGTTCGGGTGTAGTATAGCGTTCCGCGATCGTGATTTAAATACTGGACTGTTAATGTAAAGCACTCAGTAGCAAGTATTGTTTAGGTTTTTTAGGAGTATGAAATGGGTTCGACCAACTCCGACCTGTCCAAAATACCAAACGGAGAGGATTTAATGCGAGAAACTGGTTGTAAGTAGTGATTTTTTTTTTTGCTTTTGTTTGTTTGCTTGCAGAATCATTTGACTGATCCCTTTAAAGCTGCTTATATCATAGACTATTCCGAGATGTGCCTCATATTTAGGGAATATTTAATGAGAAAATGCATTCATTCTTTTCTCACGTTTCAACTAAGCTCAATCTTTTTATTTTTAAAGCTTGTTTTGACAGCAGCGATTTGTTTTGTTCTAAATGGCGCACAAGATCGAGAAAGTTTGTACAGAAGGGCGAGAGAGACTGGATCTGGTGTAACAACAGTCACTTTAATCATCTGGAGTTGGTTTAAATCCAAGTGGCAAGTTAAGACACTGTGCACTCTGATGGTTGTTACAAGAGTATCAGGTATAGCAGGATCACTGGGGGTTTTGAACACCTCACTATCACTGTTGGCTTGAGAAGAGTCCATGGAAGAAAAGGATAGGCTTTCCAGCTCAGTATTTTAAAATCCTAGCACTCTGCTGCACCCGATACACTGGTACTGCAGCAAGACCATGCATAGTAACAGATGGGTTTTAAAGCACAGTCATAAGAATTAGGGGTGCTGGCCTTCAAGATTGCTGTCGGTGCAACTGTTAATGTAATAATAATAATAATAATAAGAAGAAGAAGCAGAATGTGACTATAGATTGCAGATTGTATTTGTATGCAACAGTGATTTGACAACAATTACAAATTTTCATTTATTAATAAGTGTGAGGCGTGGTGGTTTGGTGGTTAGAACGTTTGCCTCATACCTCCAGGGTTGGGGGTTCGATTCCCACCTCCGCCGTGTGTGTGGAGTTTGCATGTTCTCCCCGTGCCTCCGGGGTTTCCTCTCCCGGTCCAAAGACATGCAGTGTAGGTTGATTGGCATCTCTAAATTGTTCATGGTGTGTGAATGAGAGTGTGTGTGTGTGTGTGCCCTACGATGGGTTGGCACTCCGTCCAGGGTGTATCCTGCCTTGATGCCCAATGACGCCTGAGATAGGCACAGGCTCCCCGTGACCTGAGAATAGATCGGATAAGCGGTAGACATTGAATGAATAATAAGTGTGACAAGATTTTTATGGGACGTCAATGAGTCTTCAGGACAGAGGATTTTAGAGGGCGGAAGGAGAGCCAAGTGACTGTATATAGCTACAATAACATCATATAACAAGAAGTACTCTGTGTTCAGAAAATATTTGACTTTTATATAATATAAAGATTATACACTATTCTTTGTCAATCAATACAATTTTTTTTTTTTTTTTTTTTTTTTTTTTTTAAATCTGTTAATCTATTATTAGGCTTAGTTTATGTGAATAAGCACCTTTTTTTTTTGTATTTGAGCAGACACATTTATATAAACCTGTAATTTCTGTAATAATATTGTCAGAGCCGTGCTGTTATTGGAAATGAATCAACACGTCCTTATTCGAGTATTAAACCACGCTGTGGTATACATCTGTATAATTAACACACATTCTCAGTTAAAAGAAAAACTGTTTTGATCGTTTGGGTATGACGACACAGCTCTAACTCCATGTATTTTGCTTAAAATTCCAACCCTTAAAATGCTTTCACATCGGTGATACAAAGTACATTTTATATAATTTTTTTAAAAGGCCATTAAGTGTATATACAGTTAAAGTGTAGGTACCACCTGGTGCCTGAGTGTACACTTGTTAAATGAGACCTGTATGACATGTGCTTTGTGTTTCTTGCAGTCACTGGTGCACACCTGGTTCGTCTGTATGACCGTTACCAATCTCTGGACAAAGACAACAAGGGTCATCTTAGGTAAAATGCTTCAGATTCATTTATTCAGTGAGTAGTTACTTGACCAGAGTGTCATTAACGTACTTTTCTCAAAGTATACAGGACTTTGAAGCCATAAAGGAGCTGGCCATGAATCCTATATCTGACATAATAATAGGGGCCTTCTTCACTTCAGGGTAAGTGGATCTTATCATGGTTTAATAAGCTTTGTTTTTGCAACTGATATATCTTATTTCAGTATAAGTAATAATCTTTTGCAGTTTTAGATTAGTTATGAAAGTGCCCTTAATAATGACTGTCAGTATTTCTTTAATATCATACTTGAGCCAACAATATTTGGGTTGTTTTGGTTTCACACTTCACATAACTGAACAAACAGTGGTTATAAATATGTAATAAATTACAAAAAAACAAACAAAAAACAAACAAACAAGAGCACCAAGGACACAGAGCCGGTGCTCAGTATAATGTAAAATAACTCCTTCGAAACATTGTGTATTGCACGTTGCTATTCTGCTCCAAATATCTAGAGCATGAGTCCGGTTTGTAACTTCTAGGTGAGATAAGTAGCTCACCGAATTCTCACACAAAACACTCAAAAATACGCAGCATGTTTAGTTCACTTCTAGATGTCGGGTCCGTTCATAGTTAAATTGTTTTCTTGCTGCAGTTTGAACTGCATTCGGATGTGATCACTGTGGTCTAATCTGCCCAAACAAATCTCTCCAAGGGGTAAAGTACAGAGCTGAGGTTACTTGGTAAATATTTTTTAATAACAAGGTGAGGCCAGGAAGTAGTCCTTAATTTTTAGTAACAGTTATATAAGGAGCCTAAGTATGAAGCTGATCAGAATTATTACACTTCAGTCCATGAATGAGATATAAAGACATGCTGGAGTCAGTAGAATTGTGATATGAACATACCACCAGCATGCAGCACTTTGAGCAAATTCTCCAAGTGAATAGATTTTGTTGCCCATTCCAACCAAATAATTTACTGCAGGACATGTGCATTGCCAAACAATTCGTGCTCACTACATAATAATTCATAGCTATAAGATTCTTGCTTTGTGGCCTAGAAATATGAACTCATTTCAAACTGTTATTTCATTATGACTACAATAGTTTAGGATAGGAGTTGGCTAAAAGGCAGACATTTAAAAAAGTAAATTTTTCTCCCAAGAATGTGTGCGACTGGATCTAAATGATTGTTACTTCCAGACAGGAAACACTGGACTTCCCATCGTTTGTGAGGATCTTGGCACATTTTCGGCCTGTCGACAAAAAACGATCCAAAGAGCCCAACTCGCCTGACCCCATTAACAGCAGAATCAACAAACTGAAATGTATGTTTATGGTACTTTCTGGTAAAAATGAAACATCTGCATGTTAACCTGCTTTAAGATATTTAGTCCTGATGAATCTGATGTGAATTCTCATCACTGCTTATGTAGTTGCCTTTCAGCTGTATGATCAGGACAAGGATGGCAAGATTTCCAGACAAGAACTCTTACAGGTCAGTGCAAATGAGTTCACTGCATGAACATTAGGAATCATGTATCAATGTTTTAGTTAAGTTGTATGCAAATGTTAGTGTAAACCGAACCCAACAAAAATGTCTGCTCTATTTATGGAAGCTTTGGAAACCCTGATGTTCTTCATACTCGCACACATGACGATAAACACTATTTTGCCATTCAAAGCACAACTGATTTGCGTTTAGTGATGCCCACAAAACTCCATAAAAGGTCAAAGTCACAGCATCAAACAACAAGCGAACAGCAGAACAGACCTTCTTAGAGATGGACCTTATATTGACTCACGAATAGAAAACTGAATTATTTAACAGTGTAACAACCTTTAATAAAAATATTTTATTAAATGTTCATCAAGTGAGATGAAAGGAAAATGGTTTTCGAGATAAAATATATTTCGAAGAGAAATATATTTTATACTCAGATGATTATGGAAACCAAGAATGCAGGGAATATTATACTTTTTTGATCTACATGTGCCTTGATGACTAGAAATTTCTCACACACCTATGTGCCCTTGCTAGTGATGTGTTGTGAAAGCATGAGGGTGTAAATGTGCACAGGCTCAGGAGTAGGAATTTCCAAAAATACAGGTTTTTTTAAACATTTTTTTTTTTTAATGAATACCAAATATCTTCTCTAAATACTTGTTTGAATGATTTACAAATATTCTGTTAGTATTCAGCTTGATAACTGAAATCATAACTTCATTTCTGATGTATTTCTGTGCCTAATGTTAGTTATTAATGTTTATTAATAATTAATTTATATACATATTTTTACACTCAAAGTAAATAACAGCAGAAAATCATTGGCAGGTTCTTCAGGCCATGATGGAGAGCCAGGTAACACAAGAACAACTGGAATGCATTGTAGACCGCACTATTCAAGAGGCAGACCTAGACAACGATGATGCCATATCTTTCGAAGAGTTTCGGAAGGTAACATATTGCATTATGCACCATAAATACACTGTCAGTAGCTTTATGGTTAATGTCTAGACTTTGAAATACAGTGAAATTTCAGTTGCTGTTTTTAGCAGCCATGTTTTATGCATTATGCTGTTGGTTGTATATTCAGTTACCATAAACCCATTAAAATACAAAGATTACTATGTTAGTTAGTTAATGCTTTCGGCTGCTCCCTGTTCGGGGTCGCCACAGCGGACCAACTGGTCCGCAGAACAACTTGGCAAATGTTTTACGCCAGATGCCCTTCCTGACGCAACCCTCCCATTTTTCCGGGCTTGGGACCGGCACTGCATCCAGTGGCTGGGGTTGAGGCATTGGCTGGGAATCGAACCCGGGCCTTCCGCATGATAGGCGAGAAACCTACCACTATTATATATATAACAATTATAGGTGACTGTGAAGTTGATGATTTACCAATAACAGGATGTCCAGAAACGTTTTGTTCCTCATATACCACAGCAGTTTGCCAACGAGTTTGCAATTTATAGTTACAGTTTATTTTGAAGATTATTCACGAAACAAGCTAGTTCCTGTTATCACTGCAACAAGCACTATAAACAGCAATTTCCTCCTGATTTTGAAGACAAAATTGCAGCTTGTATGCTACTGAGAAACTTGAAAGCCTGCCATTCTGAACACTTTCCTGTGTCGGAAAATTTAAAGGTATAGCTTTAGGTACAACTGTTACATAGCACTGATACTGAAAACCTCCGTAATTGTGAAACACCTCACAGAAAAATTATGTTTTTGAAGAAGAAGAGCATTAAAATAAACCTTTCAGCTAGAACTTCTGTCAGAGTCTCCATTACAGAAAACAAACACCTTCTACCCAGTTAGAGTAGAGCCTTCAAGGGCACTGTGGTGTCAGCAGTATTTGTGATTTCACTTGTTGTTGTGGAGCTCAGATTGATATCTGATATTCTTTCTTTGCTTTAGTCTCTAGAAAAGGTCGACATTGACCACAAGATGAGCATCCGCTTCCTGCGCTGAAGCATAACCAGATTCAAGAAGCACAGAGAATTATTGTGGTCTTCAGAGGTATAGTCTGTTTTCACCACAGACATCAAAATGTGTTTTTATAATATTTACTGGAATGCTGTTATTTTTGTGGCCTACTGTCAGAGCTAGAAAGATGATAAGTGAATGGTATTGTGGTATATAATGGTATAAGTGAATGGTATTTGGTGAAATATGGATTTCAGTCTATGAGATATTTGGTATTATGAGCTGTTTTGATGTCTGATAGCGTTTTCATTTCGACTAGCTTTACTGTGAATATGCATGATTTTAAATTTTTGTTGAGAATGGACGTGCTGCTCAAAGCATCTCTCAGTTTCTGGGGTAAATGTAGCTCCTTTTCACTAAACATCAGCTGGAGTTAACCACAAGCTGATATTAACAAGTATGGCAGACTAGACCCCGAAAGCTGAACCGTTATATAATTGGAAAAAAAAATCAATATGAAAATATCAATATACATGACAGCATATTTGTTAAGGATTTCATGTTGCCCAGGCTGAAATATTTTAGCTATTAGCAAGAGGTTTTGAAGACATAGCTTTTGTCAGGCTACCTCATTAATTGGTTAAAAAATAAAATCTCTAAGTATTTCCAAACTCATTTTGAAAACTTCGGCTTTACAGATTTTTTTTTTTGGTAGTTCAGCTTTTGTCGCAGTAATTTACTATACAACTACTTAATACATACAAATACAAAACAAATACATAACTACTTGAGTAAAGGAACATGTGTATAGATATAATTGTTGATCCTAACGAGAGATCCCACAGACAGTATTTATCTGGTATTTTTCTAAAGATAAAACTCCTGTCTCTGCAAATATCAGACAGGGCTCAATGTTGTTAAATAGACATTTTTGTATGCATTCTTCTTTATTTCAAGTGTTGGTGTAATGGATTTTTCTCTAACGCCTACCTCACTAATCCTACTGATTTAAAGGGGCTTAATGTAACCATGTGACACAAAGCCTTCTATATAAACCACATTTATTGGTTTCAAAAGCATGTTTGTGTATGCAGCTTTTTTAATTTGTATTAATAACTGTTTTTAAAAATAAATAAAAATGCATTTGTATCGTATTTGGTGACAAAGTAAAACCCAAATGAAATCCACTCACGGTTCACTCTGTGGCACGATGCCTTTTGTTCAGAGCTACAGAAATGTTAACAGAGGTAAAGTTAAGCTGATAAGTTCTGTAATATTATGTAACATAAAAGCAAACGGCGGGGGGCACGGTGGCTTGGTGGTTAGCACGTTTGCCTCACACCTCCAGGGTTGGGGGTTCGATTCCCGCCTCCGCCGTGTGTGTGTGGAGTTTGCATGTTCTCCCCGTGCCTCGGGGGTACTCCGGTTTCCTCCCCCAGTCCAAAGACATGCATTGTAGGTTGATTGGCATCTCTAAATTGTCCGTAGTGTGTGATTGCGTGAGTGAATGTGTGTGTGTGTGTGTGTGTGTGTGTGTGTGCCCTGCGATGGGTTGGCACTCCGTCCAGGGTGTATCCTGCCTTGATGCCCAATGACGCCTGAGATGGGCACAGGCTCCCCGTGACCCGAGAATAGATCGGATAAGCGGTAGACAATGAATGAATGAAAAAGCAAACGGCAGTAATATATTAATTAAATGATGGCATGCAAATGAATTCAAAATAAACCTCCAGTAGGAGTCTCTCATATTGTCGTTACATTGGCATAAAGATGTGGTAGCTTAGTGGTTAAGGTCTTGGATTACTGATTCAAATCCCAGATCTGCCAAGCTGCCAATGCTGGGCCCCTGATCAAGGCCCTTAACCCTCAATTGCACAATTGTATAATAATGAGATCAATTTTAAGTCGCTCCGAATAAGGGCGTTTGCCAAACGTCAGAAATATAAATGTAAATGCGCTACATTGCTGCATAATTAGCTCTAGCTGTAATAATCAACTCAAGATAAGAAATGTTAAGATTCCATCTCTGATGTCCTCCATGTGAAAAGAATTGTGGAGTGATATTATTAATTAAATAATTGTTACACCCCTGTTAAAACTGCGGACCAAGATAAATCATGTCGGAGCTTTTTCTGCTTAATATCAATACTGTGATATTGCATCCAACAAAAGTTAACCTAAAAACTAATAATGTTAAAACTTAAATAACAGTAGCAAGTGTGCATACCCCTTAGCTAATATTTTTTAAGCACCTTTTGAGTGTAATGACAACTTAGTCTACCAAATTAGCACATCTTGATTTTTTTTTTTTTCATTCTTTCTTAAAAAATGCTCCAGATCTATCAAATCGAAAGGAAATCTCAAGTGCAAAGCCCTCAGGTTTGTGTAGATTTAGATCTGGACTGGACTATTGCAAAATGTCCATCTTCGTCTTCTTCTGAAGCCATTTCTTTACTGAATTTTTGTGCTTTGTGCACCATCATTCAAGAAGGAGAATATTCGCTTGATCTTTAGCTGTATGTTCATCTGTTTGGAGCTATTCATGATTCCCTCTTGTACTGAATAGAGCCTCAGTCCCAGCAGAAGAGGAGCAGTCCTGCTGCAGTAACTTCTGAACATGATATTGAATGTAATTAATTAATTCTGAGCACAGTCATGTGCCCCATTATAAAAGATTATTGTTATTTTTATTTTTATTTTGTTTTTTACTTGAATTTTGTTAAAGGTTGTTTTATCTTATGTTATCTCATTATTACTCGTATTGATTTCTTAGTTATATTCTCAGTACACAGAGACATCAAAATGATTCCAGAAAACACTTTCTAGCAAAGAACTCTCCTACTGAAAGTCTGTTACAACATTTTACAGCAGAGCAATCATAGCTTTAATACCGAACTATGAAGCTTTAGGTCCAAGCTTCATTCACGAAGCTTGACTATAATATCTGAAACTATCAATCCTTCCATCAACTATGCTCTTATTGTAGGAGACTAATGTTTGCAATTACATGGAAAATTGACGGAACACTATTGCCAAAAATAATTTGTGGATTTTACGTATTTTAAAATGTAAAGTTTGCCACCTGTCTCTTCAACACATCATTTACTGCAGCCACCCATTTTGGCGTGACTGGCTGAATCTCAGTTACTACAACCGCTTATATACACTGATCAAGCATAACATTATGCCTAATATTGTGTTGGTCCTCCTTTTGCTGCCAAAACAGCCGTGACCAGTCGAGGTATGGACTCTTTTAAATCCCTGGTGTGCTGTGGTATCTGGCACTAAGATGTTAGTAGCAGATCCTTTAATATCTGTAAGTTGCCAGGTGCAGCCTCTATGGATAGGACTTGTTTGTTCATAACATCCACATGGTTTCCCAGCAGAACATTGTCTAAAGCATGACACTGGTCATGCTCTCCGCTAGCTTGCCTTCTTCTCATAGTGCATCCTGTTGCCATGTGTTCCCCAGGTAAGTGATGCACACGCACCATGATTTAAAAGAAAATGTGATTCATCAGACCTGGCCACCTTCTTCCATTGCTCCGTGGTCCGGTTCTGGTGCTCATGTGGCCGTTGTTGGCACTTTCGGCAGTGCACAGGGGTCAGCATGGGCACCCTGACTGGTCACCTTGACATATGCAACAAACTGCGATGCACTGTGTATTTTGACACCTTTCTATCAGAACAGGCATAAACTTCTTCAGCAATTTGAACAACAGTAGCTCGTTTGTTGGATTGGATCACATGGGCCAGCCTTCGCTCCCCACGTGCATCAATGAGCCTTGGTCAACCATGCCCCTGTCACCAGTTTACCACTGTTCCTTCCTTGGACTACTACTGGGACTGGGAACACCCCACAAGAGCTGCAGTTTTGGAGATGTTCTGATCCAGTTGTCTAAGCCATCACAATTTGGCCCTTGTCAAACTCACTCAAATCCTTACGCTTGCCTATTTTTTCTGCTTCTAACACATCAAATTTGAGGACAAAATGTTCACTTGCTGCCTAATATATCCCACCCACTAACAGGTGCCATGATGAGGAGATAATCAGTTATGGCTGATTGGTGTAGATATAGTCAGTCAGTTGAACTGTGTTTTCTCAAGGGAACACTAGGTGGCAGCCAAGTCAAGGCCATGACAAGCCTGAAGATTTTATTTATTTATTTATTTATTTATTTATTTATTTTTTCCTTTGGATTTTTTTTTCTGTTTTGCATTATTATTGTGCAATGTGAAGACCCTAATGCTGCCGCATAAAAGAAGCACGGTATCAGCATTTACTTTATACACACTAAACATAAAGAAGTTCTTTAATCAGAATGGTCTGTACAACAGGAAAGTCATTATTTTAACTGCATTCATATGACACAGTAACAGTTCTCTCAGATCCTCTTATTCTGCTTTGCTTTTGGGCATCGAAGCCACAAGAAGCCAGTAACAGGATAATCCAGTACCTAAACAGAACCAGACAGAGGAGATTTAGCAATAATGCACTGAAAGATCCAGACTGGATTTAAAGATTTGTATAATATGATGCCTTATCCTACCAACAATAGTGATGGTCATGGTTATACGATAGAGTAGCATATCAGTGCTTCCCCCTTTGATGTGGACGGGCAAACCGTTATCCTCCTTGAAAAACACCACTGGTTAAACATATTGCAGTCATGTTTTCTATATTAAATACACTATTTATTTGAATACTGGATTGAGCACAAAACTGGAAAGAGCTCTATATCATCCTGACTGGCAGGAAAAAATAAATGTCCCAATACTTGTTTTTTAAGCTTGAAGAGGAAGAGGAAATTCTCAAAACCCCACCCCTACATATTTGGTCTCATTTGAAAGTGCTAAACGTCCTCTTTAGAGCACACAAGGAGTTGGCTCAGTAGTATGCAGGGTGTAGAACATATTAAGGTTGACAAATGTCCTCTACAGAGGACAAATTTGAACTGTGGGTAGTCAGGAGGATATATGTGTTTCCCTGCAACATGCTGCTCACCTGGAAAAGCTTCTGCTTCTCTGGAACCTTGTTCCTCATCTGCCTGGCTGTTGTATTGAAGGCCCTGGTGGCCACACGTTGAAGGCTCTGTAGATATTTCATACAAAAAATAATAAAGCTATGGTTTATTCCAATCAACATGGGGAGATTACACCTGTTAGATGAATAAATGTATAAAACATTTGGTACAAATGATCTGTATATATATATTTTTATTTTATTTATTTATTTATTTTTATACACCGTATGATCAAAAGTACTTTATTGTTCCTCAAACTGTTGCCATAAAGTTGGAACCACATAATTGTTGAAAATGTTTTTATATGCTGTAGCATTTTATTTTCCCTTTATTGGAAATAATGGCCCCAAACAAGTTCCTGCATGACGGTGCACCTGTGCACAAAGCGAGCTCCTTGAAGAGATGGTTTACTGAGGATGGAGTGGAAGAATTTGAGTGTCCTGACCTCAACCAAGACCTCCTAACATAACGTCAGTGTCTGATCTCACTAATGATCTTGTGGCTGAATGTTGACAAATCCCCACAGTCACACTCCAAAATCTAGTGGTAGCCTTCACAGAAGAGTGGAGGTGATTATAACAGGAGGATAAATTTGAATCTGCTGTATCTATGCTGTGTCTCCATCATTGAGCATCTGAAGGCTTCGGCATGGAGTAGTTGGTGTTGAATCTATAATATAACTCAGATGTTGAGCTAATTTAGGTTACCTGGTTACACAACTCCAACTGTCTGTATATGATGGGATGCTCACAAGCACATGTGGCTCTGATCGGTCAGGTTTCCACATACACTGTGCTCTTATATAGTGTATATTGTTACTGACATTTTGTTGTCACCGTCTTTCTGTAGGGTTTCACTAAATTTACTGCTGTCGCTTTTTTCCTAATGATCCTAATTGTCTTAAGCTGACTTCTGACTGAAGTCAGTGATTATGTTGCTTTTTTAGCAACAAAAAAAGAAAAAGGCATTTATCCTAATTTCTGGCAGAAGGAGAAACAGGCCAACATGTGGATCTCTTTAATTCTGTGTTGTTTAAGAAAGGCTCATCTGGTGTCCTTGACCAGGGGCTAATAATGTACTGGAAAAACAGTGAGTTCAAATATTAATGAGCTGAAATAGGATTTTTGATTGTTTACATGACTATAGACACACACAGCTTTAGCATGGGATACTTTTTCAAATAAATCATTAAACATTACAGATGGCGCTGATGGTTAGAGAATGTTAGTTTGCCTCTTTCATATATTAAAAATAATGTAAAAGTTGCTGTTACACACACACACACACACACTACCACTCAAAAGTTATCACTCAAACATTTTATTGTTTTCCAAGGGAACACACACGAAATTAGTCTGAATATAGCAAAAGAACAGGACATGCTGACATGTCAGAGTTGGAAATAATGATTTTGATGGAAATGATGAATGATTTCTTTAAACTTTGCCTTCATCAAAAAAAAACACCTTTTGCAGCAATTACAGCCTGGGCATTCTAGCTGCCAATTTTTCACGATCTTTCAAAATCTGATGAGATTTCACCTCATGCCTCCTGGAGCATCTCCCACAAGATGGATTGGCTGATGGAGTCTTCCTCCGTAGCTAAAATCAAGCTGAAATATGCATGTGACCCCAAACTTTTGAGTGGTAGTGTGTATATATATATATATATATATATATATATATATATAAACACTTGTACAGGTGAAGACGAAGTGTGAAGCTGATGGACATCAACCCCGACATTGAAATATACCAGTGTCATGTGATGGAAGGTTTTATTATTATCTTATTAGGTTTTGAAGCACCTCACTGGCCAGGCTGTAATTTTTTGTTTTAAGGTTAGCAGAAGTTTCTCCAAAAGTGGGAGCTCAAGGACCTATTGTGTGCCATGACTGAAAGGAAAGAATTCGCAATTTCCTGACTTTAGGAATTTTGGAGAGCAAACAGTCTGACTGCTTAAGTAAAAGACATGAAAGAACCTACATTTGATTCTTGAAAATGTAGGCCACGTGGCTACTATTTTATTTAATGAGCTACTTTAACCTGATTTCCATAGTTGAACTACAAACAATTAATATTTCAGGCTATATTTGTTCCAGACTTAGATTGAATTCAGACTTTTTCTCTTGCTTGATATCTGATCCATCATTTTTGCTGGAATTGTCACTAGTTTTTCCTGATGTTTGCAACATTTACTTTGTCAGATTCTTCTTCTTCTTCTTCTTCTTCTTCTTCTTCTTCTTCTTCTTCTTCTTCTTTTGGCTTTTCCCTTCAGGGGTCACCACAGCGAATCATCTCTCTCCACCTATCCCTATCCTCTGCATCCTCAACACTTCCCACTCACCCACTAGCTTCATATCCTCATTAATTCCATCCATATACGTCCTCTTTGGCCTTCCTCTTTGCCTCCTGCCTGGCAGCTCCATGTCCAACATTCTCCTACCAATATACTCACTCTCCCTCCTCTGAACATGTCCAAACCATCTTAATCTGGCCTCCGTAACTTTGTCCCCCAAACATCCAACATGAGCTGTCCCTCTGATGTACTCGTTCCTAATCCTGTCCAATCTTGTCACTCCCAAAGAGAACCTCAACATCTTCAACTCTGCTACATCTAGCTTTGACTCCTGTCTCTTCCTCAGTGACACTGTCTCTAAACCATACAGCATGGCCGGTCTCACCACTGTCCTGTACACCTTCCCCTTGATTCTTGCTGGTATTTTTCTATCACACAGAACTCCCAACACCTTTCTCCACCCATTCCAACCTGCCTGCACTCACTTCTTTACCTCTTTCCTACACTCTCCATTACTCTGGACTGTTGACCCCAAGTACTTAAACTCCTGTACCTTCTTCACCTCTTCACCCTGTAACCTTACTGTTCCACTTCCCTCCCTTTCATTCACACAAATGTACTCAGTCTTACTACGACTGACTTTCAATCCTCTTCTCTTCAGCGCAAACCTCCACCTCTCCAGGCTTTCCTCCACCTGCTCCCTGCTCTCACTACAGATCACAATGTCATCTGCAAACATCATTGTCCAAGGAGACTCCTGTCTGACCTCCTCTGACAACTGGTCCATCACCATAGCAAACAGGAAGGGGCTCAGAGCCGATCCCTGATGCAGTCCCACCTTCACTTTGAACTCCTCTGTCTGACCTACAGCGCACCTCACCACTGTCCTGCTCCTCTCATACATGTCCTGCACCACTCTGACATACCTCTCTGCTACTCCTGACTTCCTCATACAGTACCACAGCTCTTCACAGTGCAACTCCCTCTGACCATCCCTATACTTCTCCATCAAAATTCTCAGAGCAATAATTGCATCTGTTGTGCTCTTTCTGGGCATGAAGCCATAGTGCTGCTCACAAATTTTCACTACCTTCCTTAACCTAGCTTCCACTACTCTTTCCCATAGCTTCATTGTATGGCTCATCAACTTTATCCCCCTATAGTTGCTGCAACTCTGCACGTCACCCTTATTCTTAAAGATCGGCACTAACACACTTTTTCTCCATTCCTCAGGCATCCTCTCACTCTCTAAAACCCTTTTAAACAAACTAGTTAAAAATTCCACTGCTGCCTCTCCCAGACACTTCCAGACCTCCACCGGGATGTCGTCAGGACCAACTGCCTTTCCACTTTTCATCCTCTTCAAAGCCTTCCTGACTTCATCTTTTCTAATCTTATGCTCCTCCCTCTTCTGAAAACAAGTGTTAACCACAGCCATGTCCATCCTCTTAGCAAAGTCCACTACCATCTGTCCTTCAAGGTTCCTTTCCTTAACTCCAAACTTGCTCATCACCTCCTCATCACCTCTGTTCCCCTCACCAACATGTCCATTAAAGTCCGCTCCTATCATCACTCTCTCACCCGCGGGAATACTCTCCATCACCTCATCTAATTCACTCCAGAATCTCTCTTTCTCCTCTAACTCACAACCTACCTGTGGGGCATAACCACTAACAACATTCAACATCACCCCTTCAATCTCTAACTTCAGACTCATCACCCTGTCTGACACTCTCTTCACCTCCAGGACATTCCTCACAAACTCCTCCTTCAGGACCACACCTACCCCATTTCTCTTACTATCCACACCATAATAAAACAGCTTGAATCCTGCTCCTGCCAGCTCTCTACCTTTCCCTGTCATAGTACCAACATTCAGAGTTCCTATTCTCACTCCTACACTCTTACCTTTCCTCTTCTCTCTCTGTCTGTGTACTCTCCTCCCTCCTCTAATTCTTCGACCAACAGTAGCCCAATTTCCACCGGCGACCTGTAGGTCAACGGCGCAGATGGCGGTCGTTGTAAACCCAGGCCTCGACCGATCCAGTATGAAATTCAGAGTACTGATGATTCGCATGGTTAAATTTGGCAATGTTTTACGCCGGATGCCCTTCTTGACGCAACCGTCTCTATTTATCCGGGCTTGGGACCGGCACAGAAGTCACTGGACTGTGACCCCCATGGCTAGATTTTTACTTTGTCAGAGTAACAACAACAAAAAACTTTAATCTAGCTTGTTGCTCAGATCTCAAGTGCATTTTTATCATGTGACACAAAGCGATCATCACTAACGATTCACTGCACACCTTCTCACATTATACAGAGAAGTCAATCTATAAACAGGCATATTTAATTGTTTCATTGTTTTCTTTTAGTTTATAGTTTATTATAACATTGTTATAACACTGCTGTTAACAAAAAGAGCAACATGAACATTTTAACAAGAGTAGACTTATTGCAGTTAGTTATATAGTAAATATAATTGTCAGGTTAAATAGTCCAGTAGTCAGAAAGCTAAGCTGAGTTGTGGAGAGAAGCAGTTTGTTTGTTTTTCATCATATCTTCTCTCTGAAATATTTTCCCTATACTCTTTTTTCCATCCAGCAGCACTTTGATATGTTCTGCATGCTGAGATGCTTTTCTTCTCACCACGGTTATAAAGAGGGATTATATGAGTTACTTTATCCTTCCTGGTTTGAATCATTCTGGCCATTTTCCTCTGAAACTCTTATCAATAAGGCATTTCCACCTACGGGACTGTCACTCTTGTGTTTCTTGTTTTTCCAAACCATCCTATGTAAATTCCAGGAGAGCAACAGTTTATGAAACCAGCCAATCAAGCACTAATATCCATGCCACAGTTAAAGTCAGAGATCTGTGTTTTCCTTCTGATGTTTATTGTAAATACTAAGCGAAGCTTTTGATTTGTATCTGCAGGAGTTTATGCATTGTCCTGCTGCCACATGCTTGATTTAGATAACTGCATGAATGTGAATGTGAAAGTGTAAAAAAACATACTTATTTCCTTTCACTGTAAATGTCCTGATTTTACATTACTTTCTGTGCTTTAACGTAGTGTTTAATATCAACTCCAGTGTTGCTGATGCTGAGCTATAACAAAAATAACAAAAAATAGTTCTTAATTCTTTTTTGAAACAAGATACAATTATTCATAAATGTAACTCTTCATAAAAATAAAAAAAAGGTTTACGCAAACAATATACTCTTATTAAACATGTTAATGTCTATAATGTAAACATTACAGAAAACCTGAAAATCACTTCTAAGATTTATGCAAAGAAGTGACCCTTTATTAAACCTAGCAAGATTATTGGCAGTCTGAAGCTCCTGTAATTTTTGTACTAACATTATTATTATTTCATGAAGCAGCTCAATTTCAGCAGGAAGTGTACTGAGTCCAGTCACCTGTTAGCTACACATTAATCAGACATGCAAGTGAGTGTTATGGTGTCCAAGGTCAAATGTGCAAGTGAAAATGGAGTCGCTTGTTGGAGCCTATTGGGACTGCGCAACATGTTCACAGACCAATCAGAGCACAGGTCACTGATAGGGGTGGGGCAGAGAAGCTCCCGACGTCCATAACTTATGTGTGTCTCCACATGTACGCAGGGTAAAGCAGGACCGTGTGTCAGTGTCACTGAAGTGACCTCTTTCATTTCCTTTTCTGCGATTTGAAAATAGATCCACTAGAGGAAATTTTTCCGCGAATCAGGGGACGTGTGAGATGCAAATTTCAATCACGAAAAGCTCTTTCTGACATTTTCTACAGAACATGACTTAAGTGAACTGATTAAGATGAAACAAACAATCTGTCTTAAGCCAGACTTTGATACAGTGCATGGCTTCCTTATAAAGCAGCTCCCTCAGTATCAGTTGACAAAGTTTATTTCTGGCCAACACATTTCCTTTTTTCCTGCTGCAGATTTTTATTTTTTTATTTTTTTTCAAAGCACCAAGATTGAATTTCTGAACATTAAACGTTACTAAAAAAACATTCGTCTTAGAGAAAGAACCCAACATCTGTTTGCACTTTCTCTTAGTCAGGCACCACCATTTGTGTAGTACACACAAATACAGAGGTCAAGCTGTTATTGGCCTATACATGAACAAGCTCCTTTTTTTTCTTTAAAAAAAAAAAAAATCAGATTACATCTTCACTATTTACAGAATAAATAGTGTTGTAGCGAACACCAACACAATGTAGAAAGAATTCAAAAGTGGTTACCAGTAAGTGTCTCATGTCCGACTGCTCTCTGCGAAATGTCCTGCTGCTTGTCTAGCGTGAGGCCATGCAAGAACACACACACACATACACCAGAGAGCGCTTGAACGGAGGCCAAGTATGGTGTACAGCAGAGAACAAATTACATCTGACTTTAAGCTCTTCTCTGTGTGTTAGACTTACCACAAAATAAAAGGCAGAACTAATAATATGAGCAAATACGAAGAGCAGGAAATATTTCTAGTCAGTGTTGCTGTTGGACTACTTTATTATTTTTCTCATAAATAGTTTCTAACACCTGCATGGATTAAAATACCAAATAAATAATCACATCTTTTTACAAGAATATTCCACTTTGAATACATCTTTAACTAACTCCAACTTTGACCTGGGCAAGTACAAAAAAACCCGCAATCATGTGATGTATGTGGTTTGAAACAGAGAAGTGAATGTGAGCTGACACTCCGAAATCAGAGTTAACTTCAGTATGAAGGTTCAGACTTTTGTTTATTTATCTGTCAAAATTATTTGAATGCTACAGGATAAGTAGCCAGTGTTATTTATATTATTTACATTATTAGTAATCGTATAAATAGTTTCAGAATAGTATTTAATTGCATTTTACCTAGCCAATCATTTTGATCCGGCTGATAAAGGCATGCAATTATACTTATATGATTCCAATAAAGAAAACTGAGACACAAATGCTTCTCACTTTAAAAAAAGCTTTTCAACAAATTGACTTGAACAAAAGCAAACTTCTGACTTGTTTTTATCAAAAATGACAAATTTTGCTAGAAAATTATGTTATTACACGGTTTTGTCCATATTCCTACCCAAAACTGTGAACTTTGAAATGAATGACTAGGACATGTAAAAGACAAAAATAATAATGGTTCATTTTGAAATGATTAAATTAATCCTGACCTACTCCAGTTCCCCTGGTTTGATCCGGAGCTCATGTCACTGTCTGCTTGGAGGTCTGCATGTCTCCCTGTGTGTGCGTGTTTCTTCCACTGCTCCAGTTTCTTGCCACCTCCCAAAAACATGCCGGTAGTTGGACTGATCATATGTGCATAGTGCCTGTGATGAACAGACAGCTCAAATCAAGACAGATCAAAGGGGGGGGGGGGGGTTCAATACAATACAATGCAGTTACAGCTTATGAGCTTTAGCTAATGTTCACACCAAATCTGTGAATGAGGTATATATGGATATGTATAAAACATATAAACATTTTATTACATTTTTAAAAATATAAATAAAAAAATACCAGGTTTTCCCAGCAGAACATTGCCCCAAAATATCACACTGCCTTCACCAGCTTGCTTTCTTCTCCAGGTAAGTGGTGCACACACACCCAGCATCTACATGATGTAACAGCAATCATGAGTCATCAGACAAAAATACTTTCTTTCATTGCTCCATGAGCAGGTTCTGATGCTCACATGCTCATTGTAGGCACTTTCAGTGATGGACAGGGGTCAGCATGGACACATACAACTTCCAGAACTGCCTAATAATATATCCCAGCCATCTGTAACTGTAAGCAGGTAATCGGTGTTATTTACGTCAGCTGTCAGTGGTTTTAATGATATGGCTGATATGTTTATATACACCCTGATCAGCCATAACATTAAAAAACACCCTAGATGTACCACATTGTAAAGAATTGTTAGGGTCAATTGTGCTTTCAGTCTTTATCAAGAATTTCCTAATGATTGTATCACTTCTCTGTTGATGTTTAAATATGGAAACTGATACATGCGTGTTTCGTTGCAGTTCTGCTTTGTGAACATCAGTAGAAAAAGGAAGAGTGTGATGTTGAGCTGTAATCGGTAAAATCTGCAGCACTGCCATGGCCTTGTGTAAGTACTTATCGGTGATTTTTTAAACGAAAAGGTTGATGAAATGGTTTGAGAAAATACTGTGCAAATTGATGTTAAATACTGTGCATATTGAAGTTTATTTACTTGTAAGAGCTTCTTTCAGCATGATGGCAGAGCTTCTGAAAGTGTTAATGTATCTGATATCGCTTCAGATAAAACGTCCATCATCTGGGTTTGTTCCTCTGTTCTACTCATTGGATGGGTTCTCACACAGGATCAGCCGCACTGGCCTACGAGTGAGATAAGCCAGTAAGGTTTACTTATTTAAATCAGAGTGAAGATAATGGTCTGTTTGTGCAGAATGTCTGCTTCTAGTTTGCTTTAATAGTTATATGTATACACTTTTATGCAATCTTTTGGTAGGTAAGTTAGTTTTCTGGAACCTTCTATGAAAGGTAAACTTACAAACCAAAAAAACCCAATTTATCTAGAAATAAGCTTTATTCTTTGCAAGCTCTGGCCCACTTGTAAAATATTTTAATATTTAATACAGCATATTTTAAGATAAAATGTTTAGTTCAACTGTTCTGAACAATATTTACAATATTTCAATAATAATAGTCTTAAAATAAAATACTCCCTGATTGCAGTCTACACATCTAACAGCAGCTTTACATCCTGAATTTATTCAATTATTCAGTATGATTAGTAAACATGATTATACAAGTTGAATTAAAGTAAATGAAACAGAGGCGGAGCATGGTGGCTTAGTGGTTAGCACGTTTACCTCACACCTCCAGGGTTGGGGGTTCGATTCCCGCCTCCCCCATCTGTGTGTGGAGTTTGCATGTTCTCCCCGTGCCCTTGGGGGGGTTTCCTCCCCCAGTCCAAAGACATGCGTGGTAGGTTGATTGGCATCTCTAAATTTTGTGTGTGTGTGTGTGTCAATGACACCTCCCTGTGACCCAAGAATAGTTCAGATAAGCGGTATGAATGAATGAATAAATTAAACAGATTTATTATTTATCCTTTTTTGTGCAGAAATTATTATAAAACATATCCAGATTCTACATAGTTTTATTAATCAAAAAATGGCATTTGTTTCAAAAAACATTGTTTCAAAAAGATTGATGTAAAAAAAATGATAGAAGATTTATATGTATATACACCGATCAGACATAACATTATGAGCAGTGACAGGTGAAGTGAATAACACAGATTATCTCCTCATCATGGCACCTGTTAGTGGGTGGGATATATTAGGCAGCAAGTGAACATTTTGTCCTCAAAGTCGATGTGTTAGAAACAGGAAAAATGGGCAAGCGTAAGGATTTGAGCGAGTTTGATGAAGGGCCAAATTGTGATGGCTAGACGACTGGATCAGAGCATCTCCAAAACTGCAGCTCTTGTGGGGTGTTCCCGGTCTGCAGTGGTCAGCATCTATCAAAAGTGGTCCAAGGAAGGAACAGTGGTGAACCGCCGACAGGGTCATGGGCGGCCAAGATTCACTGATGCACATGGGGAGTGAAGGTTGGCCCGTGTGATCTGATCCAACAGATGAGCTACTGTTGTTCAAATTTCTTAATGCTGGTTCTGATAGAAAGGTGTCAGAATACACAGTGCATGACAGGTCAGGGATGTTTTGGCAGCAAAAGGGGGACCAACACAATATTAGGCATAATGTTATGCCTGATCGGTGTGTGCTGTATTTTAACAAACATAATAATAACAGTTGTCTTTGTTTAAAAAAGCTAATGTTTGTTAATCTAAACTTTTTTTTCCCTAAAATGTCCATGTGCAGCTCTTGTAACTGGACCTGCATGCTCTTCACGCTGCAGTGGCCAGGAAGCTTCTGTCTGGTGAGTCAAATGCAGCAGTAAAGATTGTAAAATGGTCCAGTTCAAAATAAACAATTATATGTGTGCTTATCACAGAACACTGACACATGCTTTATTCAAAGTCATTGCAAGAAGTGTGTATTTTCATGTTACTGCTTTCCTACAGAACATCGACAAAAAAAGCATTTGCAGGATACCAGAGAATATCCAGAACTGGACTATCCATGGCCTTTGGTAAATATTTGCATGGGAAGAATCAATCAGTTCATATTTGTTTTTTATGCAATGTTGTTCAGTTAAATTTACAATATGGTTGCAACAGACATACCAATAGCAAGTGGGAAAATGTTCCTTTGAAAATGCATCATCTTTTCTTCTTGTGGTTCTTGAAGGCCTTTGAAGGATCATTATTGCTGTAGCTGTTGGCCAATATTTCATTCTCATCTTCAGGTAATCAGATCTGCTAGACTTCAGAACAGATTGGCTTAAAAACATCAAACAATATCTTGAACTTTTGCTTTTCCAGGAATTGGAGCCAGAAATCTCGCAGCTTTGGCCTTCATTAATAAAAACAAGGAGCAACTTCGCATTCTGGTAATGAGCCCTTGTATAAAAGACGTTGTAAATGTGTATAAAATCTGTGGATATGATTTTATCACCTGTCACTTTGCCACCTGATGTAGGATTATTACAACAGGGAAGAAAACTTCTTATCTAATAAAAATAAACAAAAAAGAAACTTACTTAACAAAAGGAAAAAATCATAGAATATATGACAAGGTGAAGGTGTGTAAGGAGATATCTAATTGAACAGGACAGAGGACTTTCCAGCGACAAGCTGAAATCTTTTGTCTTATTTATTTCGAGAGAGAGATTACTGGTGAGGCTGTAACGTATGTGACAACATGAGCCTGTGTATCTTGTGGACATTAAATCTATTGTGTAAAAAGCACGACATCATTCATTAATAAAAGTAAATAATAATAGATGCCATGTTGCTGTGGTGTAAGAGCAAAAACTGTAAGAGCTGGTGATCATTTCCCTAAAGCAGCACATCCCGGAATGTTTTTTATTTCTTTCTTACTAAAGACATTGAAGTGGTCTCATATTTAAGACTGACTATTTTCTTTAATCTCTCATGGCTTTTGTCAGGAAAGACGAATGGCTTAAACATGGAACATGTGCAGGCTGTGTGGAGAATATGAGTTCTCCTTTTCTCTTCTTCAAGACGGTTCTCAAGCTCCGGCTCCTCTTCAGCTTTGATATGTAGGTGTCCCGTATCCTATTACCAAAGCACACAGCTTGCTTCTGGATACAGCACTGGGAAAATAAGCTCACAACATTAACACTTATTTTTCTTGTGAATAGCATTTTGGAAAAAGCAGGTATTAAACCTTCCTGCAACATTTCGTATAAGGTACATTTACTGTGTTCTTAGGACATATTTTATGCAGTGCAACATAAATCCCCTTGACTGAAGCTATACTTTCTGGTTTTAGTACGATGATCTGCACGGTGCACTGAAACCACTGCTTGGAGATAACTTTGTGTTACAGTGTGTGAAGGATGAGAAGGTGAGTAAACAATGTTAGAGACTGTAACATGGTGGACAACATGACAAGCAAATTTACTGTCCTTTTAGTGCTTATTAACCCTGCCCACATTCATGTAGAGAATGAATTAAGAGACAAAATTGCTTTGGACTTGATGTCCAATCGTTTTTTTGTGCAGTCCTGATGATCTACATCATGCTTATATGTTGGATCTTTTTCTTCATTTTTTTTCTTCAAGTCCTTAATTTTGGATGGCTACAGACTGATATGTATATACTCAATGGCATTTACATTTATTCATTCAATTAGCGGACACCTTTATCCAAAGCGACTTGGAGAAAAACAAGTAGAGAGCTATATCACGCAGAGGGCATTAAAAGTAGAATACATACAAGATTAACTGATTGATAGAGAAGCAAAGTTGACGTGCAAGAGCTAGGGTATGTTTTGGAGTTTTATGGAATGGGGGCAGGTTAGGAGTTAGTTACGTATTCAAAGCTATTTTTAACTGTTTTTTGAAGATAGTGATAAGAGTCTGCTGTCTGGATTGAGTTTGGAAGCTCATTCAGAGTTTGAAAAGCATTGTTAGAGCATATATAAAATTTTTACTACAGCAAAATGAACTCTGATATTTTCATTGACAAACATTTTATAGATCTTTTCGCAGTTCTCTACTAATATTAACAAGGCAGCTAATCAGGGGGAACTGCATTACATGTGGATACCAAAAATATAATTCAGCTTTTAAAGTTTTTACAGCATGCTTCATAAAAGATAAAACAGTGCTCACTGTATGTTAAAATGCATGCTGACATTATAAATTTGACTCCAGGGAATTCTGGATTAAGTGACTCAAATTGCTTTGGTGTCATTTTCCTGAGTGCCTAGTGCAGTGGTATGCAACATGTGGCTTCCTGTTTGACGTTCACCTCACCAAATACTGTCCATTATATTGAAGGTTAATTATAGGATAATTAAGTTATCGCTGCCACGATATTTTTATATGATGGATGTGCAGATGTCTCAAAGCTAGCTTTATAAATCAGGCTACTGTACTTTTATGTAGTTTAGTTCGTCAGCACACCAGCTATTTATCAGTAAAAAAATTTCACCTCCTTTGAGGTACAATAAACAAGAAGCGCTCTTCTTTGCTTTTAGGAAAGAGAGGTGTGGCTTCAGTTAAAGATCTATGTATCGAAGAATGTGACTCTTGGATGCCATGCAGCACAGGAACTGAAGAGCAGCAGGGTGACGAACACTTCTTCCGGACACCCCTGTCCCAAAAACGCCACCATTTTCTACTTCCCTATAAACCACGAGCATCCCCAGCAACCATGCACCTGAACACAGCATTAGTCAGTGTTCTCTCTGGTAACGACTAAGAGGCTTTCATGCCACCCTGAGTAATCTGCTTTTATGTTAGTCAGTATTAAGGGACTTAGCAGTTGATGAAAACAATTTAAGACTGAAAGGATAAGAATTGAGCATGCTAATATAGCCACAGTACCTGGATCTTGTTGAAAGAATTTTTTTTATTGACATTTCATTTTCCAGAAAGCAAGACATTAGTGAAGATCTATTGCCACTAGAGCACTGACTAAAAAAGCAAGTCATTTGAATTACTGTTTGATTTAACTCTATGATGGGACACAAAACCACAAATAAAAAAAAAAATCTTGGGGAGCGTGATGCGACTGTATAGAGTTCGTTTGTTCACACTTCCAGTTTTCCGAGGAAGCGGAGGTTGAGAATTTTGAGCTGCTCGTCCAGTTCCATTCGGACGATGCCGTCCTCTCCGTCGATACTGAGCAGGACGCCGGTGGCCTCTCGGTCTTCTCCCAAAATCACCTTCACCTACATGCCACATCCACACATTACACAATGAATGTACGAAGTGCTTTGACAGCCTCAGCAGCTGTTATTTTAGTCCTAACATGATTTCATAACACAACCAAACCAAATGTGTCAGAGGAAAGTCAGCGGTTCTCAAAGTCGGGATCCATATATTTTTCATTTAATTACAATTGTTGGAAAAAACACAACCTGTACTATAAAAGATTCTATTTATTATTTAGTTCTCATTGTAATTGGCCTTATTAACTGGTCACTTGGATCTAATGTGTTCTCTCAGTGGCATTTTCAGCAATAGAAAAGAAAGCTTTATGGCTCCAATAAACAACGTATTATTGTATATTTAATCAATGTTCATAAATAAATCTGTGCTTAGGGGTTTCATGGAATTTACTTTATAACTAAAGGAGTCCCTGTCTACAAAAAGCTTGAGAATATCTGGCCTAATAACACTGATAACTAAACTGTAGCCTGTAGCTTTTGCAGCACATTGGAATTATTCGTTGGTGGCTATTACAGGGAAAGGAGGATGTCGAGAGAAAGTTTTCTGTTCTCTGTTTGCCTATACTTATTAGACAGTTATATGACAAGAGAGCAAACAGATGAGGTTATTTAATTTTCTGCTCATCTATTCAGCAGTTGCATGTAATAAAGGCCAACGGTTTCTTTGGAGATTTGAGTCTGGTCTAAAAGCGCAGCATTTTTAAAAAAAATCTCTGTTTCTGTTGGAGACATTTCTTTTGCTGGCTCTACCATTTTATTGGATTTCTAGGGAACTGCATGTAGGTGTTGGCCTTTTAACATCTAATGGGAAACAGTCTTTCCAAGAAGTTGCTGCTGTTTTTGGCCTTTATTCCATGCTATATAACAGGGAGCTAATTCAGACCTGCTTTCTGCAACAGACAAATGTTGCCAAGATTCGACCTATTGTCCTCGACAAACTGATCCATGTATTTGTATCATTTCATCTTCTTTTGAAGACTGAATGCACATAACATTACAAGGAGATGCTCCTAAATATATTTTTGAATTATTGGCTGCTGGTAATAATGTAAGGTGTCATTTTTTCCTCACAAACGATTTTTGTTTTTCCAAGGGCAAAGTGAAAATGAAAAAGACTATACACTTGGTGTTTGTGTTCTTAGACTTTGGAACAGTCTCCCTTGTGACAACAATTTATCTGATTCAGTAAGCCTACTTACTAACTACATTTCTTCATTGAAATGAGTAAACTGAGGACTACTGAGTAGAGGCTTTAAGCAGAGTGATAGTATTATAAAAATTGTATCTTAATTTGTTTTGCTATATTTGCACTCATTAAAATACTACTATAAGTCCTTACACATTGGTACATAGCACCCTATTTAATATGCTATTTAGTATAATAGTAAGCAATTTAGGACACATGCTTTCTTTAGTGCAAGAGCACAATATCTTGTATTTGTATCCTACGAATACAGATCACTGCCATCCCCGAAATAGCAAGCTACTGCCTTTCATAGTGGTGCTAAAGAGTTTCTCAGATGATTAGTAATTGAAAGCAACTGTACCTTGTTGTTTTTGGTTGGAGTCACAGGCTCTAGATGTTCACTCGAGATGCTGACCACCTTCTCTGTGTCCTGCAGATACACTGAGCACATGCCACCCTGGGTGCAAAACACAAACCGAGTGCAGGAGATAAGTGCCTACTGCCTTGCATACACACATGCATGTGCACAAGAACCTTTTTGTTTTTAATCAGTCTTTAGGGTCACTTGTGATAGCTCATATATTCACAGATTAAAATCATTCAATACAAACACAGACAAAAAATCTTCATATTCATCTTAGCCCTTTATGTACACACACAAATACCCCTACACTAAAATGCATATAAATCAGATCAGTTGATGAGGATGAAATGCATGGGTTCTGTTAACTGTATGCTAGTTACCAGTTCATCGGCTACCTACTACTCTCAAAAATAATAATCCTTCTGGGGGGGGACCTTACAGTGTTCTTGGTGAATAAGTGTGCATTTAGTAATTACATTCATACACATGTATAAAAGTTATGATTATACACCCGTAATCAGTAACATGAATCAGATTAACTTAATAAAAGATAAGCTGCTTCTGTAGAACTTTGACATCTGTTTCTATTCAACTGCTGAAGCCATGGCCCACAAAGAGATAAACATGTACGAAGTCTAATTGTTGAAAAATTTCAAACAGGAGCAGAATGCAAAAAATAATCCAAAAGATTATATGTTATCATGAAACACTGTGAAGGCAATCAGCAAGTGGCGAAAATGTGACTTCACAGTGAAAAGGGTAACATTCAGAACAGGATGACCATCCAAATCTGCCTTAAAGAAAAGAGGAGGCTGTCAAGAGACATACAGCAACTTTAAAGTAGCTGCTGGAATAACTGGCACGTACTGCTCACTCTCTGCATGTATCAACACTAGTATCCTTCCAAGCCTGCCTAAATTAAACCAGAATCATATGACCACAGTCCTCTGTAAGACAATTGACAAAGTAAAATATCACATTTCAGTAAGCTCAAGTCAACAAAGAAAGGGCTTCGATAGCAGATGATAAATGTTATGAAATGGCCTAAAGTAAGACTCCAGATGTATGGGTGTACATGACAATCAAAAGATAATTTAAAAAAAAACAAAACAAAAAAAAACAAAAAACACACACACACACACACACAATACAAGAAAACAGCTTACAGTCACACTGCGAATGACACCAGTCTGGTTGATGACTCCTGCATCCAGAAATGTGTCCTTGACACGCACCAGGATGTCTGTAGTGACCCAGTCACTGGAAGTCTGGTCAATATTTGAGCCAGGGGTGTGAGGGTTGTAGCCACCTGGGGATGGTGCCCCAGGAGTCATAGGGCTATAGCCTACCGGGCTAGGGCTTGGACTTGCCTAAAAGTCATACAGTTAACCATCATTAATTCACAACTCATTTGTAAAGGCATACATAAGCAACAAGCTACGAAAAGCATTACTTAAAAAACAAACAAACAAAAAAAAAAGTACCTGGTATGCCATGGGCGAGGGTGTTGGGTGGTAGCTGGCTGGTGAGTGGGTGTTTTGGTAACCCACTGGACTTGGGGCCACCTGGTGATAGCTCTGCGGACTAGGGCTAGGCTGGTACGAGCCCTGTGGAGACGGTGCTGCATATGGAGAGTACTGGTCTGTGTTGTACCTGCAGAACAATTATACAGCCCAAAGGTCAATCCATCAGTCAATCAGGCCAAAACAAGCACGAGCATGAACTAATAGATGTTCAGAAACTGTCTCACATTGCTGGAGTTCCGGGGGTCTGGGGATTGTATTGGGGATTGACTTGGGGAGAGGGCACTTCTGGATAGCCAGGAGTCTGAGGATTAGGCGTGCCCCCATAACCCTGAGGAGACGGGGAGGGCTCATCATCATAGCTGAACTCATAATCCTCATCTTGCCTGCACAGAAAAGAACATTAAGGTTAAGACAAATAGAAGCATTAAATGTGCATTAAACTGGCTTATAATAAATGTGAGTCTTTTTCTCTTGCCTTGATGGTGTGTTTGGATTGTTGGGGTCCCAAGCTCCACTCTGCCCAGGCGTCCGGCTTCCATCATGCAGCGGGGTCTGGGAGCCGTAATGAGGTGTTCGGCTTCCTAAAACAAATCAGACTTCTGGGAAAACCAGCCAAAAACACAGCAAAGGGAGGAGCTTTAGCGATACCTCTTGATTGGCCTTACCGTCGTGGAGGGGTGTCTGGCTTCCATACATCGGTGTACGAGAGCCTGAACCGTACATTGGTGTCTGGGAGCCATACATTGGAGTCCGACCATGAGTGGATGTCATTCCTCCATGTCTCTTTGCGCCACTGTTTCATAAAAGAACAAATACAATTAAAAAGCTATTTTCATTGGATTTCATCAGAATACCTTTGTCTGTTCTATAGTCCACAGGAAATTTGTGTGCCATCAAGAGTTCTAAGATTAAGCTTTAAAGGATGACATACACGCTGGTCAGACGCTGACGGTCCACAGAAATAGTCTGACAGGTTGAGTGCAGCTCTACTCTTGCTGTCGATTCTGTGGCATCTTTGACCACACCAATGTAACCTGTATAATAATAAAAAACAACAAAACATGCAGGAATATTTATTGCATTTTGACTGATTATGTAACACCACAGGGCAGAAAAAAAAGAAGGTAAGTTTAAATTCAAAATAAAGTGTTGGTGAATTACATAACTCAGCACAGGAACTGTGTGCAGCATTACACACTATGTACTTATCACAATATACTCATACTGGTTAGGACGTCTCTTTGCCTTCAAAACGCCTTACAAAGTTTTGCTTTCAGTTCTCAATGGCATGAAGTCCACCAGATGTTGAAACATTCCTTTAGGATTCTCTGTAAACTGGCAGACAGGGACTGTGATGGACACATAAATCACACAAGAGCCATCTCACTCGTCCTACCTTTGTATGGTCCTTGGGATATACGGACTGTCTGTCCAATCAGGTCATTGTCTCGTCTTCCACGACCACGCCCCATTCCTCCTCCACCACCACCTCCCCTCTGCATCTGGCCTGCTGATGCAGATTTACAAAAGTTTACACAAAAACATCTTCCACTTGTTTAAGTATTTAATTTTAGAATTAGTCATGACATTGCTGAGGACAGAGCACCACTTACCCCCTCCTCCTGGATGCATTGGACTACTAATTCGAGGACTCATGGGAGCAAAACCACCAACAGTGAAATTGGTCACATCTCTAGGCTGCAATACCAAAATAACGAGTTACTTTTATTCTAAATAAATTTAGCATTTAATATTCATTTAGCATTTAATAACTATAAGTGAAAATACAGGGGCTTTTTTTCAGGTTTGTTTACAGTGGTATGTGGAGGAAGAGCACAAACTACAAGCTCTATCAACACCCTTACCTTCGAACCCCCAGCCAGCACAAGATGCCGTGTCTTACAGACAAACATGCCTCCATTTTCAACAAGCTTCTTACAGTGAAGGAAGGCGAACCCTCGGAAAAGATGACGAATTTCTCCTTCTCTGCCCTGTCACGCATCAAGAGCACATCCATTACAAATTTTTCCACATTAAATATATTGTAGATACCTTTCTTTTAAGGTTGAACTAATTTACTGTAATAATACACAAGACATAGGCAGCTAGGTAAATAATCCAGAAGCCTGGTGAACCTGCTATCACAACATGGCAATGTATTAAAATGTATTGATTGTTTTTTATTGTATTGACATTTCTTAGGTTTCTTTTCATAAACTTTTCTACAGTTAATGTGAAACCTGTAAATCTAAAGTGAAAAACAATGAGAAACATTTGTGGGGAGGATGAACTGGGTTGAATAAGAGTGCACACCACTTAACGCATACTTTGTTGATGTTCCTTTTGACTTTAAGATAAGATAAGGTAAGATAGAACTTTATTAATCCTGAAGGAAATTCTTTTGCCAGAGACTGCTTCAGATTACTAGAAAACAAATATAAACGAAAAATAAATGAAATCTATATATACAAATGTATTCAAACGTACAAAATGTATTCGAAAATATCAATGAAATTAAGAAAAAAAGAAATATTCTACGTATATACAAAATACAAGGGTAAGAGTATCATCTTGACTTGACCACCTGAAGAAAAGCAGCCACGATGCTGATACCACCATGATTCCCTATGAATATGCTGTTATTTTGGTGATGTGCTGTGTGTGTTTTTGTGGAACTGCTGCCTAAAAGTTCAATTTTGGTCTCATCAGACCACAGTACATGGTTTGGTTGGCTGAATGCATGTTGTGGCTTACAGAAATTTAATTCCAGAAATTCCAGCAGCTCCTTTAAAAGTACAGTAGGCCCATTTGCAGCATCCCTGAGCAGTTTTCTCCTCGTCTTCTCATATCTAATCTCGATTTTGTACCCTATAAAATACCTTTCAAGAAGTCAGATCTCAGTCACACTTTGTATACTCTTTCTGGACCTTGGCTTTTGCAGTAGGATGCAAACGACATGTCAGAAACTCTTAAAGGAACAGCTGGACTTTATTTTGGGGTTTTATTAACATATTAACTACTATTTAACATGAGTCTGAAGGTGACTGGCAGTTTCTAAACACAGTCATATCCCTAATTATAAAAGGACACACTTATGTAAACAGGTTAAAAGTTACAATACAATAACCTAAAGTTGCCTAAAATATTTATACTAATATTGTTACTGAAAATCAACACACAACATTCTATGTGCATTCTCTGGCATGCATGAGGGATTGAGAAACCACCAAGTTGGGAAACACTGCTACAGGTAAATACTGTAAAGTTGTGTAAATATACACCCACAGCCATACAAGTTAGTTCCTGTAATCACTTCACAACAGCTGAAATCATCTGTGTAATTATTTCATCTGTGATAAAAATGTACGGTTTGTTATGTTACCAGAAAATTACATAATATAAACAATTCTGTCTTACAGACTTTTCCATGCTGGAAATTTTCCATGCTATTAAGCCATACTTTATGTAACCAGAACAAATGCATAAAGTGCATCTGGAAAGTATTCACAGCGCTTCACTTTTTTCCACATTTTGTTATGTTATGTAACAGCCTTAGTCCAAAATGGATTAAATTCATTATTTTCCTCAAAATTCTATAAATAATTCTCCATAATGACAACGTGAAAGAAGTTTGTTTGAAATCTATGCAAATTTATTTAAAAAAAAAAAAAAGAAAAGAAAAAAAACACATGTACATAGTATTCACAGCCTTTGCCATGACACTCAAAATTGAGCTCAGATGCATCCTGTTTCCACTGATCATCCTTGAGATGTTTCTACAACTTGACTGGAGTCCACCTGTGGTAAATTCAGTTGATTGGACATAATTTGGAAAGGCACGCACACACACACGTTTATAAAAAGGTCCCACAGTTATCAGTGCATGTCAGAGTCCAAGGAATTGTCTGTAGACCTCCGAGATAGGACTGTATCAAGGCACAGATCTGGGGAAGGGTACAGAAAAATTTCTGCAGCATTGAAGGTCCCAATGAGCACAGTGGTCTCCATTATCCGTAAATGGAAGAAGTTTGGAACCACCAGGACTCTTCCTAGAGCGGGCCACCCGGCCACAGTAAGCGATCGGGGGAGAAGGGCCTTAGGGAGGTGACCAAGAAACCGATGGTCACTCCAAAACAGCTCCAGCATTTCTCTGTGGAGAGAGGAGAACCTTTCAGAAGAACAACCATCTCTGCAGCACTTCACCAATCAGGCCTGTATGGTAGAGTGGCCAGATGGAAGCCACTCCTCAGTAAAAGGCACTTGACAGCATGCCTGGAGTTTGCCAAAAGGTACCTGAAGGACTCTCAGACCATGACAAACAAAATTCTCTGGTCTGAAGAAACAAAAGATTGAACTCTTTGGCCTGAATGGCAAGCGTCATGGCTGGACGAAACCAGGCGCCACTCATCATCTGGCCAATATCATCCCTACAGTGAAGCATGGTGGTGGCAGCATCATGCTGTGGGAATGTTTATCAGCGGCAGGTACTGGGAGACTAGTCAGGATCGAGGGAAAGATGAATGCAGCAATGTACAGAGACATCCTTGATGAAAACCTGCTCCAGAGCGCTCTGGACCTCAGACTGGGGCGACGGTTCATCTTCCAATAGTACAACGACCTTAAGCACACAGCCGAGATAACCAAGGAGTAACTACAGGACAACTCTGTGAATGTCCTTGAATGGCCCAGCCAGAGCCCAGACTTGAACCCGATTGAACATCTCTGGAGAGATCTGAAAATAGCTGTGCACTGACACTCCCCATCAAACCTGATGGAGCTTGAGAGGTCCTGCAAAGAAGAATGGGAGAAACTGCCCAAAAATAGGTGTACCAAGCTTGTAGCATTATACTCAAAGAGACTTGAGGTTGTAATTGGAGCCAAAGATGCTTCAACAGAGAGCTGTGAATACTTACAAACATGTGATTTTTTTCATTTTCATTTTTAATAAATGTGCAAAGATTTCAAACAAACTTCTTTCATGTTGTCATTATGGAGTATTGTTTGTAGAATTTTGAGAAAAATAACGAATTGAATCCATTTTGGAATAAGGCTGTAACATAAAATGTGGAAAAGTGAAGCGCTGTGAATACTTTCCGGATGCACCGTACTAGTGTAATTTAGGGATAAAATAGTAACTTTAATGTCAACTTTATATTTTTTTCCTTCTCTGTTTTTATACTTCTGTCAAGCTGCTTTGAGACAATGCCCATTGTTAAAAGTGCTATACAAATAAATTGATGAATGAATTGATGTAAGAAATGAATCATTTAAGCCACCATTTTATTGTGAATTTCAATCCATGATTTGAAGATTCACTTCAAAATCACATAATAGCTTTCAGGTACCCAGTTTTTGTTGAACTGCTTGCCCTTTATTTTCAGCCGTACATGTGATGTGCGGTTATTATTCTTATTAATAATAATAATAATAATAATAATAATAATAATAATAAAGGTCACAAAATACTATTAATCTGAAATATTTTGATTTTGGATGCTATTCTTCAGTTCATGAAGATTTACTGAGATACACAGGCAGAAATTTGCTTACAGAATGTGGTCCATCTATGACTTTGACAATGTCCTTCACATGGATGTTATTTTGCTCAGAGTCCAGGGCAACAGCAAAGCGATTGTCTTTCCGTCTATTCACTGCCTGATGCCGCACCGTGAGCACCTTTCCATGCATGTTAAGTACCTGGGAAAAGGTCCAAATATTGCAGGAATCGAATAATAATAATTTAAAAAAAAAAAAAAAAAAAAAAAAAAAAAAAAAAAAAAAAAAAAAAAAAAAAAAAAAAGACATTTACGGTACATTAAAAGATCTAATCAAATGACTACACAGCCTCTACCTGAAAGGTCTCTCTCTCCAGCCGGACAATGACGCCCACAGTCTGTGGATCCAGCTGTACCAATTCCCCCCATTCGTGCTGCCCTCCTGCATCCACCCCAGATGCAGTCTCTGAGCATAGCTGTAAGTCTCGAGGCAAGACCTTAAGCTACAATACACATAATGTGATAATCATCTTAAAATACGCACTGGTGGTGAGGTAAAATCCAATTATCAAATAATCAAGTGTTGAAAGAGTGGACAATGGAAAGTCTCTGCAATCTTATGTGATCTTAAGACTGAACTGACCACTGGAAAACCAAGGTTGGGTATGTTACACAATTTTACAGACTGCTAAAAAGAACCCAAAAAAACAGGTGTTGTGAAGCAGCTCACCTCATGCATTGTGAGATCAGAGAAGAGAATTACAAAGTTTTCTTCAACACGAACAATAAGACCTGTGTCGCCTTCATAACGGCCCGCAATGACCTTCACATGGTCACCCATACGGAAGTACTTCCTCAACTCATGAGCTGGGAACTCTAGAGGATCCTAAGGACAAAAGATGAAAAATATAATTTGAAAGTGTAGTAATATTAATACATTAGGTGGCCATAGAACAAAAACTACTACTACTAATAAAAATAACACAATAGTTTTACAGTTTTATGTACTAATGCCTGGAACACCACTGCTAAGGAGCCTCAGGCAGGGAACAAAAAGTTCATTCACACAAGGGAAAGACATAAGACAAGTTTCAGCAATAAATTTAGATGTCTCAATGGGATCCAGTTATGTGCATGTACCTTCAGGTCCTCATGTTTGGGCATGATTGTTATCTTGCTGCCATCTACGCTGAGAATTTTCCCTTGAAGATTGATCAGTTCCCCCTCGCACACCTCCACATTGTCCCCAGCCTGGAGGTTGTGCTCTCGCTCTTTACCTGTAGAAATCAGTTAATAACTTATCCTCCATCAACAGTTCTGTCTGATACACCCATTCATAGAGTATAATGCAGACCTGTTGTTTCTGTCACCACTTCAAGGTCAATGCCCTCAGGCTGGTCTTCAAACTTTTCCAGTTCAGAAAGAGTTGGTTTAACACCATCTGTGATCTAAAACAAAATGAACAAAAAAAAAATCAACCGCTCATCTTTAGATCATCTGTAAATATCTCCAGGGTTAAAATAAAATGGGTCTTACCACAGCAGACATGGCAAAGCTTTTAAACAGGAAGCCTTTGCGACTATATCGGTTGCCTTCAAATATCATAAAATCACCATCGTGGCTAACTTCCCCTCCAAGTGACCTAAAGAAAATAAAATTCTTTGTTATAAGAAATTCTATTTCTTAAAAAATAAAAAAAAATAAAAAGGTCTTACAAAGACACTCCATTCCCTCTTACCTGATCTTCTCAGCATCAAAGAGTCTCTGCGGTGGTCTCTTGAACTTTTTTCTCTTTGCAAACCAATCTTTCTGTAAGATTCATTAGCGATAAAATGAGCTTTAGACGAGAAAACTTTTTGGATCAAACCGTGATTACATAAATTACATGTCTTACCATGCTCATCCTTGCTTTAATTCGATCCAAGTCAATTCGAGGAATCATTTTCAATGATATTGTGTTCTGACTTGGTTCCACATAATCAACCTAAAACAGAAATTTTATGAATAGCTAAAAACAGACTAATAGCATTATGGTAAGATTACTAGATGAAGAAGGTCTCTGTTTCCATGTAAGCATAGCTGTACTATTTTCACATTGACGAACTTAAGAAACCCACCTGTGCGATATCATCTTTGTACAAGCCTCTTTTAAGCCGGACCCAGGACTTAGGTTTAAGGTTCGTCACTTCTTTCACCACTTTGAGAACATCAGTCATCTCCTTAATGGGCACCATTTGCTGGTTCCAGTAGCCCATTCGAAGGTTTCCAACTCCTTCTATGGCAGCTTTCACATGGGTCTGCTTATACGCCTCTATATAGATATATCCCTTCACATGCTCAGGAGCCACTACTGATTTAATCTGAAGTGGCTATGTTGAGATAAAGAAAAAGAGAGAGGAAATAATGAGTGATATTCTAAATAAATATATTCAAACTCATAGAAATGTTGACGAGAAGTGTACAAACGCCATTATGAATTTTTTTAGTGAACACTGCAGGGTATCAATGTAAATAACTTACTGTGTCAGTGCACTGGTAGGCAATGAATTTTCTCATCAGCGCAATGGCAGTTGCTCTCTCCTCCCCGATCTAAAGAAAAATATTAACATAAATGAGACATATGACGTGCAATAACCTTTTTTAATTCCATAAGTTAATGCATGATCTAAGCCTGCACATACCTTACATTTGACGGTCCACAAATTTGGATCCCTGAAATACGACACATTTTGTCACACAGCAAAAAATAAAAATAAATAAATAAGTGTGTCTGTGCAGACATCTACATTCATCACATTTGACAAGGAAGATCTACAGACTAAAACCTACTTAACACCAGGGAGCAACTGTTGCTGAGTGATGTCATCAGAAAGATCCTCCGAACCCCCATAGAAACTGGGAGCAAAAAAAGATTAAAAGGTGTTATAACATAGTATATGATCAAGAAAAAAACATGGCCTACATAAAGAAAAATAAACTACTGGTAAAAGGATGACGTACTGTTCGCCTCCCGAAGACTTGGCATATTTCCTCATGTAGTACTCTCCCAGGGCTTCCTCCCTGGAATCTCTGCAGCCAAAAAAATAAAAAACAAACAAAATTTACCGGAGGCTCATATTGACAGAAGTAATCACGAACATGAGCATGCTTGCTTGCTCGTACCTCCAAAGGTTCTGCAGTCTGCGGGAACCGGAGTGATCCTCATCCAGAGCTACAGGATCAAGGTTGGAAACTAGACGAAGGGCAAAAAAGATACTGATCAGGAAAGTGAACAATTTGAAAGCACCTTGTATCCAGCTTGCTTTTAATCTATTATCAGCCACTTCTGGATATGTAAGCTAGCTCATCTCAGCAACTAATTATATAGTATTAAAGCTAACTTAACTGGCATTTAAGTTAATTTACAAAAATACTGGTAAAGGTTTTGGGTGAATATCTGTTACTTAAATGCTACTTTTGTTAGGTAATTTATCATGTGGGTGTCTGGACCAGTGACAAGGTGCGTGCTGGGAACTTTTTAAAAAAATGTTTTCAAACCTCCAAACCCCAAGTATCCCAAAAGGAAATCCGACCAATCCAGCCCACTCCCACAGTTATTACTGTTACTAATAAATTTAGCATGCTCTACTTATAAAATAAACAAAAGAATCAAACAAATTAGTAAACCACTGTGAACCTGATCAGAAGTAAGCTATCACAAGAACTGGAAAGAAGATTTTTGGTCATGTGCTTAGTCATAGTACATGACTGTTGTTTAGATGTGATGTTTTGCCACAGAGAAAAATAGTGAATATATCTGAAAAACACTTTTACTGAACACGATAATCAGTAAAAGTATGTGCAGAAGGAACTGATT
Organism: Hemibagrus guttatus; assembly: GCA_033459395.1. Classification (NCBI taxonomy): domain Eukaryota; kingdom Metazoa; phylum Chordata; class Actinopteri; order Siluriformes; family Bagridae; genus Hemibagrus; species Hemibagrus guttatus. The sequence continues at coordinate 9,950,163 of JAUCMX010000011.1, forward strand.
CTTTTCTCAGATTGTGAGAACTGGACACATATTGATTCAGCCACAAGCTGACAGGACTGCTTTTTAAAAAAATATTTTCTTTGATTGAAAAGAGTGCACACGCAGTGCATTTTGGCACTGTACCATTGGCTGATTGATTTATCATGAGGTTTTAAACAGCAGTGTGTAGGTATATTTACTGAAGACACATGGCAAGTGATTTGTATACAAGTAGTACTCTAGTTGCTTAATGTATGAAGCTTTTACTTATTAACCCTTTAATATTTATTATCTAAATTACAATCATAAAGGACCTAATCTAATCAACCAACCAGTATAAACTAGGCTCCACATTATCCTCCATTAATCCTTTCAGATGTATTAAGATTCTGAAAAAAATTAAAACATTTTAGCTCTTTTTTTTTTTTTTTTTAATATTACAGATAATTTATGTTGATCTTTTTGAATCAATTCCACAAGCTAGAAGGAGTGGAGCTTCAGGGATACAAGATGGAGCTTCAGGGACAGTATAATAATGTGTCTCATCTTCCATTTTACTGAGTTTGGGGGGAAAAAAACCCCCGCTTTTTTGGCATTGTTTTGGAACATGTGTCAGTGGATATTGTGGCAGCATAATATCATGTAGGGATAAAATTCATCAAAGCTTGGATGTAATAAAATGTACCAAACATGTAAAAATTCTTCATGCGAGTTGGCAGACTGGATGCATTTGTAATTACAGTAATAAGACACATACCTTCAGCCTCCTCTGCTTGAGTCCAGCGGAGATTTGTAGAAGTAGGAACATGAGCCATAATACAATTTCATTTGCATACAGCAATTGCAGGCAAGGGCACAGATACATACACAACATAAACCAAAAGGGAAAAAGGAAATAGAAAAAAAAATCATCAATAATGAGCAAGCACTGAATGGTATTTATTTTAGAGATGGAGATCATGCCAGTGTCCTTGTTAGTTGATGCAATGCAATAAGCATGACAGTTTCACTAAATCCACTACATTTCTTTTACCAAAAGGAGCAATTTCAGGCAAACAATCACAGTTGGTTTCCCATGAGAACTTACCATTAACTTTATATACCTAATATTTAAAAAATGTATTTATCATAATCAGAACTACATAAATTTAAGTATTTTTTTTAGAGCCAGAGAGAAAAGCCAAAACATGTATTTGCCATCTGTGCTCCTCAACTAGAACGTGTGCATACTGAACATTAGCAAAACAACTGCATGACATGTTATACGAGCCACATAGTATGGGTATGAATTTGATCGAATATGGGAATTGTGAGAATTTAGGTCAATTAGACAAAGAAAACAGAAAGATCAGAGAAATCTGGAGTTGGTTTACCGTTAACTGAAGAAGGCATGCACAAGAGATAAAGAATTATGAGCACAAGGAATACAATCAAATTAACTAGCACCAGTTAAATTATGTTAGACAAACACTTTAGTCAATTTCCTGAAGTTAAACATTTTTCTTACTAACATTGTACATTGGTCTTTAACATGCCTTTTTATCCCTGATCAACTAATAATACTTCTTGTACCTGTATTAGCAGTAAGCGGTAATTTATCACATCCCAGGATTTAAATATAAATCTTAAACATCAATATTAAAACTATTTTTTAAATCAAACAAAGCAATAATTATGATTAGGAGATTAGAAGAAAAGCTTACCTTTTTCCAAAATATCCTCGGCTCCTTCCTCCCACTGATCTTCATCTTCATACTCATCGTCAACGTCTATTCATGGGACAGAAACAAGGCCATAAATTAGTACAAAATAAATGCAAGTATTGGGCGCTTTATGAAAAGCGATCGATTCCAGATGTTAGATGTGGTGAAGTTTTACCAGCTTCATCTAAGATGAAGCCTCCATGGCGAGGCTTCTTTCTTGGACGGTCATCATCCTCTTCCTCCTCTTCATCGTACTCCTCCTCATCTTCCTCCAAGTCTTCCCCCTCTTCTTCAGCTTTGTCACTGCCAGCAACACTTCCCTGCCCTTCATCCTCCTGAAATGAAAGTGTCTCAGTAAGGAGCTGGCATGGATTTTATACAGCTAGTTATACCATTTAAGCAAAAGAGATTCCCTTGGTTTGTGTTTTGAGATGATGGACAGCTCTCTCTCTCTCACATCGCTTTACAATTCTTTAATAGGTTTTTAATTAAGTTAAGGGTTGATAACTATGAAGACTATAACATCTGATTTACTCAAATTGGGCTTTTTGTTTACATACAATATGTTAATTATTGCAGTGAAGTTCACACATACAGTGATTCTATCTTTGCAAGTCTCCACTCGCTGTTCATTGAAATCAACAATAGTTGATCCAACAACCATAGCAATAACATTTATCAATGGGTGATAAAATTTCATTTTACGTCACTGTTTCTACTTTAATCTATTTTTTAGGCTACTAGCTTTAGACAGCTTACAGGGTCATCTGCTCTACAGATATCTGAAAGTGTGCTTTTCATTTGAGTTGACTAAGTTTTTGGATAATTACATGCTGTAGTGATATACAGTGGGGCAAAAAAGTATTTAGTCAGCCACCTATTGTGCAAGTTCTCCCACTTAAAAAGATGAGAGAGGCCTGTAATTTTCATCATAGGTACACTTCAACTATGAGAGACAGAATGAGAAAAAAAAAATCCAGAAAACCACATTGTCTGATTTTTAAAGAATTTATTTGCAAGTTATGGTGGAAAATAAGTATTTGGTCACCTACAAAAAAGCAAGATTTCTGGCTCTCACAGACCTGTAACAACTTCTTTAAGAGGCTCCTCTGTCCTCCACTCGTTACCTGTATTAATGGCACCTGTTTGAACTCGTTATCAGTATAAAAGACACCTGTCCACAACCTCAAACAGTCAGACTCCAAACTCCACTATGGCCAAGACCAAAGAGCTGTCAAAGGACACCAGAAACAAAATTGTAGACCTGCACCAGGCTGGGAAGACTGAATCTGCAATAGGTAAGCAGCTTGGTGTGAAGAAATCAACTGTGGGAGCAATTATTAGAAAATGGAAGACATACAAGACCACTGATAATCTCCCTCGATCTGGGGCTCCACGCAAGATCTCACCCCGTGGGGTCAAAATGATCACAAGAACGGTGAGCAAAAATCCCAGAACCACACAAGGGGACCTAGTGAATGACCTGCAGAGAGCTGGGACCAAAGTAACAAAGGCTACCATCAATAACACACTACGCCGCCAGGGACGCCAGGGTGCCAGACGTGTCCCCCTGCTTAAGCCAGTACATGTCCGGGCCCGTCTGAAGTTTGCTAGAGAGCATTTGGATGATCCAGAAGAGGATTGGGAGAATGTCATATGGTCAGATGAAACCAAAATAGAACTTTTTGGTAAAAACTCAACTTGTCGTGTTTGGAGGAGAAAGAATGCTGAGTTGCATCCAAAGAACACCATACCTACTGTGAAGCATGGGGGTGGAAACATCATGCTTTGGGGCTGTTTTTCTGCAAAGGGACCAGGACGACTGATCCGTGTAAAGGAAAGAATGAATGGGGCCATGTATCGTGAGATTTTGAGTAAAAACCTCCTTCCATCAGCAAAGGAATTGAAGATGAAACGTGGCTGGGTCTTTCAGCATGACAATGATCCCAAACACACCGCCCGGGCAACGAAGGAGTGGCTTCGTAAGAAGCATTTCAAAGTCCTGGAGTGGCCTAGCCAGTCTCCAGATCTCAACCCCGTAGAAAATCTTTGGAATTTTGGAAAATCCGTGTTGCCCAGCGACAGCCCCAAAACATCACTGCTCTAGAGGAGATCTGCATGGAGGAATGGGCCAAACTACCACCAAGAGTGTGTAAAAACCTTGTGGTGACTTACAGAAAACGTTTGACCTCTGTCATTGCCAACAAAGGGTATATAACAAAGTATTGAGATGAACTTTTGTTATTGACCAAATACTTATTTTCCACCATAATTTGCAAATAAATTCTTTAAAAATCAGACAATGTGATTTTCTGGATTTTTTTTTCTCATTCTGTCTCTCATAGTTGAAGTGTACCTATGATGAAAATTACAGGCCTCTCTCATCTTTTTAAGTGGGAGAACTTGCACAATTGGTGGCTGACTAAATACTTTTTTGCCCCACTGTATAAGCTTAATCAGTTCAGTCTGTAATCAGATAGCTGCAGTTATAAAATTTCCTGTACCATAAAAGAAACCCTCTGGACAGAAGACGCTGTTTGTCCGATCATTGCGATATCGCAAGTTTGTATCCTGACAATGCCACAGAAGAACAAATGATAAAATTGAAAGGAAATAGGGCAAATAACAAATGTCAGGATGAGTCAAGTGAAAGGATGACAACAAGGCTCATGCTTAAATGCCAGGAGTGAGCTTTACCTTAGGTTGTAATGTTTTCATGATTGACATGATTTTTTCATAAGTTGGTTAGTTTGTAAATGTAAAAAGAATCTTTATTTTTCTACCTTCTCACTTCTGGTAGAAATGGGTAACACGAATTGAATTTTAAAAAATGTTTCAAGTTTAATTCTAGTTGAGATGCATGCAACCAGAAATAAGGGAAAATTATTTCCGTACAGGAAGTTCAGTATATGGTGTATACACTATATTGCCAAAAGCTTTGGGACACCCCTCCAAATCATTGAATTCAGGTGTTGTTTTTCAGGGGTTGGGCTTGGCCCCTTAGTTCCAGTGAAAGGAACTCTTAATGCTTCATCATACCAAGACAATTTGGACAATTTCATGCTACCAACTATGTGGGAACAGTTTGGGGATGACCACTTCCTGTTTCCACATGACTGCACACCAGTGCACAAAGCAAGGTCCATAAAGACATGGATGAGCGAGTTTGGTGTGGGGGAACTTGACTGGCCTGCAGAAGGTCCTGACCTCAACCCGATAGAACACCTTTTGGGATGAATTAGAGTGGAGACTGCGAGCCAGACCTTCCAGTCTAACATCAGTGTCTGACCTCACAAACGTGTTTCTAGAGGAATGATCAAAAATTCCAATAAACACAATCCTAAACCTCGTGGAAAGCCTTCCCAGCAGAGTTGAAGCTGTTATAGCTGCAAAGGGCGAGCCAAATCCATATTAAATTCATGTCCATGTAAAGGCAGACATCCCAGTTTTGGCCTGGCTCGCAGTCCCAGCTCTAATTCATCCAAAAGGTGTTCTATCCATCCATGTCTTTATGGACCTTGCTTTGTGCACTGGTGCACAGTCATGTTGGAACAGGAAGGGGCCATCCCCAAAGTTGGGAACATGAAATTATCCAAAATGTCTTGGTATGCTTGGTAACATTAAGAGTTCCTTTCACTGGAACTAAGGGGCCAAACCTTTGGCAATATAGTGTTTATGGTAGAAAAATGTCCAAATTTCACCATGTGAAGGGTTTTCCCTTGCTGCCTCTTACACTTTCTCTAAATGTTTGATCTTTATTATCTAACACACAGGAGGTGTATTTTCACTGTGAAGTGACTTTAATGTCTTTACTTCATTCTCCTCGACCTCTTCAGCCTCGCTGCTCCTCTCACTCTGGTTGTCTGAAAAGTCGCTATCCTCACTGTCAGACATCACTGTTTCACCTGCTCTCACACACACACACACACACACACACACACACACACACACACACACACACACACAGAGAGAGAGAGAGAGAGAGAGAGAGAGAGAGAGAGGGAGAGTAAAGAGGTGATTATAGCTGAAGAATAAACATGTAACAAAACAAACTGGCATACACTTGATGTGTGAATCTCACATGAAATTCCTAAACATAACTGAGCTAAATGGAGATGTGCGATCAGCCGTATTAGCGAACAGTAATCTAGTGACTTGTTAGCATATTTGCTACCTAGTAAAACGCCGTCTTCCATACAAAGCATACATAAAAAATTATACAGGTTTTATTTGGCACATTACTTGCAACGACAGTGTTGGGGTGATTTATTAAAAATAATTTAGCAATCCTCTATAATTAACGAACCGAGACTGATTAGCGGGATTTAATAGCCACTTGTAATAGCAGTGTTCAGTAGCAGCTCGCTTTTAAAGACTGTCCTGTATTTTTAAAACATTCATAATGATCAATAAAGCAAAAGTCTTACCTTAGGATGTAAACAATGTTAGCACAAACTAACAAAGATTTTAATTATGAGAATAATGGGTTTTAAACCGCTACGCTCGCGCTAAGAACACTGCGGATATTTTCCCTGAACATCCTCCGCAAACAGATTCTGCTTCCGTTTCCGGTCCGAACAGAGCAACAGCGCCACCGCATGTCTTGGAGGAGCACAACTCGTATACATGCCTGTGTGAGTAGCTACACCAAATTGCATGAAGTCAAGTCAAGAAGCTTTTTTTGACCATATATAGCTGACGCAGTGAAATGAGACAACGTTTCTCTAGGACCCTGGTGCTACATAAAACAACATAACAGCATATAGCTACAAAACAAAACAACAACACAGCTAAGGACAGAAAGTAGTTGAAGAAATTCATCCTACACTTGGGGGGCAAGACACCTCACATGGTGTCAACCTTGAAAGACATGCATAGTAGGTTGATTGGCATCTCTATACTGTATGTAGTGTGTGTGTGTGCTCTGCGATGGGTTGGCACTACGTCCAGGGTGTATCCTGCCTTGATGCCCAATGATGCCTGAGATAGGCACAGGCTCCCCATGACCCGAGAATAGATCGGATAAGCGATAGACAATGAATGTATGAATATATATATATTATATATGCTATGTATAGATCCTGTAAATATACATAATACTGTGCAAAAGTTTTAGGCAGGTGTGAAGAAATGTACAAAATGCATGAAGCAATGTACAAAATGCAAAGTGAGCAAACAGGAGAATCAGTATTTGGCTTCAAACCAGCATCTTGCACACTTTGTACGTGTACATGTATGAAGTTAGGATCAGACTCAGGTGTATGAATATGTAATGTATAACCAGTTATACCAAGCAGGTGCTAATCATTAATCTCATATGTAGGATGAAACAGTTATTAACTGAAACAGAAGCATAACCTTAAAACTGGGTGAGGAACTCTGCTACTAAGGTGAGGTTTTGGAAGACAGTTTCATGTCACAGGTCATACACCATGGCAAGACTTAAGCACAGCAACAACAAGTTTTACTGCATCAGCAAGGTCTCTTCAAGGAAAAGGGACTGAAGATTCAAGATCAAAGAAATTGTTCAAAGAAATGAGCTGAGGTGCTGAGGACCGTAGATGCAGCAGTTGGCCAAAGAAACTTGATGAAAGACACCATGCTTACTTGTCTGGCCAGAAGTGGAGTTCATAGAAGAATTGCGGCCAAAAAGCCATACCTCCAACGGGGAAACGAGGCTAAAGGACTCAAGTATGGTGCAGAAAAATAGCTGCAGGTGCTCTGGACTGATGGGTCAAAATTTGAAATATTTGGCCGTAGCAAGAGGCAGGTTTTTTGCCGATGTGGTGGCAAGTTTGTATTACAATTTAAAAGATACAAAAAAAAAGGCATCTCAAACACAGTGCAATGAGATTACACAGCACTTTTGGGTGCTTTCTAAACTAAATGTGTACGTGATTACCAGCATGAAACGCTGAGCTGTCAGAGTAGTGTATTTTTACTTCTAAAAAAGGTGAAAAGTTACTGCTCATCTTCACACTATTATTTCTATATTATTTGTTAAAATTTCCATAACTTCCTTTTTGTCCTTACAGACAAATTACATAAACAAAATTTTAACATAATCACTTCTTAAAGCATTTCAAAGACAGTTTTAGACAAACATCAGAGATCACCTTTCCCAATGACATTTACAATGACATCTTCATCAACTAAAACTTTCGGGTTTGTAAGCATGTAATAGAGTCAGGAAAGGAAAGGCAAAACACAAAATAGGTTATATATATATATATATATATATATATATATATATATATATATATATATATATATATATAAAAAACAAATAACAGCCTAAGATAGATTACTTTTCATCCTCTGTCAACTCAGGGTCATAGTCTGTTTGTGTTGGATCCAGTGGAAAGTCAGTGTCTTGGAACTGCCCTCTCCATTCATCGAATCTGTCCTTCGTTCATTGTAGGAGCTGATATTCTGTTTTCCCACTGAGTGTCAAAGCCATCAGTCATTGCAGGGTAGCAGACATCAGCTGACAGATGCATGGAGCACACATCAAAGCTAGAGGTCAAATTTTATCTTTTTGTGTCTATGTAGCAGGATACAGCAGAAGATGTCTCTCAGGTGGTTCATGTGAACAACACCAAACCTCAAGTGAACCTTCACCCTTCTTGACGTGTATTGGTGCTCAGAGTGCAGGCACTGCCCTTATGCACTCATCCTACCTCACCAGGGCTCTGGCACACTATCAGTTTAGTTTGTTTTGTGAGTGCGGATAACCCAGCCTTTCACTTAATAGGACAGGAATGCAAATGGTCTCTAATTTTTGTGGCTAATTGTGGGTCAACTGTTAGGGCACCTGAAATGAAACTTCTTTTCAACGTGCTGTCTCATCCCAGCTGCCAGACGCAGATCCAGACTTCGGTGTATTGAGGACCCCTGAGAGTTGTAGGCCATAATAAGTTAACCCATACCAGGAATTTTCTAAGCTCTTCTTTAATAATTCTAGGGCCGCTTCTGTGAATTCTCTCTCAAACCTATTTGGAAATCTGTATCTGAGGGCCAGGAAGGGCTGTGGGTCATACAGACATAGTCTCAAGCCACGTTTCTCTGCCTTTTTGGTGATGATGTTAGAGATCTTTTCACTTAGTTCTTCCTCTAGTTCCTGATCCGCATTGCTCTCTCTCTGCTATTTTCACAGCGATGGATGTAGTCAGCAGAATCCCTGAACGGTCCCAGCCACTGCTTGGCCTTCCCATTCTTTATCCTGAAGTCTTTTACCACGATCCACTTGCCAGGCTTCAATTCATGCAGTGCCTCTTTAAGAGGTTTTGGAAGAGCATCCCTAAGTATTCACTGGCTTTTTGTAGAGTCTGATTCATGAATGGGGTGCCATTATCACTGCCAATTCTCTCAGGAATTCCCCATTGTGGGATAATTTCAGTGAGTAGTGCCTTTGCTACTGCACTAGCATCTTGCTTAGATGTAGGGAAAACTTCTCCCCATTTAGAGAACATATCTACTATAACCAGACAATACTTCTTACCTTCACTAGGTGTTAGCTCAATAAAGTCCATTTGTAAGTGTTCAAATGGCCTTCGTGGTGGCAGATGTGTGCTCTGAATAATCGGAATGCCTCTCCAAACGTTGTTTGTTGCACATATGACACAACGTTCACAAGGTTTTTGGGAGTAATTAGTAAAGCCATGCCAATGTTTCCTTATTTCTGCTACCATCCCTCCTTTTGACACGTGGTCTTTACCATGTGTTAGTGTAGCATAAAAAGGAAACAGTTTCTTCGGTAAACATGGTTTTCCTGTGGGACCATACCAAACATCCCAGCTTTCCCCGGTGTTGTTTCTCCTCTCGATCATCCTCTAATTCAGTGAGATCTAGAATAGAAGAAGACAGTTTAGTCATGATGTTTGCATTTTGTTTCTGTTAGGTTGTTTTGCTGCTGCTTTCGCCACTGCATCAGCTTTGGCGTTACCTGTGGAAATAGGATCATTACCACGTGTGTGCACTTCGCATTTAAAGACTGCAATTGCTTTCGGAAGTAGGATATCCTTTTGAAAGTAGGATTGTGTCCAGGAGGTCAGCTATCAGGCCATGGTGCATGATAGGTTTGCCTGAAGAGGTAAAAAAAAACCCTATGCTTCCATAATGTTCCAAAATCATGCGTGACACCGAAGGCGTACCTGCTATCAGTATAAATATTCACAGTCTTACCCTTCTTTGAGGGCGGTACGTTCTGCCGCCTGTGCTGAGTAGTGAGATGGAAGCTTACCTGAAAGTAAAATTTCGTTCTGGGTGACTACTGCAAACCCCACCCAGTTTTGACCTGTTTCTGAGTTCCTGGATGCTGATCTATCCAGAAATAGTTCCAGATCAGGATTAATCAGTGATGTCTCCTGCAATTCAGGTCTTGGGACAGGCCTTCGTTAACCACACACACAATCATGAGGCTCTCCATCCTGCTCTATGGGAAGAAGAGTGGCAGGGTTACGAGTACAGGTGCATCTCAATAAATTAGAATGTCATGGAAAAGTTCATTTATTTCAGTAATTCAACTCAAATTGTGAAACTCATGCATTAAATAAATTCAATGCACACAGACTGAAGTAGTTTAAGTCTTTGGTTCGTTTAATTGTGATGATTTTGGCTCACATTTAACAAAAACCCACCAATTCACTATTTCAACAAATTAGAATGTAGTGACATGCCAATCAGCTAATCAACTCAAAAGTGCCTTCAAAATGGTCTCTCAGTTTTGTTCACTAGGCTACACAATCATGGGGAAGACTGCTGATCTGACAGTTGTCCAGAAGACAATCATTGACACCCTTCACAAGGAGGGTAAGCCACAAACATTCATTGCCAAAGAAGCTGGCTGTTCACAGAGTGCTGTACCCAAGCATGTTAACAGAAAGTTGAGTGGAAGGAAAAAGTGTGGAAGAAAAAAATGCACAACCAACCGAGAGAACCGCAGCCTTCTGAGGATTGTCAAGCAAAATTGATTCAAGAATTTGAGTGAACTTCACAAGGAATGGACTGAGGCTGGGGGCAAGGCATCAAGAGCCACCACACACAGACGTTGTACAGTTGTTGATATTCCTCTTGTTAAGCCACTCCTGAACCACAGACGATGTCAGAGGCGTCTTACCTGGGCTAAGGAGAAGAAGAACTGGACTGTTGCCCAGTGGTCCAAAGTCCTCTTTTCAGATGAGAGCAAGTTTTGTATTTCATTTGGAAACCAAGGTCCTAGAGTCTGGAGGAAGGGTGGAGAAGCTCATAGCCCAAGTTGCTTGAAGTCCAGTGTTAAGTTTCCACAGTCTGTGATGATTTGGGGTGCAATGTCATCTGCTGGTGTTGGTCCATTGTGTTTCTTGAAAACCAAAGTCACTGTACCCGTTTACCAAGAAATTTTGGAGCACTTCATGCTCCCTTCTGCTGACCAGCTTTTTGAAGATGCTGATTTCATTTTCCAGCAGGATTTGGCACCTGCCCACACTGCAAAAAGCACAAAAAATTGGTTAAATGACCATGGTGTTGGTATGCTTGACAGGCCAGCAAACTCACCAGACCTGAACCCCATAGATAATCTATGGGGTATTGTCAAGAGGAAAATGAGAAAGAAGAGACCAAAAAATGCAGATGAGCTGAAGGCCACTATCAAAGAAATCCATACCACCTCAGCAGTGCCACAAACTGATCACCTTCATGCTACGCCGAATTGAGGCAGTAATTAAAGCAAAAGGAGCCCCTACTAAGTATTGAGTACTTGTACAGTAAATGAACATACTTTCCAGAAGGCCAACAATTCACTAAAAATGTTTTTTTTATTGGTCTTATGAAGTATTCTAATTTGTTGAGATAGTGAATTGGTGGGTTTTTGTTAAATGTGAGCCAAAATCATCACAATTAAAAGAACCAAAGACTTAAACTACTTCAGTCTGTGTGCATTGAATTTATTTAATACACAAGTTTCACAATTTGAGTTGACCTACTGAAATAAATGAACTTTTCCACGACATTCTAATTTATTGAGATGCACCTGTAGTACATCTTTTAACCGTAAAATTCAGCATTTATAAAAGCACAGTGTTATATCTCAACCATCGTGCGGCCATCATGTGTATTGTCTTTTGTTCTAAAAGCAGTTGTGACACTGCATGTTACCACTGGGCTCACAAAGTTACCAGTTACCACTGGGTTACCACTGGTCTCACAAAGTAATCGCTCATTAGCTCATTCAGAATTCTTTGACTTGTTCAACATTCAAAGCAACCCACATCCTTATACACTCCGAACCTGTGCAGGTGTCATGGAGATGATAGGCAGGAAAGCTCATGGATTCCAGATAGAGGCGATTAGCGGAGGTTTGAGCATTGATCTTCCTCCACTCATCGAACGCAATGAAATCCTCAATAACAGGTCAGAAATACCAACTCCAGACGTAGCACTTTGCCATTCCCACTTGAAACCTATTGCAAGATTTATTCCGAAATTAGATTCAAATGCCCAAATCCTGCTTCTGTTGGGGAGAGATCTCATAAGAGTGCATAAAGTCAGGCAGCAAATCAACTGTCCTCACAATTCCCCCTTCGCCCAAAGACTTGATCTAGGCTGGGTCATGATCGGTGAAGTCTGCCTCTGTGATGCACATAAGCTGAACATTAACATCTTTAGAACAAATGTGCTAGAAAATGGCAGACCTTCCTTCCTAAATCTTTGTGCAAGTCACATTTCTGTGAAAGACAAGTCAAAGCATGGAAATCAACATAATCAACCAAATACAGTCACAAAGGTCCCCAAGTCATCTAATGACATTGGTCACACAGTGTTTGAGAGAAATAAAGATGACAACAAGTGTGCTCTCTCTTTTGCAGATCAAGCCTTCTTAAAGATCATGGAGAGGGACTTTCACAAAGATGAGACAAACTTCTGGGTCGCTCCTCTACCATTCAAATCACCCCGACCACTTCTCCCTAGCAATCGAGATCAAGCCCTTTCGCGGCTCATTTCCTTGAAGTGCACTCTAGACAACAGACTGGAGATGAGAGACAACTATCTAGAGTTCATGGGGAAGATATTACAGAACAGGCATGCTGAACTAGCTCCCCCACTCAAAGAGAATGAGGAATCCTGGTATCTGCCAACTTTCGGAGTCTACCATCCATGAAAACCAGCCCAAATAAAGGTAGTCTTCGATTCCAGTGCACAATATTGTGGTATCTCTTTGAACAGTGTCCTTCTCAAAGGTGTGTTGTTATATGTTCAAAAAGAACAGATAGCCATGATCGCTGACATCCAGCAAATGTTCTATTGCTTTGTTGTACAGGAGAAGCACAGGAAGTACCTGATGTTCTTGTGGTACAGAGACAATGACATGTTAAAGGAGATTGCAGAGTATTAGAGGCGTGTTCATGTCTTTGGAAACAGCCCTTCCCCAGCCATTGTTCAGTGATGGTCCTTGATGTCTTGCTGCCACTCCCATACTAATAATTGATTGGATTAAGTGTTCTAAATGTTTGGTAAGGCTGCTTTAAGCCAATGTAAAAAATACCCTACAGATTAACTGAACTGAATTAAACATTCATTCATTCATTGTCTTCTGCTTATCCAGAGCCGGGTCCCGGGGGCAGCAGTCTAAACAGGGATGCCCAGACTTCCCTCTCCCCAGACACTTCCTCCAGCTCTTCCGTAGGGATCCCGAGGCATTCCCAGGTCAGCCAAGAGACATAGTCTCTGCAGCGTGTCCTGGGTCAGAGCACCTCCCCAGAGAGACGTCCCGGAGGCATCCGAAACAGATGCCCGAGCCACCTCAACTGTCCCCTTTTGATGTGGAGGAGCTGAGGCTCTACTACGAGCCCCTCCTGGGTGACAGAGCTCTTTACCCTATCTCTAAGGGAGCGCTCCGCCACCCTACGGAGGAAGCTCATTTCGGCCGCTTGAATCCGCGATCTTATCCTTTCAGTCATGACCCAGAGCTCATGACCATAGGTGAGAGTAGGAATGTAGATTGACTGGTAAATCAAGTTTCGCCTTCCGGCTCAGCTCCTTCTTCACCACAACAGACCAGTACGTAGACCGCATTACTGCTGCCGCTGCACCGATCCGTCTGTCAATCTCATGATCCATCCTTCCCTCACTTGTAAACAAGACCCCAAGATACTTAAACTTCTCCACTTGAGGAAGGACCTCCCCTCCAACCGGGAGGGTGCAAGCCACTTTTTTCCGGTCGAGAACCATGGCCTCAGATTTGGAGGTGCTGACCCTCATCCCAGCTGCTTCACACTCAGCTGCAAAATGCCCCAGTACATGCTGTAAGTCCAGGCTTGAAGGAGCCAACAGGACAACATAATTTGCAAAAAGCAGCGATGAAATTCTGTGGTCCCCAAACCGGACTCCCTCCAGTCCCTGGCTGCGCCTAGAAATTCTGTCCATAAAAACAATGAACAGAACCGGTGACAAAGGACAGCCCTGTTGGAGTCCAACATACACTGGGAACAGATCTGACTTACAGCTGGCAATGCGAACCAAGCTCCTGCTCCGGTTATATAGAAACCGAACAGTCCTTAACAGAGGGCCACGGACCCTGTACTCCCAGTGCACCTCCCACAGAATGCCATGCAGGACACGGTCGAATGCCTTCTCTAAGTTCACAAAACACATGTGGACTGGTTGGTCAAACTCCCATGAACTCTCGAGCATGCTGTGGAGGGTATAGAGCTGGTCCAGTGTTCCACGACTAGGACGAAAACCGCATTGCTTCTCCTGTATCCGAGATTTGACTAACAGTCGGACTCTCCTCTCCAGTACTCTGGAATAGACTTTCCCTGGGAGGCTAAGGAGTGTGATCCCCATATAGTTGGAACACCCTCTGGTCCCCCTTCTTAAAAAGAGGGACCACCACCCCGGTCGCCCAGTCCAGAGCCATGTTGCAGAGACGTGTCAGCCAAGACAGCCCCACAACATTCAAAGACTTAAGGTACTCAGGGCGAATCTCATCCGCCCCCGGTGCCTTTCCACCAAGGAGCTGCTGAACTACCTCAGTGACCTCAGCTTGGGTGATGAATGAATCTACCTCTGAGTCCTCGGCCTCTGTTTCCTCTATGGAAGGCGTGTCAGTGGGATTGAGGAGATCCTCGAAGTATTCCTTCCACCATCCAACAATATCCCCAGTCGAGGCCAGCAACTCTCCACCTCCACTGTAAACAGTGTTGGCAGAGAGCTGCTTACCTCTTCTGAGGCGCTGAACGGTCTGCCAGAATTTCCCTGAGGCCGTCCGATAGTCCTTCTCCATGGCCTCACCGAACTCCTCCCAGACCCAAGTTTTTGCTTCCGAGACCACCCGGGCTGCAGCTCGCTTAGCTTGCCGGTATGCCTCAGCTGCCTCCGGAGTCCCACAAGCCAACCAGGCTCGATAGGACGCTTCAGCTTGATGGCATCCCTTACTTCCAGTGTCCACCACTGTGTTCGGGGATTGCCGCCATGACCAGCACCAGAGACCTTACGGCCACAGCTCCAGATGGCTGCATCAACAATGGAGGAGGAGAACATGGTCCACTTAGACTCATGTCCCCAACCTCCCTCGGGATCTGGTTGAAACTCTCCCGGAGGTGGGAAGGATCAGAAAGACGTTCCCAACAGACCCTCACAATACGTTTGGGTCTGCCAAGTCTGTCCGGCATCCTCCTCCGTAAGCGGATCCAACTCACCACCGGGTGGTGATCGGTTGACAGCTCCGCCCCTCTCTTCACCCAAGTGTCCAAGACATGCGGCCGAAGGTCAGCTGACATGACCACAAGGTCAATAATTGATCTCTGGTCTAGGGTGTCCTGGTACCATGTGTACTGATGGGCACCCTTATGCTTGACATGGTGTTCATTATGGACAAACTGTGACTAGCACAGAAGTCCAGCAACAGGGCACCACTCGAGTTCAGATCAGGGGGGCCGTTCCTCCCAATCACACCCCTCCAGGTATCACTGTCGTTGCCCACATGAGCGTTGAAGTCCCCCAGCAAAACTATGGAGTCCCCAGTCGGAGCACCTTCCAGCACCCCTCGCAGGGTCTCCAAGAAGGTTGGGTACTCCACACTGCCATTTGGCCCATAAGCCAAAACAACAGTGAGACACCTATCCTGGCCTGAAGGCGCAGCGAAACAACCCTCTCGTTTACCGGGGAAAACTCCAACACATGGCGGCTGAGCTGGGGGGCTATAAGCAAGCCCACCCTGCCTCTCACCATGGGGCACTCCAGAGTAGAAGAGGGTTCAACCTCTCTCAAGGAGTTGGGTTCCAGAGCCCAGGCTGTGTGTGAAGGCAAGCCCAATCTCTAGCCGGTACCGCTCAACCCCCCTCACCAGCTCAGGCTCCTTCACCCTAGTGAGGTGATATTCCATGTCCAAAAAACCAGATTCTTAATTAAACATATTTCTATATGATATGTAAGCCTTTTTGGGAATGAGCTCTTTCAGATGTGTACTGTGGAGTGGAATCTTGGGTTGGGGCAGTCTGTAGTTTCTTACACACTAAAGTAGTTTTGGGCTACATATTCAACAAGACCAGACATTTCTTTGTGTACATACACAGCAGAGTGCAGCGAATCCGGCAAAGTACAGTCCCAGAACAGTGGCACTTTGTACCAACAAACCAGAACCCAGCTGATATTGCCACCAGGTCAGTATCTGCATCACATTTTGCTAATACGCAATGGTTTACTGATCCAGACTTTCTGCACAAACCTCTCTCAACTGGTCAAGAGACTCAAAAGACATTTGAGTTAGTAATGCCAGAAATGGATGAAGAAATCCGGCCTCATGTCACAAGCTTTGCAACTCTCATGGAAGAAAGATATCTTACTGCAGAATGCTTTAAGTGTTTCTCTTCTTGGAAAGCACTCCTGAGAGCTACTGCTTAACCACATGGCACCTATATAAAAGGGCCAGAACCCCTGAAGAGCTTTTCTCGGCCAAATGTGTTATTCTCAAATCTGTACAGAAAGAAACATACAGATGAATTCAGTGCCTTAGCGGAACAGAAGAACATCCCAAGACGCAGTGTGCTTAAGAAACTCAATCCTCAGATTCACAATGACCTACTAAACGTAGCTGGACATCTGGAAAATGCTCCTCTAGATCAGCATGAGAAGAATCCGATTATCATTCCTAAGAACAGCCATGTCTCAACCCTGTTGGTGAAACACCACCATCACGAAGTGAAACACCAAGGTCGTCAATTCACGGAAGGAGTAATAAGGACTGGAGGCTTGTGGGTTGTAAATGGCAAAAGGCTCATCAGCTCCATCTTGTATCACTGTGTTACCTGTCGAAAACTAAGAAGTAGATTTGCACAGCAGAGGATGGCAGATCTTCCACCAGAGCGCCTCGACATGTCTCCCCCTTTGTCTTATGTAGGTTTGGACGTATTCGGCCCATGGACTGTTATATCTTGACGCACCAGAGGAGGCGCAGCAAACAGTAAATGCTGGGCAATCCTTTTTACATGCATGAGCACTAGAGCAGTTCATATAGAAGTAATAGAGTCCATGGATACATCCAGCTGTATCAATGCATTACGTCGCTTTTTTGCTATAAGGGGACCAGCCAAACAACTTAGATCTGACTGTGGAACAAATTTCGTTGGAGCATGCAAAGAACTTTGTTTCTTGACAGACCATCCATTCCAAAAGTATCGAAGTGATCAGGGCTGTTCTTGGCAATTTAATCCCCCTCACACATCACACATCACACATGGGTGGTGTGCGAGCTGCGGCACGGTGGCTTAGTGGTTAGCACGCTTGCCTCACACCTCCAGGGTTGTGGGTTCGATTCCCGCCTCTGCCGTGTGTGTGTGGAGTGTGCACACACAACCCTCGGGGGTTTCCTCCCCCGGTCCAAAGACATTGTAGGTTAATTGGCATCTCTAAATTGTGTGTGTGTGTCCGTGTGTGTGTCCTGCGATGGGTTGGCACTCTGCCCAGGATGTATCCTGCCTTGATGCCCAATGACGCCTGAGATAGGCACAGGCTCCCTGTAACCCGAGAATAGATCGGATAAGCGGTAGACAATGAATGAATGTATATAGTTAGTTTCCAAAACTATTCATGTAACTTTACCGGTTACCAAAACCGTTGGCCAGAATAGAAACTTAAATTCTGCCTATCTTTGAGGCCAATCGTCTGAAGATGTAAAAAGCAAGAGTATAAATAAATCAAAATCCTGCCACTTAGCTCAGGATCCCGTTGTTGGGGCAGTCTCGTGATTGTCCAGATCTCTCCCCACTAGTAGTCAATTGTGTGGTTCGACGAAGTAACCATCTTCAAGTTAGTCCAGACCGATCAGGGATCAACCCCAAGACTGCCACACAGACGAGGGATCTCAGTGGAACCTCCAAAGTTTGTATTACAACTGAAAAGATACAAAAGAAATCACACAAACTCAAGGGTGAAGATGAAAGCAAAAGTGATAATAGAGGAATTTTATTTTGCCACGGCAAAAGGCATCTCAAACACTGTGCAATGAGATTACACAGCGGAGAGACAAAATCTGCTTTCTGCCCCCCGTATATAGGACTTTTGGGTGCTTTCTAAACTAAATGTGTACGTGATTACCAGCACGAAACACTGAGCTGTCAGAATAGTGCATCTACATCTAAAAAAGGTGCTATAGCATTGTGAAGACAAAAAACAAGATGTTCTTGCTTCTACAACTGTCTAAGGCAGAAAATCTTCCTGTTCTCAAGCTCTCATAGCTGACAGCCACCTGATTCATGTCTTCCTTTCTATGCACACACACATACTCAAAGTTATTGAAAAGTTACTGCTCATCTTCACACTATTATTTCTATATTATTTGTCAAAATTTCCATAACACAGAAGAGCTGGAAAGCGGTACAATAATGAGTGTCTGCAGGCAACAGTGAAGCATGTGGAGGTTCCTTGAAGTTTGGAGTTGCATTTCTGCAAATGGAGTTGGAGATTTGGTCAGGATTAATGCGGAGAAATACTGGTAGATACTTATCCATCATGCAATACTATCAGGGAGGTGTCTGATTGTCCCCAAATTTATTCTGCAGCAGGACACTGACCCCAAACCTATAGCCAGTGTCATTAAGGACTATCTTCAGCATAGAGAAGAACAAGGAGTCCTGGAAGCGATGGTTTGGCCCCCACAGAGCTTTGAACATCATCGAGTCTGTCTGGGATTACATAAAGATTTGACGCAGCCTACATCCACTTCTATTTTTCAAAGTATTCTTGCAGTGGGCATTGGTAGCTCAGTGGTAGGTTCCTCGCCTATAATGCGGAAGGCCCGGGTTTAATCCCCAGCCACTGGATGCAATGCCGGTCCCAAGCCCGGAAAAATGGGAGGGTTGCGTTAGGAAGGGCATCCGGTGTAAAACATTTGGCAAGTTGTTGTGCAGACCAGTTGGTCCGCTGTGGCAACCCCGAACAGGGAGCAGCCGAAAGCAACTCTCTCTCATTCTTGCTTTACAGCATTTTTCACACATGCCTAAAACTTGCACAGTACTATATGAAGCTTGTCTACCAGTTTGACCAGTTTATTATTATTATTATTATTATTATTATTATTATTATTATTATTATATGAATACAGATCTTATATATTGTCAGAAACTCAGGCCTGTGTTATGTCCATCATAATTTCTCTCTGCTGTCTCAGTATTAAAACAGCTTACACACTGTAACATCTCATCTGGCATCAGACCGCCAGAGGGAGCCCTCGCCTGAATTCTAGCTCCGCGGAGGAAGGGACGCTTCCGGGCTTGTCGGACATTTAAGCAGCGCGGATGCTACTCTAGATACAAAGTATTGTTCTCTTGAGACGTACCAAGCCGTTTGTCCTTCTTGTGATTGTGAATGATCCTTGCTTTGTTTTCTGTTTTTTTGCTAGTTTTGTGATTTCGGTTTTGTTTGCTTGTATTTTGCTATCTGGTTTTCGACTTCTTCCCTCACGCCCCAGTTACTTTTTTTTTTTTTACTGTTTTTTTACTGCCTGCCGATTTGTTTTTGAATAAAACTTTGCTTATGGATCCTAGATCATCCGCCTCTGGTGCGTCTTTGCAGAATACTGTGCCAAAAATAGATCCAGCAGAGAATGCGCACCTTCAGGCTGTTGTGGCTCGCCAAGGAGCTATCCGCGGTTTGGGACAGTGATCCGCAGATAAAAGCCTCATTCGTCTACTTCTGCAGGTTCATTCGGGAGGTTTTTGAATATCCGGCGGGGGGTCGAGATGTTTCAGTGCAACTCCACAAGCTGCTCCAGGGCCCCAACTTAGCAGCAGACTATGCCGTTAAATTCTGCACCCTGGCAGTGCAGAGTGGATGGAATGACACTGCACTCCTGGCAGTTTTTCACGAGGGACTTCGTCCAGCCCTGCAGGCCGAAAAGAGTGACAGCGTCGGGCCTGTCTCCAATTGGGCCTTGACTTCGGCCATCGGGTGTTGGTCTGTCCTACGAGACCCTCAACTTCCAAGGTGGGGGGAATTGCTTAGATTCATGCCAGACTTTACCTGTACAATTGCACTGTACTCGATTCCCTTGTTATCTCAGCCTTAGTAGATTCAGGAGCGGCCGTCAATCTGATCGACCACCATCTTGTGGAGGAACTGTGCTAACTTCCCACTCATCCATGTGTTACCCCTATACGAGTGACGGCCGTGGACAACCGACCCATCGGGAAGGGCTACATCACACGTCAGACCATCCTCTTCACACTCCAAGTGAGAACGATTCACTTCGAGGAACCCTCCTTTTACGTCATTTCTTCCCCTGCTAACCCCATCATCCTGGGCTTCCCCTGGCTGCAGCTTCACAATCCACACATGTCTTGGAGAGAGGGGGAACTAACACGCTGGTCACCCTACTGCCTGAACCACTGCCTCAAGAACATTGTCTCACGCCCCTGCCTCGCCACGTCCATCAAAAGCCCGATTAATGCTGAGACTTCCACTCTCCCATGGGAATACCATGATCTACGAGATGTGTTCAGCAAGGAGAGGGCCATCTGACTCCCCCCACATCACCCCTGGGATTGCACCATTAACCTGCTGCCTAACGCCATTCTGCCCAAAAGTAGAGTCTAACACCTCTCTTTTCTGAAAGTAAAGCCATGGAAGACTACATTGAGGAGGCCCTAGCTACCGGATACATTCGACCCTCAACCCCTCCTGCAGCCACTGGCTTCTTTTTTGTCGAGAAGAAGGATGGTGGTCTCCGGCCCTGTATCGATTATCGGGGTCTAAATGCTCTGACGGTGTGTTATCCTTACCCTCTACCCTCTAGTACCAGAGGCCATGGAACAACTGAGAGAGGCTCAAACCTTTTCCAAGCTGGATTTACGCAGTGCTTACAGCCTGGTGCAAATCAGAAAAGGAAATCTGAGTGGAAGACAGCCTTCTACACCACAAGGGTGCACTACGTGCCCTACGGACTCGCCAACGCACCTGCAGTATTCCAAGTATTCCAACACTCATCAATGAAATATTTAAGACTTGATCAACAGGTACAGTGGTGTGAAAAAGTGTTGGCCCCCTTCCTGATTTCTTTTTTTTTTGCATGTTTGTCACACTTTAATGTTTCAGATAATCAAACACATTTAAATATTAGTCAAAGATAACACAAGTAAACACATCATGCAGTTTTTAAATGAAGGTTTTTATTATTAAGGGAAAACAAAATCCAAAACTACATGGCCCTGTGTGAAAAAGTGTTTGCTCCCCCTATTAAAACATAACTTAACTGTGGTTTATCACACCTGAGTTGAATTTCTCTAGCCACACCCAGGCCTGATTACTGCCAAACCTGTTTGCAATCAAGAACTCACTTAAATAGGACCTGCCTGACGAAGTGAAGTAGACCAAAAGATCTTCAAAAGCTAGACATCATGCCGAGATCCAAAGAATTTCAAAAACAAATGAGAAAGAAAGTAATCGAGATCTATCGGTCTGGAAAACGTTATAAAGCCATTTCTAAAGCTTTGGGACTGCCGCGAACCACAGTGAGAGCCATTATATACAAATGGCGAAAACATGGAACAGTGGAGAACCTTCCCAGGAGTGGCCGGCCGACCAAAATTACCCCAAGAGCACAGCGACAACTCATCCAGGAGGTCACAAAAGACCCCACAACAACATCCAAAGAACTGCAGGCCTCACTTGCCTCAGATAAGGTGAGTGTTCACGACTCCACCATAAGAAAGAGACTGGGCAAAAATGGTTTGCATGGCAGAGTTCCAAGACGAAAACCACTGCTGAGCAAAAAGAACATAAAGGCTCGTCTCAGTTTTGCCAGAAAACATCTTGACGATCCCCAAGACTTTTGGGAAAATACTCTGTAACCTGACGAGACAAAAATTTAACATTTTGGAAGGTCTGTGTCCCATTATGTCTGGCGTAAAAGTAACACCGCATTTCAGAAAAAGAACATCATACCAACAGTAAAATATGGTGGTGGTGGTAGTGTGATGGTCTGGGGCTGTTTTGCTGCATCAGGACCTGGAAGACTTGCTGTGATAAATGGAACCATGAATTCTGCTGTCTACCAAAAAATCCTGAAGGAGAATGTCTGGCCATCTGTTTGTGACCTCAAGCTGAAGCGAACTTGGGTTCTGCAGCAGGACAATGATCCAAAACACACCAGCAAGTGCACCTCTGAATGGCTGAAGAAAAACAAAATGAAGACTTTTGAATGGCCTAGTCAAAGTCCTGACCTCAATCCGATTGAGATGCTGTGGCATGACCTTAAAAAGGTGGTTCATGCTTGAAAACACTCAAATGTGGCTGAATTACAACAATTCTGCAAAGATTAGTGGGCCAAAATTCCTCCACAGCGCTGTAACAGACTCATTGCAAGTTATCGAAAACATTGCAGTTGTTGCTGCTAAGGGTGGACCAACCAGTTATTAGGCTTAGGGGGCAAACACTTTTTCACACAGGGCCATGTAGTTTTGGATTTTGTTTTCCCTTAATAATAAAAACCTTCATTTAAAAACTGCATGATGTGTTTACTTGTGTTATCTTTGACTAATATTTAAATGTGTTTGATTATCTGAAACATTAAAGTGTGACAAACATGCAAAAACATAAGAGATCAGGAAGGGGGCCAACACTTTTTCACACCACTGTATGTCATCACCTACATAAATGACATACTGATCTACTCCGCCTCCTGTTACAATCATGTACACCATGTTCGCACCGTGCTCTCTCAGCTGTTACACCACCAACTCTACATAAAGGCTGAAAAGTGTGAGTTTCACAAAGACACCATCACGTTCCTGGGATATGTCATCTCACAGAGGGGAGTACAGATGGATGTTAACTAGGTGTAAGCAGTGACGGACTGGCCAGAGCCCACCACGCTTAAGGAGTTGCAGTGGTTCCTTGTGTTTGAGAATTTCTACTGACGATTCAATTAAAAATACAGCAGCATAGCCAACCCGCTAACTTCTCTTCTGCAGGGGAAGCCCAAGCGACTGCACTGGATGGATCAGGCCAGAGCTGCCTTTGGACATCTGAAAAAGAGCTTTATCAAGGCCCCCATTCTCAGACACCCGGACCCAAGTCTTCCGTTCATCATCGAGGTGGATGCCTCTAGTTGTGGTAAAGGAGCTGCTCTGTCCCAGCGCCACAGGGACCCTGGGAAAGTATATTCATGCGTCTAATTCTCCCGCAAACTGACCTCGGCAGGAGTGGCGACACTGGCTTGAAGGAGCACAACACCCGTTCCTCGTACTGACAGATCATAGCAATCTCGAGTATCACCGCAACGGCAAGCGTCTAAACCCCCGACAAGCCCGGTGGGCACGATTCCAGTTTTCAGTAACGTATCGGCTTGGAACAAAAAACAGCAAAATGAATGCTCTGTCTCGCCAGCATGACCCCATGAGCCCATACTACCATCCTCGATTGTGCTTGCTCCCATCAGATGGAACCTTGTGGAGGAGATCCATCAAGCCCAAGTCAAAGAACCTCCACCACTAGGCTGTCCCTCATCCAAGCACTATGTGCCCACCTCACCTCACCCTCATGTATTATGAAGGGTACATGAGGCCCCCAGTTCAGGCCACCTGGGCATTCACCGTACCATCACCCTGATACAGAGTAAGTTCTGGTGGCCTTCTCTGTCCCATGATGTGGAGGAACACATCGAGGTGTGTGCCACCTGTGCCCAGTCCAGGACGAGCCTTCAGCTTCCGACAGGGCTTCTGGAACCTCTACCCGTTCCCCAACGACCCTGGTCGCACATGGTGGTCGATTTCATCACTGACCTCCCGGACTCTGAGGGCTACAAAAATCTTGGTGGCAGTCGACCGGTTCTCAAAAGCCTGCCGACTGGTCCCACTAAAGGGCCTACCCACAGCCATGGAAACATTGTTCAATCAGGTCTCTCGGACCTACGGGCTCCCTGAGGACATCGTGTCAGATCAAGAG
Source organism: Hemibagrus guttatus (assembly GCA_033459395.1). Taxonomy (NCBI): domain Eukaryota; kingdom Metazoa; phylum Chordata; class Actinopteri; order Siluriformes; family Bagridae; genus Hemibagrus; species Hemibagrus guttatus. The sequence continues at coordinate 9,974,261 of JAUCMX010000011.1, forward strand.
CCCCAGTTTACCTCGCGAGTTGGAGGGCGTTCTGCACCCATCTAGGAGTGAACGGGAAGTTCTTCTAGCTTCGCCAAGCAAGGGACACTTCCGGGTTTGTCGGACATTTAAGCAGCATGCTATTTTATTCTATACACAAAGTATTGTTCTCTTGAGACGTACTAGATTATATTGGATTATTGTGTATGACCCTTGCTTTGTTTTCTGCTAGTTCGGTTTTGTGATTTCGGTTTTGTTTGCTTGTATCTTGTTATCCGGATTTTGACTTCTTCCCTCACGTCCCAATTACTGTTTTTTGCCTGCCTATTTGGATTTGAGTAAAACTTCGCTTATGGATCATCTAGATCATCTGCCTCTGGTGCATCTTTACACACACACTTTCTTTGGTTTATTGGTGGTGGGTCACTTGCAGGCCAGTTAATCTTATCAGACAATGTGCACAATGTGTTCTATCTGTTGAGCTCATAGTTGTTTATATTTCAGAACAAGATGGGATGTTAGGATTAGCAAACATAAAATGTATAAAAATGTAAGTCCCAGACGAAGACATTTGTAGAAAAAAAGTGTTAAATGACAATGTTTATAACAAAGCAAAAACTGAATTTTTTACATAACAGAAAACAAATAAATATCACAAGAAAATATTGCCATAGCTATTAGGTTGTTTAGAACAAATGAGTCAACAAATATTAAATTTAGTCAAACATTTAAACATGATAAGCAGGTAAAACAGGTACAGATACACTGAAAGCTAACTTTGCATTCCTTCCTAAATGTCCTTTGTGTTTAAATTTCCCAGAGGTAGTTACCAGTCAAACCAAATGCAACAAATTATATGTGAAGCCTATACCTTTTCATTTAATGAAATATAAAACAAAATAATGTGCAAATATGAAATTAAATATACTCACATGCCACTTTATACAGAACAACTGCAAGAACATGCAAGTGTACAGGTATCTAAATCACCCGATCATCTAGCTATCATGTGGCAGAAGCAAAAATGCATAAATACAGGTCAAGAGCTTCAAGAAATGTTTACATAAAACATCTCCATGGGGAAAATCACGCTCTTAGTGATTTTAATCAGTGCATGGTTGTCAGTTCCAGTTGGGATGGTTTGTGTATTTTATTTACTTCTGATCTCCTTGGTTTTTCAAACACAACAGTCTCTAAAATTCACATAGAACAGTGCAAAAAAACAAAGATTATCCAGTGGGCAGCATTTCTTTGGGAAAAAACACCTCGTTCATGAAAGGTCAGTAGAGAATGGGCTGACAGATTCGAGCTAACAGGATGAATACGGTAACTCAAATAACCACTCTTTACAACCATGATGAGCAAAACAGCATATCAGCGCACACATCATTTCAGTCCTTGAGGCAGATGGGCTACAAACGGAACATGGGTTCCACTCAGGAACACATTTCTCTTGAGTAGCTAGCTTATCTGAATCTTGTTACATCAGTTGGATTCAGGTTTTGCTTGAACAAATATATTCCAAAATATTAATCAAAGTGTTGAGAAATTTTTTAGCCTCTTCTTCTTGGTAGACCTCACACTGTGGGCAAGCAGGCATCTTGTCCTGTAATCGAACACACAAGAAAAGTTTCAAGATCATGATTTTTACTGTTAAGTAATATACTATAATATATGTGACAAGGCGATCGGCCTTGCCTTGTAGGGGAAATTGCTGTGACCTTGGAAGACCTAAGAGCGAAAGGATCCTAGTCCCTGCCCTGGATCTTTTAGCCTCAGTATGCACTATATGTGTATGTGTTTTAGCTTACACTAAAGTGGACTATAGGAATAGGAAAGACAGGCTTCAGGCGAGTGAGTGTTTGTATGGTGGCTTCCTGAAGTGTGATCATGTGAGGTAAACCATTCGATCACCCACACTCCCACTCTCCTAAACCTAATAGTGTAAGTGAGACGCCCCTACTCCAAGGTAAGTTACACAAACAATCATAGGCTGTACGGCCCGTTAACAATTAATAATTTATTCTTTTCTTAGAAAACTGGGCTTTTCTTTTAAAAAGGGAAAGGGTCCTAGTTAAACAAAAATAAATAAAGGTGAAATAAAACATAACTAACAGGTTATCTGAAATTTCTGTTAGCTTAGAGAAATCATTCAACACTCATTTAAATATTCGTACACAGATCTCTGGGAGTTAAGTTCAACATTAAAGCACACATTGACTCAATAACACTGGACACATCAAACAAAACTCTTAACCAAATAAATAACCCTTGCAGTTGTATTCAAACAATCCACTCCAAATAAACTAAAAAATAGCTCGTAGTGTAGTTCTAACAACTCTTAGTTCACATTTACAATTTGTCTCAACCTGTCAGTGGAGAGTTAATGTGAGTGTGTGTGTGTATGGGCAAAGGATGTTGGTACCAGTCAGTAGCAATCATGAAATTGATGAGATGACTCGTGATGACTTGGCATGACAATGAATGGTTGGGACGAGACAGCAGAGAGATGTCGCTGGGATGGCAGGGCACCAAAAGTAACACTCGAGCAAAACTCCGTGTGGCCTAGGGAAACTCGAAACTTCCTCAAAACAGTTAGCGCGGCTCCGACACGACGCGCACTGACTCGGCCGCTAAAGAAAAGTAATCCTCCAAAAGTGAAACGGGCCGCAGGTGGTACACAGCCTTGACACACACACAAAAAAAAAAAAAAAAAAAAAAAAAAAAAAAAAACTCAGAGAAAGCGGAAGTAAAATATTAACACACCATGGAAACTCGCTGTCAGTTCAGACACACCTTCTAGCGCTCGCACTACCAAGTGCATTTAGCAAAGCGCGGGGAAAAAACAGGCCTCCGCTCCAAATGCGGCTCACAAACAGCTCCAACGACAGCGCGAAATTACGGAAACTCCGGCTCTAGTCTCACACAATAGCTTCAGCGCTCACTTAATTTGCAAAACTCAAATTAAACGCGTATCACTATTGACTTTCACGTTTTCCACTGCAAAAATGATCGACTTCCCACTCAGCGACCAGGGTGCACCCTTTTTAAGAGGTGAAAAAACTGAAAATAACTCCTCAGGTGCCTTTGCATCTTCCTCGACCATATGGAAAACTTGTCAAAATGAAAGTCCCTTAAAAAATACTTTCGTTACATATATATAATATATAGTAATATAGGTGGATGCGAGTGTAGTTCATTTATTTTGAACAGTACCATAAATATGAACTGTGGATATAAGTGTCATTAACAACAGTAATTACAACAGACCAACTACAACAGAAGCTTGACCGTGAGACAAAAACTAGAACTTAAATAGTGGCACTAATGAGATATAACGAGACACGGGTGAGACACATGTAACTTGCTGGGGATGAAGGTTAGTGGAGGTCAGCGCCCAGTGGCACTACCATGACAAATAGCTGTGATTGGTCAGTATGCCAAGGCACAATGTTTCTTTTAATGCATTAGGATGCTAATAATATTCTAATTATTCTATTTATTTTCAAGCGAGGAATAGAGGCATTGGTGGCTCAGTGGTAGGTTTCTCACCTATCATGCGAAAGGCCCGGGTTCGATTCCAGCCAATGCCTCAACCCCAGCCACTGGATGCAGTGCCGGTCCCAAGCCCGGAAAAAATGGGAGGGTTGTGGCAGGAAAGGCATCCGGCGTAAAACCTGTGCCAAGTTGTTGTGTGGACCAGTCGGTCCGCTGTGGCGACCCCGAACAGGGAGCAGCCGAAAGCAACTTCTTCATTTTCAAGTGAGGAATAAATGTGCTTTAGATGGCTAAAACTGTCTGGATCGCACGTAATACATGGTGAACTGGTAATCATATAAGCACCATTTAAAAACTCTCTTCAAGTCAAGTCAAGAAGCTTGTTTTCATTTGAACCATATAGAGCTGATGCAGTACACAGTGAAAGGAAAGTACATTTCTCCAGGACCATGGTGCTACATAAAACAACACAGAGCTACATAGAACAACTCAGAGCTAAGGACTAAAAGTAAGTTGTCCTAGCCACAACAAGTGCATTGTGTGCAAAACAGTAGAGGACAGATATACAAAATACACAAAATGGTGCAAACCAGTATAATTATGTATATGTTATACAGTTTGGCAGTAAAAGTTCATAATGGCAATATGCCAGACATGCTCAAAAAAAGTTCACAGTCAAAGGATCAAACAATTCTTGGCCTGAGCTTTATCTTATCTTATAAAAAGTAAACACTCAGAAGAAATGACTGATTGAACCCACGCTACCAACATTGCCTTCGGCATGTGTTCAAAAGCTACAGTCAAGCCCGAAATTATTCATACCCCTGGCAAATTCTGACTTAAAGTTACTTTTATTCAACCAGCAATTTTTTTTTTGACCAGAAATGACACAGGCTTCTCCCAAAAGATAATGTTTTTCACCTGTTGAGTTGATTAAAACAGCTGTTCCCAATGAATCAGGGTAATTAGGATGCTTTAGAACAGCTTGGACTATTTGGAATGGTATAGAACTTTGGATTTTCCCATAGACTGTGACAGTTGGCAAAGGGTATGAATAATTTTGGACATGCCACTTTTTGTTCAAATGTAAATAAAAGATGAGTAATAATTTTTTCCACAATGATGCCTCTTGTACATCATCTTATTATCTTCTGGGAGAAGCCTGTGTCATTTCTAATCAAGAAAAAACTTGCTGGTTGAATAAAAGTAACTTTAAGTCAGAATTTGCCAGGGGTATAAATAATTTCGGCTTGACTGTATGTGATTCTTCACACGTTTGTTTGTTAACAGATTGGTGCCGTGGGTGGTCTGTTCTATTTTTAGCCCAAGCATGGTGGCACGACTTCCTTTGAGGACCCTTGACATGGAATTCTTGGCTTGGCTCAGTTCTTTGTAAGCAGTCATACAGTTTACATACACTTCGTATCGGTAATATTGGTAATATTGTTGTGTAGCTGGAATGGATTATCTGCATTTAGATTATTTCTTATGGGAAAATCTGTTTCGCAATACAACTTTTTGCCTTAAGAACTCGCCTCCAGAACAGATTAAATTCATATGCCGAGGTTCCATTGTTTTTTCCATTTTCTGTACCACTTATCTGGTCTATCATCGGGTCAAGGGGAGCCTGTGCCTCTCTCAGGCATCATCAGGCATCAAGGCAGGATACACCCTGGACGGAGTGCCAACCCATCGCAGGGCACACACACACGCTCATTCACTCATGCAATAACAAATTACAGGCAATTTAGAGACTCCAATCAGCCTAGAAGCATGTCTTTGGACTGTGGGAGGAAACCAGAGCACCTAGAGGAAACCCACCCATGGGTAGAACATGCAAACTCCACACACACAGTGAGCAGGAGTGAGACTCGAACCCAGGACGCTGGAGGCAAACGTGCTAACCATTAATCCAAGGATCAAACGCCACTAATATATCTTCAAATCTTCTTCCACAACATATAAGGGGTTAGGGAGTTTTTAACACCAAGACATACTTACACTAAGCTGTCGTGCAAGATCATGGAGCCTTTGGGGTAAATTTAATTTTATGAATTGGGGTAAATGTGTCTCTTGAACAAGAACGGTCATCTCCTTTTCAAAGCACGTCAGTGTGGATCTGGAACAGTTCTGCTGGAGTGAGAAGACAACATCTTGAAGCCTCTATGGTAAACACAGGCAAAAACACCAGAATATTTTATAACTATGCGTTTAAAATAAATACATTAAAGAAAAAATACGTCCATAGTCGTATGAATGTAAAGTAAAAATCGAACATTTTCCACAGAGAGTATTTTTAATTTACTGTATGAAATATTTTTGCTTATATGTTTAGATACAGTGGTGTGTACACCACTGTATGGTTTGTGGACATGTTCTCAGAAATACTGACTTGTCAATTAGTGTAACAAAAATTTACGGCATAATAAAGTATATATTTCAGACACATTTCTGCTCACATTCATAAGAAGTGTACTCATTAGCTACAGAAATTAAAATGAAGAATACTATTACATGCAAGAAACATACCTTATAATTGTTTAGCGTTGGTGTGTATAGCGTGGAACTGTATAAATCCTGTTATGATAGAAGAATACATTGGTATCAATTTTAAAATTACCAAATTGTAGCTTTTATTATTATATAAGGTTGTTAAAGTAAGATTAAAGAAATCAGAGAAATGAAGTATACCCAAATTAAAAATAAGGGTACAAATTCTGACACTTTTACATATATTATCATTTTAAAGGCAATGTCAACCTGCTCCACACATGGCATCCTGGCTCGTGTGATGCTAATTTATCTGTATGCATTTAATTTATAGTATAATTAGTATGTTGTTAAAATGTAATTTTGGTTTCAGCACTTTTTTTTATATATATAAAATACTCTGAGTAAGAGTGTAAGTAACTAAATAAAAACTAACTAAATAAAAAGTAACTAAATAAAAATGTTAAATGGATTTTAGGTAACAGAAATTAAATTTGAGCTCAGATAATTATCACAGCAATTTACAAACTCCCCTTCCTAGCAAATACTGCAGCCCACAAAAATGACCACCCATAATTACACTCCTCAGAACACACACACACACACACACTCACTCAGTCACACAGCTAATGATTAAATGCTCAAACACCACACAGTTTGTTTTGTACTTCATTACTGTATTGTGTTTCATCCATATTTTGTTTGCATTTTGTTTTAGATTGTTTGCCGTGGTGACATCAATGATTACTCAACTGTATTTGCATCTGCCTCTAATCAGTTTATCAAGACAATAATAGACAAATGAACCACCTACAAGAGCCATACGATCTGGCCAAAAGTATCTGGACACCTGAGTATTACATATCTCATTCCAAATACATGGCCATTAATATTCAGTTGTTCTTCTTTTGATGCCTCCACTCTCCTGGGAGGGCTTTTCACTCAATTTTGGAGTGTGGCTGTGAGGATTTGTGTTTATTCAGTCTAAAAATGAGTGAGACCAGGGAATTATGTAAGATGAGTCATGTGTCATTCCAGTTCATCCCCAAAATGAAAAAGTCAATTAAGCAGATCTAATATCGATTGCCAAGGTAACAGCCTGGGTCTTCGTGTTAGCATGTTAGAACTTTCACTTTCATTTTTCATGAAACAGGCAATTCAATATCCAGTGTGGTTCAAAGACAATCAAATATGCTGACTGCTTTCCCGTCAAGCTTTCATCCTCCTAGATGAGAATTTAAACATGTTGTTGTGGCAAAATCCTTGATATGATCAGTCTTCCTCAGGGAGCAGAACCCAAGCATAACTAAGCATGGTCACATGGTCACACTGCTATATGTATGCAGACAAGTGAAGACAAGTTTTCTCATAATGAGCCTCCTTTTCTTGAACTTAACATAACAGAATAACAGAATTTGCAAGGATTACTGCCTTCAAAAGATTTATTTGAGTTTGGCTTATTCCAAAAAGATATAAACAATATTTTGAAGCATTTACTGGAAGTATTTTACTGGGTCTACTCTAAGAGTGCTTTAGGGAGGACCTGGCTTCTGAATGAGCATTCGCAAAGGATAACAGTTTGCAGATGGGATGACTTAATCAAGCCAAAAGAGTTGCAAAACTCATTTCCAAACATGAGCCTGGTTCCACTGTGGGGAACTAGACTGTACTAAGCAGTTTGTGCAAATTACTATTCAAACGAATGGAAAATATGGAAATAACAAGGCTTTGCTTAAGTACATTTTTTTATTGCCATTCATTATGGCCACTGTCAGCACACTGTCACCATTTCACTCATTCCTCCTAACAATATTGACACTGAGCTCTATTAATAAATCTAATAATTTAATTTTCCTGAATACCTTCTTCTGTACAATAAAAAGTGACGGAGTACTCAGTGGATTTACTGTAGCTGCTATGTGGAAAAAATCCACCAAAACACGCCGGCACGTTCATCAACCCCAAAGTGTATTCAAGACCTGTATTCAAAACATTCACAACAAATGAACTAGTCTGCTAGCTACCTTTACCAGGCACACTTCTATTTATCAACCCTTTGACAGAAAATATATAGCTCACATTTTTCCTCCTTGAAAATGTGTTGGTAATGTCAGATCTAATATAGTTTAGTTATTTTAGCATTGTAGCATACGTTATGATGACTCACAAAGTCATGGAGTTGTGAAATTCACACACACACACACACACACACACACACACACACACACACACACACACACACACACACACAGATTTAGTTAATTTCTTTCCCTAATTTCATTGAAGGCTATGAGACACCAGTGTTTTTCTTTTATTAACTGTTTTAATAACTGTTGTATTGCCTATTTGGGTTTGTGTATATGCTTTATTTTCTCAGATTATGTTTTTTTTTCCCGAGGCATTGTTACTTGCCATGTGTCCTGTCATAGCTAAGCAAAGATTTGATTCCTAAAACAGTATTAAACCATTTTTGTTATGAAGTCTGGTGTTGTGATGGCTGTGCTTAAAATTAAATGAATATAATCTTAATTCAAGTTATGAAAGATTTTGAAATTCTAACAGTAAACAGAGTTGAGTACTACTGTAAGGTTAACCCTGCCTGCTATAAATGTCTGGAAATGATTTAGTTGAAAATATCCATTAGAAACTTAAAAGTAATAAAAAAGTAATCTAATGTAATTAGTTACTTTACTTTTATGAAGTAATTGAAAAGTTACACTACTTATTACATTTTAAATAGGGTCATTTGTAATCTGTAACCTATTACATTTCCAAAGTAACCTTCCCAACCCTGATGGTTCTGCACCACAGGTAGGTTGTGAGTTAGAGGAGAAAGAGAGATTCTGGAGTGAATTAGATGAGGTGATGTAGAGTATTCCCACGGGTGAGAGAGTGGTGATAGGAGCAGATTTTAATGGACATGTTGGTGAGGGGAACACAGGTGATGAGGTGATGGGCAAGTTTGGAGTTAAGGAAAGGAACCTAGAAGGACGGATGGTAGTGGACTTTGCTAAGAGGATGGACATGGCTGTGGTTAACACTTATTTTCAGAAGAGGGAGGAGCATAGAGTGACTTACAAGAGTGGAGGTAGGAGAACACAGGTAGACTACATCCTATGTAGAAGAGGCAATCTGAAAGAGATTAGTGACTGTAAAGTGGTAGTGGGAGAGCGTGTAGCCAGACAGCATAGGGTGGTGGTGTGTAGGATGACTTACAGGAGGTCTGTAAGAAGAAGAGGTCCAAGATAGAGAAAAAAACCAAGTGGTGGAAGCTGAAAAATGAGAAATGTTGAGAGGATTTAGAAAGAAGTTGAGGCAGGCTCTGGGTGGTCAGGTAGTACTGCCAGATGACTGGGAAACTACAGCAGAAGTGATCAGGGAGACAGGGAGAAAGGTGCTGGGTGTGTCATCTGGAAGGAGGAAAGAAGATAAGGAGATTTGGTGGTGGAATGAGGAAGTTCAGGATAGTATCCAGAGGAAGAGGCTAGCCAAGAAGAAGTGGGACATGGACAGGACTGAAGAGAATAGACAGGAATACAAGGAGTTACAGCGCAGAGTGAAGAGGGAGGTGTCTAAGGCCAAGCAGGAGGCATACGAGTTGTACACTAGGTTAGACACTAGAGAAGGACAGAAGGACTTGTACAGGTTAGCTAGGCAGAGGGATCAAGATGGGAAGAATGTGCAGCAAGTTAGAGTTATTAAGGATAGAGATGGAAGGGTGCTCACAAGTGAGGAGAGTGTACAGAGGAGATGGAAGGAGTACTGTGAAGAGCTGATGAATGAGGAAAATGAGAGGTAAAAAAGAGTAGAAGGGGTGAACTCTGTGGAACAGAAATTAAATAAGATTAGAAAGGATGAAGTCAGGAAGGCTTTGAAGAGGATGAAAAGTGGAAAGGCAGTTGGTCCTGACGACATCCCGGTGGAGGTCTGGAAGTGTCTAGGAGAGGCAGCAGTGGAATTTTTAACTAGCTTGATTAACAGGGTTTTAGAGAGTGAGAAGATGCCTGAGGAATGGGGAAGCAGTGTATTAGTGGCGATCTTTAAGAATAAGAATGACGTGCAGAGTTGCAGCAACTATAGGGGGATAAAGTTAATGAGCCATACAATGAAGCTATGGGAAAGAGTAGTGGAAGCTAGGTTAAGGAAGGTAGTGGAAATTTGTGAGCAGCAGTATGGCTTCATGCCCAGAAAGAGCACAACAGATGCAATTATTGCTCTGAGAATTTTGATGGAGAAGTATAGGGATGGTCAGAGGGAGTTGCACTGTATGTTTGTAGACTTGGAGAAAGCGTATGACAGGGTGCCAAGAGAAGAGCTGTGGTACTGTATGAGGAAGTCAGGAGTAGCAGAGAAGTATGTCAGAGTGGTGCAGGACATGTATGAGAGGAGCAGGACAGAGGTGAGGTGTGCTGTAGGTCAGACAGAGGAGTTCAAAGTAGAGGTGGGACTGCATCAGGGATCGGCTCTGAGCCCCTTATTGTTTGCCATGGTGATGGACCAATTGTCAGAGAAGGTCAGACAGGAGTCTCCTTGCACAATGACATTGTGATCTGTAGTGAGAGCAGGGAGCAGGTGGAGGAAAACCTTGAAAGGTGGAAGTTTGCTCTGGAGAGAAGAGGAATGAAAGTCAGTTGTAATAAGACTGAGTACATGTGTGAGAATGAAAGGGAGGGAAGTGGAACAGTAAGGTTACAGGGTGAAGAGGTGAAGAAGGAACAGGTGTTTAAGTACTTGGAGACAACAGTCCAGAGTAATGGAGAGTGTGGGAAAGAGGTAAAGAAGCGAGTGCAGGCAGGTTGGAATGGGTGGAGAAAGGTGTCAGGAGTTCTGTGTGATAGAAAAATATCAGTGAGAATCAAGGGGAAGGTGTACAGGACAGTGGTGAGACCGGCCATGCTGTATGGTTTAGAGACAGTGTCACTGAGGAAGAGACAGGAGTCAGAGCTAGAGGTAGCAGAGCTGAAGATGTTGAGGTTCTCTTTGGGAGTGACAAGGTTGGACAGGATTAGAAACGAGTACATCAGACGGACAGCTCATGTTGGACGTTTGGGGGACAAAGTTAGGTAGGCCGGATTAAGATGGTTTGGACACGTTCAGAGGAGGGAGAGTGAGAATGTTGGACATGGAGCTGCCAGGCAGGAGGCAAAGAGGAAGGCCAAAGAGGAGGTATATGGATGGAATTAATGAGGATATGAAGCTAGTGGTTGCAAGTGTTGAGGATGCAGAAGATAGGGATAGGTGGAGAGAGATTATTCGCTGTGGAGACCCCTGAAGGGAAAAGCCGAAAAAAGAGGAAGGAGAAGAAGAAGAAGAAGAAGAAGAAGAAGTGATACTGACACTGTTCCCAATCAGAGCCTGCTATCCTGTAACCACCATGCTTCACTGTGGGTATGGTGTTCTTTTGGTGATGTGCATTGTTGTTTTTGAGCCAAGCATACATTTTGGAATTATGGCCAAAAAGTTCAACCTTGGTTACATCAGACCATAAAACATTTCCCCACATGATAATATGAGACTTCAAATGTGTTTTTGCAAAATTTAGCTGGGCGTGGATGTTTTTCTTTGTTAGAAAAAGCTTCCGTCTTGTCACCCTACCCCATAGCCCAGACATATGAAGAATACGGGAGATTGTTATCACATGTACTACACAGCCAGTACTTGCCAGAAATTCCTGCAGCTCCTTTAAGGACTCTTGGCAGCCTCCCTGACCAGTTTTCTTCTCATTTGTTTATCAATTTTGGAGGGACGTCCAGGTCTTGGTAATGTCACTGTTGCACTATATTTTCTCCACTTAATGATGACTGTCTTCACTGTGTTCCATGGTATATCTAATGCCTTGGAAATTCTTTTGTACCCTTCTCCTGACTGATAGCTTGTAACATTGAGATCCCTCTTATACTTTGGAAGCTCTCTGCAGACCATGGCTTTTGGTGTAAGACGTGACTAAGAAAATGTCAGGAAAAGCCTACTAGAACAGCCGAACTTTATTTGGGGTTAATCGGAGGCACTTTAAATGATGGTGTGTATTGACTCCTATTTAACATGAGTTTGAATGTGATCGCTTAAAGCTGAACACAGCCACATCCCCAGTTATAAGAGGGTGCACACACTTATGCAAACACATTATTTTAGTTTTTTTTATTGAGTTGTAGAAGTTATAGGTCACATTAAAGGTGGAAAAAGTGAAATGATTTATCTTGGTCTCATTTTTTTACATCACAGAAACCTGGCATTTGAACTGGGTTGTGTAGACTTTTCTTATATCTACTGTAGTTGCAAAGGGGTGGGGCTACCAAGCGCCAACTCTGGATAAGAAAAAAAAAATCAAGATGGCCAACAACGAAATGGTGGCCAAGACATCACACAAATGTCTTTTAAATTAGCCCACACTGTGTGACTTATTTTTCAACAATTTCAAAATTCACTTTACTCTGCTGAAATTAGTAGTATTGCATTACGCGCCTTGATTGGGAAACAGCATACACTTCCAGTTAAGTGAAAAAAATCATTAGTGTTCTAAAATCAGCATAGTGCATTGTGTAAGTGCCCAGAATGTAGTAAGTCATTTAGGATGCAGCTACAGATGTTTTCAATATTTTCCTTCCAACAATGGATATTAAATGTTACTCCTCCTTCCCCCTTCCTAGCCTCTCTCTGGCTTGTTCTAGCACCATATGCAAGAGACCCTGATGACCAAAGCACTACTGTACTTTATTAGCATATGAGGCCAAAAAAACAAGTGAGTGTCTAATTCTTTTCCTCCTTGAATTACAATCATCATCACCATTTCTGCTGATGACACTGTCAGGCACTTTACATTCTTTAATATCTGTACTATCCTTATAACTTGCTTTGATTGATTTCAGCTCAGCATTTAATACATTTAATCCTGGCAAGCATTCAGTTATGAATGTGACATCAGGATTGTATTGTTGGGTATTTTAATTCTGTTCTGTTTTGTTCTGTTCTCACTCTTCCCAAAAAGGACAAGTTTATGTTAAAACGTCAAAGTTGGCAACCACCATTACATAACTGGAAACTCCCAAATTACGTTTTTTTTTTAACTGGCATCTAATCATTATGAGTGACTCATTCACATTCTGTGATATTTCAGCAGCTCATTTAAACAGTGCCTGAAACACCAAAATCTTAAAGAAAGCACAGACTCTATTTTCTCTACACTCTCACACAACAAGTGGAAACTTGGAATTGATTGTGCACCAGCACGTAAAATCTCAATTAAAATCTCCTTTAAGCACTTTTACATAACAGTCCCACATTTCTTCCATCTCACAACAGATGCAAACTTTGATGACTTAAACACATTGCAACTGAAACAGGTTCTTCAAATCATAGCACTTCTTACAGTCTGCTGCAAAGTTTGAGTGTACTTTTATGACACCGATTGGTACTGCTACTGGTTGCACTCAAACTACTGCAACATTTGCACATACTCTTCTGTTTAGGTTTTTCCTCAATGACTCAGTATTAATATTAACATATTTCATGCATGTGTTATCTTGTCTGTTGCATATACACAATATTGCCAAAAGTTTTGGGACACTCTCCAAATCATTAACTTCAGGTGTTCCAATCACTTCCATGGCCACAGGTGTATAAAACCAAGCACCTAGGCATGTATACTGCTTCTACAAACATTTGTAAATGAATGGGTCGCCACCAGTGCAATAAGTCCATTCGCGAAATTTCCTCACTACTAACTATTCCACGGTCAACTGTTAGTGGTATTATAACAAAGTGGAAGCAATTCGGAACAACAGCAGCTCAGCCACGAAGTGGTAGGCCACGTAACATCACAGACCGGGGTCAGCGCATGCTGAGGCACAGTCAATAGCATGGAATGGGTTTCCATGGCCGAGCAGCTGCATCCAAGCCTTACATCACCAAGTGCAATGCAAAGTGTCAGATGCAGTGGTGTAAAGCAAATCGCCACTGGACTCTAGAGCACTTTTGGGATGAATTAGAGTGGAGACTGTGAGCCAGGCCTTCCTGTCCAACATCAGTGCCTGACCTCACAAATGCACACAAAGGGTGAGTCAACAAAGGGTAGGCCAACTCCATATTTAACCCTATGGATTAAGAATGGGATGTCATTAAATTATATGTTCATGTAAAAGGCAGATGTCCCAAATCTTTTGGAAATATAGTGTATATGTGATACTGACGCTGTTCCCAATCAGAGCCTATGAGAGCGACTCAATGTGAATGTTTATCTCAGTGATCGAGGAGCAATGTGGTGACGCAGTAATCTGATATCACAAACCCAGACCGCATGTACCAATCTGTAGACATCAGCCAGGAGTGAGCCTTTCTGGCCACCTAAACTGTGTCCTCTGAGTGATCCGGCATCCAGATTTAATCGAGTATCTACAATCATGGTCAAAAATAGAAATTAGATCTCAACCCAAAACCACAAACCAGAGTGTACTTTATGAATGAGTGAAACACTTATGACTCATTAACAGCGAAACCTACTGTGGTGTGAAAAAGTGTTGGCCCCCTTCCTGATTTCTTATTTTTTTGCATGTTTGTCACACTTTGCTGACGTGAACTTGGGTTCTGCAGCAGGACAATGATCCAAAACACACCAGCAAGTCCACCTCTGAATGGCTGAAGAAAACAAAATGAAGACTTTGGAGTGGCCTAGTCAAAGTCCTGACCTCAATCGGATTGAGATGCTGTGGCATGACCTTAAAAAGGTGGTTCATGCTCGAAAACCCTCCAATGTGGCTGAATTACAACAATTCTGCAAAGATGAGTGGGCCAAAATTCCTCCACAGCGCTGTAACAGACTCACTGCAAGTTATCGAAAACGCTTGATTGCAGTTGTTGCTGCTAAGGGTGGACTAACCAGTTATTAGGCTTAGGGGGCAAACACTTTTTCACACAGGGCCATGTAGTTTTGGATTTTGTTTTCCCTTAATAATAAAAACCTTCATTTAAAAACTGCATGATGTGTTTACTTGTGTTATCTTTGACTAATATTTAAATGTGTTTGATTATCTGATACATTAAAGTGTGACAAACATGCAAAAAAATAAGAGATCAGGAAGGGGGCCAACACTTTTTCACACCACTGTATTAGTCCCTTGCTGATATAGCAGGAACATCCCATAGTGTGCTTGAATCTTTTAGTAGTAATGAAGTAATCAAGCATTGGCCTGACTGTAGACATTTTCGCTAAGCTCTGTTATGGGGATATTCCAAAGTCTGATCACAACTACTACAAGTTTATCACCAAACACCAATAATAACACTGACTGGGAAAGTTTACAGCGCAGCAGATCTTTCCAGCAAGTCAAGCATAGCTGGTGAAACAACCCAGAGGGGGGGTTAATCACTAAAAAGTAGTGCTGAATTGTGGTGGCGCAGAGAGAGAGAGAGAGAGAGAGAGAGAGAGAGAGAGAGTTTGTAGCTTTTACAAAGAAATGGACAAATCAATCCAGGACTTTCCATTAAATAGAGCAGAAACATTCCACACACACTCCCTGAAGGAAAAAGACTTTTCCTTCCAAGACTTTAGTCAAGTCATGCTACCTGTAACCTGCAAAATAAATAAATTAATTAATTATATCTAATACATTATTAGATAGTCTGTTATAAGGTTTGTTTGACTTCACGCACAGGTTTATAATTACAGTTTAACGAGTTATTATGATATCTGATTACTAACTAATTGCTTGACCTTTCGTACATTTTAAACGGTAATAAAGTCAATAGCCATTTCACTCGTCATCATTTCACTCGTCCAGTAAATGATTAACCTCAGCAACAGATGTCCGATACAGACGGAAATATCACTATATTTGGCTTTATAGTTCTGATTTTAGTGCCTGATTTATTCAGTTCATACAGGCACGCTTTCATTCATCTGCAGTATAAAGGCTTCAGGCTTGCTCAGGGTCACCGCGGATCACTGAGCACAATGTGGCCACAAATATTTACTGTTTTAAATATATATATATATATATATATATATATATATATATATATATATATATATATATATATATATATATATATATATATATCCATTTGTTTAATAGGCAGGAAATATAATTGTAAAAGCTGAAGCAAACGTCTAGAGCAGAAACAGCGTTATATACCGAGCATTATTATGTGAAAGGTAGTGACACGGATAACTAGTTTTAGCTATCGGCTACATGCAAATAAGCAATTAAGTAATCGAGCTAGTTTTTCTTTCATTTGATTAGAAGCATGCGCGTTTGAAGAAGAAAAAACAAAACAAACTAGAGTAAAGAAACAACAGATTAGAAAGACCTGACAGATGAATACAGTTCATTACCACTGTGGAGAGCTCGTCCAGGAACGAGTTCAAAAAACTTTGTATCTCTATACTGCAAGCTGAGTTGCACTTGGCTTGTCTCAAAACCATAGCGCCAAAATAAAAAAGCAATGGTGTTAACTCCATGGAAAACTGGTGCTGGTTTGCTCTTCTCAAAACCATGGTCCAGCTCCAGCTCGCCACGGGCACCACGTCTCTCCACATTTCCACATATTCCTTTCGTTAAAACGCAGTGAACTGCATTGAAAATCCACATGCGCAACACGTACGGGAGAAAAAAAAAACAAGTAGAAGATTGTAGGAAAGACACGTTTTTACAAACGAGCAGCAGGTTAATACACAAGCATCGAGCTGCTTCGCCGTCCGAGTGCTGGGTCCACTGTACAGTCCGACAATAAAAAGCTTGTATATGACATCTCTTAGATATGAGATCAACAAAGCTCCGCCTTAATTAAAAAAAAAAAACTGCAGCAGAAATGTCCAAAGCGCACAGAAACCCTAACACACTTTCTAGTATACCCCAGTGACAAACATGAACAAACTGGGGTCTGTTCAGGGTGCATAAATGAAACTATTTGCACATATTATTCCACACAAACAACAACAGCAACAAAAGAAAATCAAATAAAATGCTGTTTCCTTTCCCAACACTGATCAACCACTGATCTTAGAGTCAAAGTATTGGCTTCTAATGCATTAAGACTACTGCATAATAAGAAACGCCATCTTCTGCTTAAAACGTTATATAACTCACCTGGAACATTAACAGTACACGGAGTTCTTCAAAATGATTTCTTTTCTGACTTTTTGTGTTTATTTGTACACGAGTACGAGCAAGGCATACACTTTTTCATTTCATTTTTTGACAGATAAAATATAGATAAGAGTTACTTGTTTGCTGTAACTACGTCAAGCCAATGAGACACTGATATCATCAAACTGTTGATTTTTTTTCCAGACTTGTAATGCTGCATTTTTGTACCGCACAGCCACAGGAATAATTACAACCACACAGCTTTAATTACACATCAATCTGTTTGGGGAGTCTGAGTTAAAAATAACATTAAATTTCTGTTTTTAGCTGATTTTTTAGCTTGCACATGGGGACAAAAAGCAGGTTGAAGGTGTTTGAGAAAGCTCTAATGACAAAGGTGTGAAAGGACTGGCTCTACCTTGTCTGGGAGTCCGTGGATTCAGAGGCTTGGTTATTAATGGACCAGCACTATTTTGGACAAGTGCTGGGGAACAGATACGTGTGAACAGGGTTGGTGACTGAGAGGTTATGGGGGACTGCACACGTGAGTTAGGCTCAGAGGACAGGAATGGTCGTGCAATTCTGTTGTGGGAGGTCCCTCGATGTGGATCATGAGACTGAGCTCTGTGCAGTTGTGATGATGATGATGATAATGAGGATGAGGATGATGACTTTTTATTACTACTTGTCCAGGCATTACTACAAACTTAGTGGGTAAAATGCTATAATCAGACTGTACATACGAGTTTTGGATGACAGATTTAGGGGAAGGAGACCTCAGTCTTACACTGGAACTACCAGGGGGAGAGGTTCTGTTTTTAGCTGATAGGAGTGGAACCTGCTGCGATCTCCTGTTGTAACCAATACACCATTAGGTTTGATGTGTTGTGTGTTCTGATAAGCTTTTATGCTGAAAACAGTTGTAAAACTTCATATATGAGTTACTATAGACTTCCTCTCAGCTCAAACCAATCTGGCCATTCTCCTCTGATCTCTCTCCACAAAGTGTTTCAGACTGCAGACCACAGATCACAGGATTTTTTAATTTTTTTTTTTTTTTTCGCACCAGCAACCATACCCCAATTAAAGTCACAGAGATCACACTTTTTCTTCATTCTGATGTTCGATAATGCTCTTGACCTGCATCTGAATGATTTTACACACTGTGTTGCTGCCACATGACTGGCTGATTAGATGACCGCATGAAGTAGAGGTGTACAGGTGTTCTTAATAAAGTGGACGGTGCATGTATATAGAGTATAGGGAATCTAAAATGCCAAAGTGTCAAATTAAAGATAACAATTCAGAAAAGACATACACATATTTTTTATTTATAATGAGGGAACAAATTCTTATTATAGTGTGCATTCAAATGGCTGTCACATTGGAAATAACTATACATTATGAAATTCTTTAAACTCACAAAGTCATACTTTAAGAGTTTTCATACTTCTGATAACTGTATAGTTATCACAATACATAGTATAGTATAGAATTATACAATATACAGTATAAACTATACATAGTTATAACTACACATCATTAAATGTGGCACATTGATTTGATTATTCCTATTGCAGGAAGAGCAGGCAGGATGGACTGTATTATGGTATTCATTTTTAAATAACAGGTTCTGATTCTTGCTAATATTTTTCATTTTGTGTTTGTATTGTACAAAAGCAGGCTAGCAACATTTTATGAAACGTTGGTAAATAATAGAGCCCACTTTTCCATTACCACAGACATTACTAAGGTGCTTTCAAAGGTTGTGGTAGATTTGGTCTATAAATGGACTCACTTTGAATATGGAATGATGATAATTTTTTCCGATTAAAGCATGTTTGATTAACCTTAATGAAAACCAAGCAACATTCTTCTACCTTCCCTTACTTGTACATACAAATTTCTTTTCTTTCTCTGCGAAAAACAATCGTTTATATATGTCTGGACCACATAAGAAATTGTGCAAAATACAGTAAATAGATAAGTGCCATAAAAAACCCTACTTCATAAATAAGAGAATTGACTATTTCAGCTAAAGAAAAAAAAAAGTCACAGAGGCTTTGGTTAAGTTACATAGCAATTAGAAATTATTTTACAGTTATTTAAAAATAAAAAAATAATACTGCTTAAACACAAACCAGAAATTCCCGTTGAGCAGTACTCCAAACTTGAGTTGTATGTGAAGCACCCTTTGCAGCTAAAGAGTTAGCAATGAGCATTAAAAACAAATTTCTTGACACCCGTAATTTGTCATCTCAGTAAAGTGGACATGAATCTCTATCCGCCTCCTTTTACACATGGTAAAGTGCTTGGTAAATGTTGTTAAAGCAGGAGGCACTCTAATATGCCTCAGATGAGTCCCACTTAGAGCCTTTTGCAGTTCTGCAGTGTGCAGCCATTTATGCTGACCTTTCTCATGCCCTGGCTCTCTGTCACTGGTGCCAGAGTTTGAGTCAAGCTTACCTGGGCATTACTAAAGGATGCAATTCTCCCACTCCCAGCAATCTGTAGGTTGACAGTTGTGGCATAACTGGTTTTTAATGGTGTCTTAGTCCCCTGTATTGGCACATTATCCACTTGATTTCCATCATCTGAGCACTGAATATGAGGGTTCTTTTCAGGTACTGGGGTGGCTTTAGCCACATAGGCACAGATAAGGCTACTCCGGCAAGTAGCCTTCCCCAGTTCTGCCTCCTCTTGTCCAGTTTCAGGACAAGATGATGAGGCTAAAAGTTTACTCTGAGAGTTGTCCTTTGAGTTATAGACAGATGACATTTCATCCACTTCTGGCCAGTTAAAGTTTGTTAGGTGCTTTCCAGCATCATTGGTCTTCCCAGCTGTCCCCCCAATAGGAGACTGAGGTCCTGGACTAAGACACATAGGGGAGCCATTGCAGGAGTGTGTTTGAGGACTAGTTGGGTGTGAATCTGCATCTACTACCCATAGTCCATTCTCAGCAAAGGACCTATGCTCAATTCTGAATGGACTTGATGGGCTGGCTCTCAGGTTCTCAAATGCCAAGCTGCTTCCTCTTGGTTTTCTCTGGTTCTGAGAGAAGAACAGTGAACACGGAGATGTTCCCAACACTGGTGAAGTGATTCTGGAGCCTCTTGAAGTAGAACTTGCCTCTGCACTTGTTGGGCAGGAAGGTGTCACTAGTGGATTCCTTGGTTGAGGGCTTACAATACACCATATGTTTGTAGGAATGCCAATAGGAGGCGGGGAGGTTACCCTTGGACTTGCACATGGGGACAAAAAGCAGGTTGAAGGTGTTTGAGAAAGCTCTAATGACAAAGGTGTGAAAGGACTGGCTCTACCCTGTCTGGGGGTCCGTGGATTCGGAGGCTTGGTTATTAATGGACCAGCACTATTCTGGACAAGTGGTGGGGAACAGATACGTGTGAACAGGGTTGGTGACTGAGAGGTTATGGGGGACTGCACACGTGAGTTAGGCTCAGAGGACAGGAATGGTCGAGCAATTCTGTTGTGGGAGGTCCCTCGATGTGGATCATGAGACTGAGCTCTGTGCAGTTGTGATGATGATGATGATGATGATAATGAGGATGAGGATGATGACTTTTTATTACTACTTGTCCAGGCATTACTACAAATACTGTTATTGTTGTTGTTGTTATTGCTATTCAGAGGAGTATATGAAGACTGTTCAAGATGATCAGCCCTTGTATGAGTAACAAAGGGTACTGGTTGATGTATAGGGGAAGCAGGGGACACAGAATTTTGGGTGTGATAAGGAGGAGGGGATTGTACAGTCGCTGTGCTAGATTGCAGACTATTAGAACAGGAAGGAGAAGGTGGACATTTTGGAATTTGGCTTCCTGTCAACTTAGTGGGTGAAATGCTATAATCAGACTGTACATACGAGTTTTGGATGACAGATTTAGGGGAAGGAGACCTCAGTCTTACACTGGAACTACCAGGGGGAGAGGTAGCTTGCAGGCGAGCATTCCTCTTGGCCATGCTTTGTGAAATTGTCTGACTAATACAAGAAGCAGCTAGTGATTTGGCAAGGGAAGAATTTGTAGAGGAGTTTGAATGCATTATATTTGGAGAGGGTGAGCGCATCCGGAGGCTAAAGCTGAAGGCAGATGGTGACTTTAAGTCAGAGAAACTTGAGGAGATGCTTGTAGAATTATCACATAATGGTTTACTGTTAGAGATCAAAGAAGTTGATGATGAAGTGCCTTGGTCTTGTTCCCTGGAACAGGGTTGTATCAGTGAAAGTCTAAAATCAAAACAGAAATAAGATCAATATGAAATTTAGTAAGCTCTTTAATATAAGCAAGCAAAAACTAGAGACAGGTATTAAGTATTTTATGAAGAATCATTCGATCTAAATATTTCAGTCTCTCTAAATATTTGAGTTCGCAGTGACTCCCCATATTATGCAATGTTAATAAGCATTTATTACATTCTAAAGGCTTGTCGTTCAGAGTATTTGTTATGTGGAATTTTCTCCACCACTAGCTAAGTGCAAGAAACAAAATCATACTCTGAGATTACCTTTGAGAGGACATGTTTGATGAGTTCCAGGGAGGCAAGCTTCTTCCCATCACATTAAACAAATTGGCAGGTCTTTGGCTGTTGAATTTTGGAAGATTATCTATGGCAGGTTTACAGAGAGATGATGTTTGGGGGTGGCCCAACTCTGATAAATCACTGTGCACCTCTTGGCCTTCAAATAACTCTGGATTTACAATTCCGCTGGACCCAAGCAGAGGTGGTACATTTGTCCAGCTTGTTTCAGGTGAACATTGATGTAGGAGTTGTGAAGAACATGGCTGATGTGATGCATCAAAGTTGAGCACATCTGGTGACATTTGGTAATTTCTGTTATGTGTTATTTCTGAGACTCCATTCACTACACACAGTGCCAGTTCTATTGGAAGTGATGTATCCACAGTGTTAACAGGGGATACCGCCACTTTAGGAGTGGAGTTCTCAGAGTAAGATATGGAAGCATCACTGGAATCAGAATTTACTGATTCCCTCAGCTGTGTATCACCCAGTGTATCTCTTGTAGACAGTAAGCTTTCACAAGGCTTATTCACTAAACCGTCAGTTTTCTCTTCAACACTGTGGGCTTCTTCTTTAAGGCTCACAACTTCTTCTGATTCATTTATCAAGTTAGAATAGCAATCCATCACTGGTTTGTCCACAGCCGAACTTTGAGATTCATCTTCTCTCTTAAAGGTCAGAGTTTTATCTACTGCCAAATTATCTTCCATTACTTCAGGTAACTCAGTTGAAACAGTGGAGGATTCAAATGAACTAAGTTCTGTTGCACTAGCCCCAAGACTTGTGGCTTGCTCCTTTTGTCCACTAATATCACAATAATTTTCTTGGTGATAGGCTGAAGTGAATTGCTCTTTAACAATCACATGCCCAAATGACTCAGGTGCAGAGTGAAAAACAGACTCCATATGAATATCTGTCAAATAAGAAAAACAAGCTCTGAATTGATATCACAAACACTTATGCATAGTTTGAGATATTATATATATAAAAAATAAAGTCTTACCAGAGAGTTGATTCTGTGTCTTCACTTCTGCCTGATGCAGCAGTATCTGAGACTTAGAATGGATATTCGCTTTGCATGGTCCCTTTGTAAACCGGGTTCTTTTCTGATGCAATGGTACCTTCATACAGCTTGACTTGGCCATATACATTTGTGCTAGCATCTGTACCTTACTCAGAATTTTTTCTGAGTTATCTACTAAACACTGATCCATTGGAGCAGTTTCAAAGAAACCTAGACTTGACACATCTGCAATGCCTTCGTAAAGTGTCCTACTGCAGGTGATCGTTTTACCATGGCGAGACCATTGTCCCACTTTAATCTGACTCGGTAGACCTTCCAAACTGCCATTATGGTAAGTCTTGTCTCTGGGCACAACAGTGGACTGAGCTTCTTTGATAGTTTTGTCTGTTTGCTCAGGGTTCTTAGGCTCTAAGCTTTCATTCATGTCCTGTTCAGGTACAAGCTGTGCATTGAACACAGGAATCCTCCTATCAGACACTGGATCTTTTGCACATACTTCTTTATCATCTGCAAATCCACCCTCTTTAAAGGCACACACTTTCGGTTTCTCTTGAAGACCTGAGGCTTTTCTCTCTTTCTCTTTCCAGAGCTCCATACAGGGTTTAAAGTCACAAATCTTTTCATCGTCATCAGATTTTGACTCAGTCTTACTTTGCTCTGGGCTGTTATGTCTAACTGCTGCATCGACACCAGTGAAGTCAGGCTGACTGAAATTCTTTGTGTTTTGGTCAGGTACAGTAGGTGATGCGGATGTGATTTCATTTTCGTTGGAATCTGAGCGCCCACTCTCAGAATCACATACACTGACTTGGTGAACAAAGAAATTAAAGCGTGACACAGAGTCTTTTACCATGCCAGCAGGGATGTTAGAAAAGCTATTCCTCCGTGAAACTTGTCCATCCTCAGCCACTGCTTCTGCTGCTTCATAGTAGCTGCGAATTTTTTCAATGATCTGCCGGTTACTTTTAGTCAGCTTTTGTTCAATTTCCTCTTTAGGCAGGAGATGGGTATCAGTTGGTTTGTGTATGGAAGATGACTCATCACACAGCTCACTTGGGGTTCTAATGTCTGTTCCTTCCCTTTTATTTGTTAAGGCAGATATTTTATCTTTGGCAGCAGTGTTCTCACATTCCCGTTCCATGAGCTGCTCAGGCGTTAGAGCTGCCATGACGACCTCAGATTCCGGCAAATCACTTTCAATCCCATAGTTTTGTTTGGCCATGTGAGAGGATGTTAAGGATGAAACATCATCCCTAAAAGCATTATGAGAGGTTGTATCAGGCAGTACATTTTGTGAAAAATGTTCAGTGTCATCCTCTTTGTTCACTGTAATATCTACTAGTGGTTGATTTTCCTGTGGCTTACTGGAAACAATGTGGAGCTGATCTTCCTCTTTTATTAAATGTGTTTTCTGATATTCCTTTAGGTCCTGTGACTCAGTGCATTCGGTGTCCAAGGTCTCTGTCCTGGGCTCACTCTGTGGAAAGAACAATAGTCTGATTAATAGCCAGTGCTATCAGGGGTTGATTGCAACATACAGTATGTCATATTTTTTCATATTCATATTATTGGTTTACAGCATACTTACATGGAAATAGATTTATTTTCATACCAATATCAAAATGTTAATTTAAATTGTGTTAACAGAAGCACAGTGTATCTGCTATGTGTGTATTAGATAAAATGTGAATTTAACTTTTTTGAGCTGCAAACGTCACTAATAGTTTTAGATATATCAGTGGTCCTATTTAATTTTCTATTTAATTTCTTACCACATTAGAAGACAGCTCTGGCATGCCCTCTCGTGCACGACTCTCATTGATAAACTGCATGATTTCTTCAGTGATGGAGAGTGTTGGAGGTGAAGGGAGAGGTGACATGTCCTCGTCTTCATCCTGAACAAGACCCATTTTATCCTGGCCTGAACCAACCTCAATGACTGATGAGGCAAGAGTACTGGCACTGCCTGAGGAGGCCAAGCTCTCGACCTGTGTGTAGAGCTCACCTTCACTGCCAGCCTAGAAAACCACAAATACAAACACATAAGAAGAGCTATAAGGTCAAGCACTTTTTGTTTTGCACACATTGTGAATTCATTTAAAATTTTAAAAGTCAGTTCTTACCTTTAAAGAGGCTGTTGTCCAATGGTGCATGGTACAGAAATAAATAAAAAAAAAAACACAGTGAAATTAGAACCAAACTTTATTTCACTAAATGTCAGAAACTGAAATATATATTTCAAAAGTCACATATTCATTTCCTATGGCATATATTATGGAGAACCCACTCACCACTTTGTTGGAATGCTGCTTCTATGTCTTTGGCAGGAGCTGGAAGCAAAAGAGGTCATTTTGTAACCCACAAGCCAAAAGTAATCACAAATTATTATAAAATGACCTATATGGCACTTCACAGTATTCTATGAGTCAGTACCTGACTGTCTGCGCCCTCTCCGATAAGGCAGGTTCCCTTCCAGGAGTAAGGGAAGGCTTTTCCTGGCCTTCTCAGGGGTATAGATAAATTCAGGGGGTTCTGAAGAATAGCATAAGCAAAGTAGCAATACAGGATAATTAAATTCAGTTTCTTAAATGTACATGAAAGCTTATGGTTCCCAAGTGTAAAACACTCCCTGCCTTAATACTCCCGCCCTGTAATAACTGTCAGGTTTTAAACATGGTGAAGCCATTCACATTCATATGGATGACGCATTTTAGTAACATTTCAGAAAAAAGTATGAACTTTATACTTTCAAACCTGATTGTCTTCTTCCTCTATGAAATCCATGAGCATCATCTAATCGAGGGGAAGGAGCAGGCTTTCGGGTTGGTTCTTGCTCAAACTGAGGTGCTGAAAGTCAAACAACAAATAGCTTATTAATAAAAGACACAAATTAAAGATACCAAACATTTATAACATTTTATAACATTGTTTACTCCAGTCCATGAAATCTGTAGGCATAAGCTGATGTTAGGGTTTGCTGTTCTTGTCAAGTAGCTGTAATTATCAGCTTGAGCATTGTTGTGCTTGTCTATTTCTCAGTTTTAGCTTTACACAAATCCGGATCTATTCAAACATGCATATTACTTACATTGACAGAAGTTATCACCAAGGACCTGTCTTGCCTGTGAAAACAAAATATTACACTGTAAGTTAGCTACTAAAAAACTAGTCATAGAAACGGTTCTTTACCATAGAGGAGCTATTCACAGTGTTTCAAGATCTTCTTCTTCTTCTTCTTTCGGCTTTTCCCTTCAGGGGTCGCCACAGCGAATCATCTCTCTCCACATATCCCTATCTTCTGCATCCTCAACACTTGCACCCACTAGCTTCATATCCTCATTAATTCCATCCATATACGTCCTCTTTGGCCTTCCTCTTTGCCTCCTGCCTGGCAGCTCCATGTCCAACATTCTCCTACCAATATACTCACTCTCCCTCCTCTGAACATGTCTAAACCATCTAAATCTGGCCTCCCTAACTTTGTCCCCCAAACGTCCAACATGAGCTGTCCCTCTGATGTACTCGTTCCTAATCCTGTCCAATCTTGTCACTCCCAAAGAGAACCTCAACATCTTCAGCTCTGCTACCTCTAGCTCTGACTCCTGTCTCTTCCTCAGTGACACTGTCTCTAAACCATACAGCATGGCCGGTCTCACCACTGTCCTGTACACCTTCCCCTTGATTCTTGCTGATATTTTTCTATCACACAGAACTCCCGACACCTTTCTCCATCCATTCCAACCTTCCTGCACTCTCCATTACTCTGGACTGTTGTCTCCAAGTACTTAAACTCCTGTACCTTCTTCACCTCTTCACCTCTTCACCCTGTAACCTTACTGTTCCACTTCCCTCCCTTTCATTCACACACATGTACTCAGTCTTACTACGACTGACTTTCATTCCTCTTCTCTCCAGCGCAAACCTCCACCTCTCCAGGCTTTCCTCCACCTGCTCCCTGCTCTCACTACAGATCACAATGTCATCTGCAAACATCATTGTCCAAGGAGACTCCTGTCTGACCTCCTCTGACAACTGGTCCATCACTATAGCAAACAGGAAGGGGCTCAGAGCCGATCCCTGATGCAGTCCCACCTCCACTTTGAACTCCTCTGTCTGACCTACTGCACTGCAATTTCTCCATCAAAATTCTCAGAGCAAAAATTGCATCTGTTGTGCTCTTTCTGGGCATGAAGCCATACTGCTGCTCACAAATTTCCACTACCTTCCTTAACCTAGCTTCCACTACTCTTTCCCATAGCTTCATTGTATGGCTCATCAACTTTATCCCCCTATAGTTGCTGCAACTCTGCACGTCACCCTTATTCTTAAAGATCGCCACTAACACACTTCTTCTCCATTCCTCAGGCATCCTCTCACTCCCTAAAACCCTGTTGAACAAACTAGTTAAAAATTCCACTGCTGCCTCTCCTAGACACTTCCAGACCTCCACTGGGATGTCATCAGGACCAACTGCCTTTCCACTTTTCATCCTCTTCAAAGCCTTCCTGACTTCATCCTTTCTAATCTTATCTACTTTCTGTTCCACAGAGTTCACCCCTTCTACTCTTTTTTACCTCTCATTTTCCTCATTCATCAGCTCCTCAAAGTACTCCTTCCATCTCCTCTGTACACTCTCCTCACTTGTGAGCACCCTTCCATCTCTATCCTTAATAACTCTAACTTGCTGCACATCCTTCCCATCTCGATCCCTCTGCCTAGCTAACCTATACAAGTCCTTCTCTCCTTCTCTAATGTCTAACCTAGTGTACAACTCGTCATATGCCTTCTGCTTGGCCTTAGACACCTCCCTCTTCACTCTGCGCTGTAACTCCTTGTATTCCTGTCTATTCTCTTCAGTCCTGTCCATGTCCCACTTCTTCTTGGCTAACCTCTTCCTCTGGATACTATCCTGAACTTCCTCATTCCACCACCAAGTCTCCTTATCTTCTTTCCTCCTTCCAGATGACACACCCAGCACCTTTCTCCCTGTCTCCCTGATTACTTCTGCTGTAGTTTCCCAGTCATCTGGCAGCAATACCTGACCACCCTGAGCCTGCCTCAACTTCTGTCTAAATTCCTCACAACATTCCTCCTTTTCCAGCTTCCACCACTTGGTTTCCTTCTCTATCTCTATCTTTGACCTCTTCGTCTTACAGACCAACAAAGTCATCCTACACACCACCATCCTATGCTGTCTGGCTACATTCTCTCCCACTACCACTTTACAGTCACTAATCTCCTTCAGATTGCCTCTTCTACGTAGGATGTAGTCTACCTGTGTTCTCCTACCTCCACTCTTGTAAGTCACTCTATGCTCCTCCCTCTTCTGAAAATAAGTTTTAACCACAGCCATGTCCATCCTCTTAGCAAAGTCCACTACCATCTGTCCTTCAAGGTTCCTTTCCTTAACTCCAAACTTGCCCATCACCTCCTCATCACCTCTGTTCCCTTCACCAACATGTCCATTAAAATCCGCTCCTACCACCACTCTCTCACCTGTGGGAATACTCTCCATCACCTCATCTAATTCATTCCAGAATTTCTCTTTCTCCTCTAACTCACAACCTACCTGTGGGGCATAACCACTAACAACATTCAACATCACCCCTTCAATTTCTATCTTCAGACTCATCACCCTGTCTGACACTCTCTTCACCTCCAGGACATTCCTCACAAACTCCGATGGCGGTCGTTGTTAACCCTATCCGGTATGAAATTCGTACTGACGATTCGCATGGTTAAATTTGGCAATGTTTTATGCCGGATGCCCTTCCTGACACAACCCTCTCTATTTATCTGAAGACAGGAACTAACTTGTTGAAGAAAGGAACTAACTCAGTGACATTCCACAACAATGAATGCACACTAAATTAATGTGTTGTTAGGAACACAATGCTAATACTTGGTGCAGCTTCCCTTGGCTCTAAGCCTTTGTGACATGATGTTAGACATACAGTGGGGCAAAAAAGTATTTAGTCAGCCACCAATTGTGCAAGTTCTCCCACTTAAAAAGATGAGAGAGGCCTGTAATTTTCATCATAGGTACACTTCAACTATGAGAGACAGAATGAGAAAAAAAAATCCAGAAAATCACATTGTCTGATTTTTAAAGAATTTATTTGCAAGTTATGGTGGAAAATAAGTATTTGGTCAATAACAAAAGTTCATCTCAATACTTTGTTATATACCCTTTGTTGGCAATGACAGAGGTCAAACATTTTCTGTAAGTCACCACAAGGTTTTTACACACTGTTGCTGGTAGTTTGGCCCATTCCTCCATGCAGATCTCCTCTAGAGCAGTGATGTTTTGGGGCTGTCACTGGGCAACATGGATTTTCAACTCCCTCCAAAGATTTTCTATGGGGTTGAGATCTGGAGCCTGGCTAAGCCACTCCAGGACCTTGAAATGCTTCCTACGAAGCCACTCCTTCGTTGCCCGGGCGGTGTGTTTGGGATCATTGTCATGCTGAAAGACCCAGCCACATTTCATCTTCAATGCCCTTGCTGATGGAAGGAGGTTTTTACTCAAAATCTCACGATACATGGCCCCATTCATTCTTTCCTTTACACGGATCAGTCGTCCTGGTCCCTTTGCAGATAAACAGCCCCAAAGCATGATGTTTCCACCCCCATGCTTCACAGTAGGTATGGTGTTCTTTGGATGCAACTCAGCATTCTTTCTCCTCCAAACATGACAAGTTGAGTTTTTACCAAAAAGTTCTATTTTGGTTTCATCTGACCATATGACATTCTCCCAATCCTCTTCTGGATCATCCAAATGCTCTCTAGCAAACTTCAGATGGGCCCGGACATGTACTGGCTTAAGCAGGGGGACACATCTGGCACTGCAGGGTTTGAGTCCCTGGCGGCGTAGTGTGTTACTGATGGTAGCCTTTGTTACTTTGGTCCCAGCTCTCTGCAGGTCATTCACTAGGTCCCCCCGTGTGGTTCTGGGATTTTTGCTCACCATTCTTGTGATCATTTTGACCCCACGGGGTGAGATCTTGCGTGGAGCCCCAGATCGAGGGAGATCATCAGTGGTCTTGTATGTCTTCCATTTTCTAATAATTGCTCCCACAGTTGATTTCTTCACACCAAGCTGCTTACCTATTGCAGATTCAGTCTTCCCAGCCTGGTGCAGGTCTACAATTTTGTTTCTGGTGTCCTTTGACAGCTCTTTGGTCTTGGCCATAGTGGAGTTTGGAGTCTGACTGTTTGAGGTTGTGGACAGGTGTCTTTTATACTGATAACGAGTTCAAACAGGTGCCATTAATACAGGTAACGAGTGGAGGACAGAGGAGCCTCTTAAAGAATAAGTTACAGGTCTGTGAGAGCCAGAAATCTTGCTTTTTTGTAGGTAACCAAATACTTATTTTCCACCATAACTTGCAAATAAATTCTTTAAAAATCAAACAATGTGATTTTCTGGATTTTTTTTTCTCATTCTGTCTCTCATAGTTGAAGTGTACCTATGATGAAAATTACAGGCCTCTCTCATCTTTTTAAGTGGGAGAACTTGCACAATTGGTGGCTGACTAAATACTTTTCTGCCCCACTGTATTCCTTTGAGAATCAAGTCAATGTTGACATGATTGTATCACATAATTTCTACAGATTTTCTACAGACTTCCACCACCCTGGACTGCTGACACAAGGCAGGTTGGTTCCATGGATTCATGCTATTGGTGCCAAATTCTGACCCTACTATCTGTGTGCCTTTGCAGAAATTGAGATTCATTAGATGTGACTACGCTCCTCCAGTCTTCGTCTGTCCAGTTTTAGTGAGTTGCAGCCTCAACTGTTGTCGCCCAACGTGATGTGCATTCTGAGATGCTTTTCTGCTCCCCACAATGGTACAGAGTGGTTAGCTGAGTTACTGTCTTCTTGAATGAATCTGGTCATTCTGCATTGACCTCTCATACCAACAATCGTGCCACATTCAAAATCGCTGAGATCAAGTTTTTCCAGATTCTGATATGAATCCTGATGTGAACATTACCCACCGCTGCTGGCCTATATTTGCATGACTTTATGCCTTGCACTGCTTCCACATGATTAGATTAGATAATTCCACGAATGTGTAGGTGTATAGGCTTTTCTAATGAAGTGCTTGTGAGTATAACTATAAACAGATTGAAAGGTATGCCACACTGAACTTAACGAAAACAAATTTATAACTGTTAGTAAACTGCTGTGATATAGGTGGGAGGAAGCTCACTTTTTTTTTAGTAAACTGCTGTGATATAGAGTGAATAAAACGTGTTTTATTCCTCACACAAAGTCTGATCATTATTAAATTGAAACATTGTGGAACACAATGCATGTCTTGGGGTAAATCTTACCTTCTGAGGGAGAGATGTAGGATGGTTTTCTACTATTAGCCTCTTGAGGTAGTGCAGCCACAATCGCTTTTCCTCCTGGTTTTTAGCCTAGTAAAAACAAACAGTTTATAATCTGCAGACTAATATTAAAAACAAATATAAACATTAAGATATATCAGTGGTGCAGAAATTTAGGTTCAATGAATAGCTGAGTTTCAGTGGAAACTGAACAGCATTTTATTCAGGTACTGAATACTGGGGCAGCTATATTAAGCTTTTGGCTGACACTTTTATCCGAAGCCACAGACACTTGAGACAGTTGAAGGTTAATGGAGTAAATGTTCCATGAGCATGTGTTAATTATCCTGTAGCCCAATCCTATCCATGAAAAGGGGACACTCAGGATGCAGGTTTTCATTCTAATCAAGCAGTATTCACCATACCTGATTCCACTTGCATAATCAGTTGGTCTTGACTTTTAGCCTACTATAAGGAGTGGCCTCTGTATGGTTTGAAAAAAAAAGGGCCCACACAAGTTCTTTCTGAAAAAAAATTGGACAGCCCTTCTATAGACCTTAAGTGTCAAATGTCTTACCTGAACAATGTGCTGTTGTTTTGGGATTGTCTGATCTGACACCTTGAAACACAGAGGATCCTTCATGTTCTCCACCAGGAGCAGGTTACAACACTTGAAAATTGCAAAAGAGACATACACAGTCCATGTAGGATCTCATCTATGAACATTCCCGCAAAGCGATGCATTTAAAAACGCCATTTGAAACACTGAAAACTCACAAAAATATGTGTGCTGTAGATGAAATGTTCCATCCTCTTTTTTGCAATAAGCAGCATTTTGTCAAAGAGGAAGAAGGCCCTCTCCTTTTTAACCCTCTGAACCCGGAAGGAACCTTCTAGAACCAGCTCTCCAAAGCCGCTGAGATCAGGACCAGTCCAGTTTAGCAGCAGACTTTCAATCTCCTGTCAGTATGTGGGAAATTTGTTAGGTTTCACTTCAATATTTATTCACAGTTTCAGCCTTAATTGTGTGTATGTGTGTCTATTGTGTGTATCAGTACAATTTGATGGTTAACTTTACAGGTGTTAACCAGATGTCATAAGTGCTTTTAATTATTTCATTCATTTTGCCCATCTATCTTTTATTTCATCGCATGCCAATTGAAGACCTCATTTTAGATTTCTTCCCAGAAATTTGAAGTTACCGGGAATTATTTCTCTGTAACATTAAATAAATGAAGACATTTATTTATAGGGCACATTTCTAATAAAAATATAATTTAGGTTGTCTGGTTTTACCAGCAGGTAAGGACAGTGAAACTCTACAAATGAACTACAGTTCAAATGAACAAATGAACTAAAGTTATCCAAGATGTCAAATTTCCTTATAACATTACATGACCTCAGAGAATTGAGAATTGGGGTTTGAAATGCAAATGAGGACACACTAAATATAGACTTGGTTTGGTTTATTACTGTTTAATGTACACTTACTGGTCACTTTAATAGGAACAACTGTGCCCTTACTGATTTATACAATTATCCAATCAGCCAATTATGTTTTAGCAGAGCAGGGCTTAAAATCATGATACAAGTCAAGAGTTTCAGATACATATCAGATTGCACAACACACAGCCATAAAAAGGACTCAGATCACATTTTCCTGACATTCTTTTTCCCTATTCTGATATATGATGCAAACATTACTAGAAACTCTTGACCTGTATGTGCATGTTGCAGGAATAACAATTTCAAAACTGTATGAATGAGCAGCTTTTGTTCTTTTGAAAGCATATTCTACATGTGCAGAACTATTCCTGTAGAATATACAGTGGTGTGAAAAAGTGTTGGCCCCCTTCCTGATTTCTTATTTTTTTGCATGTTTGTCACACTTTAATGTTTCAGATAATCAAACACATTTAAATATTAGTCAAAGATAACACAAGTAAACACATCATGCAGTTTTTAAATGAAGGTTTTTATTATTAAGGGAAAACAAAATCCAAAACTACATGGCCCTGTGTGAAAAAGTATTTGCCCCCTAAGCCTAATAACTGGTTGGGCCACCCTTAGCAGCAACAACTGCAATCAAGCGTTTTCGATAACTTGCAATGAATCTGTTACAGCGCTGTGGAAGAATTTTGGCCCACTCATCTTTGCAGAATTGTTGTAATTCAGTCACATTGGAGGGTTTTCGAGCATGAACCACCTTTTTAAGGTCATGCCACAGCATCTCAATCGGATTGAGGTCAGGACTTTGACCAGGCCACTCCAAATTCTTCATTTTGTTTTTCTTCTGCCATTCAGAGTTGGACTTGCTGGTGTGTTTTGGATCATTGTCCTGCTGCAGAACCCAAGTTCGCTTCAGCTTGAGGTCACAAACAGATGGCCGGACATTCTCCTTCAGGATTTTTTGGTAGACAGCAGAATTCATGGTTCCATTTATCACAGCAAGTCTTCCAGGTCCTGATGCAGCAAAACAGCCCCAGACCATCACACTACCACTACCATATTTTACTGTTGGTATGATGTTCTTTTTATGAAATGCGGTGTTACTTTTACACCAGACGTAATGGGACACAGAACTTCCAAAAAGTTAAATTTTTGTCTCGTCAGTCCACAGAGTATTTTCCCAAAAGTCTTGGGGATCATCAAGATGTTTTCTGGGAAAACTGAGACAAGCCTTTATGTTCTTCGTCTTGGAACTCTGCCATGCAAACCATTTTTGCCCAGTCTCTTTCTTATGGTGGAGTCATGAACACTCACCTTAACTGAGGCAGGTGAGGCCTGCAGTTCTTTGGATGTTGTTGTGGGGTCTTTTGTGACCTGGATGAGTTGTCGCTGCGCTCTTGGGGTAATTTTGGTCGGCCGGCCACTCCTGGGAAGGTTCTCCACTGTTCCATGTTTTCGCCATTTGTAGATAATGGCTCTCACTGTGGTTTGCGGCAGTCCCAAAGCTTTAGAAATGGCCTTATAACCTTTTCCAGACTGATAGATCTCAATTACTTTCATTTGTTTTTGAATTTCTTTGGATCTCGGCATGATGTCTAGTTTTGAGGATCTTTTGGTCTACTTCACTTTGTCAGGCAGGTCCTATTTAAGTGAGTTCTTGATTGTGAACAGGTGTGGCAGTAATCAGGCCTGGGTGGGGCTAGAGAAATTGAACTCAGGTGTGATAAACCACAGTTAAGTTTAGTATACTTTTTCACACAGGGCCATGTAGTTTTGGATTTTGTTTTCCCTTAATAATAAAAACCTTCATTTAAAAACTGCATGATGTGTTTACTTGTGTTATCTTTGACTAATATTTAAATGTGTTTGATTATCTGAAACATTAAAGTGTGACAAACATGCAAAAAAATAAGAAATCAGGAAGGGGGCCAACACTTTTTCACACCACTGTATAATGGATATTTTGATAGAATCCTTTTAAAGAATTCTTAACATAAAGGGCATTTATCACTTCTTAGATATACACTCCTCTTCCAGTTTGTGATTGTCACATACAGTACATTCAGTATCTAAACACAGTACAGATTTTGTGTGTATTATTCATGTATTATCACTCATGTTTTTTTCATGCTATGGCCCTTAAAATTGAAGTGTATGATTGTGTGTGTGTGCTATGTAAGCATATATTTAAAAGAATTATTCAGTCAAACAACAACAAACACATGCAGAAAATGTGAATACAAGTTACAGTGTCTTAGGTCTGTTTTAAGTCTTAGGGTACATGAGGTGTTGCACTCTGTATCTCCATAAAAGGGGTTCATGATCAAAGATAAGCCTTTTTGGAACAATGTTTTGTGGACAGATAAGATGAAAATAGATCACATGACCTTGTCATATGCTCTCTTGATCACTCTGGTTTTCCATTTTCCTTGTCTAGTATAAAGCTTCTGTTGTATTTAACCTTGTGTGTCTAATGATGCAATCCCATAGCACTTGTTTGTCTTAACTTAACTTTTCCTCTTGTTTTTATGTCTGTCTTTTATTTGATAAAATGCCTGCACATGCTTCCGTCTTCACCACTATCTGGCAACCGGCATCATAAAATCAAGAGACACTCTTTAAAAAATAGATATTTTGGGATTTTGTGCCCAGAAAGACAAAAATATTTTTGCTTGCACCTGGAGCCGTACTGCATGTTCTTGTTTCCGCTTCATGTCATTAATGTACCAGGCCACAGCTGTCATGGTGATGATGGCATCTTCCACTACCTCATAGCCTGAATCACTCTTGTCAAAGTGCTTGGACAACTCCTGGCAGAAGAGGGAGACATTGATCACAGTTTTGAAGTTGCTGCATGCAGACGTTTGAGCTACAACACACTGTTCTGGTTTTTACTTCTCTTGATTATTATGTTGCTTTGATACTCTTTCTGGGAGCATTTGATAAAGCTTCTTTCACTACCTTAAACCAGCAGAAAAGAAATGTTTACAGAATGTGTGCAAATCTTAGAGATTAACAGCCAAAGAGCTGTTAATAAAGAGCACATAAAGAGCACAGTCTTATGTCAAACACTTCCTGTCCATACACTAACCTGCAGCAAGAGGTGGTACTTCAGGATCCTCTGCACAGGTTTTAGCAGGTAGGTTTCTAGGGGCAGCGAGTGGCAAAGAGTGGCCTGCCTTTCCTGGAAGAAGCGCACCAGGCTTTCATTCTTCATGCATTCCCTGAGGACAGCCACTGAGCTGGTGTTTAGGAAGAAGGCAGGTAGACAGTCATGGTCAGGGTGGACCGCTGGGAAACATAAGATAAGCAGTTCTACCTGGCAGGCATTTCATGTCACTGTGTTAATGGATTCAGCTGATGGCTCAGTAAAACTTCCTTCTGACAAATCTAAACCATTTACAAAAACACCCAGCGTCTCAAAATGCAGCTGCTAAGGTGTCTGCAAACTGCATCAGGAGAAAATACTGCTGGTCCTAGAGGCATAGTGGGGTCATTTGGTTCAGGTTCACACTCACATACTAGCACACTGAAAACGGTGCACCAGAGCCAGTGTTATTGGGTTGTGTGTTTATATGAGCGAGTAAATATGACTGTGGTCATGAATCAGCTAGAGCAGAACATCTGCAGCTGAGGCATTTTATCGGCCTGTGGGAAATAAAGTAGAAGAAATGGGAACACAACCGATGTGCAGTCCACTCATATGAAAACCATCACTAGCGGTGAAGCAGTTATGGATAGCTGGTTAATGTCTATCAATAGCTTTCGATTGATGGTAGGTTAAGAATGATAAGTGGCAAACTATTAAACTGATTACAGACAGACAAACAGCTGCATTTGTCATTTATTATTTTAAAGAATTTTAAGCCCACAATGATTCACTGGCTTCAAGTTATACTTTAACTGGACAATGTGTGCTTAATTAATTTACTTTTAGTTTCTCATCCAAAGGCATTTTGGACAAAAAGGTGTTATTCCACATTTACATTCCTCTGACTTATATTATACATCTGTCCCATTAGTTTCACTGTATTTCACACAAATAATTCAAAATAATTACTAAATAATATGCTATAAGATGAACAGCTTAATAAAAAGCCAATAGTTTAAGGAGTTCCATGAAGATATTTGTTTTTTAAAGGAATGCACATGTGGTGTACATGGTAGTTTGTTCCATAAAAGATTAATGTGAAGTAAATACAAGCCATAACAACAGCTGTATAGCCGACATGTAGTGAGTTACTGTGTCTGAAATGAGATAGGTGAGTGCAACTCTGATATATACAAGACAAAGCATTACATAACCAAATCACACAAGCACACTGCAAATAAATCTACTTACTTGGGATAGTTCATGCAGTAAATGGTGTAAATGTCAAAAGCTTCACTCTAAACCAGAGGGGAAAAAATATTAATTACACCGGATAATTGGTTTTATCAATAATACAAACCAAATAGCTGAACTTTGAAAACTACTCATAACTCATACAAACATATACAACAGTGAATGTTTCATATAGGTTTATTGTCAGGAACAGCTGGACAGTTCCCCGCCAGGCCTGGAGAGGGCGCTGGCAGGTGAATCTTGGAAGCCTGCTTGTTTGTGTGTCTTGTCTTTCCCTGCCTATTGTTCTCATTCCTGATTGTCACCTGTCTTCAATTAGTCCTTGATGTTTTGCCCTATAAATAGGGATCCCTTTGTGCCTGTCTTTGTCGGTCATTGTTCCATGTGCCATTTTCTGTCTCTTAGGTTTTGTTTTATTAGTGTATGTCTTAGTGTTGGGTTCATCAGCCCCTTGTATTGTGTGTATGTGAATAAAGCAGCACTTCGCTGAATCCCACGTATGGGTCTATCTTCCACGGCGTGCAGGTGCGTGCACGCAGCACCATGGAGGTCTGGGTTCGAGCCCCGCATAGGGCGGGGGCGCCCGGACGTGACATTTATAATTGACGGAGTAAATATGGTACTCATTATAGAAACTTATAGGGTTTAGCAATTAGCATAATTGAGGTAATCTTCAGCTGCAGCTCTCTATCCATCTAGGACTCAAACCCACAATCACGCAGCTGTTGGTTTGGAACCATGTATGAAAATGTAAACCGCAGCTACCCTCATACACTACTATTTTCATCATCACATCATAATTACGTGATGTCCTTAATCTGCTTTAGATACTGTGTTTCACAACATGTCTGATTCGTGCTTTATTTGGAGCCTGAGGTCAACTTCAGAAATCTTTGTTTTGGAAAAATACTAGTGTCTGATATTTTTTTTCACTGAGATCCTTAGAAAAGGCCAAATTAGTCCAAATAAGGTCCTAAAAATAGCCACTGCTACTGGCATGTCCTTAGTATGATTTTTTTTTTTGTAAATATCCTAAAATGCTCCATTAAGTAATTTATTTGTCTTCAGTATCCATTTTGTGCTGGTATCTAAGGATCATTGAACATGCGGTGGAAATAAACGTAACAGGGTTCCAAGCATACAAAAATTCACCCCTAGTGGAAATATAGTGCACACAATCCACCTACAGGCATGTTTTTGGGAGGTGGAACAAAACCAGAGAACCTGTAGGAAACCCGCACAGACACAGGTAGAACAGGCCACATTTCGCATGGACATTAATGCAAGCTCAGGTTCGAAACAGGGGTTCTGGAGGTGAGAAGTATGAGTTGTGTGGTACCTCCTTGCCACTCAAGTTTCGATACTGTGCTTCACAACTGGAGACTGATAAAAAAAATCTGGCCAGATATGGTCTTCAAGCATTTAGTATATCAGATTTGTGCTTTATTTAGAGCATAATGTCAAGCTCAGAAATCTTTGTTTTGGAAACACAGTTTCACTGTTAATGGTTTAATCCAATGTACTGTCCTTAACTAAACACTAATTGATCCAAAAAATGCTCCATTCAGCAAGAAGAAAATGTAGCGAGAGAGAGATTGATAGTATCAGCAAACAGCACATACTTATTTAAGAGAGGTTTTGTTCTAAGACTTTAAAAAAAAAACAGAGCAGTGACATATTCAACTCCTCGCTAAACATAAAGATGGCATTGTCTGCGCTCCCATGCCACCCGGATCTGATCATTAGCCTGTCACTGTAGTGTGGCGTGTGTCAGTAAAAGTGACCGCAAACCCCCTCAGCTCACACACAAGCTCATGTTCAAAGGTCAGCACAGTTTGCTGATATGTTTGGGATTCATTCACAAAGCCCATCTGTCTTTCACACAAATACCTCACAGACAATATTCCACTGTTGTGCCTCTGCTATACTGCCAGGCATATGGCACATTCGCACAGCTGTTTTTTTTTAACAAGTTTAACAAAAGCTGCAGTTGAATGAGCAATATTGTCAATCCAAGGGAAGCATAAAAGATTTTAAGACTATTTAAATCATACTGTGGACTCCTTTTTTCATTTGTTGTGGGAGTAAAAAAATAAAAAACATCTTTTTGCTGTTTGTATGGCACGAGCATCATGTGATAGGTTACAGTTTTACATGCAAATGATTCTGCACTACTAATATTGTTTAAAGGACTTCAGTGTTCTTTACTTACCCTCTCCACAAAGCATTCAGCTATAGCGGCTGCATGGGGGCTGCGCTCCAGGTCTTCCAAAAGCTCACTGTTGATACAGAAAATATTTAACTCACATCTTGATGTGATTCACAAAGTGAGACCTCTGCTGCTGTCTGATTTCATATTCACACAAATATATCTCAGAAGTAAAACTCTGAATGATAAATGTTTCAAATCTATGCAGTGTCACAGTACAGAACATGGAAGTTCAGGGGTTTTTTTTCCTGAGCTAGGAAAACCTTGGGACTGTTTTTTGTTTAAGCAGTGTTATTCTCCTTCTATGGAGACATCTGGGACTGGTGTTTCAAAAGGACAGTCCTGGCTACACTAAACCCCGATCCCTGTCTCCATTTCCACATAGTGTTCATTTGTTTCTTTTCCATCGGTTCAACCCCACTATCTCTTAAGAGCACACAGATGGAATACATCTTATTTTGGCTCAAATACCAACCCTCATCCTATTTCCCCCAGATCCCCACAGCAGACTTTGCAGACACTGAACCCCCTTCTCTGGATTTTCCTGTTACAAGACCCCTGGAGCAGAATGCTAAATAATTCTGAATATGTGCATGGCATGTGTGTGCTGCCAGCTCACATTTTATTCTTTAACTGAGATGTCTATTGCTTTATCACCACATGTACATATAAATATGCTTCCTGAGCAAACAGTATGCATGATTTATATTTTTTAAATGGCAGTGAGTGGAGAGAAAGCAAAAGAGAACTCCTTATAGTGACTAAATGAATCAAAAACAGCAGGCGTGGATTATCTTGGACAGCATCGTTGGCGGGACAGAAGAGTAGTAGAGGGATTTAGGGTTAGTTTTTTCGTAAAACAATAACTATCGTGAGTCAGGCATGAAACAGAAAAACTGGGATTTTTCACTTGATCCCCAGGGTTTTGGTGTGAGGTTGCAACCCATCTCTTGAAGATCTAACAAGAGCTTGGTGAGAATTTAGCTGACTGAACACATTGGATGTCATTCAATTCATCAGCAAACTTTGAACTATCATCACTAAAAAGGCCTCATGCTACTATACTGGTCAGTCTGTGGGGAACCCTCCCCGATCCTCCAAAGAAAACAACGTGTTGCTCTGTAAGTTCTCTGATCACGCCTACATGTGGCCGAGGGGAAAAGTTCACGGGGAAACCGCAGTGTTCAAGCTTTCAGCATCTTTCCCTCCTTCTCTAGAGACAGAGCGTGTTATGCAGCTGCCCTTTGTGGTGAGGGGGCTTCACTTTGCTTATAACAAAAGTGGAGGGGAATTCATGCTGGCTGTCTGCTTTAAGGAACACCAAGGAGCTGGCTTTTCCTAAGCGCCATTTATGGTTTGTGATATTCGAGGCTTGATTACAATCGAGAGGCAGAACAAAACAATATTGTTTATGCAGCTTAACAGTATGCATTTTTTTTTCCAGAACAAAGACGTCCCCATAAGCTAAGAGCCTAAGAGGTATTGCACTGGGATCACAGGCCGTGCGTCTACTTGTATTTAAACTCTGGTAGTCTAGATCAGCGGTTCCCAAACTTTTCAGCCCACGACTCCCAAAATAACGGTGCCAGTGACTCGCGACCCCCACTACACTCAGATGTGGTTAAAATATGCAAACGTTGCACGCAACGATGCACACGCACCAATAGGCCTATCCAAATATGAGCATAATGACAACACAAAAGAACCATCTTAAAACCATATAATTTTTTACAGTAATTTACTCATTTGTTTAATTTCAACATTAACCTCACCTAATGAGATGGGTGGGCACAATGCTTGGAGTACAGGAAGTCCACTCTTGGTTTAACTTTGGAGGCTGACACATCATCCTCCACGTTTAGTCGCGACCTGTATTTATTTTTAATGTATGCCGGAAAAGTCTTTTCGCACAAGTAGGTAGTCCAAAACGGCATCAGTACATCCATAGCGGCCTTGGATAGCAGTGGGTATTCCCTCTCGACTGAAATCCAAAACTCAGCCAGCGTCTTGAAATTAAACACTGTCTTCAAGGTTCGGTCGCTTGACAGTTCACTGATTCTAGCTGATTTGGACCAGTTTATCCCCATGAATAGCCTGACTTATGGCTATTGCAGCAGGTTTAATGAGGGTTTCCCCAATTGTGTGTGGCTTTTTTGCCTGTGCAATTAAATATTCCACCTCATATGATGCCTTGTTGAGCTTTTAACCAACGTGTCATTTCAACAAAAATAAAATGCTAAGCCTAAAGCGAGAGAAATTACCTACGTGCACATGTCGGAGCTGCTGCAACTGACGCTATTGCTGTGTCGTTAATCTGACATAATCACCTCAGGTGTCACGATTGAACGGAAAGAAAATCGAAAAGTGTTTTTTTTTTTTTTTGCATGTTTTTTTTTTAAACGTAACTATTAACTTTTTTTTTTTAAATCTTTTGTTAGTTATGGATAAAATATGCTATTTCTAAGAGTTTAAAAAGTTTATTTGATTTCTGGAAATCATCTCGCGACCCACCCTCACTGTCTCAACCCTCACTGTCTCGACCCCTGGGAGAATTTTGCACTGAAAGTCAAAGTGTTGGCTCATTTGAGCCAAAGACATGAATTATGCTAGTTATATGCTTGCTATTACTTTTCCATGTTGTCAATCGCAAAACACTTGCATAGACTTTTAACACCATTAGGAAAAGCAAGCCAAGTACTGATCAGATCTTTAAATGTGTCAGAGTTGTTTAATAAAGCATACAGTATAATGAATCATGGTTGTAGAAAGCACATGTGTTCCAAAAGTGCTGTTATGGAATCCTTATGTGGTGAAAAAGAAGTGGATGGGGGAATTTAACACTGGAAGTGTTGGGGGAAAAAAAAGAAAAGATGCCGATGATCCTTCTTTCTACCGCCTATAGTTACAACTAGGAACAGGAAAGGGAGTTACATGCAAGGGACCTTAAATTCAAAAACTCCCTTCCTTGTCTGAATCTCCACCTTAACCTCTTTGTATATTGTTTCTAAGACTTACTTGTCCTCCTATTCTATCCCTTTACTCAGCCTACTGTCATCTGGCTTCTTTCACACTTTTCATACTGGCTTCCTTTTCACTCTCAATATTTGTCTGCTAATGCAGTTAGTGTGGTATGTACAAAAAAACCTACTTTATTCAAGCATTTTTCACTGTGCTCATATATTTTAATAAACTGTCAAACCTTAAGTTGCACTGCAGACATGATTCCACCCAGAGGCACTTGCTTCTGCTCCATTTCTTGGTTTGGAGTGATAATTCCTCTTTAAGTGACACCTAGCCTCATGAGCTAGACTCCAGGATTTGCTAGAGTGTCATACATTTCAACACTAAACGTGGCCAAGAACAGCTTACTTTCACAAGAAGAGGTGGTTTGACTTACATTGTAAACAATGAATCACATTTACACGCCACTGTTTCACATAAAACTGTAATATTTTTTAATCCGGTGACTATATTTTACTTTTAAAAACTCATTGAATCCTGGTGTTGAAAAGTTGTCCCATGCATGGAAAAGTGTACAGAAGTATCAGCAGGTGAGGCAACATTTCTGCGGTTAAGTGACACCAAATTTTACACCTTTTTGTTTCTGAAATATCATATGAAACAATACTGGTGTAGAAGTGTCTGGGAAATACTTTCATGTCTGTCTTCAGCAAAGGATGCTGCTTAACATGGATCCTCCCTCAAACTTGGAAAATATGCCACTGTGGGCATAATATCAAAGCCAGACTAAAACTCAGATAAGGAACACAGGCAATGGAGGTCAGACAGAGGTCTAAATTTCACTTAGTTGAGGAATCTCTCTTGGTGGCTCAAATAAATGCCCCCTTCTGACCCCCAGGGTGAGAAATATGCTTTTGAAGCAAGCCTGTGCTCTGCATCCCTATCTTAGGCCTCTTTTTAGGCCCTGGTGGACCACATATATTTCTTGTAGCCACACATCCTTTGCATATATAAAGTTACTGATATGATTCATTCATTCCCATGTTCGAATCTTACGTCTAATCATACAAACATTTGAATCATTTTATGATTTTAAAAAATCACTTTAGTTGAGCTTATGCAAGAGAATGAGTTAGGGTTAACATATATAAAATTAAAAAATATCTCAAATAAATGCTGCATTTTAATATTGTATGGAGTTTGAGAATATTTCGTGTTTAACATCACCTCTACAAATGCATATTGAGTCTGGAGTCAAACAAATAACATCATGGGCAGCAATCCACAGGATTTCAGCACTGCATTCATTGTGTGGTGCATTGAACAATTAGCAGTGCGGTGTAACAATGTTGTCTGATGAATACGCTCCATATATGTTGCAAAAACATGGAATATAACTGATAAAAGTCCTTTCATTGCTAGCTTTGCATTTTCTCTTCACACAGAGTTGAATACATGAATTCAGAAGTTGGTAAATATAATGTCCACTGCTACAGTGAATGGACAATGAAGATACTCTAGCATTTCACTTCAATATAATGCTGTAATGAAATAGATATGATGAGTATGGGAAGAGACAGCGGGCTGTCCATGCTTTCATTCTCTGAAAGACCATATGTTGAATAATCACTATAGAGGCCTAGAGAACTACCTCAGAACCTGGCTGCTTTGGCTCCAGGTAACATGACATCTGTATGCACTGACTGGTGCCAAGAAAAAGATACGAGAGCATTATGAGTAAAAACAGGGACCTCATTCCATAGAAATGAGAGGATGAAATGGACAAGACACCAAGAAGAAGAGAAGAAATAAAGTATAAACTGTGGGAACAAAACAAGGTCTTGAACTCTAAACAGTTATGAAGAAGAATGAGGAAGAAATCTGTGCCGCAGCGGAACTGTAATTAACTATTCCTTTATAACTACACCCAAATCAGATTTCAGAGAAGTGGCAAAATGTGCCTGAGGTGGGAACAAAATCTTGGCTCTGATAACCTGCATTTCTATAGATATTACTATACAATACGCCACAAATACACTCAGGGCTTTTGTAAGATTTTCTGTTACCACATAGCAGAACAGAATTCCCATGGGGGCTGCTGGAAAAACGTCATGTTAGATTTCATCATTTAGTAATGTCAGAGGAGGTCGTGTAATGAGAATGGCCTGGAGTGCATATGAGAGAGTGAAATGTGAAAACACAGCCCTCAGCAGGAGAGG
This sequence comes from Hemibagrus guttatus, assembly GCA_033459395.1. Lineage (NCBI taxonomy): Eukaryota > Metazoa > Chordata > Actinopteri > Siluriformes > Bagridae > Hemibagrus > Hemibagrus guttatus. Next base: position 10,018,394 of record JAUCMX010000011.1, read on the forward strand.
TCCTGGGGTGATGAAAAGTAAGAAGCATGAGGATGCTTCCTCAAAAGGCATTACAACTATCCTAAAAATTTCAATCACACTGAAGTTGGATACATGTGTCTGCTAGTGAGTGGTGCAAGGAAACAGCTGATGAGCAGAGTTCATACTGAAGGCTTCAAGTAAAAATAATTACACTTCAACTTTAAATAATAGCTATGGAGAAAAGAACCAAACAGTGAGTACTAATAAGCACACACTACCATGACCTCTTCTGTAATGTCCATAAGGGAGACAGAGAGACATAAAATACATGCAGAAAATATAGTCAGTGTATGTTCTGTCCATTTCTGTTCCATTTCGAAAAGACAATGGGAACACAAATAAACAGCTTTTTGTCTTACTGGTTTTTGATGGAATGAATTTTTCATGAACGAATATATGAACATATTGACGAGTTTTTAATTGTTTCTATTTGTTTTGCCATGTACAGTCTAGAAATCAAATAATCATTAATTGAAATATGATAAATGTCCACTATAGTGCATGACAAAATGAAAAGAGAGAGCTTGAAAGTACAATAATTTATTCTACACGCTGTTCTCTGATTAAGATGTGGAATATTTTTCTGTGTTCACTCCAGAAGCCATCTATATTCATAAAAAATATGATTAAAATAGCCTCAAAATATACATAAATAATTGCTGGGTGATTAAAATATTCTTAGGTTGCAGCATCGGAAAAGTTCTGCTGATTTTCTCAGTTGGCATGTCATCTTCTATGTTATTTTTAAAAAGCATGTATTCCTCCATATTAGCCATAAATGAGCAGTAATCTATCCTTCTTGCTGCTACACATCTGGGTCATTCAAAACTGTTCATTAATTTTTGGCTCACTAATGAATTTGAAATCCGAGGTGGACAAAGTACACAACTTCCTTACTTGAGTGAAAGTACAGATACTACTGGTCAAACATTACTCCATTGCAAGTAAAAGTTGTAAAGACAGATTTTTACTTAAGTAAAAGTACATAAGTGCTTGTTTTTCTGTAGCAACCTAGTGAATAATATATGAGGTTTTAGAATGTTACAAAACCTATAGAAATTAAACAACTGTATTGACAAAAAAGACAGGTATAATCATTTTCATTTTTTATTTATTTATTATTATTTATTTATTTGTCCATTTTGCCACAGATTGATCAGAGTTCAAAAACTGACGGAAAACCACTGAAATTCACGACATGTGACGCTACAAGAGTAAAAAAAAAAATCGGCCTCTGATTAACGTAACTACTTCCTACTCAATGAGCTTGACAGAAATGTAGTGGAGTAAAACGTACAATATTTGTCTTTCAAATGTAGTGAAGTTAAAGTAACAAGTTTCCAGAAAAAATAATACTCAAGGTAAAGTACAGATTCTCAAAAAGTGTACTTAAGTACAGTACTCAAGTAAATGTACTTCGTTACTGTCCACCTCTGTTTGAAATGATGAAAACAAGTAAAGCTTGAAATATGAGAGCTTTTTTAGCAATATTCAAATTAATTAATTGATTAATATTATTTTTAAAATCTTTTTTGTAATTGTCCCTTAGCTGTAAACCACTTCGTTGCTCCCTGTATGAACCCAGGATATGATGAACCATATGCTCCTATTCTATGTTTGTAAAAAAAAAAAAAAAAAAAAAAAGTCCTGACCAGGGCTGGTTAAGAGTAGTGCAGGATAGCAATCAAGGCTGAGAGTGAGAGTCTTCTGGAGAGACTCAGAAACAAAACAGTGTTCCTCTTGGCTGCAGCCTGGACCTTGTCTTTTTTCATTGCAATTGTCTACAGTCTGGGCCAAACTTTGTGTGAGTCACGTTATACAGATAGAAGAACCACCCAAGCAGCAACGTCTGACCAAAATGCCTCTGACCCAGACATGACTGCAAAACACATAGGGGCATAGTGGGAAAGAAAAAAAAAGTGGGGACAGAGAAAGTGAAAGGAAGTAGAGCATAAGCAACACTCACCTGTTGAACTCATAGATATCCTCTATGTTGCAGAACAGTGTGCTGACCTCTTCTGGTTTAAGAGGCAGGTCCCCACAGTCAATGATACACCCCAGATAGTCCTGAGAGAGACAAAGCAGAAAGAAAGAATGCACTGAAACCTTGAGGCATTAGTTCAGCTGTAGATAAAGTGTTTCCAGGACTCTGGCAATAGTTTATCAAAAACTCATGAGCTATATGACATTTTATTTGCCAGTAATTACCTATAATTCACTTCTATTTATCTTATTTCCATTATAAGCAATTAGAAATAAATCAATTGCACATGCACATGGAAGGGTATCTAGACAAGTAATCTGTCCACAGCAGGTCCTCTCACCTCTGAGCAAAGTAACAACACTAATCATTGTTACAATTTCCATAAAGGCTTTTTAATGAGAGGAAAGGCTGACATTAAGCTACTAAAACTACGTAAATGCATTAAGAAAATGAGGAATGCAATTAATGGATGGTAAAAGACCCTCCCTGTTATTATCTTATCTTTCTGCACTCTTGTGCTGTTGATCCAGGAAATAAAGCCATCACTTGGTCTCGTGAGAAAATGAATCTTTTCAGTAATCATTGACATGCAGATGCAACTGAGCACATCAGGAGTGCAGGAGTTTTCCAACCCCATTAGGCTTCACTATAAACTGAGCTGATCAGCTAAAAGGGCCCAAATTAACCAAACATAGACAATTTTATTAATTCAAGAACTCCAAATAGCAAATGGTAAATCATGCACAATCGTAACAATTTCCTTTGGCCTTTCCAAACTTTATACTGGCCAGAGCACACAATGATATGAAGGCAGCTTTATTAATCAAGATTAGAAAGACTTGGAGATACAGTGGTACAGTAGTACGGAAAGTAGAGCAACCACCTCACAGCTCAAGGATCCCTGGTTACTATCGTTGCGGAATTCTGCACATTCTCGTGTCTATGTGGCTCCATGATTTCCTCTCACCTGACAAAAACATGCATATAGGTGTAAGCTAAATTGCCCCAAGGTATGAGTGTGTGTGTATGATGATCTGTTATAGACTGGCATCCCTTTCAGTGTATTCCCACCTGACACCCCTCGTTCCCAAGATAGGCTCCAGATCCATCGTTACCTTGGTCAATATACAGCAGTTATGGAAGAAGATGAATGAATCAAAATATTACAAATGGGGCTCATATGAGCTAATACTTGAGACTAATAGGGTCACGGTTCAGGTTCATGATTTTTACCCATAGACCAGTTTTTCCCAATCCTGGTCCTGAATCCCCTCTGGATTGTTTTCATTTTCTCTGCGCTAACGCACAATTTTACTCTCATCAGGAGAGCTAATGAGTTGAGTCAGATGGTTTGGGAACAGGAACACAAAAATGTGCAGTGCATGGAGAAAAGTTCAGTTCTAATGTGATCCATTTATTTTATCGAATTGATGTGGAAAACACATGTCACAATCAAATCAGTGCCATTTATAAATACTAATGTCATACGATATCACTTTCAGTCAAATTTGAGCCCATGTTTTTTTTGTCTGTGCTAGTCAGGCACATCCTTCAGCACATTATCAGTGTTCACTGCTTGGCCTCATTAACTCTTTAATTGTCCAGCTTTTTATTGCAAACAAACATGCGACACATAAAAAAATTGGGGGCGTGCCACTATTTTCTGATGTAATCTACCATGAGAAAAGTCACTATAGTCAGCCAGCGGGCAAAACAAACACTAAAGAAAGTACCAAAGTGCCCCAGACTGGTCTGGTACAATAAATAGCTCTAAACAAGCAAACATTATAAGGCATGCAAGACATCATGGCAAAGCAAAGCACACTGGTCCCCCTCCTCTCTCTGTCCCTATAATCTGCTGCATTCCTCCAATGCAAAAACTAGGAGCTCTTTCTTTGCCTTTTGTTTGTTTCCAGAGCCACCAGGGTGTTGGAGAAGGCAAACAGGACGTGGTAGGTCAAAACGGGGTGGAAAATGAGGAGTCTGACACATTTATCAACCCTTAAAGGCAAATCCTGGTATGGACCACCGTTATTATGGTGATTTACCGTCTGTCACAGGCCGGACAAAAACTCCCCAGATGTCGTGCTGCTTAGGAGCTTGAGGGAGAAAGGGGGATTAAGGGGGGGTAATGAGTGAGGGGATATGACAGTGGGACAGGGAAAAGCGCAAAACAGAAGACCGAAACCTGAGTATGAGATTAGGAGAGTAAACCACAGAGTGGCAGAACAGAGAAGGAAAAGAAACTGCAGAAGGATGTTTTCTTTAAAAGTCAGACAAAGGAATGAGATCCAGAGCAGGACGGAGACGGGGTATAGGCTGAAAGTTACAGGAGCTGCACATATTCTCCTTTGTCTGAGAAAGTAGGTCAGAGATTGGAGAAGTTTGTCCCTCTCTAGTGAGTGGGCCCCTTTACTTGCGCTTCAGAAAGGGGGTTACAGCCAAGACCCCCATCCCCCCTGTTTCCTGTCCTAGAAAAAGGAAAAAGGGGGCTTCACTCAGTCTGTTACCCCAAAAGTTCTTCAAATCACACATATAAACTCATGCAGATAAATTCTAAAGGACTCACAAACAAATAAAAACTCTACATATGAAGCATGATGCACATATGGGGGCAGGAAACGTTGGCCCTTCTTTCGAGCATGTTAGACATCATTGCTCACTTACTTTCTATTAAAACCAGACAGCTCTTGCTAATAGAAGCTCAGCCAGGGTTTGAGACGTGATATGTGCAAATCCCAGTGTAAGCACTCTGACATCATCTTACGATCACACCCCATTTTGAGGCTGCAGACTGATAAAATTGCAGCACTCCTCTAATAGTCAACTCTTTCAGCAAATAATTAATGTTCTGCTTCACTGAGGAGGCCACACTTGTGTATCTTCTCTTTTTATCACTTATTTTTCAACTTCAAAAGCCTCATCAGTGATAAGGTCTACTGGCACATTCTGCAACCTGCAGAACGTTTCTCACTTTGTATTTGACATAAACATTACCTTAGGAAAAGGGAAAAAGTTAAATCTTAAGCTTTAAAGGCTCCTTTGATCTGTCTCTTTGGAGGAACAGTGTTTTTCCCAATCAGAGAAGTTTCAACTCAACTCCCAACTCCTTTAGTCAAGCCTTTAGATTGAATGCACACTATGGCCATTAATGCCCAAGAGAGCTTGCTACACCAAAATGATACCTGCTAAAGACATAAGCAATGTCTTGAAAATTTAGATTAATTGTGTAACTCAAAATGTCAGTCCCATAATAAGGCGATCCAAGCATATACTCAAGAGCAGCACATATTAAGTGAAATTTAATGGAATTTTAAAACAGTCGTCCCATAAATTTTGAGATAAAGGGTTCCTCTAAGGGTGACTATGTAGCTAAAAGTACTCAGCTTCCTAAATAGGTTGAGAACATTTTAGCGTAATACCCTGCATACCTTTCGTACATCATAAACTCTGTCCACTAGAGGCAGGTCTGAACAGAAATACACCTTAGCAGCACCAGAATACTTTTCTGAGAGCATCCTCTGATTTTACACACCAAGGTGAGCAGTGAAATTGACCTGAGATAAGCAGGAGAAAATGTTGGAAACATTTTCAGGTCACCAATCCCCTAGCAACATTTCTGTCAACCTCAATGAGAAATTAAAAGGGACATCTTGAATGACATTGTGCTCATGCTGTCATGTTCATTTCGCTCCACACGCATGTGTCAATTAAGTGATAAAGATAAAATGCATATAGCAGCCAACTTATGCACCTGTACATGAATTTAACAATATTACCCCTACCTCAAGAATAATAGACAATAGATTTTTTTTCTAACAGTGCTTGCCTCTTATATTTCACCACTCTTGATAGAAGCCTAACAACCTTCTCCCAAGGTCAGTGACTCAACTCCATGGACTATATGACCATTGTGCTGAAAGTTTCTACAAAGAGATTGTTATACTATTCACCACCATTGGATTGGTGTTTGTATGTGTGTGTGGAGCTATGAACAACAATCTCCTCATTGTCCCTGGTTGACTGACCCCAGTGAGAAACATCGGGAATCTGCTTTTGATGTGGAAGATTAAATTTACTGTTGCTTTTATCCACTGCCATGGCCTACACCCCTCCACCTGAGAGTGTGATGAATGGTGCTGTGGCATCTCGAGGTGATCACGAGGAAATAGCCACTGGCACTGCAAAAAGTCCAGCTTTTTTTCTTCTTTCACCTACACAACCAGTTCATATTACATCTGAAGAAAATATGATAGCATTAATGTAAAGATAAAGGCTTTTGTATTAGTCTGGATTCCTTCAACTCGGTAACAATGCCTCAGGCATGCACAACTTGAAAAAAGAAAAAGTCTGCTGAAGATAAACAGATCAACTGAGAGCGTCTGGTTTTATCCGAATGACTACATATGCCTTATAGTTATGTTGCACTTAAAAGAATGGAAAGCAAACAGTGTGTGTGATAAGGGTGTGAATTAGAACTCATACCTCTACTATGCTCTTTAGATCCCTCACATAGGCCTGCTCTGTCTCAACGATCTCCAGCAACACCCGCTGCAAGCGGGAAAGTTTCGGCATGGTTGTGGATGAGGAGGAGGCTGGGCCTGACAACGGCATGAGGTCCAGGCTGATGTCAGAGCCATTGCGCTGGGGTAGTGATGAGTAGGCTGGAACAGCTCCACATGGCAGTGAAGATGAGGAGGAGGATGAGTGGCCATCTTGCAGTGAGGCAGAGGAGGTGGATGAGCTGAGACTCGCTCCCCGGTCACTGTCAGAACAAACAGTGTTGACAGAGGTGCAGCTCCCACGAGAGGTGCCACCGGACGAGGCCATCCGGCTCACGATACCACTCAGAGAGGACACAGAGGAAGGCCGCTTAGCAGCTACACACCCACAGAGTTGAAGAGAAAAATAATGACACAGAATATGAGACACAAAAGAGAGTGAAAGAAACTTGAGTCAGACTGCTAACTACTAGTACTTTCTCTTTTTGCTTGCTCCTTGTTAAAAATGATTACTGTGTAGTTTTTCATATACTTTACAAACACCTTTGCTAAAACTTCTCGCTCTTGATAAAGTGAATGAGCAAAAACTGATTGCACTAGTGTATGTGTGTCAGTCACACAACTTTGCAAACCAAAATGCTGCAACCACAACCTGAAAAGACAGGAAACAAAAAGAAAACTTCCTGCCCTCAATTTCATGGATGACCAAACATGTAAACATGTGATTTATTCAAACAGAATGCATCCTGTAGTAGCCAGTTTGTTTAAAATAACACAGTAATGATCTAACTGGAAAGAATAATGTATACAACCATGCACTAGCAGTCTGGCAATCACAGAGAGAAAAACAGGCCACTGTAGAACAAAAGATAAGTATTGTTTAGAAGGAGAATTTACAGCCATGGCCTCTACAATGGTGGCCCATTTATGGAACAGAAGCCAACTGAGATGTACCGTCCTCCATTTCCTGTGGCCCAGCAGTGAGAAACCGTGCTGACTTGCTGGCCAAGTCTGTCGACCAGTTGTCTAACTAATCACTGAAACCACTAACAAAGACTTCCCTGGTCCCAAGTTTTGAAAGCACTTTGGCTATATCCTTTGCCCGAATATGATTTAGTCTTCCTCATAAAAAGCCCGAAAGCCAGTATTTATCTTTTGCTGGCTGTTTTCCAAAATCAATAGCAATATGGCAACAGTTTCAAATGAATAAATGTGAGGAGATGAGCAAAAAAGGGGTGAAAACAAGGCAAATAAGTGAGTAATACCTTCCACGGCTAAACATAGATCATTGCTAGCTAGACTGTTCACTTCATCAGCTGGTCACATCAAGGTTAGATGAGTACACCAGTGGGCCAATTCCAAGATTTTTTATACTGAGTGAAAAAAGAATGCAGGGCCAAAGTGTTTCAAAGCTTAACATAAATTCTATTTGACAAGTGCCTGACGTGTGATAATGTAAAGCGGATGCATCTTCTGGAACAGACACACACAAACTAAATCATTATTTAGTCTTGCAGGCAAAGGATTTGATGTGGCTGTTTAGGAATTCATCTTAGCTACAATAAAAAGAAGGCAAACAAAGGAAATAAAATGAGAGAGAGAGGGCGAGAGAGAGAGAGAGAGAGAGAGAGAGAGAGAGAGAGAGAGAGAGAGAGAGAGAGAGAGAGAGAGAGAGAGACTGACTGACTGACTGACAGAGAGAGAGAGAGAGAGAGAGAGAGAGAGAGAGAGAGAGAGACTGACAGGGAGAGAGAGAGAGAGAGAGAGAGAGAGAGAGAGAGAGACTGACAGGGAGAGAGAGAGAGAGAGAGAGAGAGAGAGAGAGGAGAGAGAGAGGGCGAGAGAGAGAGAGACTGACTGACAGAGAGAGAGGGAGAGAGAGAGAGAGAGAGAGAGAGAGAGAGAGAGAGAGAGAGAGAGAGAGAGACGGAGCGAGGAAGAAAGCGTTATGCTTCATAATTATATTTAATAATATGGAAACTGGATGTCATCAACAAGGGCACAAATTTGTGGTAAAATGCTCATATAAAATGTTGGAATTGGGCAGCATCCAAGCATTCCGGCTCTATAAATATTCTTGCTTATAGCTTTGTTTAGAATCGTGTAACATGGAAATATGTATTAAATTGGCCTTCACAATTCATAATGCCCATGTGACCTGCTTTTTTATAGCTAAAAGTTACTTCTACTGCTTTCATTAAATGTGACTACAGAGCTACTTTTACGACAGTTCTAACCAAGCATAAAACCATTTTTGAAGCGTGACCGTATTTTATAAAAACGTCTTTCACTATTACACCAGTCATCTCAAATCTAACCACTTTAATGATGGCCAGTAAAATATCTATTTGGCCTGGATTCAGAGATTATATAGCCACTTCAGAGAGAAATGAAACAAGAGAACCTACCTGATTTGCGCTGTGAGGAGCCACAGATTATATACAGAGAAGGCTAATGATGATCATCACATTTGGTTAGCTAGCTAGATTAACAATAATCATTTAGACTTTCTTAAGCCCAGAAAATTTGTTAAGCCCACAGCATCAATCCAGGGTGCACTAGCTCCGTTCTCGAATTACAATTGATTATGTTTCTTTTTCCGGTAGTGAAAGCCAGCACTCAAGTCAGTTAAGTGTCTGTTCAAAAGCCCTTGCCCAGAAAAAACTGTTAAACTGCACCCACTGACAGCTAGAGACATATGTGTCACATCCACACCCCTTTCTTCCTGTCTAACACATCAGAATGTTCAGAATCAGAAAACAACGCAGCAGCATGTTGCATTTACTTAAATGCTAATGAAAGTATTTAATGCATGCTGATGTGGTCAATGACACAAGACCTTAGCATGCTTTTCTGCGCCTTGATATATGTTTTTTTTTTTTACTTTACGTCAGAAGGCAGACATTTCATCATTTTTCATACTTCCCTATACCCAAATAAGCCATGTTTTACTATGTACATTTACATTTTATTCATTTCTTTATTACATCAATTAGCATGAGTAACGCAGAAAGTGTTACATCTATAAGGACTCACAATCAGGATTCATTTTTGCTGTTTTTTTACATGAATGGTGTTACTTCCTCTGTTCAAATTTTGCAAAGGTGCAGAAATGTGACAACTGCACCTGCCTATGAGGATGTGGTCAAAACCTATGCTTTACTCTAAAAGTTTTCGATGCACATCACCAGTCAGAAGCACTAACAACAACCCGAACAACTGAAACCTTACCAATATGTAATGTGATGCAGCCAGCATTATTCAAAGTGCAACAATAATATTTGTGGAAAACTTTTGCAAATAGTTTGTCATGTTGCTGTCAGCTTTGAGTAAACTGGTGTCTTGTTGCTATATTTTCTAAAACACCACTGCAGAACACAAACGCTGAATGGGTACTTTCCAGTAAGCAAATGAAAGAAACTAAGGGTATAAAATATGCAGGGACAAATATATCTCATGTGATACAAAGTGTAAAATGTGTTTCCTTTGGACCTTCATCAGAGCCTTCTTCATGCATCAAAGGGAAATGAGCAGTCCTAAACAACTGCATTCGTCAGAGTTTTTATTTTTATAAGCCAGATTTATTTGTTATGTAGGGCAAGACTACAATCTAAAAATACAGACTTCCTCACTTCAATCCTCTACAGTCAGTTCATGGTTATTTCTTATCATGCACATTCACATTTTTGGCAGTTTATTTCCACTGAAAAATAATTCATTTTTTTCAGATACATTCTGCTTAGTTGTGAGCTTTGTATGGAAGTTTCATCTCTGGAGCACTGGTTCTCAAAGTTGGGTCCAAAGACCTCCAAGAGACCATGAAGCATATCCAGGACATCTGTGTTCTGTTTTTTTTTTCTTTTCAAACAGTGGTTGTAATCAGGAAATCGCAACCCATCAGAGTATCGAAGCTGTAGTATTATGTTTAAAATTTTAAAAACATGTCAACATGTCAACTTAGACCTAAACATTTCAGATGAAATGATTAAATTAATATTACTACTACTAATTGCTTTCGGCTGCTCCCTGTTCGGGGTCGCCACAGCAGACCAACTGGTCCACACAACAATTTGGCAAATGTTTTATGCCGGATGCCCTTCCTGACGCAACCCTCCCATTTTTCCAGGCTTGGGACCGGCACTGCATCCAGTGGCTGGGGTTGGGGCATTGGCTGGGAATTGAACTTGGGCCTTCCGCATGTTAGGCAAGAAACCTACCACTGAGTTACCAATGCCCCACAATAATAATAATAATAATAATAATAATAATAATAATAATAATAATAATAATAATAATAAACAACAAATAGATAAATAAATAAATAAATAAATAAATAAATGTGTTTTAAAATTTTTCTGATTTAAATAATAATACAATTTTTTTTACTTCATCTATTAAGAATTGTCAGTTCCTTCACATGAATGCTATTTTCTCTATCATTTATCAGCATACAGTTACAGCTTGTTGCTACTGACCTTGATTGCTCAGCTTCTTCTGGCTGTTGCGGCCCGCCCCTTCAGGCATGGTGTGAATATGGCACAGGAAGTATAAACCTGCAAAACACAGGTTACATTAAAATGAGATACATTAAGACAAAATGAAATTAGTTATGTATGCTTTATATACAGCATTTTAAGCTGAAAGAAATTCTTCCAGTCAGCAAACGAATTCGAAGTGTCAAAGCCCTAGTGTGCTGCATGTCAAGAACATATTCGTAATGAAAGCTTAGAAGTGGTACAGAGTTGACAGCTATTTCATACCACAAAGGCCAACTGAAATACTGGATTGTGTCAGTGTGTTTTTATAATCAAACCTGACGGACTCACCAGCACTGATACACAGGTCAGAGAAATGAACATGGTAGTTTAAACTGATTAGCTTCGAATCTGCTTTCCTTTGTGCAATACTTCCCTCTTTTAGTATAAACTGAGAAAAGCGAAAGGCAAACCCGCCCTCTTTATCAGTGGTGCAGTGCTTTCCGTTTCTTTCACTCAAAGAGGAAGGCTTTTGACACAAAAAAATCACAGGGGGAAAAATACCTACGTTCTGAGCCAAAGCAATTAAAGAGCTGAAATCCAATAGAACTTGTTTGGGAAACAGGGGGTGGGAGAAACTTGTAGAGACTTTCTTTGCCTTTCTGAACCTCTATCAACTTCAGAAGAGGAGAAAGCTGAACATATGTAATGGTTGGCGTGGACACAAGAATGTGCTCTTGTCTTGCTCATGCAATGTGTTGAGCATTTTTTCTGTAAGTTCAACAGGAACTGGCATTATAGTGAAAGGAAATAACAAAGCCGATGGGGCTCTGTCGCTCTGTCGAAGAACCGCTGTTTATTTATTTTAATACCTAGATTGTCTCTTATTGTGACACCCTGCACTTGGAATTTACTCCCGTCTTACCCTCTGTCCCAGACCACCACCAGCAGGGGGTCCAACCTCACAATGTTAAGTAAATACAGCTTTTGAGCAGATCTCAATAATTCAAACAGGGTCAGAGGTTTGCCTTTCCCGCTGGCTTTTTGCTTTACAACCAAAGAATTAACACTGTCTTTTCCTGAGCTTTGATTTATGTATGTCAATAAAAAGGTTTGTATAATCTCACGGTCCATATACCCAAGAGAGTCTGTGCTAGTGGCCGTGTAACTCCTGCTAGTGAGGCCCTGCTGCTTGCATTCATACTTTTGCTGTTTAGCAAACATTGCGATTTCCAAATTACTTTGGCACGATGCCTTGTTTTGTCCTTTCGTGTGTTTTTCAGGACAGTGCCCTGGGTCTTTTAGAACCTCATTTCCAGTGTTGCTTAATTAAAAGGCATCTCACTTCCTGTAACTGCGAGCATGAAGGACTCAGAGCGCTACAAGGCTCTGTGGTTAGACCCCATGTATTCTATTTTGGCTCCAGAGCTTGTTTATTGAATTCCAGAAACAAAGTTGCAGCACGAAGTAACTCTGTTTTTCCCCCTTTTACCATTGTGAAGGTTCTAATAGAGGGTAAGTGCCTCCTCTGGGGGCTGGGGGTATTTTAAGGCCGAGTGGAAATGAGCCAACATCTGGTTAACTGACCCAGATGTTAGAGTGACGCTTACACACTACTCTGTGTCTCCTAATGTAGAGCTATGCATCAAAATGCTTGCTCTGGGCAGTCTAACATGCTCCTCAGGCAAAATGCTGTCATGATAAAAAATGCATGACAGGAAGATTTTTACACCCTATAATTTCACATGTAACAGTCGATCCCTCATGGCATGCTTTCAGGTGCATCTGCATGCTCTCCAAACCCTGCCCCTGACAGTAACAGGCAGAAAGACACACACTCCTGATGACATATGGCAGCATAGCTGGACAGCTGTGTGTATGTGCATGCGTCTGTGAGGAAGGGAGTTTTTTTTTTCTTTGTGTAAGTGATTGTGGAAACACTAAAGAAGTCCAGGTTTAAAAGCCCTATGTGTGAGAGGGATCTGGGCTTAAGTTGTATAATTTAGAAATGACTAAGTTCATGTATTACAACCTAATATGGTGTGTCTCAGCTGTCTCTTAGCAGAACCATGTGTAGACATGTCACATGTTATGAGTAGGCAGTATGTCTCGCCTACATAGCACAATTTCAATCGTATAATAGTGATGTCATAGGAGTGTAATGCGAACGATTCAAATGACCTCCATCATAGCTTGTGGTTTAGAAAAAACAAAACAAACATAAACCATATTGCTCATGTTAGTCATTATCAGCATTTAAGTTCTACACTGGGAACTGAATGAAAGCTTGTGAGTGTATGTCCCACATGAAACTAGTTTCACAAGTCAGGTCTCCAGCATTCGCTACAAAATCTGGTTTATTTTGTTAACAAATGTGGCCAAGAACAGAAAGAGCCAGCATGAGTGACATAGCAGACAACCAGCCACAGACCTTTTCTCATAGCCCTTTGGCAAGATATTTTCTTTTCACCACTAACTGCTTTGAACTACATTCTTTAATAAGTTAAATAACTTTTAAGCTAATAACTTTACCATACAGAATGCTGTGGACTTTTTTTTTTTTCCATTTTCCTTTCTCAAGTGATGATATCTAATGTAGGGCACTCTAACAGGGGGTCTGGCCACAGCAACCATTTGCAGGGCTGTTCTATAAAGACGTGATGAAAAGCAATTACTATTAAAGGCCGTCCAAAACAGGCATCCTCCAAAGGCACAGCCGATGGATTCGGAAATGGCCGAAAGTTTACATATAACGGTGGTGCAAAGCATTACATTTATGTATATAAAATGTAAGTAAGTTAAATAAAACAGCATGTTTTATGTTGGTAGCTCATATAAGATTCTACAGCTTATTAGAAATAGCTGTTTCTTTTGTTTAGTCTTGTTGTATGTTATTATATATTAGATCTGAAATGCAATAACAATGCAAACTGTACCTGTATGTGTTATGTGCACCAAATATCTGTATTTAAACATGAAGCAGGTAAATAAACCTAAAGGTTTTTGATTGTTTCTTATTAATCAAATATGAACCTTACCACTTTACCTCCAGACATCCTGGAAAACACTGGAAAAGAGGTAAATGCCAGCACTGTTAGCATTGCTAGTGAATACTGGCTTGTCAACCTCAGCTGAATTCGTACACTCAATTTCATAATTGGGAAAATAACTCAGGAAATACAAACTAGCAACCGAATTTAATCCAGCAGAGTCATGATCAGTTAGTTTATTAAAGATGAATGAATGAATGCTTGTCCTGCAAGCTTTATATCTAACTCACATCCACACAAGTGTAATTATATTCATATTCAGTTACATCCATATTATATTGAATTGCTCATTTTTTTTTATGTTTTTTCATATTTTTCATAATCATATTTTTTTATGATTTTGTGTGGACATAAAAAAACATCTTCAGCTTTAAAAAAAATAAAATAAAATTTTGCTTTCCAAATACACTGTACCTTATATATTACCCAATATGAAGGTTGTAACCTTCAGAGGTAGTGGTGCAATAGTAATGATCACTTCAGAATATACCACAGCTCACTTTTGCTCATTGTGCCACAATGTTCAAAAGTTTATTTTTCCTGTTGGAAACTGAAGGAAAAAAGTCCATATACACAAAAGTACAAAGAGCCAATCAGACTGCAGCATTCGAGGTTCTGAAACTTGTGGTCAGAAAACTGTACAAAAGGTATCAAATGCTTTGTGGCCAGTACTAACACACTTGCCTTCCCAAAAACAATAGAGCCACACTGTGGGCACTGTATTTGTTTGTGTGTAAAAGCACAAGGTTATACTCTGATGTTTAGTAACTGACCTGTTCACTGAGGAAAGCCACCCAATGTACCCAACCACAAAAATAAACAGTGAAGACACTGCAGAGGGGAGACATCAGCACCAGCCTGCGTGTGCCATTGTCCACATTCAGACAAAGAGGAGACGTCATTGTTGCTTTTCTAGCTGACCTTCACATTTCCCAGTTGACTCGACCCCCCTGTGCTACTATTCATCAGCCCGTGGCATGGGACTCTTCGGTCTCCTCCTCATTTATACCAAAAACAAAAGGCCCTCTCTTGTAGCCTGGGCAGCAACAATGAGAAATGTTTGGTTGAAGCAGATGCCCATACTTAGGCAGCAAACAGGGCAGTAAAGGGTAGACAAAACCATCACATATTCGGTCGTCAAATACCAGGGCGAAGAGGAACTAGATGGTTTGTTTGATTGTCCTCCATGTTCAAACAGTCCATAAAAAACCTTCTCTAAAGCTTGTTGTGTTACAAGCAACAAGTGGTATCGTAACTGTTCTGCCTTCAACATCAATATCCTAAATATCTTAAACAGATACTATTTGGTCTTGTAAATACTTGACCTAACTTACAACAGATGTGGGCTGTACAATCTTATTAGGAGATGGCACATCCATCTACCTATCTAAGATTTCAGGTTCAATTAGTTCAATTAGTTTCTGCATAATAGCCCATATGTGACGTGAATTATGTGTACAAAACATTTCCACGAACTAATATTGTGTACATATTTCACTCACTTGGCATGCTCGAAATTAGGCATTCTGAAGTTGTGAAAGATTGGACCACACTTGGCAACTCCCTCAAGGAGCACAGCAGCTGTGTGGGTTAGTAATCAGTTGCATGTGAAAATACATGCAAAAGCACCTACTGAGGAAATAACACAATTGGTTAGAGTTATGGATTATAAGACTGAGGCATTCCTCCAAGCCGCTCTGTGACATGGAATGGAGAAGTCTTCTAATGACATAATATAAGATAAGCAGCTCGGGCCGAAAATCTTCATTTCGGAGTCATTTCGGCTGTATGTGAGGCATCATAATTTCACATAAGTATAGTTTTTACCCTAGAAAGCAGCCAGTTAGGGGAAAGTGTTTGACCGGGAGAGCTTTCAACATCCAGACTTTTCCAAGGCACTATAAAAGTGTCATCGGCTATAGTAAAGAATGAGATTGTAAAAAAAAAAAAAAAAATGCCTGGAGAGTGAATGCTATCAGCTTGAGTCTCTCTTACAAGGGAAAATCCCTTTGTGTCTCTGCATGTGACTAATTATAGCTGGTAAGCCATGCCAGAATGGAGTAAGTAAAGTCCTAAGTGTCTGTATATCAAATAAAAGGTGACAGATAAGTTAGCACTCTCATCACTTAATCATGGGTGGGTGGAAGTTAATTGGCATCTATATTTTAAAAAAGAGCGATAAAAGCATTTGTGCATGGCGCCTGAAAAATGCATGTCTGTAAAAAAAAAAAAAAAAAAGTGAGCCGTGGATGATAATTAAAAAGGAATAAACTATAAAGACTGTAATGATTTATGCAAGGGGAAGACACAGGGAGATGTGCTGAAAAGATGTCAGATGTCTGAGAAGAAGCTATCCGTCCAGAGATCTGATAAGACCAAACAGGGGGTTGTGCTGGAAGAGTCATAGAAGACAGTAACAGTTTATAAAGACAGACAGTGTTATTTCTGCGTCAGCAGGCACCGGACAGCCTTCATGAACCACCTCGCGTTCAGAATCGTAAATGCAGCTGTAGCGCCACTGCTTCCTTCCAGACTTACTCCCCCTTTCAACTAAAGCCAACTTCTATCTCCTCCACAGGCAGCCAGTGTATTCCTGAGCTGGAAATGCTGCCACAAAAGGGAGATGAGTGTAAAACTATGCTTTTGGCTTTTAGAAAGCTGAGTTAAAGCAGGAGAAAAGGAGAAGCTGCCTGTTACGGATGTGTAAAAGTGTCTCCATCACAAATACTCAAATGCCCATCTACCATATCCATATATCAACCTTGTCTTTTAATATTGTTACTCTGGTTCATGATGCAATGCAAAGATAGAAGTATGCAGTCAAAACCTATGATCTGGATGACCATAAAGAGTGGAACTATTATACTAAAAGAGCATAAAGCATAACAAATGGGCTGTAACTGTTTTATTGCAGTATTTGCAGACACTTTTTGGCTTTTGTTTGAAAATAGGTCTTCAAAGGTCTGAGCCTGTTCCAATTCTTGGCAAGATTTTACAAATGCCACAAGAGAAGAGACATGGTTTTAAAAATGTGAGTGTTAATGAAATATCTTCCTCCTGATACGAACAGCACAGGATGCACTGCAGATGTATATAATCTGTAGTTATGTTGTGGGATACTGTGCAGAGAACTGGGAAGATCATCATCATTCCTCTTGTTGGGGTTTAGAAGAAAGGAAAAAAAAGGAAATGAAGATTCAGGTTATTCCATTTACATGCTCATGAGGATGGGTGTTGCTTTCCTGAAAAGAGAAAAATGCAAGGAGCAGGCGACTTGTCAAAGTCTCTATACCAGAGGTGTAAGGGATGAGTGCTTTCAAAGTAAAGTGTAACTTTTCCATTCAAGGCCCTAAACATAAACTTAACATATTTTAGTTCAGTTTGCAAATTCCCATTCCTCTCTGTGACTCCAACTGGTGAAACTTCACCATTTCTCCTCAAAGACTCCCAGGGTTGCTATCTACAAAATATATTTTCCCTGTGATGCACAACAACATTCAAGATAAACAAGTAGCTGGGAAAAGACAGGAATCTCTTTCAAGGGAATTATTTCCATGTTTTGCTATGACAGGGATATTAGCAAAAGTGCAAGGCCAGAATCCGTGACTGTCATGTTTTGCCAAGTCCTACATATATGTATCCAACAGGTCCACAGTGTGTTTACACAGAAAATAACCAGAAGTTGGGTGCTTTTCCAAGAGACAGCATTTGGCAGAAAATCCACTCTGTGTGTTGTTAAGCTTTAGCACAGGTGCATATGGAGCAAGCATTTCTTTTGACAAATAATCCATTTTGATAAACTAATCCATATGTGATCAGAATTCTTCTTCTCAGTGGTACCTGGCATGCTCAATATTTGGCATGGTTTAAAGATTCAGGATTTGCATTTGCAGAATCTTACACAGGGTAGAAATATTATTAAAATAAATAACAACAAGGTTCTGTTATGTTTTCAGATTTTTAATTATGATTAATGTCTTTGTGCTGATACAAACCAGGGCCAATTCCTGGCATGTGAAAGCAGTTGAGCACTAAAACCAATCTGACTCTGATGACTCTCGTCCCTGGCATGACAGTTAATAAAGCAATTTCTTCCAGGTTCAAGTAAATGTCTGAATATAGAGCAGACCATGTTTTATTTCTGAACAGTCCAGATTGCAGATGCGAAAGAAAACAAAGAAATGTTTCAATCAGTCTAAGCTACAACTAGGCTAACAGATAAGAGGGATGGGAATGTGTTTGGGAATTTATGCATATAAATGTTGTGTAAACCATAAAGAATGATCCATGAAACGAAGATTAATGAATAAAAGTCTGATTATTGGGGGCATATAATACAGCTCAGCTGAAGATAATTCTGACAAAAGAAAGTTATTAGACTGAAACATCCCATGATGCCAAGAAGGCACTGAACTTTAAAATAAAATGTTGGAATTATAAACAGAGTACTTTTCATAAAAGTTTCATAAAACAGTTAAAGTATATCAGTTAAAACAGGCTGCTTTATAACATCACTGTTTAGTAGGTTATGGTAGTATGGTTACTAGGTATTACCCTCTATGATGTGCTGTATAAATGTAGATTAGTGAGTGAAGAGCAGATGTTCTTGTTAAAGTTAATGACAGAACTCTCTATTGTTCTAGAGCATGGTTTTCGCCATTTTATATTGTAAAAGGTTGGAACACACTGACCGGAGAGTTGATTCATAGCCTATTGATTCAGAGTCGGTTCAGTATACAGTTAAAGAGCAACTTTTAACAACCATTCCGTCCTAACACAACATATTTAAAAGCTTTAACTGATACAAAATGGTCTAAGTCTTACCCACAACAGTAAGCAGACTAGCTGTTGGAGAAAAAGTGTGCGTTAGACGCCAGGGAAAGCTTACTTTAGCATTATTTTGAGTATTCAACTGAATCTTACCTTCACAGGTGTGCAAATCGGAGTCATCAAAGGCCCCGAAGTCGCGCTGTGTCCAGCTGTGATGTGTCCGTTGCTGGAAAACCTTTTCTACGTCCGTCGATGAAATAACTTTCCCAGTCAGGGCGCATTAGTGGGAATCTGTGCGTAACATTGGAGTAGGAAAGGAGAGGAACAGCCGGCTGTCCGTTGCGCCTCACATACACGGAGAAAGAGATCCACACTGCTCTGTGCTCAGCTCCCGCTGCTCCAGAAACTTACTGAACTCCTGAACGCCCACTAGGTCACACGTCACTCCAGCGGTTACACTGTCAGTTACGAGGACTCGAAAGGGTGTTAAAAAAAAAAATCCGATGCTGACCTATATTTGCATATTTCCTAATTTCCAGGTTTCATCTGTGGAGTCTGGCCGTTAACTATTGATAGCTTCGAGGAGAGGACAGACGCGCGCTCGGTTTTGGGGAGGGAATAGTGGTGCGCGCTCAGCAGCCTCTCACCCCCAGTGCTGTATGAGTTAACTCATAACTGGTAGTTTACAGGAATAAAGTTATACTGTTATTATAACAAACCAGTAACATTCATAAAAATATAATGAATGGCTGGACCAGCCCTTCTCGGGAAAGGCGGGTTGGGGGGTTCTTGGGATTCCAGTTCTGACATGATATTGTAGTCTGGTATGTGCACATCTTGTATAAATCAAGGGAACTGAACTGATATGTAGGCTGTATAATTAGATGGCTTTATAATCTGCTGAGGTTTCGCCAGGGGCTGACACTGGAGCTGTCTGTGGTCCACTGAGTATTTCAATAATGCACTGAGATCATCTGAGATGCAACATGATGCAAACTAAGTAGTAATGACAAGAACAGAATAGAGAACCTAATCACAGTTTCTAATGTATTTACAACAGATACCAACATAAACTAATTGTGTATTGGCTTCATTCCAGAGCACAATATGTCTTTGTTTTCCCACACTGGTACTGGTTAGCTAAGCCAATCATGCATAGCAATCATGTTAGCCTTTTCCAACATCATTAGTCCTACACAGCTCTTTTGGCAACTTTACTATCCATAATCAAAAATGTTGTACTGCATTGGGATTACTGATGACCAAAACATGCAATCTGAAATTTGTTGGCAGTTTAATATCTTCATTCTATGCTTTGTTTCAGTATACTAAAATCTAACATTTAACCTTTTTTTCACAGGCTGAAATCACTGTGCTGCCACTCCCTGTGCTACCTTACTACATCACTACATCAGAGAAACGGTCAGTTCCATGCAAATGTCAAACTTAACATGGAGAAATAAAGTTGTGAGCACAGGCACAAAAAAAAAACATGTTTAGATTTTACTGTATTTAACCTCTCTAGATGAATTACAGAGAAAATCACATCACTTACTGGTGCATACAAGAAATTGTTTCAAATCTTTACTTGTGTTCATTCAAGTCTCATGTTATACATATGATGTTTTCTGTGGTAGTCTTTAAAATCTGCAGTTTGTAGAAAATGTGTGTAGTCTCCTACAAAAGTTTGATGTCACATCCACATCCTGTTCAATTGCTGTGTATTTGAAACATGGAAATTAATACATGAGTTTTGAAGATTTGTCTGAATTGTAATGACAGCATATGCATTTTGTAGCTAATAATGCCAATGTCACATTTATATCACTGGAATTACCCATAGGGTAATTTATATGAAAAGCTATTAAGGTTATGCGTGGGGCTAGTCATTGTGCCTTTCCTTCAAACTGGGAATTTATTCAACATCCCATAAAATGCAACAACACTTACTTGTTCTATGTCTTATGACGTTTACCTGACACCAGGCACAATCAATTATGTTGGAAATGTGTTACT
This sequence comes from Hemibagrus guttatus, assembly GCA_033459395.1. NCBI lineage: Eukaryota > Metazoa > Chordata > Actinopteri > Siluriformes > Bagridae > Hemibagrus > Hemibagrus guttatus. The sequence continues at coordinate 10,039,212 of JAUCMX010000011.1, forward strand.
GTACTGTTCCTATAGGTCTATTTTAACCTGTCTTTAACACGGACCCCTGCAAGCTGTGAGGCCATGAGCAGGAATTTTACCTACTTATGTGCAGAGCTGAACCATAAAGCAATAAGTGGTTCAGTGCACAGTTTTCATTTAAATTTATATATTGCATTTTCCGTCATGGCTAAAGTATAATATTTAATATTTCACACACATAAGAGAGTTATACAAAACCCGGAACTGTACCGAATTATACAGAACCCAGATTAAACTAATCCCTGCCCAAATATTCAGATGAAAAACAGAAAAAATTGGATAACTTCAATTTAGTTTTGCGTATTAGTCGGATGCCTTATATTAGGGTGTTCAAAAAAAAAGTCACTGGGTTAGAATAAGTGGCATAGTACTTCAAAATCTTACTCAGTTTGGTAGCATCTGGTTTGACTGTAGCCAGACTAAGATGACATCATTGTGTGTCACACCTCTATTTGCAATAACTCTGTAGTTCACACAGGAAAATCCCCAGTGTTGCATGAACTTGTATTTTGCTGGTTTTCAATATATGCAGTAGCTGTTACTTCAGCCCAGATTCAGCTCTGAGTCAAGAAAGTTCAGACAGTACCAGAGAAATGAGGTAGTTAAATCATCCAAACAGGTGTTCAGGTATATTTGATGACTGAAAAGATTAAAGGAAGAAGTGTTTTCACTTGATTGTTGGAAACTTGTTTTTTTGCCCGAAAGCAACTCCATCAGTGGAGCCCTGTATGAGAAATATGAATGATGAGCATTTTTCCATCCATAAATCAAAACATTCAGACTCAGTAATAAACATTTTGTTAGCTCACAGGAATTTTTTAGGCTACACATGAATCAACAGAAATATGTGTATATAAATACTTATATACACAAAAAATGGGTATTTTCACACAGACCTATTTAGGAGAATGAAGAGTGAAAGAGGTGGTGGGGGTGAAAGACATTCCAGTCACACAGCTAACCTCTACACAAACAAACAGGGGGGCCATTTTTTCTGCACAGGGGTGGGGGTAACCCTAACCCAAAGTGAAGAATTCTCACTTCCAGCTTCAGAGCAACAGTTTTAACACAAAAAAAGAGCAAACCTTTTTTCCACATCACACATTCTGTTAGTGTGATTATCCCCAAAGGCTGCTATTATATTAAGAGGTGACTATTATCAGGTTATTTTTTCTTTCCATGAAGTTTCTTGGAATGTGTTTTTATGACTATTTGTTTTATAAGCATAGCACAAGGCCTAGCTTTCATTGTGTTTAACAGGTTTGTTATATTTGAATAGACCAGTATGAATCATGCTTATTTTAAGTGTATTTAACTCATTTCAGATTGGTAACTTAGGTATACTCCATCTAATATCATTTTGTGTCAGGACTCATAAAAGTAGTCACAGGTCCCTGAAGGCATTCGGGGCTATGATGCATAGTAAAAGCTGAGGAAAGCTTCCTGTTGTTCACAAAGCAACTCAGTCTAAAATTGGAACTTGGAATTTGTATTTCCAGAGTGTGCACCGGAGAGCTTTTCTAAAAAGCATCTCACTACAGGAGTGTGCATAAAGGAATTCTGCATTTCAGCACATGTATGATGATGAAGGCCAAACAGGGGTTGTATAGTGTTTTTCTCCAATCTGATGATAGCCTAAGCAGTCTGGGGTATGACTGGTAGATAGATTTCAGGGTCCTCCAGTATGGAAAGCTGGATAGGTTCTTGAATATTTTGCCATGCATCGCTTCTGCATTCTTGGACAGCCATGTAAGTTCACCTTTTCCAGATTCAGGATGGTGGTGTTGTGAGCTGTTGTGCTTAATGGAGTGGGGTTGTTGTGCAAAATTACTACTGCCAGCTTTAAGTAGAGAATAAAAACACCACAGCTGAAATTTTGCTGGAGAAAGCCCATAAATTAGACTTTGATTTCTGGGACCTAGATATATGGAGACAACTTGGCCCAGGTTTCCCTTTGCACTACCCACATTTCAACAGGCACAAGCTGGAGGCTCAGGCTTGGGTTACTCTAATTACAGAAGTCTGGCCACTGGCTTTAACCTTTAGTTGTTAAAACAGCTTGAAACAGTGGTGACTGGCACCGACCACCTCAAGCCTGCCAATTGCAGTTACCCCATCCACCCAAATCATGGTTCTGTGAAAGACTAATGACTCAGTTACTTCTGTTGGGACTGTAAACTGGCATCACGATAGCAGAGTTCCAAAGTTAGATAACCTTGCAGCTTTCTCACAATATGAGAATAGCTTGACTGTCTCTGAAGCTGAAGGCTTGAGGGAATGACTGATGATTCAGATTCACAGCAGGGGGGATGGTATACACATGTGGAGCCATACTGGGGCCTCTGTTGGTGGAGGCCAATTAAAAACTTTTGCAGGACATCAGGACCTTGTTGTCAAGAAAAAAAAAGTAGCTTGTGAAACACATTATCAGACATGTTGCATGTCTATAATGGGTCAGTGAGGGAATGTTTTTTTTTTTTGGTGGATGAGAGGTGATGCAATAACACAGCTGTACAAGCACACGTTATTCAAAGCTGCACATGGGCCAAAATGCATCAAAATACATTAGAGAGCACTTTTATATGAGAACAATTTTTCTATGGTCATTTCAACTAAATGTTGTGTCTACATGCAGTTAATACATTCATAAGAATACCATTCTTAGAATTACATTCATAAAAAATGTAAAATCAACCGTTATATCGGTTTCCATATCAGCACAGTTACGCATTTCTTTACCATATCTGACCAGCAGAGTGTGTATGAAAAAATGTATTTAAGAAATAAACTGCTTTATAGAGATTTCTAGATTCCGCAAAGGAAAAGAAATAAGGCGGTTTAATCCCTCCTCAATCAATGTCACATAGAGTGAGGTTTTTAACCATGGAAATCAACAGAGTTAGATAGCTTTGTTTCTTCTTTTTCAGTGTTACAAAGCTTGTCTTTAGGAATTTACATGAGCCATAACAAATAACGGAAAGAAAATTAAGCCATAAAAAGGTGACAGAAAAGGAAGACAAAGAAAGTGATAAAAACCCTTTTTTGCATTCGTTTCTGTCTACTGCATTATTCTGTAGCAGAAATGCATAATACACAAATAAGATGGATCATCACTGTCAACACAACTGGTTCAATAATATGCAGTAGTATGTAACTAATTTCCCTATTTCCCATGCTTTATACTGTAAATACAAAGCCAAGAGACACTACATTTGTGTACATTTAATGGGGATGTATGCAGAGGAAGTATATTAAATAACAAAACACACTAGTGTCTAAGTACTTATTCCCCTCACTGTACCTACTACATTACCATCTATCCATTTTCTGTACCAATTATGGTACACAGGGTCTTGGGGATCATGTAGCCTATCCCAGGGAACTCAAGGGATACCCTGGACAGGAGACCAAAGCTTTACAAATCAAAGACAATATAGTGATCAGTCTACAATCAAGGAAAGAAACCAGAACCCCAGAGTGCCCGAGGGAAGTACAGGGAGAATATGCCAAATCCCCAGACACAGGGCAGAAGCTGTAATCGAACCCCCAAAGCCAGACTAATAAGCCAACGGACACTAACCACTAAGCACAGTTAATTGCCTTTTTGCAATTGTTTTGGAACTGCATGCCTTGGTGATAGATAAGCTACCCTTGCATGCATTCGTGGCCTTGTGGTCATATCAGAATGTGAAGAACATGCCCAACAAGCACATTACAATGCTACTTAATCCAAACTGACCAGCTGTTTAACTTTTCTGGCTATTTTATGGGCCCAAAAGTAATTGAATAATTTAACAATTGATAAATTATACTGTCATTTTTAATACTCTGTTGCAAATTTTTTGCATGACTGCCTGTCCAATGACTTCCTAAAGTCTGGAACCCAGACATCACCAGATGCAGAGTTTCTTCCTTAGTGATGCTCTGCCAGGCCATTAGAAAACAAAGCTTTTATTATTGTCACACATACATTACAGCACAGTGGAATTCTTTTCTTCACATATCCCAGCACAGACGCAGCTATGATACAGCACCCCTGGAGCAGAGAGGGTTAAGGGCCTTGTTCAAGGGCCCAACAGTGGCAGCTTGGTGGTGCTGAGACTTGAACCCTGACCTTCCAATCAACAACCCAGAACATGAACCACTTGAGGCACCACTGCCTGTTACTACAGCTGTCAACAGATCCTGCTTGTTCTTGGGGAGGTCTTCCTTCAGTTTTGACTTGAGCAAATAAAATGCATTTGAATTGGATTGGATGCATTCACATGTGACTGACTGCCATTGCAGAACATTCCACTTCTTTGCTTAAAAGAGTTTAGGACTTTGTCCGTCTGCAGTATGAAGTACCATCCAATGAGTTTTGATGCATTTGGCTGAATCTGGGCAGATCATATAATGTAGTTATTATATATCCTATAACCTAAGTTATTCATCCTGCTAATTGCTTCAGATTACAATCAGCTCCTTCTCCATACTTTTCTCTTCCCATTCTAGTCCTAGTCTCATCTGTCCATAGGATGTTTTACCAGAACTGTACTGACTTTTTCCAGATGTTCTCGTAAAATCCCTGTATTTACTCTTGTGAAGTCTTCTTCTCATTGTTGACTTTGCCATAGATTTGCCTCCTAGTTGGTGTTCTTGATTTATGCAACTGTTGTGAAGGGGTTTTCCTTTACCAGAGAAAAAATTCCTCTGTCATCCACCACAACTGTTTTCCGTGGTCTTATGGGCCTTTTGGTTTTCCTGAGCTCAACAGAGCATTCTTTCTTTTTACAAATGTAACAAATAGTTGATTTGGCCATAGATAATGTTTTTGCTTAATGATAGTTTGCGTCATTGGCAGTGGCAGCTCTGTGGATTTAAAATTGATAGTTAAGAGCAGCAGAGCAGCAGATTCCAAGTGCAAATGCCACACTTGTAATCACCCCTAGACCTTACACCTGTTTACTTGTAAGTGAAATTATCAGGGAATACACACACACACACACACACACACACTTGGGCAGATTCATTATTTCATTTTATTTCAAATATATTGTCGTAGACAGCTAAAATAGTATTTATGGACCTAGTGGAACAATATAATTATAGACAAAGTACATTCAACCTGCTCAAAGTATTCGACTTTATTTCATGTAGTTAATATATACATTTTTAATTCATCCATTGATCATCTAACAATTAGACACATTTATCCTAGCATTTAATATACGTTAGGATTAACAACTAAAATAACAATAACTTTGCCAATGTCCAAATATTTATGGAAAATATAAATGGAATATGAGGGGCCACAGTGACTTGGTGGTTAGCACGTTTGTCTCACACCTCCAGGGTTGGGGTTTCGAATCAGCCTACGCCTTGTGTGTGTGGAGTTTGCATGTCCTCCCCGTGCCTCAGGTGTTTCCTCCGGGTACTCCGGTTTCCTCCCCCGGTCAAAAGACATGCATTGTAGGTTGATTGGCATCTCTAAATTGTCCGTAGTGTGTGATTGCGTGAGCGAATGAGAGTGTGTGTGTGTGCCCTGCGATGGGTTGGCACTCCGTCCAGGGTGTATCCTGCCTTGATGCCCGATGACGCCTGAGATAGGCACAGGCTCCCCGTGACCCGAGAATAGATCAGATAAGCGGTATACAATGAATAAATGAATAAATGGATTATGGCATATGAAAGGTATGAACCTTAACCGACTTAGTATAGTATAGATCATGAATAAACATTCAGCTTGGTTTGCTACTGATTGCAAAAGGAAAGAAAAAAAACATCTGTGTAGAAAGTTGTATTGTTTTTCTTGTGTTACGTGAAACAGTTACACCTCAACTGAAATTCTACACAACGTTAGTGTTAAAATAAAAGTCTAACATAGAACTCAGGATAGACTTTGCACTCTGATCTATGAAGCAACTGGTGCAACTGACTCCCGAGGATGAGGCCTTTTACTTTTCATCTGTGTCATGGACTGAGTTACATGAAGGGTAAGCATACACTAATTCATTGACTTTGCGTTCAGTGACCAAATGACCAGCAGGAAACGACTCCAGCCTTTAGGGAAGTAAACAGAAAGTTTGCATCCTGTCTCTGTCCGTCTCACACACAGCCTGTGAGACCATTTGCTGTCTGTGACTGTGCAGTTGATCCTAGTGGAGTCTAATGCTTAGGAAAATGCAGTGCCAGGCCCTCCACCTGTTCCTGTGGCAGCAGAGAAATGGGGCAGAGCTTTGCAGCTTGGAATCTGTTACCACAGCTGGTGGCAGTAACTTTGTTTGGGTCCACTTGGTTTCTGTGCTTGTAAATGGATGCTTGGAATATTTGAGCAGTTATGGAGAAGAAAAGGAGAGACAAATGCACACAAGTCTTCTACACAAAGTCTTTTACACAAAGAAGTAAGGGTGGCTGTGTTATACTAGTACACATTTAGCCTAAACTGTTTTCCAAAAATAAAGACAGAATGAATTTTCACTCGAAGATTTACTGATAATCCGCATTGCTGCAAACACAAATGCCAGCTTTGTTGAAGACTGTGAGATCACTGATTGCTAACATTCAGAAGTGGAAAGTCAGTTATACTTCATTACTATAAAGAACTCATTTCAGGGATTTCACCTTTTATATGTTAGCTTTTATTTTTACCTTTTAAATTTTATGTGGGTTTAAATTATAATTATTACTTCTACTTTTACTCACACATTTTTACTCACATTTAATTTTAAGACCCTCGTTTTTTTTCCCCATTACATTTTCATTTGGACTTTCCAAGTACATTTTACAAATCTCAAAAGATTTTTAAAAGTCTACAAATAAAGGTTTTTCTTTTTTCCAGCTTAAAAATAACAAAGTTCTCTAACAAAGTCTCCTATGCTTTCGGTTTTTCTTTTTATTCACTGGCTTACTTATGCTGATGGAAACTAAGAAACCAACAAAATCTCATTATAAATAAATGAATAAATAAATAAACCAACACGAATCTGATCACTGATCAGATTAGAGCATATGGTCCTTCTGTTTTCTCGTTTGTCAGTGGACTTTTTTTCATGATGTGCTGGTTATTACAGTTATTGCTCCATTTTTTTTTTAAAGAATTTCTTTGCTGACTAACAGCTTTACCCATATCTTTCATAGGACACAACAGAAGTCAACATCTTCCCAGTTTAGAGCTAAACTATCGTCTTGGATGTTAGTGATTAGTGAACGAAATCTTTCATGAGACATGTTTGAGACTCTCCTTGTGATATCGCATCCATAGACAGGTGGTGGAGTAGGAGACAAGAGCCTAAAACATATTAGATGGGATTACCAGAATAAACCTTTGTTTTTCATCATTTGTTGTTTGTTGAGTGTGGTAGGCATAAGGATCCCATTTCTAACTTATTTCCTAGACCATTGTTCTCAAACTTATAGCGTGCGCATTCTTGCTTTCTCTTTTCTTTCTCTTTTCCTGGCCTCAACTTTTGTATTGCAAAAAAAGGTCAAACATCATAATTGATAACATATTGCTTCGAAACTCTTCCTCTTGCTTGCATTTTCTCTCTCCCTCTCATACACAAAGACACACACACACACACACACACACACACACACACACACACACACACACACACACACACACACACACACACACACACACACACACACACACACATTCAATTACAGCATATGCTTAATCCTGTAGCCACTAATCAAGCACAGCAGGGGTCCAAGACTGTGTAAAAAAAAAATCTGACATTCCCTGAGACTTTATCACCCCACTTCCTGGAAGGCATAATGACTAAGTGAGAGAGTGCCAAGTCTTACCATTTTTCATTGTAGTTAATATATCTAATCTTTAAAATCCCCCAGAAAAGTATTTCTTAGGGTAATCTGTTCTGTGGTGTACATTATGCATTTGTAGCCAGTGTTAAAGTTGGCTCCTTTTAAGAAAATTCAGGGTAACAGTGTTAACTACATGGAAGTAAATTAACCATATATGTCACGGTTCATTGTGATGTCAGACAAGATAATAATGGAAATTACTTATTGGATTGTGACCAATCGCACATCTTACTGATATGGCCCAGTGGAACCACAATCACCAAACATGGTAATAAGTGTTGAAACAATTAAACCCCTAACCAAAAGCATTCCATCTGGGACTATTCGTGGCCATGTGGTATGTTTTCTATGTTGCACAAGGCTTCCAAATTAAATAAAAACTGTCCTGATTGTTCTGATGAGTGTTTTGTTTCTGGCTCTGTGCGTTACTATTTTACTCCACAGTACCTCACCCTAAAGCTAAGACAGCAGTAAAAAAGGGGAAAAAAAGGAAAAAGAAAAAAGGTATGGCCACCTAGACACAGGTATGTGTAGGGAATGCTTGCCAGAACTTATAATCAGTGCTGTTAAATTACAGAGCACCTTTCACCCCAGAGCCACACAAATCTCATGTCACGATATGCTGAATGTAGAACAGTTCATAATGCTGCTTATCTGATCTCAGCTTGCAGTTATGTAACAAATCAATTCACAGCCCACTTAGGGATGAAAAATGAGAGAACATGGCTCTATTCTTTTTTGCTCAGTTGACGTACAACTTCTTATTTTTTTCCCGACCATTTCCAAATGCTATTTACATTTTTGAATCAGCACCAAACATTCTTTCCTTCTGATTCTATCTTGCAAAAATACAATGGGGCATTATATTTTACGGGTGAGTAGGGAGGCTAAGGAGAGAGAGGGAAAGGAATGAGGGTAGGAGAATAAAAAAGAGGAAAGGAAAGGGGCGATGACCTAAAAAAACCTCATATCTGACATCAATCCCTGGCCACTCCCCATCAGCAAAGATTTGCTCGTTTGAATATGGCAATAGCTCAGAATCCTTTCTGTGTCATAAATACAAATGATTACTCATAAAGTTTGCCACACACATGCTTGGCTTACCTAAAGGTTACCACCCACCATTCACCTGGCTGACATCCTGGCTTCGCAACTTTAGATGTGCCAAAGAGCATACGCCTGCGGTCTGAAAACATTTAGCATATAGTTAATTTTATAGCTAATTTAATTTTATTTGAATGAGTTGATTATTCTCGTTTTATCTGAAACTATGACAAAGAGTTTATAGGTTATGGTAACAATATCATCTGGAGCAAGTAAATTTGTCACATGATGTAGGGCCAAACCTCAGCTGCTGAGTGTCTTCATAAGGCATTATCCATTATATATAAATATTTTTAATCAAATTAAAACTGTGGGGGGCAGGGTGGCTTAGTGGTTAGCACGTTTGCCTCACACCTCCAGGCTTGGGGGTTCGATTCCCACCTCCGCCGTGTGTGTGGAGTTTGCATGTTCTCCCCGTGCCTTGGGGGTTTCCTCTGGGTACTCGGGTTTCCTCCCCCGGTCCAAAGACATGCATGGTAGGTTGATTGTCATCTCTAAATTGTCTGTAGTGTGTGAGTGAATGAGAGTGTGTGTGTGCCCTGCGATGGGTTGGCACTCCGTCCAGGGTGTATCCTTCCTTGATGCCCAATGACGCCTGAGATAGGCATGGGCTCCCCGTGACCCGAGAATAGATCGGATAAGCGGTAGACAATGAATGAAATTAAAACTGTAGTCACATTTGACTAGCTGCATGACCACCTGATGTAGGAAGCACTGCCCATGTTTACTCTGCCTTAGGATGTCCCTTTTTTTAAATATATTTTTGATATGTTAATAATTTAATTATTGAATGTGCAACATCTCCCATTATGCCACTTTATGAACTTTCTATTAAACTTTTTTTTCAATACATTTTTACACTAATTTTACACATCACATTTTTGGTTGTGTGCACCATAATACTTAATTCTTTTAACCTGTTGTACACAAATGTGGACACTTACACGGCCATCTGTTGGTATTTATTGGTTCCTCCTAAATAAGAAATAAGAAATCTAAAATGCAAGCTAAACCAAAGCTCAGGTCTTAGGAGGTTAAAGATGCTTAAAGCACTCTTTACACAAATGTCAAGAAACTTGAAACATGAAACTTCCCTCACTAGGAATATAAACTCTAAAATGTCAATCCTGACCCTTGAAAAAGTGTTTGTCTTTGAGATTAAGAAAAGGCAGTTTGTTTATATAATACCGATGGAGAGAGTAAGAGTCAAAAGGAAAATGGAGGATGTAGTCTAGCCGCCTAACATTCTCCTGCTATCTAAACTATTTTTCCACTTCATGGCATTTTCTAGCATTTGAAATTGCTTTTAATAAGCATGTACACTATGACCCTGCGGCTGCTGCCTTACTTTCTTGCCTTTTTCAGTGCAGACTGTCCCTCCAAAATGCCACCAGACTTCCCATTTATAGGCACAGAGATTTAATGGAAGAACAGAATAAAAAGAAGGACAAGGAGTCAGGAAAGAGGGAAGAGGGAGGTCGGCCAGTGTCGTGGGAACCGCTAGCGGAGTCTGGATTGCAAATGCTTTGCCCTCCAGAGGATTCACAACTGCTTTCAATTTTAGACGGGGTCACTCAAATTACAGTCCCCCTTCCGCCAAGATCCCTGCCGCCCACCATCTCAGCCCTTCGACTTCATCCACGCTGTGAGAGACAAAGCCATGACATCATGCTTGTCCTGGGCGGAGCATGTCTCATTCTGTAACTCAACCCCTGTGCGACTGAGCTTCCAGCTTTCCCCCCTCTTTCTACCTCTCTCATTCGTCACAGCCTATCTTCTACATTTTTTCTCTATGCCCCCTCCTCATCCTCTGTGTCGTTCTCTTTTTCTCTCCTTTAATCTACTGGCTTCTGCTCTGGATCAGCTGGGCTCAGGGATCTATCTGTTCTCCACATGCTAAAGATGTGCTGACGGGGCTGAGATGGCTGACAGAGGGACTTTCTGGGGAAACAGCGGCTGGAGAGAACATAAACACTCACAACACAACAATACAGCTATTATCTGTGAAAGGAAATGTGATGTCTGCTGTGGACAAACAGATACACATGCTCTTATGGGATGAGTCAGGAGGTGACAAATTCCTTCCTCAAGCAAAAGTGCCGATACTCATCTAAATAAATACTCGGATTTCAAACCTGAAAGGAAAGACACACTAAAGTTAATTTGGGTTACTGATGCTAAATGAGTCACTTTTAACAAAGGGATGTGGATAAACATCAACTAAAGCTAGTTTACAAATAGCTATCTAGCAAAATCTAGTTAAAAGTGTTAGCTACTGTGAATCCCTAATGTCTCAACAGTTAGCTGGCATGACTAGCATGGCATTGACTAAATAAATACAAAATGTAAGCTCACAACATTTTATATACGAAAAGTTTTTTTCCTTCATTTTACAGCCAGTAAGATGTAGAAATTTATAATCAACTGCTTTAAAGGGTCTTGCATAAGAGTCAGCTTATGGACTCTAAGTATTACAGGTTCTATATAATCTGTAATGAGTAAAATGTACCGTACAAATCATTCAAAACTGAACAGAAACAAAGAAAATGTGCTTTGTTATTTTCCACCTATGAATAATTTCTAGAATTGTCTGCATACATTGTGCTGTACATATCAAGCTATAAAGGTTTACATGAACTATTCCGTACATGCATGAAGTTTCAGATTCTCACATGTGTGCATATGTGTGTGTGTCTGTGTGTGTTTGGGGGCAAGAGGGCATGGAACAATGTATATGGAATGACAGGCATCTTTGCAGTTAAAGAGGCAGCTGGTATGGGAGCTAATGCTAAGAATCCACAATTACACTAATGACACTAAAGTAGGATGAAAACCAGATGACCATGGCCTATTAGAACATGTCACCTTGGTCAGGGTTAACCAAGTCTACACACATACATACACATGTGCAGTCTACCAGTAGTCAGCCTTGTGGAAACCTGCAACTTCTCTGTGAACACCATATTTCTCACACTGTGCTTGAAATACAAACAATGAGCTCTTGGATAAACTTCTGTCACATTTTTTACCGAAACCATTAGGTACAGTTTCAGGAGGATTTTACACAGATTTCCTTTAGATACTCCTCCATTCTGATAAACTCCACACTTCTCTATCTGTAACCAGGAGGTAATGTAAAAATACATTTTGGTAAGTGACTAAAAAGTGCACTGCACTTGGAGAAACTGGTTGGTTGGAAATGGCTAGGAAATGAGCTAATGGCTCGGTCTTTATGACCTAATTTCAGCTGCCTCAGCTTGCAGAGACAATGGCACAAACCCAGTTTACCGTGTCAACCTCCCTAACACACACACACACACACACACACACACTTGTTTTTAATAGATTCAAATCATGAGCTGTGTGAACTGTTGTTTTTTTTTAGGTTCTAAAGAAGTCTATTAATGGAGACATGATTTATACATGCAATTCTTGATTCTTGTCTGCAGTCATGACTGTATCTGCTTAAAAGAAGAGACCAGCTGTGTTAAATTTCTTAGCAGGAAGGGACTCATCATCTCAAGGGAACTGCTGGTGTCAATTCCCAACATCTTTTAAAACAGTAGGAAAAGACAATTCAGACCACGGGCAAAATCGTTACAGTTTTATGAGCTACAAGCTGGAGGACTGCTGAGTCAGTAGTGCCCCCTTGTGATAGAAAAGGTAAAATATTAAGATTGTAGGCTTTAATATAAGTCCTAGGGACAACTATAGAGCATTTTCCCCATCAACACTTTGAGGTGTTTGGCATTTAAGTTTTCAATAGCAGCTCTGTGGAATGTGCTTTGCATATTTTCCGTAACTTACATAACCATTACATTTACCATCATATAATCAGTGAGTAATTACAAAAGGCGGCATGAATGGGAAGGAATGGAAGATTTTCTTTACATGTTTCCTTGTGCCCATTGAAGTTCTGCCAGGTTATCTAATTACCCAACTGCTGAACAGTGGACTGTGATGCTTACACTCCTGCCCTGAGAAGATTGTCGATATCGTCACTGACTGTTGATTTGGGGTTGTCCTCACAGCTCTCACAATCTTTCTGCTGTTGTTTTCCTTGGCTGATCTGTTCAGCATTTGGTTGTTAGCACACCAGTGTTTTCCTTCTCCTTTAGGACATTCCAAATTGTTGCATTGGCTATGCCCAATGGTTGGAAATGAATCTGAGTGATTTGCCCTATTTTCTCAGCTTCAGAATGGCTTGGTTTTTCTCACATAGGCAGCTCTCTGATCACTTTGTTGGTTTATCCTTTTAACAACAAATGGGGAAACCCAAAGCTCAAACCAAAAGACATTCAGTGTTTAATAGTCAGTCTAACAGGACAAACCTGAGCAACAAGAAACACCAGTCACATGATCCAATTATTTTTAGCTCTTGTAAAATGGGTGTGTTCAAAGTACAGGCATCATGATGAAAGGTTTTACATTTATGCCATTTAGCAGACGCTTTTATCCAGAGCAACTTACAATTTATCACAACTGAGGGTTAAGGGCCTTACTCAGGGGCCCAGCAGTGGCAGCTTGGTGGACTTGGGATATGAATTCACAACCTTTCAATCAGTAGTCCAGTGCCTTAACCAATAAACTACTACATCCCCTATTCCACAAGAGAATCTTCTTCTTCTTTCGGCTTTTCCCTTCAGGGGTCGCCACAGCGAATCATCTCTCTCCACCTATCCCTATCTTCTGCATCCTCAACACTTGCACCCACTAGCTTCATATCCTCATTTATTACATCCATATACCTCCTCTTTGGCCTTCCTCTTTGCCTCCTGCCTGGCAGCCCCATGTCCAACATTCTCCTACCAATATACTCACTCTCCCTCCTCTGAACATGTCCAAACCATCTTAATCTGGCCTCCCTAACTTTGTCCCCCAAACGTCCAACATGAGCTGTCCCTCTGATGTACTCATTCCTAATCCTGTCCAATCTTGTCACTCCCAAAGAGAACCTCAACATCTTCAGCTCTGCTACCTCTAGCTCTGACTCCTGTCTCTTCCTCAGTGACACTGTCTCTAAACCATACAGCATGGCCGGTCTCACCACTGTCCTGTACACCTTCCCCTTGATTCTCGCTGATATTTTCTGATCACACAGAACTCCCGACACCTTTCTCCACCCATTCCAACCTGCCTGCACTCGCTTCTTTACCTCTTTCCCACACTCTCCATTACTCTGGACTGTTGACCCCAAGTACTTAAACTCCTGTACCTTCTTCACCTCTTCACCCTGTAACCTTACTGTTCCACTTCCCTCCCTTTCATTCACACACATGTACTCAGTCTTACTACGACTGACCTTCATTCCTCTTCTCTCCAGCGCAAACCTCCACCTCTCCAGGTTTTCCTCCACCTGCTCCCTGCTCTCACTACAGATCACAATGTCATCTGCAAACATCATTGTCCAAGGAGACTCCTGTCTGACCTCCTCTGACAACTGGTCCATCACTATAGCAAACAGGAAGGGGCTCAGAGCCGATCCCTGATGCAGTCCCACCTCCACATTGAACTCCTCTGTCTGACCTACAGCACACCTCACCACTGTCCTGCTCCTCTCATACATGTCCTGCACCACTCTGACATACTTCTCCGCTACTCCTGACTTCCTCATACAGTACCACAGCTCTTCTCTTGGCACCCTGTCATATGCTTTCTCCAAGTCTACAAACACACAGTGCAACTCCTTCTTACCATCCCTATACTTCTCCATCAAAATCCTCAGAGCAAAAATTGCATCCGTTGTGCTCTTTCTGGGCATGAAGCCATACTGCTGCTCACAAATGTCCACTACCTTCCTTAACCTAGCTTCCACTACTCTTTCCCATACCTTCATTGTATGGCTCATCAACTTTATCCCCCTATAGTTACTGCAACTCTGCACGTCACCCTTATTCTTAAAGATCGGCACTAACACACTTCTTCTCCATTCCTCAGGCATCCTCTCACTCTCTAAAACCCTGTTGAACAAATTAGCTAAAAATTCCACTGCTGCCTCTCCCAGACACTTCCAGACCTCCACCGGAATGTCATCAGGACCAACTGCCTTCCCACTTTTCATCCTCTTCAAAGCCTTCCTGACTTCATCCTTTCTAATCTTATCTACTTTCTGTTCCACAGAGTTCACCCCTTCTACTCTTTTTTCCCTCTCATTTTCCTCATTCATCAGCTCCTCAAAGTACTCCTTCCATCTCCTCTGTACACTCTCCTCACTTGTGAGCACCCTTCCATCTCTATCCTTAATAACTCTAACTTGCTGCACATCCTTCCCATCTCGATCCCTCTGCCTAGCTAACCTGTACAAGTCCTTCTCTCCTTCTCTAGTGTCTAACCTAGTGTACAGCTCGTCATATGCCTTCTGCTTGGCCTTAGACACCTCCCTCTTCACTCTGCGCTGTAACTCCTTGTATTCCTGTCTATTCTCTTCAGTCCTGTCCATGTCCCACTTCTTCTTGGCTAACCTCTTCCTCTGGATACTATCCTGAACTTCCTCATTCCACCACCAAGTCTCCTTATCTTCTTTCCTCCTTCCAGATGACACACCCAGCACCTTTCTCCCTGTCTCCCTGATCACTTCTGCTGTAGTTTCCCAGTCATCTGGCAGCACTACCTGACCACCCAGAGCCTGCCTCAACTTCTGTCTAAATTCCTCACAACATTCCTCCTTTTTCAGCTTCCACCACTTGGTTTTCTTCTCTATCTTTGACCTCTTCGTCTTACAGACCATTAAAGTCATCCTACACACCACCATCCTATGCTGTCTGGCTACACTCTCTCCCACTACCACTTTACAGTCACTAATCTCTTTCAGATTGCCTCTTCTACATAGGATGTAGTCTACCTGTGTTCTCCTACCTCCACTCTTGTAAGTCACTCTATGCTCCTCCCTCTTCTGAAAATAAGTGTTAACCACACCCATGTCCATCCTCTTAGCAAAGTCCACTACCATCTGTCCTTCAAGGTTCCTTTCCTTAACTCCAAACTTGCCCATCACCTCCTCATCACCTGTGTTCCCCTCGCCAACATGTCCATTAAAATCCGCTCCTATCACCACTCTCTCACCCGTGGGAATACTCTCCATCACCTCATCTAATTCACTCCAGAATCTCTCTTTCTCCTCTAACTCACAACCTACCTGTGGGGCATAACCACTAACAACATTCAACATCACCCCTTCAATCTCTAACTTCAGACTCATCACCCTGTCTGACACTCTCTTCACCTCCAGGACATTCCTCACAAACTCCTCCTTCAGGACCACACCTACCCCATTTCTCTTACTATCCACACCATAATAAAACAGCTTGAATCCTGCTCCTATACTACGAGCCTTGCTACCCTTCCACCTGGTCTCCTGTACACACAGTATATCCACCTTCCTTCTCTCCATCATATCAGCCAGCTCTCTACCTTTCCCTGTCATAGTACCAACATTCAGAGTTCCTATTCTCAGTCCTACACTCTTACCTTTCCTCTTCTCTCTCTGTCTGCGCACTCTCCTCCCTCCTCTACTTCTTCGACCAACAGTAGCCCAATTTCCACCGGCGCCCTGTAGGTCAACGGCGCCGATGGCGGTCGTTGTTAACCCGGGCCTCGACCGATCCGGTATGAAATTCGTACTGACGATTCGCATGGTTAAATTTGGCAATGTTTTACGCCGGATGCCCTTCCTGACGCAACCCTCTCTATTTATCCGGGCTTGGGACCGGCACAGAAGTCACTGGACTGTGACCCCCATGGCTAGATTATATTCCACAAGAGAATGAAAGCTGAAATTCTCATCAAAAACAATAGAATAGGCCTTGATATTCCAATAGCTCCTGAGGGTACTGTATACAGTTGATAGCAAAAGTTTAGGACATCATGAAAAACACCAGTATATTTGATTCATATCAATAAGACATTTATTGGTTTCAAAGCTGCTTCCAACCTCTACAGTATCCTCTTAAGAGCTTTAACAGATTTAAGCTGTCTTCAAATCAGGACTGGAGACTGAGATTCATGGCAAATCTATTTTTTGGATGCCTTTTTGCCAGAAACATACATTTTACACCCACAAACTATGGAAGATGCTAATTTATGTTAAACCCAAAATCCCAGCATACAAACAGTACATAAATATTGATATTTTATCCACTGAGTCTATGAATGGGTGACAAAGTAAACTAAAATAACAGTGGCTGTTGGGCATGAGGGGATGAAAATGATGTAAATCATGTAATGGCCTGTAATGGCTTACCCAGTCACCAGATCCCAAACCAACTGAACACAGATATGTTATAAAGCACTCTAGATCACCACCAATAAACACCACAAGCTAGGGGATTATGTTTCAGGAAAATGGTATTTATCCTTCCAGTACAACTACTGTACAGTAAAGCCTACACCTATTTAAAATGTTCCACCTGTGCCTTTATGAGAGGACTAACTGAAAAGAAGAGAAAATTAATATTTGCTTCCTTGAACAACATACTATAAATAACACAGACACATCATCAAAGTAGTAAATGTTGTGTTTATTAGGACAGATCTGTAATTTCAAAGTAATGTTTTCATGTCCAGTTGAAGAGATGATGAAATATTACTCGGAAAACAGAGATGTTGTTATATCATCAGTAGAAAGGAAGCTCTTGTTAGATCATCAGTAGTGTTTTATTCAGGTTAGAACACAAAAAAAAACTTAATATATATTTTATATTATATATTTTTTTAAAAATCATAATAATGATTCATAACTGTAGGTCCTATACCCAGGCTTATTGTTTACAGATTTATTTTATCGTACAGTAAAGTACTTCAAATGCTGTACTTATCCGTCTCACTTTTTGTGAGAAACATATCATAGATGTGCTAAGAATCCACAATTATGTTTCACATTGGTCAGGTAATTAATCGTTTAATGTATTGAAAAATGTACCAAGTAAATGTATTTTAGATTTTAAATCTTAAATCTTTTTGCAATACATATTTTTGTTCTCCACCAACATTGTTGGACATAAAGATTTTTGTTTTGTGTATTTATCAATGTTTTAGCCATTTAAATTTAGCAAAAAGAAAATAATCAAAGAAGTGGAGTGTACCATCAACTAAAAGACCCTAGAACAATCAGACTTCTACATGCAAATTATCCTTCAAATTCTCTTATACAGGCTTTTACTTCTGTTTAAATTCAAGTTTCACTTTATTTACTTTCAAAACAAATAGCAAGTCATTTATTGTAAAACAAAAAATATTATTTATATATATGAAATTATGTAAAACCCAAAGTATTGCTCTATCAGCAGATAGAATAAAATCCCTAGATTTTTATGCACAAACGTTAAGATAGGAATGCGTTCCTTCTAAAGATCTGCCCATTTTCCAGTATGTGCTGTTGATAAGAGAGTTGTTTAATAAGCAAATGAATTTCAGTCCATTTGCTCATTTGCTGACGAACACAAAAGAGAAAAGAAAGTTACACATTTTCCGCATCACTAAAAACACCTCAGTTTAAAGATTCAGTGTTTTAACAAACTACCAAGTTAATCTTACTTATATGCTACATGAAGAATCATATTAAAGCTGATGCGAACATTTTTCCCCCTATATATATATATATATATATATATATATATATATATATATATATATATATATATATATATATATATATATATATATTTTTGGTGCTCAGTGTCAGGCAGGGCAATGAGAGAAGGAAAAAGATTTAGAGGTTGTTTTCGTGGTTACTTGGATTTACTCGCTCTGGGCCTCCTCCTCAGGAAGGTGCTCCTCGGGTAGTAGCTCTTGCTTGTCATCCAGTAACAGGAGGCGCTGACTCTTCACACGGTGCACTGAGATCAGGAGCAACCCAACAAGCAGCACGACTGACATGATGGCCAGAGCAGCCACCAAGAAAAATGCTGAGAAGAAAATTAAATTAAAAGAATGAGGAAAAACTGATGTGTGTGTATAAAAACCTCAGAAAAACCTGCATGTTCATGTCATACTGTCTTACCTGGAGTCCAGCGAGCTCTGTGGTGTCCATGCTCCTCAAATCCTCCTACAGCAACAAACATACCATATATACTTATGACAAAACAAAAGCAAACAACTGCTATTTAGGTTTATATAGGTTTGCTTTCATATATAAAAAAGTCCTTTTAAACTGTGGATTGATTGTGCAATTCTATACATCACTTTGTGCATCTAGGGTTCCAAATTGATCAGCAAATTTTTGCTGTTTATTATTACAATTTTTTTCCTTTTGGTACAAACACAAAAACATCTGTGTGCACAACAATTTTCAGATGTGCAAGCCAACACAAGATGTGCCTCTCAATGCAAACACCCCAAATGTGAGCTCATTACAGCACTCCAATTTAATACATCGTTCCATCTCCACTGCTGATCATATTAACCACTGCCCTGCAATCAGAAAACTTGAAACAGGAAGTGGGTTCATATGACAAGATGAAGCCGTCATGCCAGACAGCATGAAGCTCTTAGTTGCAATAGCCTCCTGATGCAGAGGGCACCGAGTTTTGATGGATTTAAGCCCTAGGAGTCAAATCTCTGGACCTCTCCCAGGCTTGTAAACCCACTTGCACACATCTAATACACAGATCTGCCAGAAATAAATGCAAGTGTGACAACGACCTAAACGTCTATACAGTACTTTCTATGAGAATGTGCCCTTTTTTTTTTTTTTAACTCTCTCACAATACGCCGAGAGAAAGAAAAAGACAACTCGTAGCTAAGGGCATTTTTACACAGACAAGTGTGTATGCACCAAGGATTTGAGAGGTGATTTCAACTCTTAGTGTTCAGAGTTTGCTTTGAATAAACTTCAGTATGTGTGAAAATATTCTGCTGCTTGAACAAGACAAGTTAACCTTTTGTTCGTCTTATTTCAAATGTGAAGGCCAAAGAGGAGGTTTATGGATGGAATAAATGAGGATATGAAGCTAGTGGGTGCAAGTGTTGAGGATGCAGAAGTTAGGGATAGGTGGAGAGAGATGATTCGCTGTGGAGACCCCTGAAGGGAAAAGCCGAAAGAAGAAGAAGAAGAAGAAGAAGAAGAAGAAGATGATTTCAAATGTAATAACGGTGATGAATACTGAGGTCTGTAAATGTGTTTCACAATCTTTGTCTTCAAGTACCTTGGCCTGTACATTTTATTGTTTTCCTGCCTCTAACATGCCCATTACCATCTCCGCTTCAGTGCAGCATATCAAAGGGTTTTCTATTTGCAGGAAGAAGCAAGCTCAGAATTTTTGGGTTTGGACAAGCTAGCAGGTACAAATGCAGGGTTAAGCCTTCCCTCACTTGTAAGGATAAATACAAAAATACACATCATTTATTTGTTGTTAAGTATTTTTTAAATTTTGTTGAAATATTAATTTTATTTTTTATTTTGTGAATACCAAACAGTTTATTTAAACACTATTAAACCATTTATAGAATTTATTCAAGTAAATATAAAATCTCCTTTTACCATCTTTCCCAGCACAATTGGACATGCATTCCTCCAGGGTGCTGTAACGGTTCTTGTTGCCTCTGCAGCCTCCGTATATGAACGACTGGCAGGACTGAGTATTTGGCTCAAAGTAGTACATGAAGAAAGCGGCACGGCACGGCCCAGAGTCGGCTGGAACAAGGCAGGCCGCTGTGTAGAACATACAGTGTTTACTGGTGCTATGGATACAATTCGTTTTTCATACACACAACTGAAAATAGTCGTTTGATGAAAAGGACGTTACCTTGGTATTCCGCATTGTCAAAACCTTTAGAATCCTTAGAATCGATGATTTTCACTAGAAAAAGAGGTGACAACATTATAAACCCAATCCATGCACGGAGCTCAGCCACAGATTCTCTACTCACAAGCCTCCGAATCATAAAGCATGCAATTTGACCAGCTCTTCACATGTCTGTGTATACTCAGGTTTTCAACAATCCTTTGAACACTGCAACACAATGACCTTTTCAAAACAAAACAGTCACCAGACTGAAGAAAGGAAAAAAAGAACAAAAAAAAAAAAAACCTAAGAAGACAACTGCAGAAAATGTTCATGGTTGCCATGTCAGTTAAACTGATAAAAAAAATAACAAAACACTAGCTTGCAGGAAACAGCAGGAAACTCCATATTCCATAGTGAGGATGATCATCATATAATAAACGCACATACATACCTGTGCAGGTTTTCATGCACTCCTCCTCAGTATGGTAGTTGTTGCTATTGCCACCACATCCACCGTATGTGAAGCGTTTACACATGCCGTTTGAGTAGTAGTAGCGTGGGATGGAGGCCCTGCACATCCCTACCTGTGGTTCAGCCTGGCACTTCTCTGAAAATAAGACAATGAGATGGTGGTGTTACCACCTGCCATACCACCAGTCTAGGGCTTCTAAAGCTCCCCAGTTACAAATGAAAAACTAATAATCATTGAGTTTGATATGACACTTTAATGCCCTTCGACCAATTTGTTTGCTAGGGGTCAGTGCCCAAGTTAGAAAAGCAAAAACTACAAGAACAATATAGAGCCAGAAATAAACAGCACACACACACACACACACACACACACACACACACACACACACACACACACCTGCATACTCTGCTGTTGTCATCTCAGGCAGTGGAGCTTCAGTAGGTTTAGCTGGGGATGCAGATCAAGACATCAAGATATAATTTACCACATGTATTTATTTTCGTATTATACTGTTCTAATAGTATATCAAAACTTCATCAAAACTACTTGAACAGACAAATATATTACATTACTACACTACACTAGACCAGATCTAGGGCAAAATAGAATTACATGAATGATAATATAACAAATATATACAGAGGAATGTAATTGTGCAGAACTGAGATTTCAGAAGGCTCTATCAAAAGTCTCTCTTTTAACGTTACCTAAAACCAATATTTAACTATTGTTGAAACTAGTAATATAGGATAGAAATCGCATCACCTCTACACAAAGCAAAAATATATACAAAAGTTAACTTAATCTCTTTTCAGTGAATATAGACAGGTATTCCTTGGAGGTCAGTTTCTATACTAGTCCACTAGTACACAGCATGGTGCTCCAACATCAAGGAAGTTGAAATGCAAAGTTCCTTTCCTCATCAGTGTCCAAGACAAACACGATCATACACTTCGTTCAATCAAAATACTCGAAAGAATCACTATTAAACCATTTATAGTATTTATTCAACTGAATATAAAAACTCCTTCTACCATCTTTCCCAGCACAATTGGACATGCATTCCTCCAGGGTGCTGTAACGGTTCTTGTTGCCTTTGCAGCCTCCGTATATGAACGACTGGCAGGACTGAGTATTTGGCTCAAAGTAGTACATGAAGAAAGCGGCACGGCACGGCCCAGAGTCGGCTGGAACAAGGCAGGCCGCTGTGTAGAACACACAGTGTTTACTGGTGCTATGGAAACTATTCATTTTCATTCACACAACTGAAAATAGTCGTTTGATGAAAATGACATGTTACCTTGGTATTTCGCATTGTCAAAATCTTTAGAATCCTTAAAATTGACGATTTTCAGATCTAGAAAAATAGGTGACAACATTATAAACCCAATCCATACACAGAGCTCAGCCCCAGATTCCCTACTCACAAGCCTCAGAATTATAAAGCATGCAATCTGACCAGCTGGTGCTCCAACATCAAGGAAGTTGAAATGCAACATTCCTTCCTCATCAGTGTCCAAGAAAAACACGATCATACACTTCATTCAATTAAAATGTTTGAAAGAATTTACACATTAATTTATTTTTAAGGTATAATGAACCTGTACCACACTCCAGGCAGATGGTACAGTATTTTGCAAAAGAAAAATAGCAAGTCTTATAAACAGTTTTTACCCACAGGCCATTAGGCATGACTGAGGTCATTCTGTAGAGGTCATTATATTCTATTTTATTTTATCTAGTTTAGATTTATATTTAAGATTTGAATTCATATATTTATATATTCATATTATTTTCTATTATACTGTTATGACACAGCCAGTTTCGCTACATGTCAAACTGTCTATGGCATATAAATAAAATTTGAATTTGACTCTTATCTGCTGCCTCTTCCACCACCACTACAGCCTCTTCCACCACCACTACAGCCTCTTCCACCACCACTACAGCCTCTTCCACCACCACTACAGCCTCTTCCACCACCACTACAGCCTCTTCCACCACACTACAGCCTCTTCACCACCATTACAGCCTCTTCCACCACCATTACAGCCTGTTCCACCACCATTACAGCCTCTTCCACCACCATTACAGACAGATTCTGTACTTTGATCTTGACAGGTTTCCAGGCTCTGCCCCACCCTGCCTACTCTCACATGAACATAACATGAACATAACATCATGGACCACAATTGAACCAGCCTATACAGTCCTATACACATGCACGTCTTCAATGTTTGCATAGCAAATACACTATTTTTCTTGCAAATGTCATTTTAAACAGGTCATAAACCAGACACCAGAGGTTGAGGGAGCGGTTGCAGAGTAAGAATTTCATGGTATTGCTTAACAGACCGGTTCCTGTACATATAACAATAAACCCTTGAAACTTTAACCTGTAGTAAATTTTGTTTACAATAATAAAGTTGCTGTTCATAGCAGTCCATTTTGTAAAAATGTATTTTTAGAGGTTACAAAATGTTTTTTCAGTTATGTCTTCATTACAAAATTTGGATACTTTTTTTTTTAAGAGTGAATGCGTTATTGTGAATCGATTCAAGACCACAATCTATCCATCTAACCTGATAGATTTAGTACATTTAGCCTGCATTCATTACAATCAGCCTCACTACTTCTTTAACCCAATCTTGCCCAGAGCTCACAGAACACACAGTGGATATATCAGGCATCTAGTCTTGCAACAAGTTTTTCGAGAAAAGCAATCATTCTAAAACAGAGGTCACTCAACCGGTTACTCAACAATTCATGTGTAATCTGAACCTGCCTGCGATACACTTCCTGCAGTCACGAAATACTCAGCTACCTTTGCTAAGACATAAACAATGCAGTATTGTGCAAAATAAGGATGTGAAGATCAAACCTTTCCCTAGTCCATGATTAACTCTGATAGACAAGTCTGCTTTCCAGAAACTAAAAGGGAAGTGAAATAATATGCAAAGTAGCTGACTGAACCAAACCACTATTGTGTACTTAAAAAGGCAACTAAAAAGAAGTGTTAAAGTCACATAATAATGGTCTTAAATTAAAACCTTTCTAGAACTTTCCCGAACATCTGATAAGCATGTTCTTCACTGTACAACTTAAAGTAGACCATATCAAAGATGTTTGTATGCTTAACAGATGCTTATATATATATATAAATATATTATTATTTGGCTATATATATATATATATATATATATATATATATAATATATATATATATATATATATATATATATATATATATAATATATGTATATATATATATAATATATATATATATATATATATATATATATATATATATATATATATAGATATAGATATAGTTAGATAGATAGATAGATAGATAGATAGATAGATATATAGATATAGCCATCGCTGGCAATATATTTTGGAACATGATTTATATATATATATAAAATCACATTCAGTTCATTTCCAAAATATATTGACAGCAATGGCTTTTAAAATAAGAGAAGTACAGGTATGTTAGATCTTTGGATCTGTGTGGTCCGTCTTATCTTGGGACTCATGTTTAATTGTCAGTCATAAGCACCAATAGGCTTAATAGTGTCTAACAAGCAGCTAGTGAAATTCACTGAAAGTACTGACAGCTAGCTAGACCTATAAAAAAAAAAATACAAGAATCAAATACAACTTTATACTTAGATTTTATTTACTAAGTACAATGCTAAAAAAAAAAAAAAAAAAGACAGAATAGTTAGCCACATATGGCTACTGTCTACTACTGCAGCTGTGAGTGGGTTTTGACCTGGTCCTGAAACCCACCCTCCCACTCACTCCCAGAGACGCACAGTATCTGGGTGGGACTCACAATGATGCATTAAAAGCCATGTTGTCCAGTAAGTGTTAATCTTTTACTCCTGTTAAAAAAAACAAAAAACAATGCCCTTTAATCTGCAATACAAGCCTACAGAAGCCATGTGTCAATGGATTTCTATCAGCGGTGTGTCCAAAAGCCCAAAAGTGATGAATAATATGGACACATTTCTAAATTTAATATAGTTTTAAAACAATGGCATATGATTAGCAGTATTTTTTAAATAGTTTATTTTTGTATCTCTCTCCCTCTCTTACATGTGAGAAGCAAAACGACTCCCCATATACCCATACCCATACACACACACACACACACACACACACACACGTACCTGTAACCCCATTGCATGCATTTTCACATTCTTCCTTTGTTTTGAAGTTGTTGTTGTTTCCTCCACATCCCCCATACACGAATGTTTTACAGGTTTGGTCAGCGACATCGTAGTAGAATCGGGGGAAGGCGGCCCGGCAATGACCAACCACTTTTTCCAGAAGACACTGATCTGAAAATCAAACACAGAGAAAAACGTTTAATGCATTGTTTTCCTTCAGACACTAGACTACTGGCTAAGTTTTAAAACTTTGCCTACTGTGCATGCTCTTAAACAAGTGGCTTAGAATATTCAAAGCATTCTACCTTTTTTTTTTCGGGGGGGGGGGGGGGGGGGGGGGGTTAGTTGTCTTTGAGTATAATTTCCTGTACATTTCAGGAAAGAAGCATTTATTAAAATAAAAAAAAACATTTATATATAAAAAAAAAAAAAAACACAGTTTAAGTGAGAACGGAGAACCTGATTGACCAGAAGAAAAAAACAATAAAGCTTTTTTGTGTGTTTTCATTCAGCTCAGTTATGCTGAATTAGTATTTTGCTATACAAATAATTAAATAGAAATAGTAAATTTGCTTTTTGGACAAAATTTATATTTCATTTGTGATTATACTGCCAGTTGTCTGCTCTTACAAAATATAAGAAATATACAGTTTGACCCCTACATGTGAAATGTTGACAGAGTGGCATGCATTATGTATATTAACCAAATAATTTATTGATATAAAAAACTGTTTTTAATTAAATTTCATCAACCCAAACCCAAGTGAGGCACAGCTGTAGCAAACATCTGCATTAAAAAGAGCAACAGCCGCCTAAAATGCACATCTATACTCACTGCTTTTCATAATACATTTTTCTGAACATATAACTTTCAGCAGTTTGTTTAAGGTTCGTTGTTGTTTACCGTGAAAAATCTATTCAACTGAATTCTTTTATTCACTCATTATTGATCACACTGACTAGAAGGTTTCGAATGCACAAAATCAGCCCACATTTTGAGAAACGCAGATTCGCCTTAATCACTTACAATGGCGTATTATACCATTAACTGTAGTAATATATGACTACTTGAGTAATCACAGTAAGTTTTCTCTGCCTTGTAAATACTACTACAGAAAGAGTGCGACATATGTGACGGAAGCCATGTTTTTCCGGTGTTTACCTGTAGAGCTGTTGGAGCGGTCAGAGACCCGAGTCTTGAAGTACGCTTTGGAGTGATTACTTGGCTCAAAAACACAAACATTTTTGCCGTCTTTCATACAGTTCACAAGGAAGCACTGAGGTGAGCCATCGGCTGGAGTAATAATCATGGCCAGTTGGCAGTCTTGTCTGGTACAGCACACATTTTGGCACTCACGCTCGTCGGAAATATCGGTCAGGTGAGCTGAAATGTTCGCACCCGCGTCCCAGGACTTACGGTCCAAATCTTGGTTCAATTCAGTAAACACGCATCCTTCCTGAGCGAGAACTATTCCTGTGCCAAAAAGGCAGATAGAAGCCAAGAGAAGTAACTGAGCCATGACCCGATGTATTTGGGCTCGGCTGTAGAACTAAGAGGTGCTTTCGTCGCTGTTGAGAAGCGATGTGTCTGAGCTCGCAGGTGTGTTCCGCCACTATTACTCCCAACAACTTCCTTATGCGTCACTGCTGGGCTTGATACGCCTGATAACCACCTGCTTCGACGCAAGTCAGAAAGTTACTCTCATATGATATATATATATATATATATATATATATATTATATATATATATATATATATATATATATATATATATATATATATCATTATATATAGATATATTATATACATTATAGATAGATATATATATAATAAAATTATATAAGAATAAAATTGATCGTACATACATATATATATATATATATATATATATATATATATATATATATATATATATATATATATATATATGTATGTATGTATGTACGATCAATTTTATTCTTTTAATGGCAAAGTTTCTCAGGAAATAAACATGCTTCTCGGTGTTTACAAAGGAAGTGACTCTGTTTACTTATCTTGCCCTAAAAAGAAAACAGGAAACTATTCAGACACGTTACTCATGTTTCTAGTCATGTTTCTGTCACACCACTTGGGGGCCCAAAACGTTTAATTTGGTTATGATTATTATCCTGATAATGTTTGATTTTTAAAAAAAAAAAAAAAAAAAAAAAAAGCACGTACATTTTTAAAACTTTATTATTAGTAGTAGTATATTCCATCACAGTATCACTGAGTGGACAAAATGTCGACTCTGATTAAAACTCTTCTCACCCATCACTCACTCACATTCTGAAGATTTCCCACAAGATGGCGCCAGCGTAGCCCAAACACAATGACGCGTCTCCACACAAACGAGTGCAAGTAAGCCTTTAACTTGCCACATATATATTACAGCACAGTGAAATTCGCATATCCCATCCTTGGAGGTTGGGGTCAGACATGATGCAGTGCCCCTGGAGCAGGGTGGGTTAGGGCTTTGCGCAAGGGACCAACGGTGGCAGCTTGGCAGTGCTGGGACTTGCATCCCAATCTTCTGATCAACAACCCAGTACCTTAACCACTTAAGCTATTACCACCATGTATCAAATGCATGTAAATTGATTGAGAGGATATGTTTCCAGAGGCCTAGCAGTTCACTTGAACCCTTTTTACCAGAAGCCAAAAACTGAACTTGTTTTGGAGTTTCCCGTATTCAGCATTGAATTTCTTTGTCATGTTACACTCCACAGTGGTGTTTAATATTTTATATGAAAGGGGACATTCAGCACTTTAATAATGCATAGTTTACCTG
Organism: Hemibagrus guttatus; assembly: GCA_033459395.1. Lineage (NCBI taxonomy): Eukaryota > Metazoa > Chordata > Actinopteri > Siluriformes > Bagridae > Hemibagrus > Hemibagrus guttatus. The sequence continues at coordinate 10,067,330 of JAUCMX010000011.1, forward strand.
TTGGCCAAATGTTTCAGAGAGAAATTCAAAACAAGTCAAACTCATTTATGCTCTCTGAGATGCCCCAAGATCGAGATGGTGGTGAGCATGAGAAGTCGACTAGGAACCTGTCCCCTGTCAGAAGTCCTTCCCCACCTTTAAGGGGTCTATCCCCTATATGAGGCCCATCACCTGTGAGGATCCCATCCCCTCTCAGGATCCCTACCCCAGTAAGGAGTCTGTCCCCTTTGAGGAAGCCACCTCCTTCAGGGAGCCCACACTGCTCTACAATTCCTCTACAACGGCCTCGGTATCAGATTGACGTCCACAACATATTGGCTGTTCAGCTCTATGTTTCCGCCATCATGTCTATTCCTGTCCCATGCCAGGGTATAAGGAGGAGGAGGGACGAAGAAGATAACAACCCCGAATCTCCTCCTAGTAGAAGGCAGTGTGTGGATCCTGATGGGAAGGTGGATTTTATCAGGCGGCCCATTAAGGTTCCCCATTAGAATGATTTCCATTTTAATGAGAGAGCTGTAAATTGAAAAAGCTCATGTTCATCACCTTATATTCATCAGTAGATGTATGGTATCTGTGGTGAGTATCTTTGGTAAGTAACTGTAGTAAGTATTTCTCCCCTAGGATTCAGCATAAGTGCTATTTATTTATTTATTTATTTATTTATTTATTTATTTATTCATTTATTTATCCCTTTAACTATGTGACACATTTTTCACTAAAACTAATTAGACTAGATTTTAAATTATATCACAATTATATTAAGTCAATCATAAAAGGGATTTAAATGTATAGCATTTATATGGTTAGAGTTAAATACATAGCCTTGTTACAGTTGGATGTGTATTTAGGACATGTGCATTAGTATAATTTACAGTGACAGTTTACAGAGAACAATTTATTTAGAGAATACTTGATTTTTTTCTGCAATGTTGTTAACCTTCTTCACATTAAAAATTTGAAGCAATAGCACTGTTCTACTAGCGTGTTTTACAAAATAAACAAGCCACTTCAACAAATACCTATATCTTGTGGATAACACAGCAATCAAAAACAGAACACAGTAACCACTGTAGCACAAAAGAAGATTAAAACTAACATTTTTGAGGGTTACATATGTCAAAAATTAGTAAGTAGTTCAGAGACCCTTGCTTTGAATGACTTCAGCACATCTGCAGCTGCAGGACTTCACTAGTTTCTCACACTGCTCTGCTGTGATCTTGATCCTCTCTTCTTCCAGTATCTTACAATTTCAGTAACTGTAGTGTGTTTATTATTAATAATGTTGCCAAGGATTTGCCAAGGATCCAGAGATTTTCAGTTGGGATTAGATCAGAACTCTGGGTGATTATTTCAATATTCAGTGTGAGAAACTAGTGGAGTCCTGCTGCTGCAGATGTGCTGAAGTCACTCAGAGCAAGAGTCTCTACACTTCAGATGTAACTGTCAAAAATGTTGTCATTTTGATCACTGTCTTTTCCACAACATTAAGAAGTGCCTTAGTTATTTGGTAAAACATGCTAGTAGAACATTGACATATACAGTGGGGCAAAAAAGAATTTAGTCAGCCACCAATTGTGCAAGATCTCCCACTTAAAAAGATGAGAGAGGCCTGTAATTTTCATCATAGGTACACTTCAACTATGAGAGACAGAATGAGAAAAAAAATTCCAGAAAATCACATTGTCTGATTTTTAAAGAATTTATTTGCAAGTTATGGTGGAAAATAAGTATTTGGTCACCTACAAAAAAGCAAGATTTCTGGCTCTCACAGACCTGTAACTTCTTCTTTAAGAGGCTCCTCTGTCCTCCACTCGTTACCTGTGTTAATGGCACCTGTTTGAACTCGTTATCAGTATAAAAGACACCTGTCCACAACCTCAAACAGTCAGACTCCAAACTCCACTATGGCCAAGACCAAAGAGCTGTCAAAGGACACCAGAAATAAAATTGTAGACCTGCACCAGGCTGGGAAGACTGAATCTGCAATAGGTAAGCAGCTTGGTGTGAAGAAATCAACTGTGGGAGCAATTATTAGAAAATGGAAGACATACAAGACCACTGATAATCTCCCTCGATCTGGGGCTCCACGCAAGATCTCACCCCGTGGGGTCAAAATGATCACAAGAACGGTGAGCAAAAATCCCAGAACCACACAAGGGGACCTAGTGAATGACCTGCAGAGAGTTGGGACCAAAGTAACAAACGCTACCATCAGTAACACACTACGCCGCCAGGGACTCAAACCCTGCAGTGCCAGACGTGTCCCCCTGCTTAAGCCAGTACATGTCCGGGCCCGTCTGAAGTTTTCTAGAGAGCATTTGGATGATCCAGAAGAGGATTGGGAGAATGTCATATGGTCAGATGAAACCAAAATAGAACTTTTTGGTAAAAACTCAATTTGTCGTGTTTGGAGGAGAAAGAATGCTGAGTTGCATCCAAAGAACACCATACCTACTGTGAAGCATGGGGGTGGAAACATCATGCTTTGGGGCTGTTTTTCTGCAAAGGGACCAGGACGACTGATCCGTGTAAAGGAAAGAATGAATGGGGCCATGTATCGTGAGATTTTGAGTAAAAACCTCCTTCCATCAGCAAGGGCATTGAAGATGAAACGTGGCTGGGTCTTTCAGCATGACAATGATCCCAAACACACCGCCCGGGCAACGAATGAGTGGCTTCGTAAGAAGCATTTCAAGGTCCTGGAGTGGCCTAGCCAGTCTCCAGATCTCAACCCCATAGAAAATCGTTGGAGGGAGTTGAAAATCTGTGTTGCCCAGCGACAGCCCCAAAACATCACTGCTCTAGAGGAGATCTGCATGGAGGAATGGGCCAAACTACCAGCAACAGTGTGTAAAAAGTCGCCTTGTGGCGACTTACAGAAAACGTTTGACCTCTGTCATTGCCAATAAAGGGTATATAACAAAGTATTGAGATGAACTTTTGTTATTGACCAAATACTTATTTTCCACCATAACTTGCAAATAAATTCTTTAAAAATCAGACAATGTGATTTTCTGGATTTTTTTTTCTCATTCTGTCTCTCATAGTTGAAGTGTACCTGTGATGAAAATTACAGGCCTCTCTCATCTTTTTAAGTGGGAGAACTTGCACAATTGGTGGCTGACTAAATACTTTTTTGCCCCACTGTATACAGCTAATATTCCTTCAAATTTTGAATGATGAAGATTAACAATATTTCAGAAAACAATCAAGTGTTTATAAATTGTTCTCTGATTTTGATCGCCACTGTATATTAATCAAATTTCTAATTATAAAATGTTTAGGTTACTCCTATTAGTGCTAAAAGTTTATTAATGCATTGTTGTATTTATGTATTGTTGTGTGTGTGTGTATATATATATATATATATATATATATATATATATATATATATATATATATATATATATATATATATATATATATATATATATTACATTTTTAAGAGCATGTTCTCCCGGTGCCTCAGGGGTTTCCTCTGGGTGTTCCGGTTTCCTCCCCCAGTCCAAAGACATGCATTGTAGGTTGATTGGCATCTCTAAAATTGTCCATAGTGTGTGATTGCGTGAGTGAATGAGAGTGTGTGTGTGGGTTGGCACTCCGTCCAGGGTGTATCCTGCCTTGATGCCCGATGACACCTGAGATAGGCACAGGCTCCCCATGACCCAAGAATAGATCAGATAAGCAGTACAGACAATGGAAAAAAAAAACATTTTTCAGATTTAGATTTTAAGATTAAGTGTACTCCCACCCCCTAAACACCCCTCAACCCCCCTCTCAACCCCTTCTAACCATCCTCCCCTCCACAAATTTATGGTTTTTAATCCATTTATACCACAGTGATGTGCAAAAAATAGCAATGTTTCATTTATAAAACAATAATGGCAAATAAGTGTCTTGTGTGTAAAACATTGTCACATCCAACAATATAATAATCACTTTATTAAACAATAATCAGTTTTTAAATCACTTAATTATTAGTCTCAGATTATTTACTCTAATAATGCACAATTACATCCGAGTATTCATTGTGGTATAAAATGTATTAATATCTGTAATAAGTGTACAGTCTATTATTGCTTGTAAATAGTTAATAAGTTCCTTTTTTTGTTCAAAACTCATGTGTCTCAAGTATCTCCTTATTGTAACACATCATAAGCATTTCTCATTGTTTTCTCATATAATTACACTGTAGAAATTCTCCTTCAGCTAATTACATTGTTTGCCTCTCACAAGCAAATAAATTCTAGCCCACAGTCTAAACCTGTTAAATCTGTATAACTAATAATCTGGTGTTGTTGTAAATCCAAATAAACTGATAACAAGTGAATCTCTAGGTGCAGTTTTACTATAACGTGTTCAAGTTAATTCAAAGTGATTGTAGCATGTTGGTCAATTGATTAGTTTATAGATGAGACTTAGGAAGTAACGCACCATGAGGAATAAACTTAGAAATAAAAACATATTAGTTTTGCCATTTATGTGCACTTAAACTGCGTAACCGCTTAATTTATTTTACTTTATTTTGTTTCATTATGCAACTGGACATGGCAGTGGACCTGCTTCGTAAAATAAAAGCTTTCCTGACCCAGTATCGAGATAACGGCTTTGATTCATTTCAAACTTTAGCAAGAGAGATATGTGAAGACATGAACATGGAGGCTGTTCTCAAAGAGAAGAGGCTGAGATCAACATGTAAACAGTTCTCATATGAATGACCAGATGAGCCCATCAGTGATGCACTGAAGAGGATGGAGACTGAATTTTTTAATGTAGTGGTGGATGTGGCCATTGATTCACTGGAGGAGAGGTTCAAGACCATGGGAGAGGTGAAGGAGAAGTTTGGTGTACTTTTCAACTTCCCTAAGATGATTAATGGAAAACTAGTACAGCAGTGTGAAACATTTAGCAATCAGACATAGATGGAAAACAACTCGTCCTGGAAATGAGCAGTTTTCCAGACTTACCGTCAACCAACATGACCATCACCATGGAGATTTTTCAATATCTGCATGAAAAGTGACTGCAAGAAATCTTTCCAAACATGTGGGTGGCACTAAGGATTAATTGTGACTGTCCCAGTGACTGTGGCAGCTGCAGAGAGGAGCTTTTTAAAGCTCAAGCTGTTTAAAACTTTCTCGAGGTCTACCATGGCCCAAGAGCATCTCAGTGTACTTGCTGTCATCAACATCAATAATGAAGTTTCTCAGAATTTGTCATCTGATGCTGTCACTGATGCCTTTGCTACAAAGATTTCCAGGTGCAGGGCCGGTCTGTGTCATAGGCAGTTGCCTAGGGCGCAAAATGACTTGGGGGCGCCGCACGAGAGGTTTTTCTTTTTTGTTTTTTTGCCGGAAGTGCCCTCTTGTGACCACTGTGCGTTCCTACATCCATCCATTAAGCAAATTCATTTCTGCCAGTTAACATAATGTTAGTACTGATCGATCATTGAACTGATTAAAATATTGTTAGAATAAAATAAAATTGACATAAAAAAAATCAACATGTCGTGTTGGACTAATTTAAACACTTTCTGCATCGTGATTATAATACATCACCATAACGCATTAATTACACATGGTGCACACACTGATTGTACATATTAGTTTTGCCATTTATGTGTACTTAAACTATCCTTGCTTAAAAAATGAGTGAAAAAAGAAAATTATCAGGGGCACAAGGCAGGAAGCTTATCATTACACTATATTGACAAAAGTTTTGGGACACCCCTCCAAATCATTGAATTCAGGTGTTGTTTTTCAGGGGTTGGGCTTGGCACCTTAGTTCCAGTGAAAGAAACTCTTAATGCTTCAGCATACCAAGATATTTTGGATAATTTCATGCTCCCACCTTTGTGGGAACAGTTTGGGGATGGACCCTTTCCTGTTCCAACATGACTGCACACCTACGACTGTGTGGCCACTTCCAGCTCCACCAACATCATCAAGTTTGCAGTGGTGTGCCTGACCTCCAACAACACTGCTGTGGTGGGCCTGATCTCCAACAACAACAAGACGGCCTACCTAGAGGAGATTAAAAACCTGGAGAAATGGTGCCAGGACAACAATCTCCTCCTGAACGTCAGCAAGACTAAGGAGCTGATAGTAGACTTCAGTACAAAGCACGAGAGGAATTACCTCAATATCAATGGGACCCCAGTGGAGAGAGTGGACAGTTTCTGGTACCTAGGTGTTCACATCACGCAGGTCCTGTCATGGTCTTGCCACGTCAACACCCTGGTAAAGAAGGCCCGGCAGCGTCTTTACCATCTCAGATGCCTAAAGGACTTTAAACTGCCCTCAGAGGTGCTAAAGACGTTCTACACCTGCACCATTGAGAGCATCCTGATGGGAAGCATGACAGCCTGGTTTGGAAACAGCACCAAACAGGACAGACAAGCTCTCCAGAGGGTGGTGCGATCAGCCGAGTGTACCATCTTCTCTCTGTTTCGGTCAGGGAAACGTTTTTCGCTCCTTGAAGGCAAACACAGAGAGAATGAGGAGGAGCTTCTTCCCGCAGGCCATTCAGGCCCTCAACCAGAACACATAGAACCTGGACTTTCTGGACTTTTCTCTGGACTTCCATAAAATAAAAATTGCTAAAATAAAGACTGTTGCATACACAGTAACTGCGCTGCACTGCACAATCTGTTCTCAATAAACCATTTATATGTTTTTGCACCATCACTTTACTGTAATTGTCACTCTACTCCCTGACATTCCTGCTATATCCAGGTATATATATCTGCATTTTACATTTTATATATATATATTACATGTGTGTATGTATGTATGTATGTATGTGTATATATATATTATATATATATATATATATATATATATATATATATATATATATATATATATATATATATATATGCATATCTTATTGTATTTTTATGTTTTATCATATTTTTTCTTTCAAATATTTTTATATTTTTTATTCTGGTAGTTTTTTATATTTCTATATCCTTAAATCTTTATTTTATTTATATACCCTTTATTTTTATGTTCCTCTCTTGTAACAAGGACAGTCGAAAAAAGCATTTCACTACATGTTGTACTGTGTATGATTTTGTATGTGATAAATAAAATTTGAATTTGCCATCAGTGCACAAAGCAAGGTCCATAAAGACATGGATGAGTGAGTTTGGTGTGAAGAGGAACTTGACTGGCCTGCACAGTGTCCCGACCTCAACCCGATAGAACACCTTTGGGATGAATCAGAGCAAAGACTGCGAGCCAGGCCAAAACTGGGACGTCTGCCTTTAACATGTACATGAATGTAATATGGAGTTTGCACAACAGTAGGGTGAAGGCAGAGTAAAAGTACTATTTTAGTACAAGTAAAAAGTATATTTAATGTCACTGTAGTAAGTTAGATTTTAATTGTTGTTTATTTGCAGAAAGTACTTTTACAGGTTTTGCCAGTATTTCACACAGTAACATGGCCGTTGTTTTAGAAAAATACTAATATATAATGCAGCAATACTGTTCTTTTTATAAAATACATGTCAGTCAACCAAAGCTGCTAGCATTGTACCATAAAATGCACTGAAATTCATCTTTAATGTATATTAATGTCACATATCTAACAGCATGGGTATAAAAGCAAACCGAGTTTGCTATTAATTTGTTATTGTAAAAAGTTTGGCTGTTGATTTTTCAGCATAAATCAGCCCTCATTTTATGGTACTGCCATTGTTATTATTTTTTATATACAGTGGTGTGAAAAAGTATTGGACTTGGGAACTTGGGTTCTGCAGCAGGAGATCCAAATACAATGATACAATGATCCAAAACACACCAGCAAGTCCACCTCTGAATGGCTGAAGAAAAACAAAATGAAGACTTTGGAGTGGCCTAGTCAAAGTCCTGACCTCAATCCGCTTGAGATGCTGTGGCATGACCTTAAAAAGGTGGTTCATGCTCGAAAACCCTCCAATGTGGCTGAATTACAACAATTCTGCAAAGATGTGTGGGCCAAAGTTCCTCCACAGCGCTGTAACAGACTCATTGCAAATTATCGAAAACGCTTGATTGCAGTTGTTGTTGCTAAGGGTGGCCCAACCAGTTATTAGGCTTAGGGGGCAAACACTTTTTCACACAGGCCATGTAGTTTTGGATTTTGTTTTCCCTTAATAATAAAAACCTGCATTTAAAAACTGCATGATGTGTTTACTCGTGTTATCTTTGACTAATATAATGTGTTTGATTATCTGATACATTAAAGTGTGACAAACATGCAAAAAAATAAGAAATCAGGAAGGGGGCCAACACTTTTTCACACCACTGTATTTCTGCTTTTTTAACAAAAAATATAGGCTACAGTCTGTATTGTAATAAAAAAAAATAATCTGTCTGAAATACTGACAAAACCTGTAAAAGTATTTTCTGCAAATAAAGAATAAAAATCCAGATTTCTACAATGTCAATATGTTATATTATAATATAGTTGTGATGGGCTTGGTAAGGGCCCGTGCTCTGTGTGTGTGTGTGTGTGTGTGTGTGTGTGTGTGTGTGTGTGTGTGTGTGTGTGTGTGTGTGTGTGTGTGTGTTTGTGTGTGTGTGTGGCTAGTGACATAAAATTAATGAAAAGGATCTTTTTTTTTTTAATGAAGAGTTCATTTTATGTTGACCCATGGGAGTGTGAAAATAATAAAATTACATGTTACTATTTTAAACAATTTTCTAATTTAACTCTATACCTCAAAAACCCATACAACAGAGATGTGAATATTTCTTTAAAAGCCATTATATATACAAAAAAACTGCACAGGAAACATGTTTATATTATAACAAATATAATAACATCAATAAGAAACTGAAGATGTCCATGCTGAGAGTATGAGGAGTTGCTGATTTAACACACACACACACACACACACACACACAGTAGTAGTATTGGAACTGAACCTCACCTGCATGGGGTCACTTCATCCTCCAAACTGTCATGGTTGGCAAAGTTCCCTGTTGGGCCACTAGGGGGCTTTCAGCAGGGGTTTGTTTGTTTGTGCCATGTGTGTTTGTTTTCGCCCCGCCTGATCCTTAGCCTGTTCCCGCCTCTCTACACCTGTCCCTCGTGTTCCTTGATTAATCCCCCTATTTATATTGGTTGTTGTGCTCGTGTTGTTTGCTAGTCCTCGTCTTTAATGTGAGTCTTGTTCTGTGTTTGGTTTTCTTCCCCTGTGTTAATGTGAGTGTTCCTATTTTGAATAAACCCCTGTTTGATGTCTATCCCTGTGTATGGGTCTGCTCCGTCTTGCCTGGTACCACCGGCACGTAACAGAAGGACTAGCCACAACTATACAGACCCAGCGGGATAGCCTAGCCGAGCACTCATGGATTTTTGGACTTTTTTTTGTTTGCTGGGGACATCACTCCGCTTCTGTTCCTGTGGGGGACATCGCTCCACTTTTTGGTTTCCCGTGGAGGGCGCTGCCTCACTTCTTGTCGGCGGAGGATGTTCCCTACCTGATTTGTTTCGCCGGTGCTCGCTCCGCTTCTGTTCCTGTGGGGGACATCGCTCCACTTCTGGTTTTCCGTGGAGGACGTCGCCTCACTACTTGTCGGCGGAGGATGTTACCGGCCGCAACGGTTTCTTTGGAATTTTTTATTTTTTTTTCTCCCATGGACCTTTTCCTGCTCCTGTGGAGATGCAGCCTGGTTTCAGGCTCTGGTGGGAGGATGTTTCCCTCCCTCCCTCCCTTCGGGGGTTTTTTATGCCCCAGCTGGGCTGAGGTCGTCTCTCGGCTCTTCTGCTTGGTGGTGGACGTCGCTCGGCTCTTCTGATCGGTGGTGGACGTCGCTTGGCTCTTCTGCTCGGCGGTGGACCTCGCTTGGCTCTTCTGCTCAGCGGTGGATGTTGCTCGGCTCTTCTGCTCGGCGGTGGACGTCGCTCGAGACCCTTTGGCCTTGCCGCCATGCTCCTCGCTCCCCCCACTTGCCTCGCCGTGCTCCTCGCTCCCCCCACTTGCCTCACCGTGCTCCTCGCTCCCCCCACTTGCCCCACCGTGCTCCTCGCTCACCCCACTTGCCTCGCCGTGCTCCTCGTTCCCCCCACTTGCCTCGCCGTGCTCCTCGCTCCCCCCACTTACCTCGCCGTGCTCCTCGCTCCCCCCACTTGCCTCGATGTGCCCGAGAAGGTCTGGCTCGCAGTCTCCACTCTAATTCATCTTAAAGGTGTCCTATCGGGTTGAGGTCAGGACTCTGTGCAGTCAAGTTCCTTCACACCAAACTCGCTCATACATGTCTTTATGGACCTTGCTTTGTGCACTGGTGTGCAGTCATGTTGGAATAGGAAGGGATCATTCCCAATCCAACTGTTCCCACGAAGTTGAGAGCAGGAAATTGTTCAAAATGTCTTGGTATGCTGAAGCACTAAGAGTTCTTTTCACTGGAACTAAGGGGCCAAGCTCAACCCCTGAAAATCAACCTCACACCATAATCCCATTTGGCAAAATGCGGTCAGGTAAGTACCGTTCTCCTGGCAACCGCCAAACCCAGACTTGTCCATCGGAATGCCAGACAGAGAACCGTGATTTATCACTCCAGAGAACACTCTAGAGTCCAGTGGCGTCATGCTTAACACCACTGCTTTGCATTGCACTTGATGATGTAAGGCCATGAAGCTCTCTACACACTGTTCATGAGCTAATCTGAAGTTTGGAGGTCTGTAGCTATTGACAGTTAGCGACTGACCCCGCTCTGTGATTTTATGTGGCCTACCACTTTGTGGCTGAGTTGCTGTTTTTCCCAATTGCTTCCACTTTGGTATAATACCACTAACAGTTGAAAATGTAATATTTAGTAGTGAGGAAATTTCATGAATGGACTTATTGCACTGATGGCAACCTATCACGGTACCATGCTTGAATTCACTGAGCTCCTGCGAGCAACCCATTCTTTCACAAATGTTTGTAGAAGCAGTCTACATGCCTAGGTGCTTGATTTTATACACCTGTGGCCATGGAAGTGATTGGAACACCTGAATTCTAACTTTTGGCAATATAGTGTACAAGTTGGGATAGGGGATGGAAACTCTAGCTTAACTTGTTCATACCTACAGTTTACTTTTATAATTTTATATAAATACCTATGCATTTCACTGGCGTTTTTATCACAATCCACATTGTACTCTGTGATTTGTGCAATATAAGTTTGAATAGGAATAAAAACTGCGAGTAGAAGTTGCTTTCGGCTGCTCCCTGTTCAGGGTCGCCACAGCGGACCAACTAGTCCGCACAACAACTTGGCAAATGTTTTACGCCGGATGCCCTTCCTGACGCAACCCTCCCATTTTTCCGGGCTTGGGACCGGCACTGCATCCAGTGGCTGGGGTTGAGGCATTGGCTGAAAAACTGCGAGTAAGAAACCAAATTCAGGCTCGTCACTGCGCATGCGCTGCTGCAACACCTGCACTGACGCCCTTCGACTGATTTAAAGAGCTGAGCGGGTAAACCGGCAGCGCTAAGACCCAGTGACATCACCTCACCCGTTCACTCGTGTGCTTCTAGTGCAAGCGGTTACTCCACACACAGCTACAGTCGCACTTGTCAGCACTTGATTATCAGAGTGCAAGCCGAGACATGGCTGCGAACCGGGTGGGAAGACGGTATAACAGCAAAGTGCACTCACCGAGCAGAGGTTCCGGCCGGGATTCAGGACTGAGTGTGCAGAAGAGACAAGCCCGAGTTACAGTGAAATATAACAGAAAGGAGCTACAGAGGCGCCTGGATGTAGAGAAGTGGATAGATGCCGGGCTAGACGAGCTCTATTTGGGAAGGGTGAGTACTGCTTGAGGCGGACGAATCAAGCATGTCAGTGCATTTTTATGTCTCTATGAAATACATCATGTTAGGCTTATACGGATTAGGACCTGTGATTGAATCCATGAGCATGTTCCAAGAAGGGTGGTGACCTGTCCAGAACTTGGGCTGAGCGATGAGCATCAATCTGGACTGTAATTTCACGGATATGCTTTATATCTCGACTCACTATATCTACAGTGTATGGCTCAGTGATAACTTATCAGACCAGATTGTGTGTGGAGGGCAGAACTCCCAATATAATAATAATCCACGTGGGTATGAACATAGGCGTTTCTAATATTCATAAGACGTGTTACCCAATATGAAGTGGATTATTTTTCCATGCAATGGTTAGGGCATGTTTGATCAAGTAGGATTAGTGAAATCATTTCCTCGTTTTACATTCTGCAATGGCAAAACAATAGTAGATTTGGTATGCAGTCAGTCCACATTTCTAATAACTAAAGAAACAATGTGCTCCACTTTTCTGATGTTACACAGGTTTATGTCAGGCTTTCAGTTTTTATTGGGAACCGTGCATTTAATGTTTGTAGGTATTCAGTGTTTATCCATGAAGTAGCGAGGGACTATTGGGAACTGGCCAGTGTTGACCGGACATTATGTTATTTTAACCCTAATTTATTATATAATCAGTCTAGAAATGAAGCTGCTATGAACAGCCTGTCCAACTGCATTGTTATGATCAGACCAACACCCAAGCTTACAAACTCAATCTGAATGTGAAAGCTTATTCATTCACTTTGCACTACATAAACTGACTTATTACAGCAAATAGGTCATGCTGTCATGTAAAGTACTTTATCAACATTAACAGTAGTAACTGTTGGGTAGCTGTTTGCCTAAGTAGTTACCCAATTCCACAAGAATTATGCTACACTAATGATACTTTAATGAATTTTACTAAAAGATTCTCTCTATCATGTGTCTTAAGTCTATCAGCATGTCAGTGTTGTCAGCAATCCCCTAAACAGGATTATGCCCCCTTCCCTTCCACAGCATCTGTTTATTAAGGATCCAATAAAGGCACAATGGGGGCACATGTGTACCCCCTGCAAGCACAGCATTTATTACAGTGTAATGAAACAGAGCCCTGGCAATTTCAGTCGAATCACTGGAACAAAACAATAACAGCCATGGGGACACATCTGCTCTGTAGTGACCTTTATACAGATTCCCATATGTTAAACAGATGCCTTTGACCTAAAAGCAGGAAGGTACTCGCATAGATGTTATGCACTGTACAGTTAGTTGAAAAGCTGACGTTGTAGGACCCAGGTGTGTCTATATGATTATATCTGTTGGCCTGCAAGGCTAAATAACAAACAGAGGCTGTAATCTGACTCCTCTCTGCAACCCCCTTCATTTCCGGAAATACCATAACCTCGACACTTCTGGAGCTGGATAGCCTGGTCTCAATGCTAATGATTCTGGGATTGATTGATCTCTATCTCCTGGGGTGTTCCTCATAAGTAAAGTGTTGGGGGCTGGGGACATAAAGACTCCATATGTCTTTGTAGCACACAAAGAAAGCCCTGGTGCATCGACATCCCCCCTCCGTCCTGCTACACCACTTCCCCTCAGCTTAAATATTAAGTATCACATGCTCCATTAATTAGAGCCATTAGACTTTTTCTGCTCGATCAGAGACTGACATTGAGAGTCTAGATTCAAAACCCAAATTGTTTTTAGGTTGGTTCACAGTGCAGGGTTCCCTTAATGTTAATCCCACTATACACAAAATATACTGATGAACACACCAGCTACAGTACATGTTAATAAAATTCACAGAAGAAATGTTTTAAAAGATGCGAAAATTTAACACAAAGCATCCTGATTGGAGCTTAAGGGATTTTTTTTTTTTCATTTGAAAGCAATAGACCTTGATTTACATAAGTTTTAATTGGCTTCGATCAACTGGAAATGCAGATTTTTATTAATCACAATCTGACTCATTAGTAATAAGATTTTTATTACACAGTAATAACAGACGTCCTAGAGCCAACTAGTCACCTAAATACTGAACTAATTCAATATACTCTTGAATATTAAGCTTTTATGTACTACATTAATAAAGTATGTGCAAAATCTGTTGTTTTGATAAATAATGACCTTAGTCTGGCCAGATGTCAGACTGACCAAATGGTTCAGCCAGTCCCTTGGGTATATGATCTCAAAATGGCTTTTTTAACGCATGTTGCCCTTTGTGTAGAACAGTAACAAAGTGCTCTGTGTTAATAGCAAGGGTGAGGGATAAAATACAAGCGAATACAGACAGTAAATGTAGGATGCAGACAGAGTGAGAGAGAAAGGAAATATCTTATTCACCTCACTGTTAAAATATTCAAACACTGGCTCCACTCTGCATATAAAATGTTACATAAGGAGAGACTATAGTGAGATGACCAGATGATTTATCATATGCATATGGGGTTTTTTTTTTTCATTGTCATAATGCATTACTTTTCAAAGGCATGTTGCATTACTAATAATGCTTGTGGTTTGAGCCACAGATTATATTCAGATGATGAACTGATGAGAGCTGATGATGTTTAAAGGACTTGACATTTCTCTCTGATCGGACAGAGTTCCAGCAGATATCTTTACATTGCTTAAACATTCTCTATCAAAAGTTGTTGTACTGTACAGTATTGTGAGTAATATTACCATACTAAATGCACTTAAGTCCTGTGCAAATGCATGAATTTGAATAGGAAAAGCAAATCTAGTTTCACCAGCAGAATATTTGTTGCAGCTATTTTCAATTGATGGAACAACTAAAAATCCACTGGCCTTCAATTAATAATGACTAAATCACTGTCCTCTTGCTCTATTATAGACACAGTACTAATGCTTACAGAAAGTACCAATGCTTATTTATTGCTTACTTACAAGTAAAGGCGCAGGTTCAGGTGCACATTTTAGGTTGTTGTGGTTTTGCCCTTTGATTTCTAAGAAGTGTGTGTGTGTGTGTGTGTGTGTGCGTGTGTGTGTGTGTGAAACAGCTTGTTTTCCGCTAAAGTGTTAAATTCAAAATATTCCCAAAGAGAATTCAGTGTCTTCCTGCCAGCTGCCAGTTTTCACTCTGGAGCCAGAAAATGCTAAAATTTATTTTGTTCAATTATACCTTTCAAAATTATGCCTTTATATTTATATTTCTAGTTCACAATTAGTTAAGTTTAATCAGTTTAAGTTTAGAATATTATTTTTATATTTTGTTATTTTTTTGTTAACTGTCTAACTAATATCCCTTTTTTTACACCGATGACTAAAATATACTAATACTCAAAACCCTGTCTCTAGGTCATATTTATGGCTGAAATGATGTACACTGTAGACAATGTGTAATGAAGTGAGAGACCCTTTGAAAGTATGACAATATGTGTGTAGACATGGCCATAAAATCTTCACAGAGCATTTTCAGTAGCATTTAGAGTTAAAAGAAAGGTCACAGACACCCCAGTAGGCTTGCTTTTGCTTGGATCTTTCTCTGACTGACCTTTCAATGGTGACATTAGTTTCAAAATAGTTTAAGTAGTCTCTCAGCACCCTGTAGCTCTCAGTAACCTTATTATAAACCTGAGAGGCAGCCCATAATGCACAAGAGCTTGCTTAGATAACCTTTGCTTGTTAACAACTCAAGAAACTACGGAACAAAAATATTCATACCTATAACATATCTAAAGTGCTTGGTGTAGTAGAGGAATAGCATGAAGATTTTGAGTATGTTAAAACCGAATCATAGTTATCATGAGATTAATCATATGAGCTGTACGTGTGTGTAGGAAGTGTGTACCTGTGCACAAGTATCCTAATGACTTCTCATTTTAGTGATTAATTGAGGATCAGAACCACAATCACCTTTACTGGCAAGTACCATGGGTTTACATGTACAAGGAATTTGTCTTGGTGTAGCGGTGCATAGTAATAATGAAGCAAAGAAGCATGAATATAAAGAAACTATCAGCTTATGGAAACTTTAAGAATAAACATATAAAATCTAAAAAGTAGACAAAAAGTGGACAAGTGCAAATGCTCACAGTTTGAGGTAGGAAGGTGCATGTGCAGTGTTGATGAGTTGTGTGCGTTAATGTAACACATATAAAACAGCAAAATGGGCTTATACGTTAATGTCCAAGGAGGCGGAAAAGAGACAATGGCGGGTCTCTTATTGCTCTTAATTGTACATTTCTACAGTTACTATTAAATAGTTAATTATTATAAAGTAGTTAATCATTTAGTTAATTAAAGTTAATAATTTAGAGTGGTGACTTAGGGCTGGGCAATATAGATATACTTAATATCGATTTCATGACAAGTTATGTCACAATATACTGTTCTGGTATACAATCATTTATATTGTAGACGTTTTAGACCTAAATGTTTTCACAATAATAAATTAATTAATCAATTTATTATTATTATTATTATTATTATTATTATTATTATTATTGTTAATAATAATAATAATAATAATAATAATAATAATAATAATGATAAAATGCAATACTGTTTTGCTGGCATTTGTCAGACATTTGTATAATGTCTAAGCAAGACATTATATAGTGATACATGTTGTGTATTTTACATATCATGGTATATTTTTATATTTTTGCCATATCGCCCACCCCTGGTGCCACTCACTAATCTTAAAATTTCCAGTTTCATAAGAAATAAATTTGGCATCAAGCCGTGCATATGGTGCTGTTCTTATTATTACCATTCTCCTTATTACCAAGAGTTTTCTTTGGAAAAGTGCTTAATCATGTGATATAAACAGTGTGGCCCACTGGGTTACGATTGGCTGGAGACTTTTTTTTCTTGCTATATTGCTGGGAGCTAGAGAAAAGAGATGCAGGTTTGCATGCATACATGAAGGATTTGCTGAAAGCGTCCCAATGGAAATCACACTTGGCCTACTTCTGAGTTGAGCAGCCACTATAGGAGTGAGCTTTAAAACCAAACAGAGGTGTGTACAATGGCAATCACAAGCCCAAGTGCATTCAACTGAAATGCAGACCAAACAATCTAATCTGTTATTACCGTTTATAAATTAAACAACCTTCAAATTGGTCAGACCCACAGTTCACCTTTCAGGATATCATGCAATATTTAGTGTTGAAAACTGCTCCTAGTGTTTACATAGGCCTTTGTGAAGAGTGGAGTTTGCATATCCCCATTAGCCTTACAGAGATTTTACAGAGCTGTGGTAATGTGGTAAGGGTGTTCTGCAGGCTCTTTTAAGACTCAGTCAGTGTATTTTCAGACTTGTGTCCTTCTTATGTAACTGTCCTCATGCAGTAAGGCCTGTAACTGCTTTAGAAGGCATGCATGGCTCTGATGTGATTGTCAGTAAAAGGTGATTTTTTAAGAAACTTTAATGAGAGTGATTTACAAATTAGTGAACATACCACTAGTCACTTTAAAACAGCAGAGTAATGAGGTTTAATTTATAATTTATGTAGTCTTTCATTTGTAGTATACATTTAGGATGCATCCATTTATTCTGTTATTCAGACCTGTGGTATCTCAAGCATACTGTACACACTGCTTATAATGACAGAATAAATACAGCATTCAACTCCATATTATTGCATCAAAATTTAATTCTTAGAAATAACCTAATAGTAATTGCTAAAATGAATTATTGTTGATTTGTCCAGTTGATTAATATTTAAGTCTTTCCTAGTTTTGCTGCTGATGTACACTTTACATTGACCATACCTCTACATGAGAATATAAATACAGAAAATTGAGGTTTTAAAAACAATAAATAGTACAGTTATTTTCCTGTCTCAATGGATGAAGCAGAGTGACGATAAAGAAAAATGCCACTCACGCTCACCCTGTGGCAACAGAAACCTACTGAGCGATGCTGGAGTGTCACTGTGAATCTTTGTCTTGCGCTGCAGGAGGAGCACATGCCAGAGGAGGTGAATATTGATGAGCTTTTGGACCTGCAGAGTGATGAGGAGAGGACCAAAAGGCTCCAGGTACAAACATGTTCACATGACATTACTGGTGGAAAAAGTCCGTTGGAAAATGGAAATATCATGTAATGCTTCTCTGTTTTAATTCTTTATTTCTTCTTTTCTTTTTTTTTCTTTTTTACAGGATATTCTCCTTTCCTGTAATACTAACACAGAAGTAAGTGACAGTTTTCTGTGTGACACATTTTCACTTTCTATCAGTCTGGCAGTAACAGGTCCCTGTACAATGGTCTGTTGTGGATAACAAAACTGGCTTGTGTTCTGCTGTACAGAGCCACCGGTACACAATATGACCGACTGTAATCCACTACACACACACACACACACACACACATACACATACTGATACAAACTGATTTAAAATGTTGATGATTTTTGTTACATCAAATTTTTCCACCAAGTCTCTATAATATGACAGTACATTATATAAAGCTTGTTGCAGTTTGTATCATAGACAGCAGGGGGCACTAAAGATTATAAACTGTTTGTTTATTCAGAGACTATAAGCTGTTCGTTTATGCAGTATGTTCTGCGAGTATTTTTACGTTCAGGATTTTTTAAACTTTGTCTGTCTGTGTACTGATGGTACAGTATACCTTCAATAGACTAAAGCTATTAGGCTTACATCTGTTTCATTTTTACATGCAAGTTACACTGATCAGCCATAACATTATGACCACCTGCCTAGGTCCACCTGCCAAGGTCCCTTTTTTGCTGCCAAAACAGCCCTGACCCGTTGAGGCATGGACTCTACTAGATCCCTGAAGGTGTGCTGTGGTATCTGGCACCAAAATGTTAGCAGCAGATCCTTTAAATCCTGTAAGCTGCGAGGTGGGGCCTCCATGGATCAGACTTGTTTGTCCAGCACATCCCATAGATGCTTGATTGGATTGAGATCTGGGGAATTTGGAGGCCAAGTCAACACCTCAAACATGTTGTTGTGCTCATCAAACCATTCCTGAACCATTTTTGCTTTGTGGCACGGTGCATTATCTTGCTGAAAGAGGACACAGCCATCAGGGAATACCATTTCCATGAAAAGGTGTACATGGCCTGCAAAAATGCTTAGGTAGGTGTGATGTGTAAAAGTAACGTCCACATGGATGGCAGGACCCAAGTTTTCCCAGCAGAATATTGACCAAAGCATGACACTTCCTCCATCCGCTTGCCTTCTTCCCATAGTGCATCCTGGTGCCATGTGTTCTCCAGGTAAGTGACGCACATGCACCCGGCCATCCACGTGATGTAGAAGAAAATGTGATTCATCAGATCAGATCCATGGTCCAGTTCTGATGCTCACGTGCCCATTGTTGGTGCTTTAAGCGGTACACAGGGGTCAGCATGGGCACCCTGACTGATGCACTGTGTATTCTGACAACTTTCTATCAAAACCTGCATTAAGGTCTTCAGCAAGCTGAGAAACAGTAGCTCGTCTGTTGTATCAGACCACTTTTGTATCACTCCCCACGTGCATCATGACCATGTCGCCGGTTAACCACTGTTCCTTCCTTGAACCAATTTTGATAGATACTGACCACTGCAGACCGGGAACACCCGACAAGAGATGCTCTGATCCAGTCATCTAGCCATCACCATTTGGCCTTTCGTCAAACTCGCTCAAATCCTTACGTTTGCCCATTTTTCCTGCTTCTAACACATCAACTTTGAGGACAAAATGTTCACTTGCTGCCTAATATATCCCACCCACTAACAGGTGCCATGATGAGGACATCATCAGTGTTATTCACTTCACTTATCAGTGCTCATAATGTTATGGCTGATCGGTGTATTTCTGCAACCAGAACCAGATGTTAAGTTATAAAGCAAATAAAATGTTTCTACAATGTTGTCATTAAATATATTCATGTTTTTTTAGTTAAGGTGTCAAAGCACATTAGACAGAATAATGTCAGTTTTCATCCAGCCGAACTTTCTTTTTGGCAGAATTCCTCTACAGTGATATCCAAAGGCTTTTCCAAGACAATGACATGCATTTTCTTAGGCCAGTTTCATTTCTGGTTCAGACTGTGGCCTTGTCACTGCTTCACTGAGTAGAGAACAGAGTCATGAAATAATTACTCTAATCATATCCTGCAGTTTATGTGTAAACCTATCAAGGGTTGAAACTTATTCAGCTGGGATAGGGGTGTTTGCATAGCAGTGACCACAGAGTTTGGTGGAGAAAGACAACCTTAATAATGACATAGCCCCTAACTAAATGAAGGACAAATTAAGGCCACACTTGATTTATGCATCAAGCTAAAGACTAGTGCCTTTTTAGTGCAACCCTATAATAGCCAGTTGAGGGTCAACAACCTACAGTCTTACAGCATACCACTCGTTTTGAGTGGTTTTAGTTGTACCGTTTTCAGCCAGGTTGCCAAGTGTTCAAAATTTTATTCCTGTTGTCTGAAAAACTGCACTAAAATCCGGGCATTAGAAAAGGAACACAGATATTTTTTCTCTTTTACCTCAGCATTTGCATGGGAAACAAGTTCACAATGGTACACACATTTCTAATGTATTATCTATTGCACAGCTCCCCTTTCCCTTTGTAGAGAAATGGTTCTGTACATGATAGACAAGCTTTTGCTTGCTTTTTTGATTATATGCTATAAAAACTTTAAACTACTATCTTTAAACTACTCTAATAACCCTAATGAGTAGATAAATAAATAAATGTTACTAGATTTTAACAGATAATAGAGTTAATAGAGTGATCATGGAACCAGTACCAATGGGCCTCAATGGAAGAGTGTCTTATATCTGTCAAATAGCGACTTTTTATTAATTAGTCACACAAAAGAATGTAATTAATACTTTCTGTTCAGAGGTAATACAAAAGTAGTGCCTCAGTAGTGCCACATTGCTGAATGATTCTGTAAACACCTCCTTAAACTGTTTCCTAGCAATATATTGAAATGTGCTTCTTTTTATTATTTCAGGTATTTATTAAGGAGCTGGTCCTGAAGCTTCACGGGCTGCAGAAACAGGAAGACCTCCATAATGACGGCATCGAGCATCCTCAGCTCCACATCTTCCCTAACCGCCAAAACTCTGCCAATTCTGAAATACTTTAAGATGCACTGTCAGCACTTCCTGCTTGTATGGACAGACCTTTTCCTGTTTAATCCTACCACTGACCCACTACTGTTTAGTTTTTGTGTTGTAATTTTAACACAGACTGCAACTGAAATGCATGCAGAGCATCCTGATGGAGCAAATTCAGCACTCATCCTTATAAAACAAACATCTATTTACTGACTTTTGTAACATGACCATTAATGCTTGGTTGTATAAAAGCTTCACAAGTGCGTAAGAATGAGATTTTTTTATTTCTATGAACAGTTTTCAACTGACTTTTGGTACGTTTTGAAGATTTTAAATGACTTGTACACACTTTCTTCATCTGCTCCCTGTAGGAATTATGAGACTTCTTGTGGTAACTTTTGCAGTTTTTATGTCATGTGGGACCTTTTCTGGATGCCATGCGGGACCGTTTTGTAAACTTAAATTATATCATCTGAGAACTTGGAATTATAAGTGTTTTATTTTTTAAGCATCAATGAATCATAAATATATACAGTATTTAAAATACATGCAAAAGGATATACAGCATGTATGTAAGAAGGCTTCACACTTTACAGCTCTCCATCTAAAAATGAGAGAAATGTTATATAGACCCTTATAATTCCAAGCTCTTGAATGGCTCTTGTCATAAATAGTTCACTGATGTTTTAAGCTTTACGACCCGGAAGCATATCATGTGTTGATGTAACTCTGTGCTCACCTGAGATCTAGACTCAGAAGAAAACTGATGTGAAAGTGCAGGTTCGATCATGGTGATTTTACTGTGCAGGACCAAAGAAGTTTATTTAATTTGTCTCATTTTAATGTGTATTTAAAGTCTTTATGACTACTATTTGTTTGTCTAAATTGTTTTATTTTTATTATTATTATTATTATTATTATTATTATTATTATTATTATTATTATTTTGTTCTTCTTAAGTAGCCTAATTCCATGTACACTGGGCATGTGGCAGAGTATGGGGCAGCATTATAAGTATGAGTAGCCACTCCACCTTCCAACATGTTTTTTCAGAGATGGGAGGAAACCAGAGAATCCAGAGGAAAGTGATGTGAAGGAGAGAACCTGCGAGCCTCCATAATAAATTGGAGCTGTGACCTGGCAGTTCTACCTATTGACCTAACGTTGTCATTATTATTATTATTATTATTATTATTATTACTTTGTCAAGAAGGCAATGAAAAGCATACATGTATTTTAAAGTGATCAATGTTACATTTTTAACTCTTATAAAGATGTACAAAACGTTCGTTTTTTATTTATCTTTCTATTTACAAAGCTCTGATGACAGCATGCCTCAAGTCATTTCTAAGCTGCTGCTACTTCTACATGATAAGCTGCTTGAGATCACCCTTATATCATATAAACGCTCACCGGTCACTTTATTAGGTACACCTGCACACCTGTTCATTCATCCAGTTATCCAATTACGAAATCATGTAGTAGCAGCACAATGCATTAAATCATTCAGATACAAGTCAAGAGCTTCAGCTAATGTTCACATGCAACATCAGGATGCAGACCAGATGTGAAGATTTGTAAAATAATTGTTATTTTGCAGTCTTTTTAACTGTAGCCTTAAATCCTGTTCTGTTTCTGCTCACCGTGGTTGTGAAGAGTTGTTATTTGGGTTACCATAGCCTTCATCAGCTCATTTGTTCATCAGTTTGAAATAGTTTGACCACTTTATTAAGAACCAGTCTGGTGATTCTACTTCGCACCAACAAGGTGTTTGTGCCTACAGAACTGCTGCTTACTGACACACTAGAGATTGCTGTGTGTGAAAATCCCAGGATATCAGCAGCTTCGGAAATCCTCAAATTACATTTCCCCCATTCTGATACTTTTTGTGATGACTAACTGAAGCTCTTGATTGTCCTGATGATTAACTGATAATTGATTGGTCTTGTTATTTTAAGTTTTAAGTATCATAGCATTCCTCATCCTTATAAGCAGACTTATTATTACAGTGTTTGATGTAACAGCCTTTTTTAAAGGTTTGTTTTAGATAATATTGTAAATGTGTTACATTTTTGTTGTTGAAACTGTCAGAGGTTTCTATTTCAAATAAAAGAGTTGAAATCTCAGTTTATCATTTGTAGAATATCTTTAAAAAATATATGATTACAGGATCCTTTTTGATAGTCATTCTTTATTTCTTGGTGGCAAATCATTATATAAGTCAGATTTTACAAAGATAGTTTTTTAAAACACTTATGCTATTCATATAAAAGCATGCATATGTTAAGATATGGCTATTGCTGTAAGTATGACCACAAATAATAATACAGTTCTTACTGTCTGACAGTTTCTCAGAAAATCAACAGAGGGCACCAATGGTACAAATTCCCTAGCACGACTCTTAATGTATTTATTTTCTTACACACATTGTGACATGTTTCCCTTCATGAAGATCTATTTCACTACTTCTGATTCCCAGGGTCTGTGATGGTCACCTGGACACCTGATGGTCTGTGATGGTCACCTGGACATGTTGTGTTTATGTGTGGACACATGCAGTCACCTTGCTGCTACCTGGCAACCACTGAGCAACTTTTTTCTACAAAGCCAGTCTTGCCAGTCAGGTCTAAGCTGGGTCAGTTCTGCATGGCATATTTATCCGGGTGATATTTGCCTTCCCTGGCTTGGTAGGAGTAGAAAAAGTAGAACATTATGTACAAATGTAACTGTGACTTTATGAACTTCAGTTCAATTTATTGCAATGACTCTATTTATTCCAAAGACCATGTCTTTAGTTTAGCCACTTCATGAAGTGTCTTAGCATATGTGCACAGGTGCACATGAAGCTATCCAGGTGTTAATCACTACCTCTGGTAATTATCCACTATTCATAGAATTATTTAAAAATACATTAAAAAGTAAAATGTATTCGCAGTGTATTTATGACAGTATTCAAACCCCTTCAGTTTTTCTAAACACTGTTGTGTTATACATCTAATTTGACAGGGATTAAATAGATTTTTGGACTTTTCAGTGCAAACAAAATAACCAATACTGACAAAGTTCATAAAAATTACTTGAGATATGTATCCAAACCTTTAATTCAGAACTTGGTTAGAAGCACTTTTTAGCAGCAATGACGGCATAAAGTCTTCTTGGGTAAGTCTCTACAAGCTTTGCACATGTGGTTTTTGGCTTTTTCTCCCATTCTTCCTGGCAAATCCACTCAAGTTTATTCACATTGGATGGAGAGCATCTGTGAACTGCCATCTTCAGATCTCTCAACAAATGGGCCTCAAATCTGGGCTTTGCTGACAAACATTACAGACAATAACCCAAGCATAGGATTGAACCTGGGACCCTGGACCTTTGCGACAGACATGCTACCACCTCTGTCACCATTATTTCTATTACACAAGTTTTCATCTAGAACCCTTAAAGTGAAATTAAAGTAACTTTTAATGTGTTGTGATGTCTATCCTGGAAGAACCATTTTATAGTATGAATGGATTTACACAGGCTGGTTTCTGCCAGTTTTTTTGGTTAATAGAGCAATATTTTTCTGTATTAAAAAATTCACATTTTTAGAGTTCACATTTGTATTTACAAATGTGAAGGCAACAGAGTCTTAAGTCATTATCACAAACAAACCAAATCTTCTAATTAAAATGGTGTATTCTGCTAAATCTTTAAACAGAAAGCTATACTAATTCATATGAGCTCATGAATAAAAATAACTCACTGACAATCAGAGCACTGGATCTATAGATCTGTGGATCGAATGTGTCTTACTGTGGAAAAACAAACAAAAGACCTCCTGTAAAGAAAGCGCAGGTGCACCCAGTGACCCCAGCTTTTAACCCACCAGCCAGTCATACTGCAGGCCAGTGGTTCATGTCAGGCCTATGTTGCCAGTGGGACAGTGGGAAAGCACCTTCAGACACAGGAGGCTTACTTTTGGGACAAGCGTCAACAAACACTTGGGCAGACAAAAGGGGTCTGAAACAGGCCAAAAGACTCCAAAACAATCTCCAGCTTTGCCTCCATTCAAGTCTACTTCCCTCCACTGTATTACATTTAGGTTGGTAAGTCGTCTTTAATGCAGACTTTTCTTATCCACCAGGCCATTGATGAGAGACAGTAAATAAACAAAATAAAACATAATAAAACATGTGGCACTTTAAAAACCATTTGATGCACTTTTCCCTGTATTCCCAGACTAATTAGTATTATCAGAGTGCCTACGCTGTCAGCACCCTGGGGAGAGAGGAGGGGGTTGGAGGGAAGGGGACTCGTTGGTTGGTAAGAAGGAAAGGGGATGGCCGGCTTCCTGAGGAAAAAGCATCAGCTTTGCACTGCAAAACAGCTCAGGAAGTGACCACAGCCACCCCCAGGCTCCCGTGCCTTCACTTGGGACAGACATGCTCATATAGTTCATCACTCACCACATACAGTACACTGACACACACTAAGATAGACACATACGAGGCTCCGGAATGTTGCAGCTTTGAGACTATTAGACACAAACCACTGTACCAATTGATTAAGGTAAGAGCAAAATGTTGGGGACTTTCTGCTTACTGTGCTGTCACTGGCTTTCACAACTGACAATGGCCAACTTTGTTCTGTGTCTGTTTTCTAGCTGAATTAGCTGAATTTTTATTACTTAGTGTGCTGGTAAAATAGAAAAGAAACTATATCAGGAAGGCTTTCTTTCACACTGATATTTGTGTACACTACTATTTTATCTGAAACACTGTCTGGACAGTGATAATTACTTAATTTCTTTGTGGTCTGTAATGTAAAAGATTTGAAACCTTGTCCTACACCGACTGAGTCAACTCGCCTTATGATTGTGTGAGTCATAACAGTCCATTTGTAGCTTTGTAATCTTCACATGTTTACACGAGCATGCTGATGATGATGCACACATACAGATAATGTGACCAGTGTAGCGGTTACAAAGTCATTTGCGACATATGCACAAATATATCACATATACTTACATTCAAAAACAGCCTTGTATAGGGAAGAGTAGTAACATGTATTATGATGTATTATGACAAAATCAATGTTTAGTTCATAAGCAGTGAATCATAATCACTATTGGAACAAAAAATTAAATCAGAGTGAGCATGGTGGCTTAATGGTTAGCTTGTTTCACTTACACTTTGTTGGTTAAATTCCTGCTTTTGCTCTGTGTATGTATGTTCTCCCCATGCTTTGAGGTGTATTCTGGATTTCTTTCCCCAGTCCAAAGACATGGCTTGTAGGCAGATCTAAATTATCTGTAGTGTGTTAATAGTGTGTGATTGTGACCAGCAATGGGTTGGAACCCCATTTAGGGTGTCCCCCACCTTGTGCTCTGAGTCCTCTGGGATAGACCCCAGGCTCCCTGTCATAAGCGGTACAGAAAATGCATGGATGAAGTTCTTCAGTTGTCCCTCTGGGTAAACCCTTAAAACTGCTATATAGGACCTTTCAAAAAAGTGTTTAAAAGTGTAGGACACATGAAAATCAATTATAGATTTACAGTTTTATGGAATGCTTACTTTTGTAAGGTCATTGAATTACAGTAAACTTGCGATTTACTGACTGTGCAAAAAAACTGTGTAATAGTTCTTGTTACAACTGAGATGGAGACATGCAATAGGATGACAATGCTGCTATAGATCACTTTTAGTTGAAAAATGTTGGATTAGATTGATGTTCATCAATGCATGTAAAGAATCTTTTTATTTGCCTTCAGGCATTCATTAAAACAGTGAAGGATTATTTTTTACACAGAAGTCTAAAATACTTTGGGGGGGGGGGGGGGGGGGGGTTGGATATACCACTAAGCAAAATCACTGCCAACTTCACATGCATAATGAGAATCATGGGGAAGCAGAGGGATGTGTAATAATATCCCCTTCCTCAAAACCACATATTAAGTTCTTATTGAGTGACAATTTCCCCTAGAACGTTTCAAAATTAGCCATAACCTGCACCCTTGACTCCAGAAGGGCAGCTCTATGACGTCAAACCAGCTCTCATCCTTCCATTTATGACAGATGCCCTAAGTGCATCAAACAGCTAACAGCTCTAGTCAGCATGAATAAAGGATAACTCTTTTATTCCTGCACTGCTGTTCATCACTTTAGGATGAACAAAACTACTCTGCACTCTCAGGCCTTGTGCTCTTAGGGCATGTAATATTGCTCTTATTTCAGCAAGGGGTGATGGCACATTGCGAGGGCATTTCCTTTGGCTCAGAGAAAGGATTTTAACTGCCTATGATTGAAGCATCCCCTGCTGTCCACCTTACACATCACATAAGGACATAATTTCACTTCCACAGCTTTGAACGACAGACAATGGTAAATTTGATTGTATTGTTCATGCTGATCAGTCCACAGAACTATCTAACATACCAATGTGTCTTCTGTCTGACTTTTTTTGCTAACGTTAGTTACCATTATGAATATTGTTAAGTACATTCCAGTGAATACATGTGAGAAATAAAATATTGCTTATTCAAGTATTCCTGTAAAGAATGTGCTTTAAAATGTATAACAAGGTCAAAATGTATGTTTTAAAATCATAGAATTGTCTGAAATAGAACAAAAGTATATTTTATGTATAATTTGAATGTATGCTATGTTCATTTGTATTTCTTAAAAATTATATTTCTTATTTTGTAAATTTCTTCTGAATTGAATACAAAACAAAGAGCTTGCAGAGGTTAAACAGTCAGTGTGCCAGAATAACACCTTCAAAGAATATTGTTTCTTGTAAACTACACTAACATATACACAAACACTGGCGGAAGAGTATAAAACAGTTCATAATGCCGTAAATTAGCTGTTGTGTACAGAGTAGCATTTAAAACCCTGCTACTAGCCTAGCCTGTCACTAATGGTTTACCCAAGACTTACACCTGCTTCCTCAGTGATTAAATTCCTTAGATGTAAATCAACTACTATCTAAAGACACTGAGAGCATGGACAAATCTCAAATTCCAAAATAAATCAGCATTAAACAAACAGAAGTTATGTAAATCAAACACACACCAGCATGCTCTCCTGTTCAGCAAAGTACTGGAAAATATTTTGAGGCAGTGCCAAGGTGACCTTCACTTCCAGCAAGAGGGAAAGGACGCAAGGACCCTGAGTGCACATAACAATGAAAAACTGTATTGTTATGCAGTGTTTTTTTCCTGAATTAATAGACTCCTCTACAGGCGTTTACTGCACAATTCCATATCTTTATCACCTGCTAGTCTTAGATATGACACTGGTTCCAATTCTTTGACGCTGTTTTTCTCACCCCATGACAAGCAACAGGAACAAGAGTGTGATGCCCTCGCTCTGTTTCCACCCTGATATAGGCAGTTTTAAGTTTGTAACTCATTATCATGTAAGAGACATGGGACAGAGGGGCTGCGGTTTATCATTTGCTCTAACCCTGAGTCGGGAAAATTCAAATGGGAATGGCCATTGTACAGGATTTTGTGACTCCTCATACATGATCTCTTGGATGCATAGGAATGACTATTTAAGGCACATGGCATATGGCAGAGACATCATACCCAACCAGGAAACATGAATGCACAGGTTTTCCTTGTGTAAGCTCAGCAAACACTAGTTAATCAGTATATAAACACATAATCTGCCTTTTTCCCTGTGGAGAAAAGTTAAAGATCAAATTGAGGATTGACCCAAAAGTTAACACCGACAGTCCACTCAGGCACAGAGGAACACTAAAGTAGTTACTTTAGTACTGTAGTTGTTGAACACTGTTGATTTTGCTCTGTACAAATGAGTTAAGCTATTTTTCCTAGGAAAGAAAATTGACCCCTGTCTCCTATCAGACCAGAGAAGGCAGCCATTTGAGTCCATCCATTGTTTATAAATCCATAGCTGAGCTTTCCTCAAGTGTTTACCCTATCACAAAAGGAAAAGTCATTTTCCTCATACTCATATTGGCTGCCATGATTCTAAGGGAAGTGTCTGTTTGGAGAAACACACATACTCCTCCACTGTGGTCACAAAACAATGTCATTTTTCAGGCTGATGTGATTGAAATGTAGCTGTTGTGACGCACTGCACAGTAATCTCTATTGTGTTTCGTGACCAGTGGATGAACAGTCTGATTTCCTATGGGCACATATCCAGACTGACCGTCACATGTCAAAAACAACACTATAAACACTGAAGACAGTAATAGGTGTGAGGAGTAACAGCTTCCAATAAATTACAATCACACAGGGTCCTTTGTTGTGGCTCAGTCTGTGCCATCATGACCCCTTTCTGCCTTATAAGGATGAAAACAAAACCTCATGATAGGCAATACAGCTTCAAGAACTGATAGCAGAAACAATTTTTATGATCCATTAAAATTTGAAGATGGGATTAAATGAATGTGAAGCCTGCCATGAAGTCTTCTTAAATTAGGGTGAATTCAGATATACTGGGACAGCAGGGACAACTGGTGAATTGAGACAGTTTAACATTTATTGTCTGGTCTGATAGACAAAACTTATGTTACTAAGAAATAACATTATTAATTCGTCTGACATCATATAAAGGCGCATGATGGACATCAAACAGGAAGTTCAAGATTTCGAGAAATAAAAAGTTATAAAACTAGGTTATGACAATTAAATAATAATCTTTTAGTGGCAATTTTTTCAATGTAATTTTAATTCATCTGTTCATTACAGAATTTCAGAAAAGACTGGTTAATAAATTTGAAGTAATAAAATACTGAAGACTCTTATTGGTGCTACTGCTGTAAGAAATAAATTACAGAATGTCAGAGAGGCCAGCATTTTCATATATAGTCTTATATTCTATAGTTTTATTTGGTGTACTGTGTTCAAACAACGTTAGAATAAATTGATAATGAATTTTGGAGTTGATTTTATTGAGGTCATGTTATTGATATTAGATCTGATGCCGTGCTACAAATGAATAATGTTTTACAGCTGTTATTATGTATAAAACTAAAGACCCAACCCTAAATGACCAAACATTTAGTCTTATCAAAAGGGTAAGCCACACTACTTTAATAATATGATATAAAGTTTTCCCATACATTTCACACAATGTGTCAGCTGACTTCAGCCTAAATGAATACATGAAGAAGATTCATTATGCTTATATCTCGTACTGTCAGCGAACCGAAATAAGATTTTGAACGACTCTTTTACGTTATGTGATGAATCGACTCGCGAAAAAAGTTCGTCTTTTAAACACACGGTAGTCAATAGTCCTACGTCTTGTTCATTTTCTCTCATGACATGTACATTCCTAGATGTCCATATCCGCTTGGGAATGAAACAAAACAAAACTCGATAGGTTTGAACGAGTTGTTCGAAAGAGTCAGAGCCTTTAGAAAGAACCGGATCAGTCGAATCAATCGGATCAGCTGACCGAAATAAAAGCCCGTGGTTTGACGGAGTGCTTAGCAGTTGCGGCAGGCATTTAAAAACCCCGCATGAAACTTGTGGATTGTAATGTTTTCATGTTCCTCTCATGGAAAACGATCAAGATGAATTCTGTAAGTATACAGCTTTTATTTCTAGTTTTCTTTAAGGTGGAATGTAGAATGATCTAATCATCTAATCAGTGAGTCAGGGCATGGTTAATGAGGATGGATGAGCTTGGGCAAAATAAATCAAATTAATCATAATATACATCAGTATTGTTGCTGTGTTATTGGGGGGAAACTGTCATTTCAGTCATGTGCAGATTTTTAAACTGTAAAAATATCCTGGTGTAAATATCATTTTCAGTCAATTGATAGTGACATTTATTCCAAAACTGCGTTTAAGTTCAATTAATTAATTTACAGTAATGCTATAATGTTAAAAAAAAAAAAAAAAGACACCAGAATTGGCTTGCTCAGCAGTTCTCAAGTGCAGCCAAGGTCAGTGTTCTTGCCCTTTAACACAGCTAGTAGTCCGTTTCCAGTAATGTTTGTCTTAAGAACATTCATCTGAACAGTTTACACTGATCCAAGACAGACAGAAAGTTTTCCCTTTCACCCTTTCTGTAGGTTTGTTTTGCAAATCTCATGACCGTTTCCTATTTGGGTTATTATTCAGATTTTTGTGGCAGTTAGGAGTTAGTTCGTATCTGACCCTATATCAGAGATAGACTCTAACATTGTTCTTGGAATTGAAATTTTAAATGAGCTGACCCAGACATTTTTTGTTCCCTTCTCAGAAAAAAGAAACAGTCTCTTGTATTTTCTAATGGCATTTAGACATTGATCTACTAGGGTTAAAGATTTACTCCTGCAATAACCTTGCAATATACCTTGCAATGTGTCATGGAAAATCACTTTTATGGCAGGCCATATTACAGTGTTGAGACTGTAAGCAAAGTTAATTTATCTCATAGACTTATCCAAGTCAGTTTTTCAAAATGCATGTGCTCATCAAGCATTGCAGGATTTTTCTGTAATGAATTGGCAACCATTGCACTGAAACAAATTTTTTTAAAGAAATTAGTGCTATGCAAACTTAGCTGGGAACAAGAAGATGTTCTGTTTGAAGTGCTGCATCAGGGTCTTACAGAGCTGAACAAAAGTCAGTTGTGCCATGACATATGTGATCCACGTTTTTTTTTTATATGTTCAATATTAAAATGCACTGAAGAACCTTCACTGAAACTCCTTGAACACGTGCCTGGTGATATGCCTCTGTGGCTCGGGTGCATTTAAACCTTCCCTCAGGGAAAGTCATGCAGATCCTTTGTCAGGCTCCCTCCAACATTCTTGGTCTTCCTGGTCCTGTAGTCCAATAGCAGAGCCCTGGCCATTGCACACTTTTGTAATACATCTTGAAATCAGACTTTCTCTTTCCTTGCCTAATCACTCCATGTATTTCCCCCCTACTCCTTTTACCAATCTTTCTTGTTGACATTGGTGTTGTGTTTCTGAAAAGAAATACAGATATATTATTAAGTCAATAAATGAGACAGCAATACAAAAGCAAAAAAGCATCTAATTAAAAACAAAGCGGTAATCGTTCAATACGAATATAAAAAATACATTGTACACAGAACATCCATGTGAACATTCACGAGAGCATGTGTAAAACAGGAGAGCCGCTTTCTGAACTGACAATAAGGTGTCAGCCACAAATGAGATATAATGCTAGTAAAATGATCTGTTAGCAATAAATGTCTGTGTGGTTCCTAGTGAAACGATCTAAATGGTAAAATATCAACCAGGGTCAAGCAGGACAGTCCAGGAGCTCAGGACCTACCAATAAATTGAAGTACTGTTTAGAATTAAATTCAAAACATCAAGTCAAAAAGTGAGGCAGTAGAAAGGTGATGCTTCATTATTAAATTGCAGTACATATAAAAAAAAAAAAAACCTCATACAATTGAAAGTAACTGTTGTTATTCATTACAAAACTTTCATCTAAATGGCTTATTTTTAGCTTTTCCTAATAGCAGTGGCATCTTGTTTTCTTGCAGGATGTAATCTATTACCTGTGCAATACAGGAAATAGACTTAGCCTGGGAAGGCGGTTGTATAGCCTTTATATCTCACTCAAAAATCTAACCCGCATTCCAGAGGGCCTCTGCTATAAAGTTTAGAATTACAGCTGGACAGGTTATGGAAAGATGACATGATGTGTTGTTGAACAGGTACATGTATACAGGGTGGTAGTAGTTCAGTGGTTAAGATGGTGAACTACTGATTGGAAGGTTATGAGTTCAAATATCAGCATTTACCACTACTGGGTCCTTGAGCAAGTCTCTACTGCATCCTGTAAATGTGTAGTAGGCAGCTTACAACTTTAATCCATAAAGCATTTGAACCAGTAAGCATTTAAACTCAAACAGTGTAAAACCTTTCGAAGACATTTTGTCACCATTGCTGAATTTTCACCAGATTTTCCAGCTTCATCCATTTGGGTGTTTGGGTGTTCTTTGGAGTTGTAGATATATCAGACATTGCTTCCCATTTCCATATTTTCAAAAAGGCAGCTGCACAAACTTCCCTCTTAACTATTGCAAAAGAATTTGCTTTATTCTAATTATACCAAACTGCTACAAATCGCTTGAGTATACTGAAACTGAACTGAGCAAGGAACTTGTACCAAGAGATAACCATGACTATAGTTGTTGCATAACTTCCTCTTCTATCCTAGTTTGATACTTGACAGATGGGTCCATTGACCAAAAGGTTAAATATTAATCTTAATTAGTCACTCAAACTAAAAGTTAGTAATTAGTCTATTACTAAAGGTCCCATTGACTCTATGTTGTATTCATCAACTCTTCCTGTAGCTCTGCTGTCAGATTATCCATGGATATTATATGGAAAAATCACATGTGCATTATTATTACATTTAGGAAGCTCCTAACAATAGGCCTTCTTCAGGAATTCATAGCTTGTGAATGATTTCACACTGTAGCAATTAATTTAATCCAAACTTGGGTAAGCTTGGATATCAACAATACACTCATGAGCACACTTAATAGCTAAGAATTGAAAAATTACTTTAAGCATAAGAAAATAGTTTTTATCTGCCAGTTATATGCTCATACACAAACATACAAATGAACCAGCAGGAAGTGATTCAGCACTGTTCCCGTCACCTTCGTCACCGGCCATAATTATACAAGTACAATTATGGAAGTTTAACAGGATGTCTGTAGAAATTATATCACAGTCTAAGGCTCATGTAAGCTATTTACACTATGCATAGTCAATTCACTTCACATTCAACACACTGTATTTTCAACACATATTCAAGTCAGTGCACAGTTCAGCCTTTAGACTACACTAATCACCAATCCCTGTGCAGTCAGAACTGGTTGATATATTATAGCCATAAAGTACAAGATCAGTATCGTATGATCAAGGACAGGTGGGACTAAAATCATTATCACATCATAAAATAGTTAAAAATAAGAACACTCTTATCCTACTGACTTTATCACCAATGTTTTGTGTAAAGGAAGAGGTTTGGGGTCATAGTTAATGTCAAAATGCCTTATGACAACAAAAGAAAAATTGTTTCATTTAAGCAAGATGGGCATGTGATATCTGTTATGTTGAGTAAGAGCAGAGACATGTCTGTCTAATGATTGATTGTCTTCTGTTGTTCTCCAGCGTTTAATCTCCAGGCCGAAGCATGCCCATTCTTAAGAACCTCCCAGCTCGGCTGAAGGGGGCCAAGGGAAATTTAGAGTTGGAGAACACTCACAGTGAGCTGATTCTCCGCAAGATGAGCCTCAACCACAACCCGTTTGAGAAAAACGGCTTAGATGAGGAGTGGCCCAGACACAATGGTGGCTCGCTCCTGGATGGGGGTGCCCCTCGGGACCGTAACCCATTTGAGGATGAGGAGGATGAGAACGAGGCCAATGAAGTGAGGCGTGGGGGCTCAGGAAAAGGTGGATCTATTAAAGGGACGCTTGACCGCATCAAAGGCGTGTCACCACTCAAGACCCTGGGCAAGCTAGGCAAGGGCCTGCGAATGTCAGGCAGGAGTAAGGGCAGTGCCACCCCTTCTCCACAGGGCTCCATTGGTATGCCCTCACCCATGGAGAAAAAGAAGAAGGGCCGACGGAGCTCAGAGGGAAGTCTTCTAAGGTACAGACTGACCAATAATCATCAAAAAGTCTGCAGGAAAACTTTAATTCTGTTTTGTAAAGCCTGATTAGGTCCTTGACATTTTAGTCACTGATGTTAAAAGCTTTCCACAAGGTTATGAAATGGTAAACCAGCCAGCTTCATATCCTGATCTTTTTCCTTCTTCTTCACAGGATGGCAGGGAGATGCAGAGAGAGCCTTCGCAAAGAGAGCTTGCCCAATGGAGACCTGTGCTCAGAGAGTGATGCTGATTCAACCAGTCGCAAATTGTCCCTCTTGAAAATCGTGGGCAGGGGCAAGAAGAGGGAGTCGCTGGTTGACCGCTCAGCATCCCCTGGCCCTGAAGAAGAGCCTGTAGAGGAAGTCCCAGTAGTCAAACCCAGAGAGCCTCTCTCAGGTAAGCAGAGGTAGTGCTTCTAACACAATAATATGAACTATTGAGGTATATTGGTTTTTAAGAATGGCATCTCATAACTGGGATAAGCTCCAGATCAACGTCTGACAACAGTAAAATGGTTGACAACGACTAAAAAAAATAAACATTTATTAATTATTATTACTAAATCTTACAGTATGTCAGAATGAAATACTATGTTAGATTGTATGTCTATGAGTTTGTCGTTTAAACCACAATCTAAATATTCATTTGTGCACACATACATGGTTGATTTACAAAGTTCACTTGAAGAGGGAGGCAGCAAAAAAGTACAGGCATTAACTGCTTTGCTGGACCTGCATGCCTGCAGTGCACAGTTGGCAGATTTTAGTGCAGTTTTGCACAATAATACCAGATAACAGGATTTCAGAGGTCTTGTTTGGGCAAGCTGAAGAATGGTCATGGCCCAACAAACAAATGCCTTATTTTATTAATTGTATACTAAACATTATCCACGTTACATAGAATGAAGATGTGACCACCAATATAATAACTATGGTGAACTTTTGGTAAGGACTTTACAGTAAGATTGACATTTTTAAACATGTCACAAAGATGTTTGTTTTGTACAGTGTACATACTTTATATTCACCTTTATTCTTTGCTGAAGGGGACATTTAAATAGCAGGTGACTGAGAGCAGATAGTGGTGACATGCATTCTAAGTTTTAATCAAAGCATTTCCTGTGCTGATATCTTCCAAAGCCTAATCTCTCACACTGCCACTGAAGCATACCATGGCCATATCACCTTACCATATCTCCAAAAAGCACAAAATGGGCTGTCAAAACTAAAAGCTTTGAAAAATCTAAATTTCCCTGTAAGTGCAGTATGCATAAAAAGAGGAATTTGTGTAAAGGGGAACAGGGAATTCAACTCTCAAGCCTCAGCTTTCTTTCAGTTGTGGTGGGGAGGGGACAAGCTGAAGCTGCTGCTTTCCATTCCCCAGCTGACACAGCATAAAATGCCCTTTTATTTGTATGTTTAGCCACATTATGTTGACGGGAAAACCTTCTATTGACTAATCATGCTGTTTTCCCCACTCTTAAGAGTTTTGAACTTCAACACACTGTGCAAAACAGACCATTGTCCTCTTTAAACTCCATCAAGTTTTAATGGAGAATTATTCATTACATTTTACATTTACATTTCTGGCATTTGGCAGACTTATTGTTATTCACTTGTTCAATATACTGTACCACTGAATTTATTAGTCATTTGTAATTTTATTAAGCTTGAGAGAGTATGCCATACACTTCTACAATGCCTGCTTCAGAGATGTAAGTCTTATATTAAAGTAAAACATTGCTCTGTGAAGTGGAAGGTCTTCTCAAGTGGCAGCACATTCCTTAGTGGTTTTGTGAAGAGTGATTCTCAGAGCATTACTGGAATTTTTGCAACAAGAGATGCAGACTTGACAGGTTTTTATTAATTAAGCATGTTTGTACATTAATCCACTATCCCGAGTATTACTAAAAGGTTTACTAGCACTAGCAAGAATCGATGCTAACCAATAATGCGATTAGATGTTCTTTTCCCTTTAAGTGTTTTAAATCATTTGTATAGTTTAGTTGTAACTGGAAAGTTGTGTGCAGAAAATGTGTAACACCAAAAAATGATTTCAAATTCATTCCAGAATCAAAATCACTTTTTTTCACCAGATGTCTCAGAGATTAACCTGATTTCATTTGGAGGCTTTTGCAATAAGTTAATAATTACTAAAATACAAAACCTTTTGGTGGACGTATATATTCAGTAAATATGTTGCAACTAATAGGAAAAGGAATGTAGTGACAAGAGTGAAGACATCTTGGCATAAGAGTTGATAAATTATTCCATGTTTTATATGGTAGTGAAGATTGAGAATGGTAAGGGTTTTTTTTTTTTTTAATGAACAATGTTTTTAACCAAACATCAAATCTGAACCAAAATGGAGAATAGTCACAATAATCTCTTTGCTTACTTGGCCCCAAAATATAATTTCAGTATGTGTAAACTGTGTAGTATGAAGGAGAAAGAAAAAGGTCATTATCTTCTTGCTTGTAATTAGCTAAAAAAAATAATAAAAAGAAGTTTTATATTAGCTGACAGCTATTTGGAGATCATTTGAATGTTTTCTCTTTTCTGTTTGAAACCAGTGTTGTTTTATTGCAAAGTCTTTGTTAGAGTACCAGTACTCAGTTGTCCTCATTCACTGGGATGGGCTCTGGTTAAATACATTTGATAAGTAGACCATTTATTGAGGTGGTTACACCAGAGAGTAGTAAATGATTTCCAGACATCATCTAATTACCGCCAAAGGCCATCGACCATAAAACTATAACTGCAGCTTTGAGCCATACATCAGTGGCCGCCATGGGAACGGTGTCAAAGCACAACTTTGGTAACCAATATAATCATAAGTCAATGATAGCGTGACTGGTTACACCCCACTGGCAGTCACCTACCTCATGCTTAAGAGGACAAAAATCACATTACTAAGCTAAGCTTTTTAACATTTAAATCACTTCCAATTATGAGAAATTTAATAAGTGGTGAATATAACAAGGGTAACATAGTGTAAGGTGGGGCACATGTAGACTTATTGGACACTGTACATGTCCATAGTAATTGGAGCTTGGAGCAAGACCAGTGTGTCCTGATCTGGGTTCAAGTCTGCACCCGGCCAAAAGCTCTTCAGTGACAGGAGGGGCTAATGTGCACTTAATCCCACAACCAGTCCATGTCCAAATGGCTGAATCTACACAAGAGCTTAAGCTCCACTGGTATTCTGACAGGCTCAGTCTCGCCCAGGGACACTAGACACTACAGCCAAGCAGGTCTGATCCAGCTGTGCCAGTGGGGGGTTTCGAGAATGGGGGAGCAATGAGAAAACATTCCCCTGCTCACTTCTTAAGAAAAATATTTATCCACCTTGCATACCCCTGTGATGGAGGTGGGGAGATAGAGTTGAAAAAATAGAGAGAGTCTCAGATATCTTTTTTTTCTAAGGCCTCTTTGAGCCATGACAGCTGATTAGTCTGTGAATATACAGTGATATAAGATGGATAATTTGTGGCTGAGGGGATTAATGGGGTGATGCCCTATATCTCTGGCCACAGAATAGGTGAGTAGGCAAGAGGCATGGATTGTGCAGGTGCTTCAGCGATGTTACTCGATATCCTGCTTACTCGTTACTTTGGTCATACTCTACAAATATAATACTAATGTCAAAAACACAGTTTTCCAACAACCCCCGTTCTACTAAATTTTCCATGACTTTTTTTATTTATTATTATTACAGAAGCATCATATATCAATGCATAAAAATTTATACATTCTCTTTGCAACAGGTTCAGAGGGCAAGCGCCTTTGCAAACAAAGACATAGTGTTCTATTGAAATACAGATCTCAGACTCATTCCCCATTTTGAAAGTCTAACACATTTTAATGAGTCCAGGATAAACCAGGATCTCTCTCGACATCTGGCAATTGAGCCTCAATGTCGTTTCAAGGAAATATTTTACAGGTTTCTACTTAGAGGTGGTTGATATTTCTAGAATGTTTTTGTTCAAAGTGGCGCTCATTCATTAAGCTACCCCACCCCCTCAGTGACGTTTTTGTCCTTGGGTGGAGGACTTTAGCCCGGATGGGTTTACCAGAGGAAGTGGCTCGTACTTTCTTACACAAGAACAGGGAGCACACTCATTTTCCTTGCCCTCCTCCTGTGTGATAGCAGTAGGACTGTCAGCATTGTCTTATATATTTAGACCTCCTTCCGATGGGTTGGCAAATCAGCTCTAGTCGTCATGATTTGCAGTAGTGGTGCTGGAGGGGTTACAGCATGTGGTGGAATGGTTTGACACTGTTTCCTCAAATGGGACAGGGACGGATAAGCTGGGCGCCAACTGAGCTCCCAAGCATCCTCTACGCTAAAGAAAAGTTTTTTTAGGAAATGAATTCAGCAACTCAGCCACAAGAGAACCCTGTCTGTCTGAACAAGAATTCTGAATTACAGTATGACACTAACTTTTCTGAGCTGGTATGTGACATTTACTTAGAAATTCTTATTTGATGGACTACTATGAATAAGGACCCATCATCAAAATCCTGTCTTTCCATGCAAAGATCCCTGGTTTCTTTGAAGCAAGGACTGAAATTACACTGCTTAAAGATTCCCCAAGGAGCAAGGCAGTGCTAAATAATCAGAGAGCCCCATGTGTCTGAGCAGAGTTTATATAAGAGGAACAGCAGGAGCAATGGGAAACCTGATACATTATATTAGACATACCACAGGTCATTTATACACATATAGCAGACACCCTAGTGGTCTGCTCAAGGTCATGTTCCTCCATCTACAACTGCAATAATATTAAACTAAAGTTCTCCTAGTCTAGTCTACATCTGTATATCCTAGAAGTTGCTCTGATCCATATTTCTTCTGGTTTCATTATTTAACATATGTGTTTTATCAGGGAAGTACATTGTTACTAGCCAAAACAAGAGTAAACGAAATGCATCAACTCCATCAAATGCATAAGTGAAAATTAATGACTGTGTCAGATCCTGTCATCACCAGTCAGTACATATTGTTTTAGCTAGATTAAGTAAATTCACTAGTCCCGAATGAGAGGATCAAGAATGATGCAATGGGTGTGAGCACTGATCTTACTAAGAACTGGTTTACTTCATCACTAATTTTATTACAAATGAAAAAAGTTTGCATTTGACCACATCAGAGGCACTAGTGAGATCACGTTGAAAGACATGTAGTATCAACAAGCGGTAGCCTGCCAAACTGGACTTTCAAGATGTTATGTTCAAACCATCATAATAAAATTTGCAGAAAGAATGAGGGCAGAAAATGTGTTGGAAAAGCCAAAAAGCTGTCTGCGTCTTAAAGGTCATTTCCTTAAGGGACAGAAAGAAATCCACTCAAATGCTCACTCCATATCTGGCAGAGTTGTCTGGCACCAAAGGTAATGCTTTGACTATGAGAATAAGTCTCTAAGAAATAGTCTGGTAGGGTGTGTTGCATCTGAGAAATCATTTTTAGTGAAAACCAAAGCAGAAGTGGTTGTGGTACGCCAAAGTCTAATAACCACAAACAGGTCTTATGGAGCAAGGCCAAATTTGAAATACAAAAGAGCTGATGATAAGCACATGGACATATCATGGCTCTGTCATCGTCTGATCAAGTAATGATTGTAGGATAAAAGGGTGATAAAAACAGAGGAATTTAATCATATTTTAATGTACAAGTTGCCCACTGAGTGTATATTCCCAGCTCTTTTTCCATGACTGAAAATGCTGTTAGCACTGAAAATACTATAAAGAATAAATCCATCTATCTCCTGTTTTCTGTCCTTCTGACACAGTGTTGGAGATTCTGCAGCTGGTGACCAAGCGAGACTTGTTCCTTGCAGATACCCACATACTAGAGCTAGAACAGGAGTGCAAAGAGGTGTCCACCACACCACCAACGGGTGCAGAAGATGTCACTAGCCCCAGCAGCAAAGACAGCAGTCGGCGTAAAGCTAAGGATGTGGAGCTCCTGTATGAGGCCCTGCAAAAAGAGCTGTGGGACGTGGTCCGGGAATCCTTGCACGCACCCACTGCTGGGCCTAACTTAGGCCTGGTGGTGCAGGTCCTCCAACAGGAAGAAGAGGCTGATCGCGACTGGACCACAAGTGACGGCGCTGTTCCAGGTGGAGCACGACCCAGGGAGCTGAAAAAGCGATGGAAAGAGGCTGTGGCTGAGGCTGCTAATGAGAATTTGCCCAAATCTGAAATGGTCTTGCCAGGTGAGCTGGCGGCATACCTCGACAAACTGCGAATTCGCATGGTGGAGGATCTGGGAGCGGCCCGCCGGAATGTTGTGTCTGTGTATCCTGAGGAGTATAATGCCTTCCAGGTCTATGTACATAGCTACCATCAGGCCATCACATGCCGGTTACAGACTATCACTAATGGAGAACTGCAAATTACTGACACATACTCACTTCTAGACTGGCTCTACAACATATACGACAGGTAAATAAAAGTTTTGGTTGGTGCCAGTAGATGACAATTTTTGGTCAGCTGTTTTCATTGTTTGTCATGGTGTCATGGTGGTTGAATTATACTTCCTGGGCCACTTGATGTGAAGTCCATCCTACAGCAGGAATTTTAGTAAAAATAGCATTATTGATAAGCTCTTGTTGATAAGAGTCTGGAAACATGTGTCCACGCCTATCCCGTCAAATTGCTAAGTGTCCTTGTAAGTGCTGTCCAAAATCTCTGAGTAACTCTTCCGGTTGTTGCTCTAGGGATGTTATTGGAACGGTGAGCATAACATCACCGATCAACCGCTCTCATCTCAGCCCACTGCTGCCAGCAGAGACGGTGGACAAGCTTGAGCTGGATTGCCTCAACTATGTCAGGGTAAGAGAGAAAATCCTCAAACACCCCATATGTTTCCCTCTTCCCAGACCCCCAGAAGCAAAGTCCATCATCCCAGTGGACGGAAAGGGTGCATCTACGGCACGTCCTGTTCAGTCCAGAGGTTGACTGGTCGTGGCGACCTTCACGGCCAATTAGAGTGTCACATTTCAGGGTCAAGTCAAAGTTTTCCTGTTCACAATGAGCAACACACAATAGGAGTCAGTGTTACAAAAAGGCTTTTCCACCTAATTAGGCTACTTGAATGAGAGTCAATGCAGGTGTTATACAGTCTATGTGTGTCAGACTATAGACAAAATCTTCCACAGGCATGTCCTAGAGAGAAAGGTTATTCATAGTGTTATAGTGTACTTGATTGGTTATTTATAAGTCATTGTTTATCTCATAGATACTATCACACACACACACACACACACACACACACACACAGAGTGCATTCGAGATATTATTAATAAGTTATTATTATTTGGTTCTGGTGTAAGCATGATTTACTTGCACACATGGTATTGTCTATACCATTGTTAATAATGTAAATGTATTTAACTTGCTATTCTATTCCAGGGGAAAGTAACCAATGAGCTGTCTCAGGTGTTGGATGAGGAAGAAAAGAGATGGACAGAAATGCTGCATGTTGAGGAGTATCAGATCCCACTCGCTAATACAGTTATTAAGGTTAGGACCATGAATGCAGTTTTCTAAGTATGTATTTTTGTCATAATAAATGAGCACATCCCATGGTGTTCCAGTTTCTATTACATTGTTTTTTGAGGCTCTTCGCTTGCCTTTTGTGGTCACAGAGGATTTTGCTTATTGCTCTGGGAAGTACCCATGTGACCTTACCATTGGCTGTATATATCTATACTTATCTTTTCTGTTCAGTTCTGAAAGTTTTTTATATATTATGTAGAGATCAGTAACAAAATTAGACATTTGAGAAAAAACTCTCCAACATTATCATTAAAACACTAAATAGGTAATATACACCTCAGCCATAACATTATGAGCAGTGACAGGTGAAGTGAATAACACTGATTATCTCCTCATCATGCACCTGTTAGTGGGTGGGATATATTAGGCAGCAAGTGAACATTTTGTCCTCAAAGTCGATGTTTTAGAAGCAGGAAAAATGGGCAAGCGTAAGGATTTGACAAGGGCCAAATTGTGATGGCTAGACGACTGGATCAGAGCATCTCCAAAACTGCAGCTCTTGTGGGGTGTTCCTGGTCTGCAGTGGTCAGTACCTATCAAAAGTGGTCCAAGGAAAGAACAGTGGTGAACTGGTGACAGGGTCATGGGCGGCCAAGGCTCATTGATGCACGTGGGGAGCAAAGGCTGGCCACTTTGATCTGATCCAACAGACGAGCTACTGTTGCACAAATTGCTGAAGAAGTTAATGCAGGTTCTGATAAAAAGCTGTCAGAATACACAGTGCATCACAGTTTGCTGCATATGGAGCTGCATAGCTGCAGACCAGTCAGTGTGCCCATACACCGCTGAAAGCACCAACAATAGGCACC
The DNA here is from genome assembly GCA_033459395.1 of Hemibagrus guttatus. NCBI lineage: Eukaryota > Metazoa > Chordata > Actinopteri > Siluriformes > Bagridae > Hemibagrus > Hemibagrus guttatus. Next base: position 10,110,178 of record JAUCMX010000011.1, read on the forward strand.
GTTGAAAGTGCCAACAATGAGCACGTGAGCATCAAAACTGGACAAAGGAGCAATGGAAGAAGGTGGCCTGGTCTGATGAATTTTTCACATTTTCTTTTACATCACGTGGATGGCTGGGTGCGTGTGCGTCGCTTACCTGGAGAACACATGGCACCAGGATGCACTATGGGAAGAAGGCAAACCGGCGGACGCAGTATCATGCTTTGAACAATGTTCTGCTGGGAAACCTTGGGTCCTGCCATCCATGAGCTACAAAGCAAAAATGGTTCAGGAATGGTTTGTCAACACCTCAACAAGTTTGAGGTGTTGACTTGGCCTCCAAACTTCCCAGATCTCAATCCAATCAAGCGTCTGTGGGATGTGCTGAACAAACAACTCCGATCTATGGAAGCCCCTCATTGCCACTTACAGGACTTTAAGGATTTGCTGCTAACATCTTGGTGCCAGATACCACAGCACACCTTCAGGGATCTAGTGGAGTCCATGCCTCGACGGGTCAGGGCTGTTTTGGCAGCAAAAGGGGGACCAACACAATATTAGACAGGTGGTCATAATGTTATGCCTGGTCAGTGTATTGTTTAAGAATTGTGTTCATCACCTGAATGAGATTCTACAAGTTCCTGAGAATTGAAGCTCTTCTAATAACTTTTGGTATCCCACATTCTTACTAAGCTAAACTCACTGGCTAAATGATAATAAATAAATGTCTTCTCAGCTTCATCTGTGAAAATCACCTTTTTAACTGGATTTTGCATGAAATGCTCACAGAAGGAATTTACATATTCTACTAAACCTGAATGTGTTCATACATGTAGCTCTAGCATACTGTACTTATCATTTTAGCACTCTGGAGTCTTTTATTCCTGTATGTGTTTCTTTATAGAGGCTACAGGGAGATCTAGATTGTTCTGCTGCAATTAACCGAGGTCTGGCCTCACGAGTAGCGCAGTGCAGTCTTAATGGCCTTGCAGATTTTCTGTACAGGTAAGAAAATTCTTCTTGACAGAGCTATTATAACTCTGCCATATGTCATTCACTTATTTCTTTAATCAGACCTGGAGACTGACAAAACTTCATTTTAAAGTTCTGTTCATTTTACTTTATGTATTTGGTTGTTGTTTTGTTGAAAGATGTATTTCTTCAGGATTTCTGTTTATATCTCTGAATGACATTTAATTCAAAAACCAAGTATTATGCAGTGTTTTAGCCATGAACTTTAGTCCCATTATAACCATCATCATAACTATTTGTGTCTTTTGTTGTCACAGCTTTCAAAGGAAGGTGGAAATGTTCCATGAAGGCCTTGTTAGTGCATTTGGGGAAAATGAAGATGGTTACGTTGCCAAGACAATCGCTTTAGCCAACTGCTGCCCCCCTTTCAGGTACATCCTCACCGGTTGTTTTCTTCTAACTCCAGGGATATTATTTGCTGTTTATTTATGTCCATTGAATGTCATTAATATGTTCATTATGTCCTTGAACAGGAGCTTTGTAGAACGTTGTGTATACAGTGATCCTGCTGTCAGCGAAGACTCTGGCCGCAGGGCAAATGTAGCCCTGGACAAGATTGTAAACCTGAGCGTGAAAGTGCTGAATGATAGGATATTTGAGCACATCAGGGTAAGTATGTCTCTCACACACACACTTCATATATCTATGTTCTCTAGACATAGACACATATGCAAAATCTTTTGATTACAATACTGAAATGTAATTTCACAATTCGTACAAGATAGATAGATAGATAGATAGATAGATAGATAGATAGATAGATAGATAGATAGATAGATAGATAGATAGATTTAAAAGTATTTCAAATAAATACTACGACTGCTGTATTGCTTCTTGAAGGACCACTTTTGTTTCTACAGTTTTGTTGTTATTAAAAGTACATACACACCCATACATTATGAAGTGATTCCATGCTAGCTGCACAACTTGTTCCAAGAATATAAAGAATATCTTATCAGCGCTTCCTTTGTCGTTTGTTCTCAGGGATGTCGGCTCACAAACAGGTCAGGGATAAAACATAAAAATAACTTGTTTTGACAAACACAGCCAAACAAGATGTTTTTGGCCAAACGCCACATAGTATATTCAGAGACCACAGTAAAGTCGGGCACTGCCAGGCGTCATGGTCTACAACGTACCATCATGTATCCTGGCTGCCTAAGAAAGGAAATATTCTAGGGGTTGTTGTTTTGTCAGGAAGTCTTTTCTGCTCTCTGGAATTCCACATAAAAAAATCCCACCTATTAAGAAAGTGAGCGAAAGTGAAAAGTTCTTTTGTTGCTTGTTTCATCACTGCTGATAGACAAATTCTGTATTGTAGCCTTACTTTGATAAACTGGTGAAGAGGAAATGGCTCAGCAACACGGAGGCATTCGAGCAGATCGTATCTCTCATCAAGGAACACTTCAAGAAGTTTAAACGGATGGAAAGCCCACCATACCAAGTAACACAAACAGTGCCACAATCTTGAATCTTATCTAAAATATGTCCCACACTATGAAAACAAATAACAAATGTGATAGAAATTACAGGAACTCATTGACAGCAAGCTGATATCCCTCATTCATACTGTAATGGCACATTGTAATGTCATTTTAAATAGAGCAGAAAAAGAAAGAAAAAATATTCAAAAAACAGTTTTATGATGATACTGCTGTTTTAACTCTAAATTAAATCTTACATAAATGTGAGAGTCAAAATCTAATACAAAAAAAGTTAATACAAGTGATTTGTTTCAGTTACTTTTTTGAGTACCTAGCTAAATAAATAAACTTGCTTGCTAGGTACTAAAATGTTGGGTGTGCAGCTGTTAGGAAGCTAAGCTCATTTTACCTCACCTGATAGCTGATGGACTTCATCACACTCTTGGTGCAGACTGTAACATCAGTCTAGCTCATTATCAGTCAGAGCATGCAGTTTTAATTAAATTAAACATCTTGTACTTACCATGACTGGTTTGGATAATCAAACATATTTTATTAAGTATTAGTGTAAAGTATGATGTAAAAGTCAATATAATAATAATAATAATAATAATAATAATAATAATAATAATAATAATAATAATAAATCTTCCCATATTATTATTATTATTATTATTATTATTATTATTATATAATTTATTATTAGTAGTAATATTGCTGTAGGAAGTAGAGTTAGTGCCTCATTTTACAGTAAAGGTACAGAAATCTTACAGTAGCTATACAATAAGATCCTTTGAGAATCTAGATATTTTGCCACTACACCCCAAGGCCCACTGTATTCAGTTGTAAAACGTTTTTTAAAGTACTATACTTCTTTGAAAACTTTATTGTAGAAATTAATGAAAAATTTACTCCCTCTTATTATGCAATACAATGCTATATTAAAATATTATTGTTATTTCTATGATCACATGTGATTAATGATTGTTTACTTTGTTCCATTAAACAAGTGGTTTCATTCAATTTCATTCACATCGTCATTGCAGGTCCTGGTGGGAGAAGTCCATCGGCGGGTGATGACTGAATACCTTCGTGCCATTATGCGAGGCCGAATTATCTGTACCTCTCTCAAGATGAGGAAAAGGATGGCCGGCCGTCTCCGAGAAGAGGGCAAGAATCTTAAAACACTCTTCAAAGAGTTGGTGAGTTGCACGCAAGGGTTTTTTTTGTCATGTGGAAAATGTGACCATTTCAGGACATGATGGCACTTCCCACGAAACACAAGAACCTCCCATTCAATAAAATATGAGCAGACATTTCCCAGGCAGCTGCACATTTCTAAATGCGTGTCATTTACTCTAACAGTATTCGGTTGAGTCTTGCCGCTGGTCAGTTGTGACTCATCTGAATTCAGTGTAAGATTTGCAATTATTCTGAACAAATGAGTGACTGCAAACACAGACATGGCAATGCACAGCCATAAAGTGTCCTGTGATTTAAAGGGCATTTCCATGACCCTCACACTCCCTGCTCCTGTATAGTTTTTCCTTGCTCTACTCAAAACATCCATTTGTCACCTATGTGGACAACAGGATGGCTTTGTTTATGGAGGAGCATCCTGCTATGATACTTTGAAGCGATGTCAGACCTCTAAGGTCAAGCCGAGTGTCAGGAAAAAATTCTACTTTTACAATCAGGTCCATAGGTATTTGAACATTGGTTATTATTTTGCCTCTGTACACCAACACAACAGGTTTGAAATAAAGCAGTCATGATGTTATTGAAGTATAGACTTACAGCTTTAATATAAGAGTTTAAACAAAAACATTGCATAACCATTTAGGAATTACAACAACTTTTGTACATGTACATTTTCAAAGGCTCAATAGTAACTGGACAATTGCCTGGTTTCGTGGACAGGCTTCGATTTGCCTTTGGTAGCTGTTCATGGGAACTCTAAATATGTGGTTCAAAGAGTTGTCAATGCAAGTGAAGGTGGCCATCATTAGGCTGAAAAAAAAAAACAGATCAGAGAAATAACAGAAATTAGGAATGTCCAAATCACCAAGTTGGTACATTCTTGAAAAGATGGAATACACTGGCAAGCTCAGAAACACCAAGATGACTAAAGTGGATCACCAAAGAATTTTTTCATTGATGAAGAAAAACCCCTTTACAAAATCTATATAAGTCAAGAACACTCTCGTGAAGGTAAACGTATCATCAATAAAGAAACACGTTCATGAATGTAAATATAGTGGTTTTACACTTCAAGTGCAAATGCAAACCACTAGTAACAAGAATGCTAGGAAACAAAGTCTTGAAACAAGATTCACTGTACAGATGAAAGCAAGAGTAATTTGTATCAGAATGATGGGGGGGGGGGAAGTATGGAGAAAGAAAGGAAGAGCATCTGTCAAACATGGTGAAGGCATGGGCATATATGGATATATAGAGCTCGGTCACTGGTTTTTATTAATGTGTCTGCTGATAGAAGCAACAGAATAAATTCTGAAGTGTATAGAGCTATACTTTCTGCTCAGATTCAATCAAATGCTATATAACAGGGCTTCACAGTACAGATGGATAATGACCCAAAGAAATGAAATGACCTTAAATGTTGAGAGAGTCACCTGATCTCAACCTAACTGAGCAGAAAGACCAACAAACAAGCAGCAGCTAAAGGTTGATGCTGTAAAGGCCTGGCAAATTATATCAAGGGAGGAAACTCAGCATTTGGTGATGTCAGTGGGTTCCAGACTTCAGGCAAAGGATTGTAAGTATTAAAAATAATCCTTATATTTAAAATTATGTTAGTTTGTACAATAAATTTTGAGCCTATGAAAATGGAGAGACTATGAAAAGATTTTCAGATGGTTAATGCAGTTTTTGTTACATGAATTACTTGGTTATTTCAAATCCATTGTAGTGGAATAAAAAACAAAACAAAACTGTGTTACTATATCCAAATATGTATGGACCTGACTGTGAAGGGCAAAGATTTTTCACCTTAATTACCAGAGCAGGAACCCCAGCACTGGTAATGTTTTTCCAGACTATGGATAAACAATAGATGGCTCTGGTGCTCAGACCTTCTGATTCATTCCTCAAGCAAAACAGATCAATGCTGATGAAACTTTAGTTGACATTCTTGGGCACAACTGCGTTATCATGATTAAATATACGGATGTTCTGGGATTTATATTTAGTGCTTAGAGATATTATGATTTTATATTTCATGATTTTAAGAATCTATTATGATTTTTATATTGTCCTGTTTTTTGTTCCACAGGAGTCGTCAGCCTCATGGCTAGACAGTGCCATTCCCCACATATCAGAGATCATCCTGTTGGAAGACACACCCTCGATGCAAATAGAGGTTGGCGTCCTAGTTCGAGAATTCCCTGACGTACGGTAAGTGTCAAGAGAGCCACCTTGTCATTTGACTGAGATACCTCGCAACCCCCTTGATATGATGGAGGTCAGTGCTCAGGGATGTCAGGTCATTTGGCAGAACATAAACATTCAGCCTGATGAAGAATGAGGGCCTTATGAAAGCAAACAAGTCCTCGGTGGCTTCCTGATTTTTTTTTTCTTTATGAGAGTCTGTTTGGTTAGCCCAGATTCACATAAAACCTAAGGAGTTGTCCATCTCTGAGTAGCAACAAAGACAAAGCAAAAATACAAAAATACCGGCATCCTGCCAAGGCCTGTGGCTTAACCTGCTTAAAAGTCCCATAGGATTGCTTAAGGACTGGAATTTGTGCACAATCCACCTTTTTCCTGACATCTACATTTTCCCAGGATCATGGCTGAGGCTAGTTTTATGTTTCCAGTCATAGTGTTAGTGTTTCCATAGGACAGCATAATTGTGTGTGTTTTTTAACAGAAATTGAAATGAAATGGCAGAAACTCAGAGTTGGATGCATACTGGTGAAATTTGTTGCAAGCTGCAGTGACCATTTAGTAGTAGACCATCCCTCAAAGCTTACCATCTGGGTAAATGACCAAAGTGGATATTGCGGAAATGGCAGCTTTAATGCAGGCTGTGATGATTATCTTGGCTCTGTGAACTGTACCAACCAACCCAAAGGCTTTTTGATGGATAAAATTTGCAAAACCATCCAAATTGAAAACATTGCTTGTCTCATCAGTATTCTAAACATGTGCTTGCAAAGAAGCAAGAGTTTTCTGTATATTATCCGGACAGCTTGCAGACACACTCCATGAGTTTTAGCAGGGTTCATCTGCAGGTTTGGCCTGTCTGAAAAGTAGAGTTTAAAGGCATGTATTCCCAGATATTGCAAAATATGGACCTATCAGAATAAATTTTAGAAAAAGGTGTGAGCATTATGGGCATGGATTGTCCTGTTGTTAAAGTAAGACCCCAGGCCCTAGTAACACTCAAGTCCTAAATCCATAGTTTTTACATAGCCCCTATTTTCCTGCCTAATGCAAAACATTTCATACTGTTCTCTTCTCATGGTACAGTTCTAGAAATGAATTTCAGAAGTCTGTATACAATTAAAAAAAATCAAGTGTTTGGAAAAAGTTAGAACCCTGTTTTAAAGTTATTTTCAACTTCAAATTCATATTTATTGTCTACTGCAGCTGCAAAAAAACTGATTTACATGTTTGCCCTCATTAGATTTTTTTAAAAGTATTTATTGATGATAATGTATTTTATAAAGTATATATTATATATGTATTTCATACCACCATTTATGCAAGAAAGCAAAATTTTTAAGATGTTTTAAAAAATATATTAAAACTACTAGTAAAACTAAGCAAAGTATGCAATAATGCTAATTTAATTTAATAGTAAAAAAAAAAACAGTATGGTGTACCACCCAGAGAGAGAAGGGTCCAAAAACAAGAGTCAGTTATTTTATTGTGTGCTGAGAAAAAGAAGACACTTTTTATAATGTGCCACATTTTTCGCTGTCTAGATGAAATCTACTAAATACTCAGTCCACTTGAGCCCTGTGTGTATTATACCAAAGCTAACATATGATTCATATTGCATTTTTATTTTTCCTAAATAGTTGAATACATCTCTCAGAACAAATAGACTGAAGGTGAATAGATTAAAATGCATCAGCATTTCCTGCTTATTATATGATCAGAATAGCTTTATTGATCACCAGGTTTCTATACACTACATACATAAAGTGACCACAAAAAATGGTCATATTAAATATTGCTCTTGCCTTATAGGAAGAAGCATGTATCTGCCATCCTGAATATCCGGGGAATGACTCGGCAGACAGAGAGGCAGGAGATCCTTAACATTGTGAAAGACATCGAGAACAGCGACAGCCTCTCACAGCTGCCGCGAGATCGTGCTCTGTTTGCAGACGTGCCTGTGACATCTGAGGTGCACTGTCTGAACATTGGTCTGAGCCGCATCGCCCTCACAGCCTCCTCCTGCTTCTACAGCTTACGGGGTCGCCAGCGCAGGAGAACTCCAGCCAGGGAGACCCATGATGACATGCTGTAGCCATGCTGAGTCTTTCTGACTCCACAGTGGAGCATAAAAGCTGGAGCTGGGTAATAAGCAGTGTTTGGAATCTTTAAAACATCTTGTGTCATAAAAAAAGGACTTCTTTTCTGTATCATAAATAGCTGGTAAAAGGGGTTAAGCTAGCACTGGTGAAACTGGGACCATTTTAGAAGCTTGTTAGTTGCAATATTTCCATGTGTATTCAAATTTTGATATTATTTGGGTCCCAAAAGTGTTTAAAAGAATCAGATCAAATCAAATCTCGCATCAACCACAGCTCACTTTAAAACAAATGGAATTGTCTTAATTAATGAAATCGTCTCTTATTTGGCTTTCATACTAGTACTGATATGACTGTTATTTGTACATGATGATTTCATACTTGATCTAAGGTACTACATAATGATCTAGGATGTCTGGTATTTTGTTCTTGTATTTAAATGAGTAATTTCATGCTGTAGTAACTGTAGTGCTAAAGATATTCAAATCTGCCTGGAGAAAGAAATCAAGGACTACTATTTATGTTCCAGATGCAAGACCGACATTATTTATTGTATCAAGGTCATGTTTTTGTCCTACTCAGTAATGCAATAAGGAAAATATCCACATACTTTATTTTGTAGAAATATCTGTTAGTGTCAAAACTGGCATTTTAATGCCTTTTTGTGCTAAACAGACCAACAGCTAGCACTTTTCCTTCGCAGATGTCTTGGGGGTTTTTTTCCCCAAAAAAACTTTATTCCATGCCTGAGGAAGCTGTTTTTAAGTCTCTAACAGTTCAGTAAGACAGATTTTTTTTCTTTAGCCTCTGGGCAAATCTGTATATGTTGATAAAAAAAAATCAACGTATCAAAGATCATTCTCATCGTGCTTTAGGGTACTCTGTATATTTAAAAGATTTAAGCTTTTTTTTTTCTTTTGGACATAGAAAACTTCTGTACATTAGTCAAATCATAAAAGAATAAAGGGTAAGGTATATTGATATTTTGTGCCTTTTCTTCTACACAGCACTTGTGACTTTATAAAACTATTATAGAGTCTGTAATCTGTTCATTACTCATTTTATGCGTACTTCATACTTCTAACATGCTTCAGATGAACACAAACACTCAAATTTCAAAAAATACACCATCAACAGCCACTTTAATAGGAACACTGTACTCCTGCTATCCGATCAGCCAATCACGTTGGGAAAAGTGACTCTTACAAGGTTTTAACAATCTTTAACATAACAGGTTTTAACATAATATTTAACAATCTTGATGTGTCCAGTTTTAGTGCATCTCTAGCCAACAATTCCTTGGCTGACAAAAGTAGAACCTGATTTGGGTTTTATGTTTATAAAACTGATGGGGATTTTATGTTTATAAAAAGTGGTTATTTGAGTAATGGTAGACTTCCTCTAAGCTCTAACCCTGTCTGGCCATTCTCCTTTAAACTTGAGAATCCACAAGGTATTTTGGCCCACAGAAGTGCCGATCACTGGACGTTTTTCAAGTTCTGCAGTGTCTGAAATACTCAAATCAGCACATCTTGTACCAAATTCATGCAATGTTCAAAGTCACTGTTAACATTAAACAAAGATTTTGTTTGTCTTGTATCTGCATGATTTTATCATTGCACTACTTCCCCATAGTGGACTGATTAAATAATTGCATGAAAGAGCAAGAGAACAATTAATGTGTTCCTATTAAGACTATTATAGTACCTCAATCAGCCATAAAATTAAAACCACCTCCCTGATATTGTGTATCGGTTTCCCTTGTGCCACCAAAACAGTTCTGACACAGTGAAGCATGGACAAGACCTCTGAAGGTGTGATGTGGTATCCGGCACCAAAACATTAGCAGCATATCCTTTAGGTCCTGTAAGTTGCCGGGTGGAGCCCCCATGGATCAGACTTGTTTGTACTGCACATCTCACAGATGCTCAATCAAACTTGATTTTGCAATGTGGAAGGTGGCATTATCTTGCTGAAAGAGGTAATTGGCACAAGGGAATACTTCTGTCATGAAAAGGTGTACTTAGTGGTATCTTAGTGGTTAAGGACTTGAACTAATGATCAGAAGGTTGTGAGTCAGGTCCACCAAGCTGCACTGCTGGGCCCTGAGCAAGGCCCTTAACCCTCAATTGCTCAGTTGAAACAGATTATATGCAAGTCGCTCTGGATACAGGCATCTTCAAAAAGCCATAAATGTACTTGGTTTGCAACAATGTTTAGGTAGGCAATACATGTCAAAGAGAAATCCAGGACCCAAGCTTTCCCAGCAGAACATTACCCAGAGCATCACAGAGCCTCCCCAGCTTGCCTTCTCAAGCAAGTAAGCAATGCACCTGCACCATCATTATTTAGTCCTTGCCAGAGTCACTTAGGCCCTTACACATCCAGCTTCCAAGACCTCAACTTCAACAACTGTTCACTTGCTGCCTAATATATCCCCACCCCCTGACAGGTGGAACAGATCATGAGATAATTAATGTTATTTACTTCACCTGGCAGTGGTTTTAATGTTATGGCTGATCTGTTTATATAATTAATAAGCTTCTTAATTACATATCTATTAATAAGTCCATCATATAAGTCTACTAATATAAGATATCAAACAATGGAAAGAAAGGACAGTCAAATGTGCTGTATTGTGGAGTCTGGAAATGTTTTTTATACAAACATGAAAAGACAGCAGTTTTGCCTCCTGGTGGTCCAGCGACAGGATCCCACACTCTCATTGCCACGGCCCGGGTTCGATTCCTTTGCAGAGACCTAACCCAGCCACTGAAGCATTAACTCTCAGTGCCGGTCCCAAGCCCTGACTAAATGGGAGGGTTGTGTCAGGATGAGCATCCGTCGTAAAAACCTGTGCCAAAATCACAACATGCAGACCAAATGATCTGCTTTGGTGACCCCAAATAGTTGAGCAGCCGAAAGAACAACCGAAAAATTTTCAAGAGCTACTAAATACACTATATTGTCAAAAGTTTTGGGACACCCCTCCAAATCATTGAATTCAGGTGTTGTTTTTCAGGAGTTGTGCTTGTCCCCTTAGTTCCAGTGAAAGGAACTCTTAATGCTTCAGAATACCGACACTGAACAATTTCATGCTCCCAACTTTGTGGATGACCACTTCCTGTTCCAACAGGACTGCACACCAGTGAACAAAAGCAAGGTCCATAAAGACATGGATAAGAAGGTCTGGTGTGGAGGAACTTGACTGGCCTGCAGAGAGTCCGTCAGAGCCGGGGCTCAAACTCGGGTCTCCGGTGTGAGAGGCTGACTCTGGAACACTGAGCCACAGGGGGATGGTGAACCCAATAGTGAGACACGCTTGAGAGAGTTGAAAATGCAGTGTAGTTTAATAAAAGTTCAGGCAACAAAAATCCATAAAGGGAACAAAAAACATCAAGGAATCAGAAACAATCCAAAAGGTAGTCTTGAGAAAACTCCCAAGGACAAAATACACAAAATAACAGAGAACAGGAAAATCCAGAGTCTAGAGAACAGGGAGCTAGAGACTTACTCAGGATTCTGGTTTTGGAGCAACTAAAAACCAAGCCACAAAACTGAGCAACAAACACACTTATATACACATAACAGACCGAGACACACGTGAGAACAATAACACTAATTACACAGGCAAAATCAGGGCAGAGGAGCTCCACGAGGACCTCTAGAGGTCAAAACCTAACAAAACACTCCAAGATACTGACAGAGTCCTGACCTCAACCTGATAGAACACCTTTGGGATGAATTACATTTACATTTACATTTACATTTCTGGCATTTAGCAGACGCTCTTATCCAGAGCAACGTACAAAAGTGCTTTAGTTCTCAGTCAATGAATACATTAACACTGGTTCAATAGGACACAAACCTGGGATACCATTAGCCTAAACTGACTTGGATTTTTTTTTTTTTTTTTTTTTTTTTGTTAGAGCGGAGACTGAGAGCCAGGCCTTTTCATCCAGCATCAGTGCATGACCTCACATATAACAGCTTCAACTTCTGGGAAGGCTTTCCACAAGGTTTAGGAGTGTGTTTATGGAAATTTTTGACCATTCATATTTGTAAGGCCAGGCACTGATGTGGGAGGAGAAGGCCTGGCTCGCAGTCTCCGCTCTAATTCATCCCAAAGGTGATGAATCAGCACTCTGTGCAGGGCAGTCAAGTTCCTCCACACCAAACTCACTCACCCATGTCTTTATGGACCTTGCTTTGTGGACTGGTGCACAGTCATGTTGGAACAGGAAGGGATCGTTCCCAAACTGTTCCCACAAAGTTGCATGAAATTGTCCAAAATGTCTTGGTATGCTGAAGAATTAAGAGTTCCTTTCACTGGAACTAAGGGGCCAAGCCCAACCCCTAAAAAACAGCACCTGAATTCAATGATTTGGAGGGGTGTCCCAAAACTTTTGGCAATATAGTGTATATAATACTTAAATAAGTATATAATAAGTAGATAGTTATAACTTAAGTAAAATACAAAATAATCTTTTTGGTTATTTTCCACTCTCTGTCTACATTTCATTACAACACCTCCTATCGTACTAATACACTATATAGTCAGAAGTTTGTGGACACCTGACCGTCAGGTGTTTACTGTTTTTTATACATCCCATTCCTGATTAATCCCTCCTTTGCTATTAAAATAAGCTCCACACTTCTGGAAGGATTTCCACCAGATTTTGGAGCGTGACTGTGGGGATTTGTCATCATTCAGCCACAAGATTCAAGATTCTACGAACTTTATTAATCAATTAATCATTATCACTTTATACAGTTGCTCTAATAAAAGTGGAAGAAAGAAAGAAAGAAAGAAAGAAAAAAAGAAAGAAAGAAAGAAAGAAAGAAAGAAAGAAAGAAAGAAAGAAAGATGTACTATATACAAGGATAAAACTGTAAAGAAAAAAAACAAGTAAAAGAAAAACACTGTAAAATAGAATAAATAAGTAGATACTGTACAAATACTGTACAAATAATAGTGATATTGTACACAGGGATTGTAGATTGGTGTTCATTTTTAATAAAGGTGATTAGTGAGGTCAGGCAGTGATGTTGGGTGAGGAGGCTTGGGTTGCAGTCAGCTTTCTGGTTCATCCTATAAGTATTCAGTGGGGTCGAGGTCTGGTCTCTGTGCAGGACACTCTAAATCTTTTTCATCAAACTCAACAGACCATGTCTTTAGGGACCTGGCTTTGTGGAGGTCTTTGCGATACTGGAAAAATGTTTGTGCCCTTTAGTTCGAGTAAATGGAAACTGTTCTGCTACAGCACAGAAACACATCCTAGACAATTGTGTGGTTCTAACTTTTTGAGTAAGAACATGTGGTTGAGATGCAGCTGTCCACATACTTTTGGCCATATGGCGTACATGACTGCGTAAATTTCAGTAAGGACACCTTGATAATACCAAGAGCATTATTTGGTTTATAATTAAAGGATAGATAGATAGATAGATAGATAGATAGATAGATAGATAGATAGATAGATAGATAGAGCTGCTGTTATTGTGAAATTCACACAGCCTGAAGCCGGATGTGACGTTTGAAATCTTTGGTCGTTCGACATGTTTCACTAGCGACAATTAGCAATGTCGTTAGTGTTAGCAAAATAGCTTCTGAGTTAAGAAAAAAAAAAACTAGTAGAATTTAAAATAACTGCATTTATGTTGAGGCACAATGTCGCCGTATGAACTATTTCAAAGCCAAACCATGTCGATATTGACGCTGTTAGCCGACACAGCTCGTGCTGAGATCTACAGGGTTTATCATGACAACACAGATACAGAGAAAGAGCTGAAGCTGGTAAGTTTAGACGAAACGTTAACAAGTTAAATGTTGGCTAAATAAATTAGCCACGTCGTGAAGCTGGCAGGATATCTACACTAACTAAATCAGCTAGGGGTGTTTCAGAAGTCTGTGCGCTTCACCTCCTTCAAGCTACAGTTACAAAATCAAAGTCTTTGATGTATCGGATCTTTGAGCCGACTCGTACATTTGGCTCGTTTTTATGAATCTGAACGCTTTAACTGAAAACTCTTTTCAACATCTGAGCTTGTGAATGTGTTTGACTCACAATCTTTGTGTGTGTGTGTGTGTGTGTGTGTGTGTGTGTGTGTGTGTGTGTGGAGAGAGAGAGAGAGAGAGAGAAGCAGTCAAAGATATACTTCATAGAGTTAGACAGAGCGATCCGAAATCATTCCTTCATTCATTGTCTACTGCTTATCCGATCTATTCTCGGGTCAAGGGGAGCCTGTGGTTTGTGGTCAGTACTCTGTGCAGGCCAGTCAAGTTCCTCCACACCAAACTCGCTCATCCATGTCTTTATGGACCTTGCTTTGTGCACTGGTGTCATCCTCAAACTGTTGCCACAAAGTTGGGAGGATGAAATTGTCCAAAATGTCTTGGTATGCTGAAGCATTAAGATTTCCTTTCACTGGAACTAAGGGGCCAAGCCCAACCCCTGAAAAACAACACCTGAATTCAGTGATCTGGAGGGGTGTCCCAAAACCTTTGGCAATATAGTGTATATATTTTAATGAAGTAATAACCTGATGCGTGTGTAACAAAAATTCATCCGCTTCATTCCAGTCAAATCACCAGTATCAGTCACTTAGTCACTGAGACTGATTTTAGAATATATCTTTATACAGACTCCTACATATAGCACCACTTAGGATGCTTATTGTTCTTACTCTACCTAGCACTGTCTTTATTTTTGTCTTTTATATTCATTGTGTAATTGTTTGTACCCTTCTTCCTGCTCTCTCTGGCTTTGTATTATTTGACTCTGGAAGAGAATTAACATTAAACCTAAACTTGAATTCAATGGAAATAAACAACTGAATATAATGACCAACCCCGATTCTTTTTTTTTTCTTTTCATTTCAATTATTGTAAAAAATAAATAAATAAATAAATAAATAGAATCTTTTAATGAATCATTTGTCAACCTCAGCAACTCATATTAGCTGTATGTGCTATTAACAAAGCTTTTGTAGGAGACGGATCCTTTTTATCAGAGTCTTAAAATGATCCCATTTCAGGCTTCCTCTATTTAACATTTTTAGCACTGTTTTCTAGAACAACACTGATTTGAAATACAGTGAGGACTGATAACTCTGTTACATTATATACAGTGTTTTCGGAAAGCTGTTAACAACTATTTTGTCAATAACAGGCACAGCTTAATGCTGTCATGGAGTTTTTGGCGAAGGAGGCGGTACGAAAAATCTGCCTTCTGTTCAAGTTATGCAGTGTAGAGAAAGAGTGCAATGCAGTGGATTTGGCCAGTTCTTCTGAAAGATCAGGAAATGCACAGAGTCTGCCCGAGCCGAAGGAATCATCTCTACAACCCGAATATGCTCAAACTATAATATCCGGTAGGACTTTACTCCATGTGCATTCATTGAATGACTTTTTTCAGCAGTTAATAAAGAATTAAATGCTTCCTAATTAATTAAGGCAGTTTGGCATGGGTTTGGTCTTTGTTTTGTTTTTTTGTGTGTTTGGTTTTAGTTTAGCTTTATATGCATTGCATATGCATTAGTAATAGTAATAGAGTAGCTGTAGTATATCACATTTGAGACACATTTTGCTACCACATTTTTTGTACCACATTGTTTCTACTGTTCCAGGAGCAGATGCATATCTCTTGAGCGGGGAAAAGCCACCTGCTTTACCACCAACTGCATCTCCACACCAAGATGTCATCAGAGAAGACGAGGTCTGTTCAAACAAGAGCTTTCAGATCTTGATTTTTCAGCGATATTTTGTTATGAATATGTTTCCCGTACTTTTTGTTCCTTTTAGTGTCCTGCCACTCAGGAGCCTGAATCAGCTACAGCTGCTAGCTCTTCTGTGAAGGTGGACAAAAATGGAAAAAAGATCCAAACCAGTTTGATAATGAAAGGTGAATGCTTTTATTTAAGAGTTATTTTCTTATAGACTGGGAACAGTGATATGAGCAACACTAAATCAGTCTATCTATTTTTCATGAGTATAAATAAATTGGGAAATACATTAAGGAAGTGAAGGAAATACATTAAATATGAGGTCAGGGACAGACAAATCACTAACCAAGGAAAAGCAGATTATTTGAGCTATCAGTTTTTACTTATCAGACATTTCCCAGCAGTTTACCATCTATCAAACAGAAAAAAATATATAAGCATTATTTTATGCATAATAGTTTGAGTTTATATATTTTTTGGTGGGATGATGTACCTATTCCTTCAAATATGTAAAAAAAAAAAAAAAAAGGCTTTTTCGACTTTTGTGTTTTGAATATGAACCTTTTGTGTATTTTTCCTTGTGCTATTGGTTAAGAACAGCATCAAGTTACTGATATGTAGCACTTTTCTACCAGGCAGCGTGGCACAAACCCAAACTTAAGTGTGTATCCTGAACAAAAGCATGTGTCACAAATATCTAAACAAGTGGTAAAGTGGCACTTATTTTCTCTATGAAAAAAAATACAAGTCACACATTTCTGGGATTGAATCATAAAGAGTACCTTATCATGCATGTAGATAACTAGTTACGGTGTACACCATCTTTATGTTATGCTCTAGTTAGTGACCAAAGTGCACATCCATCCATTCATCCATCCAATCTTTACACCACTTATCCTACTGGATTGTGGGGACCCTGGAGCCCAGGCGAATCGGGGCACAATGGCAGGGTACACCCTGGACAGGATGCTACTCTATCGCAGGGCAAACAAAGTGCATAGATACCACTTCATTTGCATGATTCTTATTTAGCAAGGGATTAGCCTCCTGGTGGTCCAGCGTCAGGATCCTGTGCTCTCATTGTGGCGGCCCAGGTTCGATTCTCAGGCAGGAAGCTAACCCAACCACTGAAGAGTTAACTCTCAGTGCCGGTCCCAAGCCCGGTTTAAATGGGAGGGTTGCGTCAGGAAGTGCAGACATGCGGACTAATGATCCGCTGTGGTGACCCCATACATGGAGCAGCCGAAACAACAACAACAGCAATTGTTTAGCAAGGAATTAAACATCACTGTCGGTCACTTTGATAAAGATGTTGTGATGTTGCTTCTAGACTTCAACTCTAAAAGGCCATTTGATTCGACTACTGACAATTTTAGCAAGAGACATTATCAGGGTGATTCTGTGGAAATTGAGTTTAACCAATGTAACAATTGCACTAATTTCAGCTGCATTCATGTCCTTTAAGCTTGCGTAGTGTATGCGAAAGACAGGTAACTGAATTCAGAACGCATTGAGTACTTACACGGATATGCAACAGGTTGCTGTTGTCAAATTTTGGGACCCTGGATAATATTCTGAGCCAAAATGTGCCACGCTGTCTGGCAGAAGGGTGTTAGAGCTGCTCTTCATCAGTATGCAAACTAAACACCATTGCTGTTTGTTTGTGCTACAGAAGCAGCCTCTTCTGCTGTTGAAGCTAATAATGCAGTAATTACTCCAGCTGTACAAGCCACTGTACAACCAGCTGAGCTGAAGAAGAACACGTCCAATAAATGTGATGTGTGTGAAAGGACTTTCACAATGAAGCGTTACCTAATGCGGCACAAGCAAGTACACTCCAAAACAGCTCATCACACCTGCAATGTGTGTGGGAACAAATACAGGTTTTTAAGAGCACTAAACAAGCACCTCTTGTCTCATGGCAAAAAGAAGAGAGAGACACATCCATGCAAAACATGCGGGAAAAGCTTTGTAAATCTGGACAAGCACGAACTCATCCATTTAAACGTAAAGCCGTATCTGTGTGGCGCGTGTGGAAAAGGCTTCACTCTAGAATCAGTTTTACTGGTACACCAGAGACTCCATACGGGAGAAAAGCCATATCAGTGTGAGACATGTGGGAAACGCTTCACGCAATCCAGCACCCTTCACATTCACAAGAGGGTTCACTCAGAAGTGAAGCCCTGGAAGTGCAGTCTGTGTGACAAGAGTTTCAAGAGGCAGTCCAGCTTGAAAAAGCACAGTATAGTTCACACTGGAGAGAAGCCACACACATGTGAAGCATGTGGCCAGAAGTTTGGTCATAGGGAAAATCTGAAAAGACATGTCCTTAATCACTCCGGCATAAAGCAGTACGCGTGCACGGTCTGTGGTAAGCGCTACAGTCAGATGAGCTCGCTAAAGGAACACATGCCAGTGCATGGAACAGCCAAACCCTTCATGTGTGAGACATGTGGAAAGACCTTTGTGTACAATTATGCCCTGAAAAATCACATGTGGACACACATAGATACTAGAAATGCACATGGGGCTGAAAAGAACCCTAAGTGCTGTGAAGTCTGTGGGAAATGCTACAGCTCCTCTTATGCTTTGAAAATGCATCAGAGGCTTCACTCTGAAGACAGTCCGTTTAACTGTAAGGTGTGTGGAAAGACTTTCAGCAGTATGTCTGGCCTGTATGCACATGAACAGCGACATACGGGGGTGAAAGTTTTCAGGTGTGAGCTATGCAAAAAGACTTTTGTTAACAAAGCGTATCTGAAAGTACACAAACTTTTGCACACCAAAGAAAAACTCCATAAATGCTTGCTTTGTGGAAAAGGATTCAGTCTACCCAATGCACTTAAGCTGCACATGCTTATTCACACAGGTGAAAAACCCCATAAGTGTGAAATATGTGGCATGGCTTTTCGCTTATTGGGAAATTTACGGAGACATAATCGAGTTCACACTGGAGAGAAGCCATTTAGTTGTGAAGTTTGTGGGAAAAGCTTTAGCCAGCCAAACAACGTAAAGGCTCACATGCAGATGCACACTGGTGTCAAACCGTACACTTGTAAGAAATGTGGGAAGAAGTATGCTTATGTTAGGAATTACAACGATCATAAATGTGTGCCTGTGTAAAATGTGATAAACGTTGTCATCGGTCAGGCTGCCTTAGGTGCTCTGCTAACTGGCGTGTAGTTAATTGTAAATGAGAGAAGTTCAGTGGCAGAGGAGACACCATAGCATGCAGAGATGTCCAGTCTAATAATAATAGTAACAATTATAACAACAACTTCTTCTTCTTCTTTCGGCTTTTCCCTTCAGGGGTCGCCACAGCGAATCATCTCTCTCCACCTATCCCTATCTTCTGCATCCTCAACACTTGTACCCACTAGCTTCATATCCTCATTAATTCCATCCATATACCTCCTCTTTGGCCTTCCTCTTTGCCTCCTGCCTGGCAGCTCCATGTCCAACATTCTCCTACCAATATACTCACTCTTCCTCCTCTGAACATGTCCAAACCATCTTAATCTGGCCTCCCTAACTTTGTCCCTCAAACGTCCAACATGAGCTGTCCCTCTGATGTACTCGTTCCTAATCCTGTCCAATCTTGTCACTCCCAAAGAGAACCTCAACATCTTCAGCTCTGCTACCTCTAGCTCTGACTCCTGTCTCTTCCTCAGTGACACTGTCTCTAAACCATACAGCATGGCCGGTCTCACCACTGTCCTGTACACCTTCCCCTTGATTCTCGCTGATATTTTCCTATCACACAGAACAATTATAACAACAACAAGAATAATAATAGCAGCAACAACAAAGGGTTGTGGTTTATTTTACCTTGAATGGTTGTATGAATTGTTGTTCCTGCCAGTATTTTTTTTTGCTTCTGGTCTGATCATTATTTTAGGTGAAACAGCAGAAGGACGTAGAAAATAGAAATTCTGGACATTATTTATATCAGTATTTAAAATACCGAGAGTATGTAAATCTGCAAATCTTTAAATTTAAAATGTTTTTCACAAAGCATATGTTTATTTTACGTAAAGAAATTTTACAGCTGCTCAGCTTCCACTAATGCAGTTCAAGAAATATAACACTTCTTTGTGTGTCTTAATCTACAGACTTTAAAATCAAATAACTCTTTAAACAACACTGACATGTTTACTCATGAAAAAAGTCATTTATTGAATCAATAAAGCACAATGAAGCTATCATTTGAATGGATATTTAGCCTGTATTATAAAGCCTGGAGTTTTATTCGTAATTATGTAAAAAATAAAAACAAACAAAAAGTGTGTTATTATTTCCTGTGTCATATTTTTAGTAGACTGCATCAGTGCGTCAGTGGGTAGGTGGTAAGGTCATGGCCCGTATTTAGGTAATATAATCTACTAATATTTTTTAGTAATATTCTTTCTTTCTAGTATTTTAAAAGACACAAGCACAGAGACTTTTGGAAGCTATAACAGAAGCATTTTATTTGTTTGCCATTTAATGCACATAATCACAAAGCAGGTTCAGAATGAAGCTATTAAAGGTTATACAAGATGCCATGTTTGAGGCTAAAATAAAATAAAAAATGGTATTAAATCATAGATCATCATAGTCACATTTTTAAAATATTGTAGTTTATCGTTTGCACACTAAGTTTATGATGTATCTTTTGTACTACAGCAAAAGGAAACGAAATCAATTTGCAAACAGAAAACAGTGATCTCATCGAATATAAGCATACACGGTGACAGCTGTTAGAATGGTTATTATCTGTGTGTGTGGTTTACATACAGGAAAATGTGCAGCACTGACACAATGTTTATCTGAGACAGGAAGTGAACGATGTATTGAGCAGGTGATGTTATCCTTTACTAACTGACTATTCTTACGGCTCCATGTACTGACATACATATTAGACACACAAGAGCAGACCCATGGATTTGCGCTGAGATATATGGATTTCAGTGCAGTCAGATCCGCCAGGGTCCCTTCATCGAGTGACTGTAATTGGTTCGATCGGAGATGAAGCTGTTTCAAGTTCTTCAGGCCTTGAAATTGTACATTGGCAAGATGCTGGAGCTTGTTGTTATCCAAATCAAGCTCTTGCAAAAACGTCAAAGGAGAGAATACTGTTGGGGCTAGGTGGGACAGGAGGTTGTTTTGCAAGAAGAGTTTCTGAAGCCTGCCGAGTGTCCTGAAAATGTCATGTGGTAGTTTCTCAAGTTTGTTGAAACTCAGATGTAACTCTCTTAATGTTGTCAAGTCTTTGAAATCATCACTGGACAGGGAACTCATAACATTGTTGGCCAAGTCGAGCATTCTCAGGTTTTGAAGCCCTGTGAAAAACCCATTTGGGATCCTCTCTATCTGATTAATATTTAGCCCGAGCTCCCGTAAGTCATCGAGACCAGTCAGCATCTCAGCATGGAGAACAGAGATGCTGTTGTTGCCGAGTCTCAGAGAACGAAGTCTGTTAAGGCCTTTGAAAGCACACCGTGAAATGAAGTGAATGTGATTGTTCATCAGATGTAGCACTTTCAGATGTTGTGCTTTGTGTAGAAAATGCTTGGGAATTCTCATAATAACATTGTTGTTTAGATAGATTTGCTGCAGCTTTCTCAGTGTTCTAAATAAAGATGAGTTGAGCTCCAAGATGTGATTGTTGTCCAGCTGTAATTCTCGGAGTTCGGTCAATGGGTGGAATAGATCTGGGACGATGAGAGAGATATTATTTCTTTCAAGCACCAATTTTGTTAATTTGGTCAGATTGTTGAAAGAGCCGTTGGGAAGTGATGGCAGATCATTGTGGTACAAATTAAGAGTCTTCAGGTTGCCCAAGTCTTGGAACACATTTGAGGGGAGATCCTGCAACTGGTTGAAGCTTAAATCTAGTTCAGAAAGCTGGAAAAGCCCCGTCAGGGAGTTCCTGTGCAAAATAACAAGTTGATTTTTGCTTAAATCCAATTTTCTCAATTCAAATAGTCCAGAGAAAGCATTTTCAGGGACAAAGGTGATTGCATTTTTCTGCAAGTAGAGGCTAGTGAGATTGGTAGTATACTTAAGGGCACCACTGGGGATAGAAGTGAGCTTGTTTTTGCTAAGATCAAGATCAGTCAATCTCAGTGAATGCTTAAATGTTCCGTTCTCTGCACTTTTCAAGTGGTTTTTGGATAAATAGAGGCTGATTGCAATGGTGCAGTTCATATCCATCGTTTCTGTATTATTACTGACCAACAGCTCCTTAAGTTTGGCATCTGTTAGTGAGGCTGGGGATTTCACATTATCATTGGTTGGTGGTGTACTGTTAAAAAGATCTTTGTTTGTCAGTGCTGTGCATGAGGATGAGTTAAACCCAGAAATATGATGACTATCCATGTTGAAATCTCCGAGTTCAGTTGATGGATGGAATAGATCAGGTAAGATGTCAGAAAGATTATTTCTATCAAGCCGTAGTTCAGTTAATTCCGTCAAATTGTTGAACACACCATTAGGAAGTGATATCAGAGCATTTTGGTGCAATTTAAGGATCTTCAGTTTCCCCAAGTCTTGAAGTGCACTTG
Organism: Hemibagrus guttatus; assembly: GCA_033459395.1. Classification (NCBI taxonomy): domain Eukaryota; kingdom Metazoa; phylum Chordata; class Actinopteri; order Siluriformes; family Bagridae; genus Hemibagrus; species Hemibagrus guttatus. Next base: position 10,132,387 of record JAUCMX010000011.1, read on the forward strand.
TAAAGGTTTGCAGGTGGTTGAAGCTCAAATCTAACTCCACAAGATTGAACAGAGACATCAGTGACTTCTCATTTAAATTTGAAATGGCATTATTGCGCAAATCTAGTTTCCTCAGTGCAGACAGTCCTGAAAAAGCATTTTCGGGGATGAATGTGATTTCATTATTATGCAAGTAAAGACTTGTGAGATTAGAGGTATCCTTAAGTGCAAGGATGGGCACAGATGTAAGCCTGTTTTCACTGAGATCAAGATGAGTCAGGACCTGTGCACCCTTGAATGTCCCTTCCTCTAAGTTTTTCAAATGGTTGTTGGACAAATAGAGTTTCTTCAAATTGGTGTAGTTTTCAAACACGTGCTTGTCTATCGCCCGGATTTTATTACTGCTCAGGTTAAGGTCGCTAAGTTCAGGATTCCCTTGTGAGGATTGGTCCTGGGCATCACGAAGCGGCAATGGTCCCTTGTGTAAAATCCCCTTTGAAATTTTTGTCAATTGATTGTGGCTTAGATCCAGGTGTTTAAGCTTTCTCATTGTTGCAAATGAGGATAGGTTGAGGTCAGAGATACGATTATTGTCGAGCTGTAAATACCTGAGCTTTGAAAGTGGCTGAAATAGATCTGGTGGGATCACCTGAATATTATTTCTGTCAAGCTGTAGTTCTTTTAACTTTTTCAAATTATTAAACAGGTCATTTGGAAGAAATGTCAATGCATTGTGATATAAATTAAGGTTTTCTAGTTTTCTTAGAGCCTGAAATTGCTGTGAGGAGAGAGACTGCAACTGGTTGAGACTCAAATCTAGTTCACCAAGTTCACCAAGACCACTGAAAGAGCTCATAGCTAGGAAATCAATGCGGTTATTGTACAGATACAGTTTTTGTAACACTGATAGCCCAGAGAAAGCATTTTCAGGAACATACCTGATGGCGTTTTTCTGCAAGTAGAGGCTGGTGAGATTAGAGGTGTCCTTAAGGGCATCAGTGGGAACAGTGATAAGCATGTTGCTACTGAGATCAAGGTGAACCAGGCCAATGGCACTTCGGAAGGTCCCTTGATTTACACTTTTCAAATGGTTGTTGGACAGGAAGAGGCTGTTTAGATTGACACAGTTTTCAAACACACACGTATCTAGCACCTCTATGTTATTACTGTTCAGGTGGAGCACCCTAAGTTCAGATGCTTCTTCAAAAGCTCCACAGGAGAGCGTATGTATCTGGTTTAAGCTCAAACTAAGAGTTTGAAGTTTGCTCAGACCTTGGAGGAACTTCTGTGGGATCATTTTAACATTGTTTTCAGTGAGGTCCAAGTAGGTCAGATTCTTCAGTTCTTGAAACAGTCCAGTCTTGAAAGTACTAAGTCCATTTCCTCTTAGATGCAGATGGGTAAGGTTTCCCATATTCACTAGTCTGGTAGCACCAGTGAGCCACTCACTAAGGTCGTTGTTGGTAAGATCTAGTACGTGTAACTCTTCTAAACCTTTACTGGGAAGAGCCTGGATCCTGTTGTCGCTAACCGAGAGATACTTGGTACCTTGCAAAGGTAGAGGCAAATCCAGCAGATTCTTGTTTAAACAAGTGACTGTGGTGTTGTCTACACACTCACAAGACATTACACAAGCGTCAGCCACTGCAATGAGGGTCATGATCACACTGAATTGTGTAAACATGGTTCAAAACTTTAACCTAAATGCAAAATAAACAACACTTCAGTGAGGATCTCAGATCAGGAAATAAATAAATGCATGTATATATATCGTTTCTGAGTAAAACTTACCGATGTATTGTACAACATCCAAAGGTTTTCGGTGTATTTGAAGAAAGAAAATCAGACTCAGCAAAGCTGTTGTGTGCATTTGGACGCCCGTCTACATCTATTTAAGAAGAAAAACCACTGGTGACATCATATTCGACAACAATGTACCTGATTCCTGCCACATCAAAGGGAAGAGAAACGCATGAAGTAGAAGAGGCATTAAAATGCAGAGATAAGCAGTGCAGAAATGCTTACAATGCATTATGAGGATATTGCTTGCATGTAATATTTGAACAGCATAAAGTGTGAGGAGGAAAAAGAATGATCAGGTTTATGAAGGGAAATGTTTAGTGTGCCTGTTTGTGTGTGTATTACCATCTCACTATTTATTAAATAAAATATGCTTAGTAGTAATGTGTTCAATACTAAACTAGTTAAGATTACTAGTGGATTGCTCTTTGACATCCATGTTACAAAAAGTATTTTCAGAAATGTTTTTGTGTGTGTGTGTGTGTTTAAAATTCTATACAAATCATTTACAACAATTCTGTTATTATCAGCAATATATTATATACTTTAGCTTGTCTCTGTCAAGTATTAAAGGTTTTGTGTACCTAATGTGTAGAGGTGCTGCATTTTGCAAGGTTTTGTGCCACTTTCAAGCCTGTGTGTGCAACAAGGGCAGGATGGTGGTGCAGAGTTTCCAATGTTCTCTTTGCGTCTGTGTTTTCGGTCAAGTTTTCCAGTTTGCTCTCGTTATTTTTAAATGCACTGGTAAGAAGAAAAAAAAAGGCATTCGAATTTGCTGCTCATTTTTTGCAAAATCAACTGAAACGTAAGGAGCTGATCTATTTGGACACTGAGGTGATTTTAAATGGCTTGGTGACAGAAGCATCTGGCTGGAGATACTTTACCTCAATCAGGTACGTAGTGATATCGATCCTGTTCTCATTGTACATTTTATTATATTGTAATTTGATTAATTTGTATCATGTTTGTGCATATGCTTGTATGTATGACTGCTATTTGTTAAATCTGCACAAACTGTGCTGCTGCCTATCTTGGCAAGGATGCTCTTGCGAAAGAGATTTTTAGTCTCACTGTGCTTTTCCTGGTAATATAAAGGCAAAATGAAAAGTTTTAAAAATCCTGGTAGGGAGATTTGACACATTTTTTTTTATAAATTGCCCCAAGGTGTGACTGGGTGTGTAAATGTGTGTGTGCGCATGTTGGACTAGGGATGGACTAGAGTGCTATCCAAGGTATATTCCCACCTCATGGAATCAGGATCACCTCAGGAGAAGCTTAGGATCCACTGTGACCCTGAAGAATACAAAGAAGTTGACGAATGAAGCTACCTGCAACAAACGGTCAAATATTGTCTCATTTTTTCTAATGCATTTTTATCACCAGCCACAAGATGGTGTGATTGGGATGTTCTGACCTTGCTACATTGAACTAATGATCAGATCTACTTGCATTGCTTGACTGGTCCCACTAACTCTCAGGGTACAAGGTAGGTATACATACATTCTCTCTATATATATACATACATAAATATACATATATACAAACCGAATTCATTTCAAATTTGATGCCAGCTACAGGTCTCAAATTAGTTAGGACGGGGGCATGTTTACGATGGTGTAGCATCTCCTCTTCTTTTCAAAACAGTTTGAAGACATCTGGGCATTGAGGTTATGAGTTTCTGGAGTTTTGGTGTTGGAATTTGGACCCATTCTTGCCTGATATACTGTTGGTTTCCAGCCGCTGAGTTGCCTTTGACGTATTTTTCATTTAATGAAAAATTATGAAATGGTGAAAGATCTGGACAGCAGACAGGCCAATTCAGCACCCAGACTCTTCTACTATGAAGCCATGCTGTTATAATAGCTGTAGTATGTGGTTTTGCATTGCCCTGCTGCCTTCCCTAAAATCGACATCATCTGGAGGGGAGCATATGTTGCTCTAAAACCTTTATATACCTTTCAGCATTCATAGTGCCTTCCAAAACATGCAAACTTCCCATACCGTATGCACTTATACACCCCCACACCATCAGTGATGCTGGCTTTTGAACTGAACGCTGATAACACGCTGGAAGGTCTCCCTCCTCTTTAGCCCGGAGGTCACGGTGTCCGTGATTTGACAAGAATGTCAAATTTGAACTCGCCTGACCATAGAACACTTTTCCACTTTGAAACAGTCCATTTTCAATGAGCCTTGGCCCACAGGACACACCGGCGCTTTTGGACCATGTTCACATATGGCTTCCTTTTTGCATGATACAGCTTTAGTTGGCATCTGCAGATGGCACGGCAGATTGTGTTTACCGACAGTGGTTTCTAGAAGTATTCCTGGGCCCATTTATAATGTCAATGACAGAATCATGCCGATGAGTGATGCAGTGTCGTCTAAGGGCCCGAAGACCACGGGCATCCAACAAAGGTCTTCGGCCTTGTCCGTTACGCACAGAGATTTCTCCAGTTTCTCTGAACCTTTTGATTATTTTATACACTGTAGATGATGACATTTGCAAAGCCTTTGCAATTTGACGTTGAGGAACGTTGATTTTAAAGTATTCCACATTCTTTTTACGCACTCTTTCACAGATTGGAGAACCTCTGCCCATCTTTACTTCTGAGAGACCTCTCTAAGGCACCCCTTTTATAGCTAGTCATGTTACAGACCTGATGTCAATTAACTTAATTAGTTGATAGATGTTCTCCCAGCTGAATCTTTTCAATATTTCTTGTTTTTTCAGCCCTTTGTTGCCCACGTGCCAACTTTTTGGAGACCTGTAGCATCAAATTTGAAATGAGCTCATTTGGTGGATAAAAGTGTAAAATTTGTTCTCTATGTTCTATTGTGAATGAAATATTGGCTCGTGTGATTTGAAAGTCTTTTAGTTTTCATTTTATTCAAATAAAGAGAGAGAGAGAGAGAGAGAGAGAGAGAGATTTCCTCCCAACAGAGTTTTCAACTGAACCTTAGTCTGTGACCTAGTGAACCAATATTGATGTATTCATTGATAGTGACTTTGAAGAAATTTTGTATGTCACTCTGAATAAGGCCAAAATGCCAGAAATGGAAGTTAATGAGTCAGTTTTCACTGTATGCTTCCTTTAGACCAGGTGACCAGGTGTAACCCTGGGTAAAATGACACACTTATGCTGATTTTTCCTTTACATCAAAAAGATTTCTATTGGCACAGGCCACTCAGGTGTTTGTTCAGTCGCTTCAGCCTCGTTTTAAGAACACACTATTGCAGCTCGTTCCTGGCAGATCTGCCTCTGAGCATCATTTAACCTCTGCAACTGATCCAGAATGCAGTTTCATGACTTGTTTTCAATCTTCTCAAGTTCTTCCACATCACTCCATTGCTACACTCCCACTGGTTTCGTATATCTGCCTTCATCAGATTTGAAGGACTGATGCTTGCCTACTAAACAGAAATAGACCAGTATCCATCTACCTTAAATCACTTGTCACACTCTGCACTGCACCCTGCTCCTATCCTCTAAGCATTGCTTGGTTGGTCCCACCATCTCTTGAGTACAAGGAAGGCATGCATCAAGACTCTTCTCTGTTCTGGTAGCTAGGTGAGACCCTAGATGTCCAAACAGCTGAGTCAGTGGCTCTTCAAGTCAAAGCTAAGATTAGTGCCCTATTGAACATCTGTGAGGAGACCTGAAGAATGCAGTTCACAGAGACTTTCCCTATCTAATTTCATTAAGCTTGAGATTATCTGCCAAAATCTAGTTCAAGCAAAGCTTGAAAAAACCTATTCAAGAAGCTGTAATTGCTGACAGGATGCTTCTACAAAGTTCTCAATGAAGGGCCTGAAAACGTCTAATGTAAGTTATAATCTAAATTAGATAGTTCAGTTTTTGATTTTGACTTTTTTTAATTTAATTTAAGTCTATAACACAATATAGTCAGAAAAGTGTGAGAACTGAAGTCCTGTTATCCCATCATTTAATGCCAGTGTAATCAATTTTAAGGTGTAATTAATTACTAATACGTGGTGCACTTTTCTAGCAAATACAGATTTTGTTTTGTACATACATACACACACACACACACACGCGCACACACACACACACACACACACAAAGAATGTAAACAAAATAACTTGAAAAGTATATATATATATATATATATATATATATATATATATATATATATATATATATATATATATATATAAGCGGCCTTTACACACACACACACACACACACACACACACACATATATATATATGTATATATATATATATATGTGTGTGTGTGTGTGTGTGTGTGTGTAAAGGCCGCTTTATATAGAGAGACTTTGTACCCCTAAAGCACGAAATGTGGCTCTCAGGATGGGGGAGGTTATGTAGCAGGAAGCATATTTTTGGCAGCATGCACAGCATGCTGACTTCATTGTCATTTTTCACAGGCATTTTCCTGTAAGCTATATATAGGTATACGGTTTCTTCTAACTAGATAAAAGCATGAACAGCTGTTCTGACCTTATATCAGCTGCATAGGCTGCCTGCATAAACATAAACATAAATGATGTTATATTGCTTAAATCTAAAGTTATTTGTCTTGCATATTATTAGAAATTTTGTTCCCCAGATTTAGCTGGGGTTGTCTAACAAACTAACACTGTCATTAAGGTGGTTATGGAGATTAACCATGTTGAAATAGTAAGTCAAATTCTTTCATTCAAACCACTTATGTCATGTTAAACAACACTGGGCTACCGGATAAACAGAGGAGGTGGAAGAAAAGGGCAAGGAAACTGGTCCAACACTGCCCTCTACTGGTAAGAAAGTGCATTTTATATTTAGTTAATTAAACTACTCTCTAATTAACTTCATGCTACAGACCCATATTTGCTACAGCCACAGATTGCAGTAGATAAGACTGAGGACTGGTATAAAGTAATTTGAATTTGTGGTGCAGAATGTCATCCTTGATTTATACGGAATGAACTGTGTAGGAAAGCCAATAAGTGCATATAATTTACATTTACATCTTTTTAAATAAAATTAATTCACTTAAAACCGTAAGATGTACTTTTAATAAAATATCCAAAAGTCTTTCTGTTTTCAAACATATTAATAAGCTGAAATTAAAAATAATATAACTATGACTGGGGGGCACGGTGGCTTGGTGGTTAGCACGTTTGCCTCACACCTCCAGGGTTGGGGGTTTGATTCCCGCCTCCGCCATGTGTGTGTGGAGTTTGCATGTTCTCCCCGTGCTTCGGGGGTTTCCTCCGGGTGCTCCGGTTTCCTCCCCCAGTCCAAAAACATGCGTGGTAGGTTGATTAGCATCTCTAAATTGTGTGAGTGAATGAGAGTGTGTGTGCCCTGCGATGGGTTGGCACTCCGTCCAGGGTGTATCCTGCCCTGATGCCCAATGATGCCTGAGATAGGCACAGGCTCCCCGTGACCCGAGAATAGTTCGGATAAGCGGTAGACAATGAATGAATGAATGAATAACTATGATAATAACTGAATACTGAAAGAATGTTTTTCCAGCAGCTTGTAGTTTAATTTGAGAGCTTTTGTTGTTGTTGCTGTCAAACACATATTTAGTAAACCTGTAATGTGTAGTAAAGACATGTAAAAATCCATGACTGGGTTATACAATGGCCTGCAATCCACAGATATCACTAAATGTTGACTGACCTTTTCCGTGATGGTCTGCCAGGCCCGTAGCACCACTTCAGTCATGTCTACATTAATGGAAATACATGCCAAGTGCATTTCTAGTGAGATGATTCCATCACAAAAGCAAAATAAACTACTGAATAAATTGAATTGAAGTGGGGGGCATGAAGCCTTTATTATCGCCACACATACATTACAGCATAGTGTTCTTTTCTTCACATATCCCAGCTGAGGAAGTTGGGGTCAGAGCGCAGGGGCAGCTATGATACAGCGCCCCTGGAGCAGAGAGGGTTAAGGGCCTTGCTCAATTGCCCAACAGTGGAGCTTGGTGGTGCTGGGGCTTGAACCCCCGATCCTCCGATCAACGACCCAGAGCCTTAACCACTTGAGCCACCACTGCCCCGTTCGCATATCCCAGCTTATTATCAAGGTCAAGCCATGGTACGGCGCCCCTGGAGCAGGTAGGGTTAAGGGCCTTGCTCAGGGGCCCAACATTGATAGCTTGGCAGTTTGGAGGCTCGAACCCCGACCTTCCAATCAGTGACCCAGTCCCTTGACCACTGAGCCACCACATCCCTACTGTAATGCTATGGCATACAAATTCATCCTATACAATGACTTTTTGGCAAGGTGTCTGCAATCATTAGGCGATATAGTTTATATAGTGCTCTCTGAATAGAGATGGTTTTTGGTTTAACACTTTTTGGTCCAAACATTAATATATATTTAATAGAATTTCATAAGTAAGGTATAACACAGTTCACTGTGCTGTTCTACTTTCACATGATTTGCCACACATCTGTTGGTATTTTCAGTTCATGTTCATGTCAGACTACTTCTGAATTTAGTTACCAAGTGAAATTAATGATTTCCAGGATTTAATGAACCCCAAACTTCTACTGGCACTGCATATAAGGTTGTGTGAAGTACTCAAAAACACTTACTAGGAAACAGGCATAAAATGTTATTTTATACACTATGAAAGTTGTACTTTGTCCTGGTTTAATTACTCGAACACTTCAATAGTTTAAAAAAAAATCATCAGCTCATACCTACAGGCCTACATTCTTGCTTAAGCTTCACCACTACCTGTTAATTAATTGAAATGAATTTACAAAAAATAATATTATATGTGCTCCCCGTGACCCGAGAATAGATCGGATAAGCGGTAGACAATGAATGAATGAATGCATAATATTATATGTTTTCTGTTTGTTGCAATCACTTACGGAAAATAGATTCACAATGTATAATGTAGGTTTTATTACTCTACTGATTATATATGATTATCTGATATCTGACATTTCCAATTACATACATAATTAAAATGGGAGGTAAAAGAAGGGTATAAAATATCCCAAAGGTCAGCATCACAGTGTGGAACTTTCCACATCACTAACTGGAGTGTTGGTAAATGCCCTTGTTTTAATCTGTCAGGCTTTTTTTCATGGTCACATGCACAGATGTTAATGTTACACAGTGACCTCAAGCTAAACCATAATTTGTTAATGTTGATCTGAGTAAAACACTTTATGGCAAGTTTTATAGCTGTACAGTTTTTAAAACACTGATTTAACCAAGGAGGGGCTGCAGAATTAGCAAATGAAGTAGCTTTAAACAGGAAAAACATTGCTATTACCCTTGTAGATATACTGAATCAAATGTATTAAGTATAACTTTACCACATTTTATTTGTGGATCCAACTATATATCATCTATTACAGTTTCCCTTCACTTGCTTTACTTTTGTTACGCTAAGATATGTTCCAGTATGATCAAGGTCCATGAAGACATGGTTTGTTGATATTTGAGAAGTATTCGAGCACAGAGCCTCGATCTCAACCCCAGTGAACACCTTTGGGATGAACGGAAAGCTAACAGCACACCAGGCCTCCAGGTGAAGGTTATTATAACAGCAAAAGGAGGAGACGAAATCTAGTTCAACAGTGTTCAACAAGCACATGGGTGTGATGGTCAGATGTCCACAAACATTTGGCCACATAATATATGAACTCAGTGTGATTTTACAGAATAGATAACATGCGCTTGATATCCGTTAGCCACAGACCCTGTATACTGAACTGGCTAGCAAGCTAGCTTACCAAAATTATTGTTTGTTACGGTGGGATTTTTTTGACAGGATTGGCTTACTGTTAAATGAAGTGCTTAGAATATGACTAAGAATATAATTAAATGAGACTCGGTTGTTAAAATCCTATATTCATTTCTGCCAGTGACGAATATGTGATAGTTTAGCTAATTTAGCTAGCTAGGGTTTTTTTGGACAGGACGACTTTGGGGGCGTTTACTAATTTGCATATTCATATACAGTTAAAATTCGGGTATTCTTAATGACGTCAAACGTGTAGATTTTTTTTTTCATGACTAATAATCACGTGGTCACTGTAAAGCATGTAAAATGCCATGTAGCGGCCTACTCGGGCTTGTGCTCAGTGAATGAAAGGGCGAATTGTCTCTTTAAGAAGCTGTGTGTGTGTGTGTGTGTGTGTGTGTGTGTGTGTGTGTGTGTGTGTTTAACCGCAGCCCAGCCCATTCTCCGTCCTGACGTCCTTCCTCGATGCTGGTCTAGTGTGTGTGTTAGTGTGTGTTAGTGTGTATGTGACACGCCGCTTTTTTGAGGAGGAAGATTGTAAGAGCAGCTGCTTAATTTTTTTTGTACTTTGAGAGAGAGGGATGTTAGGAAGGATCTCTCTCTCTCTCTCTCTCTCTCTCTCTCTTTTGTTGCCTTTGTTTGAAATCTTTACGCTTATGAGGGATTATAAAGGTGAAAGGTACCAGTTTGTGTTCCGTCTGTAGGCTGCTTTCTGGATTAGTTTTTTTTTTTTTTTTTTAACTGATTCATTTATTTTCCTGGAAATGTACAGAGAGAGAGCCTCTTTGAAGGGCAGCCTGTTTATATCGGAGCGGATTACTTCAGCTAAAAGACACTCGTCTTTGAAATTTAGACACAGATATAGAAGCTAGATATATTTTTTTGCTCGATTTGAAGCTTTAAAGAGGAACAGCGTGTACATCTTTCGCAATGGGAAGCGGTGAGGTTTTATGAGAATGGAAACGCTGCTCAGGACATTTGATCATTTCTCTACAGAAAACGAGCCGCTCCAGTCAGACTGATGCAGACATCAGGGCCACACAAAGGGCAAAACTTTCGTCTGTCATATTTTTATTTATTTTTATCCACCATTGTGTGGGGAGTTAATACGGTAAGCAGGTAAATATGTGGATTATTTGAGAAAATACGTGTTGTTATAGCAGAAGAGAGCCCAGCCCAGTCTGGCTGGAGCACAGGGCTTTTGATTGATTTCGCCTCAAGAGAAGAGGAGTGGAGAGATGCAGAGGGCCAAATGACGGCGGATTTTCTTTGCCAAGCTCCATTTTATACACAGAGGGAATAGATAAAAGTGTCGTTGTCGAAGTTGAAGGACCTCAGGGACCATGTCTTCTTCTCGGGCAACGCTTCAGACCGACAGGAATTCAGACCACGTAAGTCATGAAGTCTTCTCCACCGGACTGCACAGCACGAATAGTTTCCGCTTGCTAAAGGGCAAGCGCTGCTTTAAAACAATTGATTAATTTGATGGTTAAACAGTAAATGTAGGCCGAGGAAAGGCTACATAAGGTCAGTCAAACTAGTGCAGACAGTTGCAGGCCCAACACACTGCAGAAATGGTGTGTGTGTGTGTGTGTGTGTGTGTGTGTGTGTTAGCTGATGTGATTTGTGCAACGGTCAAAACGGCAACATAGCCGTACCAAGAGGTCTTAGCTGCGCTAGGCAGCCTGGAAAATGCTAACACTTCCCAATAGGAAAGTCTTGACATGACCAACAACCATGCCTACACATTGGCTATCATAATGTTACAAAGATCTGCAAAAATGTCGTTTAAATACACAGCTAACTTATAATAGATATGGTTTAAGCCAAGTCTTTCTCATATTCCACAGCATCTGTAGAGTTACCTTATTCTTCCTTGTTTTGCTTTTACACTCCAGCAGAATGTATGCATGTTTCTTATTTCATCTTCATATATATATATATATATATATATATATATATATATATATATATATATATATATATATGTCACTGTTGTCTATTATTTTCCATAAATCCGAAGCTGAATTTGAAGTCATCAGGGTATGTGGGGTCCAGGTTTTGTGAGACTTTAACCCCAGGTGACAGAAGTCGACCCGACACGCTCTTCCACACTTGTATCCTGTCTACCTAAAAATGTGCTGTGCATTCTGAGATGCTTTTCTGTGTGCTTTTCTCACCACAGCTGTCCAGAGAGGTTATCTAAGTTACTTTAAGCTTTCTATCAGCTTGAACATGTCAAACCTTCTCCATGGACCTCTCTCATCAGAAAGGTGTTTCCAACGCAAAACCGCAACACACAATGAATGTTTTTTCTTTGGTGACCTTTCCTGGTTAAATTCTAGAGACTGTTGTGTCTGAAAATCCCAGAAGGTTAGTGGTTAGAGAAATACACAAAGCAGCCTGTCTGGGAACAACAATCATGCCACAGTTAAAATTACAGAGATGGCGTTTTTTCCCCCATTCTGATGGTTGCACACGATTGACTTAAATAATTGCATGACTGTATTTGAGGTGTTCCTTATAAATTTCTCAATGAATCTATATTTCTTTCCTAATAGTTGTCTGTAGATTTAATTACATCACATCATGTATGTGATTGCGTACGAAAAACATATTTGAACCACTTTCTTAATGTATAGTGAAGAAATAATATATAATAAGGCCTATAATATAATAAACGTGTTATTTCAAATGTGCTGGAACTACAGGGATGGACCGATCCCCATTTTTCCACTGTGTATGAGCTTTAATTATCAACTGATACCCGATACGGGTCTGATGCTGGTGTCCTCTAATTGAGCCTTCTCTATGCAACATAAGGGAGTTAAGTGAAAGGAAAGTGATGGCTGAGTTTGTTCTTGGTTTGAGAGTTGCATCACATTTGTCCATATCACATGCGTTTATTATTCTAGTACATCATATACACTCGCGCTTTATTAGGAACACTTGTACACCCAAACATTCATGCAGTCAGCCGAATCATGTGACCAAACGGCAGTAGGTTAAATCATGCACATACAGGTAAAGAGCCGTTCACATCAAGCATCAGAAAAGGGAAGAAGAAGAAATACGACCTCAGGGACTTTGACTGTGGCATGGTTCTCGGTGACAGATGGGCTGGTTTGTGTATTTCTAAAACTGCCATTCTCTGGGGATTTTCACACAGAGAGTCAGTCTTGAAGTTCACACAGAGTGGTGTGAAAAACAAAAAACATCTAGTGAGCAACAGAGGTTCAGTGCTCTGTTGATAAGAGAGGTCAACAGAGGCAACTATAGCTATGAGAGGATGTAGTGTACTTTTTAAGGTATGTACTAATTGGACCTTTTTTTAATAAAAAAAACACTGCAACACTGCTATACTAGTGACACATAGCTTTGGTGAACACGATTGTATGTAATTGTACAGTACTTTTTCTCCGCCACACTTCTTTATGTCCCATTGTTGCTGCCGTGCTTCTGCCTTTGAACTGCCTTAGAGTTTTGATAAAACAATCTATATTTTATGTAACATAGCTGTGAACTTTGGTATTTGGTGCAACCAATCATCTAATCTTGTTATGAAGAGTTTGTTTGTACACATATCCTTAAATAAGCCTTTAGAAAATGTGGACTCCTGATCAGTTAAGTGTGGTACTGTGGACGTTCAATACTCCTACGTAAGAAACCGCTATCTGTGTTCTTAATGTATAACAACCACTTTATGATCACTTAATGCTTTAAAAACATAAAATCCTCCACACCAATGACATGCTGCTATATATTACTGAGTTCTCCAAAAACGGTCTTACAAACTTGTAATTAAAATGAGTCAAGAGACAAGATCACAATAAAATCCTTCTTGGGATTTCTGCTGAAAGTCATCAGCAGCAGAACAAGTTTATTCGTACTATACTTAGATGTAGTGCAAACTTTAATGGGAAGCAGTATATTACCCCGAATGGATAAACATATAAAAACACTCCACATCTTGTTCCCAGCATTTTGCTCTTTTTTTTTTTTTTCCCATGTAATAATAGCATGAGCTATCGCATCAAATCTCCATGGAGATTGCAAGGGAAGTGGCCAGATGCTGAGACAGAGGAAATGATGGCGCATTAGCAAACACATTAGGAAGTACTTCTGTTCAGGGAAACCAGTCTGACATATGATGTAGTGTTTTTGACTGACCACAGATTAAAAACAAGAACGGTGTGATGCAGCATTGGAAAGTACACACTCTTGTGTTGTGCAGACTGGCTTATCTGTTGGAATAAACACAGGTTGTGCTTGGTAACAACAGCAGCCATTTTATGACCTGTTACTTGCTTAAAAACAAAAGTCCCCCCGTCTCTCGACATAGCACCACACTGTATTCGTGCGAATGTCTAATTGTCTGATTTGCGTTTTGGCCAACCAATGATGGTATGAGTGTTAAGGAGAAGTCAGTTAGCAGTTGTGAAACACCACTTCTCATTACTGTACATGTGGCTTTGTGGCAATAGGAAGTGTTTAAAGCATTCTGAACCTTATCTTTTTTTTCCGATTAAGATACATGTACTACATAATGACCACTGGAACAAACGAGTGCAGTCTCAACGTGCTCTTATCCCCATGATTTGAATTGTAAATATGTATGGCACAGGATGTACGTCAGCCATTCCAGAAGAAATCTACGGTTGGATATCAAATGTATATCCTGCGTTTTTCATACTTAATTTTATCAAATAAAACCTCTTATTGTGTTTTATCCTCTATATGAACTTTTTGTATATACTCCCAATAATTAGAGAGCAGAAGAACACATAGTAGAGTATCGTGAACGATCAGTGGCGCCGTGACCAGTACTGAGTCAGAGTCTCGTGTGGTGTGTGTGTGTGTGTGTGTGTATGTACAGTTAGAGGCTCCAGATGTCTACTGGGATTTATCCTGACCTAGTTTTTTTTTTAACTTAACAGCAAACAGGGAATTTGAGCCTAAGGGTGTTGAGGCTGGACATGTTGCGTCCACTCAGGGTTCCTTGAGGGGGAAAAAAAGCCAGACAACCAGCCATTAACTGCATACCTCAGCTAATCTATCCCAGAGTTCAGACTGCGGAAAAACTATAGACACGTTTTTTGAAACCCGCTGAAGGTGAGCAACCTCTGTTTTCTAAGTAAAGGACTGTTTTGGCTGAAATCATTGGTTATGAGGATGTAGTATTGAAATAATTAGCAGCACAACAACCGGTGATTTTTATCATCCGGAAAGCAGAGGTCTTTGCAGAGCCAAATGAAGACCTGAAAATCTGTCCAAATTTCAATGATCATGTAGCCGCCGTATAGCAAATATTTGAGACGATTATGAATAATAAAGTTTTCATGTTATCTATTCAAAATTTATTTACTGATGCCATAAACTCTAATGTACTGTAATGTTTTATTTATTATTCTCAAAACTTGTCTTTCAAATTGTTTTTCTCATGGACCACACAAATATTTGTGAATAACATAATATAGTTTTATTACATATATTTGTGAATAACATAATATAGTTTTATAGATTTATATTTTTATTGAGTTTTTTTTTTTTAGTTCAAAATGACCAAATTAAGTACAATAAAAACAGAATCGTTCTATAATTATTTTCCTTTTTTTTTTTTTTTTTTTTAGACCAGAGCGCTGTTGAATTCTCAAATCTGATTGGTTGGAAAGTGTTGATTAATTTTCTATAACAGCAACTCAGATTTTATTGCTGGCTTTATATTAATGCAGTTATTCTTATACATTTGAACTCGGCTAAGACGTATACAGCGGATGCTCCACGAAAACAAATCGTTAATATGGTGAAGTTTTATGGATGTTTATTTCACATTACTGGAAACACCAAGCTGTATGAGGAATAAAACACTTCAGGACATGCTGTTACAGGAAAATAAACAATTGCATGTGCTAAAGAATCTGTCGTATTTCTATAAAAAGCATGCACTGTGGTCAGTTTCATTCCTCATGTCACCTGTGGTATTTCAGCCGTTTGTGCCGTGTCGAATTTAGAAGTCTGTAACAGAAAAGACAGATAAATCATCAATAACAATACACTGATCTAACTGACACAACTCATGAGGAGTTTGCTGTATGCCAGCCCTGCATTCAGTTAATTTCCATAATGTGTTAACGAAATAGTTACTGCACTCAGTATCGATGTGCCGCAACAGCAGCAAGCCTGATCAACCGGCTTTATTCGACACTGCACATGTTATACCTTGCTGTTTCCAGAACACAAAATCAAACTATTATTATCAAACCACAAACCTGTGAGTCGATTAAATAGAAAGCAGACTGTAAACAGTGGGATTTACTGCTTCAGGGATTGCATCATGATTTTGTTTGCTGTGCTGATAGTGGCAACTGACCGCCGATGCTGGTGGTGTCCCTTTGTGTATTAGGAGAGCCGTGACTCGAGGGGGATGGGTTCTCTGTGCACTGTACACTTACCAGATGGGTCTCAGCTGGGGCTTTTTGTTTGGTTCTGTGATCACATGCCAAGGTGAGGCTTCCCAAGTAATCTGAATGCTCTCTGTCGCAGGCTTTCAGGCGGTTTGTCTGTCAGAGCCATGTATTACATCGCAGGGATGTTTCACTCTGTCGGTGAGGAACATTAACCAGATCTGTGCGTCATTTAGAACAGGATATTTCAGACATACATCAGGAGTTGGGACAGAATCAGTAGCTTTGCAGTTTTTTAAGGTTTTTTATTTGTCATATATATATATATTCCTTACATGAGATAATGTAGGGAAATGTTTTTCTTTAATTCACATCGCATTCATGAACAGAATCGACAACAATACTTAAAGTAGAAGATAATGAAATGTAATAAACATGTAATAAAATATAGTACACTGTAGAGAAACGTAACATGAATATAATATAACAAAGATTATGTAATATTATATATTGTAATATATAACAGAAATTATACCACGTGCAAATCATATTAAAGGTCATTTAAGATGGCAGTCACTCTTGGTTAATGTGGTGAAAATCACAGCTCTCCCTTATCAACAGTATTACTTTATTATTTATTGTAGGATTACAAGTAGGACTATAAATCACGTCAGCTTGAATTTATCCTGTTCTTTCGGTGAAAAGTTCAGGAACGAAGTTCTCATAAATAGACAAACTGAATCATTGTACTGAGGCAGTGTGTGTAATTTATTTTTATAATGGATCCAAAAAAATGCTTGAGAACCACAGAACTAATAAAGAGATTTATGTAACAAGAGAAACAGTTTCACCATGAGACAGGCTTAAATTATTCACCCATAAATGAAAAGTGACACTGAGTGCTTGCTGTAGTCACGTGCAGAGGCGAAATGTAGAAGATCTAACTGCAGATGCCTGAGACAGATTAATTTGTGTCTATAGGCCGCACCCACACCCTTATATGTCAGAAAGTGGTTTTAACATAACGTGCTGTAGCATCGCATGTTGTCAAGTCATCACTTTCAGAGAAATGACACGGAAGAATTTATGAGGAACTACACCGTGCAAGTTTTTTAATGTAAGCCCAGTATGAAAAAACAGGACATGAAACAGAGAGAGTGGAGGCAGAAAGGATGACTGAAGTGGTCGTGAAGCAGGATGTGCGGTTAGATCAGCAAACCCTGACCTGTCCTGACACCCTCATGGGTCCCCTTGTCCTACTCCACACAGGATGATGCTCAATACAGAGGTCTGTTGTTGTGAACATCAGGGCGTGTACTGAAGCAGCCCTGAGCACTACAGTCAAGCGTCATTTGTGGCGAGAAAAGATTGATGTGGTTTGGAACACGGTGATATCCAACTGAAAGATGTCCAAGAGACAGAAAGCGAATAAGGATAATATGAAGTTGTTAATGACAGGTTTAAATCAGATGTTAAAAACTTTTATTGTGACAAAGCATCCTAGAGTTAATTATTTAGAAATGGCAGCAAATAAAGAAACTTTATATGAGGGTTAGCGTCACATCTGCTCCACCTAGTACGCCTTTTGTTTCCACACAATCAGCAGACATTTTTTCCATTTAAAGATGTGTATCCTCTTGTTTGTATTCTGTTTTATACCACATGAAGCCGGTATAGCAACAGAAAACTGGTCGTTGATTTGTTTTTCTGGTTGTTCCTCCTTGCTTTGAAGACAGGAGAATCCCCAGATCAATCTTTCTGAGTACAAAGGGGTTCGAGATGGAGAATTGAAATGCAGCGTCACCTTGGCATCCGCTTGTTATTAGCAAGGTGTGGTTTTGGGTGTGGAGATCCTTTCCCCTCCTCCCAATTTGCCTTTCTACAAATGGAGCTGTGGCTGCGGTTGATCTTGAATTCCCCCCTCCACCTCGCCGTCCGTCGCCCTACCCCCATACTCCTGAATAAATTGGTGTGGCAATCAAAGAGGCAAGCTTTGGGAGATTCGATGTGCTCTTCTTGAAGAGGAAAATATAAGGGGGTGGGGTGGTGAGAAGAACGCTCAAAAGATAGCAGTAGAAAGAGAACAGTAGAAAGTAAAAAAAAAATGTACCACTGTGAGCTAAACACTGTGGATGATGAGGTACAGTTTGAGTGTGAAACGTGTTCAAACGTGTGAAAGCATGTACCCTTGTGAAGGCTTGGTCTTCCTGTGTAACGGATAAGTGCAGGACTGGAGGTGAGGTTCAGCTCGGGAGACAGGAAGTCCCACAGTGCGAGGGATCAGACCTAGTGGGCGGCGGAAGAGTTTAATCCAATTTCACAATCATTTACTATTGAAGTTGGCGTCAGATATTCATGGCTATGTGAGATAACACTGAACTCGAGTCCACCATTATAAGTCGGTCTTATGTTTGTGTAATAAACTATACATGGGAATTAATAGCTAGTGAGTGAAGAACTGAAGAAATGTCAAGGCTTACGACCGGTCTGAGGAACCATTTGAGGCAGTTATTCATTTGCTCATTTCACCATACTGCGTCATACCCCATTTGCATAGACCTGAGAAAATGCGATTTGTCGTTCTTCACTTCCCGCTGAAGCCGAAATCACGGCTCTGTGTTGCACGTGTACATGTGTATGAAAATGAATTGCTACCTGTCACTTTGTGAACCTAGGATAAAAGGTTTTTATTGCAGGTATTTGAAAGCCATAATTAATTTGAAAAGAAGCCTTGGAATGTATTTCACTATTAAAGCAAGATCCACTGCTACCCAGCATTTCCTGTTTTATTTATAATAATGGCAAAGACCTGATATTTACAGCCATTTTCAAAGTTATAGGCAGCCTTTAATCAAATGAGGAGACATTTGTTTACAACAAACTTTGCACATAGTTAGAGAAATTATGTCACTAAATCGATACTGTAAAATAAATGCAAATTGTCATACTTGAGATAAATCCGTCGTAGTCTCAAACTCTTTGATTTGTGAACAAAACAATGTCCTCTTGAGAAGTGTGTTAAGTGTGTAAACTAAAGTGTATTAATACATTGGTTCATTATTTTATATATTAATTCTTTTGTAGTTTTTCAATGTGGTGTTACATTAATAATGTATTTATTGTATGTTCACATGGGCCAACCTGAGGAAAATCACCATAGTGGAAAGAATGATGCGGTGTCACTTAGCATCAAAGTGCAAAGACAGTTCAATGGCGTAACACATTCCAGAGTAGATTAGATCTTAAACAACACGTCATGCACCAAGATGCACCACGGGACCTCACACCTCAGGCCTATCAGCAACTTGGCATAGCGACGTCGTTTACACGCTTTCGAAAATGCTATTCAAATGTTTAGTGTTCTCATGTCTTACCAGGCAAAGTATAGATTGTAGTCCAATCACAGGGAGTATTCCAGCACCTTGCTCAACCCCATCGATATAGCCAGCAGGCTAGTTTCCACAGAAACATATTTTTGATTGCGCTGTTTTTCTTCTTCTGTAGCATGGTTCACTCTCGGCCAGCCGCTCGGACAAGGGCTCAGCCTGGTCGAATCGCTCCCTGGGAGCTCGCTGCCGCAACTCCATCGCCTCCCTATCAGACGAGCAACCTCACATCGGCAACTACCGGCTGCTCAAAACCATTGGCAAGGGCAACTTTGCGAAAGTGAAGCTGGCACGTCACATCCTGACTGGCAGAGAGGTACAGTGTTCAATTTTACATACTATAGATCTATAACACGAGTGTCCAAATTCTGTCTTGATGAGGCTCTGTCATACACACCTGGCTCTTCATAAACTGAAAAAGGAAATTCTTAAAACTCACACCTTGGCCAAAATGTATTTGTCAAGGATAGTGACAAATTTGTCAGAGTGAGGTTCAGCAACATTGGAACCAAATTTTTGATGAATGAGTCTGTCTCTTATTCATGCCAATATACACAAAGCCCTGCCTTCATACTATACAGAGTATATAGCAGAGTTCAGTTAGAGTTAGCACTCACCATTTGTCCTGGCATCGCTTTCAAGCAATAAGGTAGACTGTTTTATTTATTAAAGGCATTGCCTTACTTACTAATTTAAATGATAAAAGTACTTAATGATTATTGTACTGCATTAGAGAAGATAACATACCTCATAAGTAGATAAATAACCAGACAGTTTTATGCTAACATTGCCTGACAGACCAAAATACTCAGCAGGTAATGTTTATAGCATGCGACGTTTTATAACCATTACATTTCCTTACATTTTCCCAAGTCAAACTCCCTCGCTTGCCATGTGCTAGCTGGCTGATGGTGTTAACATTTTAGTCTGATCTGTGCTTTTGCCCACTTGGCCATTCAGCTGCTTGCAAGCCAAGTTATAACAACATGATATTCATTGAATTGCTGCTTCAGAAATGATCAAGAATGTCTTCCCTGTCCTGTTCGTTCTTTGTAATGAGTTTTCCAACTGACTGTCAGTACCTGGGTTGGCTGATTAGATTTTTTTATGCAGTTATATAGCACTACATGCAAAGGTGGTTCATAAAAACACCACTATTTACCTGATCTGTTACATAACACAGGACCATTCAAACAATTGAAAGCCCAAGAGTAGCGTCGTTAATTCTGCATCCAGCTTCATCATCTTCGCTACTAGGGCTGCAGCTATCGATTATTTTAGTAATCGAATATTCTACCAATTATTCCATCGATTAATCAAGTAATCGGATAAGAAGTACTTTTTCTTTATTAAAGAGGAATACTAAATATGTAAGAGAAAATAAGACAGGTCTCTTAAAATGAACAACTAAGTTGTTTCCTATTTAGAGAAATGAAAATAAAATCTGAACCCATTTAGTGCATTTAATTGACATATTACATTCAAAATGCACATACAAATGTATAATTAAAAAAACATAATTACTTATAAAAGAAAACGTAAACAGTACAACCTAAAACAAAATAATAATAATAATAATAATAATACCTAAAAATTGCATTTATTTTGTGCAAATTAACTTTCAAGTTTCAGTCTAACTCAAGCAGGATGTAAGCCTTTACTGTCTTCCTGGAAGACTTTGTGGCTTTTGTAAGAGGCAGAAATTAGTTGGCAGTAAAGTAACTTGGAACAAGTCTATACACAAAATTTCTTAACACATTTTTCTGTAACATGAAATCAGAGTTATTTGGAAAATAAACCGTCTTAAATGGGTGACGCTTAGGCTTTCACAAAGCTTAGCTAAATTAGGGACATCATAACTAGCCACCATATTGATTTACGGTCTTAAATACTCGCTACATGTAGCCACAATCCACATACATTTTTACAGGCCTTAATTTCAACTAGCAGTCATATTGATTTAAGCTAAGTGCGAATGCTAACGTTAGCTTGTGTCGACTCCGTGGACTGGGTGTTTTCGAATGAGACATTGAAGTATCGACCTTGTACTGTTGTGGTAAACCAGTTCAATCTTACAGTAATCACACTGTACAGAGTTTTTTATTGAAAACTTTCTGCAATTTTCTTTGGCCTGAATCTTTTCTCCCTGAGTTTAGCGGGTTGTGCGTCAGTAATAATTGTCCATGGGGAAATGCCGTGCTCTGTGTGTAGTTACAGTAAATGGACTAAACAAAGCTTTTGATTTTTTGTATTCGAGTTACTCGAGGAATCGTTCCTATTCGCTACACATTTATATTTAATTGTTAGCACATGGACAGTAGCAGGTCAGCAAGCTGTTTGTTGAACTTCCCATTCCTGATGTATTTCCCTTTTAGCTGTTATAATATCCTCCACTCTTCTGCGAAAGCTTTTCACTAGATGTTGCGTGACTGTTTGTGTTTATTCAGCCTCTGGAGCGTTAGGAAGTCATGTGCTGATGTTGGGTGAAAAGATCTGAGGTACAGTCAGTGTTTCAGTTCATCCCAAAGATGTTCAGTGGGGTTGAGTCAGCGTCAGGGCTCTTTGCAGGACACTCTGAACATTATGTCTTCATGGATGTTGCTTTGTACACAGGGGCATCATGCAGGAACAAGGCTTTAGTTGCAGTGAAGGAAAAGTGTAATGCTGCAGTTGAATGCAATGAAACATCTTATAGAATAGCATGCTTCCAACTTTGTGTTTGGAGAAGACCCAGGTGTGGTATAATGACTGTCAATAGCTAAATTATCACAGCCAAACAAATCAATAAATGCTCCTCACATATTGATCACTCTCACTCAATCAATCAATCATTCAATAATTTTTAAAGCATTTTTAACAACATGACTTTAAATAATACAGTGTAACAGGTCTCCAGGACTGGATAAGGACTTCCCGGAAATATCTAGACTGTCTTTTAAGTGTATTTGTGCTTTCTGTCATCACGGCAGTATGTGGTGTGTTTAGTTGCTGTATCTTTTACAACAGTGTGAAATGTGACCTTTTTATTTGCAAGTCAGATGTCAATTAGAGTGTTTTGCTCTTCAAGTAACATATGACCTTTATATATGTTATTTTCAGGTTGCAATAAAGATAATTGACAAAACCCAGCTCAATCCAACCAGCCTACAAAAGGTAAGTATCAAAACATACCTTCATAATCCATTTTTTTATATTAGTTCATCCTAGTTTAGCGAAGTTTGCATTCAATTAAATGCGACAATGTCTGGAAATTGTCTAATATAACTAAAAGACTCTTTTTGGAAAGAACATAACTGCAATGTCCATGTTAAAGGCTTTATGTTTTGTTCATATGTTTATAAACACACCGCCTGTAAAAACATGGACTTTGACCCTGAGTGTTATGACTGGACGCTCTTTTGCTATGGTGTTTTGCACGCTGTTTCGAAGCAATGTTCAGTGACGTAATGCTGATTTATCAAGAACAGTCCAAGCTCAGCATAGTTTGCATCGCTAATCTCAACCGTTTGCATGAAATCCGGACAAATCCAGTTTAATCTTGTGATCCGTTTTATTAAAGATGTGTAATAAAAAATAAAGAAATAAGTTAAAAGATGGCTAAATGTCAGTATGGATAAGATGAGATGTATAATTAAAATAAGCAAATGTCTTTTCTGGAGGATTGCTAATTATCTTTAAATAAGTTTCAGAAGAGCAATTAAAAATCCAACAGAGATTTGCAATAATAGGCATACAGACGAGGCTGATGTGTTTCAGTAGAAGACACAGAACATGTGGAATATAAAGGCACATTAAGATATTCGTGTCTAACGTCTTGGCATAATGACTACATTTCTGTGGTGCTAAATATGACTAGGTGCTGTAGTCTTTTCAGTACTTTCTCACGTTTATTAGTTTTATCTAACCATATAAATTGTTCGTCTCATAATATATTACTGAGCAACAAGAAAATCAGAATTGCCAATCAAATGTGTATAGTTCAAAACGGGAGGAAGCCAAATGTAGACCTGCCACCAGCTCCTGGACTTTTCAGGGGTTGTGTGGACTACGTGTGAGAATTTTTTTTTTATACCAAGGAAACCTGTTCCCGTGTCTTAATTACACAAATGCATGTCAATCATAACAAGTTTATTAGATTTTGATTGCTTGTATGTAAACTTAAAGGTGTGTGTGGTTGTAACTCTGGTGCCTTGTGGAGCTGAGGTGATGGCATGTGAGCTCTGCAGAGAGTTGTAGTTCAGTGTGCTGCAGTAATGCTGGTTCACTGCCTCGTCTGTACTGCATCGCTTGGTCAGAGCGCACTACATCACCATGGCTCCACTCCCTTTTCTGGCAGCTAGACAGTACTCTCACTTCCTCTTCTCTGTTTCAGACCACTCATCTTCCTCTTTATTTATATCGCTCTAGCTGCTTGCACCTAAAAGATATAGCCACCCTTTCATATCCGTATTTATAATCAAAATATCATCACTTGTACCACTTGAAATTGGTATGTTATTGAAAAATGTAAAGTTTTCACTTTGGTGGTTTCTCACATTACGTTGGCACTAGTAGAAATTCATCTAACTAAAGACAGTGATGCAGCAGTGGTCTAGTACTTTTATCCATCCAGCTCTCTCACCTGTATGTCAACTTTTATGCTAGCAACGACATCGTGCTTGTCATTTTGTAGCTCACAAACAAGCCAAGCCATAATTCACTGACTCATATAGCTGCATTGCATTTGTGTTTGCTGTCTCCACTATATCTACACTGGATTTCTTATTAATGAGTCATTTAACAGTGCAGGAAAATGGTGATTAAGAAATGTTTTGTAGATTAAAAATAAGCTTGACTCTGTTATCACTTATATAGTAGATTGTTTGCATTTTTTTTCCTTGATCAAGCACCATTGTAACTGCATTTGCAATCTCTACACACAAAAATACAACGTACAATATTCTGTCCTTCCTATCACAATTCATTTTGTTTTCTATTTCTAAAAATCATTGGTAGCACTTTATTTCATCTTGTTACTCTCAAAGAGAGCTCAACATTGTAAACATTTGAAACGATTGAATTCAACCTAAATAGAAAATAAGGGCTAAAGCCTACTTCTCTCTGTCCTTTTTCCACTGGTTCTTTCCATTCATCTATTTCTATCAATCGGTTATTTGCTCTCTTTTCCACTCACTCGCACATAGACATGCAATCCAGTCCCTGCCACAGGGAGAGTTCTGCTTCTGTAGAAGGTATTGAATGACTAAAGAGCTGTGTTTTGCCCACCGTGAAAGCATATCGTCTCTTGTGAATACCAGAATACCAGATCTGAAGCAGGTACAGTGGATAATTCGTGTCTTTACGCTCATGAACAGTCAGTCCCCAGCTCCACCACTACACAGGCTATTTAACCAATGACTTTTTTTTAATGAGCCACGATTGACAACCTGTTTTACACACTAATGCGTAATACATAAATTAAGTAAAGTTCCTTAGCAGGCCTTTTGCTTTGAGGATTTATACATGCTGTTGACCCACATGGCCATTGCATTAGCTAATGCTCCTCACTGTCAAAGTGTATCGATTAAGGCTAAACCCCATTCAACTGCCCTGGCAATAGAATACTGTGTAATCTGAGAGGTGCCCCGACCACTGGGCTGGATGTAAGCCATCAGACTCATTCTCTCCTGTTCTCTACTAGGCCTTTCATCCAATTTAGGTGTAAGACCCAATCAGCTGACCAGTCTTTTTCCCTGTAGTCAAAATTTCTCATGGGTCTAAGGTTGTGACATACTGGACAGGGTAGAGAATGATGCTGTTTTTTGAACCCTTTTAGTGCTGCTTTAATAAAACTAGGGGGAGGAGCTTTAGGGGGCCATTAGGGTGAAGGGCGATAGGGGGTTGAGTAGCCCCCATTTAAGTTCCTGCAGCCAGGAGCTACATTCCAGACAGGCAAACAATGGGTGCATCCGAACCTAGAGGGGGTAGGGACCTCCAAGGGGCCGTGACATAGGAGCAAGATTCTAAATAACCAAGCTGCTATGGAAGATACCAAATGTGATGTTTCACTATGTGAACGATATAATGATTGTGATTATATCCAAATCTTGATAGACTGGACTTGCTTATGGTTGAGTTGATGTTAATTTAATACTCTCATCTCTGATTATAGCGTGTTAAAATGTTGGAGAAGCTGGAGGACATGTTCACTGGAGCAAAGTGTTTTTTTCTTCTTTAATAATCATTTTGATTATTAACAGATTACTAAAATCCAGAGCCTGGCACAGATGTACTACAAAATCAAGGCACTGTGAGCCATGTCACATAGTTTCTCCCTGGAAAAATACTAGGATGCGCTACAGTAAGCTTGAACACATATTTCTCGTGTGCCTTCCTAAAGGACCCCTTTTATTTTCACAGCGGAGAATATTTTATGACTGAAATCTAGCCGGGGGGCACGGTGGCTTAGTGGTTAGCACGTTTGCCTCACACCTCCAGGGTTGGGGGTTCGATTCCCGCCTCCCGCCTCCGCCGTGTGTGTGGAGTTTGCATGTTCTCCTCGTGCCTCAGGGGTTTCCTCCGGGTACTCCGGTTTCCTCCCCTGGTCCAAGGACATGCATTGTAGGTTGATTGGCATCTCTAAATTGTCCGTAGTGTGTGTGTGTGTGCCCTGCGATGGGTTGGCACTCCGTCCAGGGTGTATCCTGCCTTGATGCCCAACGATGCCTGAGATAAGATGCCTGGGAGCACAGGCTCCCCGTGACCCGAGTATAGATCGGATAAGCGGTAGACAATGAATGAATAAATGAAATCTAGCCATTTAATATGAAGCACATCAGGCAAATAAATACGTTATGCCTATTTATTGGAACTATTAGTTTTTTAAATATTATTATTACTAAGCTTTGTGTGCTGACATAAATTTTATATCCATACAAAATGAAAATTATGCAAAAAAATATAACAATAGTATAATGAATAGTCCTCTCCAGCTCTGTGACCTAGACCTATAGCTATTATCACATAATTATCTAATCACGTGATCTGAGGTGGTTGTTTGCAGTTAATAATTAGTTTTCACAATCATATATTTCTATTCCAGTTTTAATAGGAACGCCTGTATCCCTGCTCTTTCACATGCTTGCACCCAGCCTATCATGTGGCAGCAGCAAAATACATAAAATAATGCAGAAAGCATTAGTGTTCACATCAGACATGTAGAATAGGGGGGAAATGTGCTGTCAGCGAATTTGACCAAGGCATGGTTGTTGTTGCCTGGCATTCTGGTTTGAAAATTTCAGAAACTGTTGCATGAAACCAACAGGAAGTCAACAGTAACGCAAATAACCACTTTTTTATAACCACGGTGAGCAGAAAAGTAGCTTAGAAAACACAACAAAATACAGCAAAGCTTGAAACAGATACACTATAACAGCAGAATTTCACATCAGCTTCTACTCCTGTCAGCCAAGAACCTGAATCTGAGGCTGCAGTGGACACTGCAGATGATTGAAGACTGGAAAAACGTGTTCAAGTGCCCAATTTCACTGATGTTTGATATGAAATTGAACTGAAGTTCTTGACCTACATATGTACGAGTTTGCGCATTGTGCTGCTGCCACATGATTGGCTGATTCGTTCATTACATAAATGAGCTGGTGTTCTTAATATAATGGCACCTCTTAATGTGACCATTTTCACAAGTAGTTTCTTTATGTAATTAAAGAACCTTGATGGATTGTTAGTGTTTTACCTGTAAATTGTTTATTAGTGCATTTTGGATTTTAGTAGCTGTGTTTTATGGAGTACAATAATGTTTATGGAAATATTAATAATGATGTTGATTGTAACTACTCAGCTGTCTCTATAGCATTTCATAGATGAAAGGATTTGCACAAAATTGTCTAGAATGTCTTTGTGTGCTGTAGCATTACAATTGTCTTTCATTGCAACTAAGAGGCCCAAACCTGTTCCAGCATGACAATGCCCCTGTGCACAAAGCCAGCTCCATGAAGACATGGTTAGGCATGTTTGATGTGGAAGAACTCGAGTATCCTGTACAGAGCCCTGATTCTGACTCAACCCCACTGAACACCTTTGGGATGAACTGGAACCTCAACTGAAGCCCAGACCTCCTCAAACAACATCAGTGCCCGACCTCACTAATTTTCTTGTAGCTGAATGATCACAAATCCCCACAGTCATGCTACAAAATCTAGTAGTAAGCCTTCTCAGAAAAGTGGAGGTTATTGTAACAGCTAATAAAGAGGGACTAAATCTGCAACGGGATGTTCAACAAGCACATTTGAGTGTCATGGTCAGGTCTCTTCAAACATTTGGCCATATATTGTATTTGTGTAGATTCACTAGTCTTTGTTTAATATTACTTTGTTCATTCATTAGATTTATTATTTCCATTGTTATCTTTGGAGCTCCTCTTCTGTATCACTGAATTGATAGACCAGAAAATACTTGTGTGGTTGTATCCCTGAGGTGAGACTGTAGTCATATATCACAACATTTGACATGTTCAGGGTTGTTGGTTTTTCTCCATTAGTGTGTAATTAAATGTATATGCTGCATTTCATTGTGTATGCAGTTTGTTAACCGTATAGAACCGAAGAGGGGCACAGGAACAACAATTCCGCTTTGCCTTTGCTAAGTCCTAAGAGAAGGAATAAGTGATACAACCTCATAAGCTGCTTTGTGTAATCCTTCATGCTACTGGAAGGTGGAAGGATAAAAACACAAGGCATGCAGCACAGGGCTTGATTAGTAATGCCTCTCTATAACCTGGGTGGGGACATGTCAGAAATGAGAGACAGACATAGTTATATCTCTGTCCTCTTCTGCTCCATGCTAGTGAAGCATAATAAGATGGAGATGGTGGAACAGAGAGAAAGAGCGACAACAGACACAGACAGGGCTGGCCGTAATCTCAGGTCACCTTGGCAACAGTGACGTGTGGCTAGTGTCTGGGAAATGAACCAGGAAGTCCTATCTTTAAAAGATAGAATAAGAGGAAGGCTGTGCAAAGAAAGAAGGAAAGAAAGAAAGAGAGGTAGGAGTTGTGGACTAGCAGGATTATTATCTTATAGTACACAGTTGACCAGCTGATGAGCTTATTCATCTCTGCTATTCGGTTATTGCTAGTCCCCATAGATGATCTCTGCAAGTGTTTATAGACGAAGGGTGTCTCAGGCTTTATGAGGACATGAAGATACTGCTGCCTTGAGTTATAACCTAACTTTAAACTTTTCTAAAATTACACTATATATGGCCAAAAATTTCTGGACACCGCCAAACTTCACACCCATATGTAAATTTGAACGTCCCATTCCAGATGTAGTCCCCCTTTGCTGTTAATAACCTCCACTCTTCTGTGAACGATGTCTACTAGATGTTGGAATGTGACTGTGGGGTTCGCCCATTCAGTTGCTAGAGCATTAGTGAGGTCTTTGCCGATGTTGGAATTGAGTAAGCTCCATAACTTCCAAACTTTGTCTTCATGGGCTTTATGTTGTGCACATTGGAAATGTTATACAGAAACAGGTTTGGGCTAGGCCCCTTCTTTACAGTGAATACCTTTACAAAGGGATGTGTGTATGTGTTTGTGTGTGTGTGTATATGTGTGTATGTATATATATATATATATATATATATATATATATATATATATATATATATATATTTATATATGAGAGAGAGAGAGAAGTAGAGTTCTTACTTGATGAATGATACATTTGCCAAATCAAATGCACAATTTTAATTTTTCATTTGTAAATTAAAACATACACACCACATTTATATGATAGTGTTGTTGACTACTTGAATCAGAATCAGAGGGTGTCATTTTAACTCTGCAGCTCTGCCAGTAGTGCTGAATGTAATTCAAATCACAGGTTTATATTAATCTGCTCTAATACGTTAGCTTTTCTATAGTAACTCCTTCACAGAGACATGGAGGATATGCCCTATAGTTAACAGTTAATAATAAACTCTTTACCACTTGACAACTTTTCACTTCCTGCTTTCTCACATGCTGCAGTTTTATGAACTTTAAAAGCAGGAAAATAGACAAGCAGGTGAGGGTATAAGAGTTATAGCTGTTATAATGTAAGTAAAACAGGAACTATCATCACACACTGTTATATAACATTAAATATAAATGTAAACAATATCACCCACACTGCCATGGATTATGTTCCTGTAAGAGCATACCCAGTTGTGTTTTATTCCTTGTTTATTATTGTTTGTTTACAGTGTTTAATTCAATTAACGAATAAACTAGTACAAACAATTAAGCACTAATTAATTTCTGCTGCTAATATGACATAACAGCGTGTTGTACTCAATACTGATGAACAGTATTCCTAGTCTTCCAGGCTTGAGACTGAAGTGCTATTTTGAGCCCTTTTTAACAGGCATTTAGTGGACAGATGATTACAATCTTTTATCTTTGTGAGACGTAAATAAGGACAGACCTGCTCAAATACCAGTTTTGTCAGGTTAGAGTGTGTTTGCATAAGATTCAGGGGAAGGTGTACAGTGTGTGATCTGAGGCAGGGAATATGAGCTCATTCATGAATTCAGCATTTAGAATTAGGGCAATTTCCAGGAGAGAAATATTTCAGTTTTTAATATTTCAATAGAGAAATATAATCCGGGGTTGGACATAGTGCCTAGAAAAGCAGATCTTTCATATTTTGACAGACAGATGGTAAAGTGATAAAGCAGCACGCTTTATGACAATTCAAGAGACTTTTTTTTTTTTCTTTTGTGTGGTCACCCGGCATGAATGTTCAGCCTTAAGTCATGTGAGCTCATGGGTTCTTCCTCATTCTAATGTTTTTCTCCTATTTCTGTGCAACCCATGATAAAAGATGTTATATGAAGATACTTTAGCTGGATATCTCGGTGCTGTCTTGCTGACTGTTATGGAATGTTTGGAACTGATTTGAAGAAATTTTTCAACCTAATTAGTTATCTCAATGTTTTCTTCTTCTTCTTTCGGCTTTTCCCTTCAGGGGTTGCCACAGAGAACCCTCATCTCTCTCCACCTATCCCTATCTTCTGCATCCTCAACACTTGCACCTACTAGCTTCATATCCTCATTTATTACATCCATATACCTCCTCTTTGGCCTTCCTCTTTGCCTTAATTAATTATCTCGATGTGATGGATCAAAATTGCCATATATTTATTTGTACTGAAAAAGGCAGGCATTTTTTGTGGCAGGAAATAAAGATTTATATGGTAAATAGGTAAAAAGAAAAGAAAGAAAGAAAAGAAAAGAAAATGCTCTTCTAAAAGCTTACACCCAATTAGAACAATTCTCTTTTCCTCTTCTTAGTATTATGGGCACTTATTTGTTTCTCTTCTCATTTTCTCTATCTAGCTCCCTGGGTAACTTTGTGTGTTTGGAAAGAATGAGCACTAACAATACCAAATGGCCTTTCGGCTATCAGCGCATTCCTTCCCGTCCGTCTTGTTTTTACTCTCTGCTTTTCATTTTTCTCTCTCTAACTTCTATACTGGAGAGAGGGTTGCTGGGAGATGAGTATGGACACCTCAGTCTTGCCATATTACTTTAAGACTCAGAGATGGTGTGATCAGTCACCTCAGTCAATCTTTTATTAAGTCAGTAGGTATTGCCATTCCATCCATATGCACATATGCAGTGGGATGTACTTGATTAAATTTCATATCCCCAGAACCCCAGTGCTAAAAATACAAAATATGATCCTGTGTACTGTTAATGTATTTTTTCTTCTCGGTAAAGTAATGCAGAATAATTTTTATAGCTCTTATTTGTATACCATATTACTATCTTTTTCCAGTCTTCCCAACATAATAATATATTCTTATTCTTAAATAAAATATTCCTATTTTATTTTTGTTTGTTATTATTTGTCATTGGACATGAGTGCAAAACAAGCAATTAGTGCTTTGACATCACACTCAGCGCTTTTCACCTTCACTTTGTCCCACTGCTTATACTGTAGCACTGACGATTGGAGATTTCCGCTCTGGTTTGATCCTCCGTTGGTGTCCCTATACATAAAGATATGTAACTGTAACTCAGAACTGCTGCTGTAATTGTAAAGGCTGTCCTGTGCTTATCCCAAGATTCCTTCATACTCATGCTGAACAGCCTTGAGCACATTTAGCACTGTTTGATTTCATCATATAAAATTATGGAAGAGTATTGATTTTGAGAGAATTATAAAAGAGTATTGCCTGGTGTACTGTCTAGTTTAAGCTAGAAGAGCATTTGTTCCATTTTGTATCTGGTTTCTTTTACGTTTCTTCCTGACGTCACCTCAGGATGTTCCTCCTTGTCACAATCATCTCTGGCTTGCTCAATAATGTCGACTTCCAGATCTTTGTAAAACTGCTTTGTGGCAATATCCTCTGTCTGAACGAAATGAAAGATCTTGCATTTTTGTAACAAGTAAACTTGTTATCTTAATAATGATGCAATTTGTTTTCCTGCAGCTTTTTCGAGAGGTCCGGATTATGAAAAGTCTCAACCACCCGAACATAGGTGAGTCTTTTCAAGCAGCTATATCCACTCCGAAACCCCCTTCCCCATTTCATCCAACAAGCTGTCACTCTGACTCCAGCATAGGAACCTGCAGTGATGTATTGCTCCTGCAACAGCTGAAGTACTGTGTACGTGAGGCAGAGTACATGAGTTTGTGAGATCTGGAACGTCTCCTTTGTCTCACATCTGACCCTTCTTAAAATAAGTTGCTCTTTTTAAAGCAGATTTATTCTCGCAGCTCAGCATGAGTGTACTATACAGTGTGGTCAGTGTCTGTGGTTACCACTTCTTCCTTGATATAGATGCTTACACACACACACACACAAAGATCAGTCAGTTGGTCGAAAAATTACAACCCATTATTATCAAAGTTATATTATAGATATCACTGAAGTCTTGCATTTATTAGCAGGTTTGGCTCATCCTTTGAATTTAATTGGTTCAATCCAAATCACAATAACTCAGAAATAAGGGGTGAATAGGAATAATGTCAATTTGTACACATTTAAATGTTGAGCCTATTCAAATAGTCAGGTAATGTTAATAAAATTGTATAATAAAAATGTTCTGCCAAATAAATGTAAAATGTATTTGTAAAGGAATGTTTATACAGGAAAAACTCAACTAACGTCTTATTAAACGTCTTATTCCGCTTGATGAATAGTCTAGGAGCAGGCAGTGAAAGATGAGACCTGCTTTTCTGAATTGATTCTGAATCACGCTTTTAATACTGTTTTTTTTTTTTTCCCCTTCCCCAACAGTTCAGCTCTTTGAAGTGATTGAAACGGAGAAGACACTGTACCTTATAATGGAGTATGCCAGCGGTGGTGAG
Organism: Hemibagrus guttatus; assembly: GCA_033459395.1. Lineage (NCBI taxonomy): Eukaryota > Metazoa > Chordata > Actinopteri > Siluriformes > Bagridae > Hemibagrus > Hemibagrus guttatus. Next base: position 10,165,065 of record JAUCMX010000011.1, read on the forward strand.
AAACAATCAAGTCATTTGAAATCAGGATCAATATGATGATACACACGTTATAGTATAAGTCCTACATCTGTTATCTCTAATACCCTTGAGTCAGAACGAGCAGGTTTATTTTACAATTCTTGATTAATAAGACAAAATACATAGCAGGATATTGGAAAGCATGGTAAAAGTTAGCTTGCTACCGTCTAACATATAGAAATTATGAAAATTATGAAATTATGAGCTGCACATTTATAGGAAAAACCCTGGAGTGTTTTGCGTTATCTTTCGTTTTTCCCAGCATTGTGAGAACATTGTACTGCGCATCAACACAACCAGGGCACTTAAATGCCGGTGCTTCTTGGACAGTAAAACCCGTGGTTAATTTGTTGAAATGTTGCCATCTTTTTCCATCTGATTGTCATCCTTTTCTCTTATGATAATTCTCTATATTATGGTTGATTCTCGTTTATCTCCCCACAATCTCTGTGTCGAGCCCGCTGTGACTTGTCTGCTTATTTGTATGTAATTTTCTTATAGATTTGGCCCATTTAAAGGGAGACGAGTGCTAAATGCAGGGATCCCATTTATGTAAAATGTTATTAACATTCATGATTTCTGCATTGAGTATAAGAATTAATCAGGATTTTAACATATAGTTCCATATATATTTACGGTTTAAAAATGTATTAACATGTCCATCAGGTTTACAGTGTGTTAGTATTTAATGAGTTAATGAGTAAAATTCCCTTTCACAGATCTCAGACTTCCAGTGTTCAAGTGTTTCTTTTCCAACCAAATATGTGATCTAAAACCTTAAAAAACTTGCTCTCACATGTACATGTGTATACAGAATAAATACTGCTTCCCATTATTACCATTGTATGCCACCTCCAGCTGTGTCATGTACAAGATCAAACATGTACTCAAACTCCATTTTCCCATTTCTCCTGGTAGAGATAACAATAAATGTGTGCGTCATACCAGTCATGCCCTGGGCTCCGCGCTTCTTTTGCACGTCATTGGGTGTTAATGTTGATTAACTGTGCTTTAAGCATTAGATGTAACGCGAGTCCAAAAATCTTTGCGCTATTTTGCGAAATCATAAATGAGCTTAGATTTAAGTTGCAGCCTAGAAATAGTGCAGAATCATGAATATTCAATATTCAAAATATTGAACATTTCCCTTCTTCTGGGTAAATTTGTTGTTTACACTTTTAAATGTGGTCTCTTAGGACTTTTCAGACTCTTTTTTTCTTTTGAGGCTGAATAAAACTAAAAAATCTTAAAAAGTCTTTTATAAAGCTGATATCTTTATTTAAAACTTAAGTTATGTTTTACAAAAAACATGCTATAATATTTTTTTAACTTAAGTATGATTAAATTAAATTGATCTATTCTAGGATTTTTAAATATTTTTATTTTATACAGGTATTTGTATGCATTATTACATATTTCCTTACTTAAGCAGTGCTAAGAATATTGAGTACACTTAAGTGTGTTATTTTTAGTAGGGTTGTTTATAGTGTGTACCCCTTTACTGCTAGGAAAGCTAGGATTTTACACGTGCAGGTTCCATTTTCTTATCCAATGTATTGTACGAGGGTAATGAATAATATGATGTCTTGATAAACCTTTTTTCTTTCTCCTCTGTAAAAGGTGAAGTGTTCGACTACCTCGTGGCCCATGGGAGAATGAAGGAAAAGGAGGCACGGGCTAAATTTCGACAGGTAAATTACTTTGCCTTCTCTTAATCTCCAAGGCTTTGCTCAAAACTCTTTTCATTCAGCATGACTGCCTGAGTCTACGTTTGGCTTATTCTATATTATATATAACATTTTTTTTTAAATATCTTTCTTTCTGTTCCAAGAGTGATTTTAATAGTCATGTTCTTTTTTGTATTTCTCTGTTTCAGATTGTATCTGCAGTTCACTATTGTCATAAGAAGAAGATTGTTCATAGGGATCTAAAGGTTATTGTTGTTTCTAGTGTTGCCTGTTTCTTTGAAAGTAGTGTGCAGTTGTCTTTCATGTTATCATGTTGCACATACTTTCAGTCTTGCATCACATGGCATTATTTATGCCATTTTATCTATTCTCTCTCTATCCGTCTGTCTTTCTCTCACTCTCTTTCTCTCTCTCTCTCTCTCTCTCTCTCTTCATTACCATCTCTTAGGCAGAAAACCTCCTGCTCAATGCAGATTCCAATATTAAAATCGCAGACTTTGGCTTCAGTAACGAGTTCACACTGGGCAGTAAGCTAGACACGTTCTGCGGCAGTCCCCCTTATGCCGCTCCTGAGCTTTTTCAGGGCAAGAAATATGACGGGCCTGAGGTGGATATCTGGAGCTTGGGAGTCATTCTCTACACACTCGTCAGCGGATCACTGCCCTTTGATGGCCAGAACCTCAAGGTGATCCAGTTCTCGCCGTGATATTTATGCCCATGTCTGGTCAGGTTCTGCTTTGGGTTGTTTTGTTTTGTTTTTTTTGCCCTTGCTAAACTCTATACCTGCTAAGATGCTTCACACAGTACCCAACTACAGTGATTTATAAAGCATTTGTAAAACACTTTCCGTTTCTGGAATTTCTCTTCCGGCCATTTGAAAGTACTTATTACCAGAGGTGGACAAAGTACACAACTTCCTTACTTGATTGAAAGTACAGATACTACTGTACATTACTCCATTACAAGTAAAAGTACAGAAGTACTTGTTTTTAAAAGTACTTAAGTATCAAAAGTAAAATGTAAATGCCAACGCATTGTTTTATTATTGTTGCGTTGTTGTATGTTACAGTACTTTTTGTAGCAACCTAGTGAATATACTGACCAGTTTGTAGTATCTGTGGAATTAAGAGCCTATAGAAAATTAAAAACCTATAGAAAGTAAACAACTGAATTGACAAAAAAGACAGGTATAATCGTTTTCATTTTTTATTTAACACTCCTACCACCCCCAACAAAGAAGTACACATCTATGTGTATCCATTCATGCACATTTCAATCAAGTAGTCTATAAATGCAGACTGATCATAAAAAAAAATCCAACCTGCTTTAAAACCCAGTTACACAACTGTAGCTGTATAACTGTCCAAGAGCAACACTGCTTTAACAAAGAACAAAACAGAAAGACTTATTTGCCATCAAAACAAAAATTTCAAACCATTAGTTGTGACCGCGATACCACAGTCGCACAGATCACTAGTAGAGAGAAATCGTACTATGGTCAAATAAGTCAAACTTAAAAAAGTCCTTGTTCATCTTAAGTAGAAGCTGTTTCTCAAAGTCATGTGAATTAACTGCTCCCCTTCCCAGGCTGAAGATCAATCCAGCTGCACTAAAAAGCCTCTCACAGGCCGCTGAGGCAAGGAGGGCGTGCTCTACCGGAAGTAGTAGACCATCCGGGAATTTTTGGAATACTCTTTTCAGCATACTACGATTTGGGGCATACTAATTCTATTTGATGGCAGTGGTGGCTCAAGTGGTTAAGGCTCTGGGTCGTTGATCGGGGTTCAAGCCCCAGCATCACCAAGCTCCACTGTTGGGCAATTGAGCAAGACCCTTATCCCGCTCTGCTCCAGGGGCGCTGTATCATAGCTGCCCCTGCGCTCTGACCCCAACTTCCTCAGCTGGGATATGTGAAGAAAAGAATTACACTGTGCTGTAATGTATGTGTGGCGATATAATAAAGGCTTCTAAATTCTTCTTCTATTTTCGAATACTATTTAGGACGGATAGTATGAGAATTTGGATGCAGCATACATTTTTGCGTGTTAACTAACATCATTACCAATGCGTTGGTGGTGTATATGCAAAGTTATGGCAACTAGGCAAACAAATACATAAAAAAAACATTTGCCTTACTATACATACTTCATGGCACAGGCAATATCAATTTCAAGCTTTTACCAAAAGTATACATAACCTCAATATGCTATATGCTATATTAAAATATGCATATTAAAAGTATACATACATCAATATGCTTCCGCAGGTTGGATGGCGAGTTTTTATAGGTTGCGATGTGGTTTGTTTTCGGTAAACAAAGCAAACATTTAAAATGAAAAGAATCTTTACTCTTTTCTAAAAACTGGAACATACTGTCTAAGTACGAGAGTTCAAAAACTGACGGAAAACCACTGAAATTCACGACATGTGACGCTACAAGAGTAAAAAAAATCATCCTCTGGTTAACGTAACTACTTTCTACTCAATGACCTTGACAGAAATGTAGTGGAGTAAAAAGTACAATATTTGTCTTTCAAATGTAGTGAAGTTAAAGTATTTAACTTCCACAAGTTTCCAGAAAAAATAATACTCAAGGTAAAGTACAGATTCTCAAAAAGTGTACTTAAGTACAGTACTCAAGTACTTCGTTACTGCTTATTACGACATGTAGACTCTTTCATGAGCTGCTTTTGTCTGTTGAGTTATTTGCGATATAGGTCAAGAGTGCCATTTTTTGTTTTGCCGCGCCTGAGGGCACATGGAAGCAGGTTTAGTCAGATGTGTTGAATAGAAGGCTGGACTCTGCTTTTTTCCATTAGGAGCTGCGTGAGCGGGTGCTGAGTGGAAAGTATCGAGTGCCGTTCTACATGTCCACTGATTGTGAGAGTATCCTACGCAAGTTCTTGGTGCTCAACCCTGCCAAGCGCTGTACCCTGGAGGTGAGGAGGACACTGTTAACTGTTAAGAGTTACTGCTAGTTTGACGCTTTCCAAGCTGAGCCAGAGCATTTATTTTCCAGTTATTTACTTTGCAGACATTTTTAACACAGACGGTAAGTATACACTAGCATGCAGTCCAAGCTTTGTTGGGTAAACAAATGTGATCCACTCATAACTATAAATCACATGAAAGTAATCTTTTAGATCACTTAATAAGCACAGTGTCATGGATTTTGAGTCCATTTATACTACTAATTATTTGATGTCATTCTTTGGTGTAGAATAGTGTAGTCTTTTAAATAAACATGCAAAATGTAGTAAACTATATTGTACTATTGAGTACAAGAACAATTTAAATCCTGTTGGCTTCTACCAGCAAAGAGCCAAACGCATCAAAACTACTCTAATCATTATTTTTCAATGCATCAGCCAATAAGGCTCCAGAGAAAAGTACTCCCTTTTCGTGGTTTCTGATACTTATTTTCTGTATATTCATTAAATGTTTTTTTTTTAATAATATTCATTATTTGAATAAGAGGTTTATTTAAAGTCAGCATAACAGCTGGGACAAAAGTAAACGAAACGTGATTCAATTTGTCACCAAATAAAAGTCTCTAATCTGTAATCCGGTTTCTAACAAGTCTCACACTAAGGGTTATATACATCTTTGCATGTCTAGTGTAACTTAATGTTGTCTGCTTCTCCTTTAGCAAATCATGAAAGATAAGTGGATGAATATTGGCTATGATGCAGATGAGCTGAAGCCACACATAGAGCCTGTGGAGGACTACAATGACCCGGAGAGGATAGGTGAGAATTCTCAACATCTCTGTTTTTGCCAGTGCAGAAGAGACTGAGCTTGCTTCTGCAGACCCTGACCCTGATTCTAACCTTTTTTAGTTATTGTTACAGTATTCAGGGTTCAAAACAGACAGTTACTCATGATATTCTCTGTTATCCTGTGGGGGGAAACCAGGATTTTTAAAACTTTTCTTAATGGGGAACAAGTGCTTAAAAACACACAAGCAACCACAATTGGCCATGAGTTTAGTAGTTCACTTTACAAACATTTATTACTGTAATTGATACCTGCAAATTCATCAGACATGCTGAATTTCTGCATTTCTGTGTAGTTTTATGTAGATTGCTAATTATTTTGAACAGCCTGGATCTGAACTAAAACTACTACTGTGGATCACCCATTGTTATAAAAATTTTTGAGTTTCCCTGTTCCCTCTTTTCCAGATGTAATGATAGGTATGGGTTTTTCCCGTGAGGAGATCAGGGAAGCTCTGACCACTCAAAAGTATAATGAGATCACTGCTACTTACCTACTGCTGAACCGCAGGAGTGAGGTGATTATCCTGTGATTCCTGTGTATGCATGTTTGTTTGTGTGCGTGAGTGTTTGTGTACGCTCACACCTCACTTCTCTACTTTTACCTGTTTGTCTCTACAGGATGTCACTGACTCCCGATCCAGTAGTACTCTGTCACTAGCACGAGTTCGGCCAAGTCCGATAAGCAATGGTATCAGTAAACACTCCTCCACCTCCTCGTCCAGCTCTGCCTCCACCACCCACAACAAACCCCAGCGTACTGCTTCCACCTACCAACGTCAGAGGCGGCACAGTGACTTCTGTAAGTCTCCAACTCTAAACCAGCAAACTGGTTTGCCATAGATTAAAATTGTATTTTAATAGTCTTTGCATATATTTTCATTAATTTCTTTATTATTCACATGCATTCCTAGTTGAACTCATGTGACTGTGCAGAACCCCACGTCGGAAGGCTGCTTGGCTCTCTAGTGATTCGTTTTTGTTTGTTTGTTTTTCAGGTGGTCCTGCAGCAACTACAACTCACCCTAAACGGAGCCCCACCAGCACAGGAGAGTCAGATGTGAAGGAGGAGCGTTTGGCCACGAGAAAGGCAGGCTGCAGTGTAGTGGGCAGTCGTAATATCCCACCCTCCAGCCCCATGGTCAGCACAGCTAACAACCCCAACAAATCAGAGATCCCTGACCGCCGCAAGGAAGCCCCTGTCGCCTCAGTAAACAAAACACTTTAATTACATCAGCTACTGAATGCGTTATTGAAGTAGAATGCAGAGTGTTTATAATCAAATATAGTGTTAAGAGAGGCTTTTAAATAATAACTGAAACTGCAGTAAAACCTAAACCCTAGTACAAGGTAACACTATTTGTTTAAGGCTTATCCAATTAGTGTGTATTGTTAAAGTAGACAAATTTAAGCACATTAAGGCTGAGATTGAGGATCACTGCAGTATGGTAGTCGTAGCTGTACATGTTTAATTTATTAAATACAATATTGCTTATGATATAAGGTACAGACATTTGTATGCAGCAGATGTCCTGTTCGTCATTTTCCATTCTCATTTCCTTCCTCCAGAACAACGTACCAGCAAGTGCCATGACCCGCAGAAACACATATGTATGTACAGATCGCGCCAGCACTGATAGACACTCCTTACTGCAGAACGGCAAGGAGAACAGGTAATCTGTTTTTTTGTGCTTTGTGTGTCTGCTAGCATTTGCCTTTTGTTCATTTAAACACAAGGCGATACCTAGATAATATCTAGAATATAGAGCTCTTTTGTGTATTAACAGGTGGTTTTGTTTATAAAGGCGTAACTCTGCTTTTCATAGATTTGATTTGAGATGCTTCCAACCCCTGTTTACCACATGACGTCTGTATCGTCTGAGTTTTGGCTCTTCACCTTCTCTTTTTCTGTTTCTTGGTCACTTCCTTTCTCTCTGTCTCTCTCTCTCTTGGTGTAGAAGCAGTAGTCATATGACTTTAGAAGCTAGAGATAGGAGGGGCTGTGCTGATCTAGCACTTCCTCTACAGCGCTGTGGCTCGTGAAAGCACACATCACACTGACACAAATAACATAAGCACTGTTTACATGCTTGATTACATGCTTGTATCTTCTAATCTGCACATCATCTTCATTCACATTAGTTTGTCACATTTTTACGTAAATGATGTGCAGTGTTGTGTTCTAGTTTTCACTTGAGAATGTTTAGGTAATGTACACACGTTGTTGAAATATTTACTGACTGAAGTGATCACGCAGTCATGTCGTTTTTCTGCATAGCTAGATAATATTCTGTACTAGGCATGCAAATACCTCGGCTTCCAGGCTCAAAAATTAATACCCGAGGTTCCATTAGAGCCAGACATGAGCTTGTGGGTATGGGTGGAGGCAACTCTGTTAGTGCAGGGTTATTTAGAGCATTAAGTGAAGTGGCCCAAGGGCGAGGCAGAGGCTTCCTGTGTTAATTCAGTGTTAAAGTACAAAATGAGCATCACTAAATGGGGCAGAGCAGGCCAGTTGTCTGCTAATCAAAGACCTACACTGAACTACTTCAACTCAACATCCATAAGTCTTTAAGTTCTCTATATCTTTCTGTTTAGTTCTTATTTACATTACTCTTCATCGTCATTCCTTCTGTCTCTCTACCTTATTATTATTATTCTTAACATCACATGTTGTAGGTCTTCATGTCCTGGTACTTGCAGTTCCATACGCACTGCTCCCTTATGATCAGATGTGCAGCCATGTGTGTTTTTTGCTCAGGAGAACTGGCAGTTCCTGTCCTCAGAGAGAATAAATAAGAGACTGAGAGAGAGAAATCTCATAGCTGGGTGACACAGCACAATCACGCTTGATTGATTTTGATGACGCTGCCTCACTGTTGAAGGCCCCATCTGCCTGATATCTGATCATTTGCTCCAGCCGGCTTACCGCGCTACTGTAACAAATTTTTTTTTTCTCCGCAGCTCACATTCACATCGTTTACCTCCAGCCTCTCCCTCCACACACAGCATATCTGGGGCCGGGGGGGCTTCATCCTCCGCAACCGAACGTTCCCGTCTGAGCCGAGGCTCCACTGTCCGTAGCACTTTTCATGGGGGTCAGCTCCGAGAGCGCCGGGTGCCTGCGCATGGCCCACCAGCCTCCCCCACTTTATCCCGCGATGCCAGCCCGCTGCCCCACGCCCGCACTCGCGCCACCTCAAACCTCTTCAGCAAACTCACCTCCAAACTTACACGCAGGTAAGGCGAGACAACAGACTACAGGACAAGTATGCACATGTGGAACAAAAAGGGTTTTTTTCAGAGGTGTGTGCACTGGTGAACTCATCACAATTATTGTGTTTTGAAAATTTTTAATATTTAAATACATTCTATCAATCAGCCTTCTTTCAAGCAGACCTTCTCATAAGCTATTAGTTTATTGTGTATATACCCAGAGAAACTTAAAATTTGATTCAATAGATGAGGTTAAGCTTCTATAATCTACAGCCGGCTTTGTATATATATATATATATATATATATATATATATATATATATATAAAATGATTCAATTAGATCTTGATCCCTTTGGTTCAGATAATCAATAAGCAATAATATGAAAAAACCTAACACGAAATGTAGGCTTTTCTAGCTTAACCTAATAATCAGCTATGCTCTACAAGTTAGATGTACCTTGTTTCCACTGAAACAGCTTTTTACAATTTGGTTGTCTACCTAAAAGGCCTAATTCATACCTCCCTTATTACCTTGGACAGTGGGTACCTTTTTAGTATAATCAGCTAACAATAATCCTTACACGAGACATCATTATCTAAATAAATGGGCATACACTGCATTAACTCTCCTTCAAATATCCTTCCTTTATTAACCAAGTGCTTCTAACTCTCCCAGTGCATATTATCGTCTCTTTCTTAGTCTTGGCTGAATTGGGGTGCTCTGTCTTTTTTGCTTTTTTCCTTGGCAGTTAGCTTCAGTCGTTTTTCTCTGTCAACCTTTTCTGCTCTGCTCTCTCTCTTTTTTCTCCCTCTCCCTCCCTCTTTCTGTCATTCTATGCTCTTTCCTTCTTTCCCCTTTCCATCTCCTAGGGTCAATCTTGACCCTTCTAAGCGTCAGAGCTCAAACAAGTCCGTCTCGGGCTGCCCTCTGCCACATGGATCGAAAACTGTTAGTAAGTCTTCCCATCTTTCCACCTTTCCATCTTTTTTCCTTTCTTCCTGCACACCACACCCATGTTCAGTGCCTCTTCTCTGGAACTGAGGAGTAGTGCGCCCCCTTGAGGCCATTGTCTCCTTGCACAAATACGGCAAGCAACGTCTACAGTATGATATACAGTATAACGCTGCAGTTTGCAGTACATAATGTTCCCGCTATACACCTGAAGGTTTCTGGGTGTTCCTGGTTACTAGGGGGCACTGCAACATAGGCTGCATCTCTCTGTTGTATTTATGTTTCTTCTTATTTTTCCTTTTCTTCACCAACCATTCACCAGTGCAGTGGCATGCTTAGACCAGCTCATGTCATTATTCATCATGTGACTCCTTTGTGAAAAGCTTACTTTTCACAAACTCAAGTCAGCCGCCTATTTGAGCTCATTTTATTCATCTAAAAAAAAAAAAAGTTATGCTATTTATGGTACCAGGTCTGGTGTAGTTTACTCTGCATGCCGAATCTTAATTAGTTGTGTAATCAGCTTAATGGGGATTCTTGCGGTTAATAACAACAGCCAGCCAGTACCGCATACAACAATGCCTGGGGGCTGCAAGTGTCTTCAGCTGGCAGGTTATTACAGGTTTCTGCTTGATCTTGTTTAACAATGGCTTATCAATGCTGCTTTGTGCTCCAAATGTGTGGGGTTGCAAACATCCACTCAAATAAATATGCTCTGTTATTGGGAAGATAGACATTTCATTATAAGTCGCAACTAAGCAAATTGGCACATGTGCAAATCCATATTTACTGTTAACAGTATTATATTGACTATTATATTAGTGTAGTGTATATTAGTTATTATATTAGTGTATAGCTAATATAAAAAGTTCTTTTTATTATCCCCTTTTGGGGTGTATGTATATTTATATATTCTCACAGAGAACAACTGATTCCTAACTTAAAACTTTGTCTTCGTCTTGAGGGTCACAGACGAACCTGAGAGAGTCTGCAGATCTCCGGTCACAAGGTAAGAGTATAGACTTGATGTGATCATTTTCTATCATTCCATACCAAAATACCAGTCACAATAACTGTACATAACTCCGGATATAGATATATATCCAACTGTGTAAATCTTTATTACAGATGCTGACAGACATTTTTTGAAACAAATCAAAGACTGTTCCCTTTAGATCTTTTGTGCACTTTTACAGCTAGCAAAGTTTTCAAATTAGCTTAAAATGAACTTAGGAGCAGTTTTCTGAACACAGATTAAATGTAGAACATGTCATTTGTCTGTGTAATTTATTTCCAACTATTTGAGATCTGTGTTCACAAAACCGACTCTAACCATTAAAACTGATTCTCTCTCCTCCCCTCAAATGCCCCAGAAGCAAACTGTCAGGTTAAGAACACCAGGTAATTTTTTTAATATGTGCATACACCTAGAGCATCTGCTCTGTGCACAATGTATGATGTGCACCAACTGTGAAATATCTAGTATGCTAGATTAGACCCCCTTCCTTCATCTGCCCCTTCCCCTCTGACCCGTATGCACTTGCTAACTGCAGATATTGCTTGAAATGAGAACCCTTAATTTGGACATTAACCGAAAGGCCATTAAGAAAATCATTACTATTAACTTGGTGTGGTTTAAAGGTCATGCTATGTGCTTGAATTTACAGTGTTCATTTGTAGAACATTGCTACATGCCTGCTGGTTTTGTTTGTTGCCATGGGTGACTGAGAACAAACACAACTGCGTTCATCAGCAGAGTCCATGCTGTGGGTGAACACAGTTCTGTGTCTATGCTTGATATTAAGCATGTTCAGAGACCTTGCAGAAAATTGCACATTTGTATAATGTATTTATAATACATGATTAACAACCGTATGACGTTAAGAGACTAACTGTAAGTATCTTGGGTTTCAATGAGCATAAAGATGTGAGTATATGTAGACATATGCACTGCAAATACCTAAAATATGAAAACCTCATTAATTGAGGAATATCCAGTATATTATCTAGATACATGATATCGATGCACATTGTAATGTGAGTAAAATGTATTATTTTAGTATTTTAAACTTTCAAAAAAGATGCATAAATAAATAATAAAATAATAAAATAAATAATGAGTAACAATGTGATCGGTTATAGAAACATTTATAATCTGATAATCCTAATTGATTAAACATTTACACAATGCCAAATGTTTACTGTATACTAAAATGTATGTCTTATTCAGTCTAAAAGTTTGTCTAATTCCGAGCAAATGATTTTCTTTCTCTTGCAAGATTTCTAACATATAACTACCCCCCTCCCCCAACCCCCCCAACCACTATCCTCCTATTCGCAATCATATTCTGCCCACACCTCTTTTCACCCACATTTCATTTCACCTCCCACCCCCTCCCCATCCCAAACATTCCCTTCCTCTTTTTCCTGTCTCACAGTCGCCATCTATCTGGGTATCAAAAAGCGGCAGAGCCCCGGCCCCCCCGATGCGGCTGGGATGTGAAGGTGCAGAGCGCGCGGGACCCAGCTGAGGTGGTGCTGGCAGTTCGTGAGGCGGCGCAGGGCTGCGGTTGCCAGGTGCACCAGGCTGGCCCGTTCCTCCTCTCCTGTACACATGGTGCTGCCGGCTCCCGGGTGGCATTCGAGGCTGAAGTAGGCCACCTGCCTACAGAGGCCAGTGGGGTCCGCTTCAAACGCCTATGGGGAGCGCCACTCGCTTTCCGGGACATCGCTACCAAAGTGTCCAAAGAGCTGGAACTCTAAACCGCAACAGGGGGCAGAGGGGTATGGGAGCAAAGCAGGGGACAATAAAACAGGAACCTCCCTACAACACCTGCACTTTCTGTGGGCTCATACAGACTTTGCAACAAACATGAAGAGCTTCATGGCTGCCACATACAAGGTCCTGCTGACAGAAATCTCCTCCCCACTGACTCCTACTCTGTGTCTTAGCCAATCTATTTGCTATTCCAGTTTTGACAGACACTGATCACCACGGTGTCTCTGCCCTTCATGTCATTTCCTTTCAACAGCTGCTATTTAATACATTTTGAACTATTTTTCTTTTTAGTCCTTTAAAACTTGCACCATCCTTAACACTTTGATGTCCTGAAGATCAGTTCTTTTTTGTGTATTTTACATTAACATTTTCTGTGGATGAAAAACGGCCTAAACACAGGATTAAGAGCTGCCTAATAGGAATAAAAAGGTGTTATAAACCTGTGTGATATTTTGGGATAAGTGATGGCTGCTCTTCTGAGCCACTAACGTTGTAGCCTTTATGGCTTTTTTTTTGTCTGCGTTTCAGCAGTTGTTCTCAGTAATGCAACTTCTGTTGTTGTTCAGTAGCACTTTAGGGTTGAGTGAGCATCACTTTTTTTTTTTTTTTCCAAATTGTGTTCCCCCTTAAATGGTACACTTCACCTGTCAAGCCAAGTCAAATCGCAACACTCCTTCTGTTGTTCTGTAAGTATTATTGCTGGGTATAAGCCTCTCTTATACAGTCAAAAGAGGATCGTGCTAAATGGTCATGAGACATGCAGCTTTCCATCGATTTGGTCACCACCTTAAACAAGGAAATATGTACATGCACTGTGCAAAAATGATTTGTTCAGCATTTGTATGAAACCCTGGAGTGTGCAAGTCTACTTGTAGCCTTGGAGTCATCTAACAGTTGTAGATTGTACTATATTTTTGATAATATGACAAGTGTTTGGGTGCTAAAACATCTGCCAAATTATCCTGTGATATAATTTCAGTACTGTTTGATGTAAATTACTTTGTATTCTTAGCTCAAAAAGACCTCTTTAAGTCAGTGTGATTATTTCCGTGTGCTGTAGTGGGCTGATATAGTGATGTTAGGGTGTGAAGAGATACAGTCACCGTCCAGAACCAGCTATCCTACAATTTACAGCTGTACAATTCCTAAGAGCACTGTTTTGAAACGTTTCGCTAAGGCACAAGGGCTATCTAAAGAGAATATGTTCCATAATTTCATTGAGCAATTTGCAAGCAAAAAAAAAAAAAAAAACAGAGAATAATTGTTTTATTTTGAGTCACAAGCTACCACCAAGATAAACATTTCTTCTGACCTCCTAAACCCTATAAATGAATTGTCACAGTTTCAGATGTTGTTGCTTCTTGTTAATCTATAGAAACTCCAAAATGTTAGCAACTGAAAGCATACTAAATATACTCCAAATAATTTAATGTCTTCTTATGAGCTATTTTTAATAGAGGCATTTAATAGAGGCATATCATGCAGAAAGCCCGGGTTCGATTCCCAGCCAATGCCTGAACCCCAGCCACTGGATGCAGTGCCGGTCCCAAGCCCGGAAAAATGGGAGGGTTGCGTCCGGAAGGGCATCCGGCGTAAAACATTCGCCAAGTTGTTGTGCGGACCAGTTGGTCCGCTGTGGCGACCCCGAACAGGGAGCAGCCGAAAGCAACTTCTTCTTATGAGCTATTTTTAATAACTACAGTTTGACTCCAGTCTTATTCTGTTAGCAGATAATTTAGCTTCTATAAAAAAAAGCTTGGGAATATCTTCTAAAAGAATAATACAATTTTAAACATGAAATTTATAAATGTACCTATCAGTAGGTGTCAGTAATTTATTCGTTACATTACAATAAGAAATATTTGATAGCTTTGCTTATAATCCGTCATTTTTTTTTTTTTTTTCAAAGTAATATCCATGTCTTTTTTTATATCAGCTTTGGAGTAAAATATCTTGGCTTTCTTAGGCTTGCTGTGTATTGGTTCCGTGTACTGGTGGTGTTGATCCATGGGTACTAACCTGTGGTTAAAGTGGATGCCACAATGTGCCGGTTCACGTTTACAGTTCATTAGCAATTTACATTTTACAGCTCAGTCTGCTTCCTTAATGACTTGGTGCCTTGCTGATTCAGTTAGTGTACACCAAAATTCTGGGATTACATAGAACCGATTGCTACACCTGGTTGTGGTTCCAGCCTGGAGCAAATTCAGTCAAGGACAAAGCCTTAAATTTTGAATTGGTCTCAAGAAACGTATTGTTATATACAGACGTTACATACAAACATATGAAAAATCTCTTTATTCTAGCAGTCTTTGTGTGTGTGTGTATGTATGTGTGTGTGGGGGGATTGAATTTTCAGTGAAAATAAAAAACACTGTGTGGCTTTTGGTCTTAAGTTAAGAAACATAAGTAGTCTTAACCCCTTAAACTAGCAGGACTTGTGAGCGGGTCAAGCTCTGCATTCCTCACTCGTGTGTGTGAACACCGTTTAGTTCACTGTAATTGCTAAAGAATTCATAAGCGTTACAAAATTTCAGTATGCTTAAGGGGTTAAGTGCTCAGAACACTGTTACATTAAGTCACTGTTTTACAAGCCGGTCCTCAGGGATACCAGATGCTCCATATTTTGCAGTGTCAGAGCTCCCAGTACTCCTGAACACCAGAGAACCCTGAATACCTGGTGCAGATGTGTTAGGAGGAAGGAGTGAGGACTGGTTTGGTAACACTACAATAAGTGCTGTTTTAAAATAATAGCCTCTGCTGGTCACATGGCTTTTAATCACATCAAAATAAAAAGTAGCCTTAGTTACTGAACTAAAATGCCTTCCCCCCACCCCCACCCCGTCTGTTACCCGTCAAATACATGCAGCATCGACAACTTTTATGTTTTGCTCCATTTTTAAGCAGTTTGAGTTAAAAGAAGTAACTTTCTGCTTAACAGTAAAACTAAAACTGCCTGCTGGGTTTGCATTGACCGGAGGTAAATCGTTGCCTACTGTCTCTTCTCCTCCTCCAAGGCTAACTGATTGTATAAATATGTAAAAATTTGTGAAGGTAAATTATGATTTACTTTTGTTCTTTTAAGTTTTAGATTATTTTTCTGCTTGTACGTGTACAGAAAGGGGGAAAGCTGAGGTGGCTGAGAAATAAACTCTGAGGAATAAACTCATTGCTTGTCTGTGCTTCGTGTGTTTGCCTCTAACAGTGAAACCGTGTCTGTACCAACATAGAAAACAATGATATTTAAGAATCTTTTGAAGTAAAAAACTGCCAAAGGGAGGACAAGGAAAAGAAAGCAGAACATCAGAAATTCCCCCAAAGAGCTGGTCTATATGTAAGCACAATGCCTTACAATTAAACATATTTGCATGCTTGCAAAACCAGTGATTTATCACTGATGGTGGTGGAGATTGCCGTCTAAAACGCTGGTCCAAAGTGTGTTCTGATTGACTTTATCGGTTATAGCATATGATTTACATCCTTTTAAAACTCATTATACCAGTATAGTTTTGTGTCCTGTAGAAAGCCGTGGAGTTATCCTGAAAGATACTCCTCTTAGGATAGAAGGTTAGTCACTAACCTTCAGTGACTCTTTGCAATAAGTGTACAAAGTTTAATAAAACCAGCAGTAAGACCTCTGCAACATATCTAAACTACCAGTTGCTTTAATTTGACACCTGAATGTATGTGCATCTTTGGGATGAGATATAATATGCACCAGTATGCATGGGGATTTGTGCCCTAGGTATGAATCAGCATGTGGATTCTGCACCCTGAGTTTGAATGATGATCCTTCCATGGGCTTTGCTCTCAATCCACCATGACCCTAAAGACCCTAATGTATGATAATATATTTATATATTTCACTCAAAAAAAAAAAAACTATCTGGAATGGGAGGAAACCATATTTTCATACATCTTGAAATGATCTGCGTAGATCTTTTTTAAAATCCTGGTTTAACGAATAAATTAATAGTGGTTTTGTTGTCACACATGAGCTAGAATTATGAGACATAACACATCAAGTTGATTATTTCATGGGGCTTTTAATTACTCTGTACAACCAAAACAAAGGTGAATACAGCACAGTCAGAGTTTCCTGATCTATGCGGCGGTTTGATCCCAAGATGTTACAGGAAGAACTGAAAAGATGGCAGGGTGACAGTAAAAAGGAGGGAAAAGAAAATGGTTAATGGGGAGAAGAGAAAGTATGTAAAGTAAGAAAGAGAGGGAGCAGGATGGAGTGTCTCTTGGAAATGTCAATCAGTAGCACTTCTCCTGTTTGTTTGCTCGCTCCTTGGATGGTAAGGTTACTCATGAGAACAAATACAAAAAGAACTACTATTTCCACTTTACTTCTGGGCAGGGATCATGTCATCGATGGACTCGCCCTTCTCCAGCTTCTTCTCCATCTCAACCATTAGCTTCACACCATCAACCACCAGCTGTACCTGTTGCACTTCGGATGAACCCAGACGGTCAGCATTGGAGATGTCGAACACACCACCAACAGAAGCAGTATCCACACCACCTGGACAAGTGAAAAAGGAGGGTCAAGCACTTTGACTATTCAGTCAGGTTGCCTTGGCTGTTTACCGTAAGAACAATGTATACCTGTGCCACGCTTCTGCAGACGGAGTCTGGTCAGGATCTCCTCAAATTTGGCGTGTGTGCTGAGCTTGGGCAGCTTAACATGCACTCCACCACGCAGGCCAGTACCCAGGTTAGAGGGGCAGGTCAGGATGAATCCAAGATGCTCATTCCATGAGAATCCATGGTTGTGCTTCTTGAAGATCTCTTCAATCTGTATAAGTGCAGAACATAGATGTCCATTTAGTTATTTATTGAGTGCAAAGAAACAAATCCTAATATTTTCAAGCTTTGGACATCTGGTTGTCTTACCTTCTGCAGACCAACGCAGAACCTTTTGAAGACCTCCTTCATGTTGCCACCCTTCTGCATGGAAATGACACGCAGATGATCCTCTTCATTCACCCAGACCAGGAAGGTTTTGTTGTCATTGTGCCAGATGCCTCTTGCATCAGGCCAGTCACGAGCCATACCAGCAGCCAGCAGCAGTGGGGAGACAGGCTTGTCAAACAGGAAGTGGTCAGCGATCAGCTGTTCCTGCTCTTTATCAGTCATGTCCTTCAGGGGGTAGTACTTGCCCTTGAACTCACCATCCAGGCTGGTCAAAGCTGTGAAAAGAAGCAGGACCAAAGCTTACATTTTTCACATGCAAGCATGACCTGTAAGTAGTTAGTGGTGGTCTGATGGCTGAGACTCACCCTCAATGGACAGCTTCTCCACAGCCCTACGCTCACCACGGCTGTTGTGGGGGGGCAGGGTGAAACCCTTGATGCTGCGACCAGTACGTACACGGCTGCTCTGAACGTAGTTGGGGTCAAGATCATCACCACCCTACATAAAGAATGAAGGATGTCATGAAAAATGGTATACCTATACAAAATACAGAAGATTTTGAAATCTTGTGGATTTGTCCGCACCTTCAGGTTCTCCCAGTTCAGATCAGTTTGGTGCTTGTCAGTGGGCTTGTAGCCACCATGACGGTCGGAAATGATAGGGTCGAAGAGCTCCTTGAAGACCTCATAGGACTCCTCATCACCAGCAACACAACCAACGGTCATAATAAAAGGATGACCTGAAGATGGGATAAAAAAATTTGCATGACTCATGAAACACTAACAGCATTGAGATACCTTTGATACTGGATTTATTTTTTTAAATATTATGCCATTTTAATTTCATGTGATCTACTGTCTAGATACTGAGCATTGTAGTAACCCAAATTAATATGGTGGTAGCGTAGCTAAAATGTTCCAAGATGAGATGCATTGTTAAGACTAACTATGTGTTTGTACAGGCTTTCTCACCAGGGTTGTCCACACCAGTCTGAATGCAGTCATCAAGAGTGAAGCCACTTGGGGTAGACTTTCCTCTCAGCTTGTCATAAATGTCCTTGGTCAGTACCTTGGACATATGGTTGTTGTGCAGGGAGAGGTCAGGGTACTCCTCCTCCATAGGAAACTTCATCTTTAAGTCATTGTGGCAGTTCTTAGTCATGATTGCACTTTTTTCGATGACCTAGGAAAAGCGCATGGGAATATAAATGATGTAAATGCTACTCTTTTTTGTCAAAAGGGACCTATAATTATTCCTAACAGTCATGGGTGACATATTTGGGCCTTGTGTAAACCTGAGTCTCACTGTAACTATCTGTCTGGCTAACTGAAACCAACGTTTCGTATTACTGCATAAAGTGGTTGGGGCATGGTCCACATGCTTATATGTATCATACCACAGAAGATATTTTTAGCATGCATGCAAACTTTGTCCAGCTAGCACGCACACCTCTCTTATTTCTGTGGGGGATGGTGTAGATGAACATTTGCACCAAAGTTAGAACTCTCTCTATTTCTTAATGCAAGATTTTCCCCCTTTAACACCTACTGTTAATGACAACAACAAAAAAAAAACTTATTCAAACTACTGATGATTTTGGTTGTTATAACTGGAGCATGCAGTTACATGAAATGTTCTACAGAATTATGTTTTTTTATGTTTCAGCAAGGACATCTTTTCTGTAGTTGACCACAACAGGTGTCTCACACACCCACACAGCTAATTCGAGCTTTAGTTGGCAAACTTTTCTTAAAAGTTTTTCTAGAATATAAAGCTATTGTTTTTAAAGAATTGAATTTAAGAAGTGCAGTTAACCCTTTAAATTCACATCATTTCATTCAGCTGTTTATCTCTAAACATCTTTAAGATATGTTTTATCTTAGAACATGTCATTAGCATTTATGAATAATTCAGTAAATAAATTAGATAAACTAATAGAAAAGGTTTTCTAGCTACAAAAATGAGAAATTTGTCCTCAAGTCTTGGGAGATTAAGCGATTAAATGCTTGGACCACAGGTATTTTATATTTCATTCAGTGTGAATAAAATGGTCTAATGTTGGTTTCAATATACAACAGAATAATTTTTCTCCAGCAGGAATCCAGCAAGAAATAGGTAGAAGGCACCAAATAATCATAACATGACTCCATATACCGTGATGAATTTTTAGCAGTTTCTGAAAAACTATTGGATACCTTCATTCAAAAAGGTTTTTTTTTTAAATCCATTGTTAACTGTGCTTTTAGCACAAACATTCCCCAATTCCCACATGCTTCAATCTGTAGAGTCACCATTGGTTTACCTGCACGAGAGAACAAGGTAACAGTCCTTGGGATCAGATCCTGTTCACCAAAGCCAATGTAGGGGTTGCCCAGCTCTTCAAAATGTCAGACCATGGTTTATATACCCCAATGCTTAATGCCCATTGGCTGCACAGTCCATGCATGCTCTGAGTCTATTGGAGATTAGCACTCTCCGTTAGGAGCCATGGATTCTAAAAGGAAAGAAGCTACATCACAACACCAGAGACGGGGTGCCAGCTGTTCCCGCCCATGTACCTTCTACTTGTCCCTGTCTGGTTAGTGGCTAAGGGAGTTGTGGGAGATGTTCCCAGAGAAATACAAAACCAACATTTCCTGTCTTAAAGATTTTACAACTGTTAAGGCATCTGTGCCGAAGAACATTTTATCAATATTTTGCTTCTAACTTAATAGGTTCAAAGTTACCTTGAAAAGAGTAATTTGGATCTTTTTTCAACTGTGTGCTCTAGCGTTTCACTAGGGCTCAATTATTTATAGCATTTTCTCACTGGACACATGCTTCAAAGTGTTTTAGAACTAAAGCAGGATGTAGTTCAGGCATGTAGCTGACCAGTTAAGGGTTAATGAGCTAGCTAAACCTTAGCTCAGCCTTAAATGAGCTAAACATTGTTTATATATGTACTTGTCAGTAGGAACACTGGTAGACCACGAAATGTGTATGTACATAATATCAGCTAATATGTATTCCATTTGTTATGGATTTTTCCGGTCTAGAAGCAGGTTGTTTTCATGTCCATTGATCTTTTTTGTTTATTTTTTTATATTGCTCTAAACCAGACCAATACTAAGACAAGCTCTGGTGCATGTTTATGTGCTTGTTTTTATTTGTTTTCCTCTGGTCTTTCATTTTATAGTTTTCCTGTAGTATGAATGAGCAAAATTCCGTCTGTGATGGTCAGCGATGGACAGGAATCCCGTCTATAGTGTATTACCTTTTCAATGCTGAGTGTTTCTCGGATCAGTTTTGGCTCCACCATGACCCTGTGTAGCATAAAGCAATTACTGAAGATGAATGTATAAATTAATGATTTGTATTTATTATCAAAGGTATATGGCTAACACAGTCATTATTCTATTCAACTAATGCGCTTTAAAATAAATACTTAACGAATATTGAAATTGCAGTCTCTGGTGCTCTATAAATAATGCTTGTTGTTGTTGTTGTTGTTGTTGTTGTTGTTGTTGTAATAGTATCAGTACATTGTAGTAGTAGTAAGGAAAAAGTTGGAATATATTATATAACATAATGTCCAGTCATGCTGGGCAGTTCACTTGTACCCTGTCACAATTGTTTTTAAAATCAATAAACCTTGGAATGGAACATTTCTGTATTCATTATAAATATTTTAAATATTTTACATTTTAAATAATGATTTTTGGCTTCCTGTGTATAAAGTGAAAATTTCAAGGCACATAATATAGGACTCCTTTCAGATAAACTAAAGGAACATCAGGTAACTTGGTCTGCTGTGAGAAATTATGCATTCATTCTAGCTGAATTATGTTTGAAAGTGTAACAGCTTGCACTTTTGGTCTTAGAGGCCATAGTTCTACAGAGAGGAAAGGGGATGTAATGAAGCTGGAACATGCGTATGTGCCAGTGCCTGCCTCCAAAATTAGTAACCAATAGGCTCCATCTGTCTGGCATTGAGGATGAACTGCTACATACTGGAGATATATTCAAGGTTGTAGAAGAGGGAGCGACTGATTTTGTGGGATTCCCTATCACTGCAGGAATTCCCCTTTACTCTTTTACACAAGAAAGCTCTTCTTTCTTTTGGGAAATTTGGGAGATACTGCTTCTGTGATACAGATCGACCATTTGGTGCAAAGTTCTGTATGTGTGGAATGACAAAAAGCTTTGTAAAACTGTGCATTGTGTCTACAATGCTAGAACGTAACCTTATAATCATTGCAAACATTGCGAAATAATGATAAGATGTCTTCATGAAGTACACAGAGATGTATTGTGAAACAGTTTACAGAATTCTTAGTAAGATAAGAAAAAAATTATTATTCAACAATGGATCGGGTAAGCGGTACAGACAATGGAAAAATGGTTCATGTGGGCCCCTTTGGCCACAGGATTTTCTGTCCATATAGGGAAAATAATAGAATTTTAAAAATAATAATACAAAAAAACCTTTAAAAAACTGAAACAAGAAGATGTTTGCACATCTGTAAATGGACATGAAATTGCAAAACCGGTTTCAAAAAATTCGTTTGCCAGTGGTGACAAAACCTGCTGCCCTTGTGACTCTGTGAGATCCTCACAACATTTCAAGGCCACATGATTGCATAGTGTGAAAAATATTTAACCTATTATACTTAATGCTCTCCTGCCATGTAATAACTCTTGCATTTGCAGGTTATTCTATGCACTGTGTGTAAGCCAAACACATACGCGCCTTATATACATGCAGGGTGTGTTAGGCCTGCGCTGCAGTCAGAACATTGGAGGCTATGTTTGCCAAACTTGCATCCAATTTAGTAACTGCTGATAAAATGTGTCTCACACACACACACACACACACACACACACACACACACACACTAGGTAACCAGATAGTTTTTAGTCCAGAGTTAATCTTTATTTAACTCTGTCTTGCATAAGAGTGCTTGAGTTGCTATGAGTACATTATATAATTAACAAGTTAGCTTGATATTGTTGTGCATTACTGGTGGTTTCTTGAATAATAAAAGTGATATAAGTACATCAACAGTTATGTCAGATACAACCGTTTCTAGACAACCTAGTCTATTTTATGTGATTGTATCTAAACAGACGATGCATGCATTCGTGTACACTATTCCATTTGGTGTGGAAGTCTCTTCCATTGAAATTTGAGTCTACCCAATACCTTGTCGTGTTACAGTGCTATGTTTAGTGCAGGGTCGCAAAGTTGTCCATTTCCCCGTGACAGACCCCCTGATTGAATTACATTGACTCAGCTCTGGTCCAGTCCATGCACCTAGCCACAGGACCTTCCAGTAACCCCTGGCTTTGCAGATCAGAGTAACTAGTTAATCATGTAGACATTGCAAGGAAGTTATAATAATATAATTGAGGAGCCTTCTCACAAGCGTCTGGGTGTGTACTGATGCTACACTATGCTATATTTGAAAGTCATGTGTAAGTGCTAAGGTGCCAAATACTGTATATCAGTGTAAAGTCCTTGCACATATGCTGTACAGAACATATTACAAGACATGCACTTTCTTTTTTGTTCCTATACTGTTTCCAAAGACTGCTCTTAGCAAAGCTGGCCAGTATGCACACTATCAGCTGTGCAGTGAGAGAAACTAGGTTCAAAGCTTGGCTTGACGCATATGCATTAATAACATTCCCCATGCTTAGCACCTCTCTCCCACATCTTCTAACACATGTGCTATGGAAAATAATGGCTCTACCTCCAGCCCTCTCCCTCATCACCTAAATAAAAAGGAAACACTGAAGGGTATTTACGGGCAAATGAACCCCCAATAGTTGTAGCATGTAAACCAGAAAAGTAATACTAACACTATCACTATCATTACTTTATGTATGGCTTTAATCTCAAAATACTTGCAATGGACAATTAAAATCATTAATAAAAAATTAAATAAATACAACATGAAAATATTAATTGACAATATAACAAATCATGTTTTGAATTAAGACAAATTAGTTCATCACCTTTAACTGACATCCACTCAGTTTAGGTATCAACCATTGAATTTTCCAATTTGACAATACACTTAGTTTTTGTCATTTTGCTGACAGTTGACATTTGAGTCTCAATTATAAGTTGTCTCTAATAAACTGTAGGTCAGATAGGAGAATTAGTGAAAGTTACGGGTGGCTTTTTTGACCCAGGCTGCCCTTTGGAGCAGTACCCCTCCCTCCCACTGTCAGACTGTCCTTATATGGCATGAGTTGATCTCCCACAATCGCTGTGCCAAGCAGCTGAACCATCAATCAGCCCTGCCTCATATATCTGCCTGGCCACACCTGCTCTTCTACCATCATGGTCCCACTCTGTTTCGGCACATACAGTATGCCTGGCCAAAGCTCTGCCTACTGTCAGCTTTCTAGCAGAGCCAACACAGCCGAACACTTGGGCTGAACATATTGTTCCATGTCTAGTTCTCAGTTTTAAGTAAATTGCCCATTTGGATTTTGCCCTGCCTGTTGTCTAACTCCCGAAGGCAAGCTGCACATCTTTACTTTCAGATCTGTAAATCTCATTGGTATTGTTGATACTGCCGGTGGTGTGTCCTGACCTGTGGGACTGTGGCTTGTCATGCTAAGCATGTCTGACAGGGACAGACTAATGCCACTTGTTTCACTAGTCCAGTTAAGCAGCTTAAGCTGCTTTGTTGAGTGTTGCTGGTGAGACGTCATTAAGGCACTCCTCCCCTAACATCTTCAAAAACACTTCCTACCATTTTTACTGTACAACAGAAAACCAGTTTTACTGGTTTTCATTATATAATAGACAAACCCACTTAGTTATTCATCAAAGGATATAGTAATACCTATAGTAATAAAAAAATGCATTTTTCTAGTTGACAGACTGGCATGACAATTGACCATGCAATAACTTGGCCACCACATTTTTAACCAAATGTCTTCATACTACCAGATGGGCAGTGGTTCTCAAAGTGGGGTCCAGGGACCACCAGAAGTCCATGAATCATGACACAATCAAGTCCTTGTTCTGTAATTTTATACTTATTTTGTATTATTTTTTGTTACATTGATAGAAATCATAGCTCATTTTATCAAAAGTATCATATGAATTATTTGGTGCTTATACTCACTTGAATCAAATGGATTGAATTAAAACCTCACTAACTCAATTTTAACTTAATTTTTAACCATTTAACTTAAAATTCAAGGAATGAAAAAAAAAATTCTCCAATACATAGAAAAAATATTGAAATGATTTCTGTTCTTCACTGAGGTGCTAGCAGGACTGCAGGTGTTTAGTGGGCGGAGCCAACAGCTTGGCGCTGTCTCACGTTGAGAGGATGGTGCGCCTCATTGCCGCTGTGCATGCTGGGAAGGTGTAGACCAGGTAAACCTCTCGTTATTCGTTGTGGCCGGTGAATAATGACTAACCCCGCTTATGGAGTTTTTGTGCTTATGACCTACCTAAGATGGGGATGTTGATCTGTTTTAGCAATAGTTGAACCGTATCTACCTTCTATCTATCGCCGAATCATCAGGTTTCTCTACCGGGACGCGGTGTTTCTGCCAGGTAAATAGATCCATCTAATTTTACAGAATACACTTTCTTTGTTTATCACAGTCTTGTGGGCTTATTACTCTAAAGATTTATAATGTATGTTTTACTAAAATGAAACATTTGAGTATTAGTCACATTGCAAGCTGACATTATATATGGTACACACTAACTAACGTTGAGCCCCTGAGAACTAGTGTGTTAGACCCTGAGGATTACATTACGCATCTCACTGACATGATGATAAAGAGATTAATAACTGTTCAATAATTATTCCACAAGAATTACATATTTAAGATATTACTGAAAGAATGATTTCAGCTATGAAACATAATATTTAAAGGGTGTAAAAGTTTTAGACGACTGACTTTTAAGGGCGGTGAGGATGCTGAAGTTTTGTTTTGTTTTTTTGTTTGTTTATTTACAGTTTGTTAATAGGTGTCGCTGTTCCACCTTAAATAAGTGCAGATGTGATCTTTTGCCTGTAGTTGGCACTAATTAGTCTTTTTTCCTCCTTTTTTTATTTAGTATTTGAGCAGCACCGAGTGTTTTAAACATTTGACACGAAAGGTATTGTAATATGTTGCATAAAATGCCACATTGCACGATATAAACCACTTTTAAGGAGTAACCTGAGCCACCGAAAGCTCACGGCAATACAAAGGAACGCAATGTCCTAAAATTAGGATTTGTTCAAGTCTTCTTTATCTGCAAAAGTGTTTTGGTTTTGAAGTTTATGGAGTTTTTGGAGATTATATTATTCTAATATTATTTATTATATTATTATAAGGTTTTGGATATATATATATATATATACACACACACAGATCAGGCATAACATTATGAGCAGTGACAGGTGAAGTGAATAACACTGATTATCTCCTCATCATGGCACCTGTTAGTGGGTGGGATATATTAGGCGGCAAGTGAACATTTTGTTCTCAAAGTTGATGTGTTAGAAGCAGGAAAAATGGACAAGTGTAAGGATTTGAGTGAGTTTGACAAGGGCCAAATTGTGATGGCTAGACGACTGGATCAGAGCATCTCCAAAACTGCAGCTCTTGTGGGGTGTTCTCAGTCTGTAGTGGTCAGTACCTATCAAAAGTGGTCCAAGGAAGGAACAGTGGTGAACCAGTGACAGGGTCATGGGCGGCCAAGGCTCATTGATGCACGTGGGGAGTGAAGGCCGGCCCGTGTGATTCGATCCAACAGACAAGCTACTGTTGCTCAGATTGCTGAAGAAGTTAATGCTGGTTCTGATGGAAAGGTGTCAAAATGCACAATGCATGATGGGTGGGTTTGATTCCCACCTCCGCCATGTGTGTGTGGAGTTTGCATGTTCTCCCCGTGCCTCGGGGGTTTCCTCTGGGTACTCCGGTTTCCTCCCCTGGTCCAAAGACATGCATTGTAGGTTGATTGGCATCCCTAAATTGTCCGTAGTGTGTGATTGTGTGAGTGAATGAGAGTGTGTGTGTGTGTGTGTGTGTGTGTGTGTGTGTGTGTGTTTGTGTGTGTGTGTGTGCGCCCTGTGATGGGTTGGCACTCCGTCCAGTGTGTATCCTGCCTTGATGCCTAATGACTCCTGAGATAGGCTCAGGCTCCCCTTGACCTGAGAATAGATTGGGTAAGCGGTAGACAATGAATGAATGAATGATGATGTACTTATGATGAGTAAATTACAACAATATTAATAATAAATTGTTTACAAAATCCCATAAAACATGTTTCTCTCACTAGACATGTTATGTTAATCTTTTAGAATAAAAAGCATCAGTATTGATGGAACACTTACATCTTCTTTTAGAGAGCACACAATGATATGATGCTCAGATGTATGATCAGTTATAATGCCTGGTTTAATAAGTATTGTCATTTGGCGTTTACTTTGTAAATGAAGAGACTTACAATAATATTTGACCAGGATGATTGCTGAAATAATCTGAATATGTATCCATGACTGTTTGTATAAGGTGTTGTCAACTGAAATGATTGCTGGATCATTGTCATTTTCTGGAGTAGCAAAGTAGTATGAATGAGCAATTCATTTCATTTGATTAAATGCCCAGTGATCACTAAAAGGAAGTGCAGTTACTTGTAATAAGCCCTATTCACACACCCTTCTCATTTCCTGAGGGCCTTCTGTCTCTGTCACTAAAGGGATGTGTTCCTAGTAACGCATCAGTTGCTGCCTGGTTTGTCTGACTCTGTACAAAAACATATCTTAGGCTCCTATCTTATTTTGTATCTCCAATTTGTATCACAATGAACACAGAAATGAATTGACAGAAGCGCATTTTTATAAGCTGACAGACCTTTTTCTTTTTTCAGTTTCTATAATATTTCATTTTCTTTGTAAATGCTTGGAAATCTATAATTCCAAAGAGAGCCCTTCTACTGATACACTAAAGCAACAAGACAAAAAAAAAAAAAATTCTGGGGTTACAATATTAGTTCATTTCTCCTTGTGTTTTAACTATCAGCAGAGTTACATTAGAAAGTTTCTCTATCAGTGTCTACCAGCAAGTTTTCTCTAATTGATTCTTTTTTGTTGGGCTAGATTTAATCTTCTGAAGGCATCCTAATGCGTAAAGTGAAGTAGAGATTGTCAAACATTGCTTTCCCTCTTAGGGCTGAATTAAGCCAGAGCCATGTTGTCAGCGGAGGAGATCTTGAGCAGCACACAGCAGGTGATTGCAGGACTGGAGGCTCTGCGTGAGGAGAACCGCAGTCTGCTGGACAACCTGCAGGAGACACTGCTGAACCAGACAACCAGTGACAGCACACGCCTAGAGGAGGAGAAGAGAGGCATCATTTTACATTCCCTGGACAGAATCGAACTGGGATTAGGGGAGGCAAAGGTTGGCTTCAGGAACAGACATTTAATATGTGCTGTGTGTAATCTATGCTTAACTTTATTCATATGTCAAACCTTAGTGTTTGCACCAAAAATGTTAATAAGCATACATTCTGAAATACACTGCAGTTACTCTGATATTTCTATACATGTTTATAAACACATACACTTATGTAAATAAGTACATCTTTATTAAATCATGCGAAAGTTTGACCTAATCTAACGTTACGAGCAGTTATCTCAGATAGTGATGTAGATATTTCCCTGTGTTGAGTAAAAATGGAAAACCTGCTTATTCGTAAAATAAAAAATGTCTATTGTTAGGGACACCTATAAAAGTTTATTGTATAACACAGTCATCTTTTCAAATAATGATGGTATAAGATGTTGTAAAATGATCTTTTACAATCTGTACAGTTCACTCTTTCAGAACTAAAACTACTTTTTCAGAAGGAAGAATTTGCATTTATGTTTGTGTGAGTCTGACTGAACAATTACCATTAAATTCTTAGGTGAAGGATAAGTTACCATAGGTGCTAATTACAGTATTGGTCTAGTTTTCAAAAATTGGGTAATACTTCATTAGGGCAGCTTTGGTAAGATTTCACTAATGTCTGTTTCATCATAAATTCTTATAGTTAGAATGTGAAATATTGACCAAGTTTACCAAATAGCTTTACTTATCAAACAGAAGCTTTTGTTTTGCTTTCTTTTTGCCCCAAATGCTGGCGTATTTTGTTAAGTTCAATAGAGGGTGTTTGTTTTTTCCATTAACTCATCACCCCAGATGATGATGGCTCTGTCAGCGCACCTGGGTTCTCTGGAGGCAGAGAAGCAGAAACTGCGTGCTCAGGTGAGGCGGTTGTGCCAAGAGAACCAGTGGCTGCGAGATGAGTTGGCTGGAGCTCAGCAGAAGCTGCAGGAGCGCGAGCAGGAAGTGGTGACGCTGGAGGAGCAGAACAAACACCTGCAGTTCATGAGCAGCATCCGCAAGTACGACCAAGACGAGCTGGCACTGGTAGGAAGTGAAACCCACAGAATCCCAAAGCATATTAGTGGCACTATATTAATGTACATGCTTTTTACTGTATGTTCCTAGTTAATATAAAAAATGTCCATTTTAGTAGTTGATAATTTATGTGTGCCTATAAGGTTTGCTTTTTTGCTGGTCTGTTGATGTGATTGAATTTGTCCAACAGGAGGATAAAGACATTTCCTCAGTTAAGGGGTCCCTTGATGATCTCTTCCCCACTGATGAAGAAGAGCAAACACAAAGTAATAGTTCCTTGGATTCCACACACACTTTACTAAAGACAAACTTCGAGCCTGTTAACACATTTGCCTGTCAAGTTTATTGTCATGTGCAAGTGAGCATTCAAATACAGGGACATTTGTCACTGCATACTTCTTTAAAATAACATGAAATATTACAATTGTGCATGCACTATAAGAACACTCATATAAGAATACCAGTGCAAGAGGCAAGGACAGTACAATAAATAATAAGGGATAAATAATATGGTAAATTTTGTAGGTTAATACATTACTGTATAACTTGCAATAATGTGTTGGGAAGTATATAAATAAATATGAAATCCAATTTCATTAAACAAAATGGAGTAATACAGAGCAATATAGAGGATATACAGACATGTGAGCAATTAAAGACCACCATGTGTTGCCAAAACTGTTTAAGTGAAAATATTTCTCAAATACCAATATTTGAGACCCATAGGTGTTCATTTGGGTTGAGATCTGATGACAGAAGGGCATAGCATGTGGTTTACAATATTTTTAAACACCTCAAACCATTTAGCGAGTCCTGTGGACCGTGATATTGTCGTCATGGAATCGGTTACTTCCTCCAGGATAGAGATGTTTCATCACAGGGTAAAGGTTAAAAATCAGAAAATCTGTATTGATTTAAAGTGACCCTTCTCTCTAAGTGGACAAGTTTATGCAAACCATAGGAGTAAACTTTCAGCAGCATGATGTATAGTGCATCCACCATTTTCTTTAAGTTGTCACCCATCTGTGTACAATGTGCAGAATGTGTTCATTAAGTCATTTAAAAGCAGCTGCTTTGCCAGTTTTTCACTGTTACACTGATTCATTTGTGCTTGTAGTATCCCATCCACACCGTAGTGCTGTAACTGCAGCCAACCAGGCCGGGTATGAGATACCTGCCAGACTTAGAACCCTACACAACCTGGTGATTCAGTATGCATCTCAGGGCCGCTATGAGGTAGCTGTGCCTCTTTGCAAACAGGCTCTAGAGGACCTGGAGAAAACTTCTGGGCACAGCCATCCAGACGTGGCCACTATGCTGAACATCTTGGCTCTTGTGTACAGGTGAGTGATAGACTACAGTATAATCAGTGTATGTTATTCATTCTTATCCCACCTTGCCAGCCCATTTTGCCCTTTGGTTGTGTTTCTTTATTCTCTGTACAGGGACCAGAACAAATATAAAGAAGCTGCCACTTTGTTGAATGATGCATTGACAATACGTGAGGAGACACTTGGCATGGACCACCCGGCAGTATGTTCCTGATTTTTTTCCCTATTACTACACTGTTATTGGATGATATTATATAATGTTAATAGAAAATTGTTATATAATATAACTATTAGTAGTAGTAGTAGTAGTAGTAGTAGTAGTAGTAAATATATTTGTGTAAATGCGTACAGGTCGCAGCTACTCTGAATAATCTGGCTGTACTCTATGGTAAAAGAGGGAAATATAAAGAAGCAGAGCCTCTGTGCAAGAGAGCACTGGAGATCAGGGAAAAGGTATGGACTTACAGTTATGACATAAAAGAAAAGCTGTTTTGCTGTTCACACAACCAAAAACTTGATTTTGCATTCTTTACTTAGCAGGGCAGAGATAGCTCAGTAGTTAAATCCCTGCTACATAGTCGCTGATGGGTCATTGTACATGACCTTTAACACTCAACTGCTAAAGCTGAGATGCTTAAATTGAATGTGTGTAAATGCATGCTAATAATTAGATCATGTAAACAGGACACTGTTGACACTGTAGTTTGCGTTTTTCCATGTGTGCACATAAAAATTTGCAGAGAAAGAAAAAAGTCCTCCCTGTCTTTGGACTTACTTAAAGGCTTCTTAAGGAAGGGCAGCATTATGTGTAATATGAAAACATTCATTCATTCATTCATTCATTGTCTACCGCTTATCCGAACTATTCTCGGGTCACGGGGAGCCTGTGCCTATCTCAGGCGTCATTGGGCATCAAGGCAGGATACACCCTGGACAGAGTGCCAACCCATTGCAGGGCACACACACACACTCTCATTCACTCATGCAATCAGACACTACGGACAATTTAGAGATGCCAATCAACCTACCATGCATGTCTTTGGACCAGGGGAGGAAACCGGAGTACCCGGAGGAACCCCCGAGGCACGGGGAGAACATGCAAACTCCACACACACGGCAGAGGCGGGAATCGAACCCCCAACCCTGGAAGTGTGAGGCAAACGTGCTAACCACTAAGCCACTAAGCCACCATGCCCCCCTGAAAACATACAGTGATGTCTAAATAAATATTTATCATGAATAATATTTATATGATGAGATTCAAGCTGACTTATTAGCAACTAGTAATTAAGTCAGTTGAGTTTCCAACCAAAGCCAGGAATACATATATAACATGATAGGTTAAAAATATAGGTAATATATGTTGTATAAGTCTGTACTACTTCAGTAGTACAAATTTTAATAACCAAATTTTAAGTAAACTAGCTTTACTACTAGAGATGAAAACAAGGCGATCTAGATAACATTGAAGAATACTGACATGCCATCCGTCTACATCCACCTGCAACTGCAGTCTAACGATCTTCTCTCCTGCTGTTAAACCTTTATTAGTAGTCTCTTTACCATGAGCCCCTTGAGCAAGCAACAAAAATGCATAGATAGCTGGTATTATAAAATATACATTTGTGCTGGGAGTTTCTTGAATCCTGACGATTATACTGCTGTTTCTGCAGGTTCTAGGGAAAGACCACCCTGATGTAGCAAAGCAGCTCAATAATCTGGCCCTGCTTTGCCAGAACCAGGGCAAGTACCAGGAGGTGGAGGACTACTACGAGAGAGCCCTGCAAATTTACCAGAATCAGCTAGGCCCAGATGATGCCAATGTGGCCAAAACCAAAAATAACCTAGTAAGGACCAGTGATACCTTAAGTTTAAGAATCTTGTAGTGAGAGGTGCCTGAGAGGAGAACTTATAGAACTTATATAATAGCATATGTATGTATTTAATTAACAGGCCTCATGCTACCTCAAGCAGGGGAAGTACAGACAAGCTGAAGCTCTGTATAAAGAAATCCTGACACGTGCTCATGAGAAGGAGTTCGGATCAGTGGAGGGTAAATTCCAGCCATCTCTCAACTGTCAATCTATATCAAGTTAATATCAAACAAAAGTAATGTAAAATATTTATTTAGATTCATTTTGAGTACAGATAATCAGTCACAGATTTGTAATTGTGTTGGCTCACTGCCCTAGCACATTGGATTAATGCAGTCTATATAACTATATAACTATAAGGTTAAGTGTCAAATAAAGGAATCTTCCCAGGTTAAAAGGGGTAAAAAGTATGAAAAGACGAGCTGAAGTAATGAGAGAAATAGATACAGCATACAGTGTGTGAAAATCAACTGTTTTCTCAGTTGTGAAGCATGTAGGACTGGGTAATATGCCCGATTATCATGTCACTGGTGAAGAGGCATTGGTGGCTCAGTGGTAGGTCGCTCGCCTATCATGCGGAAGGCCCGGGTTCGATTCCCAGCTAATGCCTCAACTCCAGCCACTGGTTGCAGTGCCGGTCCCAAGCCCGGAAAAATGGGAGGGTTGCGGCAGGAAGGGCATCCGGCGTAAAACCTGTGCCAAGTTGTTGTGCGGACCAGTTGGTACGCTGTGGCGA
The DNA here is from genome assembly GCA_033459395.1 of Hemibagrus guttatus. Taxonomy (NCBI): domain Eukaryota; kingdom Metazoa; phylum Chordata; class Actinopteri; order Siluriformes; family Bagridae; genus Hemibagrus; species Hemibagrus guttatus. The sequence goes on from JAUCMX010000011.1 coordinate 10,197,771, forward strand.
CCCCGAACAGGGAGCAGCCGAAAGCAACATCATGTCACTGATATTTCAGGCTAAACGATATTTATTTCATTTTTTACTGGCAAGAGTGATATGAAACACTTTGTTGGTATTTCTGAAACCCAGCTCAATTTTTGAGAAAGTCAGTACGGTGAATAAATTAATATCGTTTACTGCCATGCTCGTTTGTAAACTCACCGCGTTACTCATTCTGTCACACTCATTCATTGCATTTGACCGTTCTTATCATAAAAAAAAAACTAGTGTGCCTAAGCAAAATGAACATACAAAAAATCAGAGCAAAGAACAACAATTTGAACAGGATGAGAATACGAAGTTGGTGTGCATGTATCAAAGACTACCACAGGATGATGAGTACCCCATCATTCATCAGAAACTACCAGTAAACTTCAGCTTAGTTTTTACTGTTGTCAAATGCTGAACTGGAGACTCCAAAAATGCTAAACAAACAGCTCCTCACAGAAGAGTTCACTCTATCAAAAACTACACACATTTTTAAAATATGCGTACGGGAAGTGTCTGTCAGTTGTTACTATAGCTGTGAGAACAAGATACCATTACAATAGAATGGGTATGTTCATATAAACGTGTGATTTGCCTTGTAGCCTGTCTAAGCTTTGCTCAACATCTTACACAGTACAGACATCTTGGATTTAGCACTTTAACAAATTTGTGCTTGTTTTTTATTTTGGGGCTGGAGGACAACAGAAAAAGCCATTTGGCTTAGAACCTCAGATTTAGCTTTTCTCAATCATTCTGTCTCTTACCTTCAGGAGATGGAAAACCAGTTTGGGTGCACACCATGGAGGGAAGCTCTAGGCAGGTACGCTCAGTATTCTGTTTTCTATTTGACCTCTCCAAACCACATTCCTCCTAGCATGTCATTCTGCATGTAGGAAAGCTTGAAGCGCAGTGGTTCTTTTACAAAGCTTCGGGAATCTTTGAGGCGGAGCAGTGAAAAGCTGGTTAAAAAACTCAAAGGGGCTGGAACACAAGAAACAGTGCCTCGCAATCCTGGGTACTTTATATTCTATTGTTTGAGCTATATTATTATTATAAGATTGTGTTTGCGCATGCTGTTTAGCAAATAGATGAAGGGTTTTTAGTAAATCCCTGATGTGATGAATTTTGGATCATTTGTTTGTAACAGAATGAAAAGGGCAAATTCCCTCAATGTGCTGAATGTAGGAATAAGGGAGAGTCAGGACACTGTAAGGGTAAGAACTCGCACATACACTGCCACTTCTTCCACATTTTGCAAGGATAAATACATAAATTCTTGATATCATATGCATCAGAGATTTAATTATGCCAGTTTTTGCTGTTTTCTGTGTAAGCCAGTCCAGTCCATGTTGTTTTCCTTCCAGAATCTCAACAGGCTGACAGATCGTCGTGCTCTCAGCTCCAGCACTCAGAGTTTAGCCCGTCGGAGCTCTTTAAGTGGAGAAGGTTGAGCTTTCCTAGGCACGGTCCTGATCCTGTCTCTAAGTATTTATTTCAAATGAAGATTGAAAATGGACCACACTAAGCAGTTGAAGTATGCAACATGTTTCTTTCACGGTTCAAGTTTCCTTCTGACCCTGCGAGCCTGTTGTACTGTAACATTTTAACTTATTACATGCAGCTGTATCTAAAATGTCAATAACAATTATTACAGGTAAGCAATCGAGTTATTTCTATTTATATGGCACATTCTATGGCCTCAAATGAAATGCTAATGTTAAAGCTAGTATTTAGCACTTATGTTATAAAACAAGAAACTTCATTTTTCAATTTCAAATGCTAATTTTAATAGGGTTTTTACTGTAAATGTGCAATATCTATATCTTGACAGCGTGGGTGTATAAAACCAGAATGCAGTGTAGGTTATTTAAAGCTAGTGTTTTTTAAAGTGCTACAAACATCCGAACTATAAATTGGTTTTACATTTTAATGCTAATCTAAAACATTGTACAGACTCAGTATATGCTATAGAACAAAATAAAACTTTTCACACCTTCCCTCAAATGGATCAAATGCTGATAAAAAAGCATAGGTTCTGAACCTGTTCATTTCTTCCTTGCCCAGGGCTTCGTCTGACCCGATTTTGGCTCTTTCTTTCGAACATTAAAAATGAAGTAGCTTCCAAGAAGTGCAAAAGAAAAGCCTTTGACCCCTCAGCAATACACTGCAAGTTCAAATCCTGATGATTGATGCCACTGCCTTCTAGAGCCAATAGAGCAAACTTGTTTGGGGAAACTAATCAACTGGCCGCTGTGAGCTCATGTATGCAGTAGAGGTGTGACTGAGTAGAAAACAGGATTTAAGATGTGTCGTGTGTGAAATCTAGCAAATGACCAAAATGGTGTAATAATATTTTATAAAAAAAAAAAAAAAAAAAAGGACAGACAGAAAATAATATAATACAGTATGCTTACTCAGTGGTACAAAATGAACAATTACTCGAGTGGGTTTGTAGAAATAATCAGTATTTATTACTGACATTGTGTTTGATGAAAAACATTTTAAAAAATATGTACATGCGTCAAAGTTTAAGGAATGACCAGCATTAGGCCTGATGAGCAATCTGAGAGATCTTCTGCAGCATGTCCTCTGACTGAAGCTGTTCCAGGGTCAGCAGAGACAGGCCTAACTGATCCTCCTGGAAAACATGCAAAAGTTAATTAACTATCATCATTTTCAAACGCTTCCTCTCTATACATTACAAATAACACACCATATATCACATTTTAAAAATAATCCAATATTTTGATAGCATACATAGAAATGGACTTTACAGCAGGTTGGGTGTTTTGAAGAGGGAATTGGACCTACCCGCCTAAATGGCTGTGCCATCTGCCGCAAAAAGTGCTTGGCAAGCTGTACAGTCTCATCAATGGTCAGGTTAAGGCTGCCATCTGTGATATGTTCCTGAATCCAGCGGGGAAGTTTACCTCGCTTGTCGGCTCTGGCGTAACGCTGAGGGTGTGAAACAGAGGGCTTAACTAACTGACAGGAGACAACGAACCGTAAATCAACCCGACATTTAATACAGTGACAATCTTTCACCTTGTCAGCAAAGATCATGAGGCCATAGTCGGTCTTGCCTCGGATGGCTCTGCCTACACATTGTGCCGCATGTCGCATGGCATCAAAGGTAAGGAAGTCATTCTCACGGATTTGAAACTGGTCTCGCAGATACTCCAGACGAGCCTGAGGGAGCCAGTAACGGGTAAAATAATTTCACTGCTGAGATCACACAAAGAAATGTCAGAAACTGAGACATGATACAGTATGCAGTGTGACAATGATTTACCTTAAGTATTCGACTTTGGGTGTAGACATACGGCACTCCAAACATGATCACAGCTCGCCCAAAGTGATGAACTGTGAGTTATTCAGAGGCAAAATAAATACAGAATCACTGGAGAAAAATATTCAACTAAATGGCATTAAATTCTACACCGACCATGCATAACATTATGACCACCTGTCTAATATTGTGTTGGTCTCCCTTTTGCTGCCAAAACAGCCATGACCTATCATGCACTTTGTATTCTTCAACTTTCTATCAGAACGTCTGTTGGATCGGATCACACGGGCCAGCCTTTGCTCCCCACGTGTATCAATAAGCCGTGGCCGCCCATGACCCTGTCACCGGTTCACCACTGTTCCTTCCTTGGACCACTTTTGATAGATACTGACCACTGCAGACCGGGAACACCCCACAAGAGCTGCAGTTTTGGAGATGCTCTGATTCAGTCGTCTAGCCATCACAATTTAGCCCATGTCAAACTCACTCAAATCCTTACACTTGCCCATTTTTCCTGCTTCTAACATCAACTTTGAGGACAAGGTGTTCACACTAACGGGTGCCATGATGAGGAGATTATCAGTGGTATTCACTTCACCTGGCAGTGCTCATAATATTATGGCTGATCAGTCTATATCTGATGTGTTAGCACGATACTTACCAAAGTCTATCCCTTCAGACACTTTACCTCTGGCCACAGACAGCAGGATGGCTCCTCTGCCATTTTCACAAGCCTGGAACACCAGATGGAGAGTGGTCAGAAACACCATGTATTTTAAATGTCATATACACACAATGGATATAAAATGTCTACACACTCCTTTTAAAATGGTAGGTTTTTGTGGTGTAAAAAAATTAAACCAAGATAAATCATGTCAGAACTTTCTTTATCCTCAATGTGAAATTACAATGTATAAAAATGAAGTGAAAAAACAATTAGGAATATTTTGGGGGGGAAACGGAAAGCTACAATAACCTGGCTGCATAAGTTTGCACACCCTTTTATAATTGGGGATGTAGCTGTGTTCTGAATGAAGCAATCACATTCAATCTCATATTCAAAAGTAATGATCAGATAAGGATTAGCTTACATCTTGGTTTCATCTGACTGTTGATCCCATGGTCTGCAAAAAGCTTACAAATGGTATCTCACTTGTTGAGAGAGATATAAATGATATTATGTACCAAGGAACATCGTACAGGCCGTCATTAACAAAAAAAACAAACGAGAAACTGGAGAACCACAGTGACATCACCAAGAACAGGATGTCTCTACAAGGTTTATGAACAGGACATATGAAGTGGGCAGTTCACAGAAGATGGCCTTACAATCTGATGGATGTTTGTGCATGAAAGAAATGGAAAATATTACCAAGTCAAGATGTACCATGCTGATAGACCAAAAAAAGAAGTAATAAAATCAAAAGGTGCGTCAGCATTGTGTTAGTTTAGGGGTGTGCACATTTATGCAACTAGGTTCTTGTAGGTTTCTGAAGGTCTAACATGATTTATCTTGGTTTCACAAAAACCTGCTATTTTAAGGGGGGGTTTTTTTTTTTTTTTTTATACCCATTGTATAGAGCAACTGATACTGTGTGACAATTTAGAGATAAAATTTCAACCAGTCTCTTGACCTCTTGGTACTTCTCTAGTGCCATGCTGGTTTCTGCTGCATCTTGTGTCTCTATGAAAATAAGCTTGTTCCTCTGGATGTTTTCCAGAATTCCCTACAGTCCAAAAAAGCCAGAAAACAAATCAGATATTTTACTATTTCCCAAAATGAACATACATCTGAAAATCAGAATTAATTGTTTTGCATACCTGCTCATACCATGAAGCTACAATGTTTTCCATGTAAACATAGCTGGTGAAAAAAGCAACGATCCCATCAGGTACAATGGCAGACATTTCCAGAAGCAGGTTCCCATAGTTCCGTATCACAGCTGTGGGATACAGTGTGTTAATGCAATGCTTTACGTTTCAAAAATCCACAAAGCATAAAGATTCAAATCAACAGCACTCACCAAAATCTTCTCTGGTCTCAAATTTAGAACTCAGAGCCACTTGGTCATTTCCACGCCCAACAATCTGAGAAAATGTTTCAAATATTTAGTTGTAAGGTTTGAAACATACTTTAAACAATCACGTGTAGTTTGACCGTTACTGCACACTCACAAGAGGGCAAAGGCAGGTGCGTGCTAGCGTCATGGTAAAGGATGCCATGGTAACGGGGTGGAAGTCCAAGATTCGGGGATAGATTTCCAGTGGAGAAAGAGTCTTGTGAGAGGAAAAGTAAGACAAACTGAAACAGGCACGTCAAAACAGACACTCGTAGCTCTCAAAACACAGATTTCACAAAGTTATCCAAGTTTAATAGTGGCTGCTCGTTTTTTTCATACAAAAAGTGATGTTAAATAGATATTTTATTCAGATAACGATAATGTATTAACTAACAAAAGAAAGTGCCTTGATCTACCCTGGAGATCATGATCCAGTACTTGGCAAAAGCACTGCCATCCTACAGCAATCATTTCTTTGAACACTGCAGTCAAATAAGGGCATGTACTGAATAACAAGGAAACCTCAAATCAAGGAATTCAGGAGAAATACAACAGGCTTTTTCTTACCAAGATGTTAACTGTCTAATTCACAAAACTGGGGGAAATGTTCTTGAGGTGAAAACCTGGATTCAGCCTCAAGGTCACAAGGCCCTAAAGAACAATCATCCAGAATGTTGTGCTAAACTATAACAGCTACTGACATCCTTTAGTGTAAACAATACACACAGTCCAGCCTGCAGAGGTGAAGACTTTGCATAATTTCCACTAAAAAAACGTTTCCTGGAATGTTCTCACAGTCCACAGCTGGCTAGCCCATGGGGCCAGACCCACAGACGGGCGTGCTCTGGCTAATACGTGCTTTAATTGCTGTTCAAACTGACAGACTTGGGCCAGACTCAGCCCAGGATAGTGTAGCATGGTTATTAGTGACTACCCACTAAGTATAAAACTAAACATGATCACACTCCAACTAAAGTTTAGAAAAACGGATGTTTGCGCAGAGGCAATACCCACTCCGAGACAAACGCTGAAAACTAAAAATAGCGGCCTTAGCAGAGCACGGTTAGAGAGTACCCATTATCGGCAACACATCGGCCACAAGCACCAGTGGGCAGCTAGTTGGTGGGGAATGTATTCAAATGGGGAATAACTGCATATGAAAAATGAATGGTATGTGCCAATTACTGTTATGGTACAAAGAAATTACTTAGCTCAAGCAAAGCCACTGAAACCAAAGGGGAAAAAACTCTCTGGAGTCTGTAGAAATGAATGTCCTAATCCAAAGAACAGTGAGTGACCTGCACAGATCTCTACAGGGAGCACAGCAGCATTATATCAGATATCAGAAGATGAGTATGCGGACCAGAGCAGAAATACATTAGAGGTTACTTTCCCCTTACAAAGGCGAGAGGGAAAGGAGGAATGGTTGCTGTATGTTGGCAGTATTTATGGCAAATACTGCAACTTATGTTTATTTCCCCCAATTTTACTCTTGAATCCCAGCCACGGATGGCTGTGGCAGTTTCTGTATTCGAGCTTTCACTCTTTTAAAGCAATTGGGCGAATGCTTTTCAGGAGAGAAAGTGGGAGAAGGGATGCTATAAAGGAAGGCAATTTACCCCTGAAGTGATGATGACTGACTGGAACCGCTCAAACACAGGCTTTATAGCGATGGAAGGGTCCATGCAGCTGGAGAAAACACAGATCATACATGTTCATTTAGAATGGAAATAATTCCATTTTTAATTTAATTCGTTTCTATGGAACCAACTGAAGCAGACTTTAAAATGCAGAACTAAATGCAACTTGGATGTGAGGGTCGGTCGAGTCAGTGTAACCCACCTGAAGTGCAGAACGGGATTAGCGATCGTAGGCGTTTTGTCTTCAAAAGGTTCAATAATAATCGTGAAGCCTGAAAAGTAATTAGGCATTTTTTAACTCCAGACAGCTAGGGAATGCATAATGTTAATACTGCAATCAGAATATAGATTGGACTTTTTTTCTTACCTTTGCTATAAGTACTAACAAGAGTAGCAAAGTGGGAGATCAGAGTAACAGCAGAAAAGTCAGCGATATCTGCAATCTCCAGAGTTCTCAATAATGAGCGTAGCCTCTCTGCACAGAATCTATAGAGAGGGAGGGGGAAAAAATAATCAAATACAGCTCACACAATACTGAATTAATCACACAAGGCATCAAGTAAGGTAGTAAGTTTAATTAAAAATGTTTATATTGTCAGATATTATTTTAATGCTATTTTAAATCACTTTTTTCACCCAGATTGCAAGAGACACTCATCACACACGACATGCAGCATACAGACATCTCACCTGAGGGGCTTGCGGTCAATGCACACCTTCTCATAGATGTCTTTAAGGAACTGAGGAGAACTCTCCTGCACAACGTGATGGATACGCAGCCGAGACTTCAGGTACTCCAGGAAACGCTTCATGAAGCCTATAAAGTGCTCTGCTGTGCGGATATTCCCTGGGACAGCCTCTGCAGTGGCACAATAGAACACAAAACACAGGGCTTTTTGGGGATTATATTACACTTCACATCTATTATAAAGAAAGAGGCTTTAGTATGAAAATATAATATTTACAGGTGCATCTCAATAAATTAGAATGTTGTGGAAAAGTTCATTTATTTCAGTAATTCAACTCAAATTGTGAAACTCGTGTATTAAATAAATTCAGTGCACACAGACTGAAGTAGTTTAAGAATTTGCTTCTTTTAATTGTGATGATTTTGGCTCACATTTAACAAAAACCCACCAATTCACTATCTCAACAAATTAGAATACTTCATAAGACCAATAAAAAAAACATTTTTAGTGAATTGTTGGCCTTCTGGAAAGTATGTTCATTTACTGTACATGTACTCAATACTTGGTAGGGGCTCCTTTTGCTTTAATTACTGCCTCGATTGGGCGTGGCATGGAGGTGATCAGTTTGTGGCACTGCTGAGGTGGTATGGAAGCCCAGGTTTCTTTGACAGTGGCCTTCAGCTCATCTGCATTTTTTGGTCTCTTGTTTCTCATTTTCCTCTTGACAATACCCCATAGATTCTCTATGCTGTTCAGGTCTGGTGAGTTTTGGCAGTGTGGGCAGTGCCAAATCCTTCTGGAAAATGAAATCAGCATCTTCAAAAAGCTGGTCAGCAGAAGGAAGCATGAAGTGCTCCAAAATGTCTTGGTAAACAGGTGCAGTGACTTTGGTTTTCAAGAAACACAATGGACCAACACCAGCAGATGACATTGCACCCCAAATCATCACAGACTGTGGAAACTTAACAATGGACTTCAAGCAACTTGGGCTATGAGCTTCTCCACCCTTCCTCCAGACTCTAGGACCTTGGTTTCCAAATGAAATACAAAACTTGCTCTCATCTGAAAAGAGGACTTTGGACCACTGGACAACAGTCCAGTTCTTCTTCTCCGTAGCCCAGATAAGACGCCTCTGACGTTGTCTGTGGTTCAGGAGTGGCTTAACAAGAGGAACACGACAACTGTACAACGTCTGTGTGTGGTGGCTCTTGATGCCTTGACCCCAGCCTCAGTCCATTCCTTGTGAAGTTCACTCAAATTCTTGAATGGATTTTGCTTGACAATCCTCATAAGGCTGCGGTTCTCTCGGTTGGTTGTGCATCTTTTTCTTCCACACTTTTTCCTTCCACTCAACTTTCTGTTAAGATGCTTGGATACAGCACTCTGTGAACAGCCAGCTTCTTTGGCAAGGAATGTTTGTGGCTTACCCTCCTTGTGAAGGGTGTCAATGATTGTCTTCTGGACAACTGTCAGATCAGCAGTCTTCCCCATGATTGTGTAGCCTAGTGAACCAAACTGAGAGACCATTTTGAAGGCTCAGGAAACCTTTGCAGGCGTTTTGAGTTGATTAGCTGATTGGCATGTCACCATATTCTAATTTGTTGAGAGAGTGAATTGGTGGGTTTTTGTTAAATGTGAGCCAAAATCATCACAATTAAAAGAACCAAAGACTTAAACTACTTCAGTCTGTGGGCATTGAATTTATTTAATACACGAGTTTCACAATTTGAGTTGAATTACTGAAATAAATGAACTTTTCCATGACATTCTAATTTATTGAGATGCACCTATATATACAGCATCTTTACTTCTTATAGGTGATATGACAATAAGATTTATGGACTAATGACAGTCACAACCAAATGTGGATGCTGATCATCTCATTCCTGAATCAGTTGCCCTTTGCTGTAATAATCACCTCCACTCTTCTGTGAAGGCTTCCACTAGATTTTCCACAGCACCTCGACTTCTCTTTAATTCATGTCTTTATGCACCTAACTTTTACAATGTCACCGTCATGCAGGAACAGGTTTGGGCCTCTGTTTTTAACTTAGTGGAAAAGGTTTGGCAGTAGAAACACATGTGGTTGTGATGTTTAGGTGTCCACATATTTTTATCTTGTGATATTCAGTCATATCCAGGTTCAGTGTGGCTGCAAGTTTTCACTCCAGAAAAGAAGAATCCGTGTGATTCTCGCATGTGAAAGCAGCCATACCAGTCTTTTTAAAGCAAGCATTAAACTCAATGACCATAGACATGGAAAAAGAAAAATGCAGATTTGGCCCATAGTGCAAAGATGGACAACATTTTCAAACAGGAAAATCCCCGCTGGAAGCATTTCATAGAGTTTTAGAAAAATGCCCGTCCATTCCACATCAAAAATGTTCTGTTTGTTGTATTTTAAGCCAGGCTTGGGATCAGCACTGAGAGGGGCTTGGTTGGTTCCCTGCCCAGGAACCGAACCTGGGTCGTGTCAGTGAGAGTGCAGGATTAATGCAGGAGTGCATTAATAATATTGTCAAATATATAATAATGTAAAAAGTGCTGTTTTTAAAAATGCAGATACGGCCCAGCTTGACACCGGGTATGCAGACAGACTGACCTTGGAGTATTTCATCTGGGAGTACTGGATTAGACAAGTAGATATCGGTTTCTCTGGCAACATTGGCTTCTTTTAGTCCCTCCACTAATCTCCTGTACTCCTCTTGTAGTTTAGCAGCATCAGTTTCCTTTATCCTTCAAGAGAAACAACACTGAATGGCACAAAGATTGCAAACAATGTTCCACACAAATGATATGCTGCATTCTATAACCACATCAATTCAATTTTATTTTTGGAGCACAATTTTACTATAAATATTGTCGAAAGCAGCTTTATAGGTATAAAGATTTATATTACATTTATATTTATCCATCAAGACATAACTGATGTATTGAATTGCTATTTAGCAGGATTACCTTTGGATGGTATTCTGAAGCGTGTCCACGTTGGCCTGAGTGCGGTCCAGCGTCCTCCTGGTGATGTTAACACTCATTGAGTCGATGCACACGTTGTCTGGGAGGACAAAAAAAATGACTGTTCAGAGTGGCCAGGTAGGGAGGAGAAACTTCATGTAGGACTGTTACTAGTTTACAGACAATCACTGCAGCAGTTATTAAACTCAACACTGTTCTGTCCTGTCTAGTTAATGTGCACTATACATCTTGTGTATTTATTGTAGTGTTTGCACTCGTCTCATGCTATCGTGTGTCTGCTTGTCGTCTTGTCTACTGTGCCCCTGTATTGTTGTGTTGCACCATGTTCCTGGGGAAACATTTCTTTACAATGTATACAAGCTATAAAGAACAATAATAATATAAACCATCTGACGTGACGTGACTTTGCTTACCGATGTTGTGAGCTTCATCAAAGACAACAACAGATTTCTTTGCAAGCTCTTTTGAGACCAGGTCTGCGATTTTCGGGTCCAGAAGGTAATGGTAACTGTAAACCACTATATTAGCATGAAGAAGCTGACAAAAAAAGGAAAATAAGCATACCTTGATAATGACTTCTTAACTTACACATTATACCTTACAGAATTCAGAAAGACATTAATTAAAACACTTAAGAAAAATTATTTAATTGATTGCATTTAGGTGGTCTGCCAATAAAAGTGGCATGTTGTAAATTGTTTAACACATCTAAATGTAAACATTTGGAGATAAAAGTTCTGATATACCCCGATCAGCCATAACATTATGACCACCTGCCTAATATTGTGTTGGTCCCCGTATTGCTGCTAAAACAGCTTTGGCCCGTCGAGGCATGGACTACACTAGATCCCTGAAGATGTGCTGTGGTATCTGGCACCAAGATGTTAGCAGCAGATCCTTTAAGTCCTGTTATTTGCTAGGTGTGGCCTCCATGGTTCGGACTTGTTTGTACAGCATATCCCACAGGTGCTGGATTGTATTGAGATCTGGGGAATTTGGAGGCCAAGTCAACACCTTAATCTCTTTGTTGTGCTCATCAAACCATTCCTGACCCATTTTTGCTTTGTGGCACGGTGCATTTTCCTGCTGAAAGAGGCCACAACCATCAGGGAATACCGTTTCCATGAAAAGGTGTACATGGAGATGCTCTGAGCCAGTTGTCTAGCCATCTCAATGTGGCCCTTGTCAAACACTCAAATCCTTACGCTTGCACATTTTTCCTGCTTCTAACACATCAACTTTGAGGACAAAATGTTCACTTGCTGCCTAATATATCCCACCCACTAACAGGTGCCATGATGAGGAGATAATCAGTGTTATTCACTTCACCTGTCACTGCTCATGATGTTATGCCTGATCGGTGTATATTATCATGTTCATCTTTTGATCTCAAAAGCCAAATGACTTCAGTGTAGAGCAACAAAAGAGAAAGAATTGGCCTTGCTGTTGTGATGCTTTCAGAGGGGATTCTATACAAATTAATCCACTATGTGTCTGAATACAATGTGCTGAATATCAAATTCAGACAAAAAATTTTTTCCAATTGTATCAAATTGGTATCTCTAACAAAGTTGGCCTTTTTCATAAATGCACATCTACCCATCATAATACATACTGAGTAGCGTGCTAGGTAATACGGACACCAGCCTTTCCTCCGTCCAAAATCTTTAAGGTCATCTAGGTTATAAATTCCTGCAGGAATTGGCACCTGCCTGCCCACAGCATCAAACTCCTGTATACACAGGAACAAAAACAGACATAAAAAAAAACATTTCAAGGGATAAACAACAAAAACAGACATTTAAAAAAAATAATAATAATAACTTAAGAAAACAAATGGAGAATTTCAGGAGGACTGACCTCAAACCATATGCAAGTTCAAATCTCCATGACCTATGCATTAATCTTAATCCTTTACCTCATAAAAGTGGCAGACGGGTTGACTGGGGTTACTGTGACGTTGTGCACGAATGTATGATGCTGTCAGACTGTGACATTTTCCATCCACCTCTTTTCCAAAGCGCAGGGCGCTCACCTGTAAACATGAGCACTAAGTATCTGTCTCTTTTGCACAGCCTCAGCATCAGACCAGATAACATCAGTAGTGACAAAATGCCTCTTAAGTCTAGTATTATTCTCATACTGCACAAGTGTTCACATGATGAGCCTTTTGAAATCGACAGCAATGAAGCACCTACTTCAGGATGAATGCACAGATTCTTTCTTGAAGAAAGTGCTAAAGCAAGGAAGTTTTTTTCCTCTCCTGCTTCCTTTGCATAGTAATCCATTAGTTTTCTCAGCTCCTCTACAACCTAAAATACAGAAAACAAGCATCATTAAAACTTAAGTAAGACAGCAGGAACAGTGAGTACACTGTACACCAAGTTCATACTTACCTTCTCTATCTCAGGTACAGTTCGAGAGCAATAAATCAACTTGGTCACCTCGAGAGGATAGGCCTGCAGGCAGTAACAAAATCTCAGATAGATTCAGACAATCAACAATTACCACAGATCCCACAGGTCCTCACCTTCTGATAAGCAACAATCAACGACAGAAGAGAAATGGTTTTTCCAGTCCCTGAGGGCATCTCTAGAACACCATGACCCTGAGGTAACACAAGACAGCAGGTAAGAGATGTGTTATATAAATTAGTAGAGAATGAATAGCATCCACATGAAATACCTTGGCATCTAGTGTCCTCTTGAGCTCCAGCATGTAAGAGTACTGTTCTGGGTAGATGTAATCATATGGGAAATACACTAACAGACCTTCGATGTTCAACCTACAGGAAAGATTAACATTTAGGGGGGAAAAAAGTAAAAGGATTTGTTATGCTCGGCAATATTCTTTGCAAGGCAGTTAGCTAGCTAGCACTGGTGAGGTATTGTAATAGCTGCCAACAGTTAACGTTACTAACTTCATGATTGTTGTTGTCAGGACCGTTGTAGCACAGTTTCACTTCCTTTACAGTGCCAGCTGCAGTTTGATAGCAGATATGATGTCGTAATGGCACAAAGTTAACAGTATTCTATATACATCACAACTGAATAAACAACTCTTGACAAATCCCCACACGTTACCGTAGGTTCTTCACTGTTGTTTAAGCGCCACGGTGTCGCTTCCTAAACGCGTCATCATCTTCCGTGATTATGATTGGCTAATCTGTTGTAAACGCTTTATCTGATTGGATCGCAAACAGTACAATCCACCACAACGATCCAGACCAAACTAATCAAAGTAGAAATGAGAAAATGATAAAGTTCATAAAAATTTAACTTGTGTTATTTGGAACAATCAATATATATTATTCAAAAACAAACCCATTTTTGGAGTGACTGGTTTAACAAAGGTTTAATTTTTTTGCTACAGACTTATTCAATCATTCAGATGATCTATATAATTACACTAAATTTGTTAATTATTTTGGATTAAATATACCTTCAAGTAAATATATAAAACTAATTCATTGTATTTCCCCAAAACTTCTTCACCTTATTAAAAATGAAAAGATTTATAAGCATGTAACTGGTTCTCTTCCAGATCTTACTGTTGGGGGCCTTTCTAACAGGGATTTAAAAATAAATAAATAAATAATTTAAAAAAAAAATTCAATAACCTTTATATTAGGAAAGTCTTAACCAAAGAAAAAATGTTCTTCTTAAGGCGAAGGTGGAGTGGAACTAGGATTACCGCTCGCTTATTTTTCAGAATTTGTGGTCAGATATGAATAGATATGTAATTCCTAATAAAGTCATAGAGATTCATTAGAAAATAATGCATAGATATTGTCCATGTAATTATTTTATTAGCAAGTTTAAGTCAGAAACTTTCAAATCTTTCATTTATTTTGGTCCCCAGAAAATTGTTTCTTTTTGAGTTGTTTTACCAATTTGTCATGTTATGCTGTATTTTGTACAAATTTGTATTCCCCTATTGTTATTAAAAAAAAAATTAACTCAGAACTAAGTTTACATCGCAGTTTTATTATGTAATGTGTGTTTTTTTATGTAAAGTCCAGTTTTAACTGGATACTTTATTTAAACATGTTAGCCCTCAGGGACCAGTTTATATCACTCATAAAAAAATCATATTTATAAAAAAAACCCAAAAAAAACAATTGTATTTATTTATTGGATCCCTGAGGTTAGAGATTTTTTATTATTTTTCATTATCTTTCGTATTTTTAAATTATTTGTGTTAGAAGATTCTCAACATTGTCTTATATGAACAGTCCTATATTTTTTAATATTGCGAATAGATTTAAGTTGCCTTGTTTGTTTTGTTTTTAATGATTGACCTTTAGATCACCACATGCTAAACTTTCTAAAAGTTAATTAGCAGTCAGTTTGGTTTAAGTAATAAGTAAATGATTGATTAATAATAATTATGAAAATAACATTTGATATGGGATGTGGTAGCTTGAGAAAGGCCCTTTACCTTCAATTACTCAATTGGATAAAATGAGATACATTGTAAGTTGCTCTGGATAAGGGCGTCTGCCAAATAATGTAAATATTAATTTATATCTCTCACATAATCACTTTTTATAACCATGGTGAGCAGAAAAGGAGCTGCACAAAACATCAACTTTGAGGAAGATGGGCTACAACAGCAATCACCTGGTATTTTTTCCAGTCTTCAGCTGTACAGTTTTGGTGAGTTTGTGCCCATGATAGTGTGGGTTATTGTTCTTGGCTGACTGGTGTGGAAACTGATGTGATTTTCTGCTGTTGTAGCCCATCAGAGAAGCATCTTAGCATTCACATAAAAACCTTGAGGTCAAGTTTTAAGCATTTTGCTGCTGCCACATTGGCTGATTAGATGCATGAATGTGTAGTTGTTTCTGTAAAGTGGACAGTGAATATATACATAATGCTACCTGAGTTGTACATAAATAAGAGTCAAATGTTGGTCTTAATTTGGACTGACTCATGCTGCTCCAAATGATTCAGATGTTGATAAGATTCAGAAGAATTGTTTTTATTATGTTGTTTGAAATTAGCAGCATTGTCGTGTTTTTATTTTTTGGTAATAACTGACAAAAATGTGAGTCTCAGCATTTACATAAAACATCAGCTCAAAGAATCGAGTCGTTCACAAAACACACATTAGTAATGACCATACATTACAGACTCCTGAGAGATCCCAGTTTAAGAGCCACTGGGCTATTTTTTCTTTGATTTTTTTAATGAAGATAAAGACATTACAATTTTCTTCTGCAATAACAGACAGAGGGAAATTCTTGTTACAGCCTGGAAGGAAGTTAGGGTCAGTGTAAGGTAGGGGTCATACAGCTTCCAATAATAGACTACCTGAAAAGAAGGAAGCACCGCTCCCTAAAATACAAGGGAATAACATTATCATTTGTATTTCATTTGCTGCTATCTATGATAAGTGCTCATCTAATGCATAAAACAATCATACACCACAGCCAGTTTTTTTTGTTTTTTACATTTTCCTCAAGTCAAGAAGCTTTTATTGTCATTTCAACCATACATAGCTGACGCAATACATAGTGAAATGAGACAACGTTTCTGCAGGACCTTGTTCTACATAAATGGTGCTTTCTTTGTGTAATTTTCCTGTTTTGATTATCCTGAGGTAATATTTGTTTGTTCCACTGTTTGCAAGCATATCAATTAGATCATTCATTCATTGTCTACCGCTTATCTGAGCTATACTCGGGTCACGGGAAGCCTGTGCCTATCTCAGGCGTCATTGGAATACACCCTGGAGTGCCAACCCATCACAGGGCACACACACTCTCATTCACTCATGCGAATCGAACCCCCAACCCTAGAGGTGTGAGGCAAACGTGCTAACCACTAAGCCACCGTGTCCCCTCAATTAGATGATGAAATAATAAATACATGAATTGCTTTCAATATTATTTTATTTCCATGACCATGTTAAACCCATATCTCATATTATGATACAAATCAATAATAAACTGTGTTTCTTATAGAGCGCCCCAAAAAAAGGAAAAAATGGAAACCTGTAATTATGGGTATCAAGATGAACTGGTTTCAATCACAGATATTGCTTAAAAGTAATAATCAAGTCAGTATTTCATATTGGTCATAAATTTACTAATGTGGAATTAGTAAATTTTGCACTGGAGTTTTCCTTGTTTACATAACTTTAAATTACAATGTAAGGCAGCAAAAAAGGTCACAGTCCATTTACACTGAGGAGATTTTTTTTAGATAATAATGTAAATGTACAATATAAACAGTATACAAAAACAGTTTTCCATTTTGCATCTACATTTCAGATGGTCATTTACACAGTAAGAGATGCAGTTATCAGTTTGTAGTCATTCTGTCACAAAGGTTTACTCCAGTGTCCAGCAACGGAAGTACAAGGCCAAGCAAAGATATGCACCTTACAAGTTTCTTTGCCAGCTCACAGCTCACACCTGTCTTTCACACTCTTGTAACGGTCCATTATCCTGAGAACGTCCTCCAGAATGGATGGTCCCAGATCCAGGTCGAGGCCAGCGAGAGACTCTGAGCGTGACATGGTGGGAGAGAATGCAGGAGATTCGCTGTGTTCACTTCGCAGGTCCTCATTGCTTAGGCCAGCATCAGAGTCCAGGCTCAGGCCTCGTTTTGGGTCTGGTGGAACACAAACCTCAGACATTGAGTCATCTGAGGAGGCCTCAGAGAAAGAGCCAGGAGAGGGCATAAGGTGTCTCAAGATGGGGATGGAAGCAGATAGGGTGAAATCATGGTAGGGTTCCCTGTAGTGTCCATCCCCGTCTGCACACACAGACATGAAGTGTTGCTGCTGACTGTGGTGGTGCTTATGTTGACTAGAGTTTTCCTCTAAGTGTAGTCGAGGAGGTTTAGGAGGTGGCTGCTCAGGGGAAATGAAGGCAGGCATTGAGAATGTGCTTTTAAGAATGGTGCTGTCATCTGAGTTATGATGGGAGTTATATCTTTGCTGTAGGCCTTGTATCTCAAACATGTCATCAACATGCCTGCTCATGCTGTTTGAAGAGGGATGTGCTAAGGCAGGTAACATGTCCAGTTTGCCTTGAAGGAAGCCAACATCGCCGAACATATCACCCTCACCTTCTGGTCCAACATGGGCGCTGTGGCGCAAGTCCCCTAGAGGAGGGCTGATCATATCACTAGAGAGAACATCCCTCAATTTTAGCTTTTTGCCATGCTTTGGTGTGGGTGTCTTTAAATACATAGGTGTCTTGGCTGGCATTCTGTTTCCCAGAATTCCAATGGCTGTTGTAATGATGCAGCTGGAGCTAGGAAATGTTTGCTCCTGGTTTTAGCAATAACTAATTCATAGTTGGCACACCTTTACCAAACCAAAAGATGGAAGAGTCTTTTGGTTAAATATCCATAACATCACAGGCTCTCTAGATTCGTTTAAAGCAGAGCAAACAAACAGAAATTTACAGTTCTTGTTCTGTACTTCTGGATTTTTCCCACAATCTCTTGGCTGTCTGTGTTTCAGGAATACTGCAGATCAGGAAGTCTTTAGCATCTCTGAAAATCTGAGGAAATACATAAAGAACAGAATAGATTAACTGCCAAAAGAAGTAATAAGATAAAGATCTTTTAGTGCCCCTTGGAACTTGCTATGACAAATGTAATTACATGTAGTTGCAATAAAGAACATTTAGTCTCCTCACTCCCGGCTACCTTCAGCTTTGTGGTTGAAGTGAGTATGTCTTGTGAATTGCATTTTAGGGGAAAGGGTCAGAACTGAACAGCTGGGACAGAAAAAAATGTAAACAGAATACTAAAATAAAGAAACTTGCAAATACCAGTTTTAAATTATATGTACACATGTGGAGAAACACTTTTAAACTTGACAAACAACCCCTGTATTTTGGGAAATTAGAGCTTCAGAAATCACCTAAAATGATTTTATAATCATTCTGCCCATGCCCAGTGAACAGATGCCATATTATGAAAGTTCTTCCTGCATATATACGCATATATAGGCAAGTTTTTTGTTTTCTGCATGATGTGAATGCTACTGGCCTCTGTCCACCAGTTTATATTTCTAACTTCACTAAACACACTAGCACCATCAAGCCACTGACAGCATATTTCGTCTTAATATTTTTATTTCTTATAAGGTATGCTTACTGTTCCTAATGTACTGAAGTATGCATATTTTGAGTATAAGTACAAAATAGTCCTTTGGGAACAGCTGACTGAAGTCCATAATAACCAGACTGACAAATTGCCACTGCACTGTTTTTAACCAGCACCTCATTTGGCTCCGGGAAAAACAGTCTGCTGAAGCGAAAAAGGAGGCAAATTTGTGGTCGCCAAAAAGCCCAGACACACCCGAAAGCTTGTAAACTTAGATATTTTCTTATAATTCTATTATCTCTGGCATAACATGTGTTAAACTGTTCAAAACCACAGTTCCTTTTTTTATCATCTTGTTTCTCCTTGCAGGCCATATGTTTTCTCCATCCGACTGTTTACGGTCTCTTAGTGTGGTTTACGCACGTCTGACGCCACACTGCAAAAATATCCGAGGAAATGGCTTTAGATGTCAAAAGTATGGGAAGACAAAAACAATGTGGACCAGACCTTTCTTTTAAGCTTGGGAAAAATAAATCAAAGTTCCATAGGCTGTATCAAGATGAAATAATTGTGAAAACACAAAAGATAAAAGGAAATGAATTAAGATGTATTCAAGTACACTGTAACATTTAGCTCTTGGCTGAATTGTTCACTGTTACAGCAAAACACCTCCCTGTGTTTGTGTTCAGTCCACACTATCTGAGATGATCCAGTTCCTGGATTTCCAGATTTAACCACTTGGTGCCATCGTTTAGTCCTACAAATCCACACCCAGACCCGTTATCCCAGATTCTCTGCCTGGATTGATCCAACCTCAGAGATATCCAACTTATCTGTCTTATCCAACTTACATAGTGTGAACTATAAGTTAGAGAAGTTTAGAGATGTTTAAGGAAAACTGTTTTTTTGTTTTGTTTTGTTTTTTTAAATAAAGCTGGGCTAGATTTTAAAACATAGCATACAGTTAAATAAGCACAATGCAAAAGCATATCCAGGTTTAGGCTTAGACTTTGTTTTCTTAGACTTAGATACACAATCTGCTCTTCATCTTTTCCCTCAACAAAAAGAGGTCAAAAATGTTTAAATAGAAACTTAGTTAAAAAAAATTAAATAATTGATTAAATAATAACAACTTAACTATAACACAGTTGTACAGTATTTACAATTTGAGTTGACTTTAATAAATAAGGAGTTTAGGAACAAAATGTACTTAAAAATTTTTTTTTTTTTTTTTTTGACAATTTATAGCCTACTTTATGGATAGCTCTACAACTCTATGATTTACAATAATTCAAAATAATGTCTTTTATTTTTGTCTTTCTCCATTAAACATATATCCGAATTTGTATTACACTTCAAGCATAGTGCCAGAGATATAGTGCTATAAAGATCAACACTAAGTTATGATAAAATATATTGGTACTTGCCTTTTGGCTAGTCGGACTGCTTCTTTCCTGAGCACGGCTGTAAACCTCTTAACTGTGATGCAACTTAAACCAAGGAAAAGCTGAAGACTGAGAGAGAGAGAGAGAGAGAGAGAGAGAGAGAGAGAGAGAGAGAGAGAGAGAGAGAGAGAGTGAGTGTCATGCTCTCGGCCTGGCGAAGAAACCCGCCTCCCTCCTGCCTGGATTGGCCAATAAGTCACACTCAAAGTCAGTCAGCCAATCAGAGCGAGGGGGTGTTGATTCTGCCGGGAAATGGAAATTCATCACTAGACGGGAAAAACGCTGGAGCCAAAAAGATTTTGGGACAAAGTGAGGGTACTTGAAGTGCTTGTATACAATTTAAAATGCTGTCTCCGGTGAAAATGAACCTCCATGGCAGTTCCTCTATTTTCAAACTGAATAGCTGTAGTAGTGGGCCAAGGGCATGCTTGTTTTTTCCGTTTTTCCTGGGTTGTAATAAAAGCTTATCTGATGAATAGTTAGGCACCCTATATAATTACTGTCCCTAAACCCTGTCAAATTAATGTAAGCTACTAATAGTGAGAGTTCTATAACCTCTATAATTAGCACACTTGAATGTGCTAATCATTATAACTGACTTAAAAAAAAAAAAACAGAAATTTGAGATTGTCTTATTTTTTAAGCATTATTGGACCCACATTTGTTTTTGTTATTTAGTAAAATTGCATTACATTTCCACCTTAGTTTTACACACATAACGTCTTTTGACTTTGTACTTGTACTCTAAATGCGTATTGTGTATGTATTCATAAGCATAATCAAAGATATCGTTTGAAACAATACTAAATTGAATATATTTATTCAGGCTACAAATTATAATGTAATAGCTTGTTGGTTCTTAACATATTCATTGCAAATATAAGACATTTCCATACTTTCACATTTGAAATCATTTTAATACCATAAGCCACATTATCCCCATGTTGCCATGTGTCTATGTATTTACTGTAGGTATAACACATTCTGATCAAATCAGAGCACTCATTTTTGCTTTATAGCACAATCACAAATTAATTTTCAACGTAATTTACAGCGACCTAAAGGAGAGAAGGCAGTCCTAGGAGTGAAAAAGAAACAAGTGTCTTAAACTAAAATGGTTGTTTCTGGTTATAGTCAGAAATTATTTTGGGTAAAATAGCAAATGTAAAAAAAAAAATAAAAAAAAAATAAAGTAAATGTTAAAAAAAATAAACTAAAATAAAAACAGTATAGATTCATACCCAAAAGAAGAAAATGCCCCTGTATAAAACAGCATTTAGTTGCAGAACATGAGTAGGCCATGCTGAGGTTGTCCACTTCCTGCTCTGAGAGAATGTGTAGGTCAGAGTTTAGAGTCAAGATTCCTAGTGTGGGTTCTGTCATGACGCAATAAGCCAGTGCATTGTACAGACCCTCATTCACTACCCCTCCCTGTAGAATTTCATCATGCTGTAACTCCACCAACATGGTCATTGTAATTTTTTCCTGTGTGAATGTGCACTGATCACAGAGTGCTCAATTGCAGAAACTATGCACAACAACTGACTATGCACAATGAGAGTGATCTCACCAGGAGGAATCACAGGAATTCATGTGTGGTTTGCATCAAGCCAGGGGTGCTGTTTTTGCAGAGCTTCCAACATGCTTCATGCTGGGAAGATGACACACTGAGCAGATGTGGAAAATTAAAGCTGTAAATTCATTTTTTTTTTTTTAGACCTCACTATTTACATTCATTGTGTTCCCATGCAGCTGTGACTTTACTGAAACCTGTCCTCCACTAACTGTTCACATGCTAAAAGAGAGCATGTGAGGAGGATTTAATAATTAATGTATTGTAATGGGGCTGAGTATGCTTTTCTAAACCATAACAAAATGTAATTGTGTATGACAGTCTTTACATAGCAGTGCATTTCTCTTGAAAACTAATCTAAATCAGAATATAAGAACAAGAAACAGAGAGTAAGGAATAAAACACAATGGCGCATGCAATTAGAGAAAAATAATCAACATTAGAGTGATGTGATGTGTTACTGTTATAATACCAAGTTATTTCCCTATTACAGCACATCCTAAATTTTAATCCTCTTGTATGACAACAATTACTTTATAATTATTATTATTTTTTATTAACAACCAACCCACCATTTAGTTACATTTTATTCTGTGCAATGTCTATGGAACAAGTTTGCTCTTGTAATCATTTACAGCACAAAAGCTATAAACAGTCTTTCCTTCAGCAGTCTTGTTTTTCCCTTCTTTAAAGTTAATAAGTCAAAAAAAAAAAGAACAGCTAGTGAAATTTCTATGAAAAAAGAAAGTCCTCTGTCCTGAAGGGTTTGTCATGCTGGAAGAGATGAATTCCATAAATTAAATTCAAGCAAACAAACAAATAAAAATAAATAAATAAATAAAACTAATAAAATAAATAAATCTTACAAAAAACAAATCTTACAGAAAACTAACACATTTTTACTTGTTTATTTTGTGAACCATCCAACATACAAGTCCCTGTGTTAATAAGTTGTTACTACACAATACCAGGTTATATAAATATATACCTATACACCTGTGAATATAAACCTGTGATCAGTTTTGCAGCTGGAACTACTGTCAGCAGTCCTGATATAGAAAATGAATCAAATTGTTCTGGTTGATCAGATTTGAGAATACAGCAGTGCTGTGGTGTAATGTTAAATGTGATGGACAAGGGTCAACTCGACGCATACACTCTTGATCCCTAAATAGCCAGCTGTTTCAACAGAATGTACTTCTGGGAATTTGTCCATTTTTCATAATAGGCTATCCTGCACATTTCCTCAGTGCCCTGTATGCACTCGCCCTGTACACACCGGATATGGATACAATACAAAACATACACAGAAATAGAGCAACACGATGAGAGGAGAGGAAATATTATATTCTAAGTAAAGGTCCCCAATGAACTGTGTATTATTGGAGAGATAGGAAATACAGTAGGTTAAGTTGTTGGTCAAGTATCACAGCTGTGACATAATGAAAGAGGACCTGGGAAAAGTCACAGCTCAGTGGACAGAGAAGCACACAAAGTACATGGCCCATTTAACACTGATAACTCCCAGACGAGAAGAGACTTCACACGAATCCATTTAAAAAGACAAAAAAGCAAGAGACGGATGAGATGGTAAGAGATTGGGAAAGCCCAAAATCTAACTTTAAAGTAAAACTTTTTTGCACTGCACACATTTTACACACCCGCAACCATAACATTTCATTACATAACGGCTATTTTGAACTATTTTGATCTGTTTATTCACGTCAGTTTGTGTCCACAAAGGGAAAAGAACAGCTTGTGAGTGGAAAGTAAGGCCTGATTTTTTCCACTGAAGGAAGCCACAGTTGTGTTTTTTAGTCTCCTGGACCGACACGGAGTCTGTGCTTCAGTGCCTGCTGCAGAATGGAGTCTTCCCAGATAGGAGAAAGTGTGCATGAGGGTGGAATTCCTCAAAGAGAATGCCTCAGGAAATGGGATGGGAGGTCTGAGGAAGAGTTGGAGTCCAGATAGCATGGGAATTACAGACAGGACAATTAATGACTTTTTGCAGCACACAAGGGACACAAACACATTGTGCCTAGTGCTAAAAGTAGGGGAAGATATATCCTTGAAAATGATGAGACCTGGTGTAGACCGAGCCCCTCAAAAAAGCTTTATCTTTACAATAAGCTCTCAGAATTTATTGCTGAAAATAAAGTCAGCTGTGTTTGCCTTTTGTCAAAATCAAACAGGTTCTTCTTTCTAATCCACACTGCAGCTGATGAAGACCATATGTACACAAGTTCATACTGCGTACATGCAGTAAATATTTGGATTTTGTGAGGTCACATGCGCCTCCAGTGTGTCTCATCCTTCAATACCAGCATGTAGTGTGTCTAAACAAGCTGCATATTCTTAAAAACATAGCTAAATGAGTTTTGCTGCAAGTTTTGATTCCAATCTCAAGTAGCATGTATGGGAGCCTCAGTTTTACTACTAAATACAAAAAAGATAAGCCATGTAATATTTTCTCATTAGATACAAAATAACAGCACTTAATACATCCTGTTCAGTCACTGCAGTCCATAGATTGTAGTTCATTTTTCAAGCACTTCTTGTATGTCATGCTACTGAATGGCCCATTTCAGCTGTAAGAAGATCAGGAATGCTATATTTACTCTAGCCTTCCCTTCATTTAATGTCACTTTAAGAGGATTATGGGTAAATATAAACACCAAAGTCTTGTGAAGGCTCAGGAATACTGAGAAGCTGACTTACATGTAGTGCAGCTACACAGCTGAAGCTTAAATAAAAGGAATCAATAATATGAAAATAATCTTTAAGCAAATTGATAAGATTACTAACTAAATTTAGCTGCTACCGAGTCCCAAACAAGTTCCTCCTGCTAAAATGTATTGCTCCCTCGTCAAAGTCTGGTATGGGTGGGGAAACGTTTTTGAATAAATGACTGTCTCTATATCAGGTTAAATGTAAAACAAAGTGGGGAACCATTCCTTTTGTTTGTTTTACCATAATTATGGAAAATGTTTCTGTGATTTGTTGGGGAACACCTTAGATGAGTCTTTTATTATAAAGGCTGATTTATTGTAAACGAGATGAGTTTTCTGTGATTTTTGGGAGTGTGCAAAAGACCAGAAATAGGGGAAATGACTTGTACCCATTACAGAGAAAATAGGAAGGTTCTTCTTCTGATATATGTAGCCATGGAACATAATTGTTCAATTGTTCTTATACTAAGGAAGGAGAAAAAGATGACCTGTTATAGGAAATGAATCAACAATGGGATGGCATGTTATGAAACCAAAAGGTGACTATTTTCTAACAGCAGCACGTTCTGATGCCTTTTATTTATCTGATACCACAAAAGATTTCCAGCAGTTTTAATTTATTAATAAACAGAATGCCATACATTTTAAACGTTGATTATGTTTAAGGTTGTGTAATATCTGTGAACCATAATGGATCCTGTTATCACTTACATGTTGTAGCAGCTATAAGCCTTTGTTCTCTTACAACTCTTTTCTCTCTTAGTTAACAATGCAAAAATCACAGCTAGAATGCACAAAATTCTCCATCCTATGACTTTCCAGTGGCAGAAAACCCATTTTCCTTTGGGAAATAACTATATTTTTTAGAATAATATTATATAGATTATGTGACGTGTATGCCATACAAGAGCTTGTGAAGTATAGCTGGCACTGTTGTCTGAGCCATTCTGTTAGAGAAAATGTATCAACACCTTCAAACCCATCAGATTTTAGAATTCAACATCACTTTGTGTGTAAACACATTTATCCAATTCCTGAGCCTTTATCATGTTGAATCTTGTATTTCCTTTATTAAATATTTCACACCCTTACCTACACTGAATGATACAAAATGTTATCTGTTGTCAAATATGGACATTTATCAATATACAAAGTCCTTTGCAAGGGTAAACCCAAACAAAACACAGAAAGGTTGAGTCTTTTAAGCAGTCCTTATGAAAAAATTGTGTTTCAAGGTAAGTTGGAAAGAAGAGTTCTTTTTGCTGAGAGACAAAAGCATACCTTAATTGTTTGTGCCCATTAACTGTCGCACATCACAAGTCCATTTACAATAAAGGTGGGAAAATATATATATATATGTATATAAATGTACTGTATGCAGTGTATATATAATGATTATATTCTACTGCCACATGAAAAACAAACATTTCTCATAAGTATAAAAAAATAAATTAAAACAATTTCACAAACACTATTAACAGATGTCGGTTTCAGTATACAGTTCTGTTACTCAGAAAGAGAGGTTCATAGTCCCAAGCAGAAGGAAGGTGCCCATAAACAAATATAAAAAAAAAAACCTGAAGAGACAAACTAAACAAAACCCTAAATTTGAGTGTGGACAATGAGAGCGCTAAAAGAGTTTTAAAAGAATCTTAAGCACTGATAGGTGACCGGATGCTGTTAAAGCATTGGTGTGGCAGTGCAGTCACACACACTGGTCTTGCAGTAGAGGGAATTTCATATAGTGCTTGATCTACTGATGTATCACACCTTGTACTCAAAGGTAAGATCTGGAAATCTACACTGCTTGAGGAGAAGGGGCTGGCAGAAGGGACAGGCAGTTCACAATGGTGTACAGTCATATGGGTCATCCTTCAGCTAAATCATAGCACAGAGTACTAGCTAAGGAAAATGTCTCTTCAAAAACCGAAAGTGACTCTTACACTCTGAGAAGATTTTAAAATGAATGTGTTTTAAATATTTATTCCATTTGGTTTTAAAATAGACATTTAGATAGATTTTGTCCCTTACCATAAATCATTGATGTATTCCCTCCCAACCATATCCCCAGCCTATACTCCTGTGAATACTGAGAATGTGGTGTTACGGTGCCCCACGCTGGCTTAGCATCAGAGCTTCACTTTGAAGTTCACTGACAGAATGGGGAGGCAGTAGGGTCGAAGCCTTTGAAAACGTCCTTTAAAGAGGCGTTGTCCTGTTCAGCAGTGTCTGGCTGTGCTGGGCTGTTGCCACCAAACGGACTACCTGTGCCGCTGGGCTTACTAGCTTGCTTCACCATGCTGAAAAGGGTGGAGACAGGCAGGTTGTGGACTCCTGCTGGTTGTTCTGTACCTCCAGCAGTGCCCTGGGGATTTTGAGAGGAACCTCCTGTTGTGGGAGCTCCTCCTACACCTCCTGCGTTGGGTGAGGGTGAAGGCTTGGGCCGAGGTCGGTTATAGCTATTGTAACGGTCAGTGGTTTGCTCGCTGCTGTTTTTCTCTGGTTCTGGCTGGTCCAGGGCTGATTTTCGGACAAACAGCGGCTCTTTAGACTTTGGCTTCGCTGTAGAGGCTATGCTGTCGTTGGCCTTTGTTTCAGTTGTTGTGGTGGTGACCTCTGTATTGTCCGGTTTGTCTGAACTCTGTGTGCGTGGGTCATACAGACTAATGTTACTGAGAACACTGCTGCCAGACCCTGCAGTACCCCCTGAAACCCCTCGCCCTGCTCCACCCACTGAGAATAGACGTGGGTCATAGGGCGCAATAGTATGTGTGGGTGAGGCTGGAGCAGGAGATCCAGAAGATGCAGCCGTTTGTGAGGCTGTAGGTTCTGTGGGCTGCTTGAGAGCGGATTTCTGCGGTTGAAGCCGAGGATCTGTGACCTTGCGGGCCATGCGAGGGTCAATTGGCTTTTCAGCTGGGACGGGTGCAGGAGGAACCCCAGCTGAAGAGGATTGTGAAGGACTGGAAGAAGACGCATTAACAGTCTTAAGTATACGAGAGAGCAGCTCAAAATCTGGTAGGGAGGAAGAAGATTGACTGGGCAACTCAGCAGGAGGTGCTGAGGCAGGCAAAGGTGCTGAAATAGACGTATGGAGCTGCTGCTGTGCACGGGAGAGCCGTGGATCTATGGTTGCTACAGGAGGGATACCTGGGGGCAGTGGGAGAAAGTCTTGTTTGGGAATGGGAACAGGAATTAGGTCTTCAGGACTCCAAAGCACAGTCTTTGCAAAAGAAGGCTTGATCAGCACCAGGTCTTTCTTGATATGGCTAAACTGCTGGAGCTGTGAGCGGGGATCACGCAAAGCCATGCCCATTAAGGGATCCAATGGTATAGGGACAGGCTTGTCCTTCAGCATTCTCTCTCCTTCCTCTTCCTCAGTAGCAGCAGGTGCAAGGGGTGGTGGTTTATACACAAGTGGAGGCTCTGGTTTGGATGTAGCAGCCTGACGTGCAAGTCGTGGGTCTGTAGGAACAGAGGATGATGGAGGAGAGGAGAGGTTAGTCTCTGAAACCTGGGAGGAATCTGTGTTACGTGATAAGCGAGGGTCTCTGGCCAGCCTGGGGTCAGCTGGTCTGCTGGGCACTGGAGCAGGCTGAGCCTTCTGTAGTCGGGGGTCACTGGGAGCACTTTCAGGTTTTGAGGGCCCTTGGGCTTGGCTTTGCTGCCGTAAGGTTTTCAGGATTGATGTGACACTGCCACCACCGTCTTCATCTTCACTAGAATACCAATTTGCTGAATCTCCTAAAAGACATAGAATAACATGTATGGGAAAAAAAAAAACTTTTTTGAGTTTTAGCATGTAACTTGCTAGACACTAGAATTTATACTAGAGCTTGTTTGTTGTTTGCCCTATTCCTACATCAACTATGTTCAAATAATATCAGTGACCAAGACTGCCATCTAGTGAGAGAACAGAGTTCAGTGAGACTAGTGAAAACCAAAGGATATTTACAGTCTTTTGAGGCCTTGAATAAGGCCATGCAGAGAACTGTGCCCTTGAGATATTTCCTTCCCAGAACAAATTGCTCCCCCAAAAAGTACAATTGTTTACATATTGGGCACTGAAATACATATCAGTTGATAAACCTGGTTCTCCAAACATACTGTCACTGGTGGAAATCACACTGATAAAGCACTTTTTGAAACTTCTGTTTTAAGATATGATTATTTATAAGTGTAACCTAATCTATCCTATTTCATAAACATATTAACTTGTACAATTTATGAAATGAAATAATTAATAGTTCAGTAATAATTAACAGAATCAGAATCCTTAAAATCAGTAACGCTATTCTGTCATTTGTAAACAAAAAGAAAGTTATACTTTCATGTCTGATATATGCAACTCTAAATGTACTACAGCTATAATTCAGCCAAGCATCGCTACAGAAGCAAAGAAGCAAATTAAAATAGTATAATCTATATTGAATCACATACTATCAACCAAGACACTGCTGTGCTTGTTCAAATTACTCCCATAGATATGTTTATTGTTTATCTGTCCATGTTCAAATAGCTACTGTAATATGCTATGTTAAAATCTTTTAATAAAAGATAAGTACTAAGTATGGCATAAGAATGGGAAGTGGTACCTTCGTTGTCTCGCTCAGGTGCTCCTTCAGCTAGCCTCCTGGCCCTCTCCTCTTCTTCCTGCTGCTTCTGTTGGATCCTCATAAACAGCACACGCTGTGCTGGTGGCAAAAAGTCTGGCACTGTTATTCCAGGTTGATTAGTTGAGCCTCCATTGGATGGACCCTCCATATTACCAGAATTCTGATTCCCTGAGGACTGCTCGCTAAAGTTTCCACTAGATCCTGCCATGTAGCCGTCATCTAAGGAAACAAAAAGTAACTCTGATATACTTAAAACCAGAGATAGCACAATATCCACAATAATACAATCTTCTAATTTCTACAAAATTTTATTATTCATATATGTCCTTTGGATAAAATTGCTCAGGTTTCAAGCAGAAAAAATAGCTCACCCTCTCCACCTTCTTGTCCTATGTTTTGCTGCTGGTAGAAATTGTCATAAAAATTGCGAGCAGAACCACCCCCAGGTGGCATCATGGCCTGGTTTGGAGGTCCTTCTCCGGGGCCAAAGTTTTGCATCATTCCTGGGGGACCCTGGTTCATGTTGGGTGGGCCCATGCGTGGCAGGTCATGAGGCCCATTTGGCGGCATGTGACCAGGTGGTGGTCCACCAGGGAAACGAGGTGGGGGTCCACCTGGAGGACATGGGGGTGGGCCTTGAGTTCCTGCAGCACCTGTAGCAGCAGTGCCAGGAGCTGGACCTCTAAAAAGAGATACACAGACTGATAAGCATTTACAATATGCAATAATTCATAGCCCTTGTGGGAAAACTACAAGTGTACCATGGTTAAAATAAGAAACAAGGAGGTGCAACCTGACGCCTAGTTTTTGCGCTAGTTGTCCAGTGGGTTTTACAACAATCTCGAACAAGGAGGGGATCTTCTTTCCCGAGTTACCCCCACAGGGAGGTGGTGGACCAATGGCTGGTGGAGACGGACCATGGCTTGGTGAGCCCTGGAAAGATCCTCCTTCTGGGCATGGGGGAGGAGGTCCTTCATGCCCTGGTACTGGTGCAGTGCTTGGGCATGAGGTACCATTAGTAGGTACACTGCCCTGCTGTGGCCCTGCTGTCCCAAAGTTTACAGGAGCTGAGGAATCTGTTGGACCAGGCCTGGGGGGTGTGGGTAAAAGTCCCACACCAGGTGGGGGTTTGGGGAGGGGATTGATGCCCTGTTTCTTCAGCTCCTCCACTTCCTTCTCATCCTCAGCACCAGCTTCAGCATCCTCAGCCAACATCTGTAATAACATTAAACCTCACAGTTTGAGGAGGAATGTGATGGGAGAACAATAGAACAAATTACTTTCTATCAACAACAGACATGCTCACCTTATCTAGCAGTTCCTTTGTGTCTTCTGATAGAGGTTCATGAGAGAACATACAGTCATTCCCATTTACACAGTTTCCTGTGGTGTGGAACAGCTTGCAGGGGAAGTCACGTGCTTCTGAGTTAAGGAATAATCTGCACCATGCATTACATATTCTCTTATTAAACAGTATTTTAACTTACTAAGATCAGAGTCTGAAGAGCATTTCACATCACAACATTGTAACTACTTGCTTTCTTTTTCAAAGAGACAATGTCTACTTCCTATATTAGTCTATTATCAACTGCTACAACCAGTCATTTACAACACCTGTTAAGGATATCATGCATGTAAGGACAATTTTCGGCCCGTGCACAGAAGCCAGTGATATAGAACTTGCAGAGTTCTTTCTTCTTTGGCAACTCAATGTCATGACTGAAGTTGCAATGGTCCCCCTGTTAAGCATATATTAAAGAATAAACACAAGAATAATTTTCCCCATTGATACTGCATGTATTCATTTATGTTTAAATATATACACAACATCACTAAATATGAAATCTCCTCCATAAACCAAATATCTCTGTATATTAAGTGTCCTTACCCAAGTACAGCGGCCTTCAATGTAGTACTTGCAAATGGCCTTGCCCTTCTTGTCCTGCCCATGCTTCTCCTGCTCATGCTTCCTCTGGCCACCGGATCCATCCTACAGAATACACAGTTCTTTTCACGCTTAGCTTTCACTGTGCAGCTGTTATGAAGTGTGGCCAAGAGCCAAATTCCAATTATTAACATACCAAATGTACTAATCAGCTTGAGACTACCTGAAGCTAGCCACAAAATATATTTTCACATAAGATGTTTTTAGGTACAAATATGCAATTTTTAATTTAGATATTTAAAATGCTTCACTCTTAATTGATCTGTTATCTCACACACAAATTTTATTTTAATTCACAACAAACACAGCTATGACTGTGGAGAAGTCAGGGCATCAGCTCAGGGACATAAAAGTATGTATTTTTACCTGACTTAAAATCTTGTGCACTGTACCTTCGGCAAACATTATAGGATTTTTTTTTGGTAATAAGGGAGTATATACCAGATAATAAGACAAAGATTTACTTTACAAATAACACTGCAGTACGTGTCACACAATAATGTAACTGGACATACTTGTTTTTGTCTTTCACATGGTGAAAAGTGTAAGCAGTTTAAAAAGCCTTTTTAGTAGACTGTGCTGTGTGGGACTGGGCACTGTGTTGATATTACTTCTTACCCCCATATCCATATCTCCACTGTTTTCATCATCATGGCACTGATGATCTCCTCCACGACCCCTCCCACGATTTCTTCCCCGGCCACGGTTCATGCCTCTGCCCCCCTTCCCCCGGCCTCGACCTCGGCCACCTTTGCCACCTAAAAATAAATTATTCAGCTAGTTATATGTTTTTCTTAATCTACTATAAGACTTAAAAACAACATATTATCTGTGAAGAAGTTTTAAACTCACCACGCCCCCTGTCTTTGCATTTTCTGTACTGGTTCAATTCTTTTGTGTAATCATCATCATAATCATCCCCCATGTCATAATCATCATCACCATACTGTAAATGAAAACATGTTAATTTGTGAACAATTACCGAAACATAACACCAGACGATCAAATCATTTGAAAGTCGGAACTAACCTCCATCTCATCTCCATACATGCCATCCCCATCATCATTCTCTCCTCCCATTTTGCCTCGTCCTCTACCTCGCATTCCACCTCTACCCCCACGGCCCCTCATTCCTCCTCTGCCTCGGCCTCTCTGGTTTTTCATTCGGCCTTTAAGACCTGTGCAGATGAGGTTAAAATATAATGTTCACATTAACATCAAACTGACTTGAGAAGGAGTGATTCTTATGCCTTCTGTAAACGTGAGAGATGCATCTGTATTCTGCCACTGGAGCGTTAGAGTGTGTACCTCTGCCGCGCTGGTTGCCCGGTCCACCTCCACTACCTTCTTTGGCCTTGCAGTACT
Source organism: Hemibagrus guttatus (assembly GCA_033459395.1). NCBI lineage: Eukaryota > Metazoa > Chordata > Actinopteri > Siluriformes > Bagridae > Hemibagrus > Hemibagrus guttatus. The sequence goes on from JAUCMX010000011.1 coordinate 10,230,188, forward strand.
GGTTAAGCTCCTTGGTGAAGTCATCATAGTCATCTTCTCCCATATCCTCATCTTCCTCACCCTCATAGTTATCATCATCATACTCATCATAGGCACCGTACCCCTGTTTGTCCATTTTCATGTAGCTGCCTTTTTTTGACATAGGTCCTCCATGTCCAGAGGGAGGTGCAGGACCATAGCCCCCATGAGACTGGAACATAAATAACACGTTTAGGTCACATTCAGCTTCAAATTCACAGACGTTTTAGCATCCATAAGAAAATGAAGTGATGTGGTGTTGTTTGGTTGCAGGTTTGTTTACAATGTTAAGTGAAATATGCTTTTATGATAAACCTGTACAACCAAAAATACAAGTGCCAGGCTGACACTTGTCAATGGCAGCACTTCAGGATATACAAGCATTTAGGGATGGACAGTTCTGTATATGAACTGACAAACATGTTTAGTTTCCTTTCCATCTTCCTGAAAATGAACACGAATACATAACGGCTTGTGTCTCCTATTGGCTGATTCAAAAAATTCAACAGATGATGGACCGTATTTTTATGCATATGCATCTGTTTGTGTGCTATTCATTATCACACTGCTGTAATTAAAATCAATAAAAGTGGTATTTATTATTTATAAACAAATACCAAAAATCCCTTTAAATGTAACTTTAGTCTACATGCACAAAATTATACACAGACATTCTGGGTGTTTAGTTACTAAAAGAAACGTGGTTCAAATAGAAAAATAAAGTATAACACTCACTGGGGGTGGGTACTGAGGGCTGTATTCCCGATACTTCCTTTTCCCACTAGGACTGTAGTCAGATTCATCACTGTATTCTGAGTGGTCATCACTAGAAGAGGCATGGCGCTAAACCACACAAAACAAACTCAGTGTCAAAATCTTAAACACCAAAAAAACAATAAAAAAAACTCTCTCATTAACTTGCTCACACACACACACACCTTGTGTTTTGATCTGCGTCTCTTTCTGGATCTCCGCTTTTCCTTCTCCCTCTCTCTATCTCTCTCTTTCTTCCTTTTCTTCTTGCGACGGTGGGACTTTTCTTCATCTGACTCGCTGCCGTGCCGCTCCTTTCCACGGCTGGGCTTCTCCTCTGGCTCTTGTCCCTCAGTGCTGGGCATTTCCACATCACCTCCATCATCCTCCAGCTCCCCCTCTTCCAGCTCTTCATCCTCTTGTCTGTAAAGTTCAAACATCAAAAATGATGAATGAATTGTGCCTTAGATAAAACAAAGAATTTCCAAAAGTAATACAAAGTCCCAACAGACTGGACACAAAGTGCTTTGAAACTTTTCAGAAAAATACAGTCATGTTTTGACCTCCATTCCACAAATTGATGGTTTTATGAAAGCAATTTTAAAGTACATATAGTTATATATACAAAACTTATCATCTGGTTAGATGCCTTAACATTTCAACACATGATGTACAGATTTGTGTGAAATTATGAGGATTACAGTGTATTGTGACCACTGAACTGCACAATTTAAAGAGCTGGAGAGTAATCTGCTAAAAATCATGCTAGCATCAGACTGGGACAGTGTACTGGGGAAAAGGAAAGAGCTCTATTTTAAACAAGAGACTTGTCCATCTACTGAAGATGAGAATATCAATTGTGTTATTCCTTCATGTATATTTTGGATGTTCAGGAAAATCATTTTACTAACAATGTGACAAAATGTGTGTGCAAATAATGTTTTGTCTAGCCTCATGCAATTTAGTATTCAAGTCAACATAATATTACAGTTTTAAAGTGTACCTACCTGCACAATCTGATTCCTGACACTTACCCTTAAAACTTGGGTTAAATAGGATTGAACCTGCTCAATGCCAACTACATCCTGTATATGACTGAATTCAAAAATTAGACATATTTACCCACAGACTACTACACAGAGGAAAAACAGATCTCTTGCATAATTGCACAACATTGACTACGAAGTGTACTCCTTTTACTGTGTCCACTGTCCACCTACTACAGGACTGAGGGCCTGCTGCTCAGCTGTCAAGTCATGATCTGAACTCTAATTTCTCAGTCACATGACCCGTATCTTCCTTCATACTAGTGTGTAAAGGAAATACTCTAAACTCTGCTTAAATGTCAATTTTCCAAAGTCTTGTGGAAGATGTTATCAAAAATTAAAGGACTACATTCCTGCTGGCCACTTTATCATGTAACACAACAAATGTGTCATCACATCCGTAGCACAAGAAATATGAGGACTACTGAGCTTATTCGACCATGCAGTGACTGAAAAGACGGCTGAGAAATCAGGTCACCCTTTTCCAAAAGCTATAAACAACCCATCCAGAGCACTCCATTTCTTAATATTACAAGCTAACACAGTTATAAAAGGGAATACCTGTATGATAACCAACCAAAGAGAAACAAAGCGGACACCGTTCAAGACACCTAAAATCACATCCTGTCCCATGCCGGGACCTGAAACTGTTCACCTGAAAGCAGCAGTATTGAAAATGAAGCTATAGTTTCTGGACTCTGACAGCTAGAAAAGGGGCTGATCAATTCTGCATGAGGTCACTGGATTTGGGAAACAGTGAAATTAGTGAAACTTGTGTTTTAGATCACGTTTAGGACGTTGAATGCTTTTGAGACATTGGGAAGGAACTCAGTGTTGTCAAGATGCATTACTTTTCTGAAGGACGAGCTCATCCTAGTAGAAATAAAAGTCATTTCCTTGATAAATAACAGTTATTCCCTGCCTTAATCAATATTATGTCTTAATCATTATTCATTGGTCACAAATAGCCATTATTACATGTAAAAAACTAATGATGTAAAAGCTTTTTAATACAGTGCGTTTCCCCCAAAGTAAGTTTTGGGGGGGTTTTTTTAATGAAGAAATGTCAGTGTTGTAAACCTACACTACATAGCGTAATTGAATGACTAGCCATATAACTGTAGTTATTCCTTTAAAAAAGTAAAAAAAAAAAAAAAAAAAAAAAAAAAAGTAAAAAATATATATATATAAAAAGTCGGTTCTCTATGCGTACTGAAATGTGCCTTTTGTACACAAACCAGTTTTTACAATTTGACGCCTCGGGAATTTAAATATTGTGAGCGAGGTGTCGGCTATTCTGCTAAATGAAGCTAATGGACGCGAGACGCTTAAATTATAGATTACAGCTGTTACATCTACATTAAATGGCGTTTGTCTGATATCCAGGAAAATTTACACGAGATTAAAAGAGCAAATTTCACAAGCGCGTTACTTATCCTAAATAAACAAACTATAACGTATTTAAAAAAAAAAAAAGGTTATGTTAGCAAAACGTAGCATCTGCGCCACTAACCTAGCGTGTTAGCTACTCTCAGCGTTTCAGGAAGCATCTTGTATTAGCTTCCTTTAAGGCCTGGCTACAAGATGCTAGCCTGAGTTACCATAGACGGCTAACTATCTTGCTAGTTGTATCGGCGACAGCAGTTGACTTTTTATGATCGCCGAGCAGTGCACATAGGCTGCGTTTAAAAAATATACGATATAGATGAATCACTATCGACAGCTAGTAAGAGATTAAGTGGTTAAATTCGCCGACGTTGAGTTTGATCCGTTTTCCCTTTACTGTAAGGAAGAGTGAAATACATGATCGATGTTCTTTGTTTAATGGCCACTTTGGTCCTTCGGTGATGAAAAAGAGCGTCGAAAAATGTCTGGGTTTGTAAATACATTTCTGTTTACAAACAGAATATGTCCGTGATTCGGATATATGACCTTCCAGATTTGCGCCGTGTTAACGTTTCAAGATGGCGTTCGTTACCTCTGTACTCGTTTCCCAGAAAAAAAAGTCGACTTTAATCCCTTTGAAAGAAAAAATGCAAAATAATACCCATGCTTTTTGTACTTAAAAAGCAAAGGATAAATAAATAGTTGGAGAGAAATATGATATTACTCGACCTTTCGTCAGTGAGAAGGCTGTTGTGTTCGTGGTTGGCTGTTGGGGAGTTTGGATGGACAGTCATGCTTTCCACAGCCATTTCCTCTAACGGACTACAGTTCAGTGCAAAAAAATCGACTCAGGATTCAACTGGCTTATGCGTTACTTGACTTTGATCTACTTGTTGATTGATTTTAGGAAGAGTTTCAGTTCATAGCAGTTAAATTCCCATTAACAGTTTCAAAGAGAAACATGCTGAAACGTTCCTGAAGGTCTCTCCGTCCTTACAGTTGCGAGGTGAAATGAAACTCAGTCACTCAAAATGGCGACAGTTCTTCTCCAACGCGAAGGGGGTGTGGTTACCGATTATGACGTTCTCACGACAACGACCGACTTTCTACGAAGTGGCTGAGGAGGGGCGGGGTCTTCCAACACCCAGTAGTATTTTCAATCCAAGGATGAGTGATAACATGCTGCTTGTTAATCTATTAGATAGTTTTTAATGGACTGACATACGAGATTTATACTTCAAAAAAGTGACGTTATTGTGAGTACTTTTTTTTTCCATATAAGAATAAGATCATTTTCTCTCCAGCACAATAAAATACAATATGCAGTATATCAGATTAGGTGTGCCTTAGTGTGTGTTTCTTAGTGTATGTGTCATGTAAATTCCAATAGTTTTATAGTATTACAAATCACAGTCAGACGAGTTTACAGACAAACAAACACAAGTGTACAGACAAACAAAACTGACATACATAGTATACAAAATGTATAACAACCTATAGACCTGTACATATCCGGATGCAAAATCCAAATTGAATTTCGACTGATACAGAATACAAGAAAAAACACAACCTTCTGATCAGTAGTCCAAATCTTTATTGTTCTTTACTCAATGCTTTTCACTCAAGCTTCTGTTGACTAGCCTTCAAGGACTACAAATGAGACACTTGCTGCCTTGTCATTATTTATTGAGCATTGCATAGTTACTTTTCAAGAGATCTATAGCTGTCATATTGAAAGTCTAGCATAGTTAAGAAAACCTCCTTCTACAAGGAAAAGCTTGAAACTTCTGCACAAGATCCCCGAAAGCTCCACAACATCTTCTCGTTACTACTCAACCCTCCGGCTCCACCTTCTCCATCCTCCCTGACCACCGAAGATTTCGCCACTTTTTACACAGAGAAGATTGAGAGGGTCTGCCAGATCTTCACGTCTCCCCCAACTTCATCTACATCACACAGTCAGCACTCCACTACTCCTTCACTGACGCAGCTCTCAACTGTAGCAGCAGAAGAGGTTTTGCAAATTATTCGATCCTGCAATCCTACCACCTGCCCACTGGATCCAATCCCTTCAGCTATGCTCCAGACCATCTCACCTGACTTCCTACCCTTCATCACCACAGTCATCAATGGATCCTTAACATCTGGTCATGTTCCAACTGTCTTTAAGAAAGCCAGGGTCATCCCCATCCTGAAGAAACCTGCTCTAGATCCCTCAGACATCAGCAACTATGACTTCTCTCATTCCTTTCAAAAATTCTCGAACGTGTTGTTTGTAATCAGCTGTCTGACTATCTCATGCAGAATAACCTCCATGACCCCAACCAGTCTGGCTTCAAAGCAGCACATTCCACAGAGACTACCCTTTTGGCAGTCACAGAGAAACTACATGCTGCTAGATCAGCCAAACTGTCATCAGTCCTCATCCTCCTCGACCTGTCTGCAGCATTTGACACAGTAAACCACAAGACTCTCTTGTCCACCCTCCGGAGTCTTGGAATTTGTGGAACAGCATGGGAATGGTTTGCTTCCTACCTGGATGGTCGCTCATATCAGGTAACATGGAAGGGATTGACATCTGCTCCACGCAGACTCTCTACTGGTGTCCCACAGGGCTCAGTACTTGGTCCTCTCCTTTTCTCCCTCTATACTCACTCTCTTGGCAAAGTTATATCCTCACATGGATTTTCATACCACTGCTATGCTGATGACACCCAACTTATCTTCTCCTTCCCTCCCTCAGATACCATGGCTTCTGCTCGGATCTCAGCGTGTCTGGTGGACATTTCATCTTGGATGACCGCTCATCAGCTGAAACTCAATCCCAGCAAAACTGAGCTGCTGGTCATCCTAGGTGATCCATCCCCAGCCCAAGACCTTGCGATATCTCTGAACAACTCCATGATTTCCCCTTCAGCCACTGCTCGCAACCTTGTGGTAGCCATGGACAATCAACTATCCTTTTCCTCCCATGTCACTAATGTGACACGCTCATGTCGGTTTCTTCTGTACAACATCAGAAGGATTCGGCAACTGAAGACTTACCTCTTCCTGAAGTACTTAAACTAGCTCTTATTTTTTCCCTGTTTATGTATTATGTTGCAAAGTTTAAAAAAAAAAAAAAAAATCCAAGTCAGTTTAGGCTAATGGTATCCCAAGTTTTGTGTCCTATTGAACCAGTGTTAATGTATTCATTGACTGAGAACTAAAGCACTTTTGTACGTCGCTCTGGATAAGAGCGTCTGCCAAATGCCAGAAATGTAAAAGTTAAGCATACAACATTGAGTACTCTGCACTTACTTCATCAAGATATTAAATATAGCCTCCAGTACATCAGTATTCTTAAGGACAAAATGTTAAAACAAAAAAAAAAGTTCATAAATAGCCCAATACTCACACGCAGTATGCATATCCTAAAGTAATATTCACATATATACAGCAGTTATTTTGTTATGTACACCTTCCTTATACCCATATTTACTGGGCCATCTGTCAGGTTACTCTGAATTTCATTACTGAGTGTAACTCATTTGTGGCAAGCACAATTTGGGCTCTGGATCCACCTGAGGCTCTATACTTCTTGGTTGTAGCTTTTACAGTTGTGATCCACTTTCTGCTTTGATGGATAGTCCCACATGGATACCTTTTTTTATCCCATTATTTAATGTCACATAAGGGAAAAGGGGTTCCCTACTGAGGTTCTTCTCATGTTCCACATGTAATCTCAGTGTGAATCTCCTCGTCTTTCATGCGTCTGGTTTTTTTCATTAGGTATCTAAGTCTATGTACAAATACAAAAACGACCCATTTGACAGTAAGAACCGGTTGCTACTGAGCTGATTCCTATGATTTCACTCACTGAAAATGGACTAGTTTGCATTTCTTGTACTCAAACGGGTCTGCTAGAGTATGTGGGAAAACGTGTTAGTGCATCATCTTGTATAGTTAATGATTTATGTTGTTATTATTAGCCTTAACTTGTTATTGATTGGTTATTAAATGTTCCGCTGTAACGTACACGTCATCATTATGCGCCCTTTTGACCAAGCGGGAGAATTTGTCGCGTTGAATGGGCAGCCGGAAAATTGTACCGAAAGCGACATTGTTTAATCTGAGTATCCGAAACATCCAAGATCATTTTTGAACCTCATTGAAATGATTGATACTATCGAAAAAGACGACAATATCATAAGTGAGGAAGAGGCAGCTCAGTATGACCGGCAGATTCGGCTCTGGGGTCTGGATGCACAAAAAAGGTTTGAGCTCTGCTAGCTAGAGAAGTAGCTAAGCGGCTAACTTGCTAATAAATATATGAACTTGTTTCGTGGTTAATTCCTGATAAAAATGCGCACATTATATATGTGATATTTGTGTGCTGCTGTGAATTATTTTCCTAAATGCTATCTAACGTTATCCATATTCATCTGACCCATAATATTATCTTAATACTGAGGATTGTCCAAATCCTACAATAAAATTAGTATAAAATGTTCCTATGTATTGTTAGAGTACAATGCATTTAATAAGAGGACTGATCTGTTAATATTGTACCAGAAGTAAAATTCCATGCAATAACGTATTCACGACACAATTTATTTATGCTAGACTTATTTTTTTTTTTATTATAATATTAATAAAAAACAAAGAATGCATGTCTAGCCGCTAGTTAACGTGGAGGCTATTTGTCTCAGGCTGAGGGGTTCTCGAGTGCTGCTCGTTGGACTCAGAGGACTGGGTGCTGAAGTGGCAAAGAACCTTATTCTAGCTGGAGTGAAAGCACTCACTCTGCTGGACCACGAGCAGGTATGATTATCTTCATCAAACACCTCCCACTTATTGGAAGAATCGAATTCTGTGAACCAAATTATAAGAAGTAATGCTGCATCCAGCTAAGTACTAATCATGACATTCATATTCAGGTTACTGAGGAATCGAGACGAGCTCAGTTCCTCATACCGGTGGATGCAGATGGTCAGAATCAGGCCCAGGCTTCTCTCGAGCGAGCCCAGTTCCTCAACCCAATGGTAGAAGTAAAGGCTGACACAGATCAAGTGGAAAGCAAACCAGATGACTTTTTTCTTCAGTTTGATGCAGTAAGTGTCTGAAAGAGCACTCAGCATTGCTTAGTTTACATGCTGACAAGCTTCTTAATTATTAATGGTACTTTCAATAGTAGGTTTTCTATGTTTTTTTTTTAGTTTTGTACATAACTAAAATCTTCTTCAGTGTTTGTTACATTATCGTGATGATTGTTTAGTGTCCACTGTAGTAAATAAATAGTCAGTCAGTCCTTCATGGATTTTGTCAAGTTTTTTAGGGGGGATTGTTGTGTCCAAAAAGGAGGGCATTGGTGGCTCAGTGGTAGGTTTCTCGCCTATCATGCGGAAGGCCGGGCTCGATTCCCAGCCAATGCCCAAACCCCAGCCACTGGATGCAGTGCCGGTCCCAAGCCCGGAAAAATGGGAGGGTTGCGTCAGGAAGGGCATCCGGCGTAAAACATCTGCCAAGTTGTTGTGAGGACCAGTTGGTCCGCTGTGGCGACCCCGAACAGGGAGCAGCCGAAAGCAACAATCTTCTTGTTGTGTCCAAAAAGGCTTGATAAAAGCAGAATCACAATATCAAATGCAACCTTTTGTGCTTTTTTTGCTTAAAATTACTTGTAGTGATAAAATTGCAAGCACAGCATTCTTTTTTTAAACTACTACCAGGGAAGACACACATGTAATTACTATTAAAGAGAGCTTTGGCTAAATCCGCATTATGATGTCAGAAGTTTGTTTTCCCGGTAATGCTCACAATCTCCTGATGACAGAGTGAATGCTTTTTAGGTGCTTTGACACATTGTACTTTTTTTCCTTTTATGGCATTGCTGACTGTTGTGGGCCATTAAGTTCATTTATCTCTTGCATTATAGCAGCTATAAACAGTTTATCCTCCATGTGCCAATATTGTTTTCTGATTTGAAGTTAATGAGACAAAAAACAGCTTGTCAAGCTGGAAAGCACAAAGTCCACTGTCATGAAGTTTCCTTTAGAAGTAATCTCACTGAATTTTACAAAGCACTGACTCTGGAGACTCCCTCTATAAATGATAAATTCACACTGTGATGGAGTTACAATAATGTAAATAGAAAAAAAACACATTAATGTAAATCCATGATTTGAATTATGACTGCCCTGCTTTTGTAGGAAATTATTTAATTAGCCTTTTGGACAACCAGGTTTTATCTACAACATTCTTGTAGATAAACATTCAAGTCTAGTAGTTAATATTTATAAGAGTATAAGCAAGTCTTCATGTTATATAGGTTTGTTCTAGTGAGAGAAGAATGGAAGACTGTGATTAGAATAATACACAAAGCTTTTAGGTCCTGTTCTCCTGATGGCCAGTAGGTGGTGTAATAAAGCCATATTATTGCTGTTGCTCATGGTAAAAGATGCTTGGGTATTGCATAAAAAAATCATGTTTTTCTTTTGAATCGTAATTGTAAGACGTTAAACCTCTGCATGGTGACATAAATAAATAACAAACAAGAGAATCATGGATTTTTTAAATAATGTCTGTGTTAACTGGAGACAATAAGCAGCTCCCAAGCATGGACGAATAACGCTGCCCATTCCTAGGAGGATCGTCATTGTTTTGCTTATAAACTGGACCTTAGCCCATTCTTGTTTATCAGCGAATCTGTCAGCATATGAATGTTCAAAGCTCAGATGATCTGCCTCCCAGCCTGTCTGTGTTTGCGAGACTGGGAGTTCTCCCAGTGGGAGTACTAGTGAGAGTTTATAAGGAGGGGAAGAGGAACGTTGTGAGGAGGGGGTTCATTATAGACAGTGTCACTCTTTTATCTGTTTCCACTGATATTTCAAAGTGATATATGAGGGGAAAAGGCTGGCATGCTTGGGAGAGTGTTTTGGCTGCATTGCTCTTGCAGTACATCAATGATGCTATGATTGACAGCTTTTACTCAAGAGACACATTGTCTATGTTGAAGAACTCAGTTTGCTCTGTTGGTGAAAAAGAATGCTAGTTCATATGCTACTTCCTTATCCTTATAATAACTAATGTGGCAAATCAGTTTCACCTGTTTTGAGGACGATGATGTTTACTCAAAATCATGACAGCTTGCCGAGCCGGTCATGTCAGATCAATATTAATTTCCTTTCACCTTTTAACTTCACTAGAAATTGTTGCGTCATTACATCATGGCAAAAAGGAGGAAATACCTGTTTTTATTTGTTGACAAAAGCTCTTTATGGTTGGACAGTGGCAGAACATGATGGAGCAACATGTTCTCAAAGCTCCTGGGTTATGTACTTCTTTTCTAAGAAGTGTTATCAATATTCAGTGTTGGTTTACATAATGTTTTTTACAACGTTTTGGATTCCTTGCAGATTCAACGTTCTGTGTCCATAGCTTATCAGTCAATAAGTGCTGTGCTGATGTTCTCGCTAGGAATGTAAATGACAATTGCGTGGCTGTAAGCAACCTTCAGTCTCAACTGATTAAGCATGTTCTTGTAGGAGCCACCCAGTGTCTTCAACCTGGCACTACATATATCAATATCCAAACAGTAAGTAAAGTGGTGGGTATTTCCTGTAAACAGGCTTATCATCAATACAGAATGGGAGGGTACAAGGGTTGGTGTCTTGGATAAGATGGACCAAGCTTTCTGGTTAGATATTCAGAATATTATAAACATTTGGCTGCCTGGGGAAACCCTTTACACAGTCAAATTTAGAAAATAATAAAATATTATAAAATATAAAAACATTATGAAAAGTGTTCCTAATTATGGTTAGCTTTTGCACGTTATTCAATCAAGTTAACGTCTGGTTACTCACAGAAGTTAAAAAGCAGAAAGTTGCAATTAAAGTTTCCCTCCCTCACATGCCTCGATCTTTATATCTTAATCTAAATATAGAAAAGCAACATCACTGCATTTAGCTGTCATTTGTATAGAACGTCTATGTGCTTTTCTTGTTTTGATGATGTGATGGCACAGGAATGTCACAAACGTGTAACAGATTGTATCTGATTATAAACCGATTTACAAACTGAAATGGTTTATGTCTATTTTGCTTTCATATGTAAATAGCCAGCAACTTGATCAAAGTGTGTCATTTATTGTGTGAGAAATAAAAACAGCTAACAGATTTTGGATATTAGTCTGATTGTTTTTACCGCTGTGTTGTTAAACTGGCTCCGTACCCAACATTACCTTTGCAGACAGTAAAAACAAAACATCTACATATCACAGTGCTAAACAATTTTATATGTAGAATTGTTTTCCTAAAATAGAAATTTAAATGTACGTTAGTAGCATAAAAATGCAACTTTGGAAAATTCAGAAATTTCAGGCACAGCAACATAAGATGGGTTTTCCACAACCTCCACACATCTCGGAATAGACTCCATGAACCTTATTCATCTGTTCTGTTTTTTTTTTTTATTCAGCAGCTATTTAGGGAAGATATTTGGGATATGAATCCGACTCGCATGAACTAATCTGTAGTCAGAAAAAGACCTGATTAAGATTTAGTTTGAAAGTTGCAGTCATTTACATACCTCTAACACATTCCTGATATGGCAGAGATGCAGATTTCACAGTAGAAATGAAAACTGAATAATTCCCAGAGAATTTCTTTTAATGTTGAATGTTAATTCTTTCTCGTATTCCCAGGTGTGTCTGACAAGATGCTCCAGAGACCTGATGGTGCGTGTGGACCAGCTTTGTGCCTCCAAAAACATTAAAGTCTTCTGTGGTGATGTCTTTGGTTACCATGGATACATGTTTTCTGACCTGGGCTTGGAGCATCATTATGTGGAGTATGAGGCTCTTTATTGTCTGACAATGATTGAAATCAGTAACTGAATTAATTTCATTTAATAGTAGTTTTAAGGTGTCTCTGTTTTCCTCAGAGAGAAACCAAAGGTTGTTAAGTCATCAGAAAAGGCTAACGATGGCCCTGAAGTGAAGAAACCTAAAATTGATCCGAATGAGACTACCATGGTGAAAAAGGTGTGTTATCACGATTGTGTACTGTTACTAGTTATTAATCATCTCAAGTTCTCTAATATCTTTTTTCTTTTTTGATTGCAGACTGCCAGTTTCTGCTCTCTGAAAGAGTCTCTGCAGGTTGACTGGACGACTGAGGAGGCCAAACGCAATCTCAAGCGCACACCACCAGATTACTTCTTACTACAAGGTTCTCACTATCCATATATCCACACCTAGTGCCTTTACCAGAACAGTTTGGAATCAGTGAAAAGTGCGCCTCTCGCCATTGACTTTAATGTAAACAATGGGCCTCATTTGTCAATCTTTTAGCTTTGAGGCTTTTTGTCCGTGGGTCAAACCAAACAAAAAATTAGTAACAGATTTTCTTCATGCTCACATGCATATGTTCATGAATGTCAATCACATGAAAAGTACGAATAAGACTGATTTACGTTTAGTAGCACAGCTAAAAATTTCTACACAGCAAAAATAAAATAAGAGTGCCTTCTAGGAAAAGCATGTGTTAAATTTTCCAGTACTGCAGCTCAGCCATTGCAGCTTCATGCCATAGAGACACGCAAGGGAAAATGTTCATGAGTGTGTCTTAATTAATGCATAAGAAGGCTAACTAAATGTAAGCCTCGATCTGATCAACCTTAAATCATAGACAGTCCCCTCCAAAACTATCAGAATGGCAAGGTCAGTTTATTTGTTTTTAGTGTTTGAGATCAAAAGAAACACTATATTACCAAATCATTGAATTCAGGGGTTGTGCTTGGCCCCTTAGTTCCAGTGAAAGGAACTCTTAATGCTTCAGCATACCAAGACATTTTGGACAATTTCATGCTCCCAACTTTGTGGGAACAGTTTGGGGATGACCCCTTCCTGTTGCAACATGACTGCACACCAGTGCACAAAGCAAGGTCCTTAAAGACATGGATGAGTGAGTGTGGTGTGGAGAAATTTGACTGGTCTGCACCTCAACCTGACCTCAACCCAATAGAACACCTTTGGGATGAATTTAAGCGGAGACTGCGAGCCAGGCCTTCTCGTCCAACATACATTCCCATAAACACACTCCTAAACCTTGTTGAAAGCCTTCCTAGAAGAATTGAAGCTGTTATAGCTGCAAACAGAGGGACAACTCCATGTTACATTCACGTGCATGTAAAGGCAGATGTTTCAAAACCTTTGGCAATATCGTGTATGAGTGTTTAATAATATCAGTTTTTATTTACTGGTATTTATATGTCGATGTGTTAAACGGCAGAGAACATGGCATGTTTCATATCACCCAATTTTTAGATGAGCAAAATTATAGGAACACGTAGGTCTTAAAGAACATTAGCGTAAATAACACTTAATATTTGGTTGCTTGCATTAACTGTATCAAGCCTGTGACTCATTAATGTCAACAATTTGTGAAGCTTTTACCACAGCTGATGTTTGTTTTGGAACGTTTCCCCCTTCAGTCTCCTCATCAGGAGGTGAAATGCATGTTCAGTTAGGTTAAGGTCAGTATCAAATTGTACATAAATTTTGTGTGTTTTAATGATTCTCATATTAAAAACTTGTTTTTTATTCATTATTTAAAGTACATTTTTTAAAAAAGAAAAAAATAATAATAATTGTAATGCTGCTTAAAGGATAGCATGTCCAGTGAATATTTTTTATCCTTCTGGAATGTAACAAACCCCAAAACTAGAGTATATTTGATAAAATTATTCTTACTATTAATAGATGACTAATGTTGTCAACTTTAAATAGCAATAGTTTCTTTATTTTGTTTAAAATACTTTCCTTAAAATACCACTACTTAGAAACAGTTAGACGATTGAAAGCTTTTCAGAACGTGTCTGGTTCAGTAGCGAACAAAGTATAATAGTATCTAAAAAAATATTCATTCATTCATTGTCTACCGCTTATCCGATCTACTCTCGGGTCACGGGGAGCCTGTGCCTATCTCAGGCGTCATTGGGCATCAAGGCAGGATACACCCTGGACGGGGTGCCAACCCATCGCAGGGTACACGCACACTCTCATTTACTCACGCAATCACACACTACGGACAATTTAGAGATGCCAATCAACCTACAGTGCATGTCTTTGGACCGGGGGAGGAAACCGGAGTACCCGGAGGAAACCTCCGAGGCACGGGGAGAACATGCAAACTCCACACACACGGCGGAGGTGGGAATCAAACCCCCAACCCTGGAGGTGTGAGGCCGTGCCCCCTCCGTGCCCCCTCTAAAAAAAATATATAACTGTAAAATAAACAAAAATGAATAATAATTATAATTTGTGAATCTATCTTCCAGTAGCCCTAGCCCTCTATGTGTGTGTGTGTGTGTGTGTGTGTGTGTATGTGTGTGTGTATATATGTATATATATATATATATATATATATATATATATATATATATATATATATATATATATATATATATATATATATATATATATATATATATAGTACTAAACACATGCAGATATTGTCAGTATGTTACACCCCTTGAGTATCCATATTAACCTCTGCCCAACAACCCACAAGAAACCATTAGTGTATATTAATGGGTTTTGTTTTTTTCTGAAATGCTAAAATAGCATTGTGGGGAAAAAAAAACATTTTTAAAAGCTTTTAAATATTAAACATTTTTGTGCTGAGTGGTCAGTGGTGCATTATTTGCAGAAAATGATTTTGCATAGAAATTAAATGGAAGCAACTTTTTAAAACCTGTTTTTCTGTACATTTAGTTCACACCTATCTAATTATAGAAACCGTCAAAATAATGCTAAATGTGCGGTTATGCTGTGCTGGTTTCATTGACAACACTGTCTGCTCTGAATCTTTTTATATAAGCTCACCTGGCATTCTCAAAGAGGACAGCTCATTTTTCATCACTGTTGTCCATGACCAGTCATGTGCAGTGACTTTAAAACTGAAAACACTGTCCGCCTTTCTTAAAGCACACATCACTAAAAAAAGCTTCTGAATGCTCCAGTGCCTCACATATAGTTGTGAACTAATGGAAACAAAAACAAACCCTATTTGTGTGTTGAAGCATTTAAAGGTTAGCAAGTACATTAGAGCACTTATAAATGGCACGTAACGGCTGAGCTGCTTTTGAGGAAGAACTGTTTCCTCCATGTTATCTCACTGATTTATCTGAGGTTATGTCAGCTCTCTGATGGGGTTCTGAGACAGATGATGTGCCACTGATTTGAATCCTTTCTACCCCTCAAGCAAAATCTGATGTAATTTCACAATGCACCGGGGAGCAGAAAGCAAAAGCTGAACTGGTCTAAATCTCAAAGTATTTTATACTCTTTTAGATTTAATATGAATGCCTCATTTATTATACTGTTCTATGTTTAAAATGTATTAGTCGAATTTAGGTATTACTTTTGAATAGAAACAAAATATTAGGTTAGGAAAAAAAATAGGCGTAAAAATGGATGCATGAGAAGCAACAGTTTGAGCATTTATACTGATTTTTATTATTCTAGCTTTACGTTTATCCAAATTGAACAGTTATAGAAGAATAGAAGAGAGTGAATACAATACATTTATGGACAGATTTGAACTTGGTGTGAGTCCTTTAGTGGCAATTTAATTGGTTTTACCTTGAAGACTGTAGCAGTAATAGTAGTAAGAGAGAATTGAAAGGCTGTGCAGACAATGTACTTGTTTGGTTTGGTTTGGATTTCTTTTTGATCAAGCTTGATATTTTTGGCCAGAACAGTATGGAATACAACTAGAAATGAAACAGAATGAAATGAAGACTAAACTCAATAATGTGAGTTCGGCCAATCTGGTTGTAGTGGTTCTGGATTTCTTTATGGGATTTTTGTTCTGAATATGAACCTGTGAGTTTGTGTCAGAAAGGAATTAAAATGGAGATGTAAGATCAGTTTTAAAGGGCAGAGAGTACAGCTTTTGGCACATCTAACTGGAAACATATTAGTACATCTATATGGAAACATTCCATGGAGATGTGTCTAAAAAAATAATGTTTCCTTGTTGCATGATGGTATTTGTGGTTGACTTTGATGGTATTTGTGCCTGGTGGAAATTCAGTGTGCTTCAGCTGATGGTGTGGTGAGTGGGTGGTCAGAAAGTCAGTTTCAGTGTTTGGCAATGTTGCATGGGGATGAGTGATTACGTAATACCTGCCAAAGATCCTCATGCAATCTTTAAATTTATTCTCATTTTTAGATTAGCTTCATATCTTTTTCTGTAGCAAACTACAAACTCAAAAATTGCACATCAATGCTCTGTTGTTCTCCTGGCAGCTGTTCTCACTACATCTTTTTCTTTCTCCTCCAGTATTATTGAAATTCCGCACAGATAAAGGTCGAGACCCTCATCCAGGTAGCTTTGCTGAGGACTCTCAGCTGCTCCTGCAGATCAGAGATGATCTCCTAGAGGCTATGGGGGTGAATCCGGAGCTGCTGCCAGACAGCTTTGTCAGGTCCTAACTAACATTTCCAACAGTTATCATATCTCATAACTCATAGCTGTTTGAGTTATGAGAATAACATTAGTGTACATGCTCTGTCTTTACAGCTACTGTTTTTCTGAGATGGCTCCAGTGTGTGCTGTGGTGGGAGGAGTTCTGGGTCAGGAAATAGTTAAGGTATGATCTCACACTTCATTTGAAAAAAAAATGTATTTGGCAAAGTATGTGTACAGTTAAATCTGTTCATAAATCGAGATTACGGAAATTGCATAATAATCAATTTTATCTTTGATGTATGGATACAACCAAACTCACGTCAGATTAGAGTGTGTATAACATTTTAGCAGTGTTTTAGTTTCAATTATTGTAATATATTAATAACAACATGAGTATGCCTCCGCAACCAGGTCACCTGTGTGCCCATTACAGCTTCTTCTGATATCTCAAGAACGAGTGGTTGAATATTTGTAGGAATTATATGGAATTATCATTGTAACCAGCAAATATAGTGAGTGGATTTTAGATCCATACAGGTTCAAGGTCACAGCAAGTTTAGATTTGTGAAATAGATTTTGTTTAAAAGCGTTCTTCCTTCTTGAAGGGGATTTAAAGGGTATTTCACAAATGCACATCAGTGACAAGTAGGACTAGACTTATTAGCAGCAGAAACATTCCCAATGATGTCAACTTTTTACTTGGTTTCATTTTATTTCAAGAGTGTTTCTTGCAGACACAAAAAGCTCAGTAAACGGTAAAATTTTCCCCTGCCCAGTTTCCTTGTTATTCTCTTGGATAACTGTAGTCTGCTGAACACTTTCCTTTTACAGACTCACTACAGCATCACCTGCATTAAAATATATGAGGGTAATTTGGGTGTGTCATACACATGACATGTAAATAAGGGTTAGTGAGTGACCATGTTTAGTGAAGGATGAAATCTTTTAGACTCATTCATATTTACCTGCATTAAAAAAAAGGCTTGTCTTTTATAGCTGATGTTCACTGACTCTTTAACTCTGCAGCTAATTGGAAACCATAAAAACTCTATGCCCCTATACAATGGAACTTTCATGAGCCGTGAAGGTGGTTTTCCTGATAAGGGTCTGTTTCAAGCATATGGCATCTGCCTTCCCCATTGGAATCTGGCAATATATGGAAAACCTTTTAGGTGCCGACACTTTTTAAATGCCAGAATGGAAAAGGTAACATTCCGGTCAGTGGAATCCAATTCCTGTCAGAAATGTTGGCATAAAATCCACAAATGGTTTAAAACTGTCCTTGAAACCCCACCTACTATTGTTCATGTTTGTGGTTGTGTTAAATGCGGATACAGTTTGTGTTTACATAGAAGGCTGGTAAAGTACTGAGTTGATTAGTGATGCAATATAAAGATGTACGTGCCTGATTAAGGTTGACCTCATCATACATTCTATAATTTGCTGGAGTCAGTTAGAGAAGCCTAGTGGAGCGTGTGAGTGTGGTAGATACAGTGCTGGCTGGGCAAGCCTTTGCACCCACATGGTGGTGGTGGAGAGAAGCCAGGCTGTCTCGCCATCTCTTTGCATGATGAAACAAGCTGTAACTCACACATGGTCTTTTGCTGTCCCTCATACATCAACCACAAGTACCACAGCTGCCAATGGTTTACTCTGAAAAGCTATTAGCAGCCATACCATACTGATGCTGATGCACATTCGTCATGTTGGTTGTGTGTGTAAAAACAGGCACTGTCCCAGAGAGATGCCCCGCACAGGAACTTCTTCTTTTTTGATGGCCTGAAGGGAAACGGCATAGTGGACTACTTTGGAGCCAAATGATCATCTAGAAGACCAAGGACTAGTGGACAAAATGTAGGCTCTCAAAGCATCATGGAAAGATTTTTTCAGTGCTACAAAAAACAAATGGTTTGAACAATAAGCATTCCTTTGAGGAGCTCACGCAGTGTCATTATTTTTTGTGAATTTATACAGTCTGTAGGCATACGCACGTGCTTTTCTGCCTGCAATTATGATAAGATAGTGAAGCTGCATGGCAAATGTTGTTATTTCCTCTTTTGTATCGAAAAGTTTCAAATAAATACATTTCTTTTGGATTACATGGGCATTTTATGTGCTTCTGTATGCAAAGGGTTTGAAATATTTTTTAGCTGTTTTATTATCTGGACATTTGTGTGTGTGTGTGTGAGAGAGAGAGAGAGACAGAGAGTATTGTATAACTAACTGATTACACATGGAAATTGTGCTGGATAAAACAACATGGCAGTTGAGTTTGAAGTGAAAAAAGTATGAAAGTAAAGTCAAGGTGAGTTCAAGTTTATGTATCAAGCTCATCTGTGGTTGGATAACTCATTTATGACCTTGGCTGAGATATATCCAATGACGTAGTTTGGCATAACAAACTGGGTGACTCAGCAGCATAAGAGGTTTTCCCCCTCAGTTAGAGCGTCTGGTCTGTCCAGTCTGGTCTGCTGGAATTCCAGACAAGATGGTTAAAACCAACACAATTGTCAACTGTTAGCAATTGGAAACTGCGCTGGAGACATGCAAAGTAAACGATTAAGAGGCTAGATTGACCAGAAACATGTTTTGAGCACCAGAAACAGGTTGTGGTTCATCCTGGCCAACACTGGAACAGGATACACTGGAACAGGATACACCAGTTCAGTCAGGTGCTGAGGAGGAGTGGCATCAAGACACAACTTTCTTGCCTTTACACAGACATGACACATAATGAAATTATAGGTATCACAAATGGGCCAAACTGTCATGTGTTAACATCTCTTATTTTCTCCACTCTGGACTTTGATCTGTTTAGTCTGGAGCAGTGACATGGGAATAGATATGATGGCTATAGACTGCTCTTTGTACTGTAGGACTGATGCTGATGAGCTCATTGCATTCTGGCTGCGTGGCAACTACTACCGACAGATAAATAAACATAATGGACGCATGGAAAGGGGAAAGTCAAGGCCATAGGGGACACTGACTATGTAAGATGTTGTGCTTTTCCCCAGTTAAAAGAAAGCAGGATTAATTACCAACATAGCCCCTCAACAGCAACCTTGATGGTCCCCTTCCCATGTGGTGCTCGTTGCTCCCTACAGTCCATTTCCCCTGGCTTTTATCAAAGCAGCCAATCATTTCCCTGTCACCAGACCTAAAGTAAGGAAAGCTAACCTCTGATTGGCCCAGGTAAGGAGCATTATAGTTCTGTTTTTTCCTCTTTCAATTTTGTGTGTAGGTCCAATTATTACTGAACTCATTTGTAGGCAACAAAACAAAGCCCTTATTCTTAGAATGTCACCCTCTCAGCTGTACAGTGCATAAACAAAACGGGTAATGGTTAAAAAATGAGTTCACGTATGAGGAAATGAATACATAAAAACCCAGACTGGGTTCTTGACCAGCCACTTGCTCATGGAATAAATGAACCTGTCTTTCCTGTTTAAATTATTTGTTCATACTTTCCACGTGAGTCTTTTACACATCAATAGACAGACACAAACAGTATATAACTACATTATATAAGAGTTATTCTAGTTGGTGTACTAGATGGTGTAATAGCTTACTAATTCCTACAGGACAGTGATCCTGATCCTGATGGAATGCTAAATTAACCAACCTAAACTAATTTTGTCCATCATGTGATATTAATCATGGTGTTTTTTAAGCACATGACTCAAAAATACTGTCATAGTTCTTTTTATTTTAAAAAGGCAAAGAGGGAAAAACATACCAAAATTCATATAGAAAATTGATAGAAAAAAGTCCAAACAGCAAATGTACAAGGCTAGAAAATGAGATTGACATGAGCTTGAGTGCAGTGTGATGTTCACAGTTCACACTTAAGGCCTTTCCCTCAGGGAGAGAGTGCATCAGAGAATACACCTATCCACAAGAAGCCACACACTGTCCACAGGAAGTGGTATACACCACTGCTTTACACAGGAAATCATAAGACAGGCAGTCACGAGATCACTGGTACTCAGTATGCTCAGAAATACAGTACAGTACCCACGTGAATAAAGAGGACCAAAAAAAGAGAGTGCTAACAAGGTTTTCACATGGTTAAACCACAGACATCGCATATGCGATTGGATAGATACACGCCTATGAACTCATGTGAGAACAATGGCAACATGCAAGCAATCTAGCAGAAGGCCCCAGAGGTTCACTGTTCAAAGACAATGAACCTACATATTGAAACTTTTGTCTTCAAGTAAAAAAGGTCTGGCTCAGTTTCTTCCATAATGTTATTGCAGCAAAAATCATGACCATTAATTAAATTACAGCAGAAATACATTCGTACTTCTTTGTAGTTGTGTGTGGGGGGGTGATTACAGAAAATTGTTGATACGAATACATACAGTATGATTCTCAGAGAACTAAGCTTTATCTCCATGCTCATTCAATCTGGTTGATCTTTACAAGCCTTGTTTACAGGTCATTAAAAAAATCTTCCTAAATAATTCATGAAAATAACTTTAGTTGAGCTTCTAATTTTTAAACCCAACAGATCCTCACTAAGAATCAAGCATAGAAATGGGCAGAAAAATAAATTCCTTAGCTTTCGTTTGTCAGGATAGAGATTTGTAAGGGGAATGTTCACAAACTAAACCTGTTTTAATATATTGAGGCTATCGTATTTCCAAACCTAGATACTTTTGTGAACATTTACATAGTTCTTGGATTTAAATTTGTTAACCTCCCTGCTTTGGTCCTTAAAAATGTTCAGGAAAACATAAATCTGGCATACAACTTTCAAACAAAAACAAGGAACTGTTAAGTACTTTAAAGTTTCACCAAAATATACACCGGGATAAGAATAGCCAGTTCCTTCTAACTCTTGCCTGTTGCCATTTTCTCCCAAAAATATTTACATACAAGTTCATTACAAATATTAACACTGCTACCCAGCCGTTTGGACAGCCTGTGGTCTGGCAGATCCACAGAGCTTCCGGCCTCAATTCTAGGGCCTCCATTGGAGGTGATCAATCTTTGAAATGAGTGGTGAATGTCGTGTTCCAAAGTGTACATGCAGGTGGGAGCACCAAGGCACTGACCCTTCACCCCACCACCCACCCCACCCCAAACACCGTTCACTGATTGCCCCTGCTAAATCAAGCACATGTAGGTTTTTAAAGGGTGATGTAAGGCACATTCACCACACTGGGATCGCTGTAGAGGAAGCGTGTGGTACTGAAAGGCCTGTCTCTCTGTCGCCTGAACGTCTTTTATTTTGATAGTCTCGTTTAGTAGTGTCCCTTTTCCCTGTGCTGTGACGCAGTATTGCTCTGTAAGGCAGCTAAGAGCAGATACAGCATTTCAGTGCCTGAGGTACAACCCATCCATTCAATTAGTGCTTTCTGGAGACATGGATTTTGGCATTTGGTTTTGAATGCTTGTCATACTCGGATGTGTGTTGACCCTGTGTTCACACTAGCTAGGCACAGGATGCTGATGTTGCTTACAGTCTGTCGTATATGTGCATACACGTCCAAATTCTTTAGGTTCCGATAAAAGATGGTAGGAGCTAATGCATAAATGTACCCCTAGTGTCATGTCATTTTTGTTTAATGCTTGTTCTTGCTGTTTTCAGTGCCAAATATGGTTGAATGAGGGAAAAAAAAATTTATAGAAGAGAAGGGGAGAATTAATTGCACATGGCACAAGATTCTTCCAATGAATTTTTACTTCATTTTACTGGGTAATTGCTAGTTTGCTTATAATTGGGAAAATATATTTAATGCTTCTCCGTTTTGGAAATTACTGCTCCGTATAATATGCTTACACAGAAAATTCCTGTTTCTTGCTAGTGTAAACACAGTGTTGAGAGTAAAACAATGTAATTTAGTTCATAATTACAAATGATCTATACTCACGAGTTGGCCACTGTCTAAACCCACTTTTTGACGCATTTGTTCCCAACACAGATTTTCTGAGTGCCCAGGCCTTCAGGTTGGTCAAAAAAATTATTTTTTTCTAAAAATAAACAAGCGTCCACCCGATTGTGCTTCACAGATCTAAAGAGGCACAAGCATTTCTCCCCCTTAACATGCCCCCACACCGACATACACTTCAGTCACTTGCTACATGAAACTCCTCCCAAAAGAGACAGAGAAAAAAAAACATTATACAACATCTACAATTGAGAAACAACACAAACAAACAACGAAAAAAAATCCACAGTGCATTCTGGGCCTGCAGAAATGTCCCCGAGCCAGTGCAGTAGATTAGAGTGTTGGGGAGCGCCGGCGCTCCACGCAGTGCCAAATACCCGTCCGTTTATCTGAGCTGGTAGAGGGTGCTGATGGTGTCGGCCAGGAAGGCAACCAGGCCGCGGTACAGGCCTCTCCAGTTCTGCCACTGTGGGCCCTCGTTCTAAAAAAAACATACAGAATGTGATCGTGAGTGGATATATGCTTAAACACAAAATACCTTGAACACTGTTGACGATATTAATATACAGTCAGAGATCATGCCAGAGTGATAACAACATAGTGTGTGGTTAACATCTCATTAGTGTGCACCTGTGCAGGACTGTAAACCTCAGCATAAATTCAAAAGCTAAAATTATGTGTAAAGTTATTTTTAGCCAAATCTTTTCTCTACTTGAGTGACAGCTTGACAACAACAACAAAGTACTTGACAAATAACATAAACTTGGCTAGCCAAGCAAAAGAGATGTACAAAAAACAAATCTGTGATGTCCCCAGCCATGTTTGTGTGCACACGTGAAAGAAAGAGACGGCAACAAAGAGAAAGTGATCATGTGTGTCTGAGTATCAGGCGCGAATGTTTGCGAAGCATTCCCTGTCAGACAATGTCCTCAACAACAGTCTGGTGAGATGCTATTCAACAACTGCTGTGAGTCATCATCTAAAAATAACTCTCAGAGAAGAGAGATGAGGAGTCAGGCAGTTAGTAAAATAAGTGACAGATCACTTCTATAGTCCCTGAAATGTGGCACTGAAATCACTAGAGCATGTACAGAGGGGGAAGAGATGTGTGCAGTGTGTAAGTAATTATACAGTAACAGGCCAGTACAGAGGTCATGTGAGAACACAGGAGCAGCAGACAGTTAACACGAGACAACAGGTCATGAACTGCTACTACAGCCCAGTTGCCACAACAGAGTCCACCCTATCATTATAACGTTAATCGCTCTGCAGTTAGTAAACAAGCACTTACTCATTAATTCTCCAAGTTACAGCTTCTACAACCGACAACCACTAATCTCTAGGCTTTATGAGCAAGCTAAAAATGTAAGACTCCTTAACTTTCATTAATAAAGTCTTGTGCAACTTAAGACATTTTACTATGTAGGCAGCACTGACTTCTAAAATCAACTACAATAATTACTTTTTGTTCCAATATCACATACACATGAATTCCTAACAATTCTAGTGCTTACGTATATATTTCCTTTAACAACCTGTAAACAGTGCCTCTTCGCTTCACTGTGCTTCCATTCGGTGTTCTGTTTTGTGTAAAAGTGCAGTAGTTTACAGGAAGCAACAATAAGACCAGCAAGAAATGGCCATACCGACGCACCCGTTACTGTCGCATGGATGGTTGTTTGTAGAGAACTTTATAAAAAAGTATTTCTCCACTGCTTAAAAATGTATCCCAGTATGTGTATCTTTAGTTGTTTTTATTAGACAGGGTGAGATAGACTTGTGTGTCAGCGAGGGAAAAATAATTCAGCCTGAACTTGACAGAAGTTACAGAGTAGTGAGAGTGAAAGGAGTCAAGAGTTGCATTCTACAGCTACACTTCTAGCCCTGTACATACACACCCACATCCAGCCAACTTGTTGTTCCCCTGCTTGAGGAAGTACCTATAATTTCTTGACTGGTCCTGAGTAAACAATGTTTGTGTCGTGTGCCGTAAAAGCATCCTGGTATCAGAGTTCAGCGGAGCAACAAAACAAGTCGTGCGTGTGATTCCCAAAACAACAGGTTCAGCCACGCAACATACCGGTTTTATTATGTATCACATTTGTACTCAAAACTGATTGTTTCTGTGATTGTGTGGCAGTGCAAGTGAAAGTGCAAAGAATTATCTGGGTACACGATCGTGAAGATGACCATCGTGTCAGTGTGCGTGTGTCAGTATGTGTCTACTGGGTACATTTGTGTATTTCTGTGTGTGTACATACAAGGGTGTGTAGGCTGGAGCACTCAGCAAGTGCTGGAATAGTGCGGTGACATCATGTGTGTTTGTCTGAGAGGCGAGAAGGGAGGAGGGGGAGTTGGTTTGCATGGGGGAGGGAGAGATTAGACTGTGTTTACTCCCTGCCTGCTCCAAAAGCTGAGTCCTCACGCGATACGGCAGGGAGATCGAGAGCAACAGAAAGACAGAGGCAGGAAGGAAGGAGAGCGGGAGGGAGGGAGGGAGGGCAGAAAGCGAGAACAGGAGAGAGCGGGTGCACGAAAGAGAAGGAAGGCATCATGTTCAACCACTACAGGAAATCTGACTCCAGTCACAACACTAGCCATGGTGAATACCACATTGATCCGTTTACAAGAAGTCACTGGAGGCTACATGCACACACACACGCACACACTTGTACAGTTTCACAAACACTGTCACTGACACACTTCACACCAATCATTGTTACACAAAACAAGGCCAGGGTTGGACTATATAGCAGCACAGCTACAGTACATAAACGTAATCCTTACCCTTCTTTGAAGGTAAACAGCGTTCATCTCATCTCCTATGGTTCTCAGCTGGACCGCCACTCTGCCCACCACTTGTTCCTCCTCCACGGACTCCTCAGCAGCCACAGAGCCTCGGCGGCTTGATTGTGCAGAGGAACTACTGCTCTCAGGAAGGTGATCAGGCAAGGGCTGCTGCATCCTGCTGGGACAAGACCTCTCCTGCTCAGTCCCTGAAGGACAGACAGAAAAGAAATGGTCATTGTCAGGGTTCCATCTCATTCCATAGAAATCAGGGAGATTTTGTAAACATGAACAAGGCTCCTCGTTTTTTTCAGGTTACTCAAACTTTATCATCAGCATGCAATAGAGATGTACCATCCATCTCTGATGTAAGACATTTGTCCAACATTATTTCTACAGGAAACTGGCAGGACTTTGCTGACCCAAGTAAACAAGCAAAGCTTTAACAATCAGCACATCTTTAAACTTTGCCATAAAATAATCCCTCAAACCTCCATCAATCTTCCCCATTAAAAGAATTTCAACAGGCGCTTCATGACCTGCGTATAATCTAATAATCTGCTTAATCAAAGTTTAGAAATCAAGTGCATCTTTAACTGATAATAACTGTGTCATAAAAGAGTAACTATGCATTCTTAATGGACTGATGCCTTGATTTAATTTAACTTGATTTATTTTCTTTACTAGCATGCACAAATAGCTCCACATTACGTGGAAATGCATGTGTGTGTGGCTGAGCTCTGCTAATCCTTCAAGCAGGTGACTGAACAGAGCGAGTAACACTGGGAGAGCTGTGGTGTTCTGGCTTGTTGCCAGGGTAACTGTAAGCCCATGCAGCCTGAGATGAAATGCAGCCATTGGTGGACAGGAACAAGGGCCGGGCGGTGATTGGGTGGACAGTGTGTATGTGTGTTTGTGTGTGTGCGTTAGGGGGCCAGGCCAAATGCCTGCGGCGTTTATAAAGTAGGTGCCAAAAGAGCAGCACCACAAGGGTTCATTTCAGGCTACAGCAGTAATGACGATGTGTGGAAATTTTAGAAAGATATAGTGAATAATGACTGCTGGACCAAAACACTGCAAGACCGCTGGTCAGAGCAGTGCGGACATTCTGATAGTGTTTGTTGGGTTGTTCTCAGCAGGAAGCCACGTGCCCAGGGCTAGTTGCAACATGTCCTTTTTTCTAATGCATGGCCACAGAGGGGCAAAAGCCACTTCCTGTAATCTCAAACATGAACCACGGTTATTGAATTTTTTGGGGGGGATTTTATTAATGCTTGTCAAACACTCTGTCAAGCATGCTGTAAAGCATACTGTAGCCCCATATACAGATCACCTGCAATGAAGTGTATAGGATACCTGAGCTGTCTCTGAGTGGACCTTCCTGTTGGGGGGAACTGGCCATGCTCACAGTGGAGATAACAGGTGCTAGTGCAGTGCTGGTCTGAGTAGCCACAGTCCTACGTCGCCTGGACTGCTGAATCAGCTGTGTGCCTCCAGTGGGCCAGGCATCCCGTCGCAACACCTCCATCCTGCAGGTCTGCGGCTGTGCAGGGCTCTGACTGTCCACTCTGCTGTCCGGCTGTGGCCGGGCCATGGCAAAAAAAAGAGGCTGTAGCGAATAGGGAAAAAATACTTAGTGACAAATCCCTTAGGAACCATTGCTGTAGATAATTTATGCACATTCCATTAGCAAACATTACATATCACAGATGAAGGGACAAATTTAGTGGGGTCACTTCAAATATGCCTAGATTTAGTCTGTATAACGTGCAAAAAGCAATATACACAACGTATAATCTGTTGTTGTGCCAAAACATATATATATATATATATATATATATATATATATATATATATATATATATATATATATATATATATACATACACAGAGAGAGAGAGAGAGAGAGAGTTCATGTCTCTTTTTCGTTCTCTGCAAACAAAATCGAAAAGATTAAAATCAACAGTCCAGCCCAATGAAAGAAAATCAACCCGCTTAATATACAAAAAAAACATTACTTTTACATTAGAGAACAGACGTCTGCAATATACTTTTTTGTTGAATTGACAAACTTGATCAATTATAAGAAAATAAAAGATAATTCACTCCCCGTGTCTCTAGACTACTGAATGTTACATTTAAAAACGCAAGAAATGAACAAATTGTCTATTTATTTCCAAAGCGTGTTTTTCCCCCCTCTTTCGGCTGCAGTAATGGCCGCTAGGGGGCGGGGGCGAGCGGCGCGCCGGCTTGTTTGTAAACAAATCCGTGCAGGTAGCGGTATTCAGAACCGCGCGCTCTCTCAGCTCCAGCACACGTTCACACACACACACACACACACACACAACACACACACACATGAACGATTAAGAAAAAAATCACGCTTCCAGGTGACACTTGAAAGTGAAATCTGCAATAAGACATTTCCAAGTTGCAACACTGCCTGAGATTTTTTTTTATTATCAGATTTTCGTTTAGACTGGCCGATATGGAAAATATGAAGCGATGGAAAAGCAGATCATGGTTATTACACAGAGTACACGAGTACTAAAAGAGTGTTGAGCATGAGCAGGAAAATGCCTTCACAACGAGGCCTAAGGTAATTTTGAAACGTGTTAATCGCGTGATCAGGTTTGGTTGAAGTATTGCGAAATGAGCGCCTGCGTACATAAGACTGACCCACTACATGCGATTGCAATAATACAGAACAACTTTATGCCTTTGTAGAAACGACACGCTGTCCGTCCATTTTTGTATGGAAATGCTATTCACATTGACCTGACAGCTTTCACAGACAGAGAGTGGATCACTAGAGTATTAGACACACCGGCCCAACATGATCAAAACATGAATAAACTAGTGAGCACTAACTCACCGACACACAGCAGTATTACACACCAGGACATCGCTAAAAAAGGCTTTTCTTTGCAAAAAATAATCCTATCACTCCTACCTGTAAAACTGTTGTTCTTTGGGGATGTGAAGATAGTCCAGTTCTCGGTTGCAGCGTGCTGCTGTAGGACACTTGGTGTAGGACACTTGGTGTTTTAATTTTTTTTGCTTGGTCAATATAACCGGTGTCCTCGGGCTTCCTGCGCCACACAAACGTTATTCCTGTTTTTATCTCGCGGTTTGCTCGAGTTACAGAGTAAATCCGTTCATGACGCGTGTCGTTAATATTCCTCGCTGTCAATCGGCTCTTGTTGATACCGTGCCGTGTGCCAGCGCAGAACAGGGGAGCTTCTATAATGACAGCAGCTCAAGCTTACTCCCGCGAAGTGCTCGCTTTGGCCACGCCCTCTTTCTGCATGTTCCATAACAAGTCCCGACATGCTCCATCCCGCACAACACGCTGTCATTTTCCCGCCCATGCGCGCACAAATCCCGCCTCCTGTGCCAGCATTGGCTAGAAGTTCACCATGACGGATATGTTGTCCAATCAGAAGGCTGCCTTTAACGCCCAATGCTAGCACAGAGGTGGGTTTAGATAAGGAATAGATTAGACAACAAAACAACGAACGCAGCACCTTCTGACTTGGTTAAACCCCTTTCTTTCTTTTTTTTTCTTTATTGTTTGTTGCTTGCATCGGAATCAGATCCTAAGGAGACTCTAAATGCGTGCTTTATTAGTGTCAGCACATTTGGAGGATAAAAGCAACCCAATGTTTTAAATATAAAGTATAAATATATAGTGTGCTGTTAAGTGCCTGTTAGGGTGAGAAAGATTTTGGCTTTGCATTAGATCTGCATCACTTCAGTAAATAAAGGCATTTAATTTTTTTTTAATTCACTAAACATGTTTCCATTAACATTTCTCAGTTCACTTATCGTTTAGTTAGATTTTAGGGAATTTAAAATGGGCAAATTTATAAGGTGTTTCAAACCTGGAAACGAATAGCTTGAACCAATAGGTTCAAGCTATTCAAAAACTAAGAGATAAAATAAACTAAAATTTTTGCAGCAGTGTGTAAATTTCCAGATTAAGTAATAACTTAATCTGGAAATTTACACACTGCTGCAAAAATTTTAGTTTATTTTATCTCTTAGTTTTTGGGTGAAAAAAAGGTAAAAAATAAATAAATAAATAAATAAATAAAAATTGTGCTTGATTTTGTCATTTTTTCTTCAGCTTTTTCAGTAACACCTAGTCAGGGTCATGGTGGAACCAGAGCTGATCCTAGGAATACAGGATGGGATGTGAGGCAGGAATATACCAGTCCACCACACAAACACGCTCATTCACATGTAGGGTCAGGGTCAAAATAAATCCACTGCCTATCTTAGGAAAACTAGACGATAGATGAGAATACACCCTGGATGTACACCATGTCCACACACATTTGCAATGTAGGTGCAATGTAATGTAGCCAGTTCACCTACAGGCATGTTCTTGAGAGGAAACCAGAAAACCCAGAGCAAACCAAGACAAACATGTGAAACTCTACACATACAATAAGAAGAACGGAGAGTGAATATCACAAGTGAGAGGATCCAAAAACTACTGAGAGGATATGAAAGAGGCTGGAGGCACTCAGAGAGAAAAGGGTTGGCATACAAGTGATTTCAGATTTTTATGCCCTATTTAGAAAGCAAAATGCAAACATATTGTTTCAGTTTTCACTATTAATATTTTCTGCATGTAACCTATATAACAATTTTTTTTAAAAGTTTTTTTTAGAAGCAGGAATGAACACGTGGTAACTTCGCCTTAAGTGAGTGCAAACCTTTGTACGATACAGTGATCCAGCTGAAATTTAGCCATAATCACACTTATTATGTGTGCTCTTACTGTAAACGTGTTCTAAGTCTGCAATTAATTTATTTATATCCTAATTAGCAACACAAAATGTAGATGCTATTTTAGATGTATATATTCTTCCTGGGCTGTACAAATAATTATTATGCCATGGAAACCCTGCTAATAGAAGGTGTAGCTGTCTGGGTCACTTTAGAAAATTCAGGCTTACATCATAGTAGGTTTACCACGACGCTAGTTATGGTTGAAGAATGACGTTATAAATTACTTGAGAATTGGCTAAATGATTTTTTTTTGGACACCAGTTAATGACTGGGTCCTCAGTGCAGGCCTGAGACTGTGTGCTATTACACAAGGACAGGATTTGCTGGTGCAATCCTAGTGCATCCCTTAGGCCTTTTTTCTAAACAGGATTTCAATAATGCATATTCATTCTCTTCAGGTTTTATGTTTTGCATATGAGGATTGATTTTTGTAAATCAGAACCAAAATGTATTTTTTTGTATTTTACAAAATTGGCTATTGGCTAGACTAGTGTAATCAGCTCATCAGTGAACCTAATTAAACCGGAATAAAGGTATATATTCATTGGATTATGCTAATTTTTGAGAGCAAGGGAAATTCCCCATTTTTTGCACCACAGTATGTGTCCTGTGTCAGTGTGGTCATTGTGTCTCATTAAAATCTAATGGGCTGGAAATGGCAGCTGGGCTTCAGAGGCACTTCACACCCATGCATTAGAATAGAGTAGCTCTCTTTATCACTGGGGATTCCCCATACAGGTACATGTCTGGGCGAACAACCTTGCCTTGAATTTCCAGCCTGTGCAGGGCAACATGGGTATAATCTTCATTTCAGGCCATATATATATTAATGTAAATAATAAAAGGCATAAACTTTTATTATTTTATTATATGAGTTTGTTTGCTATTTAGTTTGCTGTTTGCTATGGTATGGTGACAGAGTTTATTGGCTAAAACACTGTGGCTACACAAGACATTTTTCAATGTCTAGGTCTTTAGTGGCCCTTAACCTTGTCAAAACCTGATACAAGTTAGTATTTTTTTTTTACTGTTGAGAGACAGTGTTCATAATTTCTCTGAAAGAATACATGCGCAGTAGCAGCATGTAAATCGAATGAACTTCGAGCAAACGGTAAACATTGCAACCGTCGTGCAAACACTAAACATTAGGGCAAGCATACTGCAGGTACATGAATGTCAGATTCTGAAATGAAAAAAATTGTGATTAGAAGGCCGACTGTTTCAAGCTGAAATGTACAGTTTACAATTTTGTACCTTTTGTACAGTAGTAATAAAACAACAACATTAATAATACTACTACTAACAACAACAACAACAATACAACTACTAACAACAACAGCAACAACAACAACAACAATAATAATAATAATAATAATAATAATAATAATAGTTGTTGTTGTTGCTGTTGTTGTTGTTGTTGATGATGGTGTCGATATAAAGTCAGGGCTGCTGTTGTAAACTAGAGCATGGTGAGAAAACAATGTTCTGGAAAAATGTTCTGGAAAAGAACCTTGAAATAATTACACTGTGTTCTATGAGTACCTTTGCTCAGACATAATATGTCCTGTATGATAAGATGATAATGATGGCAGTATTGAGTAACAGTGAGGTAAACATGGTCAAAATGATCTGACACATGTAATTGAAATTGTATTCAGTCTTGTATTGTTATGAGTCATTTAGGCTTCGACAGATTAGTTTGAACAATGCACATGTTTAATAACAACTTACTCCACTAACAAACATAACGAGGTCAAATATGTGGCCCTGATATACGTTTACTTCTTTCGTAGCCGAAACAGACAATACAGACAATGGAAATCACATGGTGTGTTTGTGTTTTCGTGACAGTTTCTGTATACTCGTAACTAAAGCTGAATGAGTCTGTGTGTTTCTCTGTGTGCTGAATTATTCTGCCACAATGACATCATCCATTATCTGACCTGGTATCTAGTAAAGTAAACTTCATCTCCAGGACTATAACCATCTCCACTTTAACAAATTAGCTGTCATTGCTGTCACTATAAGTGGCTGCTAAACAGTGGCTGTCAGACGTCAGTGAGGTAGCACAGGGCAGCAGCTGCCTCTCCCCATAAACTAATGGGATGGCGGTGAAAGAGAAACATGCTGAAAATAATTTTGAGTAGAAAGCACATCTCAATCACACAGCCGTAGACTAGGCTTTAGCTCATGTTTCAAACGGTATTCAGCAGTCAATGCAAATGTATGTTACTCCACAAAATACTTCTAGTTTTTGTGAAAATAAGCAAAGACTATTGCTTAACTTTTCAGATAATAGATAGTTCAAACAGACAAACCTGGCTGTCGATGAATTATCAGATAGAGATGTGTGTTTTTAAATATATGTTGTTGATTTTATTATTTATTTTTTATTTCTTGGTTTCAGCAACATTCAATGTCAGTTTCAGTTTCATTCCCAAATGTTTACATTGACCACAATTGGAAAATGTTACACATGACCTCATACTTTAGTGTATACATAACTTTCTTCCTGTTATTGCCCTATTTTACATTAAACAGTTATCTCTTTCAATATCAACTAACTTGACTCATGCTCTATAATAATTAATATAATTATAAACCATTAAAGCCATGATGTGTCATTCGGTAATAAAATAAATTGTGATTGTTTGCAAATCATTGTCATATAAGAGGAATAAAAAGCCTTGTTGTTATAATCCACTTTGTGTCAGGCCGCATCACACCACCCCCTTATTGACTTTGTATCTACTTATTTTGGACCTAACATTTGATAAAAACTCTAGTTATGTGCTTTGTCTACATGGGAAGCAAAAAACAAACTTCAGGAAGAATGCAAGAATATTAATATGTATTAGTACTCATTAGTTTTCAGTCCAAAACTAGATCTTTAGAGGCAATGTTCCTATTTCTACACCATATTTTTTAAAGATATTGTTTTCTGGAGTCACAATATGCAATTGGAGTAAAGTCTTTTCAAAGCCAAACCTTATTTAATATTTTTAAAGGATATTAAATATGGAGATTAAATTAACATGCGATAAGATAAACTGTAAGCCTGTCAAATTTCATGCAAATTTAGCCAACGCACATGAGGGCTGTCATAGGAACCTGTGGATGAAAAAGAAAAACAATACACAACAACAGACATAATAAACCTCCAAATGTACATTTGGTGTTAAAATGCATCTTTAATTAGATTTATAGACACATTCAAATAGTGATGCTTCACTATGTCAGAAAAAGTTACGTCCAGACGAGCCACAATAATATTAATAATATTAATTTTTAATTAATGTTCTGAAAAGATGCTTTGAGACAATGTCCATTGAAAATTGAAAAAAAAATTTTAAAAAATGCTGAAGTGGGCAAAGATACCTTTTGGTCAATAAATATTCGTGTGTTTTGACAGTGTGAACAAGAACTACGACTTTATGATGGATATGATCAAACTGTCTAAATATTTTAAACAAATAATCTTATTATGCCTCTTCATATACTATGAATAAATCAGTGTAAGAAAGGTTATTTGAAATACTTCTTCAGGACAACATATATCAAATAGCCTACATGCACACTAAATGTAAAAAAAAACAAAAAACAATGATGCTGAAGGGTGACTTAAGATTGTGCACCTTCCACTTACTGTGATGCCACTCAATCATGCATATGGAAGAAAGTGTTAGGTTACAGATGCACAGGCATGATCTCATCGTCACCATGTGGGATCATCTCACACATGGCTGCAGTCTGGGGAGCACTATGGAAAGGGGGAGGAGCAGCACTGATGGAGTCAGGGGTCGATTGGCCTGACGGTTTGTTGTTAAGCCCAGCTGTTGTCATTGTGACCTCATGTGACTTCTACAGACCAGCTAACAATGGCTTTTTTCATGCGACTATTTTCCACACAATGCACAGGAATGGCATGTTTATGTATATGGGGCTTCCCCATGACAAGAATCCTTCAGGCTGACTAGGGAAGATTGAGTTTGAGCATGAATTTAGAATCAGATGTCATTCTTCAATACAGATTCAATATAAATTTACTTGGCCTGTAGGCTGGGTTTCATGTGCATGGTTGATATAACTGATAAAACTGGTTTCACCTCTTCAGCCTCCTACCGCATATTGCTTGCATGGCTGATGAAGGACTTACATCTGAAACCGTTTCACTGGAAAATTTTCTGTACTACACAACCCACTAGATCTAACATTTGCATATTTAAACATTGGGTATTTATCCTTCTGAGTTCATTTTTTTTTTTGTAAAAGCAGCTGTTTTTCTATCTGACTGAGAGCTATTTTTATAAGCATCTACATAGCTTAAACACACAGCTGTTTAATATGTAGAATTTAGTAATTTATGAATATCTCCAAAAAATATAAGAATGTCTCCGAAATATATCTCTATCCAAACATACACCTTTATTTCCATTTCTCTTGCATAATCAACACCTTTTGATGTAATGTTGATGACTCATTGTCTCTTGTGACTCTGCCATGCACCTTCGTTTTATCTCTCTTGAGCTCTTCTGTTGCTAATTGTTGGACTGTCACAACAATTAGGTCACCGTTGAGTGTGTGTTTACAAAACCTAGCTGTGTTAAGGCTCGAACCTGATACTCGCTGACTCACTGGTGGGGCAAAATGGGGGCAAACGTGGCAGCCTACCTCACTTGTTTACATCTGTAACATCTATATGAGAGGAGATGTTGCCCCTGTATTAGATTTCGTGCCTTGGTCAAATACTCAACTGTTTGTCTGGACAGTTGTAAGCTGACAGCCATCTATTCAAGTGCTTCTGAACACTTAAGTGAACCTCTCCAGTATAGAAAGGCCATGTATGAAATGAGCCATTGAACAGACTAAATCATGTTAATCCATTGGATTTAGAATTATTTCTATGACTCCAGGACTGGGTTTTATATATAAACATATGTATACGCAACAAGTCCTGTAACAGACAATGGCACTGTCAACCTGAACTTATCTTGTAAAGCTGCTTTGAGACAATGTCCATTGTAAATCTCTAAAACAGTTAACCTAGACATAAAAGCCAAAAATCTCTCTCAGCATAAATAACTTTTTTGTTTTGTTTTAGATTACTTGGACACGCCGGTGACAGAGGAATCGGTGTGTGAAATGCGCATGCGTGGTTATTTTGCAGTAGTTCAAGCTCCTCTGCCCGGAAACAGCGTTACCTCGGCAGCTGTACAAGGACGAAACGATTGGTCCTTGAGCGTTTAGCATCACAAACCACATCCTCAACTGCTTCATATTAAAGCAAATCACTTGTCAAAACAGGTGTCGACAAAAGTAGCGTACTTTCCTGGTGTTACATTTTGTACTCTAGTGTGCCTTTTGAGAACTTATATAATCGCCAAATTCACTTGTGTTGTTCATTACAGATATCTGCCGACTGGAACAGGGTTGCATTGTGCTTTATATGTAAAAAAACAAAAAACAAAACAAAAACAACAACAACAACAAAAAACAACAAAACAAAACAAATAAATAACATGCAAATAATAATATTGAGGGTTTTTTTTTTTTTTAAATTATATTATTTATTTAAATTAAACCCTACCACAAGATGGCGGTAGTAGCTCGGTAACTTTTATAGCGTTCTCCAGCGCCCTCTGCTGGTCACGCAGCTTTTCTACTACTAGTAGTACTACTAATTTCTATAAGAAATGAGCCTTGAAGAGGAAACCTACGGTGGCCGAGAAGTGCAAAACAAGATAGCAAATCTGAAAACACAACGACATTTCAGACAAAACGGAAAAGGTAGGTATATTTATACAGTTATACAATATACAGTTGTTGTAAATAGAAGATACGTTTATAGCTATGCATATTTAGCCTAGGATAATACCTTTGACATCCGTTAATGCCGGAGTAGTTGTTTTCTGCCGTGTCTCTTTTAAAACCTTCTCTTCTAAAAAAATAAATCTCCACATGAACTGCAGAAATTTGGCAGAACGCCAAATTTTAATCCACAGTATGGGCAATATATTTTTATACATTCATATACACACGAATCTACTTTCTACTGCCGCAGCTTGCTGTACTTCCTGCATATCTTGAGTGACAGATGTCTCGTCCAATCAGCGGGGGAAAAAAAAAACATTCACAGAATATACTTACCTTTTCCGTTTTGTCTGAATTGCCGTTGTGTTTTCGGATTTGTTATATTGTTTTGCACTTCTCGGCCACCGTAAAAAACAGTGTTTTCCAATCTAGCAATATTTCTTCTTGACTCTCCCTGCTCCAGTAATTGGTTGGAAGGTAGGGGTGGTTTGTGTGATTTTAATGATGTTTGATATCAATCACCATCAAATGCATCATACACTATAGTGTTTAGGAACTTGGTGTTTAGGAACTTGACTGGCCTACACAGAGTCCTGACCTCAACCCGATAGAACACCTTTGGCATGAATTAGAGCGGAGACTGCGAACCAGGCCTTCTCGTCCAGCATCAGTGCCTGACCTCACAAATGCACTTCTAAAGGAATGGTCTAAAAATTCCCATAAACACACTCCTAAACCTTGTAGAAAGCCTTCTTATAGCCTGTTATAGCTGCCAATTGCGGGCCAATTCCATATTACATTCATGTGCATGTCAAGGCAGACGTCCCAGTTTTGGCCTGGCTTGCAGTCTCCGCTCTAATTCATCCCAAATGTGTTCTATCGGGTTGAGGTCAGGGCTCTGTGAAGTTCCTTCACACCAAACTCACTCATCCATGTCTTTACAGACCTTGCTTTGTGCACTGGTGCACAGTCATGTTGGAACAGAAAGGGGTCATCCCCAAACTGTTCCCACAAAGTTGGGAGCATGAAATTGTCCAAAATGTCTTGGTATGCTGAAGCATTAAGAGTTCCTTTTACTGGAACTAATGGGCCAAGCCCAAACTCTGAATTCAATGATTTGGAGGGCCATCCCAAAACTTTTGCAAATATAGTGTATTTGATTATTTAATTGATTAAAACCCAATTTGACTAAACAACCTAAATCTCAATAACTTAAAACAAACATAGCTTTTAAAACACAGAAAGCTCCAACAGCTCTAATAAAATAAATATCATGAGAAATATTTAGCTAATAGTATTAATGTATGTATAAATGTATATATTTGACTAATTTACTGGATTATATTTATAACATAAATCTGAGATCTGATTTAAAAAATAACGGTCTGGATGAATAGTGATGAAGGAATCTGTGAACCACATCTTACCCAAGCCTCGAATATGATTCATATTTTAAAGAATGAAGAATAATTTTAATTATTTATTCATAAAATATGAAATTACAAAATACTACTTATATAATTACACAGTAAGTTACAGACATATCAAATATACAATATCAATACCTTTGAAGATTAAGAAGAAGAAGTTGCTTTTGGCTGCTCCCTGTTCGGGGTCGCCACAGCGGACCAACTGGTCCGCACAACAACTTGGCAAATGTTTTACACCGGATGCCCTTCCTGACGCAACCCTCCCATTTTTCCGGGCTTGGGACCGGCACTGCATCCAGTGGCTGGGGTTGAGGCATTGGCTGGGAATCGAACCCAGGCCTTCCGCATGATAGACGAGAAACCTACCACTGAGCCACCAATGCCCCTCAATACCGTTGACGATTATGACACTGAAATTCCACACAGTGAACAACTCAGTCTGCAGCATCCCAGTTTCACATTTACATAGGAAAAAGCCCAGTTTTAACAAGGACCAAATATGGTCCTTAATTTTCCTTTATTCTTCATCAACCTCTTCGTCAGGACAGCAATAATATTCAACAAAACAAATCTGTCCGTCATCATTCCGTACAAGATACTGTAATGAGAGGAAACCTCGAGTATCTGTTCTCACTGACACCTTGCAGGACAGAGCCAGGGCCTTAGTGGAGGGTTTTAAGAGTGACATCTTGTACCTATAAAAGCAGTAAGAAGACAGACAAAACTCATAATCCAGGAATAAGATGCATGGCATTCTACTAGAGCCTTTAGTAGGTGCTTAACTTGTATCCATAGAACAACAACAAAATACCCAGTAGTAGCTTGTAACAAGGACAGTCGTGAAAAAGCATTCCACTACATGTCGTACTGTGTATAATTTTGTATGTGATAAATAAAATTTGAATTTGAGACAGTAAATAATCTCAGTAAATCACATTTCCCAATGACATTTAAAACCCTACTGCTAAGTGTACAGAGGCTGTACCTCTATGTGGAAACCCTGCACAACTCAGTTCATAACCTTTAAGTCTTTTTACAACACCATCAATGTGTCTGAAATCACTCCCTCACTTACGTATTTAATTTTTCCTCTTTTTTAAATAGAGCAGTGGTGACAGAGATACTAAACAGAATTTAGAGAACACTGACTGCTTAAGCGTTCATGCTTTGAACATCAGCAAATTGAAACCAGAAAAATACGGAAGAATTAAAAATACATTTCTGTATAAACCACACCGACATTTTTCGTTTACATTTATATGCGCATGCAGTTAGCTGCTAATTGATAGGTGAATTTCGAGCTGAAAGAACCGCACTGTAGTGAAGATAGACTCTTGAAGGAAAATAAATTGAGAATTTGGACATCACTACAAAATAGTGGAACCCCTAATAACCCACTATATGGTGAATATGGAATGACTATGGAAAACAGGGCATCTTTACCTGTTGGTCTGTGTCTTAGTGCACTGGAACAGTTCCATCATGTCTGAGTCTTTGGGATAGTCATAATGGGCATTTCCTGAATTTCCAAATGTTGACAATCTGAGGAAAGTAGAAGTCATCTTTCTTGAGTGATATTAAAATCAACATAAATCTTAAGCCATACTTTTGCAAAATTACTGTAATATACATTGAGTGCATTTCATAACAACATTCAATCAAGCTGAGTGCAAAAATGGCAAATAGCAAAAGGTGTGCAAGGTTAAATTTGACC
The DNA here is from genome assembly GCA_033459395.1 of Hemibagrus guttatus. Classification (NCBI taxonomy): domain Eukaryota; kingdom Metazoa; phylum Chordata; class Actinopteri; order Siluriformes; family Bagridae; genus Hemibagrus; species Hemibagrus guttatus. The sequence goes on from JAUCMX010000011.1 coordinate 10,269,293, forward strand.
ACAGATGGTCAATATTAATAGTCAAAATGATATCAGTTCAAATGTTTTTGCATGTTCCTTCTTGAATGCAATATAAATATTCTCTGGTAACCTGCGTGTAGCTATAAAGACAACAGGTGTCCATACAACTTCCATCATATCCTCTGAGCTTTTGGATTCTCTCAACTGTAATTATCCACAGTCTCTCCAGAAACAGGGATTCATGATAATATATCTCCACTTGGCGTGGATCTAGGCTCACTTGACCTTTATCAGGTTTATATTTACGTCATTCTCTCCCTCTGTGTTTGTCAAAAAATAAAATCTTATTCATCAATACATCTGTACCTGAAATAAGGATGACTTGGTGACATTGTTAGCTGCAGGATCTCACTGGTCATGTCCAGCTCTGAAAATGCCTCTTTCAGGCTGTCCGATTGAAGGATCACCTTGTTAGTGACATTAGTGCTGCAGAAATCAAAATCTAAAGGCTCCTCAGGCTCCTGGGTGTTGATCTTGCAAACAGTTACCACTCCTCCCTCCTCCAGAAACAAGGTTAATGGATAGCCATAGCCGCTGTAGCACATTCTCAGAGCTGTACTCACTCCTTAATGGGAGAATAAAAAATACACATTTTATGCATTAGTATCACATCCTCTAAAGGTTTTATGTACACAATGATTGATCTATAATTAACACATAAATACATGCAGTGTATTATTACAGTTGTAGTCTTCACTACATTACAGTAAAATTACACTATTATAAAAAAAATACTGTATGGACCACTTGTGTATTTGCTGCTAAACAGTAAGTTATGTTTATATTTAAGAAGAAGAAGCCTTTATTATCGCCACACATACATTACAGCGCAGTGGAATTCTTTTCTTCGCATATCCCAGCTGAGGAAGTTGGGGTCAGAGCACAGGGGCAGCTATGATGCAGTACCCCTGGAGCAGAGGGGGTTAAGGGCCTTGCTCAATTGCCCAGCAGTGGAGATTGGTGGTGCTGGGGCTTGAACCCTGACCTTAACCACTTGAGCTACCACTGCCCCATTACAACATTTATTATTTATTAATATCTTTTTGCACTTTAACAGTGTACTGGTTAGCACTGCGTTGTCTTTCACTGTGTCTATTGTTGTGTTTAGTAATTTTATTGTCTTGTTTTGTTTGCACACATACACCGATCAGGCATAACATTATGAGCACTGCCAGGTGAAGTGAACAACACTGATTATCTCCTCATCATGGCACCTGTTAGTGGATGGGATATATTAGGCAGCAAGTGAACATTTTGTGCTCAAAGTTGATGTGTTAGAAGTAGGAAAAATGGGCAAGCATAAGGATTTTTAACAAGGGCCAAATTGTGATGGCTAGACGACTGGATTAGAGCATCTCCAAAACTGCAGCTCTTGTGGGGTGTTCCCGGTCTGCAGTGGTCAGTATCTATCAAAAGTGGTCCCAGGAAGGAACAGTGGTGAACCGGCGACAAGGTCATGGGTGGTCATGGCTCATTGATGCATGTGAGGAGTGAAGGCTGGTCAGTGTGGTCCGATCCAAAATACGAGCTACATAGTGCATTGCAGTTTGTTGCGTTTTGGCAGCAAAAGGGGGACCAACACAATATTAGACAGGTGGTCATAATGTTATGCCTGATCGGTGTATACTCTATGTAGTCTTCTCGAGGTCTCTGAAGTCTCATTTAGTTCTGGGTTGTTTTCTATAGCACCATGGTCCTGGATGGACGTTACATCTTTTCACTGTACACTGTGACAGTTTTATAAGATTTAACTTGACAATAAAGCCACTTGACTTCACTACATGCCTGGCACTGTGCTTCCTCCAAAGATGGTGAGGCAATCCAGCAGCACCGTGAGGTTCACCTGAAACCCAACCACATCCTCCTTCAAGGTGAATTCTTGAAATATCTCCGCCTGCAGAAATAAACACACTTTCTAGTGTACAGACCAATGGGTGCGAGCTGACAATATTTTTGCAGAGAGGACCAACCTGAATGAACGCGTTTGCTTGAAGACATTTGGACTCTTCTACAGTAACTTTTAGTCCGTTTTGCGTTGCATTAAATATTGCGTGATCTTTGAAGGATATGGCTTTCAGGATGTTGGAAAGGTTCCTTACATTATCCAGACTGGCCACCAGAACATACTCCTCATTTCCTGATTGGGACTGGGTCGACAGAGGCATACTTCCTAACCACTGAGCATCTGCAATGATAACAGGAAAGACTCACAACAGACAACTACCTTAAGGCGAAAGTTCTATTTAAAATGTACACAAGATTTTAGTCATGGAAGTCAGCCTCGATAGTTTAACTGTTTAATTAGCTATGTGAATGGCTTACGTTTATATAGTAAGCAGAGATACAATAACTAATGTAACAGGTGTTATACTCACCTACTTAACAAATCTTATAAATGATGTATAATAAAACGCTTTTGGCGCTAATGCCTTTACTCTTCTTCTTCTTCGCTGCTCGTTTTCTTCTTTGACATTTTTGTCAGTTAGCAGCTCGCATTACTGCCACCTACTGACCGGAGTGTGGTGTGGTGATTTTCTTAAAAACGTCAACTTAAATGGAAACTTCTAAATTCGATATTTTTGTGATTGACTTCCATCCAAAAATATGCTAATAAGACCTTTACAGAGAAAGAAAGTGAATATTACTGAATGGCATCAGTAAACCTACGTTCACACATACAGTGATTTTAGCTGCATGTCGCTAGTCCCTGTACTATGAAGTAGACGGTAGGCGTTCCTACTAACGGTTGCCATGGCGATAATGTTTCTTAGTGGGTGGTGCAACTAGCATGTATATAGAATTCATCAATGTATGTCTGCATTATATCATGAGAGATGAAGGAGAAGCAGTGTGTGCTCTTCACCACGGGTCACTGTCTTCAGTCCATTGCAGCGAATCGTTCCATGTTTGCATAAAATCAAACTTTTCTCAACTTTGTTGCTGTAAGTTTATGTATATGTGAGTATAGCATCACATTGTATTTTGCCCCCAAAGATCTACAAAAAAACACTTTAAAGCTGTAATGATTGATTTCTTTTTTGTGATACCTTCAACGTTAATTTGAAGGACCTCTGAATCTGGATAATTAAGAAAAGTAAGTTTATGTGGAGGCCCTGGTGTTGGGGCCCCTGACTCCTTGAGCTCCTGGGCTTGTTCCTAGTAGTTCCTTTCAGTAATCCACCCCTACCCCTTCAGTGTGAATTCCCTGTGTCTAATAATGCTATCAGGCCTTCCCTGTTTGTGGAAGCTAATGTGCAAACTTGATTTTGCAGCCTAAACAGACATACACTATATTGCCAACATTTTTGGGACCATTGAATTCGGGTGTTGTTTTTCAGGGGTTTGGTTTGGCCCCTTAGTTCCAGTGAAAGGAACTTTTAATGCTTCAGCATACCAAGACATTTTGGACTATTTCATGCTCCCAATTTTGTGGGAACAGTTTGGGGATGGCTCCTTCCTGTACCAACATGACTGCACACCAAGGTGCGAGTTTGGCTTTACATTCATGTGCATGTAAAGGCAGACATCCCAGTTTTGGCCTGGCTCACAGTCTCTGCTTTAATTCATCCCAGAGGTGTTCTACATCACCTCTGACATGTTCATCCATGTCTTTATGGACCTTGCTTTGTGCATTGATGTGCAGTCATTTTGGAACAGGAAAGGGTCATCCCCAAACTGTTCCCACAAAGTTGGGAGGATGAAATTGTCCAAAATGTCTTGGTATGCTGAAGCATTAAGAGTTCCTTTTACTGGAATTAATAGGCCAAGCCCAACCCCAGAAAAACAACACCTGAATTCAATGATTTGGAGGGGTGTCCCAAAACTTTTGGCAATGTAGTGTATTTACACTGTGTTTAAAGCACCAGCTCTTGTGTGCTTTTCAGACGGTCCTGACTGGATGCTCGCAAGGACAGCTAAAGATTCTGAACAGATTATTTGTTGTACCAAACAGACCTCTTCTTTACCCACTGAGGACAATAATCAGTTCCGTTGTTGTGAAAACTCACTGTGTGGCTCATTTTGCAAGACACATCTTGGAAAAACGCCAATAGGGATTCCTTCCAAGTAGATTAGTTTGGAACATTACGCAATTACAATGTATTCGGATATATACAATGCCATTTGACCTACAACCACTTCTTCACAATATTCAATACAGACAATGAATCAACTGAGTAGTTTGCTTGAACGATTTAAGCTAGAATTTTCTCCTGCCTCCCCCCTGGTGTCGAAGTGGTACGACCCGCCCGTCTCCAAGGCAGCAGAAACAGTGGAATGGAGGCGGAGTCACATCAGCTGGACTCGGTCCCTGTGACACATAATCGAGTGTTTTAGCAAAAGGGCAAGTTGCTGTGCACTCTTTCGGTGAGATAAAACTGTACTGAGTTATTTAGTTTAACACACACTTTGAAATTGTACTTTTCTTTCTCATAAACATTTTTTTTCATTCACTGAAGAAGGTTTTTGTTAGTGGTTAGCATATTAGCTTCTACACTGATGAATCTGTACATCAGTTAGCCGTATTGTTGCTCATTAGCCGCCTAGCTAGCTGAGTGTCGATCGGTCAGCATATGGTGTGACACGAGCGACTGTTTACTTCCTTGTTTAGATGTTATCTGATGATTTGTCCAGTCTTATAAACAAGAGAACGAATAGTTGGACTTTTGCTGTGTCATACGTGGTCAAACCAATGTACACCCTTTGTTTTGTTCTTTGCTTTTAGTTCGGAAACAGAAGGAAAGCAGCTCCATTGTCAGCTGGACTAACTGACGTGTTATTAAAGGCAAACCCGTGTGTGTGATTAAACCAAAGCAGGCTCGCTCTCCTGGACATGGCTAAAGATCCACTAGCAGAAGCTGGACTTCATTTCGATGAACTCAACAAGTTACGAGTGCTCGATCCAGATGTTTCCCAGAAGACCACTGAGCTTAAAGAAGAATGCAAAGACTTTGTAGACAGTAAGTGTATTCAGGTCAACTCAGATACCTACAGTGAGTTCTAAAAGTATGTTAAGTAAAAAAAAATAAAATTCCTTCTCATACCTGAGAATGACTCTATACACTATATTGCCAGAAGTTTTGGGACACCCCTCCAAGTCATTGAATTCAGGTGTTGTTTTTCAGGGGTTGGGCTTGGCCCCTTAGTTCCAGTGAGAGAAACTCTTAATGCTTCAGCATACCAAGACATTTTGGACAATTTCATGCACCCAGCTTTGTGGGAACAGTTTGGGGATGACCCCTTCCTGTTGCAACATAAAATTGTCCAAAATGTCTTGGTATGCTGAAGCATTAAGCGTTCCTTTCACTGGAACTAAATGGCCAAGCCCAACCCCTGAATTCAATGGTTTGTAGGGGTGTCCCAAGACTTTGGGCAATATAGTTTCTGTCTTCCTCTTTATTTTGATTTGTCTGACTAAAAAAAACCCTCTTTTTTTTTTTTTTTTTACCCATATGGCTTACTGCTGTAACAGGTTTTAAGTTCAGCAAATGAATGGTGGTTAGGAGCCTAGAAGCTAGATAGAAATTACATAAATTTATTTTATGTTTACATATGCTAAATAGTTCATGTTAAAATATGTACATACAAACATTAAATATCTTAATTTCATGTCACTAAAAGTTCCTAGCCCTAATCCCAGTGAAACCTATCTAGCTTCCTTATTGCTTTTTGTGCATGGCATGATTAATCTCTTGCTACATTGACAGTGTCATTTTACAAAGCATTAAAAACAATCCAAAAAATGTCATGACCTCACCTGTAACAATGTGTTTGTATACAAAGCATGTATCTCCTCCACTGGCCCATTGAAAGGTGTGCTGGGGAAACTCTTGTGAGAGCGTATACTCTTATTTTTAAGCAGCATGAAGATGAATAAGCTTTGCAGCACCATTATCACTAGATAACTGAAAACAGACAATTTAAGTTGCAGAAAATGTATTTCTTGTGGTAGTAAAGAGCTGGATCTATCACCAAGAAACTTTAATTTGCCATGTCAATGGTTGCTATAGTCATCCCCTAGCTCCACCCCTGCTCTGATCCCCCTTTTTCCATTTTTGATATACTGATACTCACTAACGATTCAGTCAGTAACCCACTCTTATCAGGTGGTCTGATTAAGGTACGTTCATGCAAGTTGTCAGCATCACAAGCATTTATGTCTAAAATCATTAACCAGTGTATCAGAACGAAATTCAGTACATCTCTAAATATGAGGTAATTGGACCAGTGTGGTCTCCGGGTCCCAGGTTCGATCCTGAGCTCGACTGTGCGAAGTATTGTCTGTCCTGAGTTTTCACTTTCTCCACCTCCCTAAAATATTGTCAGTGCTGAATTCCCCTGGTGAGTGAAGGAATGTATGTGTGTGTGCATAGAGTGCACTGGATGGACTGGTGTCCCATCAGGGTGTATTACTGTCTTAAGCCCAGATAAATATAAAATGGTAACTGAAAATAAATTAATGAAGATTTCTGGTGGCTAGAAGGGTAGACTCTTTGATAGAATAGTTTATTTCCCTATTAAAGGTTAACACCATACTTTACCAACATGTTTCCCTGTGTTAAATAACAGAAATTGGACAGTTTCAGAAGATAGTCGGTGGGCTTATCGAAATGGTGGATGAATTGTCCAAGGAAGCAGAAAAAGAAAAAATGAAGGTATGTATATTTAATTCAGATGTTGAGGTTGATTATGAACTGTATATGAACTTGGCATGTGGTGATTTGACAGGCGATAGGTGCTAGAAATCTGCTGAAATCGGTTGCAAAACAACGAGAGGCTCAGCAGCAACAACTCCAGGCTCTAATTGCAGAGAAGAGGATGCAGCTGGAAAGGTTTAGTCACACGTGTTTTTTTGGCTTTTTTGGTGTCTGTGGGTACACAAACAGCCCTTTAAGTTCTCTGTTCTACTGTTTTGACAGGTACAGAATTGAATATGAAGCTCTCTCCAAAGTCGAAGCAGAGCAGAATGAATTCATTGACCAGTTTATGCTGCAGAAATGATCGCCGTTTCTTCTGCATTTTGTCAAGAGGACAGAAAGTATGATGCTATGCGTCTCTTTGACAATGACTTCGCTAATAAGAAGTGGGATTCTCACTTGATTTGTTTCAATATGTGGCTTTAACAACCTCAACATATGACCCATATCATGACCAGTTCCTGGGGTTACAAATGTAACATATCTGCTCCACGATAAGGCATTAGTATTTATAGAAAACAGAACATATTTATACTATTTATATAGAAGTATTCTGTACATTTTATTTTAATACCTCTTTTGCTACCAGGTAATAAATACAGTATCTGCATGTTACTGTAATGAATTACAAGACCAAGACTTGAGTGTTTTCTGTATATTTTGTATCCTTTTTGTGATTCGAAAGCTTTGATTTTATTTTCTATTTAATTTCTCAACACCCTTGATGGTTCATGGGACCACAAAAGGAGGTACATTTTTAAGGTTCTGGAAATTTTGTAACCAAACAGTGCATTTAATTTACTTTGTTTACAATACATTATTAAAATTCTTACACAATACTTATTGTCAAAGTACTGTTTGTTTTGACACAATGACTCGATGTAAACATGATGTATATTTGAATAAAACTATTTTGCTCATGCCTGTCTACATGTCATCAATCACACAGCTTTGTGGTGGGGACAGCCTGTGACTGTTGATGGCCACGGTGATTTCATTCATCAATCAACAATATCATTCTGGTCAAATAATTAATCTTCAAAAATATGTAATATTCAGAACATTGTAAAGATACCTTTTATGAAAAAATCCTTGTTTTTGACAAAAGCAGGGAAAGAAGAACAAATCTATTGAAACCCAAAGACTTTTATCTCAGCTTCTTGCTCTTGGATGAAGCCTTGGCAGTTGGAGAGGCAGAATTATATGTGGAGCTGAAAAGCATGGTGAGAAGCAGTAAGATGGGAATGATGAGGTATGGAGCATAAACAGACACCAGTGTCCATCTCTCCTTGGATGTCTGCGGACCTGGAAGAGGTGCCAATGGGAAGTTATAGAGTAAGATGTGACCTAGGATGGGGATTAAGGTGGTGGCTACGTGCACGGAGTATATGATTGCTGGAGTCCTGATCCATTTGCAGTTTCCTGCAAATAAAGTAGTCTTTAACCTTCTCGACAAGTCAGAGTTCATGAAAATAGCATAATGCATTAGCAGAAATCAGGTTTGTATAATATCAAGCTGCAGATCAGCATGGTTTATGATTCACTGACCTTTGAGAAAGGCGTATGCTGCGATAGGAAAGAAAGGCAACTGAACAAGTGCTTCACAAAATATGAAAGATTTAAACCAAACAGGTGGGTCCAGCACCATGGGGTCTCTGAATTCGTCTGCATACCAGCGCAGTACGTCTTTAAACTGCAATGCAAATGATGATTTATTTACAGACCTGGACTATAACAGAAATAAACGCGTTTTAAACCAGAGGCGACGCTTCAGCACACACTTACTGGTTGAGGATACACATGTTCTGGTAGTAGTGCTTGAAGATCAATGAAGAAAGTAATAGGAATGTGTGACGCAAAATAAAAGAAAAATATAACTTCTAAAGTACGGAGAAGCATTGTTGCACAGCTTTTTAGAAACACAAGACGCCGTCGATGAGATCGGGTACAAACGCTTAATAATGGGAAGAGCTTCAGAGCAACGTCGCGTCAGGCGCCGGAATTCTGTCTTTCTATTGGCTGTTGAACTCGTTTGAGTGGCGAAGAGGCGGGGTTATTCCTGAAATGTTGGGTGACGTCAGAGATCAAAGTTCAAGTCAAAGGGACAAGTTCAGAAAGGAGATAAGTTATCAACAGTTCTGCTCCTTTCACCCTCCATGAGCTATAACGTCCACATTTAGTCATTTTTAAATAAGCATACTGTTAAAGTGGACTCGAATCGGGAATTATTTCACCATAGCTGTGCTCCCATCTACTAGGCTGCTGATAAGATTCTTTATAAAAGTTAAAAAACAGAACTGAAGTTAAAAAAAAGAAGTGCAAATAATATAAAAGGCATGCTTATGCTACACACAACAAATATTCATTTACTTATTATTAGGCTTTTATTCTTGCTACTGCTTCTTAACAACTTAACCTCAATATCACTGCTAGTGCCACTATGACACTTAGTCTAAGTTAAGTCTAAGTCTTAGTTCATCTGTCATGTTGCTACCTCAGACCATTTGCATTGCTGGGGGTTCACAAGACCTCATGAGAGTATTTATCACATTTTATCTGTGATGTGTGAGAAAATTGTAGCTCCATACAGGCAGCAAGCTTCAAATTCTTTAGCCGTAAAGCAAGCAGGAAGCAGACGACAAGGACTTTTTTGTGGTATTTACAAGATATATATTAAGTGTACCACAAAATGAACGATCTCTAAAGGTGACCTGAGCACAATTCACTTAAAGGAGCCAGAGTTCATTTGTTGTGCTCATGTAGGCACAAAATAAGGTCACTGATCTGAGAATACATGGAGTGCTGAAATGGACCACAAACAAATCTCCAGTCTGTTGAACTGTACAGCAAGGCTTCAAATTGCATAGTTGTCCGGTATGAGGTGGATTCTTGACCAGCCGCAGTGTTATCAGGAAGGTCACATCCAGCCGCAGTGTTATCAGGAAGGTCACATCCAGCCGCAGTGTTATCAGGAAGGTCATATCCATTTTAACACAGTAAACTCATTAGTGCATATAGTTGACTCCTTTATTAGGCCATTAGGAAAAGACTCTGAGCCTCAGTATGCGTTTAGACTCCAACTTGATTATAATGTTGAAAATTCAGTCTTCTGCTACACTCGTAGGTCTTTGGTCTACAACATCCACATAATCCTGGAACACAAAAACATGCCCCATTTGTTATTTACCTGATAATGGAGCAATTGTTAAATACACTGATTGAAAAACACCTACCGCATCATTCTCAATGATACTCTCCAAGATTCTGACGAGATCAGAAAAGGAGGGTCTGGCTGTATAAGGCTCCAACCAGCAGTCTTTCATTATCTGTAATCTGTATATGAAAATATCAGCTCATCTCAGTGTCTATGTTCAAATGCAGTATATTCTAATGCATCCACTTCATACCCATGCATAGCACAGTTCAAATTAGTGCATAAATCTGGGCCATCTGGGTGTGCCCTTTACATTTGGTTTGAGAACTTCATTTTTAGTTTTTTTTCACTGTAGAAAATGTTAGAGGTGTCTTAGCAAAAGTCTTAGGCATGTAACGCCTACATCTCCCACCAGAGGCGCTGTTAATGTACATGAATTATGCTGATACACAGAGCATTTTCGTAGCCTACTAGCAAATAAAGTGTGAATGATGTTGATGCTCACATCTCTGGTCGGCAGCTGTCAGGTCCTACATTCCTGGTTCCAGCACAAATGTGATAGACCACTTCATCTGAAGTCTCCAAATTGGGATAAGGCAGACTGCCTGTAAAGAGCACAATAAAAACATTTTTATTTTATTCTACTTTTCTGCAGAGTTTTCAAATTGGATTTCAGCAAATGGATGATCTAATCAGTAGGACTATTATAGGATTATTGGGCTGAGCTCACCAAATGTCTGCATTTCCCATAACACGATACCAAAAGCCCACACGTCCCCCTTGAAGCTGTAGTAGCTGTTCCGGAAATATTCAGGAGGATACCAGCGCAAGGGCACTCGTTCCTAAGGACAGCAACATTTTATACCACTGGAGGATTTAAGTAATATAAGGATTTATGTAATATAATACAATGCCTAACCCTGTGGTGTTTTTTCCTGGTGCTGCGTCTGCTTCTCATACGCGTCAAGTCTCTGGCCAGACCAAACTCAGCCACTTTGATTTCCCAGGGGAAACGGCTCACCAGAATATTCCTTAAAGCAAGGTCACAGTGTACCACCTGCAGAAAGCAAGGATGAATCTCAGTCATAATATACATCCGTTACGTGTGTTTCCACTGAGGTAAAAACTGTACTTTTCCCAAACAAGTTACTGAGTCACGTCTCTGTCGCACTGCAGAGACTGTTATAAAAAAGGACATTATACACAGTCACACAAACCCCTGCCATAGATGACATTTCAGCATAGATATAAGCCAAACTTTTCTTTCTTTTCTCTGCTTTGTTGCACAAATGTGACATTAAAAATAATTTGCTTTTTCAACCTGCTGCACGCACAAAGCACAATTTCATGCAGTGTGTTCAAACACTTTTGCAGCTCCTTTTTTCTATTGAAATTACATGCCTTTTTGGTCATAAAGGTATTGCAGAAAATTGTTCCATGCACTGCTGAGAGCAGGATAGATTAATGTTCAAAGGTAAAGAAGCATACATAACTGCTGCATTTGTATCATCCAGGACAGATTTTTCATTCTTTAAAAAAAAAAAAAAAAAGGTACGAGTGTAATCTCTGGTGTTTCACTGAGACATAGAGATACCATTTTGGAGCGTAAGTGTTCCATGGCCAGAGCGATGTGATAGGAGGCGATAGCGAAAAGGTTCTGGATCTCAGGGTCAGCGCTCAGCTTGTCATGATGTGTCTGCACGAAGCTGCGCAGGGTCCCATAACTTACAAACTCCATGATCAACACGAATGGCTCTGCGAAAAACAAGTTAGAGATAACTAACTTAACTGTCCTAATAAAGCAGGTTCTGGTCTTAGTTGTGTTCTTTTACTACCAAACCACATTCATTCTAAATGTAAGAAAATGAAACACAACAACTTGGTGTGGATTTTAACTCAAACGTTGAGCCGGTCTACACATTGAGTGTAGGAGTAGAATTACTTGGTAAACTAAAAATAGACCAAGTCTGATCGAGCTCTTACCCTCAGCAGTGTTCCAGTCCAGCAGCTGAAGCACATTCTTATGATACACCAGCTTCCTCATAATAGACACTTCAGTCTCCATTTGCTTTGAAGTGACTCCTAATAGAGACAGTCACCTAATTAATGATTGTTCTTGTCTACACAGGAACGTAACATAATTGGTGAAGCTAAAAATAGACAGACAGAAATGATCCTTCTTTCCATATGCCCTGTTTCTACTGTAGTAACTTCAAATGACAAAATTCAACATGTATATCTATTATATAACATGATAGCACTTTATACACATCGTAAAGAACACTTAGAAACTTGAGAAGAAATGACATCACATTGTATGTTTTTAAAATGAAAAAGTGGTTATTTTCTTTATTTACTTCTAGAATTAAAAAGAAAAATCTGTTTCTTGGTTAGGATATTTAGTAGGAAATTCAGTACGTTGGTTAATGTTAGATTTACTGTAAGACTAGTGAGAGTGCTTCTATTTTGCATTTTTTTCTAATTTAATACAAGAAATGATCAATACAAATGATATCATCAACAGTAACTTGAGTGGAAAGTTTTAAATAATTATTCATTCATTCATTCATTCATTGTCTATCGCTTATCCAATCTATTCTCGGGTCACGGGGAGCCTGTGCCTATCTCAGGCGTCATTGGGCATCAAGGCAGGATACACCCTGGACGGAGTGCCAACCCATCGTAGGGCACACACACACTCTCATTCACTCACACTCTACGGACAATTTAGAGATGCCAATCAACCTACAATGCATGTCTTTGGACCAGGGGAGGAAACTGGAGCACCTGGAGGAAACCCCCGAGGCACGGGGAGAACATGCAAACTCCACACACGGCGGAGGCGGGAATCGAACCCCCAACCCTGGAGGTGTGAGGCAAATGTTCTAACCACCAAGCCACCGTGCCCTAATCAATTCATTACTTAATAAATAATTTTAAATAATTAAATCATATGCATGGTTTTCAGAGGGATTATTTAGTTTGTCTGCCTTTTTGCTTTAATGACAGCACTCGAGCTGGCATAGACTCCACAAGTTTATGTGAAAAACCCAGTGATCTGTGTTAGATCAGATCCATCAATGTGAACACATTCTTTAATGGAAGAGATCAGGCATAAGGAAAATCTGACATTTTGTATAAATGAGTTAACAAGGTCAGTGTGACAAATTTGCTTCAATTTAAATAGTGACCTACAAACAATCAATTTATAGTCAATTTGTTTCCCCCCAGATTTTTAACATGGTCTCAAAACGTTCGGACTACACTGCATGCAGATTCTATACTACAACATTACAACAGCACTATAATAATGTTTTCTCAATTAAACCTTCTAGCGAGTGCCCTCACTATAACAAAAATAAATAAATTCTAATATCCAATGGCTAGATTTCTGGTACTGATTTAAAAAGTAATATCACACACCTGCAGTGTAAGCTAATGCTCGGCAACAGTAGGGTTAATAAATGCAGAGTCAGTGCAGAGAGAAGGATATTTTGGCAGCGTACCTTCTTTTGCAATCTTGCAAGTGACAAGTGAGTGACCTTTACAGGTTCCCCGCAACATCCTGGCTTTGTAGAAAGCACCCTCCCTTCCAGCTTTGATCAACTGTATTAGGTTCAGGTCTGTCCTCGCAACCCGTGGATTCTGAAGAAACAAAATTGTAAAGATGTAAACATTTTGCTTTCTATTTTTTTTCCCCTCTAAGTTAATATGTGTTTTCTCACATCAACCTGCTGGAATCTATCTATGATATACAAATAAAAAGATGCAGCTAATTATGAGTTGATTGAATTGTGATTATCCGAACCTGTTGTGAAGGTCTCCACAGTAATCGAACGCTCTGTCTGTTTTTCTGTCCCTGTTGGCGTGTTTGTGCCGAATTGTCTAACGATGGCATCACCAACACCGATGAAGGAGAGGTGGGAGAAAGTGGAACGGAGTCTTGAGGAGGAACAGACGTGGACTTTCCCTGTCTAAGCTGCTGTATGGTTTTATTCAGAGATCGATATCTGAAATATAAGGAATAAAGACATTTTTAGCTATAAAATGAAGTGTGTTGGAAAAAAATCTATTATCTGAATGTTAGCGCTGACTTGCTCTGATAATGTAGTTTGTAAAACTGTTCTCTAAGTAAAGAATCATTAATTTTACTTTTTGAAGTACACGATGCCAAACAAAATTGTGATCAAAACAGCGAGGACAGAGATGCCAATGAGACTGTGATGGATAGTGTCCAGACCAGCACCTGTAACAACAAACAGATGGTGAGATGTTACATGACGAAGCATGACAGGAAACTAAACTAGGCCACATACTAGTTTCACAACACACCAGTAAACTTGTAAGTCACTCATAAGGAGTTTACTAAGTGTTCTGAATGTATTAGAAACATTTTAGTTTATAGTCTAAGTTACAGACATATAGACAATAACAGATTTAATATACATGAACAGTTGAAGTCAAAAGCTTACATACACCTTGCAGAATCAGGGGGTGCGGTGGGGGGATAAAAAGAATAGGGATCATAAATTCCATTTAGTTTTTCCTTTAGTTCTGCCCTAAATACACTCACATAATATTTACATATAGTCAAGAAGACAATTATTTCTAAATTTACACAAGTTCCAAAAAGTTTACATATGCTTCCTTCTTAATACTGTGTTGTTACCTGGATGATAAAAGACCGCTCTTATGTACTGTAAAAGCTGTTCATGTGTCCCTGGTTGTGTCCTTTGGGGAATTAAACTGCACACTGCTCTTCAGAAAAATCCTTCAGGTCCTGCACATTATTTGCTTTTCCATTATCTTTTGCATAAATTGCATAACATATAAATAGCTTATGTAAATTCTGACAGGAAGCACTAAATGAAAACAAAAAACAAAACAATATAATTTCACCAATCACTGATTATCCTGTTTAAAAGTTTACACTCCTCGACTCTATATCAGAGTGGCGGTGGTAGCTCAAGTGGTTAAGCCCCAGCACCACCAAGCTGCCACAAAGCCACCCTGCTCCAGGGGCACTGCATCATGGCTGACCTTGCGCTCTGACCCCCACCCCCAAGGATGGGATATGTGAAGAAAGAATTGTGACAAATGAAGATAACTTAAGTTGTTACGAGGGTGTGCTTGCTTCTTGAGCATCAGTGAATGTTTGAAATGTGTACAAGTTTTCCGTTGTCCTCTGTGTTGTTTCTGATTAACAATTTATGAGCATGTTTTGTGATAGATAAGAACAGTCATTCGTCATCTAGGTAACAACAAACAGTGTTAAGAATCAGGTGTATGTAAACTTTTGAACTGCTTCATTTGAATCATTCCAGTTATTACTGTGTCTGGTACTGCGTCAGATATTTATCTGTAAAAGTCTGTCGTGAATCAGCTTATCCTGAGCAGTACTAAATAAAAAACTAAATACAATTTATGATCCCGCTTATTTTTTAAATTATGAACATTTTGCAGATTATGTGAGACGTATGTAAACTTATGACTGTAAATATAAGCGATAGAACATTTATTTATGATTATCTATTCGTAGCATCGACACCTCCAGGGTCCTGGTCTGAGCTCTGGTTATTGTCTGTGAGCATAGTCTGTGGGGTCTTGTCCGGCTCCCTCACACATGGCATAGCTGTGGAATAAAAGTGGAATAAAATACTGTTATAGAAAAATAATCAACTTCTGAGTAGTCATCACACCTCACTGTCCTTTATTATTTTCTGATAACAGCATGTCCCATAGTGTTTTGTGCCTTATTTATCTCATAGTTGCAAAGGAGAATGCACGATTTAATTTGGTAACATTTGGGAGTTTTCTGCTGATTTTTGTTTCATTATTATTGAACAGTGTGATTCCATACTGCTCCTTACTATAAAAATATTACCTTTTTAACAGAGCCATTTCAAAGATTATAACATTTACAGCACTGTGTACAAGTTTCAAGTACAAATGTTATAGATGTTTATTTTATTACTTCTGTATTTCTGACGTCAGTAAAGAAACATTTTATATGTCAAAACATAACAGGAGTAAATTTTGAAGTCTAAAAGAAAAGTTAAACTTTTATTCGTCTAAGCAAAAATGTTACGCAACAGCCCATAATAAACATAATAAAGGCTGCCGATTTTTGCAAGCATGTAAAACAAAAGAACGAGCAAATGTAAAAGACAAAAACTGTCCCCGATTCTTCAAGATGCTCAGTAAGAATCATCAGCTAATTTTCTTGCACTGGCTGCACTGTAGTGTGTCTGTATCAGGTCTCTCTATAAGTTGTAGACGATGCAGTGGCTTTAGTGAACAGAGTCATGAGTTAATTTTAGTCAAATGGCCAGGAAGAAATCATTACACACTTCCACCATGCTTAGTTTACTCTGCTTGAACATTTTCCTCCTGTCAGAACAGCAGCTTGTAGGCTGTAAGTAGCTGAGTGTAATGTTATACACTTACATTGCCGAGTTGTTGTATAATTAAAACCGGGCATATTTTTTCCTCTGAGTGAACAGGTATGGCAGCTCCATGCATTCCTTGTGAACGTCTGAATGAGAGCTCAGCATCACTAAAATATAAAGAAAACTTGAGTCACAGCATAGAATGCTACGCATTTCTGAACAAGTAATGAAGTAACTCCTAAAAGCTCATTACAAGGGAATGGAAGTAGTGTATCTAAAAACATGAGGAATGTGAAACTTCTTTTAAAAAGAAACAGAAGTTTTACTGTACGCAACATTAAAATAAATACAGGTTTCTCATTTGTATACAAAAATATATTTAAGTTTTGTTTCTACAGCAGTGTAAAGTTTGCTAAAGGGTGTACAAGAGTTACATTTTTATTTTCTACCACTTTCTATCCATTTGGTTTGGTTTGTTTCACATCTAAACTGTTTCCAAGCACACTGGGATATTCCTGGATTTATTTTTGGCATTGTGTGATTTAACGGATACTTCCTAGTCTTACAAAAGATGTCGTTTTACTTCTGCAAATCAGCGTATTTTTAATCAGAGAAAAAATAAATCCTCATGTGTCAGTATTAACACCAAGCTTCAAATGTTTTCCACTCTCAATTAAACGATCAACAGTTCCGATCAGTTCAGGTTTCTCTTGAGATCCCTAAGTCTTGTTGTTCCAGGGTTCAGTTTTTTAGTGTGTACTAAAGTAGAGGTGTAATGTTCACATCGTAATTAAAGAAAAACCTTCACTTGGTCCACACCAAACAAAATAAAGCGCCTTTAAACCAGTGGCAAAAGAAAAAGAAAAAGGCAGCGTCCAAAGCTATGAACATCTGATTCAAAGTTATAAGAAGCAACTGCTAAAGTTTCTGATTAAATTTTAGGTTTAGAATTACGCACTTAATTAAAAGCCAAATCCAATGAGTACCTTCATTAATGTGGATGGAAAAAAAGGTTAGTGTTTATTTTCTTCTGAATGGAAAAAAAAAAAAAATCAATATATTGGTAGGTCATGTGATCTTTAAGTAATTGTTTGGTGTATCACTGCATTCACATGTTCTCCACATGCTACGCCAAACCTAATCCTTTTCTTTCCAAAAACAAAATCCTAAACAGTCAAATCACAAACCAAAAGAATATCTATTATCTATTTCTGTTTGAAAGGAATATCTGTTAATCTTTGTCACTAAGCTAAAAACACAAAAAAAATGGACAAAGTCCAACACTTTTTCAGCTTCTTTTTGACACCAATGAATGAGACAAACAAAAGGAAATAGAAAAGAGGCAAGAAGAAACCACTTACCATCATTTCGATCCTAAAGTGTTGCCGTTGTGTGTGTCAGTGTGTAATTTGAATGTCATGGAGTACACACGACCATGTGGTGTGCTGCTACAATGAGAGCGCACGGAAACCGCCTTCAGCCAGGTGCTCTTTAGAACGTAGAGCCGCTGATGCGAGCGAGACGTAGCACTAGAGCAGAATGTCGTCGGATGCACTTCATTACTTTCACTTCCTTCTCACCTCTTTCTGCCTTGCAGAGATCGAGACCAGGGCTGTTTTATTTTAGCGTTAAAACATACAAGATCAAGATTAATGAAATACACAGCATAATGTGGTTACATGGTTTGCTTTGGCTTGATTCGGGGAAGATGAGCAGCATTTAGAACATGACTGGTGTTGTGGTTTCCTCTCTTTCTTTGCTGACAGTCTCTGCTGCTCTCTTTTGCAAGCACCCGAGTTTGCAAACAATAATAAAAAAACAAACAAACAGCAAACCAACACTACTTTTTCAATTGCATTGGCTGAATTTAATTGGTTACTCAAATAATTGTTACAGATCAACAGTGTCACTCCATATACAACTACATTTTTACAGTTCATTTTTAAATACATCTTTTTTTTTTATAGGCATATTTACAAAATGTCTGTACATTTGATGTCAGTGCAATGTCATTGTACTCTTTAAACACTGTACAAAATAAAGCTCATCAAATTAATACATCTCTTATGATTAACAAAATCCAGATATCAGTAGTTGATTGCACTACTTTGCCAATTTAATCAGGTTTCTTGGAGTATTAATAAATTATCCCTGTATCAAAAAAAAAAAATCTTTAAAAAGTGACGTGTTTTTACTTTGCAGCTGCGAAAGATTAATAAGCTGAGAGAAAGATTCCAGTTCAACTAAAATGAGCGAGCCGCTAAGATCCAAGTAAATGTGGGTGTGAAATGGAGAGGAATGATTTATAATTTTAATCAAATCTGATATTTTCCTCGATAGCGGTTATCGAAGAAATATGACTTGTTTGAAGGGTTTGAGGTGAATTATTCGAATGTTGAGTGACATCATTTGACCAATAAATAACAATTTCTCATTTGCAACCTTTCCTCGCTGGCAAAAGTACATAAATATCCATAATAAGGAAAAAAGTAGAAAGTAGAGCAGCAAAACGGTACAGAACGACATGAGGCTCTTTTGAAATGAAGGGTCCGACGCATTCCTAAGGAGATCTTTGTTTATACGGAATGTAAGAAAAAGGAATTACTCGCGGCATCATTATCCATTCACAGTGTTTAAATGAAGAGTTGCTACTATCCTGGCATTAAGACACACAAATTTTAGCAGGTCACACAGATGGCGCCTCTTTTTATAGCACAGGGCTATCATGAGGTCGAGGTGAAAGCCACAATGTGCTTTCTACGCAAAAACATACAACCTGTTAAAGACTTTGGCTTGATAATGTGAGCCTCTCTAATCGGAGTACACTTATCAGATATGCATGCATGGCTACCATTAACTCCATCACTACCAAAGATGCATCTTAATGAGAAAAGAACAAATAAAAGGACAACAGAAAGAATATTCAAGAACCTGCAATGGAGTCATGAAATGCTCATGGTGGTGGGAAAGCGTTATGAGGAGCAGACTGTTCGCTGCCCACAGACAAGCCCATGTTGGGATAAAGTGAACTGATTCATGGTATTAAAATAAATATCTCTGAAAAATAAAATGTCGTCAACTTAAAACTCGCCTAAGAGTTATACTGGCTTTTTGAAAGACACTGGCACAATACTTGAAAACAAACATAAGCTTAAAACAGAAATCAAAACATAGCAATATCAATGATTTTTTGGGGGTGTTGCTAACCGGAATGCAGTTTTCGCAGGCTTTTTTTTTTTTTTTTAAACCATATTTCAATACCCAATATGAAACGTTCTAGGCATATTTAATGAGGTGTGTAAAGTGTAATACTGTCTTACAGTCTTTCCATTAACAATCAGCCAATAAACTGCAAAAAAGGGAAGTGGTGTAGGTAGTGTAGAATTATCTGCTGAGGAACAAGAAGAAGTCTTCTAAGACTTCTAAGACAGAACTTAACATTGCACTAACCCAGTAGAAACCTCTCCAGTAGAAATGATGGATAAAGTTGGGACTGATTTAATGTGTTTGGCCAAAAGAAAAAAAAAAGAAGCTCTGCTTATGATTCAATCATAAATATAAAAATACAAAAGACAAGTTTATGGAAGATGAGAGCTCTCCTTCTCCTTAAGAAAACCTTACGGAAAAGTAAATACATAAATATCATTTCCCATAGGTATGAGATGCTGCAGATTTGGACCGAGTCCTGTTAAACACAATGTCAAAGAAATCTCTTCTTTTTTTTTTCCATTTTGTTCAGTTGGCAATATTCACAACCTACGCAATTCTTCCTTACTTATTTATTTTCTCACAAAATCTCTAAGCCATTTGATGGCTAAATCACTAGTAAGTGTTTCTGAATCAGTGGGCAGCAGCAGAGGGTAAGATTCCTCAGTCTAAAGCTGATCTTTGTGCTTCGCTAACTGCAGCTCCTCCGCTTCAGCCGTGCAGCTTCACTTGGCCGCACTGTCTGCATTGCACATGGGGGAAGGATACTGACGAACTCGTTAAGTGCCTTTAACGTGGAAGAGCATGGGTTCACTGAAGCACACAGTACTTCTTGTAGTCCGATTCAAAGTCTTCGTCCATGCTTGTAGTGTCTGCCATTTTTTTACCATCAGTCATAGGCAGAAACTGATAGTAGTCCACTCCTTGTTGCTCGTAAAAGAGAATGTATGCTGAATCCGTGTCAATCTCTTCTGAGTGAACCTCCTGAAATGAAATGAGACAGAGGCAGCAAAGACCGTTAGCATTTTATTTGTAATTTGTCCTAAGCTTTTCCTCCACATCTTTATCTTGCCTCAATCTGTGACATAATAGAAAATATTTGGTCCACTGTTATGTACATCTGGGCTACACTTTACAATCGTCAACATCCTAGTGGTCATAGCAGAGGCATGAGTAGAAGCACCAAGTTTGACCCCTGTGTGGACTGTGCTAGATTTCCCATTATCATTAGCATCCTGTTAAACACATATCTGGTGTTAGAAAGCTAAATCTAGCAATTTTTTTTCTAACCATATATAAAAAGTAGCTTTTTACAGCTTAGTGTAAGCAAATTAGCTCAGTTCTATAATACACAGGTGTTCTAACGTTCAGAGATGTAACAAAACAGATCGTTTTTGTCCACTGATCCAAAGTTGCCTCAGAAGCTAGAGTGTAATGAAACGAACAAAAATAAATAAATAAAAATTGCTTGGAGCTCCCATTCATGGCCTTCATGCATCAAGATTACAGCATTATTTTATGATCCAAAAAGCATTTTAACAAAAAGTGTTTTAGTAAACCAAAGTCGTTATAGGCCAACACGAGCCATTAGAACAGCCACAGTGAGGCTTGGCACTGATTCTCTGAAACATTACTGCAGAGAGGAACACCATTCTTACAACATTTATTTCCTCAATTGGTGCTTTGATGATGGTCAAATAGGTCAGGCCAAAAACCTCCCATGACTGTTCAAATGGGTTCAAATGTAGTGAATGCAAAGGCCATTTCAGCCAGTGCCTGTGTTATAGTAAAGCATGCTCTGGTGTCTATTAAAATTTTGTACGTTTATAACTACCACAACGCAGGAGTCAGATCTGTCAATCAGTACTGATATGTGCAGGTTATAATCACTAAACCAGTGGATTATGGCACAGAAATGACTGATGCACTAGGGAGCAGAGCCTGATGCAAAATGAAAATAGGTTGCAGACTGCCATACAAACACTTTTTTTTCGGCAGACTGTTAAGTGTACTGTGTAAGTGTACTGTGTTTGATTATTTTAATGAATTTGGATTAAACCTTACTGCAAATGTATTATCTCCCTTTTAACCTGCCTTTCTGCACCCATCTGTGTAAAAGTAAAATCCACCCACTCCCAAGACCTTATTAATCTTAACACACTCTCTAATCTGCACACCATATCAGTGCTTCACTCTGCATCAAACTGGTGCAGATGTGGCTTCTCATGTGAATATAGGACATGAGTATGAAGACAGTGATTTCTGTAATCAAATATAGATGCCTCAGATGGTTAACCAGATAAAGAGGATTACTTAGAATAAGTCAGAATATATATTTGCAGTGGTGCTTCTGTTCAAGGAGACAAAACGGACCCAAACCATGCAAGCAAAATGTCCTCTTCATCATAATAGAGCCACCATTTCCCCATTCATTTGTTAGCCATATGTATGTTTTTAATATTAATCAACAATCATCCAGACCTTTATACTCATCACACACACCCCTTAACATGCCTTTTTAAAAAAATTTTCAATGGAGTGAAAAAAATTTTTTTTTCAATGGAGTGAGTGGGGAGCATTACAAAAAAGGGATGGATATATCCTTTAATATAAATAGTCACAAGCACAGAAAGACACTTTACCTTGCAGCTGCTGTCGTTGTAACAGTACCATTTATCATTGGGGTTTTTAGCGTAGGTC
Source organism: Hemibagrus guttatus (assembly GCA_033459395.1). NCBI lineage: Eukaryota > Metazoa > Chordata > Actinopteri > Siluriformes > Bagridae > Hemibagrus > Hemibagrus guttatus. The sequence continues at coordinate 10,291,459 of JAUCMX010000011.1, forward strand.
ACATAGTGGCCCCCTCCCATGATTCCTGAATGGCACTACAAAGAAAAAAGTATTTGAGTGGGCAGAAACCTTCATAATACTGTGATGTAAACATCTATTTTTTTAATTAAAATTTTTCAAAACATGTTTGCTGTGGATGTGTCCAAGTCTCTGTTTAACAATAAATATCAACTTGCCCCTATTCAAACAAGTACCCCCCACAACACACACACACACACACACACCAGAACCATCAAATGATGTTTGAGTAGAAAGGGAAGACCTACTGAGATTGCATATAAGTTGTATATTGGTTCAAGACAGACATCATCTCTTCTGTGAGAAGTGCTGTCTGGCTCTGTGCTGGCGTCTGAGTGTCCATTGATTTGGCTGTTGTCTTGGCTCAGTTCGTTCACCATGATGACATCACAGTCAGTACTGGAGGAAACCAATTTCCACGAAGAGTCCTGTGTGTTGGGCTCTGGAGTAGCTCCTGCAACCTGAAGTTCCGTCTCTGTTACGATGCTGGGCTCTGGCTCTGACCCACTCTCCTTACATCCACTGCTGCTGCTGCTGTCCAGATTCTCTTTGCTGTTGGAGAGTCGGTGCCTGCTGCCTAGCTGAGGCAGACGCAGACGTCCCTGTTTTCGCCCTGTGCCCTTAGGGCTGTTGTTGGGGCTGTTGCTTCTGCTCAGTGGACTGCCTACCTTCCTAACTGAACCCGGAGTGCCTAGATGTAACAGAAGCATTTCACCATGCCAGATTTAAAGAAGTATAGTTTTAGTCAAACAGCTTTTAAACTGTTAAGTCAAATAAAATTGCAGAGACACAGAGAAAACAGTAGAGACTGACCTCTGCCAGATGTGGGAGGGCTGACCACAGTAGTGGTGGAAATGGAAGACACTGAGGAATCTCCGATGTCCAGCTTCTGGAGCTCCTCCACTGGACACTCGCTCTGGCTCTGCAGGCTCCATGTGCTCTGAGCTTCACGTGGAGCCAAAAACGCACTGGGGTTGAAGTTCTCACGTGGGAACTTCACTATCTTCTGCGACTTAATCCAGCGGCCATTCACAAACTGGAAACGTTTTAGATGAACAATCTGGAAAAGAATATTCAAGTCATATCCTTCAATGACCAAGTGAACTGAAGAACAAATGCAAGAGTGAATGCAAGGAATAGTTTTTTTTTAATACCAGTATGGGAGGAAGCCTCCAGAGGTCCAACTTCTTGGTGGCCAGACGATGGGCTTTGCACTTGGAGCAATAGTAGAGCTCATCCTCACCCAGCTCCTCTTCACTGGTGAAGGCTTTCAGACAGCTGTCTAGACTGATGGGTTCAGCCTGGGCACGTCGACTTAGTTCTACACTAGTGTCCTCCTCCACTATCTGCACAAAACACACACAATTCCATTTCAACACTAAGCATTGTAAACAGACAGCAGTGACTGGCAGGTCCTGGGGACAAATTGTATATTATTATATAACAGTGCTTTTTAACATATTTGAAGTAAAGTATGGGCAGAATGGTGTAGGTGTAACTTTCAAAATCAATTAAACTAGACTTTTTCATTTATTTTGTAAGAAATAAAAATAGAAATATTTGTCACAGATTGAATTAAGTGTTTTTGACTTGCTAATTTGAATTGGCATGTTTGTTGAATTGGGACACACCTTCATTGGTTTAGTTTTATACTCAGTGACAACAGAATACATTTCCAACAACAGAATACATTTTCTTTCTTCAGATTCAACAACATTCTCAAACCAGTCTAATAAAGAATGAACAGAGTAGACTAAAGTAAAATGAACTACATATAAAGATGTTGGGATTAATAACATTCATTCATTCATTGTCTACCGCTTATCCGATCTATTCTCGCCTGTGGCATGTTCAAGCCTGTGGCATGTCAGGCGGGATACACCCTGGACGAAGTGCCAACCCATCGCAGGGCACACACACACACTCATTCACTCACTACGGACAATTTAGAGATGCCAATCAATGCATGTTTTTGGACCGGGGGAGGAAACCAGAGTACCTGGAGAAAACCCCCGAGGCACGGGGAGAACATGCAAACTCCACACACACATGGCGGAGGCAGGAATTGAACCCCCAACCCTAGAGGTGTGAGGCAAACGTGCTAACCACCAAGCCACCGTGTCCCCCTGGGATTAATAACATTCTATAATAAATGTTTACAAATTCTTAACCTTTTTTTTTTCTAAAATCCAGTATAAAAAAACTAATTTCTACATTGACCAGTTAACTAAATACAAGTTATTTACCCTATACAAAGCTTTCTAAGAAACAGAAAAACAAACAAAAAACCCAGTATGCTTGACCATGGAGCATGACAACTGGAAAAAGGCAGCTGGAGTTCTATTTAAACAAAACTAGAATATATCTGTGTCCAAAATAACAGAACAGAAGGCATTCTCTGCTCACACCAGTCCACAATGTGCGATATATGTCAAACTGATAATTGAAGGTGCCACAGATCCCAAATTTAGTTTTGATCTACTAAAACCAAATGAATGGTACTAGGACAAGATAGCAGTGACCTACATACTTTTTTGGCACATGCTATCTGCCTGAAGTAGTATTCAATAATCCTCATAAAGTATAATAAGTTAAACATTCTTACTAATCCTGATCATTCAAAAGGTCACTTGAATTGAAGTCAAATTATTGTGTAAACAAATAAGGTTAATATACACACAGCAGGTGATCTGTTCATGCAGGTGATCTTGGCAACAAGATATTTTACATGATGTAAACCCCTAGATACAACTTGTCTGTTGTGTGTAGCAGCATTGCAGGATAGCAGGTTCAGTGAATTTTAGGTATACCTACACACACACAATATGCCCAAAAGTATGTGAATATCTTTGTGTGTTGAAGCATTAAAATTTCCTTTCACTGAGACTCCATGTTAATGTACATGGTTTGGAATATTGTATCCAGTGTTTTCTTAAATTGTTCTTAGTTTCTGTGGTTATTTGATTGCTCACAAAAAAGTACTAAAATCCCCAAGCAGTATACTAGCATGCAGTTTAGCTGTGCATCATGATGAGTGTGTGTTTGTCCCACATCAGAGTTGAAAAAGCTTTTGTCACAGTAAATAAATTCTAGCATTTTTGCCTTTTCGTGTAACTACAGACCACAAAGACAAATTGTATTTCTCCATAAGCATCAGCACTAAAAAAAGCTCTAAAAGCATTAGTGTCAATTATGCTTCACTCCTACAGAACTGTCTTTACACTGAACATAGAAAAGTTCACTTTGGGAAAGGGCAATTTCAGTGTCCAAAACACTTTATTACATACTTTATGTATTAATGACACCCACCCTCTCTTGGGAAGTTTGATAACGGAGGTGCAGGGCTGTGGGGTCCCAGTCCACAGCAATGTAAGCATTTCCTAGGGATGCCAGGTCCTCATTACACTCCACTGTACAGCCTCTGCAGAACCTGGCAAAGACATGACCACTCTCATCACTAACTGCAGCCCTCTAAAGCAACACCGCAGATACAGGATATATGGCTTACCTGTACCATGGGCACCAGGCACAAGAATTGCCATCCTTTTGCACTGCGCGCAGGGTGAAAGGGTACTGGTAACCCAGGCTATCATCACTGCAGATTGGCAGGAACCATGACATTAGAACAAAAAATGTCAAAAGAAACAAAACAGAGTGTATGCGTTTTTAGATTTCAGAAGTTTGACAGCTCATGACTGTACAAGCGTAATTATGTAATACCATATATAATGAGATAAGAAGGCACTGACCAGTCTTGTGCATGGTTGCTGGCCTCCTGAGGGGGCAGGGGGCTAGCTAAACGGGACACCTGAATCCACACAGCATCATATAGATCCTTCTTACTGGTGTGTACTGTGCAGGGCACAATGAGAGGCATGCCAAACAAACTGGGCCGATTCTTCTGAGATGAAAGGAAGTATAACTCTGTCCGCATCTAAAGGAGACATTATGACAGAATCAGTACTATGGTTAAAAGTTTCTTCACGGTATTATTGCTGGACTGACAGATGACTGTGTACCAGTTACCATCTTTCTGTGCATGGCAATGATGTAGCCAATGAAAGGGCTGTCCTGAACTGGGGTGGCATGGCCGTTGGGGATGCCATCGGCAAGACACTTTTCTGAGGCAGAGGGCACCACCGTGCTCGGCATGCCGTTGGCCAGGCTCCTGTCAGATACACTTCGAACAGGGGTGCCAGCTGTGCCATTTGGTATGGGGCCAGGTTTCTCAGCATGACTGTTCCAAGTGATTCCATTGACAAGTGTATTGCCTGGGGAGAAGACAATTAAAAAAAGAAGAATGAGACAAAAATGGAGCTTGTGTGGATTGAAAGGCAAATAATGAATAAGATGAAGAGGATTGTCTCTCTTACCTACTGGTGCTGGGGAAGTGATAGAGGTTGGGGAACCAGGCACAGGAATCTCAAACGCACACAGGAAGCCATTTACAGACAGACGCACTTTCTGGTTGTCTTGAGGAAAGTTCTAGAAACATTCACCAAAATGTCAGTCAGTGAGACTTTAATAATAAATAAAATAAAGTCACTGGCCAGTATGTCATTAATAATAATAATAATTATGTAATAATTCATAAACACTGAGTGAAACATGCTGAGGTGTTCAAATATTTATGAAAATAATCACCAGGGTGGTGTGATGTGACATAACACAGTGTTACAATTTCTTTGGTTTTTACTGAACAGCACATCATTTCAACATCATAGTTACAATTAATGTTGAGAAACGTCCATGAGACAAGTCAGTTCCAGTTATCGCTTTCTTTAAGTTAAAATTAGTATGTCCCCCACATAGGCCCCTGTAAATGAGCTATTACTAACATATTAAAATGATATTAACATAAATCTGCGATGTGAATTACAGCCTGGACTACTGTCAGGGACTGACTGATCACTATAAACTGAACATGATGAAATGTTTAATGTCAAACTGTCCTTGCTGATACTGTGTTCAGCTCACCTTGATGTTGGAGGAATGGACTTCAGCCAGGAGGATCTGCTCTGGTTTTAGTCTGCACAATTCACTGAGCTGCTTCTTCAGGCCTGTATATTTTTCGTCCATGTTCAAACGGAGACCATAGCGCACTGGGGTGGAACCGTCCAGTTTGATGACTGTAAAATACACATTTGTGAGCTTCATGCAAACCAGAAGATTTCAGATAACCATTTTTTCTTCTGCTACACCTCACCTGTTATCTCTAAGTGCATGGAGCTGTCCATTGGAAGGGGCAGGGACAGGAAGTTAAAGGGGTCAAAACGAGCGCTGATGTGGCCGCACGTTTTGCACTTAACTTGGGACTTAAGCTGGCCATGGAACAGATCCACCACAATCGAACGATTTCTTCTTAAGTGGTTGTCCCAGGCCTACACACACACACACACACAAAATGCCACTTTAAGTACTACATGGTACAGCACTTCCTACAGGCTTCTTGCTGTCTTATCCGTAGAGCTACATCAATAAGTCACATCAACATTAAAGCTAATCTACACCTTAAGAAGTCTGGAGCTGGAAGTGTGATTTTCACGACTCTCCTTCAATCAAGCAGCAAGTGTCTGTTATAAATAGAGACAAGAGACCACGGAAATGACTAATAGCTTGACACTGACCTCGGTCGCCACTTCTGCATCGGGCCGTCCATCACTGTCCTTCAGCTCCACATAGGGCTTCTCATGGACCCGATTCAGGTCCTCATGGAGGCCATCCAACAAGAACGCCAGCAACTCTTGAGAGTCCTGCTGCTGGAATCCATTGAATCTTGGCGCATATTTTGCTATCGTCCACTATATGAAATATGACACTAACTTCAGTATGGGAACTTTGAAAGTAAGTAGGAAGTATTTCTGAAGCAATGATAAATGACCAGATAAAAAAGTGCCCACCCTGAGCTTTAGCGGTGCAACGTTTTTTTGTGTTCCACTCCAGAGTTCCTGCACTAAATCTCCATAGCATTTGGCCATATGGCCTCGCATTCCTATAGGATTGGTTCTGTCAAGATAAGAGTAGCAAATGAAAATCCTCCATCAAACAAACTCCCAAAATGAAAAATTTTAAACAAAGCACTTTTAACAACAGACCTGTTCAGCTCATAAAGGTGTCTCCCTGAGATGAAGTAGTCGGTGAGTGGTTTGGTGTTGCTCACACACTGAATACTCGAATTCATAAAGCATGTATTCCCCAGGTTACTTAGACCTGTAGCACCTTTCTCTGTAGGAACTTCAGAAAGAAATTTTACCTTCAAAATTCAATTCATAATACGTTTAGTCCAACATGAAACTATTACAATCAAAACATACAGTGGACTAGAAAAAGAGAGGAGAAGAGTCATTCCAGTCATGCTTCGTTCTGCTTTAATTATTCATGCAGTTACATCTGGATTTATTTGTAAGAGATCAATATTAAATATCCCAGCAGATACAGAATCTCTTATCGGTTTCACACCGTTTCGGCACGCCATGGTGCTCCATATACTCTAGTTAATAATCTACTTTCCTAGGAAAATTATTATGAAGTGAAAAACACTACACACAGATATTTAATGAAGTCTTCCACGACCTCTGAATGCTACCTTTGTGTCTGTCTATTTTGCTGCTGTTGGCGATGAAAGACATTTCCTCTGGCCAGCTCATGTCTTTGTTTCGAACTAGTGAGGTACAAAAAGAAGAGCATATTTTCTTGCATTTTTTTCTTTAACATGTAGAAGCAGGTAAAATGTGAATTAGGAGAGAGATAAAGCCACAGACATACCCTCAATCACTAAATGCTGCTCATCCTCTATTTTCAAACTCTCTAAAGTGTGATCTTCATCATCAAGCAGAGTGAGGTAATTCTAAGGAGAGGATTTTAGGGAATTGAAAGGATTTAATACCAATGCCTTAAACCTACAATCTGCATGCAATGTACATATAATACACTTGACCATACATTCACATTCAGTTAAATAATTAAAAGTGTGGGGTGATGTGTAAATGCATATTAATAAGGTAACGTAAGAGCACTGTGCTAGAGCATAGGAAAGCCACACAGAATCTCACTTCGCTGTTATAGAGCCAGAGGCGCATGTCTTCTTCTTTGATGCGTAACCTCTGTGACAGGTACTCGTGGATGTCCTTAATGGTGCTCATCCTGCTGAAACAACCCGTGTACGCCAGCACACGCTTCAGTGGGGCATTCGGGGATGGCATGTTACCTGTGGGAGGGTGGAAAAAAGGCATGTCTGTAACACTCACTCAAATCAGTAAAGAATATCCATTGCAAGAAACCATGAAACATTGCTGTGCTGCTATACTGTGCTCAGAGGTTTGTTGTTTCATCTACGCCATTTGGCAGACGCCCTTATTCAGAGAGACTTGCATTTTATCTCATTTTATACAACTGAGCAATTGAGGGTTAAGGGCCTTGCTCAAGGGCCCAGCAGTGGCAGCTTGGTGGTCCTAGGATTCAAATGACCACCGAGCTACCACGTCCCCCATTTCACAGGAGAGACGTAAGAGAAGTGTGAATATATTGTGTTAACCAAGGGTATACAACATACAGTGTATACCTCTATATAAACGACCTTCTTACTTTCTTCATTTAAACATCTGAAGGATGTGATACCAAAGATTAGAAACATACCCTATTACAGATACAATATACACCACGGAAAAAGCATAGGATATATTAAGCTGTAAGTAGCAGCAAGAAAGGGCAAAGGTGATTTTAAAGGGACTGAGTAACCATTAGTCTGCGGGAATAAAAGAGATGCACACAAAGCCAAAAGCACCCCACAAATACAGAGACAAACAAGGTAAGTATAAGTATAGCAGTGCTGATTAATATTTAGTTCAAACCCTTAATCCCCTTTGCAAGATCATAGACAGAAGCACCCAATTCTTCCCAGAATGCACAGCATCCTATCTGACAGGAGGAGCAGAGTTGTGACTGAGAGATAAACCATGTAACAAACCCTGCTACAGCCAGGCATCAGATAGCTAAAATAAGATTAGTGGAGCTCTAATGCTCGGTATCACACAGCCTCAGTGCTGCACAATTAGGTTAGCGCTGTGCTATGTGTCCCTTCTTTACTTAGTGCTTTTCAGGAAACCCGATAATGAGCTCCATAACCAAATCGTATCTAATGCCTGCTTAAACAAACATACAGGGCTTCAGTCTGAGCTCACCAGAAGGTATGCAAAAAGCAGGCAGAGATAGGTGCTAGAATTGAACAGGATTAGGGATTTTTTGTGCTGCCAGTCAGAATATGTTGCACTTGCTGTGCCAAATCCCCTTTAGGAGTGTTTTAGGAGATTAGGTTGCCCCAGGACGATGGAGGGAGCCGCTCTCTTGCTGCAGGCTTACATTACCTCGGGGAAAGTGTGGAGGGAACATTCGCAGGCTGCTCATACCCATGTTAACCCAGATGTTGGACTGGGGGGTGCGTGTGGCCGGTTGCTGACGTAAGAAGAGCAAATAACGGGGGAAGAGCTCCAACTCTGGCTGGTCTGTGATGACCGACTTGATCACCTTCAGGCAGACAAACAGGAGAAAAGTGTTTATGGATAATTCACTGTAATTTGTTTGCATCCCCCCTACACCTTGGGTGAACAAACAAAGCATCTGCCTCTGTCTCTGTACAGTTCATCTTCAAAATAGCCTTCCATAATCATTTAAAATGTTATTCCCCTCTGAAAACCTTTTATGGTATGGCCTCAATGTTAAAATAGCTGAGTCCAAGTCCAAATTTATCTTTAATAGCAAGCTCAAAAGTTTACACCCTCTTTGATAAACCCTCTAGGTATTTAACTTTAATATGTAAAATTGGATATCTGATCCTTTAAAAAAACATCAACACTTAATGCTTGATGAGTGGCAACAGGTGTGTTAAATTAGGCATGAATTTTACATTTGCAAGTGGGTAGCTCTCCAGGAGCAACAATGGGATTCAGGGAAACGGCTGTCAGAAAACCTAAAAATTAAATTGGTAAACCTAATAAAGCTGGACAGGGTTATAAAATTTTTTCAACGTGTTTAGGGATACCAGCACCAACTGTGAAGACCATAATCCAGAAATGGAAGAAACATGGACACACTAAGACTCTACTAAGGACTGGAAGACCAAGAAGAATAACTGAAAAAGCTGCTAGGTAACTTGCGCTAGAGCTACGTAAGAATCCAAAACAAACAGCAGGGGGCCTGAAAAAGTTCTTAGAAGCAAGTGGTATAAAAGTCCACATCTCCACCGTCAAGCGAAGTCTGCACAGGTCTGGAATGTTTGGGAGAAAATCACGCAGGAAGCCATTGCTTACTTCTAGACACAAGGCAGCATGCTTAGAGTATGCTAAAGAGCACAAGTCTGTCCTCTTTGACACTCTTTGACCATTTTTGTTACTTTTGATGATGAAGGAACATTTGAGAAAACTGAACATGCATTAAATATTGTGTTGATGACAATATATTTCTTTGTTTTAATCCTTTTGTCATTTCAAAGTAAGGGGATGCAAACCTTTGCACACAACTGTATATAACAGGTGCATAGTGCCCATTTTTGTTGTACACATGTTTAATAAAAGGCTATAAAAAGCAGTGAGGATATACAACCAACATGGGCAGATTTGTAGTCTTTGATGAAGGCTGGCACACATACCGGTCTGGGCAGGCTAAGGTTGGCACCGTACCAGTGGTAGAGTGCCCGCCATACTGGCTCTGGTACGGTCTCAAAATCCCGGCCAGCCATCAGGTTCATGGGTCTCTTCAGACGCCCTCCTTCCATGGTTAACGTGGGAGCCTGCGGGGGGAAAAAAAAGAAACATGCTGTCTGCTTATCATAACAGCCACAAGGATGCAGGTTGCACTGATAAATGACCATTTAAATGTCAACTATTTAAAGTAAACCAACACCAGGGGCAGCAGACCACCTGCTGAATCATTTCATTGCCAACAGAGTGAGATGAAGTCTAGCACATTTTAAAAGGCTTATTTGTTGTGACTGCAGTGAATAATGGCATATAATCAGGCCTGACAGTATGAGAGTCAGTTAGAGGACAAGGTGTTATTACGGGGTATAAAAACTTTCAACAATATAAGCAATAACACATTGGGCCTCACACATTGAGTCATTGCAGTCTGACACTCTGCCGCTTTAAAATATTATGAGTTTCTCACTATGCAATTTGATGTCATAAAATATCAACATATCATCTTCCCTCCAAAATTCCACTGAAATATGGCAGTAATAAAATTGTAAATTGTCAATCATGCACAGCTCCTGCTATAAACACTCTGAAAGCATTTGGGTACTGAGGAAATTGCCAATTTTCCAGCTGTTGATTCTGACAGCTGTTTGACAGGGTTTATACTGAAAAAACTCATTACACCAGATTCCAACACATGATTCCCATTGTACTTCCAATGATACTTGATGAAGTTTGGTGCTTTTAACGACTTCTTTCTATGGTGCCAAAGAGGTCATGTCCCATAGCTAATTTTAGAATAAGTATAAGCACAGGAATAAACAAACATTATTATTTTTAGCCATTTTAATGGCTAATTTTTTACTTTTCATCAAAAAGATTTGACATTTCAACAACTATATGACTCTTCTGTTGTAAGATGGATGACAAGGGGTTATACATGCAAAGGTTTTATCACATATAACACACTCAATCAGACCTTTATGGGCTCAGTGGTGACTAAGGGCTGGTTGTCGATGGCACCTGGCCTCTGTGCAGACAGGTGGTTGGGTAGGTGGCCATTGGCAGTAGAGAAACACTGGTTATTGTTATCCAGCACATTGTGCTGCCGAGAAAAGCAGATGTCCGTGGCTGATGAGCTCACATGTGGCAGCTGACCTGAGGAAGGGATAACAGACAAGATTTCTGATGATTAAGTAACTGTGTTACCAATAACACAACGATCTGTGGTTTTAGTAGATTACACAAATATGTTTTATAAGACGCATGTAATAGCTTTCTATGACAAAAAAATATCTTGACTGAAAATGACAGGTAGTTTGATTTGATTTGTGGTGACGTCACAAACTGGCTATATTAGATATTCCTCTCCTACACTTCTAGGCACACTGTAGAATGTCACTGAATGAACAACAATCTAAGACAATAGCTTAATGTCCATTTGATTATATATGGACCAAATGGTTGATCAGCAGTATTTATGCAAACCTAGCAAATATAATGGGAAAGCAGTTAGTATTAAGATTAAGATTATTAAAACCATATTTTCATCCAAATATTTCATGATTATATAAAACAGAACAACTGGGTGGACAGGTGGATGATTCATATTCTAATATTGATGACAGATTACTACAATGATAATGCAGCATATAAGAGTGGTAGCACAGATTATGACTGCAATGATATAGATTACTACAGTGATAAAGCAGATTATAACAGCTACAGAACAGATTAAAAGAGTGATGATGCGATTTTTAAGAGTGATGACGTAGATTATAACATCAGTTGTGCAGATCACAGCAACATTGAGCATGTAGACTATTGCAGTGATGACAGATTGTAAGAATGATGGTATAAATGATAAGTGATGTGATGACAGATTACTAAAGTGATAATGCAGATTAGAACAATGAAGCACAGATTACAAAAGGGTTAGCACTGGTCTTAGAATGTCTCTTAGATTGTCAATGCCAATTACATCATTTACAGTTGCTGGATTTTTTTCTCACATTGTGGTATGATGTTGAATGGGATCAAGAAGCGTGTACCAAATCTGCATCTTTTTTTTATCTTGAATTTTATTAATGATGATCTCAAAGCTGTCCATCCAAGTAATGTTTTTGTGAAAAAATGCTATTTTGAACGTTTGCCGATCTAGCAATTTATTCAAATATGTAAAATGTTCTGAGAAAATGGTGTGTATGTTTTGTGAGAAAAAAAATACTTAAATTACAGGCTTGTGGCATTGTTTATCACATGCCAAAGCTACAACAAAGCAGTAAAACACCAACAGGATGCTGTTGTCACATCAACGCAATAGAGAGTGCCGAAGGCGCAAAACACATGTTGTTATGTGTCATGTCAAAGAATAAGTACTCAAACAGTTCTGGGCAAAACATAGATGCAATGATGTAGCTGGATTAATGAGTAGAGAAGAGTTATAGGAAATAATGATGGTAAACTACATCGCATCAAAAGAGCAGCATCGTTGAGAATAGCTGAGACAGAATTACAGTCTAAGAACCTGGCTGATATTAATCAGTGCACTGCAGATCAGTGAATTATTCTTTCTGTTATGTTTTTATAACTCATATCAAGTGGGATGACAAAAGAAGTTGCTTTCAGCTGCTCCCTGTTCGGGGTCGCCACAACAACTTGGCAGATGTTTTAAGCCGGATGCCCTTCCTGACACAACCCTCCAATTTTTCGGGGCTTGGGACCGGCACCGCATCCAGTGGCTGGGGTTGAGGCATTGGCTGGGAATCGAACCTGGGCCTTCCACATGATAGGCGAGAAACCTACCACTGAGCCACCAATGCCCCATCAAGTGGGATGACAAATGAACTAAAATTGCATTATATGGGTTAATATAAAATATTAAGCCCGCAAAGAAATTCTGTTTTATTTATTTTATTTGTTTGTTTTTGTTCTTTTTACGCAAACTGTCAAATAGACTTTACCCCACTAACAGAAACAGACTTAATTTGAAATTTTCTATTTACAAAAATAATAATATGAGCCACAAACAGCTGCCATATTACTTGATATCTAACAATAAGCACACTCTTACTGTTAGGGGTGCTCTCTGAAACCTCCCAATTGCTTTTTGGGGACTTTTCTCCTGGAGAGCTAAGAGATCGTGCCACTGTTCCAGTCTTGCTCAGGGCTGATTCAGCAGATGGTGTGGACTGAGGAGTCCTCCTGCCATTGCCCAGCATACCCGGCTGCTCCACCACTATGGAATTATTATCCTTTAACCATAAAGAAAATGATCACACATTAGTATACAGTAGCCTTTACTGATTTCAGCATAATACCGTCTCAGCAGCAGTGCTGATTCTTCTCTTGACAATGTCACTCACATATTTAACGTATTCTTTCCACAATTTCCACCACTGCATAGAGATGAGGAACCAGTTCTGGCCCGGCTGCAGGCCATGTCTGCTCTCCCGTTCGAGCCATCCCCTGAGTGCATACAAACACACACACAAGCGCATGCACACGGACATGAGCACACACACATGTCGGTGTGAAACATCCACTGATATAATTATCAATATAGCTAGTTAATGCTGTCTACATTTAAATCTAAACCTAATCTTAACCTCATTAACTAAAAGGAAAACCTTTTTTTAAAATTAAACCTCCGCTCAAAATGGTCCGATTTTCTGAACACACACGGAAGCTCCAAAAAATTCAGCTAAAATACACAAGCTGTATCTACAGATACACAAGCATGTTAACAAATACGCATACATTTACATTAAATTAAATAATATAGTAATGCAATAACGGAAATACTAATCGGTAACAAGTAATGCAAACCAGCTTTTACACTACAAAACAAGGAACATTACAAATTTAATAAGCTAAAACTAATAACACAAACACAACCTTTGTCTTTTAAAAAATGTATATAATTAGGTGTATTCAAAGTGAATCTTTAGAATGGTGGTTATATTTATATTAAATAAAAATATCAAGCAAAAAATATATATCAATTCACTCGAATGAGAAAATGTGTTGATTTCACCTTCAAAGTACAGGCAGTTAAACGTTCAGAAAACTTTCAAAGCACAAGATAATAAAAACAAAAACGGCTAATTATTACAGAGAGACCACATCTGACTTTTATTTAATGGACCACAGCTGTAGAAAAACAAATTAGCCAGCTAGTCAAGGTGCTACTTTATTCCCTGTGAAGACACATTACACCAGTACAGATTATAACCAGCTGAACTTTGGTTCTTGGTCAGAGTAAAGCAATGTGACTGCTGTTCAGAATAGAACATTGCTCAACTGAATATAGTACTACAGAGAAATTAGCTAATGTAATGGGTGTCTAGACAATGTGTGGTAATCAGGTCATTACTAATTATGAATATAATTATCACCAAGAGAGGATGCAACATGTAATGCAATCCATGAAAACTCATTTTAACACAGCACTGTGGCCAACAGAGAGGTTAGGGATGATGAGGTTTAGCAAAGGACACTGCTGGCAGATTTCATGCCCCTTTGGGCTGTACTCACCTAATGATCTGGCCTTCTTCTTTGGGCGTAGCAGGCCGTAGGCCCAGGACTATGTGACAAACCTGATTAGTGTGACAACATGGCATATGATTAAAACCAAGAAGAAGAAATTTGTGACATACACAGTACAATCACATGAAAATGGCAGATATATGTGCAATAGTCCTTGATACCTGAAAAAGCAGGTTGAGGAACTCGCTTGCCAGGGCACTTTTCACACTCCATATCTGATAGTCTTCTAGTGTTAGGTGTCCCTGCTGTGTGGTAGGAGACACAGACAGCAGGAAATTAGTTTACATTGCATTTCACTAATTCAAAACCAAGCAAATTGTGAAAAAAAAAGATATTACATACTTTTGTAGTGTCATGTATCGTAAGGATTTCATCAACAATATCAGAAACACTGGATTCCAGTTCCTACAAAAGGAAGGAAGTACAAAAGTAACTGACAAACAAATTACGTCTAGATAACAGATAAGAGCAAAGAAGTGAAAACTAGCCGTTCTAGCTGGTTTTACACTATTCAAAAGCATGTGAGGCTAAATAAAAAAATACTTTTTAAATGGGGGAGTAGATTAAGAAGATGTTGTAAGCCAAATAAAAACTCTGCTGGCACAGAAAAAATGAAAGAGTACTCTAAACTAAACCTGTTTCCAACACACATTTCAAAACCAGATTGGTTCAGGCAACTAGGAAGTAGCGCTAAGCTTTATAGCTTACTGGTAGAGTATCAGTGCGGTTGTCCTTCCACACTTCCAGTAAGGCCACCACCATCTTGTGCATCTCATCTCGAGACAGAACTCCATCCCGATCTACGTCGAACACTTTGAAACAAACTGGACAAGAAGGAGTGCTTTAGTAATTAAAAAAACATCAAGATGACCATCATAATTACCATCTGCAAGTCCCAGTGAAAACAATAGGAGGAAAAAATCTAATTATGTTTTCACTAATTAAATAATTGCAGTGCATGGTTGCTTACTTAATGAAAAGATCCTATAACCAAAACAAGAGACATTAAATAAACGACTTTTGGTGAAAAGGGCTTCTCTGCTGTTGATGGTTTTAAAATCAACCAAATGGTGCAGCTTACACTTCTGCCTCTCAGCCACAGGTCCTCGGCAGCATGCAGAGAGCCCGCATGATATTTCCTTAAAGTCTATGTGATTGTCCCGATTCTCATCAAAGGCATGAAACAAGCCTGCAAAATGGGAGAAAATGTCAGGGCTCAGATTGACTCAGAAAATAATTGGACAGTTCAGGATGTCTCATTTTTAAAACATATTGAGCTATATGCAAACGTAATTCCCAGCTTCTAAAGCCAACATCATTACCAAAGCATGAAATTTCTTGAAATTGAACAGGAGTCGCAGGTGGGGTGTATATTGGATGCCCATAGACTCTGGGTAACAATCCAATAGAGTCTTAAAACCAGCTTTCATAAATTTTACATTACCTTCACTTAGTGATGCATGAATAGGGGGCGACACCAGAGGAACAAAGGTTTCTAAGTCAAAGCGTCCGGTCCTGGATTGAGCTTTCAGAAGCCAGTAGCGCTTTTCCAAATCAATAATGTCCGATTCTTCTACTGCAAAAGATGAAAACCACAAACATTGTGTAAAGATTTCTTTATGGGTTGTGGTAACCTTCATTTCAGCACAGGAACAACCATGTCAGTTGATACACTCCAAAGAGATGATCAACATATTAAGAATGCTTCAATGTTTTTTATAAATATAATGCCCCTGTCCAGAATATTCCAGAGCTTTTTCATGCAGAACTTAAAAAACCCATAGATGTTAAATCAATCATTTGGACTGGAATCATCACAATTGGATTCAAGAAATATACATATACACACACACACACACACACACACACACACACACACACACACACATATATATATATATATATAATATATATATATAAGATATGTATGTATGTATGTATGTATATGTGTGTGTGTATATGTATATTTCTATACATACATGTGTATCCTGTGGTGCTCTCAAGCCAAAGTGCTCTTGTTTTTTATACAAGTAAATACACTGTGCAAGCTTCATCACTGCTGAATCACTTCTAGTTGATTTAAATAGCTAATTATGTAAATAATATCGGAAACAATAAAAATAATAAGGGTGACAGGGGTTATAAGGAACATTATGCAAGACCCTGGAGTTTACTACTAGGTGAAATGACTGGGCCTATAATGCCCATATAGAGCAATGAAGCAGGATAAGGGGCCCTAGGATGACTCGCTCTTCATCAAAATAATCTTAGGCTTAGGCTAATAGGATTGTGCTATCCATGCCACCAGTCCTCTGTAAAGCAGAGCCATACACAAGGTTGATAGAGCAAAACATTTCCACGTGAATCACATTTGTCCGCCAACATCATGCTTCATTCAAATCTCGCTGGTCTTAATTTCCGTTGTGTATACTTCTAATTAACACTTCACCCAGGACAGAGTAAACAGCGGTAGGGAGAGAGAGAGAGAGAGAGAGAGAGAGAGAGAGAGAGAGAGAGAGAGAGAGAGAGAGAGAGAGAGAGAGAGAGAGACACACACAGAGTACTTGCAGGACAGACAGAGAGAGCACAGGCGAAAGCAGCCAGCAAATGAAGCAAGCCACAGACCAACAAGAGGACAACATACAATCAAGGATTCTCAATGTTATTACTGGACATTTCCAGGCACGGTTAAAGAAGCAGTTGAGAATTAAGGACCTTAATAATTCAGAAAGCATTGTAAAAGCAAATGTCCATTTTTACAACGCACCAGCAGCCTGTTTAATGGGCAATACAGCTGATACTATCCCACACTTAACCACAGAATTTGTGATTAAACACAAACATCCAGCCAATTAATAAATGGTGCTGGTTACTGAGTGCTTGGAAGAAACTGTGGTTAGTTTAAGCAGTAAACTGGATCTAGTGGAAATGAGCACCTGGATGAGTAGTATGCATGGCTTCTCCATTGCAGACTGACTGACAAAGTGTGCCTTTCATTTCGTGCACACCATCAGTAATATCAGCTAGTAATGGCCGTCAAGACAATTCTGTCCTTCTGTGTCATGGATTGAACAAAAGAGACAATCATCCTTCAGCCTCAGGTCATATCCATTTACAATGCTAATACCCATTTTGCCAATCAGTTCTGCTACATGTTCAAACATTTGTTTTCTGTAACTTTGAGCACAAATAACAGGGTTGGTGATGAGCAGCACATCTTAGCATCTAAAACAGGAAAGTTACCTTTCAACAACAACAGTGATGTGCGAAACAGCACAGTTGCTGAATAATTTAGACAAAAACTACAAATTGAGATCAAACGATTTGCCGTGCAAATGTAATTAAACATAATTATGGCTATAATAATTTCTATTAGACCTACTAGAAAGTATTCTGAAGCTTGTAATTACAGGTCTAAGTTTTTTCCATCAGAAAGCCAGAGGTAGTACCCACCTAGAGGTGCAACTCTGTTAGAATGGCAACAGAGGAACCATAACATGTTCAACCGCACATGTCACCGCTCAGGTATGGACCATAATAAACCCCACAAAGGACACCATCACATTGAGGAAAAAAGAAATTCACCATCACCGGGCAACTCTTTGACCTGGGCTTTTGTCTGGATTGCAGTGTGCCAGTAGTACATCACCCATTGCCCTGTCCATCAAGGCCTGCTACAAGTGTGAGGTGTGTGGAGATACATGCATCGAGATCACGGTGGCTTCATGCTAAACACACACACACCTTGCTTTGTTAAGAGGATAAGAGCAGGCAGAAGATTACAGAGTCTCTCAGGTTTGCTCTCTGATTGGTTTTTAGATCTTTCCAGCTCTGTCCCTGATTAACAAATTAAACTCAATCTAAATATATCTGCCTATTAGCACAAACCAGCTGTTTTTTAGTTCACATCTCTTTTTATAGTAACAGTAAAAAACTAAAGGATGGGGACATGGATATTTTACAAGAATAAGCCAGCTGTGCATTTTCCTACTCATCTCATGTGATGAGCATTCAACATTCAGGCATCGCTACAGCTGGAAATCCAATCATGCCTTAAAGTGCAGTTTATTGATCGTACTGGCCTGTGGAATAGTCAATCACCAAATAATGATTTTCTCTCCACACTAACAATCTATACTATTTTAAATCTGCACACCTGATTAATACACTAGAAATTTAAGTTGTTGGTCAATGAAAAGATTTGCATTGCTTTTTTTTTGTTAATAGATCAGTAGAGAGCTTCCTTTAATCTTTAGTCTAAATTACAGGTCAGTGTATATTTTTACAAATAATCTATGCTAAAGGTCTTATATGCTTTAACATGTAGAGCTTGTGATTGGTTTCTGGAGTCTTTATATACTGTATCAGTACAGTTTTTCTTCACTGGAACTAAGGGATAAAGCTTAAACCTGTTCCAGTATGAAGACGCCTCTGTACACAATGCAAAGTCCATGAAGACGATTTTTTTTTTATTTGTCAAGGTTGAAGAGGAAGAACTCAATTCTAGATTTACATTTTTTATGCATCACTGATATTTTGCTGTCAGTTTGGTGTCTTGTGACAAACCAACCTGATATTTTTATCATATTGCCCTCCCCGATCGACATTACTATTTCAGTGCAGAAAAAGCACAGAGTGACTGCATAAGTAGTAGTCCCTGTAGGCAAATGTCCCAGCCATGATATGGCCAGCAGAGTCATAAAAACCCAGGGTTGAAACCCGGTGCTGTCTGGGCTGGCAGGCTGGTCAGGAGTGAGGCGGTCTGAAGGAGGATGAGAGGAGAGCGAATGCAGTCATTTCCCCCCTGAGTGTCAGGCAGTGGGTAATAGCTGGGTGGTGGTGACAGCTGCAGCGTTGCGGAGTAATGTCCCCCTCCTCTCAACAGGACTGGGTATGTGTTCAGCAAGTGGGAAGTGGAGCCTGTCACTTGCTATTATCACACTCAGATGCCTCTTTCCAACCAGAAGAGAGAGTCACTGATGCTTGATGTGTGTTTGGGAATAAAGCCTAGTTTATGCTTTATCAGAGGTGCTTCTGAGAAACTGCCTGGAACACTCAGGCTGTCTACCAAACATGGCAGGCAGGGTAGTAAACAAAGTAATAACAGGTGAAAGCAAATGTTTTGTTGTTGTCTGTTCAAACAAACTGGTGTCATGCCTGAAGGAGGAGGTTACATGTTTCTCATCACCAAAGGAAGATTATATAAAGAGCAACACCATTTAAAAAGTGACAGGCAAGATGCTTTAAAAAGTTGTTTTGAAAAGAAAAAAAAAAGGTAGTTTCATCTAAGACACTTACTAAACTACCACCTACTACACTATTAGCAAAAATTGGCTAGTTGCCTCTAAAATTGAAAATGTCACTGTTTATCAATACTACAATGCAGTTCAGTCATGAAAAAGTTTAATTCATTATGATTTGTATGATTTATAATGAACAACAGTACAACTTCATGTACATCTCAGAACAACTATGTTCAACTGTTCAGTTGCTGTATTGTTCATGATCCAATGTTTCCATTTTTAGAAATTTCTATTCTGACTCACCCTCTTCTATCTGAAGTAACTTTATGACCTTCCTGAAGTGGCCTCTGATGTCAATGGCAGTGCTGTGCAGACGGAAATCTCGGGCCCATACATGACTGACATGAGGCAGGATTGCTTACACATAATCAGCTTCAGAAGCAAAAAGCATCATTGATAAACAGTCCCACAGTTCATTGATAAACAGTCCCCTCAACCAAAGCTACTACTGACAAGGTGGCCCTAAATTTATACGCAGATGCACAACATGCAGATACACTCAGAAACACTGCAGTCCTTGAATAACTCTTGAGGAGGTTTAAGCTGGTGGTTAATATATAACAGTACTGCACCCTGATGTGTGTCCTGACGTCTGTACTGGGCAGTGCCACTTACAGTGTGTGACTCCGGCCAATGTCTGGTAGAAGGTGGGTGTGTCGCTGTCGTCAGTCAGAGTGACACACACTCCGCCAGAGAGCAGCCAGCGGGAGAAGGTGAACGCCTCTTTGTTTTGTAGAAGCCAGTTCTTGAACTTCTCATAATTCACCTTTTCACCCTGCCAGAGGAACACAGGAAGACAGCATCCGTCAGTGTGTCAGTGCATGCAGAATTCAGCATGCTGGGGACAAAACAGGTTACAAGTGCAGAATCACCTCTACTAGTGTAAAGAGGTGAATAAAATGATCTAGCAAATATTAAAGTAGTTGTTAATCACCACTGACAGTAATAAGGGAAATCTTAATGAGGTTGATAGTATTTATATTTATTACAGTTAATGTCACATACATGAGTTGATGCCTTTTTATTCGTTGAATTTTTCTATTGGTTTGTTTATTATGTACCTAAACCACAGCAATGTTAAATTAGTCCATTTTCTATAACACAAGCCTATTCACAGTATGGCTATAAATAAACAAATTTCAAACCGTATCCCTATTTTACAAACAAAATGTATAATGTAGAATATAATTCTACATTAAATATAATTAATAAGGTTTACTTGAGCACTTTGTAACAAAGCTGATCTGTACCATAGGGGTAGTTTTAAGGACATTTTGTGGTTTCTCTGTGCTTTTTTTAATATTATTCAACAGAGAGAGAAAAAGAAAGCAGCTGCTGAGAGAACGACTGCAGCTGCTGAAATGTGAGTGATAACAGGAACTAACTTGATTTCATTATAACAGTATGTGCCAATTTGTTTTATTCCTTACAACCAGTGGAAACATGTTTATTATGCTACACGTGCAATGTATATTAAAACTAAGTAATTAACATCTGACCATGCTCTGTAGCATGTAAAAAAAAAAATGCTGAGCATGTCATGCTGACCTCGATAATAGATCAAGATGACAAGAGGAAAAGATCTATGGCTTTGAAATACAATTCATTATAGACGCACAGACAGCAGGAGAAGAAAATGCTTGACTGGCTGGTGTTTCAGTAGAAACGGTGATTAGTGGTATCTACATTTCGATTTATGAGAAAGACGTCAGTAAATAGGATTGAAAATTGTTGCCAACAGCATACATTCAATGACAGTGATGCTTCTTCGGTAGACAATCTCCAATATCTCTCTTGCTCTCACACATACTCCCACACTTTCTCTCTCTCTCTCTCTCTCTCTCTTTCACACACACACACACACACACAAAACTTACTATCCTTGTAAGAGCTTTCAAATGACAATTATTAATCCAGCTAATTAATGCTATGTCTACACATAAAAATAACCGTAACCGAAGTAGCTAAAAGTAAACCACTCGAGTTTTTTTTTTAAATAGAAGTTAAAAACTGTCAAAACATGTTAATAAAAAAAGACCACACACACATACAAACCCCACAGACACACACACATAAAGACGTTTTGATCTCAGAGAAGGAAGGGACACTTCCTGAGTGTCAGAGTGTCAATAAATGACCTTGTTGCTACAAAATGATAAACTGAGTAAACGTTTACACTTTCTCAGTTGGGCGCTACTCCTCCAAGGTGCTTGACAGAACAGAGAGGTTTATTAGGCTGGAAAGCTATATAGATGTACTCTATATTTACCTCCAACAGGGTAAAAATAAACAAATGAATAAAATATTCAAAAAGCTCCATCTACATTCTTACAGTTTCTAAGTTAGTCAGTGTCTTCTCAAAGGAAAGAGGAGAAAAGGAAAAATGATTACAGTGAGGCAAGAGTCTTTAATTTGCATTTTGTTGTCACTCAACACACAAATTTTTTTTTTGTGGAACATTTGGAGTGTTCGTTCCATCCTCCTGCTTTCCTTGTCAACCTCTGGCTGATTTCTTGGCAGGTGCTGATTGGGAGAGCAGGAGTCGCTGCAGCTGCTGAGTCCAACAGGCAATTTGATGAGGTGATATTGACATGCACTGAAGAGTTAAGACCTTGCTTGTGAGAAATCAATCACAGGCTGGCTAGTCCATCTGTGAGAGACTGTAATGCAGCCTGAAATGCTCTGACCTCTAAGAAGCACTTCCTTAGTGAGGGTGGGACTTCCCCATCCACAGCATGGAGCCTGCTCTCTACTTCCTCTCGCACCACGTAGCTGCCCGAGTCACTGGCGAACAAGCTGAAAATATCTGAGGACAGAAGACCCAGAGGTGATTAATCAATCTCTCTCAAAAACAAAAAGCCTAACACACAAACACACACACACACACTCACACACACACATACAGAGCACAATTCTTATCAAAGTTGTATAGACAGTGTGCATATCAATCACAGTTATCACAGCGTAACGTTGTGCTGCAGGGACACAACATCGGCAAGGAACATTAGCTTGCACAGTTGCAGAGAAATCCCAGGGCTGCCATACTACATAAATGCCTGATATCATACGCTGCTAGAAGCTGCAGATATCTGTGTTCCTTTATGACACAGAACAGCCTGCTCAGGCTTATTTTAATAAGAAGGGAAGTTTATAGTAGATATGTGAATATGCTGACTTCAGGCAGGCTGCTAGGCTGCTATTTTTAAAAGGCATTGTGGCACACCCACTGGGAACCGAACGCAATGGAATATGGAGTTCTATGCAAAAAAGCTAAACGCTTGCACACTTCTGGCTTAATTGTACAAAAATGGTTTATATAAACCAAACAGCTCTTAAAGAAGATATATATAGGCAATCAACATATATGCAATCAAAAGTGCACATTTACATTTGGCTTTTTCCTCATCACGTCCTCTCGTCAACAGCACCAGGCCGACAATGAGATTGTTGAAGTGTAGCCCTTTTGGCGTGCCTCCAAATGAGTTGTAGATCACCTATAGGGAATATAAAAGATACAACAGTGTATAGACACTCAAATGTAAAACAATTAGTGATTTGAAAACATACATTTGACAATATTCTGAACACACTCTATACAGAACATGAAAAATCAGTCCATTAAAAAGCAGGAAGAAGGGCACAATTCCATTCTGACTACTCCATCTACGGGAAAAGCCTTATCCTGGTCATGGTAGAAATGCACACACACCTAGGAGCAATTTAGCCTAGCCAATAGCCTATTGTAGGGGTGGACAAATCATAACATACACACACACACACACACACACACACACACACATATATATATATATATATATATATATATACACAAAAAAAGGTCACCACCTGGATTTAACTAAGCAAATAGGTAAGAGCCTCCCATTGGTGAATTACTGCATGGATGATTATGTTTCAGCTAGCAACAAGTTATTTAACCCTAACTTATGCAAGGAGTAGCTTCTCATTTCTTAAACAAGCAGTGGAAGAAGGTGATGTGGTCTGCTGAGCCCAGATTTACCCTGTTCCAGAGTGATGGGCGCATCAGGGTCCGAAGAGAGGTGGATGAAATGATGCACCCATCATGCCTAGTGCCTACCGTACAAGCCTGTGGGGGGCAGTGCTATGACCTGGGGTTGCTGCAGTTGGTCAGGTCTAGGTTCAGCAACGTTATGTGCCCAAAGGATGAGGTCAGCTGACTACCTGAATATACTGAATGACCAGGTTATTCAATCAATGGATTTTTTCTTCAGGCATATTCCAAGATGACAATGCCAGGATTCATCGAGCTCAAATTGTGAAAGAGTGGTTCAGGGAGCATGAGACATCATTTTCACACATGGAATGGCCACCACAGTGTCCAGACCTTAACGCCATTGAGAATCTTTGGGATGTGCTGGAGAAGACTTTGCGCAGCGGTCCGACTCTCCCATCATCAATACGAGATCTTGGCGAAAAATTAATGCAACTCTGGACGGGAATAAATGTTGTGACATTGCAGAAGCTTATTGAAATGATGCCACGGTGAATGCGTGCTGTAATCAAAGCTAAACGAAAGCTAAAGATGATGGATGGATGGATGAGTGGATAGACGGATAGATAATGCCCAGGGCCATGCTTTGGTTACCCAGAATAAAGCGTAACTGAGGGCTAAGGGGTAGTTTATGCAATGTAGTACGATGGCATTAATAACCAAGGAGTAAATGAATTCCGTCTGACTGTGTGTAGCCAGTCATCAGACACACCTCAAAATGTTTCTAATACAGTACACCGTGGTTGTGTCCTTGACAGTCAGTCAGCAAGTCACAGCCCAAAATGAGATCTACTTTTCTGCTCTTGCATCAAATGTAAAAGATATTATTTGAATCTAGATAGAGTCAGCATTTTCTACTGATTAGTCTAAACATGAGGTGAATGCACGAAGTAAGAAGCAGTAATACGATGGCTTTGCAATGCACTATTCGGGTTGTTTTCACATACTTGCATATTTCTGATTATGAAAATGAACCTTGTCATCCTGCCATACTAGTAAGTAATCTCTGTGCCAGCAGTCAGATCACGACTCGGCTGATGCGTGCAGAGCAGCAGGCAGCTGCATTCAAAACAAGAAGTATGAACTGGTTCAGCATCTAGATCCATCACACCAATGTGAAGCACCATAAACCAGTTGAAAGCATTTGTTTTGTAACAGTCAATAGGGAGAATGGATATTTTCCATTTTTCTTTTCTGGTTGTTGGATGAGAAGAAAAAACAAGTGCAGCCTACTGAATGTTCTTGTCAGTCTGGCAACTATGAGTTAAAAAAAACAAACAAAAAAAAACATGAATAGCTGATGAGACTAAATCTGCTTGTCCCAATAACCTGGGGTAGTGAGTCATCCATCCCATACCAGCATGTTTTTGGCAAGTGGGAGGAATAGAAAGAACTGGGAAGAAAGTGAATATGAGCAGAACATGCAAATGTCCATACAGAGTGTAACCAGAGCTCTAAATTGAGCTGGGGATGCTGCATATGTGACTTGGCAATGCTACAGCTGTGCCACTGTGCCCTTCTAATAATAGTACTGAAGTCTCTACATGGTCCATTTCAGGCATTTACACTGAAGCCTCCTACTCACAGTATGAGCACTGTTATGGGTTAACGCCACCCATATCCACCAGAGCAGGCGTGGCTGTCTGGGAAGACTGTTACTGTTGAACTGCTGTACTGGTGTGAGAGTGCTGCATGAATCAGCCTCTCTCCCTCTATCCTGTAACTCTGAGGAGTTTAGCTCTGGGACAGAGCGTGTATAGGTGTATGCGAGTGTGTATGATGGGAGGGGAATGTCCACAGAGCTGACTGGAGCTCTGAGTAAGAACTACAGCAATTCCAGGAAAGAACACCTGCTTGTTGCGAAATCCCAGGTGAAAGGGGATTTAGCTGTGTGTTAATAATATATCCTACACTAATAGGTACAGTACGTCAGAAAGGTACAGCATAAGACTTAAAAAAACAAAACAATGGAACACTGCTTGGAGAGTGTTTGCTGGAGAAATAAAATAAAATAAAATAAAAAAAAACCCACATGATTCACTGACCTTTAATCACCACTTGCTGAAGTGAAGCAGGAAATGATGAATGTGAACAGTTTATAAGTCTGCCACTGCAGAAGACAGGAAGGTGATAGGGTGTGATGGCGTAATTCACCATGGGATTTTGGATCTCAGTAGGTGCCGTGCCTAGGTGTCAATGCAGCTAAATGAGACTGCTTAGGCTAACTCAAGCTCATTTATCTCTGTGATGGAATGAGCTGCAGCCTCTCACTGTCACCGCCTACTCAGGGACACAGAGCAAGATGTCACCCTGTACCAAGGCCTGACACACAAGCATCCTCTTCCCATAGAGAACGGTTAAGTAAATGTGTGTCTGTGTGTGTGTGTGTGTGTGTGTATGTGTGTGTGTGTGTGTGTGTGTGTGAGAATACAAGTGTGCAGGTGTTTGAATAAAGGGTGCCAAAGAGGTTAGGCAATAAGAAAACTAAGACTTGCTTAATTTTTGTTCCGACAGTTTCGTCTTCCTCTCTGGACCCTGCCCTTGTATTACATGCTAAACGAATACATCAGTTTGAAGGACGCACAGATGCATGCTTGAGTCTCAGCCCAGTGTTAGTGTACTTGTTAACAGATGACTCTTCTGATAAAATCATTCCATGCTGTCTAGGCAGTGATGAACTCACAAGGCTTTGAAAGCTCTAAATATATCTGTGCTGCTACAATATGGCACTCTATTTGTAGCTGCAAGATTTTTTTTTTATAAGCAACATCTCGAATATCTGCAGCAAAGAATTGCACCATTAAAACCAAAATGGTGAATATCCTCAAAATTGAAATCGTAGCCAAAACATTTGAGGAAATAACCTGAGATTGATGGGAACATTTCTGCAACTGTTTCCTGAAGCACTGCTCTTCATAGGTGAGCTCAAAAACACAAAAATAAATGATGCCTTTGGATAGTGGTTCCTCTGACAACAATTGACTACAGCAGGAACTGAAGCCTGTCAAGTTTGTCAACAAAATCCTTCAGTTTTTTTTATGACTGATCCATGAGGGCCATTCTTCTGAATGCAGGATCTGCAGTTGGAGAGTAATACATACACATTATATATATATATATATATATATATATATATATATATATATATATATATATATATATATATATATATATATATATATATATATATATATATATATATAATCCTAATACCTAATCCTGTAGCTGGCTTTCTTCCATCATATGACAGCTACCAAGCGTGGAGGGTGAGTAGCTCATGCTTTCTCTGAGATGTATTAATCGCTACTGCTCCTGCTACCCCACAGGACAACATACAAACTTGCAATTTTCCAATGATAATACTTTACCACTCAGGCACCCTAAGATCACTGTATAATATTATCCTGACCTTGAGATGTGTGCGAGACGATTTATTTCTCCCCAAATCTCACTCCTACCTGCTTGGAATTCTGACCAATCCTGCCCACTCCTGCAGTTATTTCTGACTGTATTTGGCTGCAATATTTTCTAATAAACTTAAATGGTTAATAAACTTTGTGTACAGTACACTTCAGTTTTCTTCATCAAAGCTTTCATTTGTCCTGCAAGCTACACAGCCGCCTGAAGCTCCTGCCAGCAGGAGAGTGAAAATTAGAGTAATGATGCTCCTATGACTTTACCCAAAGATATGCCGAAAACAAGGCTATGAGTGTGGCTGAAACATTTTTAGACGGAGAATCATGTTCCAGCCTTGTTCTTTTGAGGGTCTGCATACAATGCTGTGATTTGCCATTTTCTTTAAGATGGAAGTGTAGCCTAGTTATTCTATTCTCTCAGTATCCTGGCTTTGAACAGAAGCGGTTTGTTTACAGTCTCCTTCAAAGCTATCACAGTGCTGCTTTCTGAAGCATAGAATCATGAGACTGTTTAGACATCAAGGCTTCTGTTTTGGACACACCTTTTGTTTAGTCAGCAATTTACAAAAAGGAAGTAAAAGTCCATCTAAACAATAGTAATGTGAATCCCCCTCTGCATTTCTTTTTTCCTGTTGAACTAAAAAACAATGGCAGCGCATCAATGCATTATGCATCATGCAGTCTGCCTCTAGCTGGCTAGCAACATGACCAACCATGCAGCAGTTTCAGATCTAATTACAAGCTCCTGGGCATTAAGGGATGCAATTTGAAAGCTGAGCATTAAAGATATGAAAGCCTTTCGTCACGCAAAACCAAGTGCTCGCTGTAGTCCTAATGAGCAACATCATTAACTTGCAGATAGCTGTTCAAGGCAACTATAAAAATAAACACAGGAGCTTAAAAAGATTTGATTCCAACTTTCTGTCTTAGGCATGTCTCCATGGCAAATTCAACATGAACGTCGTGACCCTTTAAACGGTCTGATATGGTGCTTAATTGAGTGGGATGAGAAAAAAATGAATGCCAATCTGCATTAGTGTTATGATAGCATCTTTCCAGTTGAGCAGATGTTTGGTCAATTCATTTCTTAATGACTGAATTGAATTCAAAAAATGAATTGAAAAGGAGTATTTTGTTGGAACACACAATGGAAAGGCACAGCAAGCAGGACAGCACTGTTACACAGAATCATGGGTAGAATACTTGGCTAAAGGGCATGATGACTCAGGCAGGAAGTTTATTATTGACAAAACATTTGAAGTGACAAATCAGTAAAGTGGTAGGCTGGCTGTGGGACTGAAAGAAACAAGTGGGCTGGAAAGTAGGCAGAATTTTGGTGGTAGACGCGGTGAGCACAGAGAGAGAGAGAGAGCGAGAGAGAGAGAGCGAGAGAGAGAGAGAGGTGATTGCGTGATGGCACAATGGTTTACCTCGGCAACCTTCGGTGGAACGCCATCTCCCAGCACTTCTTTATAGAAGCACTGTTGGGTCATGTAGGCAGACAGGCCACTGGTCCTCTTAAAGGCATCTTTCAGCCTCTTGAGCTCCACATCAGTAACTGTGAACAAACAGACATGTACATTTTGAAGTGTTTCATCTTTATGATATTAATTAAAAAACAAACTTGGCAATGGTGACTTTCACACCGTTTCTGATGTGTGAATATGTAAACCCGTTTTCACGTTGTGAAACTGCAATTATTTTCTCCTCATCCATGATGCTTTGATAAAGCCAATATCACGTGCGCACCCTGTCAAACTGATTTCCTCAAAACCAGTTATTTACTTTGTTCAATGACTTTTTCCTTAAAGATAAGACAATAAAATCATACCAGGTCTGACTTTGAAAATGCAAACTGCTGAAAGGTCAGTGCTGTCAGCGTGACATTCTGAATGCTCTGAGAGTTATGAGGACAGGCATAAGCCAGAGTCAGCAATTCTGTCTTAATTGCACAAGCATACACACGCGCAAACACACACACACATAAACCTTTTACAGCTGCTGATATCAGTTTTAAACCGACACATTTACAGGAGCCCATAACTGTTCTCTCCAAGACTTTTACTGTGTATAACTGAAGTACAAGGTATTTGCCTTAATGTCTGGAGCCTTCAATCGAATCCTGATGAGGCCACAGCCATCGATACCAGTAGTCTAGGAAGCGAAACTGGCTATGCACTCTAAGTTGTATTCACTCTCCTTGTCAAATCAGTGTGACACTAAGCAACTGCAAGCATCTGTGAGTTCATGTACGTGGATGGGGCAGATAATGCTTTCCTCTGTGTGTGTTCAAAGCACGAGCAGCAGGCAGATTGTTTTGCATATCTCAGGGTAAGGTACGTGGCTAGTACGCGGGAACAGGAAGATTCAGAAGAAAATTCAGGAGAAAATGAAATTCAGGAGAAAATGAGAAACAAATGGGGAATCACATAATGTGTGGAATGATCATGCCTTCCTGATAATGTGTAATGGACTTTCCCCTCTACAACCGTATAGATAACTACTTCTTATTTCGGCTTTTCCCTTCAGGGGTCGCCACAGCGAATCATCTCTCTCCACCTATCCCTATCTTCTGCATCCTCAACACTTGTACCCACTAGCTTCATATCCTCATTTATTACATCCATATACCTCCTCTTTGGCCTTCCTCTTTGCCTCCTGCCTGGCAGCCCCATGTCCAACATTCTCCTACCAATATACTCACTCTCCCTCCTCTGAACATGTCCAAACCATCTTAATCTGGCCTTCCTAACTTTGTCCCCCAAATGTCCAACATGAGCTGTCCCTCTGATGTACTCATTCCTAATCCTGTCCAATCTTGTCACTCCCAAAGAGAACCTCAACATCTTCAGCTCTGCTACCTCTAGCTCTGACTCCTGTCTCTTCCTCAGTGACACTGTCTCTAAACCATACAGCATGGCCGGTCTCACCACTGTCCTGTACACCTTCCCCTTGATTCTCGCTGATAATTTCCTATCACACAGAACTCCCGACACCTTTCTCCACCCATTCCAACCTGCCTGCACTCGCTTCTTTACCTCTTTCCCACACTCTCCATTACTCTGGACTGTTGACCCCAAGTACTTAAACTCCTGTACCTTTTTCACCTCTTCACCCTGTAACCTTACTGTTCCACTTCCCTCCCTTTCATTCACACACATGTATTCAGTCTTACTACGACTGACTTTCATTCCTCTTCTCTCCAGCGCAAACCTCCACCTCTCCAGGTTTTCCTCCACCTGCTCCCTGCTCTCACTACAGATCACAATGTCATCTGCAAACATCATTGTCCAAGGAGACTCCTGTCTGACCTCCTCTGACAACTGGTCCATCACCATAGCAAACAGGAAGGGGCTCAGAGCCGATCCCTGATGCAGTCCCACCTCCACTTTGAACTCCTCTGTCTGACCTACAGCACACCTCACCACTGTCCTGCTCCTCTCATACATGTCCTGCACCACTCTGACATACTTCTCTGCTACTCCTGACTTCCTCATACAGTACAACCGTATAGATAACAATGGAGGTAAAAGTGACTTGAGAATGTATGGAATGAAGAATGTCTTGAAGTGAAAAATTAGAAATGATGGTGGGATATGTGGTAGCTTCGTGTTTAAGGCATTGGACTACTGATCAGAACGTTCAGAGTTCCAATCCGAGGTCCACCAAGCTGCCAATGCTGGGACCATGAGCAATGCCCTTAATGCTCAAGTGCTCAGTTGTATAAAAAAAATGAGAAAAATTGTAAGTCGTTCTGGATAAGGACATCTGCCAAATGCCAGAAATGTAAATGTAATGGTGATGTTGAGTGATAAAGAAGCATTTAAGGAATCCCCATCAATCCCTTTTCACACATACCTAAGCAACCTGCATGGTATGTTATTGAAAAGCCCCTGAACTAGAGCTGTAGAGCAGCTGTGGTATTTTCCGGTTAAATGAACAGCTAAAAGATTCTCTGTCTGATGCTGTGAAGGCTGTTTTTCTTGCCTGACCTGGACAAGACAAGCCTCGAAATGCTAACGAGAAGCTAAACAACTGGAGATCATCTTCTGTCAATTTCGTGCTCTTTGTACTGTAGCTCTTCAGAGGGAGAAAAACAGAAGGACGCATTGATCCAGAGTTATGTCTGAGACAACCACTGGAGTTGCAGTCTGCCTCAAGAGGCGGAGCGTGTACACCCGTACTGAAGGCTGTACTGTGCTGCAACCTAATCATAAAGCACCATTTATTACTGACAAGAAGCTTGATCCACTCCGTGATCAGAGTTAATAATCATCTCCTACCTGCCAAACATGAACCATCTTCTATGACAGGAACGTGAGTATATTTTGTGCTATGGCGGCACAAGGAAATTAAATATTCATGAATTAAAAGCTGAAGAGAGAATAAAAAGCCTGCAAGCTAATAAAAATGGCTCAGGGTCAATCAAGGGCTACAAAGATACCAAGTTTATCCATAAACATCTCCCATTTCAAAGGTCTGAAGCCACAGATCGGTTCTTTCTGCTGAAGAAGGGAGAGGCAGCAGATCTTTCAAATACATACACATTATGAGGCAACCATTTTCTAGTCAGGCAGGTCTATGTAAAGATGCACCTGCTATGGCAGAATAACTTAACATTTGAATGCATGACACTGATGATTTGGGATAAAACCATCTTATCCCATTCTTTTATTATCGCAGTTGTTGGTGGTGGTCTTATTATTATAACCATGCAGAACCACGAAGGCACCAAAGTCATGGTCGCATTCACACAGAAAAGCAGAAATAATGTGAGGGTGTGAGGGAATTCTCGCAGTTCTCAAATCGTTACGGGTCAATTAAATAGTTTGCTCTGGCAAACTTCCAGGCTGTGCTGTGAGAAAATGCTTAAGTGCTAAGCAAATCATGAGACTAGTTTCCATGGCAGATTATTCTGAGACTGAGAGACTGCTGCTACTTCGGTATGCATGAAGAAATGCGAAAAAATGCCTAAGTGAGAGTCTTAGTAGAATGAAGTAAGAGAATAATTTCTGTGTCTGATCACTCCGAGTGTACAGAAGAAACTCATCATATCCCAGTTAAACATCAGTGCTTAAAGTCAAAGGCACATCTGAAAGAGACAGATGAGCTGCTGACTAGAGTGTCTGCCCTATCTGCAAGATTATTAATGAGCAATAATGTAACGCATTAAACAGGCAACTGTCTTATTCATCCTACTGAAAAGAGTATTACTAAGATCTTAGTCTTGTTCATAATCCTTTAAAGATTAGGCTTAATTAGGCTCACATGGAACACTGAAGCAGAGTGTGGCTTGTTAACATGCTAGAGAAAATGAGAAGAAAATGTAAAAAGGTTTCCCACTGGGGCCTGGGATGACATTTCGTCACTTTGAAATGACAGCCGCAGCGACACACACCCACATAAATGAACTACAGCCTTTTCTGTCGCTTTGATTTCCTCTGCTTCCATCCAGTATCAAAGATTTCCAGTATGGAAGGCAGCAAGCTAAATCCATAACATGAAGGATTATTTCTTTGACTTGAGCCTTCAGGATGCTTCGCATTTACGTTTAAACTAATTCCAGAGCTCTCCTACTCAGAAACGTGACCTACTTTCCCAGTATTCCAAGCTTGTAAAATGTAGGACTGTATAAGTAGAACCTGTAATTCCATGCTCAGCTCGGATTACATGCATGTTACATGAAGAAACATGAACTAGGATCCAGTACTAGTAGTTTAACTATGTTCAGGCAGGCAATGTGTAATATCCTAGGGCACTCGGGCTCTTATTGTGTTCACATGCATTCACGGTACAATGAGCACCAGCATACAATGAATTGGTTAAGGCACCATGGGAGGATGTACTGTTACAAAAGGAGGGTGTATTGTATTGTAACACAGACACGCTGGAGCTCATTGTATCGTACCACAGCCCTACAAAAATCAGACAAGTTTGGGACACTGTCACTCCAGGTAAACAGCACAGATATTCATGACAATGAAAATCGCTAGAAAGAAGTCAGCTAAAAGCCAACCCAGTTCCTGACCTTGTACTACAGGGTCTGTCTAGGTGAACTTTTGAGATATGGAGCATCTTTTCACATTCCAGTTCTCAAACCTCTAAATTTACATTTGTAGCTCAGCAAAGCCTAGACTTCAGAGATACCTAATCAAAATTCTTAAAGTGGACTTTTGAACACTGACCAGAATGAACCGTATTATTCTGTAAGATTAAACACTGTATGGTTCAAAGTATTTCCTCATCATTAAGCTATTTATAAAACATTCATTTTTTCCCTCTGATATTCAAACCAGGATTTTTCTGATGTGGTACCTTTGAAAAATTCTATGGTAAGATGCTTAATTGTAAAGTGGAGCAAATCTAGAGCCTATGCTGGGATCACTAGGCATGAGGTGGAAATACACTCTGGATAGCATGCCAGTCCATTGCAGCGGGCACACACACACACAGGCAGGCAATTTAGAGTCACCAATCCACCTGCTGGCATGATTGTGGCCACTGAATTAAACCTGTGTGACCACAGGGAGAAAGTCTGCACTGAGAATATTTATTCTGCGTGTTAAATCTAGCTAATGTTGATAATATTTGAAGACAATATTTACTGGTGTTAGCTATAGTTAGTGATGGTAACTCCAATTTCCAAATTCTGTATGAGCAAAATAATCAATTGGCCCAAACTGAATCCAAAACTGAAAAGTTATTAAACCAGGGTTTCACATGTGACCTGACGTATATATAAATCAGGACGTTTTGAATACGCAGTGCAGCTCGGGTTGGAGCTTGCTGTTCTAACTTTTCACTCTTGGACATTTCATTTTTTTGGTCTCCTTCATATACTAGACGTGTGATAGTTTATAAAGGTAGAACAATAACTTTTCATTTAATTTACCAACTGCTGCTGAGATTTAAACTAAAAATATGATGCAACATTAGACTTAATTAGGCCAGTAATTAAATAAACCAAGGCCTTTAATCAGTTACAAGACAAAACGGTTGGCAGTGTATTCTAGTCCTTCATTAAGTTCACTCCCTTTGGGTGTCTTGTCTATAAAAATGAAAGTAGATTAAATTAACTAAGTAAATCACATTATAACAATGCCATGGTGAAGGAACAGTTACATGGTGTAATGACCGTTAGACTTTTTCATTCTTACTGATATCTGGAGATGTAGAACCAGATAACAGGTGGTGCAAGGATGGGCCTTGCTTGTGAGTTGAAGAATTGGTGCCATGTTATTAAAGATTGCTCACAAATGTCACACTTTCATTTATACTGGCTGCATGGTGGAAAACGGCTGTCCAACAACTGAGCAACGTCTTTATCCTCTTATCTGTGTTATTTCCAAATGTGTTATATCTGTCATTGTCAATAGTAAACAAAACCATCCTCGTATAGGCAAGGATCAATACAAAAATTGTGGCTTGCAGGTGTAATTCGAATACACACACACACACACACACAAACACTTTTCCACTAAAATAAACAGGTTGCTTTTATTTTTGGCTAATGGATATCAGTTACTTGATTATTGAGTATTTTCCCTAGAGTTACAAGAGAGAAGCAATCACGACTGTAATTTCTCCCGTCACTCGCTACAATATACGCTTTCTGCTGTGACTGTAATGTGAGAACTTTTACACATTATTCACTGTAACACCAGCAAGTACAGCAGATTAAAAATCAATCCTGTTTTGTTTACTTATTTTTGTATTACTCTCAGTAAGCAATGTAAAACTTTTGAAAGTAAGAACTAAACTTTATGCGATATGGTTAGCAGGTTTTGCGTCAGTGTTGGGGGTTTGATTCACGCCTCCGCCCTGTATGCGTGGACTTTGTATGTTCTCCCCGTGCTTCAGGGGGTTTCCTCCAGGTACTCCAGTTTCCTCCCCCAGTCCAAAAACATGTGCAGTGGGCTGACTGTGTGATTTTGCCCTGTGATGTATTGGCACCCTGTCCAAGATGCCCCCTCCCCTCATATGCAGTACAGAAAATGAACTTTTCTCACTTTTCTCTGGCTCTTTCTTGTCAGGATAAAGCCTAAACAGAATCTGGAAAATGACTGGCCACAGCTGTCTTGTATCTCACAGATTATTATTGGCTAGCATTTAAAATCTTCCATCTGAGTGTGAGGACATAAATATTGCCCCAAAGATTATATATATATCCCCCAGTGATGAAGTGTTCATGTGGTTAATTAATTTTCCCTTCATGCTCATAGATACTGAAAAAAATCCTTTTACTACAGAGCTCTTGAAATCAAAACAGAAGTATTTGTAAAATGAAGATATTAGGTTGTCAGTAAGGCTAGACGGCACAATCTATTATCTACTAGATTAATGTTATTAGCTTATTATACATCACAAGAAAGAGAATGTACACACAGCTAGTCTGGGGAAAACAGAAAACTGATTAAATCTAAATTAAAATGCTTAATCTTCCTATTCTGAGCAGTGATATTGAATATACAACATCTAGCGCAGCAGTGAAGTGAAAGTCAAATTAAGAAGGACTAAGACGAGCAGGCGTGTTGAGGTAACAGCGGTCAGTGTTCAGCAAGGCAGTTATCGCGTCACTCTGACGATAATGTAAATCTCTGAGTACAAGTGTCAAACAGGATGCAAATAAATGCAAAGCAATGACAGCACACGGCTTATTCGAGGTGGGGGGCGAGCTGGACGTGTCTGTCCTTTGGACTGCTAACGTCAGACCAACATCTACCTCTGCTGATACTAACCACACCTCTGACACGAGATCTTCCAGTGCACAGTTACACTATACACAATATCCAGGATGTCTTTCACCACAAAATTTACATCAGACCTGAATCAATCGCTAGAATATAGAGGAACTGGGTTAGGTCATACTGCAATTGGGTTTTGGTCTGGGAAAATACAACAGACTTTCTGAATTCTGTAGAAAAACCACACAGAAAAGTTACCTCAAGCTTAAAAACCAATAAAAAAATATGTATCCAAAGTGATGGAAATGTATAGTATACTTTTTACCTACTTTTTTTTTTTAACTTTCGGTATGCTATCTTCTTTCAAAGATCAGAGCCGGTTTAACAAGTGCAGCATTAAAAACAATCAGCCTGTCGATAAATGTCTAAACTTTCTATGTGATTTATTCTATTTTAGATAGCTACATGCCTATTCAGTTTATGATCCGAATGTTTGTGTGAGTAGACTTTAACGAGTGATAAATACACTCAATGGCCTGACTATGTGAAGTGTTTTTCCAGACTGCGCATAAATAATATAACCAGCATAAAACTTCCCTCGGCAGGATGTACAAAATAAGTCTGAAATCTGTGTGAACGGTCGTAAAAGGTTTAAAATATCCAACGTACTTAAAACCATACATTTGGAAGAGGACATTAGGATATATCACAAGATCACTTCCACACTCTAATCATTTGTGGCCAGCAGGCCTGACATCTCTAATCTGCTCTTGAGACACAGTCATTATGCAAATGCAGGTACACATTTTTAGCTTTGTTACCACCCAAATGACGAAGCAGATAATCTACTGGCTTTTGGGTTCTTCGGTCTTATAACAGCTGATGGTTTTTGTGGATATCTTATACAGCAGTCTATGGCACTTTGATACGTCATCTATATAATCATAGGCATCACTCAGGTGATGTGTGATTTCACCAAACTGAGAGCAGCGATGCATGGATCCAGTCACAGACATTGTACACCACTTTTACATGAACACAGCAAACAAATGATCTTAATGCTAATCACCAATGTGGCATTTCATGTTACTTGCGAACAGAAGTTTGCAGCACACCCCCTTATAGTCATAGCGGAGATTCGATTTGAAGCACATTACCACAAATATGTACCATTATATACATTTTAGAGCTATTAAGAGCTTTTTACTCTTGAACTTTGCCTCTGATGAAATCGCTAGATGTAGATCAGAAATACTGCATCATCAGCTGAACTTTCTGTTTTTATAATAATTTGCAAAAAGGTACGAAAAAAAAAGACAAAAGAGAGAACCACAATGTGGAAGAAAAAAATACAGTGACATACACCGACCAGGCATAACATTATGACCACCTGACTAATATTGTGTTGGTCCACCTTGTCAAACACTGTATTCTGACATCTTTCTATCAGAACCAGCATTAACTTCTTCAGCAATTTGGGCAACAGTAGAGCCCATGACCCTGTCACTGGTTCACCACTGTTCCTTCCTTTGACCACTTTTGATAGATACTGACCACTGCAGACACCCCACAAGAGCTGCAGTTTTGGAGATGCTCTGATTCAGTCATCTAGCCATCACAATTTGTCCCTTGTCAAACTCGCTCAAATCCTTGCCCATTTTTCCTGCTTCTAACACGTTGAGGACAAAATGTTCACTTGCTACCTAATATATCCCACCCGTTAACAGGTGCCATGATGAGGTGTGTTATTCACTTCACCTGCCAGTGGTCATAATGTTATGCCTGATCAGTGTATTTTATCACAATATCAATATTATATCATCATAGTGGTTAACAGTAATCTTTACTACTGTCAAAACAGTCAGCGCCTCAGAGGATATACATCGTGGATGCTTTGAGGAACCTGGACCCCACTTTGAGAACCTCACTTTGGAGTAATAGGACGTGGATCAGTATCGGGCATGGTCCGATAGTCACAGCTCCATTTTTTTTTTTATTTGATCGCACCAGGGCAACATTTATGGCGTTATTACAGAAAACAACAACGTCAGCCGGCCCATGTCAAGGAGCAAGGTGCTCACCCAAACATTTCATGACACAAAGGCTCTGCTGCTTTGAGAAAAACAACAACAACAGAACAATAATCGCATGCACTCGGCTTTAATCACACGGCTTACATTGCACACTACTGATGACTAAGTGTCATACTGATTAATTAATGACTGTGGATCAGAGGCACTTGCAGGAATGAGGGATTACTGTATCTGACACGATCTGTGCTGAGGAGTTCAGATGACAATCAGGTAGTACACTGTAGTTACACATGATTATTTAAAGGTACTCTGGGTGCATGAGGAAACAGCAGCAGCACTGAGGACATGTGATCATGTACAGGAGTGCTGCTGCTGCTCGACAACAATGTCTGTTTTTTGTCTGTTAGGTCTTTCTACTAGATAAGAGATAACGCAGAACACACTCTGAGCTGCTGTGGTCATTCAGCTAAACCTCCTCCAGGCAAAAAGTGGACACACTTTATTCTCTCATCAGGACTCGTGTTGTTTTTTGTGTGTTTTTTAACACTCCAAAACAGACAGTCCTTCTTCTAACCAAGCAATCACACACAACCCTAAGCCATCCAAGTTCTCCGTGAGCTTAAGCGAGCCATGTTAATTGTTCAACACCTCCTGACAATCACCCATTAAATCTTGTTAGCATAACGGCACTGCCGAGAGTTGTCCTCCCAAGGCTAGCCGGCTAAAGCTAACCAGGCAGAGAGGCAGAAGCAGCCGCAATCTGTGATTAATCGCAAAGCGGGAGCCGTTACCTCTTTTGACGGCCTCGTCATAGGAAAGAAAGCCTATCCGCGACTCTTTGGCCCCCATGTTGCCCTCATTTCACTGCAGTGTGTAAGAAATGTCGGGCGCAGGAGAGTCAGTGCCTGTTGCCGTTCTCTCTGCACGCGCGTCCGGTCAGGTGTAGCGGGGTCTAAAGTGTAGTTTTGTGTTGTTAACGTGTGACGCGCCTCCGCTCAGTGCCGACGCCTCCTCCCTGGGTCACGTGATCTCGGCTGCTGTCGCAATACCGCTTGACTCCCTGCGTCAGCGCACACTATTAGGGATTGAATAATGCCCTTTACACCCTATGTAGTGCACTACATATTCAAATGGAATCTATTTAAAATACGGCACCTGAAAAAACACCTGACAGTTAAGCGGGTCGGTTTTTCCTGTAAGTGCTGAGGAAAGAGCACCTGAACTGTACATACTGTCAAGTTGTCATGGCTTACTTTTGAAGGCAAGCCATATTGGACAGTTTTAGACTAGGACTGTGGTAATATTTGTAATCGTGTAGCTTTCCAAGAGTGAACCATTGGCTTTACTATAGTAATTACCATTGTAGTAACCATATAAATCCAATCAGCTTGTGTAAGAAAAATAAATAAATAAATAATCAGGAGACATAAAATAAATAAATAATCAAGACACATTTATAATCGCACTTCTTTATTATTTGAACATAATCCACCCATTTTCTGGAAAGTTTATCTTGCACAGGGTCACAAGAAACCAGGGGTCATGGGCCACATTGCAGAAGACACCCTGGACGGGATGCCAATCACACACACATTCACACACTACAGGCTATTTAGAAATGCCAGTCAGCCTACAATGCATGTCGGTAAGAGGAGGAAAACCGGAGCACCCAGAGAAAACACCCAAAGCACAAGGAGAAGGTCGAAACTCCAACCACAGAAGTGCTAAGCCACCATGCAAATAATCCAACAATTACAATATGAGTCACATTAGGAAAATACTAAAGGTATCATCATAATTATTTCTTCAAGCAGTTAAAACTTGATATTCATAAACTTTTTAAGCACACACCTCAAACCATTGTGTGAAAATCTAGATTTATAATGTTTTATTTAATATTAACAGCTCTTTTCTTTTTGTATTATTAATATTGTAGTTAGTTTCAAATGATATTCAAGTACAGGTCACATCATTTATAGCACCTCATGTTTATGAAAGTGAGTCTTGAAATTAATAACTTAAAGTTTAAGTGATGTTTTATTGATTTTTAAGACAATAAAGCTTGGATTAAACTCATTAAACCGATTTACTGAAACATTTTAATATAATAAATATAACATTTCTGATAGTGATTAATTATGATATCACTAGAAAATCCTCGACCACCAGTTTATGCTACACAAAAGTAAAGATTTACTTTAATATCCGTGATGATAAAAAATTATGTGGATTTTTTAAAAAGTGTCAACAAAGCATAGATAAACATAGTATGAAAGTACAAGACAATTAATAGAATGATAATAGTTATCTATTAGGATTAGGCTTAACAGGTGTGTTGTGGCTTAACATTAATGAAGAAGAAGAGGTTCTGATGTGGAACGATCTGAATTATTAGGGAAAATCCTCTGCCGGATGTGACCATCTAAAATAATCCACCCAGCACATGTGGTGTGACTGTGGAATCCACAGAGGGCATGCAACATAAAAATAGAAGACATCAGAAATCCTCAGTGATTGCACAACAGGTGATGGCTCTGCCTTTTTCCTGATGGCATTGTGTTTCATTATTTTCAGAAAATGGCAAAGTGATAGTGGTGAGATTGTATATTTGAAGATTTTCAGGAAATCCAGTAGCCATGGCTTGGTTGAAACCCATATCCTTTAATGAAATAAAATGTTTGGAGAAAATGGTGACATAAAGCAGTTGAAGCGTTAACAGGATGTATGTATAAATACTTGGTGAATTTTAATGAGTGGAGAGTCAGTTAGACGGGATTTGAGGAGTCTTGAGACTGCCATGATAAACACTCTGAAGTGGGTCAGTACATGAAGGAGTACTCGGTTTATGGTCGGTCAGCATCATGTGCTGAAATACCTTAATAGCCACACACATTATGGCAGTGGTTCTCAAAGTGTGGTCCAGGGACACTCAGGGGTCCATGAAGCATAGCTAGGGCATCTGCAATGAATTTATTTAGTTGCTGTGGTGGAAATCACAACATCCCATTATCAAAGTTATGTTTGATATTATGTTTATATAATTATATAATTATTAGCCTGACCACATGAATGAAATTAATTTAAACTTCAATATCTTCAAAACCAGTAAAATTAAAGTAATATCAACTTGGACCTAATATGTTATGTCAGTGAATAGTTCTAAAATGCACACAAATTGACAAAATAGTGGTGTACACATTTAAATTAGGTTCATTAAATAAATGAGTGCTGAAGAGGTCTGTGGAATTTACAGTTAAAGGTGATCCTGACTAAGAAACATTTAAAAACATCTAACATGCCTTAGGATTAGTGCTTACTTACTTCAACTATGGACACGTAATGCCAATTTGATGATAATGAAATAATAATAATAATAATAATAATAATAATAATAATAATACAAATCCGATTCCAAAAAAGTTGGGACACTGAACAAATTGTGAATAGAAACAGAATGCAATGATGTGGAAGTTTCAAATTTCAATATTTTATTCAGAATACAACATAGATGACATATCAAATGTTTAAACTGAGAAAATGGATCATTTTAAGGGAAAAATAAGTTGATTTTAAATTTCATGGCATCAACACATCTCAAAAAAGTTGGGACAAGGCCATGTTTACCACTGTGTGGCATCCCCTCTTCTTTTTATAACAGTCTGCAAACGTCTGGGGACTGAGGAGACAAGTTGCTCAAGTTTAGGAATAGGAATGTTGTCCCATTCTTGTCTAATACAGGCTTCTAGTTGCTCAACTGTCTTAGGTCTTCTTTGTCGCATCTTCCTCTTTATGATGCGCCAAATGTTTTCTATGGGTGAAAGATCTGGACTGCAGGCTGGCCATTTCAGTACCCGGATCCTTCTTCTACGCAGCCATGATGTTGTAATTGATGCAGTATGTGGTCTGGCATTGTCATGTTGGAAAATGCAAGGTCTTCCCTGAAAGAGACGACGTCTGGATGGGAGCATATGTTGTTCTAGAACTTGGATATACCTTTCAGCATTGATGGTGCCTTTCCAGATGTGTAAGCTGCCCATGCCACACGCACTCATGCAACCCCATACCATCAGAGATGCAGGCTTCTGAACTGAGCGCTGATAACAACTTGGGTTGTCCTTGTCCTCTTTAGTCCGGATGACATGGCGTCCCAGTTTTCCAAAAAGAACTTCAAATTTTGATTCGTCTGACCACAGAACAGTTTTCCACTTTGCCACAGTCCATTTTAAATGAGCCTTGGCCCAGAGAAAACACCTGTGCTTCTGGATCATGTTTAGATATGGCTTCTTTTTTGACCTATAGAGTTTTAGCCGGCGACGGCGAATGGCACGGTGGATTGTGTTCACCGATAATGTTTTCTGGAAGTATTCCTGAGCCCATGTTGTGATTTCCATTACAGTAGCATTCCTGTATGTGATGCAGTGCCGTCTAAGGGCCCGAAAATCACGGGTATCCAGTATGGTTTTCTGGCCTTGACCCTTACGCACAGAGATTGTTCTAGATTCTCTGAATCTTTGGATGATATTATGCACTGTAGATGATGATAACTTCAAACTCTTCGCAATTTTTCTGAAAACTCCTTTCTGATATCGCTCCACTATTTTTCGCCACAGCATTGGGGGAATTGGTGATCCTCTGCCCATTTTGACTTCTGAGAGACACTGCCACTCTGAGAGGCTCTTTTTATACCCAATCATGTTGCCAATTGACCTAATAAGTTACAAATTGGTCCTCCAGCTGTTCCTTATATGTACATTTAACCTTTCCGGCCTCTTATTGCTACCTGTCCCAACTTTTTTGGAATGTGGAGCTCTCATGAAATCCAAAATAAGCCAATATTTGGCATGACATTTCAAAATGTCTCACTTTCAACATTTGATATGTTATCTATATTCTACTGTGAATAAAATATAAGTTTGAGATTTGTAAATTATTGCATTCCTTTTTTATTCACAATTTGTACAGTGTCCCAACTTTTTTGGAATCGGGTTTGTAATAATAATAGCTCTTCTTCTTCTTCTTCTTATTGTATATTATTAATGAACCTCAGTGAACTAAAAACAAACCAAAAATACAAACACAAAAACTAAATTAAAAATGTTTTATATTAAAAACATTGTTTTGCTCTTTGTTATGGAACTCTTTTGGATATTATAGGTAAACCTGAATTTCTGTCTGTTATAGAAATTCTTTTCCTATGGCTGTGCCTAGGTTGTATATTGATTATTTATTTAGCTCTTTCTCCACTTGTTATAAGATGGACATACTGATTTATTATTGTGATTTATGACTATCTATTGATTGAATATTGATTAACTATTAATCTATTCAATTAGACTTTGGTGTCCCTTAAGATTCTCCAACCCAATATGTTTGTAAAACTGAACTGGAAGCAGACGCTCTCTTGGTGCCCTCTAGTGGCTACTATTTTTAACTGCATTATTCATGATGGAGAGCCTGGAACTAATAACAAGATAGCTAGCTAGATAGATAGATCCTTTATTCATCCCAGTGGGAAATTAACAACTTCCAGCAGTATCCACAAACATAGGTAATAAGGTAATAAATACTAAAGAATACTAAATACTAAAAATTTTAAGGTAATAAAGATAAAAAGGTTTAAGGGTCTGAGCAATGTTTTCAACGAGTCCTGTGCAAATCTGAGTGTAAGGTGCATAGTGTACAGTTTGTAGTACAGTTCAGGACAGTGAGTAATATCAGCACCAGCCCCCCAGTGGAATTAAAAAGTCGCATAGCATGGGTGAGGAATGACCTCCTCAGTCTGTCAGTGGAACAGGGCAGTGACAGCAACCTGTCAATGAAGCTGCTCCTCTATCCAGAGATGCTGTGCAATGGATGCAGTGGATTTTCCATGATTGACAGGAGCCTGCTCAGCGCCCATCCCTCTGCCCCTGATGTCAGGCTGTCCAGTTCTGAGCACACAATCGAGCCCGCCTTCCTTAACAGCTTGTACAGACGTGAGGCATTCTTCTTCTTGATGCCGCCTCCCCAGAACACTGCCGCATAGAAGAGGGCACTCGCCACAACAGTCTGATAGAACATCTGCAGCAGCTTTTTGCAGGTATTGAAGGACGCCATCCTTCTAAGGAAGTATAGCTGGCTCTGTCTTCCTGCACAGAGCATCTGTGTTAGCAGTCCAGTCCATTCTATC
Organism: Hemibagrus guttatus; assembly: GCA_033459395.1. Lineage (NCBI taxonomy): Eukaryota > Metazoa > Chordata > Actinopteri > Siluriformes > Bagridae > Hemibagrus > Hemibagrus guttatus. Next base: position 10,335,349 of record JAUCMX010000011.1, read on the forward strand.
ATCTAGCTGTACTCCCAGGTATTTGTAAGTCTTTACAAACTCCACACAGTCACCGTTGATAGTCACAGGCTGAGGCCTGAGCCTCCTGAAGTCCACCACCATCTCCCTGGTCTTTGTGGTGTTGAGGTGCAGGTGGTTAAAGTCACACCATGCAACGAAGTCCTGGATCAAATTTTCTGTACTCCTCCTCCTATCCTCTTCTGATACAGCCCACGATAGCAGTGACGTCCACTAACTTTTGCACATGGCAGGAATCTGAGTTATATTGGAAGTCTGACGTGTACAGGATGAACAGGACCGGAGAGTGCACAGTCCCTTGTGGTGTTCCTGTACTGCTGACCACAGTGTCAGACCTGCAGTCCCCCAGTCACATGTACTGAGGTTTGCCTGTCAGGTAGTCCATGATCCATGCCACCAGGTGTGAGCCCACTCCCATCTCTGTTCATTTATCTCCGAGGAGCAGTGGCTGGATGGTGTTGAAGGCACTAGAGAAGTCCAAAAATGTGATTCTCACAGCCCCACTGCTGCTGTCCAGGTGAGAGAGGGATAGGATATAGGTAATGGCGTCCTCCACTTCCACCTTCTCCTGGTATGCAAACTGCAGAGGGCGTCATGTGGTGTAGCAGCACCCGCTCCATGGTCTTCATTTTGTGAGACGTCAGGGCGACTGGCCTGTAGTCATTCAGCTCTCCAGGGCGTGGTTTCTTGGGAACTGGAATGATGCAGGATGTTTTCCACAGCTGAGGGACCCTGGTTCGCTGTTCCCACATCACCTTTAATGGTGTCACACCACTTCGAGCTGCATCCTAGTATAATAGAGCATAATAGTGAACTTTGCAGTTAAAGGTGCAATAGGGGATTTTTTCTTTTAGTAGTACAAATATCCTGGAAAATATGTACATGATTTAAAAAAATAACTGTTTAAGCAATTGCCTCAGCATAACGTATTATGTATTGTGCATTATTTCATTGAGAAACGCTACCCTGTTACAACCCATAGTGCATGTTTCTGTTTATTTATTAAAATATACATTCCCAACGCTCTATTTACCAATTTCCCATCCACCTGCCAGATCCCCCTGTGCTTCCTCCAAAGTCTGTGAGAACTGCTGATTATGTAACACAGGGAAGCTGAACACTAACTGCACTCTTGATGAGAGTTCCCTAGAATGCAGATAATAGATAAGCAACAGACAAATAGGTGTGAATGCATGTAAATAAAATCTTTACCATTGGTATGGTAAAGCCCATTAGTTCAGTATCTGTTGTGGTGCAGTGGAACACATTCAGAGGGACAGTGTTGGCAATGCACTTGCAGCTGTATTTAGGGGCATGCTGTGTCTATCCCCAAAAGACACCTGAGCTTTTCCCTAAAGAACTTCACTGATCATCTGCTGTCATTTCTTTACAAATACAAGACAAGGCATATTACACTTAGATTAGATTTAAATTTGTTATTGCACATTGGTACAATTCAGCAAGATGCAGTTAGCATGTAAATCTATCCAGAAGTGCAAAGCAGTAGTGAAATAAACACATGTGCAGATATACCAACAATATACACCAATCAGGCATAACATTATGACCACATGCCATAATATTGTGTTGGTGCCCCTTTTGCAGACCATGTACACTCCATCATTGAAACGGTATTCCTTGATAGCTGTGGCCTCTTTCAGCAGGATAATGCACCGTGCCACAAGGTTGAGGTGTTGATTTGGCCTCCAAATTCCCCAGATCTCAATCCAATCAAGCATCTGTGCGATGTGCTGGACAACGGTATTCCTTGATGGCTGTGGCCTGTGCTAAGGTAGGTGGTATGTGGCAAAGTAACATCCACATGGATGGCAGGACTTAAGGTTTCCCAGCAGAACATTGCCCAAAGCATGACACTGCCTTCGCCAGCTTGCCTTCTTTCAGCATAGTTTCAGCTAGACAGAGTTCCCACCTTGAATGAATAGTGTTCTCTAGATTTCTATTTTATAATGAAGCAGTGATGGTTAGCAGACATGATACTAGTGAGTGTAAAGTCACAGTTTAAATTTCAGGGAAGTTAGAGACGCTGTTCACCTCCAGAGCAAGAACCTTAACCTTCAACTGCACAAATCTATGAACACAAATTTGATTCTCATTTACAAGTAAATCTTAGAGTCTGTCAAATGAATTACATGATAAACAGTAAGTTCAGAGAAAGGTTTCCTCTTTAATTACATGCTGGCAATGCATTATTTTACTAACGTTTGTTGTTTCAGGCAATAAGAGAACACTTTAAAATGTTCCTTGGCTTATATTTGATCAAAATTGTATTTGCAGCTTTCATACATGATTAAATAAAAGATTCTTAGCAATGGAGTCAACATTTTGAAAATGAGCAGGTATTAGAATAGCCCCATCTGATGGATAAAAATCTCTAATGTGTTTATTACTAACTTACTAAATAATTCTGAAATATTGTTATAGGTTGCATATTTTATACACGAGTTAGTCCCCTAGTATTTATTTTCATGTGTAACCAAACTGTTGTAATAAGCAAGGAGCAGAAAGGCTCCATAGCATCATTTGCTCAGATATTCATTCATTTTTTAATTCCTGTTTACAATTTGAATGTTTATGATCTTTGAATCCATAAAAAAAAAAAGACAAGTTTACTGTATTACTGAATCATACATCTATTGCATAGATTCTATTAGGAATAATTACCCAGAATATTTTATAGAATTTTAATTGAGAATCATTTTGCTTCATATAACCTGGACAGTGGAGACAGAAGAGCTGTGAGAATTAAAATAAAAACTGGTCTCTAAACTGAATGATTTACTTAGGTAAAAATGAGCACAGGGAGAGCCAAGTTGCCAAAGTGAAACATTTATTAGAGAGTTTGAAAGTGACTAACTTTATTGAATTGGATGCCAGAAGAAGACATGGAAAAATGTGACCTTTATTCCACCTCCTCTTCTGCCTCATCCTCAAACTCACCCTCCTCTTCAGCTGTGGCATCCTGGTACTGCTGGTACTCAGACACCAGATCATTCATGTTGCTCTCTGCCTCAGTGAACTCCATCTCATCCATTCCTTCTCCTGTGTACCAATGCAGGAAGGCCTTTCTTCTGAACATGGCTGTGAACTGCTCAGAGATGCGCTTGAACAGCTCCTGGATGGCCGTGCTGTTGCCAATGAAAGTGCCAGCCATCTTAAGCCCTCTTGGTGGGATGTCACATACAGCAGTTTTGACATTGTTTGGGATCCACTCTACAAAATAGCTGCTGTTTTTGTTCTGCACATTGAGCATCTGCTCATCAACCTCTTTCATGGACATGCGGCCCCGGAAGACAGCAGCCACAGTCAGGTATCGGCCATGGCGTGGGTCACACGCTGCCATCATATTCTTTGCATCAAACATCTGCTGTGTTAATTCAGGCACAGTGAGTGCACGGTACTGCTGGCTCCCTCTGCTGGTGAGTGGGGCAAAACCAGTAATAAAGAAGTGCAGACGAGGGAAGGGCACCATATTGACAGCCAGTTTTCGCAGGTCAGCATTGAGCTGTCCAGGGAAACGGAGGCAGGTGGTCACACCACTCATGGTGGCAGACACAAGATGGTTGAGATCGCCATAAGTAGGAGTTGTGAGCTTTAAAGTGCGAAAACAGATGTCATAAAGTGCTTCATTGTCAATGCAGTATGTCTCATCAGTGTTCTCCACCAGCTGGTGCACGGATAGAGTGGCATTGTAGGGCTCCACCACAGTGTCAGAGACTTTAGGAGATGGCACAACACTGAAAGTGTTCATGATGCGGTCAGGATACTCCTCACGAATCTTACTGATCAGCAGCGTTCCCATACCTGAGCCGGTGCCACCACCCAGGGAGTGAGTGAGCTGGAAGCCCTGTAGACAGTCACAGTTTTCAGCCTCCTTACGCACAACATCCAGCACAGAGTCCACCAGCTCAGCACCTTCAGTATAATGACCTTTGGCCCAGTTGTTTCCAGCCCCACTCTGACCTGTGGAAAGAGGGACAATAAGGCTAACATATGGCCATGTGACAAATTTGCCCTTTATGGATTTAATCACTTGACAGTCCTACATATTAGGTGCTTAAAAACCTCACTATATGACAAATCTCAATTCTCCTTGAAAAATATTTACATTGCTGCATGCGACCCTAGGTTGCCAAAAGGGCATTATGTATATGTAATATTAAATTACTGTAGTGAGGGATTTAAAGGCAGTATAGATAATGGAACAACTCATTTCAGAGTGAAACAGCATGGGTACAGAAATTCAGTGCATCAGTGATGTAGCCAAAATTCAAAGACAATTCAGGGGCAAGAAAATGATCAATTTTAGTATTATATGACTGAAAAATCTATTTCATGATTAGCTCACTAATCACTATCAGATTAGTTCACTAATCACTATGAGATTAGTGTTTTGTTCAAGCTTACAGATAAGCAAACAAGGATAAAGGTTCAGCTTTTATTTTAGTCTGTTTAACTAAATCCTTAAGAAAAGCTTTAATATACATCTATAAAACATTTAAATTTCACCCACCAAAGACGAAGTTGTCTGGTCTGAAAAGCTGGCCAAAAGGACCAGATCTTACAGAGTCCATGGTCCCAGGCTCCAAGTCTACGAGTATAGCCCGGGGAACATACTTCCCACCTGTGGCAGCACAGTATACATTTTTCACTACGGTCATTTAAGGCGGCAATTAAACCATAAGCTTATTTGAAAGAAGGTGACGCTATGAATACAGGGATGTACCAGTGGCTTCGTTGTAATACACGTTAATCCGCTCAAGCTGCAGGTCGCTGTCACCGTGGTAGCTGCCGGTGGGGTCGATTCCGTGCTCATCACTGATCACCTCCCAAAACTACAACAGCATCTAATTACATCCTTATTATAGTCACCAATAACTGAACTCTAGCGTTTTCTGAGCAAGGATGTTGCTGGTAATCATGTGTAGTGCAAAGCAAGCCGGCAATTTCAGATAATTTAAACCAGGGATGTGAAAGTTTATCCGCAAAGGGCCGGTGTGTGTGTGTGCAGTTTTTCATTCCAGCCGAGCACAAGCCTCACCTGAGTCTACTGAAGGCCAGGAGCAGTTGATTAAACAGGTAAACTCAGGTGTGACTCCTGCTTGATTGGAATGAAAACCTGCACCTACACCGGCCCTGCGGATAAGTTTTGACACCCCTGATTTAAACAATTGCCATTGTTAAACTACGATTTAAACAAACAAACAAACAAACAAACAAATGTGGCTTAGATAACTAAGATCTGGGCAGCTGTAACTGTATAGCACGCCTGTTATACCCAACTATTAACGCAAAACTATAATAATTGTGCAATATTCATCCTTTAAACTTACTTTTGCACCAATTTGATTTCCACACTGACCAGCTTGGACATGAACAATCTCCCTCATGTTGAAAAGCGTTTAATCAACAAAACCCGTAAAATCAAGCTATCTGAATCACACTGACTCCCTCACCGCCTTTACTCGAATTTAAACAACACCAGCACAAAGGTTTTGGAACGCCATTGGCTAAATGAAACGTCAATCACTCCGTTTGAGCTTTTATTGGAACTCAGAAACAGGTATGATGCATCATGGATTTTGATTGGCCACCAGAGATTGTGTTTCGTCTTCAATTAGTGATGGGAATTCCGACTCGTTTCTGCGAGTCCGATAAGAGCCAATAAGAGCCGACTCTTTTGACTCCCAAATGCCTCGTTGCGATTTTTTTTCAGTATATGTGACGGTTCCTGAAGAAATCGTACTCCACTGTCTAACAAAAAATTTGCATTATATATTACTCATTTACATAACTGTTTAAATTATAAAAGGCGTATAAATGTTCATCCATAAAAATAATAAATAACCCTATAGCAGGAGTAACAACTTTTCTTCCTCTGAGAGCTACTTTGACAAAATAAAGGTGGCCAAGAGCTACTCATGTTATATTATTAGTAACATTTATTTACACAGCTTCTTGTCATAAACCAAACCAGCTGAATAAGTCAATGTTGAACATGTGTATTTTGTAATAAAAATCATTTTAAATTAACATAAGCAGCATGTTAACTGTTGAGTCAAGTTAAATGATTAATTCTGCAGGTTTGCTGACTAGACTGATCAGTTATTATTGTCAGATTTCCTTCATTCACATTGATTCTGTTATTTATCAGCAAATTGTTACTTACAAGTCTCCTGGCACATACCCTGATGTCCTCAGCAAGACTGAATAAGACTCTTGTTTATAAAAAATGGAACACCTTTGATATGGAAGTTAATATTAATTTTGAAAGCAGAGACCTGAAATTGTATTGGACTTTATATGATTAAATAATAGTATTTTATGGCATTCATATCCAATTGCAATGAGAATATTAAACTGTATTCTGAAACAGCAACTGCACTAATAAGAAATGTCTACAGCTCACTCGTCCTGCATCTTCCTGTAGCAGGACAGATTCATTCAACACTTTAGCAGCATCATAGCTTTATTCCAAATGCTTTTGAATGGATCTGCCATGTGTTTTCATTATCCTTTATCCAAACTACTTGTACAAGCTTCTACAACATTGGCTCCATCATTCAGTGATGCATTGCACCATTTTCTCAAGCACTTTATTGGGCTGTCCTTGATGGATGGAATGACCTCACCTTGGACTTTGAGGTCATACTTGCTTTTGACCCTGCCCTTCTTGATCACCAGCATCCTGCACTTCCTTGCCTTGAAGTACAGTCTTGTCCACGTGGCTATGTCTCCCAGGGTATGCAACACCCACCTCGCCTGAACATGTGACCCCAAAAGAATATGCCTCTGTAATTGGAGCTGTCTCTTCTAGTATTGTGTCTTTATGTAGAGGTTTTTCATACTCTAAATATGTTTCTTTACTTCACCCTGCTGACAAAAAAGTAAATAAATAAATAAATAAATATAATAGTAAGGCTATACCTTTATTATTTCAAAAAGAAATTGTTAGTAAGCCATGTGTTACATGGCTTACTATGTACAAACAAAAAAGCTGTAAAAACTGTGTATTTATTTAGTACATTTAAGTTATTGTAATATAGCAAGGCCTTTCATTATTTTAATTTTACATGTTTATTTATTTGTTCGTTTCAAATATACATGTATAGTTAAAAACAACACAACGACAATTTAGACAAACCGGAAAAGGTAGTTTGCCTATGGAAACTTTGTTTTAATTTGCGAATGTAATTCTTACCGCTGATTGGACGAGACATCTGTCACTCAAGAAATACAGGAAGCACAGCAGGTTGCAGCGTTAGAAAGTTGATTCGTGTGTATACGAACACAGCTCTTTTCTTATTACGCTCCTTACATCGTTTAATCTGGAATAGTTTAGTCTTCGAAACACATATGCGTTCTTTAGGTGTGTTCTTGGACATCGCAAACTAATCTTTATGCCATGATACGCTATCAGTATATCCAATATCACGGCATATGAATGTTCATCCTCAAAATAGCGTTGAATGAATTCCATTTTGTTATTAAGATTAATATATGTTTGTTTGTTTTTTCTTGCACCATGCAAAAGAAATAAATTTAGATACACAATTTTCTACCGCTTGTATATCTTGAGTGACAGATGTCTCGTCCAATCAGCGGCAAGAATTCCATTCGCAATCTATACCTACCTTTTCCGGTTTGTATGAGTTGTCCTTGTGTTTTCTGATTTGTTGTTTTGTTTTGCCCTTCTCGGCCACCGTAGGGAGAAATGTGGCCGCGACTAAATTTAAACAGTTAATCACATTACATTTCAAACATTATACTAATGATGTGATGGATTAATATCTCATTTTGTGTGAGTTGCCCGGAACATCGTTCATATTCAAGCGCGTGTGTTATTGTTTCACGTGTATTGATCATGGAGCAGGAAGGAGACTGGGACGGCATCAGCGACTCTGAACTCCTGGATATCCAGTCAGAACATTTCTGCATCGGTAAATAACAACTGTGTATGTGGGAGTGCACAGAAGCGCGGTTTTAAAGCTTGTTAAAACATTTGCATCTGCAGTTTTGCTGTTTTTATTTAAGTGTTTGCATATTCGCAGCAGGAAAACAAGTCATGCAATATTTCTGAGTATATACAGAATGTACGTCATATTTTTGAGAATATTCAGAATATCCTGAGGATGTACGTCATATTTCTGAATATATTCAGAATATCCTGAGGATGTACGTCATATTTCTGAATATATTCAGAATATCCTGAGGATGTACGTCATATTTCTGAATATATTCAGAATATCCTGAGGATGTACGTCATATTTCTGAATATATTCAGAATATCCTGAGGATGTACGTCATATTTCTGAATATATTCAGAATATCCTGAGGATGTACGTCATATTTCTGAGAATATTCAGAATATTCTGAGGATGTACGTCATATTTCTGAGGATATTCAGAATATCCTGAGGATGTACGTCATATTTCTGAATATATTCAGAATATCCTGAGGATGTACGTCATATTTCTGAATATATTCAGAATATCCTGAGGATGTACGTCATATTTCTGAGAATATTCAGAATATTCTGAGGATGTACGTCATATTTCTGAGGATATTCAGAATATCCTGAGGATGTACGCCATATTTCTGAGGATATAAGTCATGCAACATTTCCGATTTTAGTTCTGCGTCATGAGTAAAATTTAATGACTGAACGCAAGATGGAGCTGTTGTACCAATTTGTAGGATTAATCATGTATGATCGTTGTTGCGAAATCTCAAAAAAAACCTCTAAAAGTAACACTAACCTTTTTGTTGTTATTTTAATTTCTCTCTGTTTTAATTATTGTAAGGATTTCAGAATTGCTCAAATCCTCCTATGCAATATTCATGAGATGCTGCACATCCAAAAAGCTTGTGCTATTTTCCAGTGTTCTAAACCATATTAAATAGAATAATTCATTAAATACATCTTTTACTGTTACCACAGTAAACCTGCTTCAGTTCTTGACACATTGTGAGAGATTGTGTTTGTGAAATTTCAGAAGAGTCCTCTCAGCCTTCCAGCTCTAGTGCCACAAGTGGAGACACTCGGATAAATAGTTCCATCACATTCCCAACATCGCTGCCCAAGTAAGTCACGATCATTTCGAAAACTATGCTGCATATGTGTCTTATATATGTAATAGGAGCAATTTATCGTTTTTGGAGCCCTTTTTTGCCTATAAACTGAATTGAAAAATGCAATGAAGTTACATTTGCACTGACTAGCCTTCACTTTCCACACAACTGACTCTACCCCTTCTCACTAAACTACATAAGGCCTTTTAAATGCCTTTTAATACTCTGCTTGGCAGAATTGATCTAGGACAGAGCTAATGTCATGACTAGTATCCAGTACCCATCATGACTAGGCCTCCTGGTGGTTCAGTGTCAAGATCCCGCACTCACATTGACGCGGCTCTGGTTCGATTCCCAGGCTAACCCCGCCACTGAAGAGTTAACTCTCAGTGCTGGTCCCAAGCCCAGATAAAATGTGTCATTTAATAAAAATGAATAGAAAAGCTAGATCTATTGTATAGCATATTTCCAAAGTACGTTTCAAATTACGTGATATTTATACACTCACCTGCACACCTACACCTTGCAATTATCTAATCAATCGTGTCGCAGCAGTGCAATGCAGTAAATCACGAACATATGGACCAGCAGCTTCAGGTAATGTTCATATCAACCATTAGAATGGGGGGAAAATTGATTTCAGTGATTTTGACAATGGCATCATTGTTGGTGCTAGACATGCTGGTTGAGTATTGTATTTATAGTTGGTTGCTGATGTGGGATGCTAACTGAGTAATGGCTCTGCAGTAGCCTTCTGTACAGTGCTTAACAAATATTGTACATGTCTCTATCCTGACTTGCAGTATTGTGGAGCAGTCAAAGCAGAGTCCTGTTAAAATAAATGAAGAGACGGGTGTGAAGAGGAAGCGAGATGCTGAGGACAGCCGTATCCCTTCTCTGCGTTTCAGGAAGCTTCACCTGAGTGTCAGCCTGCTGTCTGAGCAGACCTGGTGTGAAAAGAAAGTTGTGTATGGCATACTGAAACCTCAGCTCAGGAAAAAAGATAAACAGAGAATTGAGGTGCAGATTGGAACTAGCATTCATCTAGAAAGAGGTGGAAAATAGCAGCTTTAAAATATGCCTAGCACTGGATAATTAATTTTTCTGTAACATGTTGTCCTAGCCTAGTATTATGTGTATTCTATGGTGTATATCTGTATCCACACAGAGTTGGAGGTCCATGATGTCGTACCGATTAATATTCAAACCAGTGAGGATGCTATGGGCATTAGTCTGGTCAACATGTTAAACATGATTCCGATTTTAGAGACGGGTAAGTCAAAAGCAAGAAGTCATTACTGCTGCTCAACATGGAATGTCTGTTTAGATCGCTCAGGTTTGATTGCTATCTTGTTTGTACATATATGTGTTTTTTGGTGTCTTCAGGGCAGTGTGTGCGGGAGTTTCCAGTATTCGGAGTAGTAGAGGGTGTGTATTTTAAGGGCATTATTGATGAGCTGAGTTATAACCAGAAGGGGGAGCTGGTGTTGAAGGAGCTGAAAACCCGTAAGCACGACTCTCTGCCCAGTGCTGCCCAGGCTCTCGGCCATCATTTTCAGGTGTGTGAAATATTTCCTCTCCCACGACCTTTTTTTCTTCTTAAACTGACCTGTCACACTGTATAAATCAGCTCCAACACAATTATAATCATCTTTCAAGAGACTGGGAAAGCTAATTAGATAAACATTACACAGGATGCTTAAAATTTTCCAGTCAACAAATTTTGTTTAACTGCTTAGTCTTCCTCTGTTCTCTTTTAGATAATAATATTTTTTATTCTGAACAAGTTGTATGTGGCAAAATTGACACCTCTAAAGAAAATTCCCCTAGGTATCCGTACGGCCGAGTCTCTAACCGTCTTCAAACGGCAACTGAAGACTCACCTCTTCCTGAAGTACTTAAACTAGCTCTTATTCTTCCCTGTTTACGTATTATGTTGCAAAGTTAAAAAAACCCAAAGAAAAAACCAACTCAGTGTTTAGGCTAATGGTATCCCAAGTTTGTGTCTTATTGAACCAGTGTTAATGTATTCAGTGACTGAGAACTAAAGCACTTTGTGTACGTCGTTCTGGATAAGAGCGTCTGCCAAATGCCAGAAATGTAAATGTAAAATTTAAATCCTTTATGAAAATCCAATGCTCTTAGTCTCGTGGGGAAAATCAGTGTTTCAACACTAAAGAAACAGAAAATTAATATGAATGTACATGAAAAGCAGTTCAGTAAAATGAAACATATTTAAAACCAGAATATAAAATATCATGGAGGAGGGTCCAAGATACACTTACAAGTTGTGTCTAGGGAAGATTGTGTTTGCTCGTCTTTGCTCTGTTGACTGTCTTTTCTGTGTATGTGTGTTAGGTGGGCATGTATAAGCTTCTGTTTGATGCACTGGTCAGGGGGGAAGTGAAGAAAGAGCAAATTCTGGAGCACCTCAAGCTTAAAACCTCCCTGCCTCTTGGAACTGCGGTCATAACTCATGCCGCAAACGTCGGAATAGTTGTAGCCACCTTTGATGAACTGCTGGATGCTTTCCTCCTCACTCTGTCCTGTTCTGATCTGCCATGTGTTGACGTGCTTCAGCTGGAGTACTGTCACCAGAGCTCTAGCAGTTTCATTGGCACTGTGTCGGTGCCGTTTGACGAGGCCCAGATGAGGACAGAGCTTCGGGGATATTTGGAATACTGGAGAGGACAGAGAGAGCCCAAGGGGGTAGATATAGAAGAGGCCTGGAAATGCACATCGTGTGTCTATGAAGAGATCTGTGACTGGAAAAAAAAATAGATCTCAGGTCCCTGAGAGTCTTCACACCAGGAAGAGAGTCAACATGAACTGACATGCAGTTATTTGTTTCACCCAGCTATACTAATTGCATTAACCTGTGTCTGTGATTATAACTACTGTTTTTATATTTTTATAATGAATATGAATGTCAACTGTGTGTTTTTTTTCGTGCTGTCAATCACAAATATCAAAAATTTTAATTGCTGTTTAATGTAAAATATAATGTATTATTTTTTGTTACTAAAATACAATGTACTTTTTTAAATACATGTTTAAAAAGTAATGAGAGAGTCTGCTAAAACATTTTAATTCATATATGGCACAATGTAACCTCTGATTAATCATGACAAATAATGCCAGTTTTATGTAACAGGCAACCTGTTCATTACCTTGTAATTAAAAGCAACTGGATCTAATTTCTCCTGCTCCGGTAATGTTTCATGGGTTAACACACCTGCCAATGTCACAGAGAGAAGGCATCTCAAAATGCAGTAAGTACAGTCTATATAAAAAGTCTACACCTCCCCCTTCACAATTGCAGAGTTTTATGATATGAAAATGAATGAATGATGATAAATTATGTCAGATGTTACCACTTTTTATTTGATATGGTATCCAACAAAATTTTGCTTGTAATACACTCTCTTGGGCAAGAGTTTTCAAACTTTCAAATATGCACCAAAAATCCATCATCCATTTATTTCTGTATCACTTATGCTACACAGGGTTGCAGGGAGTCTGGAGCATATCTCGGAGGACTTACTTGCGGCAAAATGCAGGGACACCCTGGAAGGGCAATGCCAATCAGCCTACAATGCATGTCTCTGGACTTTGGAAGGAAACTGGAGTACACACATGAAACCCTTGTCCTCCTCCTCCAGTCCTAAGACATATTATAGGCTTACTGGCATCTCTAAATTGTCTCTGAATGAGTGTATGTGAGATTATGCCCTGCAATGAGTTGGCACTCAATCCAGGGTGTTCCCTGCCTTGTGCCCCAAGTCCTATGAGTTAGATAGATTGCAATCCATAGTTCCCTGCAATCCTGTGGTACAGGAAATAGACGGATGCACCTCAGTGTCACTGTCTGTATCTGTTTGTGTTTTCTGCTCTGATATTCATGTGTTTATCTGTTTTCGGATTTAAACCCAAAGTGGGTGTGGTCTAAACAGGAAGGTTTTGTTGTTGTTGTTGTTTAATTCAGTATGAACCCTACAATTATGCTCAGGGAAAATCCTGGAAATAAACAGATGTGGAAATGGCAGCACTCTCAGCATAACTGTCTCTAACAGTTCCTCAACCTCAGCTTGAGTTTATAATTGGTTCTGTTTCATAAAATTCCAACAAACTAGCAGCCTAATTTAAACCACCACAGCCCAGACCAGGCAGCTTCGAAAGATGAATGAATGAATCTTGTAATTGCATTAGACAGTGCAGCATGTTTATGGTAATTGAATGTGGTCTGTGTTTGTCCTGCAAACTGTAAGGATAAACCTCCTACATGTGTGGCTTCTAAAGTTATGTCACATGGGATGCCGATACAAATGAATATCTTTAGTCTTAACCAGATGAACTTTGGACTTTACTGTGGCAAGCCGTCTACAAAATAACAATAAATTATGTGTTTGTTGAACACTTTGTGTTCATTCCAAATGTAGTTACATTCAGTTTATTATCCTTCTATAAGGTTTTGTTGAGAGAAAATATTTTTGGAAACCCAGGGTGATGTTTGAAATAAACCCACCAAATGAACAAAGAACTGAATGAATTTTAAAGCATGAGGTTCAACCAACAAGAGAATGGCCAAGTCAGAGTGCTGACCTCAATCCCACTGAAACACTGGCAAAATTTGAAGCAGTCCATTCAAGACATCCCAGCTATATAGAGTACATGTGCTAAAACAGCTCTGTATAATGCAATGGTTTAAAATACTTATGTGGTTTAAAATAATTTTGCAGTCTTCAGCTATCCAGTTTCAGTGAGCCTGTGCCACAGTAGTGTTTCAGATTCCTGTTTTTGACAGTCAGGAGTGGACCCTGGAGTGGTGTTCTGCTGTTTTAGGTCATTCACCTCAGTGTGTGATGTGTTGCGTATTCTCACCACAGGTAAAGAAAACTTATCTGTGTCACTGTAGACTTACTGTCGGGAATAAGCAGTCTGGACATTCTCCTCTAACTGTTCCCATCAACAACGTGTTTCCATCCACAGTCATGTTTTTGTTTTTTTACATGATTCTGTGTACATCTTAGAGATGCACTGTGCTGCTGCCACATGATGGAGGTAATTGATTTTATTGATATATTTCCATAAAGCTGCTTTCTGAAAAAAAATTGATTTTCTTTCTGAATTTTATTGAATGAGCATGTGTTGAGGTCTTCCTAATAAAGTGGTCAGTGATATCTGTCTGTCTGTATATATATATATATATATATATATATATATATATATATATATATATATATATATATATATATATATACATATATATATCCAAAAAGCTAGTGAGATTTGATCATCTCATCTTTGTTAAACTACTGCAAGCTATTCACAGTGGAACATTTCGTAATATGTAATATGTGGTTTGGATTAATCTCTCATCTGCAAGTGCCAAACAATACAAAGTCAATAAAAATTCAGGCTGTGTTCTAAATGCTAAACACGTTGTCTAAATAACAATGACTATATACTATATAACTATTTGATGCTGTTATCTCATCCTCTCAGGATTACAGAAATTTTTAGGAGAATAAAAAACTACCCCTATTTTAGTGGAGTTTATCTGATATGATGTATCTGATATTTTGCACTGATTGCTACATCTTTTCTAGTGATTGAAATAATTGTACCATAACTCGGTTTAGTTATAATGTGTGCATTTTGTGGCAATGTCATCCATTAGGTGGAGGTATTGGACTTTTTTTTTATTTTTAAATTGAAACTAGACGAAGAAAACACAAATAAGGTACTGTGATATGACAAAGCCCATTCCTGCATTGTATAATGACCAAATAAGGACATATAATTCTGTCTTTGCTTCTTGATTTGTTCTTAAATTCTGTGTGACATTTACTTCTGACGTTAAATTAATCTCTGACACTGGAGTGTTGATGTGGGCAGAAAAAAAGCTGTGTGTTTATTCGCACTTGTAACTGAATCTGCAGTTAGGGCAGTGGTGCAGGCCTCGTCCTCATTATTACCAGGACACAGAAGAACTGAACACATCAGAAACCTGGCGTTAGGCCTGATAGACTCCCTGCAGGGCACTTATCACACACACATTGAAACTAAATCATGATGTATTTATGTGTGTGTGTGTGTGTGTGTGTGTGTGTTGCTCACTGATAGTATCCAGGTGTTGCATTTGTTGTTTTAAGAGCCTCAGAGATTCTGTCATATGGTGGGAAGATTTGTCTCTCACATGCCCCTTGAGCCATGTGTTACGAAGATCAAGACAAACACTGTAGTGCACTTAGTTCTGACCTATCGTGCTGTACAGATGAAATCAGAGCATCTCATTTCCATACTATACTACACTATATTTTATTACACTGTACTGTAGTGTACTATACTCATTTTTTGAGTGTGATAGGAGAAACTAAGTGCACTGCTGTGCTCCTCTTGGCTGCTTAATCACACAGGGCAAAATTACCAGCCCAAAAAATAGTAAAGAGGTTAGCCTTTGTCTTTTTTTGGTGAAATATTTGATATACTTAGAATTTTCAACAGATTCACACCTTGTGTTAAGAAATTCAATCCAAAAAACTGTAAGGGGCCTTCTGTTTTTTTTAGGAGAAAAATGTGACATGCCTTTTAGCCCAATGAGTCAGGACCACAAACATCAATTTTTTTTTACCTAAAAAAATTGTAAGGGGTTAACCTTTATTTTTTTGTACACTTTGCATCTTGTGTTAAGAAGTTCAAGACAAACACAGAGATACGTTATGTTTCAACACAGAGGTACGTTATGGGCTCTAAGCATCATATTTTTGTACTTTACTGCACTTTATTGTACTTGAAAATCTATGAGAGTCATCTGTGAGTTTTTTCCATTCAAAAATGGCTTAGGGTTTAACCTTTGTGGGTTTTTTGGGGCAAAAATGTGACACCTTGATTTTCACCAAATTTACACCATGCATTAGGAAGGCCATTACAAACATTGTAGTATGTTTAGTTTTGTCCTATTGTGTGCCTGATGGAAAATTTGGTGAGAATCTGTAAGGGTCAGATTTGTTCACACAAAAATGTTAAGAGCTTAGAATTTGTGTTTTTGGGGAAAAAAAAAAAAAAAAAAGTCCACCAATTTTCACTTAATTCATACCTTGCATTAGGAATGTCAATACAAACAGCAGTACATTAGTTTCATCATATCATATTAAAGAGATCTAAGCAACTTCTCTCCCTGTCATACTGCACAATTGTATACTACACTGAATCTCAGAAATGGAATATGATATGATGAAACTATTTGCACAGTTGTTTTACTCTTGACCACCTTAAAACAAAAGGTGAATCTGGTGAAGATCTGAGTGTTACATTTTCTAATCCAAAAAACTGTAAAGGTTAGCCTTTTGTTATTTTAGGAGAAAAATGTGACATGCCTTTTAGCCCAATCAGTCAGGACCACAAACTAAAAACATAGATTGTTATTACTGTAAACCTACACTGCATAAATATTATTTATTACTTTTAGAGTATCCAGTTACATGCAAAAGTTTGAAATCCCTGTGCACTGAAATAATAGAATCATGCAGACTTCCACTTTCCTCTAATGATGTTTTTTTTGCTTTTTGATTGGCATCGTTAGGTATTGTCTTAGGCCATTGTGTTTGAATGTAGTTTTTTTTACTGTTGGTAATGGTATCTCTAAACACAAATTAACTTTCTCCAGCTGTGTTAAGGGCCAGTATTTTCCTTTTTAGGCCTTGTAAGAGCTATTTTCAGATTCCATCGACTCTTAACTCCACTACTTACAGCAAACTGCTTGTGAGTGTAATTAAATCTTCCTAGTTACCAGTAAGAAGAAAGTAAACATGTGTTAACTATTTTAAGTCATTAGACCTTAATGACTCACAGTCAGATTAACCATAGAATATCAGCATGGATACAGATCTGTAGAAACACAGAATAAAACACTTTAACTGTTTGAAACATGTAGGTTTCATGTTTTATGATAAACAATGGCAATCAAATGTAGGTGCAATTTAATTCATTTTAAGAGCGAAATTAATAATAGTAAAAAGAAACTCCAAATTTCTTTTGTTTCTATCAGTTTATAAAAGTAACAGGGAGATCCTTTTGAGCTCTGCTTCACCTACAGGACTCTGTCCCTCTTTGTGTCCCTTCTGTCTGCACCAGAGGATGAAGGACGTTGCTGCTTTTAGGCTGTAATCTGCTGCTTGATAAGTTAAGAGCAATCACTGTACTGTTTGTAGAAAATGCAATTCAGGCTCATGCAATTCAGGCTCACTAATGAAGTCACTCAGATGCTAATGACCTGTTCATCCAGGCTCCATAAAAGCTCTCCTGCTCACCACTAAACACTCCACAAACACCTGGCACATGGAGGAACCGGTCATCTGTAATGGCCTCCACAGATTCACACAATGTCCTACTTGCTGAGGCCATTAAGCTCACTTAGTGCTTATAAAGCTGCTGAGAGAAGGAAATGTGTCCTCCTCATATTTATCTACAGGGAAAAGGAATGTGTGGCAAAAGTAAGAACACGAGCAGAGGGAACAGCGTGAACAATACCTAATGTCACTATGAATAGACTCTTTGAACTGTTACTATCCTTATGGGGAATTTGTTGAATTTGAATGACGTAGTTTGGGTTATTATTTGTTATATTAATCCCAGGTGGTGAATCATTTATTTTCACAACAGTAATATTTTCTTTACTCCTTTGGCAAAATGTAACAAACACAAGGGAACAAATTTCAAGGTTAAAGCTTGCCTGACCTGTCTCTGTAAAGAAAGATAAGAAAAACTGATAAAGCACTGAGCTAGTAAACTGATTGCAGAGTTGACCTTATTATGGTGACACTGATTATAAATAAGCTAATGCTAGACCTCCACCCTTGTGTGTTTGGAAATCTCTACACTATCCAGACATGGGAAAACTGAAACTCATAAGCTATCAAGCCTAAACTGGAAAAATGCCCTGACTGGGGGTCTGCCAGGGAGCCACAGCTTCAACATCATTCCAGCGTCAACATCAGCCTGGTGGTGGAAATCCAAGAGACTCTTGTCTTGTAATAAGTTATATTCCAAACAACATTGTCATCTGTAACTTTTTAATGTCTATCTAATGCATCACCGTCAAAACATTAAGTACATAAACCATCCATCCATTTTCTGTTTCTATTAACTTGGTTAATATTAATGGAAGCTACAGTAGGTTTAAGCTTAGGCCATATACAGATAAAGGAAGTATACTTTACCTTGTACATGAAAATGTGTGGCTACAAAATTTGGTTACGGCTCTTATCATATCTCTCAGATGACAGACTGAATTCATAGACGTGCATGCCTTTCGGTTATGTAAATTTGGATTATATCAGTGGCTGAAGAATACAATGTCAGAGATACAGAATGTAGAATATACAACTATACAGTGTGTATCTATGCATCACAGACACATAAGTGGCTTAAACACATCCAGCTCCACATGAACGCAAGGCCTAAAGATTTCACCAGTAATTTATAGAGAATACAGAGAAATCTTTATATCACTTTGTCCAGACAACCAAAAAATAAATAAATAAATAAATAAATAAAAGAAACCCACAAAAAGCTAAACAGCCAGTGGTTATGAGACTAAACATTATGTGCTTGGATCAGGTAAATAAAAATAAAGATTTCTGACATGTTTGAGGACCCCAAAGACTTTATTACATGCTATGCGGAAATGAGGAATTTTTTTCTTGTCTTGGAAATCAGAGAACTGTTTCTAATTTAAGAGCAAGACCTGCATGATTCTGCAAAGAAATCATCAGTGTTATTTAATGGCAATTAGTGAAGGCAAAAGCAGTAGTAATTAAAAGGTAAATTATGCAGCAGAGGATCCAACTGCTCACGATAAACTAAGCAACAACTAAAATTGCATTTCTACTGCATGTGTGTGTATTATTGTGCACGGTGAATTCTTTGGAGAACGCTTAATAAATAGATCACATTAATTAGGCTGTGGTAATGTGTGGTTATTTAATGAATGGCAGTAGAAAATAACCCTGCAAGTCTGATGCATAGACGCTCTTATGAGTTAACTCTAACTGCTAACTGCTGCTGTGTGAGCTTTTCAACAGCACAGAAACATAGTAAGAGGCAAGATCCTTCTGTGTCTCCTATTTCTTTCTCTCTCTCACTTCCTGTCTCTCTCTCTCTCTCTCTCTCTCTCTCTCTCTCTCTCTCTCTCTTTTCACACACACACACACACACTTACAAAGACCATTTCCGTCAGGAGAGATAGGGATTCATTAGTTATTTTTAGCATAATGTACGTCTGCTCTCTCTGCGAAAGGCAGAGTGCACCTGGCCATTAAGAAAATGTGCCAAGGAAATGTAATTTATGAATGAAAAAAACCCAGCAAGAACAGAATCCTGAGTATTAAGGTGTCATTGGGTGCTCTGAGACTTCCTTGCTGAAAACCACCTTCCTTTCAGAGTCACAATGTTAGTATGTTATGTAACGGCAGAACTAAATTCTGGGAAAGTTTTCTCATGCTCATGATCTAAGACAACAACATGTGGGAGGCCTACAATATGTTTGAATAGGAATTAATATCTGTACTGTTTAATAAGCAAAAGGTCTTTTTAAAGCAAGATATATCAGCTATGGTGTCTTCTTCTTCTACTTCTTTCGGCTTTTCCCTTCAGGGGTCGCCACAGCGAATCATCTCTCTCCACCTATCCCTATTTTCTGCATCCTCAACCCTTGCACCCACTAGCTTCATATCCTCATTAATTCCATCCATATACCTCCTCTTTGGCCTTCCTCTTTGCCTCCTGCCTGGCAGCCCCATGTCCAACATTCTCCTACCAATATACTCACTCTCCCTCCTCTGAACATGTCCAAACCATCTTAATCTGGCCTCTCTAACTTTGTCCCCCAAACGTCCAACATGAGCTGTCCCTCTGATGTACTCGTTCCTCCTGTCCAACCTTGTCACTCCCAAAGAGAACCTCAACATCTTCAGCTCTGCTACCTCGAGCTCTGACTCCTGTCTCTTCCTCAGTGACACTGTCTCTAAACCATACAGCATGGCCGGTCTCACCACTGTCCTGTACACCTTCCCCTTGATTCTCGCTGATATTTTCTGATCACACAGAACTCCCGACACCTTTCTCCACCCATTCCAACCTGCCTGCACTCGCTTCTTTACCTCTTTCCCACACTCTCCATTACTCTGGACTGTTGACCCCAAGTACTTAAACTCCTGTACCTTCTTCACCTCTTCACCCTGTAACCTTACTGTTCCACTTCCCTCCCTTTCATTCACACACATGTACTCAGTCTTACTACGACTGACCTTCATTCCTCTTCTCTCCAGCGCAAACCTCCACCTCTCCAGGTTTTCCTCCACCTGCTCCCTGCTCTCACTACAGATCACAATGTCATCTGCAAACATCATTGTCCAAGGAGACTCCTGTCTGACCTCCTCTGACAACTGGTCCATCACCATAGCAAACAGGAAGGGGCTCAGAGCCGATCCCTGATGCAGTCCCACCTCCACATTAAACTCCTCTGTCTGACCCACAGCACACCTCACCACTGTCCTGCTCCTCTCATACATGTCCTGCACCACTCTGACATACTTCTCCGCTACTCCTGACTTCCTCATACAGTACCACAGCTCTTCTCTTGGCACCCTGTCATACGCTTTCTCCAAGTCTACAAACACACAGTGCAACTCCCTCTGACCATCCCTATACTTCTCCATCAAAATTCTCAGAGCAAAAATTGCATCTGTTGTGCTCTTTCTGGGCATGAAGCCATACTGCTGCTCACAAATTTCCACTACCTTCCTTAACCTAGCTTCCACTACTCTTTCCCATACCTTCATTGTATGGCTCATCAACTTTATCCCCCTATAGTTACTGCAACTCTGCACGTCACCCTTATTCTTAAAGATCGGCACTAACACACTTCTTCTCCATTCCTCAGGCATCCTCTCACTCTCTAAAACCCTGTTGAACAAATTAGCTAAAAATTCCACTGCTGCCTCTCCCAGACACTTCCAGACCTCCACCGGGATGTCATCAGGACCAACTGCCTTCCCACTTTTCATCCTCTTCAAAGCCTTCCTGACTTCATCCTTTCTAATTTTATCTACTTTCTGTTCCACAGAGTTCACCCCTTCTACTCTTTTTTCCCTCTCATTTTCCTCATTCATCAGCTCCTCAAAGTATTCCTTCCATCTCCTCTGTACACTCTGCTCACTTGTGAGCACCCTTCCATCTCTATCCTTAATAACTCTAACTTGCTGCACATCCTTTCCATCTCGATCCCTCTGCCTAGCTAACCTGTACAAGTCCTTCTCTCCTTCTCTAGTGTCTAACCTAGTGTACAACTCTTCATATGCCTTCTGCTTGGCCTTAGACACCTCCCTCTTCACTCTGCGCTGTAACTCCTTGTATTCCTGTCTATTCTCTTCAGTCCTGTCCATGTCCCACTTCTTCTTGGCTAACCTCTTCCTCTGGACACTATCCTGAACTTCGTCATTCCACCACCAAGTCTCCTTATCTTCTTTCCTCCTTCCAGATGACACACCCAGCACCTTTCTCCCTGTCTCCCTGATCACTTCTGCTGTAGTTTCCCAGTCATCTGGCAGCACTACCTGACCACCCAGAGCCTGCCTCAACTTCTGTCTAAATTCCTCACAACATTCCTCCTTTTTCAGCTTCCACCACTTGGTTTTCTTCTCTATCTTTGACCTCTTCGTCTTACAGACCATCAAAGTCATCCTACACACCACCATCCTATGCTGTCTGGCTACACTCTCTCCCACTACCACTTTACAGTCACTAATCTCTTTCAGATTGCCTCTTCTACATAGGATGTAGTCTACCTGTGTTCTCCTACCTCCACTCTTGTAAGTCACTCTATGCTCCTCCCTCTTCTGAAAATAAGTGTTAACCACACCCATGTCCATCCTCTTAGCAAAGTCCACTACCATCTGTCCTTCAAGGTTCCTTTCCTTAACTCCAAACTTGCCCATCACCTCCTCATCACCTGTGTTCCCCTCGCCAACATGTCCATTAAAATCCGCTCCTATCACCACTCTCTCACCCGTGGGAATACTCTCCATCACCTCATCTAATTCACTCCAGAAACTCTCTTTCTCCTCTAACTCACAACCTACCTGTGGGGCATAACCACTAACAACATTCAACATCACCCCTTCAATCTCTAACTTCAGACTCATCACCCTGTCTGACACTCTCCTCACCTCCAGAACATTCCTCACAAACTCCTCCTTCAGGACCACACCTACCCCATTTCTCTTACTATCCACACCATAATAAAACAGCTTGAATCCTGCTCCTATACTACGAGCCTTGCTACCCTTCCACCTGGTCTCCTGTACACACAGTATATCCACCTTCCTTCTCTCCATCATATCAGCCAGCTCTCTACCTTTCCCTGTCATAGTACCAACATTCAGAGTTCCTATTCTCAGTCCTACACTCTTACCTTTCCTCTTCTCTCTCTGTCTGCGCACTCTCCTCCCTCCTCTACTTCTTCGACCAACAGTAGCCCAATTTCCACCGGCGCCCTGTAGGTCAACGGCGCCGATGGCGGTCGTTGTTAATCCGGGCCTCGACCGATCCGGTATGAAATTTGTACTGAC
Organism: Hemibagrus guttatus; assembly: GCA_033459395.1. NCBI lineage: Eukaryota > Metazoa > Chordata > Actinopteri > Siluriformes > Bagridae > Hemibagrus > Hemibagrus guttatus. The sequence continues at coordinate 10,358,088 of JAUCMX010000011.1, forward strand.
GATTCGCATGCTTAAATTTGGCAATGTTTTACGCCGGATGCCCTTCCTGACGCAACCCTCTCTATTTATCCGAGCTTGGGACCGGCACAGAAGTCACTGGACTGTGACCCCCATGGCTAGATTAGCTATGGTGTCTGAATTCATTTATTATTTATAATAGTACTCATGTCCATGTCCCTGAATCGCCCTGTTCATGTAAACATAAGTGTCTCTACATGGAACTGAGGTCATTAGCCATGAAGGACTCCTACAGAGCTTAAATGAGCTTTACTGACAGCACTTAAGAGCCATTTCCTTCAATGGCAGCATGCAACCGTGACTGCAGCCCTCAAACAATTACTATCACGATTGCATGTGCTATCCTTTGGTCAGCTGGTACCTGAAAGGAAAGGAACAAAACAAGCCAGTAGAAGCGTCATCACCCAGCTGGAATTACTGGAAAGGCCTAGTGTGGTTGAATAAACTCAGTGTTCTTTACGTTTGTAATAAAGATCCTAACACAAAGGCACTGTTTTTTCCACTCTGTGCTTCATATATGATGGTGTTCCTTAAGCTATTGTGTGCATATAGTGCATCTGTGGTGTGTTTATGTGGCCTTTATGAGATACTCTCTTGCAGTGAGCAGGCTGCAGGTGGAGACGACAGGTTGACATTTATAGTCAAAAACAGGAAGTTGTGAATGTGCGTGTGTGGTGAGGCATACATAGTTTGCTCATGCGTATGCAGAGGAAGATTAGTGGCCTAAGGAACAATGGTTTACTTAACATGCAAAAGAGCTCTCTACAAAAAAAAAACAAAGTTACATGGTGGTCTAAAGCAGTGATGCCAATTAGCTCCTATGTTAATCCTTGTTAAACCTTTTTTATGCCAGCATGCATACAGAATTGCTGTGTGTGGCGTGCTAATGGTGTTTAGCTGAAATGAATAAAAATGCAGTACTGATGGCATGCTGTAAATGCAATGTAAATGTTCTACCAGTTCCAATAAACATGGACTGCAAATAGTGTTTCAGTAAAGAATCAAACACAGTGGCAAAGACATGGGAACATAATCAGTAACAGTGTGATTTGACATGATGTGAGTTGATTACTCTTACAAATGCGGTTGCTTTTTTCATTTACAGCTGGAAAGATTCAGTCACCTTACAATAAAAAAAAGGAGGAAGACAAGTGCAAAGGTACATAAACACTAGTCTGACCTTAAACAATGTCAATGTTTTTTTCCCCCCAAAGTGATAAGGCAGTAAGAATGGCGGTGAATATCTGATGGTAAATATAGACAATTGCAAACTATCCACCAGTTTGCAAATGAATTCTGTATGCCTTCTAGGCTAAAGTCACCAAATTCAGCCTTTGCTAAGAGTTTAGTTTAAACCCTAATGAGCTACATCCAATCCAACTATTCTGTTCAGAAGATCCTCTGTTTGATATGGTTTAGAAATGAACTATAGGAAGTAGGGTTGTTGCTCACTCGTCTAAGATCTATGTTAGATGTTATCCATGATTCATGGCTCTGTAGAAGTTGCGAGTGTGGTTCTGTGGTGTGAAATGTCTGATTAGGCACTGCACATACATACTGTATTTGAGATAAAGTGCAGATCACCTCAACAAGCAGCTTTGTTGTACACATGCAGTGACTCAGGCTGGCAAAAAGCCACGGGGCTCCATCAGGAATGGTATTTATAGATGCCCTCCTCACTGTTCGAGGGGAGAAGGGAGTGCATCTCAGCCATGACGTCAGTCTGGGGCTCTGCAGAAAGGCCAGAGAGATGGATATCCTGATGGAAACAGCATGCCCTTTAGCTTGAGTTCAGCACAAAGTTAGAATAGTGTTCTCTATAAAAGTGCTCTTAATTAGCTTTTTAATTTGTGTTCAGTTCCCTTGTGGATTTCAGTTTCAGTATTGGTTAATTAGCTTTGTTAAACATCTTGTTTCTTATGCATTTTAACTTCAGTTGTCTGAGTACAGTAGCCAGTGGCACTGGATGAAAATAGCAGCAAGGAATACCAAAGCATTTTTTTCAACCTAATCTCTACTCAGTGCTTCTGTAGCACAACTTGCAATTATTTTGACATTACCTGATACTAAGAATAGAACAACAGACTTCTTTACTCAAAACTCACTTAAGGAATAATGAAGAATAAAAGGAGTTGTTTAAATCTGTTCAATTAGCTACTGTTATACTCACATTATGAGACAAACGTTAAAAAAAGCTGCACTTTACATTATGTGGTATTCAACTTTCCTTCACTAGAACAATACAAAGTCAATAAAAAGTCATTCTAGTTACTTAAATTTTGCCTATAAGCAAGATTTGTGGTATCCATGTGTGATCAGGGCAAATTTGATGCACTATTATTGTCATTCGTGTTCATTTCTATGTTGATTTCACACAACCACAAATTCCTCACCATAAAAAGACTCGTCTTTGAAAGTAGAAATTATGTACATTATATCTCTTAATTAGCAAATACTTTGGATTAAACAGCACAGCATTGATCTCCACAGAAATTAGTTTTGTATATATGTTTATTGGCTGCCCTTATACAAATATTATAAGTTACATATTAGTAAACATGAAATTCTTGTACTTGTACCATGCACATATACAGAAGCAGAAGATATATATTGGATTGAAGAAATACTGAAATATAACTTTAAATGGTACATTCTGTAAACTTTCCTGCTTTGAGATGAGTTAAACACGCCATGAAAACATTGTTAACATATTACATTTAAAGCTACAGTGCTCCATCAGGAATGGTATTTATAGATGCCCTCCTTACTGTTCGAGGGGCGAAGGGAGTGCATCTCAGCCATGACGTCAGTATGGGGCTCTGCATTCTAAACATATTATTTTTCTAGCTAATACCGTCCATATTTGGAAGAATAAGCTGGAAGAACAGTCCATTTGAAGTCCTCATGCTTGTGATGTCAGTGCCATGGACTCATTACAGCTATTTTTTTCATAACTCAATCCATTTTTATTTGTATATCACTTTTAACAATAGATATTGTCACTTAGCAGCTTTATAGGACTATAAAAAGACAGAATAAAAATGTCTAACAAGCAAGCCAGAGGCAATGGTGGCAAGGTAAAACTCCCTGAGACGACATGAGGAAGAAACCTTGAAAGGAACCAGACTCAAAAGGGATCCCATCCTGGCTGACACCCAGAAAGTGTGATTATAAATAATTTCCTTTCCATAACTGTGTACTATATATTCAAGTGCAACTGTGTAACAAGGAGCTTTGCAGCAACTTGTAAGTACCAGCATCAGTCTAATTTCTGAATTCATTATAGCTTTAACATAAATTCCTTTCTGACGAAGCCATCAAATGTTCAATGATGCAGACCTGAGCATAACATTTAGCATATGCAAGGCAGGGTCCAGTAGTCAGCCAATCAGTAGTGGGGTGATTTGTATGTGTCTAGGCAGCCTGGAAATGAAGAAAAGTAATATGAAACATATTACTACTGTGTATGGTATACAGAATTACATAGACTTGGTTTACTACAGTATAATAATGTATGGTTCAGAAGATTCTGAGTTCTAAATGGACCAAACTACCTCAAAGTATATTTTTCCCAAACTGTGACATAAATCAGGTGATCTACAATAGCTCTGGTACACAATAACCTCTTCAGTAGTGAGTTGTGGTGAAGTACGGGTCAGCTAATGGTCAATGTGAATTGACGTGTCTCATTTGCATGATGTTCTGCTGGCACAGTTGTTTTTGGCATACACGGAAGAGTGCGAATTTTCAGAGTGGAGGAAGGGGAGCGCAGAGCTGTGTTGCTTATGGCCTGCAGCCAGCATCTCTGACTGGGTCAGCTGGAATACATCTCAGTTACAGGGGAAAGTCCATTGACGCATATTTAGAGTAATGTCTTGTATGTGCCACAAATCTCTCAGACTTTTTTCCAAAAACAATTGGGAAAAAAAAACAAAATTCAAGTGGGGGGAGAAAAAGAAAAATTAACAATAATTTTTTTTAAAACCCTTTTAAAATAGAAATCAAATTAACCCAAAATTTGTGCTGGATTGATTTATTTTTTTAAATTACTCAAAAACTGACACCATGCTTTTCATGTCTCATGAGAGTGTACAGATATCTAAACATCTTTCAGGTGTGTGAATGGAACTGCAAATCTATAATATAAATGTTTTTCCTCAAAAGTCACTGCCATAGACATACAATGTTTTCTCATGATAGTGATGACATGTGCTTTCAGAGAGACTGAGAGAAACAGTGAGACTCTTCTCTAAATCTGTCCTGAAAGTTACTCAAATAAATAAGCTTTTGAAATGCAGACTAGTTTTAATATGGGGTCTGTGATGTGATGTGGTCAATAGTATCAAGCTGCAACACCCCAGAAATCTCTGTTAGGACAGATGTCCTAAATTGCTTTTGCCAAAAGTATGGGAATAATCAGTGGGCAGAATATTGCTGGTGAAATGTCACACTATTCTCACTAACAAATTGTCACTTAAAATTAAGCTCTTGGCAAACACATTAGAATGCAAGTGAACTTTATGTAGCTAACAAGCATTAAACAAAAGACAAACTTGTAGTTTACAGTTAGTTTACTAACCGTATACATGGGAACCACCAGATTCTTCTAATTTCATCCATACCACTAAACCTATTTTATAATGTAAATGTTTTTACATGTCCAAACGTTTGTGGACACCTAACTATCACACCTCTATATGTGCTCACCCCAGATTTAGTTCCCCTTTGCTGATATAATAACCTCCACTGCTCCAATGCCTGCACCCACAGGGCTGGAGTGTTCACTGATTGGTTTGATGAGTATGAAAATGTTGTAAATTCGATTCTATGGCCTTCACAGTAACCAGATCTTAACCCCAAAAAAGATGTATGAGAGATTTGGAAGTGATTTTCATCCTTCCAGTAGAGATTCAGACACTGACAATCTATGTCAAAGCACACTGAAACTGCTCTGTTTCATGGTGGCCAACTAAGACATCATTATTTTGTTTTTTCATTTAATTTGTCACTTGTATGTATTAACCTGATACCATGTGTAGGTTCAAATACTTTATTATTAGCTAAACATGATTTTTAAACTACTATAAAGTTTTAAATTATTAGCAAACGTCTTCTGAGCTGTTTCTATTATAAATCTAGTGTCCTCTTTAAAATTTAAAGTGCTTGTGCTTTATGGCTCTTTAATGTCTAATCATGTCTATACTGTATTCACTCAAATGCTTCTAAGTTGCATAGAAAGTACTGAGGTCCTAGAACTAAAATATGGGTTTTGCTATTAATGAAAAATATAGTTATGTGACTACAGTATAATTTTAATGATAGATGTGTAATTAAACATGTCAACAATCTTTTACGAACAGTAACAACAACAAAGCTTTTGATTATCTCAAAAATATATATATTTTTTCAGCATACCACCATTTCAAACTGATTTAACTGCCCGTTATGTGGTTTTCTTTTGCCTTGGCCTTCGGCCTAGATATCATTCATTGTATTCTGTAGTCCAATATTTTCACTCTCTCTCTCACTTTAATAGAATTCATAATTCTGTATTGTTGATGCATTTCCATCACTATTCTCTTACTTCAGTAGCCAGCAAATATGTCAGAATTGAATTGGTCTGCTTGTGAATCACCGCTTCTGGAAAAGAATATGCATGTTTCCAACAGAGGTATTATTATTTTTTTCTAAATTTTGCCATATTGCCCATTTGAAGAAGCATTCTGTTGGAACATTAGATCAGATTGCATGCAATGCTGCTGTGTTGAGAAATAATTAAATAGTCCTTCATTTCACTTTATAACAGAAACCACAATATTTATCCACATGATTTTCCACATCAAGCTGAAATTGAAAATATCTGTAGTAATACGACTTAAATTCAGTTGAACCAAAAATTGCTTTTTCTTTATCTCACCACTGGCATTGTGTTGTAGGAAGAATAGGTTTATTCATACTGAGTTAGAGCTGAGTGGTTGCTCACTCATCCACATGAGCTGATACTTTTATTTGTTCTTTATATGTAGCACAATGTCTGGTGATTTTATCTCTTCACAATTGTAGAGATGCAAAGGCAAAGGCAGAGGGAAAAAATGACAGGAAATGCACATTAGAGCATGAATGAAAAATGAATACTGACCAACGCTGGTCTAGCTGCTCTATGCAGTGCAGCAGTTTTGCTTGGCCTTGAAAAAATGAATCTGATAAATGCAAATGTCCCATTTCCGGCCTATATAATACCATCAGGGCCTGCAGCCTTATTTTGCTCTTTTTTATATATATATATATATATATATATATATATATATATATATATATATATATATATATATATTATATATTACAACTCTCTTCAGCTTCACAAAGTAAGGCTGCAGGCCCTGATGGTATTAGTCTTAGCTAATAATATTAGCCTTCAACACCATCCAACCATTCGTACTGAATGAGAAGCTGCTTAGAATGGGTGTCCAACATCTAACTCATCCAACATCTCCTGGATTGCTGGCTACAGGCCACAGTTTGTGCAGCTGGGGGCCTCCCTGTCTGACACAGTGGTCAGTAACAGAGGAGCACCTCAAGGGACTGTCCTGTCTCCATTTTTGTTCACTCTGTACACCTCAGACTTTCAGTACAGCTGTGAATCATGCCACCTGCAGAAGTTTTCTGACAACACTGCAGTGGTGGGGTGTATTACGGATGGACATGGGTCTGAGTACAGGGGACTTCTGGATAACTTTGTGGACTTGTGCACAAGGAATTAATTGCTCCTAAATGTGATAAAGACCAAGGAGATGGTGGTGGACTTTATTGGAGCTCATTCTCCAAAAGACTCATATATATGTGTATATATATATATATATATATATATATATATATATATATATATATATATATATATATATATATATATATATATATATATATATACAGTGAAGCCCGAAATTATTCATACCCCTGGCAAATTCTGACTTACTTTTATTCAACCAGCAAGTTTTTTCTTGATTAGAAATGACACAGGCGTCTCCCAGAAGGTAATCAGATGATGTACAAGAGGCATCATTGTGGAAAAGTTTATTACTCATCTTTTATTTACATTTGAACAAAAAGTGGGATGTTCAAAATTATTCATACTCTTCTCAATAATCAATAGAAAAGCCTTTATTGGCTATTACAGCAATCAAACGCTTCCTATAATTGACCAGCTTTTTGCATGTCTCCACTGGCATTTTTGCCCATTCATCTTTAGTGATGAGCTCCAACTCTTTCAGGTTGGAGGGTCTCCTTGCCATCACCCTGATCTTTAGCTCCCTCCACAGATTCTCAATTGGATTTAAGTCAAGACTCTGGCTGGGCCACTGCAAAACGTTAATGTTTTTGTCTGCTAACCATTTCTTCACCACTTTTGCTGTGTGTTTTGGGTCGTTGTCGTGCTGAAATGTCCACTGGTGCCCAAGGCCAAGTTTCTCTGCAGACTGCCTGATGTTGTTGTTGAGAATTTTGATGTATTGCTCCTTTTTCATGGTGCCGTTTACTTTGATTAGGTTCCCTGGTCCACCGGCTGAAAAACACCCCCAAAACATTAGGTTCCCACCACCATGTTTGACAGTGGGGATGGTGTTCTTAGGGTTGAAGGCTTCTCCTTTTTTACCCCAAATGAAGGCTACGTCATTGTGGCCAAACAATTCAATTTTTGTTTTATTTGACCATAAAACAGAAGACCAGAAGTCTTCTTCTTTGTCCAGATGAGCATTTGCAAAGGCCAAGCGGGCTTTTGTGTGCCTTATCTGGAGAAGTGATGTCCTTTCCCTTTGGGCTGCGTCCGTGGAACCCAGCGGTGTGCAGTGTCCGTTGGACTGTCTGCCTTGAGATGTTGCCACCAGCAGAGCCCAGATTCATTTAGGATGGCCTTGGTGGTGATCCTTGGATTCTTTTTTACCTCTCTCACTATCCTCCTGGCCAGCACAGGTGACACTTTTAGGGTTCTGACCACGTCCTCTGAGATTTTTCACAGTGCGGAATGTATTGTATTTTTTAATAATACTTTGCACTGTAGCCACAGGAACTTCAAAACATTTAGTCATGGTCTTATAGCCCTTTCCTGACTTGTGCGCAGCCACAATGCGCAGCCGCAGGTCCTCAGTGAGCTCCTTTGTCTTAGCCATAACTGTCCACAAACCAACAGCAGAGAGCTTGTTTTTCACCTGTTGAGTTGATTAAAACAGCTGTTCCCAATGAATCAGGGTAATTAGGATGCTTTAGAACAGCTTGGACTATTTGGAATGGTATAGAACTTTGGATTTTCCCATAGACTGTGACAGTTTGCAAAGGGTATGAATAATTTTGGACATGCCATTTTTTTGTTCAAATGAAAATAAAAGCTGAGAAATATATTTTTACACAATGATGCCTCTTGTACATCATCTTATTATCTTCTGGGAGAAGCCTGTGTCATTCCCGGTAAAAAAACTTGCTGGTTGAATAAAAGTAACTTTAAGTCAGAATTTGACAGGGGTATGAATAATTTCGGGCTTGACTGTACACACACACACACACGCACGCACGCACGCACGCACACACACACACACACACACACACACACACACACACACACACACACACACACACACACACACACACACACACACACACACACACAACACACACACACACACACACACGCATGGTGACTTGGTGGTTAGCACGTTTGCCTCACACCTCCAGGGTTGGGGGTTTGATTCCCGCCTCTGCTGTGTGTGTGTGGAGTTTCCCTTGTTCTCCCCGTGCCGGTACTCCGGTTTCCTCCCCCGGTCCAAAGACATGCGTTGTAAGTTGATTGGCATCTCTAAATTGTCCGTAGTGTGTGATTGCGTGAGTGAATGAGAGTGTGTGTGCCCTGTGATGGGTTGGCACTCCATCCAGGGTGTATCCTGCCTTGATGCCCAATGACGCCTGAGATAGGCACAGGCTCCCCGTGACCCGAGACTAGATCGGATAAGTGTCAGACAATGAATATATATATATATATATATATATATATATATATACAGTGGTGTGAAAAAGTTATGTTACAGCAGCTTAGACGGAAGATACAACACACAAAAATGTAAAATTATAAAATGCACGCACACATTTTATATATACAGTGGTGTGAAAATCAGTCAGTCCTGATTTCTTATTTTTTTGCATATCACACCAGCAAGTCCACCTCTGAATGGCAGAAGAAAAACAAAATGAAGACTATGGAGTGGCCTAGTCAAAGTCCTGACCTCAATCCGATTGAGATGCTGTGACATGACCTTAAAAAGGTGGTTCATGCTCGAAAACCCTCCAATATGGCTGAATTACAACAATTCTGCGAAGATGAGTGGGCCAAAATTCCTCCACAGCGCTGTAACAGACTCACTGCAAGTTATCGAAAACACTTGATTGCAGTTATTGCTGCTAAGGGTGGACCAACCAGTTATTAGGCTTAGGGGGCAAATACTTTTTCACACAGGGCCATGTAATTTTGGATTTTGTTTTCCCTTAATAATAAAAACCTGCATTTAAAAACTGCATGATGTGTTTACTTGTGTTATCTTTGACTAATATTTAAATGTGTTTGATTATCTGAAACATTAAAGTGTGACAAACATGCCAAAAAAATAAGAAATCAGGAAGGGGGCCAAAACGTTTTCACACCACTGTATATATAAAATGTGTGTGTGCATTTATAATTTTACATTTTTGTGTGTGTTGTATCTTCTGTCTAAGCTATCTACATAATATATATATATATATATATATATATATATATATATACATATATATATATATATATATATGTGTATATATATATATATATATATATATATATATATATATATATATATATATTGTATATATATATATATATATATATATATATATATATATATATATATATATATATATATATATATATATATACATATATATATCCAAAAAGCTAGTGAGATTTGATCATCTCATCTTTGTTAAACTACTGCAAGCTATTCACAGTGGAACATTTCGTAATATGTAATATGTGGTTTGGATTAATCTCTCATCTGCAAGTGCCAAACAATACAAAGTCAATAAAAATTCAGGCTGTGTTCTAAATGCTAAACACGTTGTCTAAATAACAATGACTATATACTATATAACTATTTGATGCTGTTATCTCATCCTCTCAGGATTACAGAAATTTTTAGGAGAATAGAAAACTACCCCTATTTTAGTGGAGTTTGAAATGCATTAATTACAGAGATAATCCAAGGATGCACCATTAATCTTTAGCTGGTAAAATCTAACATGCTAGTTAAATAGAGCAGAAAAAAAAAGATATGTGGATGACACACACACCTTGATTGCCTTGCTTGTAATAATACTATGTTTACAATGTATAAAGGGCAGATAAACACACCAAACGCACCCATTCCCATAAGCAGAATTATATGCAAAAAACGGATTAATGTATCAATTACTTAATGACAAACTGATACCAAATCTCTCAAATATTTAGATCATAAACACTATCTAATATTGAAAATATAATAACTATAATACAGCAGAATCAGTTAAGCATTTAGTCTTCTGACAAGCTCTAAAAGAAAAACAGTTTAACGTGGCTTAATGGATTATAGTAGTAATTTAGGAAGACCGAATTTCCCATTGATCAATCATGACTACCATCTACTATCAGAAAAATTATCCCACAAACTACATATAAACCATTAAGTTTACTGATGTTATTTTATGCCATTTCCTCATATTTAACATTTTACAAATGTTCAGAAACCCACAACTAATACCTGTTAGGTAGTAGCCCGTCTACGGCAATGCACAAGCTTAAACAGATCAGCAGTCACAAATCTGTAAAATCTGCATGCATCAAGAGTGAACAGAAGTCTTGATTTACTTGTGCTTGCCCAATTTAAAAGACTTTGAAATGCAACACACATGAATATATCAAACACACCTAGTTTACAACTAGTTGGCTATCTTGAGTTTTCTTGCCAAACAACTTCACACCTTACAACAATACAAATTACACAAACGGAAATTAATTGGTTGGATGTCATTGGGTGTCCAGCAAATTAGAGAACAAATAAATGCCTTAGCTGTTCAGCAAGAAATGAAAAACAAAAATAAACAAACCCTGAAGTATCTGTCCTTTTTCACTCTCCCCTATTTACAACTTACAGCTCTATATGTGGTTTTATTATAATATTTTATTAGACTCTCTCCTGTGTTTGTTTTATTGGTGTGATAGACTGGACACTCTAGACTCAATCTCTTTGCTCGCTCTGATTGGCTGCTGGCTCTTGCCATTCACTGTGTAGACTGAGTACTTTTTTTTTGCCTTAAACTAAAGTAAAATGATCTAAAACAGATCTGAGCAGACACATAACAAACACATGAAAATTCCCACCAAATCCAGCCCTCCAACTGTGAATAGCTTTTCAGAGTGACTCATTTCAGTTCAGGAACAATATATTTTATAGTGTTTTTCTTTCCCATGACATGAAAATTATTATTTTTTAAATTTTAACAAACAAATAACACTGTAGCTTTAATTGAGTTCATCTAAACTGATTTAAGATATAGTATCAGAATGACATTACACTCATTTAGACATGCACAGATCCTGAGCCAGGTTTCCTTTTGAATCAAAAGGGCTTTGTATCCAGACGATGATGTGGCAGGGCTTTTACGTGACCTGCGAGAAGTACACTTATAAAAGCTTCCAGACGTTTTAGGGAAGTGGGAAAATGGGAGGCAAAAGGCATAGAGGAGAGATGGCAGGAACCGTGGGGACATGCCTTTGAAATAGAAAGTAATTGCAGTATTATGGATTTAACTGAATTACTGGCTCCTGTCATTCTACCTATGTTTACATTTGTTACTCTAAATGGATCCAAACATATTGAAATTGTACAATCTAAAATTCAAAGAACATGTTAATATCCAAAAACAAGGTTTAACTCTTTTAATGCACATCACATTTTCAGATGAATTGAGAAAAATATGCATTATAGCAGCAGTCTGCTTATTACGTCTACTGAAAGGATGCTGGCAACACAAGCTAGTGTGGTTTGGCATGGGTTCATCATAGGGTGCAGCACATTACTGTCAGCATTACATAAGGCAACAATGCTCAATTGGTGGTCTCATAAAATGTTGGTGGGCCACTCAAGGTCTTGCATAAGTGCAGTTTTTTTTACTCCACTGTGCATTCAAATGTCATTATGATTATAAAAGACATTTCATATTTCTGACCTGGCTGGTGCCTCAGCTACATAATAAATATTCATTCATTCATTGTCTACCGCTTATCCGAACCATTCTCGGGTCACGGGGAGCCTGTGCTTCAGGCGTCATTGGGCATCAAGGCAGGATACACCCTGGACGGAGTGCCAACCCCTCGCAGGGCACACACACACACACACACACACACTGGACAATTTAGAGATGCCAATCAACCTACCATGCATGTCTTTGGTCTGGGGGAGGAAACCGGAGAACCCGGAGAAAACCCCCGAGGCACGGGGAGAACATGCAAACTCCACACACACACACACACACACACACGGCGGAGGCGGGAATCGAACCCCCAACCCTGGAGGTGTGAGGCAAACGTGCTAACCACTAAGCCAACGTGCCCCCCCACATAATAAATATTTTTGAGTATATTGATTATTTTCCATTTCAATAACCTACATACATTTACATTGATAGCAGCACCATTAATAAGCCAGTGAATATGGAAAGGTCTCAGGGTGAGCAGTGATGCTCAGAGGAACCAGGAACATTTCTGCTTTATCTAAGCAGCTTTTTTCCTTTGACTTGTCTTATCCCATCATTATCAGAGCAACCCCATTTTCTATGACCATGCTCTGTTTACTAGGTTGTAATAGCACAGAAAAGGAACTGAGAAGAGGAACTGATGTACAGCACACATGAACAGAGTGTTGTTCTCCTAGTGCAGTCCTGCTTAATAGCTAGATTTCTTTGTGAATATGCCTGAGTGGATGTGCTCACTAACTCTCTCATGTGTTCTCTTTCTCTTTCAGTACCTTTCTTGATTCCCTTTCCCATTAAGCTATACCTTGAGAACAGCTGTCAGCTTTTAAGCTACTCTGTGCACATTAACCCATTAGCTCAGTCCTACAGCTGATGTATGAAGTACCACTTAAGTGGCCATTGGACACCATGCATCCTGTGTGAGAACCAAACTAGCATGAAGAAGCTCAAGACCAAATGCATGCAGACTCAGCTTGTTCACCAGACTTATTCTCTCTCTCTCTCTTTCTCTCTCAGTGACAAACTATATCACATGCCTTTCTGGTCACTTATTCCACTGGTCAGCTGCTACCCAACTCAAACATTACCAAAGGTTAATTTAAGGTTAACCTGAATTTAAGCCATAGACATTAAATTGCTCACTGATGCAATTTACTAGGTTGTTTTACAGCCAAACTCTGCCCTCAGTGCCACTGTGTGGAAACATCTGCTCACATCTCCATGGAAACCAACACTGCCTGGACTGGCTTTCACTGCATTTCTGCAGGTAAACCTCTTAAACTTATTTGTAGATGCACAAGAGAAGAATAGAGAAGAAGAGAGTTCTTGTTTTTGTGTGAGACTGCCAATTGACTACATTCTAGTTACTAGAAACTAGTCACTACTTTCTTAGCTAGCTTGATTTGGATATGATGCAACAGAACAGCAGTAAATAGTTCATGTTAAAGCCCGATTAATTTTAAAGTCATCTTAGATTGTTCAGCTAAGTTAACTAAGTTATCCAATTAATCTAAGATGCCTTTAAAATAATTATTACATATATTAATTGTCATTTATGGATTAGTGATTCTTTCCTAAAATGGCATCTTGGAGTTTTCACTAGGCTAGACTATCAAAGCCCTCACAATTCTATATTTCTGTCCATAAAATGACACACAATTTATTATGAGTTTCTTTAATCTCAAATTTTTATACCAACCCCAAAGTGTATTTTTCCATGCCGAGAAGGCAGATGAAATGGAATTCAGCAAACAGCACATCTTCAGCTCTATGATCACTTCAACACTTTACATTTTTTGTACAAGTTTTTATGGCAATAGGAAACTAACTGCACAAACAATACAAGCTTTTCTACAATTATATAACTGATTGGAAATTTGCTTTATTATTAAAAATAAATAACTAAGAAGGGGGTCTGACTACAATGGCTTAACGCTTTTAGTTATTAATAAAATACTGCCAACAGTCCCAAAGTACCAACATTTTGTAACTAGAAAACTGGAACTGTATTTTTAGTGACTGCTGTTTACCTCATGGCTCGCTCATCTAGGGACTTAATCCACATCTGTTTTTAAACAATACTGCTTTGTGACGTCTGTGGTTAAAAGCTGTAAATAAATATCATTGAATTAAACTGAATTTAAGTCAGAAATTTTCCAGCTGGTTGTGGTACCAGCTAGAACTAGTAGTACTGTTAAAATAGCTGTTTGCAAGCCATGTTGTTTCAAGACAATGTGAGACAGCAAATACACCACTAGAAAAAAAATGGCAAAACATCTGATTTTTTGCTGCTGTTTGCTTAGCCAAATGGCATATTCTTCTTTTCTATTCCATGATATGTTTAAATGTTTAATTTCTAAAAAAAAAAATACATACCAGCAATATTTACAGTACAAAATACAGAAAAGTGACAAAGACATGGTCAAATGGAGTGATAATGTTGTTACAGTTTAATTTTTTGGTTAATCATACATTTAAAAATAAAAAATGTAGTCCTCATTTTATGTAAGTGTAAATTTAAAAACCTTATAGCTGGGTTTTTGCTTATAGCTGAGTTTTTGAGGACTCTTTGAAAACTCAGATCACACCAGGAGTGAAGAAGACGAAAGGTTTATTGTACAACAAATTATTAAATTCACTGTCTTTCAGGGTGTGGGTTCTTCAGAGTCTCAGCCTGTGCAGGTGGCAACAGCAGTGGTCTAAACACAGGAGACAGATTAGTGGAGGTTTTCAGAATGTGGCAGATTTTCTCTCTAACAATGGTACTCGCTCATCAGTATCTTGATGAGTGAATCCAGAAAACACTAGTGAAGTCGCGCTGGAGCTGAGGTCAGGTTAGTGGGATATCCAAGATGGCGGACAGGTGAGACGGGTGGAGTCTCCCAAGATGGCGGACAGGAGATTATTGCAGTGGGGCAAAAAAAGTATTTAGTCAGCCACCAATTGTGCAAATTCTCCCACTTAAAAAGATGAGAGAGGCCTGTAATTTTCATCATAGGTACACTTCAACTATGAGAGACAGAATGAGAAAAAAAAATCCAGAAAATCACATTGTCTGATTTTTAAAGAATTTATTTGCAAGTTATGGTGGAAAATAAGTATTTGGTCAATAACAAAAGTTCATCTCAATACTTTGTTATATACCCTTTGTTGGCAATGACAGAGGTCAAACATTTTCTGTAAGTCGCCACAAGGTTTTTACACACTATTGCTGGTAGTTTGGCCCATTCCTCCATGCAGATCTCCTCTAGAGCAGTGATGTTTTGGGGCTGTCGCTGGGCAACACGGATTTTCAACTCCCTCCAAAGATTTTCTACGGGGTTGAGATCTGGAGGCTGGCTAGGCCACTCCAGGACCTTGAAATGCTTCTTACGAAGCCACTCCTTCGTTGCCCGGGTGGTGTGTTTGGGATCATTGTCATGCTGAAAGACCCAGCCACGTTTCATCTGCTGATGGAAGGAGGTTTTTACTCAAAATCTCACGATACATGGCCCCATTCATTCTTTCCTTTACACAGATCAGTTGTCCTGGTCCCTTTGCAGAAAAACAGCCCCAAAGCATGATGTTTCCACCCCCATGCTTCACAGTAGGTATGGTGTTCTTTGGATGCAACTCAGCATTCTTTCTCCTCCAAACACGACAAGTTGAGTTTTTACCAAAAAGTTCTATTTTGGTTTCATCTGACCATATGACATTCTCCCAATCCTCTTCTGGATCATCCAAATGCTCTCTAGCAAACTTCAGACGGGCCCGGACATGGCTTAAGCAGGGGGACACGTCTGGCACTGCAGGATTTGAGTCCCTGGTGGCGTAGTGTGTTACTGATGATAGTCTTTGTTACTTTGGTCCCAGCTCTCTGCAGGTCATTCACTAGGTCCCCCTGTGTGGTTCTGGGATTTTTGCTCACCGTTCTTGTGATCATTTTGACCCCACGGGGTGAGATCTTGCATGGAGCCCCAGATCGAGGGAGATTATCAGTGGTCTTGTATGTCTTCCATTTTCTAATAATTGTTCCCACAGTTGATTTCTTCACACCAAGCTGCTTACCTATTGCAGATTCAGTCTTCCCA
Source organism: Hemibagrus guttatus (assembly GCA_033459395.1). Lineage (NCBI taxonomy): Eukaryota > Metazoa > Chordata > Actinopteri > Siluriformes > Bagridae > Hemibagrus > Hemibagrus guttatus. The sequence goes on from JAUCMX010000011.1 coordinate 10,374,479, forward strand.
GCCTGGTGCAGGTCTACAATTTTGTTTCTGGTGTCCTTTGACAGCTCTTTGGTCTTGGCCATAGTGGAGTTTGGAGTCTGACTGTTTGAGGTTGTGGACAGGTGTCTTTTATACTGATAACGAGTTCAAACAGGTGCCATTAATACAGGTAACGAGTGGAGGACAGAGGAGCCTCTTAAAGAAGAAGTTACAGGTCTGTGAGAGCCAGAAATCTTGCTTTTTTTGTAGGTGACCAAATACTTATTTTCCACCATAACTTGCAAATAAATTCTTTAAAAATCAGACAATGTGATTTTCTGGATTTTTTTTCTCATTCTGTCTCTCATATTTGAAGTGTACCTATGATGAATATTACAGGCCTCTCTCATCTTTTTAAGTGGGAGAACTTGCACAATTGGTGGCTGACTAAATACTTTTTTGCCCCACTGTATATTCTGATGGCAAAGGGTATAAACAGAGAGGCAGGCAGACAGCATTCAGGTCTGATAATTCAGGCAGAGGTCAGAACAATCTTTCAGGTTTAAATCAAATTTACCCATACACCACTTGGAAAGGAGTCAACCTTGTGGAAGCAGAGGGGAGAGATTTATGGAAATACTCTACCCAGACCACGTTGCGGGACCATGACGTCTCAAGAACACAGAAGCCGGAGGCTAGTCTCCATCTCCTGATTCATGCGCTCGGTTTGGCCATTAGATTGTGGGTGGTAACTTGAAGACAGACTGACCGAGATGCCCAAAAGCCTGCAGAATTCCATCCAGAACTGTGCAGTGAATTGAGGTTCTTTATCAGAAAAGAATGAAGCCTGAAAACGTGTTGGACCAACAGAAGAGCTGTTTCCTTAGCAGAAGGGGGATGTGAGGAATAAAATGAGCCATCTTGGAAAACCGATCAACTATGGTGAGTATTGTGTTATCACCATCGGAGGGAGGCAGACCAGTGACGAAATCAATTGCAATGTGAGGCCAGGGCCATCTGGGAACAGGCAACAGGTGGAGTAATCCAGCATGAGCTGTGTGTAGTAACTTAAACTGGTTGCAGGTCAGGCATGCAGCAACAAACTCTGATGTCTTGAAGTAGAGTGGGCCACCAGAACCTCTGACGCACCACAAACTGGGTGTGGGCTGTCCCAGGATGACATGTGAGCCGGGTGGAATGGCACCACTGTAGCACTTGAGCACGGAGATGGTCTGGAACGTACAGTTTATCCCTAAGACAGGCTGAGGGAGCGAGAATTTGGGCATTGAGGACAAGTTGTTCTATGTCTAACTTGGTGATGTTGAAACGGACTGAGCGGGGAAGAATTTACTCGGGTTTGGGTTCACTTTCAGCAGGGTCAGAGTGTATGGATAAATCGTCGGCTTTGAGGTTCTTGGATCCTGGCCGGAAGGAGAGCTGGAAGTCAAATCTGCCGAAAAACAGGGCCCAACAAGCTTGTCGTGGGTTAAGCATTTTGGCTATCTTCAGATATTCTAGGTTTTTATGATCAGCCCAAACTATGAAGGGATGCTTTGCCCCATTGAGCCAGTGGCGCCACTCCTCCAGTGCCAACTTGACTGCCAGTAACTCTGTCGCCCATGTCATAATTTCTCTGAGGGTGACAGTTGATGGGAGAAAAAGGCACAAGGATGGACTCGATTATCTTTCTTGGCTCACTGGGACAGCACCGCACCCACGCCAAGGTCCGATGCCTCCACCTCCACAATAAATGGTTTGCGGGGATTAAGTCAGAATCGGGGCGGAACTGAACTGTTCCTTCAGTTTGGAGAAAGTGGCTTGAGCCTCTGGGTTCCAGACGAAGGTGAGCTGATGAAGTGGGCTAGTGATAGAGCTGTAACCTTGTACGAATCTTCGATAGAAGTTCGCAAAGCCCAGGAACTGCTGAAGAGTCTTTCAAGTTTCAAGTACCAGCCAGTTCTTTACTGACTCCACTTTGGCTGGACCCATCTGAATACTGCCCACAGACACTGTGTCAGAATGGAAGTGACACTTCTCTGCTTTCATGAATAACTGATTTTGCAAAGGCTGTTCCAACACCCGCCGCACATGTTCGGTCTCAGACTTTGAGAATATCAATATATCATCCAAGTACACAAAGACGAACTGATTCAGCATGTCGAGCGCATCATTGACCAAATTTTGGAACACAGCAGGGGTTTGGACAAGCCGAATGGCATCACCAGATATTTATAGTGGCAGGAAGGGTGTTGAAAGCAGTCTTCCACTCGTCCCCCTCGCGTATTCTGACCAGATGGTATGCATTGCATAGGTCCAGCTTGGTGAAGACCACTGCATCCTGTAAAAGCTCAAAAGCAAAGGATATTAATGGAAGCAGGTACCGGTTCTTAATGGTGATCTGATGTATCCCCTGTAATCAATGCAAGGTCTGAGACCTCCATCCTCCTTGCCCACAAAAAAGAAACCAGCACCTGCTGGAGATGAAGATGGTCGAATTAATCCAGCTGCCAGAGCTTCATTCAGGTACTTCTGAATGGCCTCTGTTTTCGAGTGCTGACAACGAGTAGAGACGTCCGTGAGGGGGAGTTGTACCTGGTATGAGATCGATTGCACAGTCATAGGATCGATGAGGAAGAAGAGATGTTGCCCTTGCCTTACTGAAGACCTCCTTGAGGGCTAATTAGACCTCTGGTACCTTGGAGATGTCTGGAAACACCTCCTCCTCCTGTCCAGTGGATCTTTCAGAGACTGTTGGGGCTGCAGAGAGACAAGTGTTAGACCAGGTTACGCCCTGTTTGCCAGTCTAAATGAGGGTTATGCTGTTTGAGCCAGGTGATTCCAAGCACTACAGGAAGCTGGGGAGAGTTGATTACAAAAAAAAAAACTGTATGGTTTCCTTGTGGTTTTCAAGCAACATGGTGATGGGTTCGGTTAACTGTGAACAGGAGTGAATAATGTGGTTATCTAAGGCACGTACCTGAATGGGTGCCTGCAGATCCTGGAACTGGATGCCCAGACTTGCAGTAAAATTGTAATTGATGAAGTTAGTCAGCCCCAGAGTCGATGAAAGCAGCGGAGGAATGAACTTGGTTGAAGAGATGTAGGCGAATAGATGTGAGGGGCCAGGGTTGATTGGAATTCTCCAATGTTTGGCTCAGCAGAGAGCCCCAGTCTACTGCTGAGCCCTGGTTTTTACAAAACATTCCTTCATTCTATGACCTGACCCTCCACAATATAAAGAAAGATATCTTTAAACCATCTATTTCTCTTGAAGAGCGTGAAGTCTCAGAGACAGGAATGATGATTGGGTGTCAAAAGGAGGTCTGGGAGTACTTACAGTTCTGCTGGCTCTCTCGATTTCTCTCTTGGATCCTGTGGTCAATTCTCACTGCCATCTCTATTAGCCTGTTCAAATCAGGTGGAAGATCTCTGGCAGCCATTTCATCCATCACCTTCTCAGAAAGACCACAATAAAACATATCTGTTAGTGCCTGCGAGTCCCACTTAGAGGAGGAGGCCAGGGTTCGAAACTCAATTGAGTAGTTCAGGACAGATCGTTTATCTTGCTGTAATTTTGCAAGTTTGTGAGCGGCTTCTGAGTGGGGCTTGGCGGGATCAAAAGCTCTTTGTAGCTCCACAGCAAAATTATCGAAAGAGGAGCAGTCTGCAGAATCACTGTTCCACTCAGCCATTCCCCATTCATGAGCTAGACCAGACAGAAGGTACCTAAAACCCACCTTAGACTCCTCCATGGGAAAGGCTGATGGTTGTAGCCTAAACTGGATGCGGCACTGGGTGAGGAACGGAATGGTTTTCTGAGGATCTCCCAAGAAACATTCAGGTGGATGAAGTGGTGGTTCACGGTGAAATGCCAAGTGTACTGACGGTGATACAGGAGTGGATGGCTGTGAGGAAACAGAGAGAGTGTATTGAATCGATCCACTAATGACTGAATTTGATGACCAAACATGTCAAACCGAACCGAGTGTTCTTGAAGGGTACCCTCAACTGTTGTTTTCCACTTCTCTGAGGAGTCCATGCTGGCCAGATCATACTGTAATGCTTATAGCTGGGTTTTTGAGTACTCTTTGAAAACTCAGACACCAGAAGTAAAGAAGACAAAAGGTTTATTGTACAACAAATTATTAAATTTCTTCAGAGTGAGGGTTCCTCAGAGTCTGTGGTCTAAACACAGGAGACAGATTACTGGAGGTTTACAGAACGTGGCAGATTTTCTCTCTAACTATGGTACTCACTCGTCAGTATCTTGGTGAGTGAATCCAGAAAAAAGTAGTGAAGTCGGGCTGGATCTGAGGTCAGGTGAATGGGTTCTGAGGAGGTCCAAGATGGCGGACAGGTGAGACGGGTGAAGGCTCCCAAGATGGCAGACAGGAGATTATTATATTCTGATGGCAAAGGGTATAAACAGAGAGGCAGGTGGGCAGCCAGACAGAATTCAGGTCCGATAATTCAGGCAGGGGTCAGAACCAGGTTCAATCAGAACAAGCTTTTGGGTTTAAATCAGGATCCAAGCCTTAGTCCATAAACAGTTCCAGGGTCTTTCAGGTACTCACAGCTGGCAGATATCAGGCAGATGACAGGTCAGGAAATGTAGTGGGGTCAGAAGCACACAGGGTTACAGGTTTCAGGTTCAGGTTTCAGGGTTCAGTTTCAGGGTTCAGGGTTCAGGGTTCAGGGTTCAGGTGACTCGAAGGTGTTGGATCTCTGGTACAAAGCACGATCTGGCAGAGTGACAGGTCTAGAGTAACTGCTTATATGGGAGAGAGGACAAACAGGTGAATGTCATCAGGCAATTAGTGCAGCAAAGTGAGTAGACAGGTGAGGGAGGGGGAGAGAGAGTGCAGGTGAAGTCCAAGAACTGGAGTGCTGGATCCGGGTGAGGCAGCGGAGCTGGAGACACTTCATAATTTTACCTTTTTACAGCAAATCAGAAAATCTAAGAATGTTCAGGAACAGGGGTATTACATTTTTTCAATATTATTAAAAGGTCCAATTACATAAAATTCTTTGCTTACAAAAGTCTACAGTTTGTAACCTAAAGTCACCTTTAATCACTTGTGATTAGTTCATGGATATAAATAAGACAATCTGAAGTCTTAATGTTTTGTTTTTGTTCCTCGTGCCATGTACTTAAAGCAGAAAATACTTCACATCATCTTTGAACATTCTGTTTTCATCATTAACCTTGGCTGAAAACTGCTCTGATACAGTATTCAATTCTATGTTTGGCCCATGGAAATTCTTTCCTGGGTCCACATCCAGAACACAGTCTACCAGTTGATGATACCTGATTTAGGCACTTGCAGTGCAGTTGCTTTGTTGTAGTCATCTATTTGACTGCAAATGAACTAAAGGCCCAAGTTCCACTGGTTTCTGGTTGAGCCAGTTCTTGTTTTTGAGTGAGGAATAGGAAAATACCCAATACTTCAGCTGCATTACTTAGGATAAATTATAGATTTTTTGAGAACCAGAAATCCACAAAGGTATGTAACATTGACATTGTTACAGAGAAGGGTCGCTGCAGATTACACTTAATCCATATTTAATGTGCCGCAGAATCTTGTTGCACCACATCACAGTCTCTAAAGAATAGCAAGAGGCAGTGTACACTTCAAAAACATCTCGTCATCAATCATTTTTACAAAGCCCGATTGGGCTTGACAGCCAGACTGTGCAGGCTGAGTGGTGTTAAGGGGAAGTCCTGCAAGAGAGATAATTCACCATACCATTTAAAAGCATCCTGTCATACAGAGCAGAGTTATAGTGACAGCTTTACTGGCATGTATGGCAGTTGGGAGGAAGAAGCTTTTTACTGTGCTTCCTCATAGACATCCTCAGTAGTTTTAGGAAATTAATCAGGATCCATGTTACCTTGACCTATAAATTACAAAGTCAAAATTTAAGACATAAGATACTTATTAATAATTTTCAGTTCATTGAATTGACCTACTTCTGTGCTTTGTCAAATGTGAGATAAAAAGGATACAGAATATATTAACTTGGGAGAAAGTGTTCAAAATTTCTCATGATTTGAAGAACTCTATGTGTTAATAAAACTCATAGTATTAACAGACCTGTGAAATATTATTAATGAATAACTTAATGGCACAAATTATCTGGCAAACTTTGATACTTTGACCTGAATAATCACACCCATGCTGTGAAATTAGCAAGGACTTGCAGAGTCGCTGCATGAGTATGTCTAAGATCTCAGTAGATTAAACTGTGATAGGACTCAGTTGCAGGTCTCCTATAACTTGCATTGCAGGGCAGGAAGTGCAAGAAGGACAGAAAGACTGCTACAGAGGATGTGGTTGTATGTGTTACTGCTTCAAACTTCACATTGACTCATTGTAACATTTCACACAAAGTTGATTCATTCTGCCACATGTCTTTACATATCCTCAACCACACTGAATGCCAGTTTATGCTTATTCACAACTTATCAGCAGAACTAATTAGTGCACAAATATGCTATTAGTTCATGAACTATGAAACATGTGGCACTATTTCAGCAGTCACTCTATAAAGGTTGCAACAGTGAGTCCAAATAGCCAAATAGCAAGTCCTTGGGGCAAAATGAGTCTATCATCGTGTTAGTGTTTATTTACAATTGCACAGCATATGGTTCAAGATCATGTCTCTCCAGAGTTGAAGTGTGTCTGGTGTTTGACGTCATAGCACTTGTCTGAGCAGAGATCTTTCTCTTTACCTCCCACTTTTTATGAGGCAGTTTATATTTGTATAGTCTCATTAAACTGTGCGCACAGAGCTAAAACATTCAGGAATTAAACAGTAAGAGGAACATTCAGGAGTCATTGCCCTGACTGTACCAGTGTTAATGTTGACAGCCATTTTTGATTCTTTTTTGATTGAGTCTTAGTCTTTATCTTCAGATGAAAATGGTTATTAGTCTTAGTCACATTTTAGTCATTTTAGTCTTTCATAGTTTCAGTCTAGTTTTAGTCGACGAAAAGTCATTGCATTTTTGTCAAGTTTTAGTCATCAGTTTTAGTCATTAGTTTTAGTCAAACTGCAGTTACCAGCTTTAATTTAGTTAATTTTCTATGTAATATTTAGACAAACATAGTCATTATAATTTTTCTCTCTTTAGACCAATCAAGCTTATGAGAAATTTGAATAAAGATAACAAGCTATATTGACACTGCACTCTTAGCACTGTGCAGCTCTACATATCCCTTTTTCTTAGCTGGATATCAGCCTTGCTCATTTATAAGGTAGGATTATACATTAAAGATAGGTAAAAGTGGTATATAGTTCAAGTATCAAGTAAAAGCCAAAAATGTTTTCTTTAGCTGTTATGGAAAAACAACATTTATTTTCTGAAACTTCAAATAAATGTGCAATAAACAGATGTTTAAAAGCAGCTGAACATACATTACTAACATACCTTTGTCTGTCAAGAGTATTTACTGTATAATAACCATTAAGGGTGTACATTTGGAGGCAAAATAACATTTTTATAAAATCTGTCAACTCAGATATGGGAGCGTCAACTTCTCCAGAATGTAAATAGGGGAAAAATCGTGGCAAACTCATGTAGTGTATTCCAGGCTTAAGTATACGTACATGGGCAATAACTGAAAAATCTTCCACATCCATCTGTCATTTTAGAAACAGCTTGCTATCTGCATGCTATTAAGTTAGTACAACAAATAGGCTATGGCCTAAATAATCTTGCTACAGCACGTGATACAGATTTCATTAGAAACAGAAGTGAATGCTGCAGAAAAGCCGAACTGTTGTACAATATATAATTAAGCATTGTACATTTATGAAAGTCTGGCTCTGAACTGTACAGTAAGGTTAGCTAACTGACATTAGTTAACAGAAATCTAAAACGTAAAAATGTAAAACTTGCTAGTGAATTTCCCTGTGGACACATCCAGTAACACTGACCTAACGTTAAGAAAAAATACTTAAATAAGTTGACTTTCCGTGACAGAAGCTGCATAAATAGCAGGGTGACGCGCCTTCAGATACCTCTTAAGATTTGTGGTGTTCTTTCCATCTATTTTATAGACACATGGCTTCTCTCCGTTTTCTGTGACATTGCACAATGCTTTTTTTTTCAGAGGAATTATAACAGAAATGTTTCCATATATCAGTTCTTTGTTTTCTTCCTAAAGCTTCAGGTGCTGAAGCCTCTGCAGCTCGCCAGGCCAGTTGAAGTTTATTTAGCCTACCCACTAACTGTCTGAGATGGACACGCCCCTTATCCAGTCCAGTGACCGGGACACACATTTTTAAAGACAGTGAGCCGATACAAAGAGATCATTTATTATGAATGTACGATACTCCTAAAAAAGCATTTTAGTCCAGTCTCATCTTGTTAACGAAGAAACGTCTTAAATTTCGTCATAGTTTTTATCATCAGATATTAGTTTCGTCTTAGTCTTATCTCGTCTTAGTCACAGAAAAAATGGTCGTTAACAAATACTTTTCGTCATCGTCTTCGTTAACGAAATTAACACTGGACTGTACTGTACACTATGGGACTAAGGGATCAGATAATGTTGCCAAAGTGACTGTGCTAAACCATGAAAAAGCAAAAGAAAGAGGCAGTTCTGACACACTTTCAGTGGTAATGAGATAGTGATTTCTCAGCTGAGAGTGAGAGCTGGAGCAAGAGTCTTATTGAGTTAGTGTGATCCCAAACCAGGAGCTCAGTCAATGTATTCAGCACAGCCACAGCTGGTTTCCATTAAGAACCGGCAATGAGACCTATCAAATTCAGGAATTTAGCACACCAAATGTGCAGACTGAAGTACAGTAAGTAAGAGCTGAAAATCCTGTTCGCTTCCCTTTTTCCTTAAAAAAATTTACATTCTAATATTTTCTGTCACTTCTCTTGATACACCATTAACCTCGTTGTAATTTAAAGGAAACCAAAATGTGTTTCAGTAAAGATGCGTAACTTGCAGGAAATGTCAGCTGCCTGTGTCGGATATCTTTCATTTATAATACATGTGATGGTACATATGCTATCATTCAAGTAATTATGTAGGCTTATGTTCATTTTAGGAGTTTCCTTGGAGTCAGCACTCAAGAAAAGAGCCAGCTTAAGGCCAAAACTTCACAGGGCAGTAGGAAAGAAGAGCAGATACTCAGCAACATGACTCTGTGTTACGTGATCCAGTAATCTAGTACAGAGGTCAACAAAGGAACAATCCAAGGTTGTCACTTTATGTGGAGGACAATACCTCTTCACCAGACAAGATGAGAAGAACCAAGAACAGGAGCGGCTACACTCACAGTATATCAGAAAGATTGGATATGTTCCTTCCAGGTTAAAATCCTCTTTGTCTTTTCATGTCTTTGTTTATCTTCACTGTCTTCCCAAGGACTTTGTTGGTGATCCGGCCTCTTTCACAGACCATTCTTAGGCCCTTCCTGTTCAGGGTAGCAACCCTAATTGTCATTGAATCACCCGAAAATACATCAGTGAGTCATGTTTGATTTTAGATTTCCTGCACTAGTCCCTTAGGGGACTATTTCATGAAGGTTAAGGATGGCAATAATAACTCGAAACCTCTCTCCCACCCTTTTAAAAAAAAATCATATCCATACTTTCCCACATAAAAAACATGCTTTGAGAATGATGCTGAATGTGTAAGGGAACCTTTAACCGAATGAGTGCAAAGGTTAAACAGAACCTTGGTGTGATATGTTTGTTCATGAATTCTGCTGCCTGGATTGTCCTTTATTTGAAATTAATAGTTGAAAAAGGAGTGGGAGATGTTTTGGAATCTATTCTCAAAGTGATAATAATACATAGAGAACAATAGCCGTGTGGCTGCCAGACGACTCTGACTGCAATACGCCCAAATGGCCCAATGCCATCTATAGGCTACTTTTGTTACATTCCAATAAAAAAAAAAAAAAGGCAGACCGAATCACTACATGATAACAAGATGCAGGTAGGGGCTCCGTTTTATCATACTGTCATAAATATTGTAAGTCACTGTAGCAGAATTAAACCAAACAATGATTGCTGAATTTTTGAAATAGAAATTCTGGGAACCCATGTCTTTGTCTGCTACATTTAAGAGCAGCAAATTATGTTTTGAAGAGCAAACTGACTGTTTTATATCAGGGTAGTACTGTAATATCAGGGTTGTGTAACTCATTTTACAATTCAGAGAGCATATAAAGTCATGACAGCTCAGTCCTGAGGAGTTCAGAACAGACTCATATACAGAATGCTAAATGAATTAGAAATAATATTCACGCCCAAAACACTGTTTCTAGTTTAGTGTCAGTAGATTCCTGAACACTAATAAATAAAAAGCCTCCTCTGTGAATTGTCTGAAGGAGAACATACGGCTCCCAGCATGCTGGCTGTATTTCTGCCTGTTTGTATTCTACATTCTGATCCTACAATGTTTGTGTGTACAAGATAAAAATATTTCATGAAGATTTACAGCTGCGAGCAAATGTGTAAATATGAGGTGTAGACCAATGCTAGTTTTATATTTGAATGTGTCTTTGTTGCACAACAGTAAGTGTACAAATATCAAATTAACTGTACAAATAGTGAATTCCTGTGCATGATGTATGATATTTTAAAAACGCAGAAGCACATGACACACATGACACATTTGACTCACATGGCATCAGATTCAATGTGATAATTCTCCAACACTACATACTGCTACAAGAAAATATGTAGTTTATGTATTAAATATACTGATGTAGTCAGTAATAGTGGTTGTAATATTAGATGAGAGACACAAATCTAATATCCATCAATAGCTTAACAATAAATGGTTAGCGATAATGAGATCTCATCAATGGCAGAATAAGTTTTATGTGAGGCAATGTTTATGCATACACACTTAACGGCAACAGCATTTGTGCCTTTATTAAGTCATTTAAATTTTTAATTGTGCCAATTCTGCAATGAATTAATAGGTTCATGATGCATTTCCAGATAAATACCAAAGAGAAAAGTTATGACCTTACAGCTCTGATATCTGTCCTTTTGCATAATGTTTACTGTGTTTGTGTTTGTCTATTTTTATTTTTTACTTTAAAGGCATTTTGATGAACGGATATGACAGTAAACAATCCTTTATGTTCATTACAGAGCGGATGACATGTTCATGATGTGTCAATGGTATGAGTTTAAAAATTTCAGCATAAATCGAGATCAAATCTCAGAGGTCTTTCAGTCTGTGTACTCACCTGATAGGACAGTCACTGATGCTGCATGAGTCCACAATCTGGGCTAAAACAAAATCAGCCTCAGCCTCACTTCATTATATGTTTCTCGGTCTTTTTCTTACGACCACTAGTGGTGCTGATCCAAAAAAAAAAAAAAAAAAAAAAAAAAAAAATAAGAATAATCTGCCTTAACATTTAACGTTTAAAGTATGGATGCAAAAACAACCCGAAACGAACAAACAAACAAACAAAAAAAATAATAAACCTTATATTGGTGACTTTTTATCTTTTAAAAGAAGATGTGACTTCACTCTGCTAGCTCAGTTATACCAGGGCACAGGATACAGTATATTGTATACAAACAAGTATCCTATTTCAGACAAAAGCATTGATTATCCCCGAGCCAGAGTTGCGTTTCCCATGATGCACTTGGCGATTAAACCAAATCATCGCCCTACTAAAAACCATCACTGTCAAAATATTTACCTAAAATATATCATTTCTCAAATGCCATATTTATGTTGAATTTGTTATTGAGAATATAAAGGGCAAAAAGACAGTGTAGTTCACTTTGCTTATGATCGAGACCTTTGGGTGCGATTTAATAGAAATGTCTACTAGGGACTGGATTAAGCAACAGCAGTCGTATGGCGTTATACAGATGTATGCTACATACTGCATGGTGGAGAGAAAGGCGCCTGCTGCTGGCTTTAAAAACGCTGACAGCGTGAGAAGAGCTCCTGCACTGAGCTCCAGCACACACACACACACACACACACACACACACACACCCCCCCAAAACTGCATTTCAAAACCTAATGGCGCCAACGTAGTATACTGGTTTGATTTAAAACGCATATGTTTTTGCCTTATGCATACAACTGTAGATGATTTTTGCTCCAGAAATGAATCAGTCTTAATTAATCGGTTACGACAGAGTAAAGGGCATCAGTTTCTAAAAGTTGATTGAAGTTGGAGGAGCAGAGAGCGCACTCGCGACTTTTCCCACAGCGGTTTGAGCGCATGGAGCGCGCCTTCATGAAGGGAATGGATCCAGAGCATTGGCTTCCACGCTTCTGGTGAATCGTTGTCTGTTTTTTTTCTTTCTTTTTTTTTTTTTGTGTGTGTAACGAACCCCACCTCCTCTTTCACCGCCGCTGGATTTCTGTGTTTTCGTTCAGAGAGGCCGTTCAAATGCTGGAATGGATCGGCGTTGTTTGTGTCCTCCTCTTGGTGGCCACGGTCTGGCCAATGCTCAAACATTTGGGAGCGTTTTTAAGGGGGCCTGAAATCGTACGAGGAGAGAGGAGCGCATCGGAGCGTGCAACTGGGACAGAACCTATTAAAGTGTACGAGCCGGCAGGTGAATCATCAGCCCCTGTCGCGTTCATCTGCAAGCCCTCGGCACTCGCCAAATACCTGCTCAAACACTGCACAAGCTTCTGCAAATACGTACCGAGCCCGGCATGGCACTGGCGGTCGAGTCCGTGCTTGCAGACAGTTTTGGGTGCTCTTTGGCCGCACGACTGCGCCGTGCATTTCATCCGAGATTATTTACAGCTGAGTGACGACGGCCTGGTTGCTCTAGATTGGGCTGTTGTTGGTCCAAAGAGGAGGAGGACTTCAAGCAATTCCTCCAGTCCCATCCTTCTGATCATTCCCAACTCTTTCGGAAAGCTGACCAGGAACGTATTACAGGTAATAAGATTAAGTAAAAACGATGCCTCATTTTCGTCTTGTCCGGATGTGTTGTTCGTCCCAAATCAGTACCAGGTCTGATAATTGTGCATGAGAAGGTTAATCTCCAAATTCTAATAAAGCGAGCATGCTCTGTCGCCCACAGCATCTTGAGTGGTATGATCTTGGTATAGTTGTGGCATGGATGGCTGACCTTTATTTTGTTTTGCTGATGTTTTATCCGTCAAATAGGTTATATAGTCAGGGTGAAAGAGTCAGAAACCATAACATGATCATGACAGAGAGCTTATAATCACGATAAAGACCATATCCTCATCATGGCATAATATTAAGAAATAATAACACATGATATACATCTTGTAACGTACAACACGGGGGGAAAATTACTGCACACTCAAATTCAAAATGCATGGATGAAAAAGGTGACTGTCTTTTGTTACTGGATCCCTTTTACCTATATAAGGAGGATTACTGCTGCAACAGAGACTGGAGACACCCTGCTGCGCGTTTATTTTATTTGGATCGCGTTGCTCTACTTGCATCATAAGGCTGCAGTCTTTACAAAGTGAGCTCACAGCCTTACAGTCTCCCTGTAATGAAATGATATGCAGAAATATTCTGTGGATGTTGGCGTGCACCACACATTGTGGCAAGAGGAAATGTGGGCTGCTGTTCTTTGTTTTTTTGGGGGGTTTTTTTCTTCAGTAGCAGGCATGTCACATAAGCTTGACTGTTATGATGCCTCCTGCTTGCAGTGCATGAGTATTTTTGTCATTGTTGTACCAAGGTTAAAATTACGCTTTTACTTATTAGATCATGACTTTCCAGTGTGTTGCTTAATATCATTTGGTGACTTCAGTGGAAATGCAAAATAACAAAGAATAATTAGGTTACAAGGTGACAAATGTTCATGGCTAATTAATCTTTTTCCACCTCAGGGTCATACTACCTTTACTCCCTTCTCTCTCTCTCTCTCGCTCTCTCTCTCTCTCCCCCCCACACACACACACACACACACACACACAAAATATATATATATATATATATATATATATATATATATATATATATATTAAAATATATATATATATATATATGAGGTAGTAAGTCAAATGTGGAAGCTATTATCTTCATTTTGCTTGGCAGGTCTGTGATGCTTGAAATGCCGATTGAAAAAGTGTTTTTGGACAGGATAATAACATAATACCATATGAAAAGTCATGCCTTAAGGCTCACTCACTGAGGTTTCCCTATTTGATGTTTCCATCTATTTCCTTTACCAAAACAATTTTTGAAAACTGTTTAGTACATAACTTTGTCTACAAATCCGTAGGTCATGCGTTTAGTGACGTCTAAATTAGGCTTCGATTGGATCTGACTGATGCCAAGAAAAAAAAGCAGTAAAGCCCGCTTGTTCATTTCTTTGTGGTTATTTGCTTTACTTAGATTTTAATCGTTCTTCATTCCCTGAATGGAAGAGTGGATAGTGTTGCACAGGCTATTTCCGGTATAACATAAAAATGTAATATATTAGATAAAACCTCTGGTTATAAACCTTTTTCAAAAGACTGTGTTTAAAAAATCAATAGAACCTAAGAGTGCTTTATTAAATTAACAACACAAGTTTTTTTGTGGTGGAATCAAAGTAATGGTTTATATCAGTTGTTGCTCCTCTCCCTTGCTTGCATGCAGACTTGCATTCTGTTTCATATACTGCATTGTTAGATATGTACATATGTAGATTAACCTTTGCCCATGGTGCAAGGTGTCATTTTGCATGTATGAAAATGCAGCTGCTGTGTTTCAGATGGGGCTTATAGTGGTCAGACCCACATCACAGACAGCAACACTTATACTGTGAACTATCATCATACAAAACACCAAATAAAAAACATCATTTTTGGAGGAACTTTAGTCAGTATTGCTTTGGTCTTGCTGACTGTGATGGACTGCATCAGGGAAAAGTGCAGCAATTGTGTCTTGTACAAAAGACCTGTAATGAGGTGAGCATTTGAAATAAAAGTCCAGTATTGGCCTTATTCTGTCTTGTTGACTGAACGCTTGATTTTGATAGAATCTCTGGCTCGTTGAACATGTGAGGAATGTGGAGCAAAGCAATAGTGCTGCTTATCTGAGTCTTGAGCCCCCTTGACAGAATTTCCCATGTGCCTGGTTTACACAGAAAAAATGCTAAACAGCATTTACTGCAATTACACGGTCCAATGGTTTGTTTGTTTCAAATAAATCTGGGGCAGCATTATGCATCAGGATAAACAAAATGTTTCAAACACACATGCACACACAAACACACACATATATAAATAATTCTATAAATTGTAATGTAATTTATACATTACAATATAATATATGTATGTATATGTGTGTATGTGGAAGAGACTCATCTTTGTTTATGTCATGCCTCTTAGATTTCTCTGCCCCTGTGATTGGCATATAATGGTGTCTGCTTTTTCTCCACAGCTCTGTGAGGCAGCTCTGAATCATGGCTACCTCCCTGTGGTGTTTAACCGGCGCAGTCAGAATGGTACCCCACTCAGCACCATCAGACTACAAGAGTTTGGTGACCCAGACGATCTGCGCGAGGCAGTACGCTATATACGGTACCGCCAGCCTGCCGGCCGTGTCTATGCGGTGAGTGAGAGCACTGGCTCAGGCCTTCTCCTGTCCTACCTGGGAGAGTGTGGCTCCTCCAGCTACATGACTGCTGCTGCCTGCCTGTCGCCCATCTTCCGCTGTCAGAGCTGGTTTGAGAGTGGTCCTGGCTGGCCTTTCCACTGGGTCCTCCTGCTCTATCAGAAGGTCTGCCTTAGCAGGTATAGTAAAGTGAAACACTTTCAACATGCATTATAAACCTACCTACCACTTTATTTAAAAAACTACTGAACTCCTTGGATTTTAATGCACATCAAAATGGCAAGGAAAAACTAAATTAATTATTTGGTGGTCACCTGACCATCATACCCATATAGTATGCACTTTTTAAATATTCATTCCAGATTTAAGTGTGCCAAACCCTTGCTTTGTGGCAACAGTTTGGGGAAGGCTCACATATGGGCATAATGGTCAGGTGGACACAAACAAGAGAGATCAGAGGAGCATGGGCATACTATTTTACATTTAAATAAGATTTTACATTTTGACGCCCTTGAACATGATGCTAAACAAAACAAACTGTGATCGGTTGCTTTACATGCAAGTCAGATGTTTTCTTGGGTGGTCCTTGGCCAATAAAAGCTGCTATGGAGTCCAGACCTTCTGCTGTCAGTCTGATGGTCTGGCTATGCGAGACTGAGGTCACAATGGATCCATAAGCAATTTAGAGGCTATTTAGTATATACACATAATGGCATTTTTTTTTTTTAAGGTGAGAGGAAACAGGCAGCTGATTCCAGAATTAAACAGCAATGTTGCATACAACACAGTACACATTTAGTAAAACTCACAGATTTAATTAAGAATTTTTGTACCTTGGCTAAAACATTTTTGGACATTGCTCTTATTTCTTGGAAATATTTATACAAGTAAATTCATTAATTTCTATTACTTGGGCACTTCCTTACTATGAGTGCCTTTTATTTATATAAAAGACTGATGGGAAGGTGGGGTGGGGGAGTTGTATTGTACAAATGATGTATTACTGTATACCTGCTGTGCTAACTGACAATGTTGATCTAGTGCTATTGATTTCTGTAAAGCTTCTGGTCAGCTCACTAACATATTATACAGTTTTAAAGAAGGAAGCCGGCTTTTTTTATCCGGACAAAATCTTTACTGATTGGGTTGGAATTTTCCTGCAGGTACAGAACAGTGCTTGGGGAGCTGATCCATATCGACAGCCTGTTCTCCAGCCGCTCACTCAGGGCCATGGAAGAGGCGCTGTTCTGTCAGTCCGGTCTGAAGGATGCGCCAGCTGAAGGAGCCTGGGAGGCGTACTGGGAACGCAATGATGCACTGAGGGATGTGGATGAGGTGGCAATCCCTGTGCTGTGCGTGTGCAGCCGCGATGATCCGATCCGCGGTGAAACTCAGGCCACGCTACCCCTAGAGCTATTCGAGAGCAACCCTCACTTCTTTATGCTGTTGACAGAAAGTGGAGGCCACTGTGGCTTCTCCTCTGCCAATGAAGGCCCTGTGCTCTGGAGCCACCAAGCCGTTCTTGAGTTTTTCAGAGCCACCAGCGATTTCTTTGCCGCTGAAGAGCGAGCCAAGGTGGCCGCCAGGCGTCGTGGTGTGAACCTGGGTGCCAAGTCTTTCCGCCACTGCAGCGTGAGCACCTACAAAAGGTTACCTGTCTGCTCACACAACATCCACACCATCTACAACTGGCAGAGGTCTTACACCAGATGATGATTACTGACAGCTTGGATAAGCTTTTTTTTTTTTTTTTTTTTTTTAAAAAACAGAACATATCAGAACATACCAGGCATATGCCAGATAACTGTATACGTGAGACTGTACACGAGAATGAGTCGAGCACTTTACTAAAAAAAGAAGTAGTCATGTAACAGAACTCTATGTTCCATGATTTACATGGTGCTCCCTTTTATCTCATTCCCTCATCTATTCCTTACGTTCATCTGGACAGCGGCTGTCTGTTGCTGATCTCACTGCCATTACAACATCCTGCATGTAAAATGATAAACAGAATTTTCCATGAGGTAACGCTCTCAGTATGTGCAGCTTCTGGAAGGTGGAGTAATGAACTGTAATGTTATCACAAGGCCATTACATTCATTCTATAATCCTGTGAGACTGCTGGGATATTTATAATTGCCTTGTTGTCTGACGTTATGTTGTGTGTCATTAAGTAGTTGTCGGAACTACTGGGGTTTTGTTGACCACACTATGGTTGCGGGGGTGTAGCATTCTTCTTGCGAGTCAAACTAGCTTGTGGTTTTTCACTCAAAACACTGACGTGCCAGCCTTTTTTAATTGTAGCAATTTACAACACAGAGTTATTGTCAAATCTTTTTTTTTTTGTTAAATTATCTACATGCTTGATGAAAAAGGTTAATTAAAAGAATTGATCTGAAATTATATACTTGAGTCACATCTTTTTTCATTAAAACTGTATTGTACATGGAAGTTTGTACAGATTTATACAATTAAAAAAGAATCGGTGATGGGTTTCTAGTCATTTTGGTGATGACTGTTTATATCAGACATTCCCCAATATAGATCTAGCCTGCAGTCAGTCTCTGGTAAAAATCAGTGACCCCTGAACCCAGCACTTCCTCTTTTAGATGCATATAAATTACCTGTCAAGTCTGTTGCCCTTTATTTATTTATTTATTTATTATTATTATTTTTTTTCTTAAATCAGAACACCAGTGCATTGAAATCAATCTTTTGTGTACATATGTTATTTATAATATGTGTAGATATTTAAAATCTCCTCAAATGGTCAGTGCCTAGAAGGACAATAAAAGATTTAATTAACTTGCCCTTTAAAGAGAAGCTAGCATGACAACAATGGTTAAGTTAACTCAATTCACTCAGGGTTAAATTGATTCAACTCCTCACAAGCTTCTACTTGAATTTTCCACTACTTCTTCACTGGAGATGCGAATCTTGACACGACTTTGCAAATCCCAAACTCCTTTCAGAATACCAGTGGACAAACAAGGGCTGGATATTTTATATTGCTGAAATGTAATGGCTTATGACATATAATGCATTACAGACGAAGAGTGACTTCGTTGGAAATTGTTATATGCTTTCAGTGCCATCTAGTGGAAAATCAAACTAATTGAAGATGGAAACAAATGGAGCAGAGCAAAAGGGTGGCCTGTCTAATGCTGTTAAAATGACTGAACTCATTATCTTTTGCCAGGCATTTTTTCCAACTGCCAATATCCAGCTTCATTTATATAATTCTTTTATTCTGGCATAGGAGCAGGGAAGGCAAGAAATACGACTAGAGGTTTGTTTTAATATAGCATGAATTGTTATTCTTTTATTCAATATTCTAGATTTTATTTGTCACATACACAGCTATATACAGTATACAACTTGCAGTGAAATGAAAACCCGACCTACTCCTACTAAGAGTGTGCATATTAATCAGACTAAATTTAAGAAACTAAATTTAAAAAATAAATAGAAAAATAAATGAATTAATTAATTCTTTTATTTTTGACAGTAGTGAAACCAGTTATAGTCACACATGCAGTACCATCATTTTCCATTTGCCAAGAACCAAATCATGTAGTTCATTTTACTATAAAATCCAGTAGTCGCCTGACATGCTGTTGATTTTTTAAAAAACCATTTGAAAGTTGAAGAAATGGTACTCTGCTGACTTAATTTACTGTGTTTCTCTAGAACTTTGTGGGGTTTTAACTGCTACAATATACTCAGCTAAAAACCTCAACCTCAAAAGAAGACTTGTGGGATTTCTAATATACTGAATTCTTTCTTAGTCACCAGTGACTAAGGTATCACAAATCGGAGCAGTAAATGAGTTCAGGTTCATATGGAGTTATTTCCTGTTTTGCTGGATTACTATGTACTGCACACAGGCATGTCCTGTGCTTTTTAAACCCGTAGCGAAAGCTGTTCCTTGTTTCTTCTACCATGATACCATGGCTGTAAATGAATTCCATAGAGTTGAATGATTTTTTTAAAAAATTTCCTGTGCATTTTAGTACAACTGAAACACTTTTATAGCTTATACATATATGCGTATTGATACTGTATTACCATGGCAACAGCTATCTCTAGACTGCAGAAAACCAACTAGAACATCACACACACACTTCAGACGCAGTCCCTTCATTTTTGGCTTGGAAACTACATTATATTTAGTACTTTTTTTCAGTGGAAACTGCATGAATCAAATCTCAGTCCACATGTTAAACACAGACACTGCATGACTATGTCTGAAATGTTAGAATTTTAAACAGCTGAGGAGTTTCCAGTTTTCTGTAAACCTGTGCAGATGCCTTTGTGACTCAGCACTCATGAGTCCAGTCATCACCTGTTTAATAAAAACATGATCTGACAATCAGTGAGTATAGGCTACATGGTTGCTGCTGCATACAACATAAATCCCATGGGAATCAAAATTTAACTGTTCAGAGGAAATGTCTGATTTTTCACTTATAGGATCTTAGATTTAATGTAGTGATCTAGTTGGGTTTAATATGACAAAGCAAAGTAGTAAATGGTCTTGGTTTTTTTTGGATTTATTTCCAGTTTTTTCTTCACACCATTGATAACACCTGTGTTGTTTGACCTGTAACGAAGGCTGTTCCTTGTTTCCACTATCCAGGTGTGACTATTTCCAACTCAAGCAGCAAATATTTGCTGTGGCTTTCGGCATGTTCGGCAAATTCCCAACATGAGTATGACGCAGGCATACTAGGTGGGGTCACCTTAAAAGACTCTCTCTCTCTCTCTCTCTCTCTCCTCTCTCTCTCTCTCTCTCTCTCTCTCTCCTCTCTCTCTCTCTCTCTCTCTCTCTCTCCCCTCTCTCTCTCTTCTCTCTCTCTCTCTCTCTCCTCTCTCTCTCTCTCTCTCTCTCTCTCTCTCTTCTCTCTCTCTCTCTCTCTCTCTCTCTCTCTCTCTCCTTCTCTTTCCCCTCCTCCCTCTCTTTCTTCATTTTCTCCTCCCTCTTTCCTCTTACATTCTTCTTCCTTTGACTGCAGATGAATCACATGACAATTTACAGATGATTGCGAGAGAAGAAAAAAGGAGTTGGTTATGCTTAAACAAGCTGTCTTGCACATCCCTGTCCCACTGTGGAGCAATTGCACTCCCTCGTGGAGACTTGCATCAGATCTTTTTCCCATTATGTAGATTTGTGCCTGCATAGCATGACTAGTGAATGACAACAGATGAGCTTTGAACATTGCAAAAGACCAAACAGGATCTTTAGATTCCACAGGGCTGTTACCAAGCAGCAAGTTACCAGTGTCAGTCCCTGTCTTATGCAGGTTTTAGTATTTTCTCTGCTTAACATGCATGAATCATGCAATAAGGGTTTAATTTAATAATTAGCCTGATAACCTGAAAAATACACATTACACATTGCACCTACAGCATGCAGTTATCCAATCAGCCAATCATGTGGCAGCAGTGCAATGCATAAAAGCCTGGTCTTTGTTGAATCTTTCTCTATAGACATTTAGATATAGATTGTGAAACACTCAGACAACTCAACTGACTGAGGGTTTCTGATTTAATGGAAACTCAATGCAGAAACAGATCCTCTTGATTCTGTCCTTGAGACGCTAGTCATTAGAAGGATCCATGGAGAGCGAGACGGACATCCTGCACCTGCATCACTAGCACGCCGGAAAAGTACAGCACATATCTTCATTTGAAATGTTGTCTTATTATGTCCGCGTGAGAAGGCCTTAGAGTACTGCTCCATTTGTCACCACTCCCAAAACAAAACAAACTCTCACACACTAACACACAGACCCAGGATCAGGCATAGTCCCTTGCTCAATACAACTACTATTTTTTTTTGTTGCATGTGATTAGTCTTTGCATGGAAAACGGATAAGACTGAATGTACATATACTACAGAGATCTAAAAATGGCTACATTAAAAAAAAAAATTACATATATTACAGAAATAGAAGGACTTTAATCCTGAACACATTTATGCAATGTGATTTATTACGGTTGTAATCAATAAAATAATTACACACGCAGTACACTGACATACAGTCCTTTAATATTCATTCATTCATTGTCTACCACTTATCCAATCTATTCTCAGGTCACGGGGAGCCTGTGCCTATCTCAGGCGTCATCGAGCATCAAGGCAGGATACACCCTGGACGGAGTGCCAACTCATCACAGGGCACACACACACTCATTCATTCACACAATCACACTCTACGGACAATTTAGAGATGCCAATCAACCTACAATGCATGTCTTTGGACCAGGGGAGGAAACCGGAGCACCGGAGGAAACCCCCGAGGCACGGGGAGGACATGCAAACTCCACACACACATGGCGGAGGCGGGAATCAGACCCCCAACCCTGGAGGTGTGAGGCAAACTTGCTAACCACCAAGCCACCGTGCCCTCTCATTTAATATTCATTAGCTAAATGCTTTTAAAATTAGGATTTTCATAAAACTTGACTTTTATGTGTTTAAGTGGAACAGGAATTTGCCCTGAGCAGAGCTGAAATCTGCAGCATGTCAGACTGTAACCCAACACTCTGACAGCAGCCTTTGGCACTTGTAACGTTCAATTCAAATAGATTTCACTATTTAAACTCTTATCAGCTCTAAAAAATGAGAGTTAAATGCACAGCTCCTCACTTTACCTCTTACAATATCCATCCTGTTGTACGGATTATATACAGAATACAACATGGCAGGACGTGTTGTCACAGCTGATTATTGCTCTATAACAGCAGGCCAAAATTATGTGTCATATTTATGCGTTTATAGTTATTTTTAATACTGTGTAACCTCTCAGATAGAGAGTATTTCCTGTTATCCTTTTCATTATATGTAATATCACCAGTTCTCTCTCAACATGAAAGATAGAGAAAAAATGCACCTTGCCAAGGAACTGCAAAGTCATCTGTCCTAAAGACTTGCCTGTATCAGGAAACGAAAATGAACAGCTTTACTTCTGACTGTTACAAAGTGTACAAACTGGCGACTCCTTTAAAATGCTAAATAAACATCTCATTCATATATGTGGTATGTCCACCAAACATATCCCTGTGAATGGGTTGTTGATTACTGCAGAATAGATTCATTCTGCAACTGTGATATAGAGTAAAGCTTTCGGCTGCTCCCTCTTCAGGGTCGCCACAGAGGACCAACTGGTCCGCACAACAACTTGGCAAATGTTTTACGCTGGATGCCCTTCCTGACACAACCCCCCCATTTTTCCGGGCTTGGGACCGGCACTGCATCCAGTGGCTGGGAATCGAACCCAGGCCTTCCGCATGATAGGCAAGAAACCTACCACTGAGCCACCAATGCCCCAACTAGCACATAGAGTAATAAATAAAATATCTACAATTGATGGATGATGAATAAGAAGAACATGAAGAAATATTAATATATTAATAATATATATTAATAAATGTAATATATAAAAAATAGGGCAAATCTAGCCATGGGGGTCACAGTCCAGTGACTTCTGTGCCGGTTCCAAGCCCGGATAAATAGAGAGGGTTGCGTCAGGAAGGGCATCCGGCGTAAAACATTGCCAAATTTAATCATGCGAATCGTCAGTACTCTGAATCTCATACCGGATCGGTCGAGGCCCGGGTTAACAATGACCGCCATCGGCACCGTTGACCTACAGGGCGCCGGTGGAAATTGGGCTACTGTTGGTCGAAGAAGTAGAGGAGGGAGGAGAGTGCACAGGCAGAGAGAGAAGAGGAAAGGTAAGAGTGTAGGACTGAGAATAGGAACTCTGAATGTTGGTACTATGACAGGGAAAGGTAGAGAGCTGGCTGATATGATGGAGAGAAGGAAGGTGGATATACTGTGTGTACAGGAGACCAGGTGGAAGGGTAGCAAGGCTCGTAGTATAGGAGCAGGATTCAAGCTGTTTTATTATGGTGTGGATAGTAAGAGAAATGGGGTAGGTGTGGTCCTGAAGGAGGAGTTTGTGAGGAAAGTCCTGGAGGTGAAGAGAGTGTCAGACAGGGTGATGAGTCTGAAGTTAGAGATTGAAGGGGTGATGTTGAATGTTGTAAGTGGTTATGCCCCACAGGTAGGTTGTGAGTTAGAGGAGAAAGAGAGATTCTGGAGTGAATTAGATGAGGTGATGGAGAGTATTCCCACGGGTGAGAGAGTGGTGATAGGAGCGGATTTTAAGGGACATGTTGGTGAGGGGAACAGAGGTGATGAGGAGGTGATGGGCAAGTTTGGAGTTAAGGAAAGGAACCTAGAAGGACAGATGCTAGTCGACTTTGCTAAGAGGATGGACATGGCTGTGGTTAACACTTATTTTCAGAAGAGGGAGGAGCATAGAGTGACTTACAAGAGTGGAGGTAGGAGAACACAAGTAGACTACATCCTATGTAGAAGAGGCAATCTGAAAGAGATTAGTGACTGTAAAGTGGTAGTGGGAGAGAGTGTAGCCAGACAGCATAGGATGGTGGTGTGTAGGATGACTTTGATGGTCTGTAAGAAGAAGAGGTCAAAGATAGAGATAGAGAAGAAAACCAAGTGGTGGAAGCTGAAAAAAGAGGAATGTTGTGAGGAATTTAGACAGAAGTTGAGGCAGGCTCTGGGTGGTCAGGTAGTGCTGTCAGATGACTGGGAAACTACAGCAGAAGTGGTCAGGGAGACAGAGAGAAAGGTGCTGGCTGTGTCATCTGGAAGGAGGAAAGAAGATAAGGAGACTTGGTGGTGGAATGAGGAAGTTCAGGATAGTATCCAGAGGAAGAGGTTAGCCAAGAAGAAGTGGGACATGGACAGGACTGAAGAGAATAGACAGGAATACAAGGAGTTACAGCACAGAGCGAAGAGGGAGGTGTCTAAGGCCAAGCAGAAGACATATGAAGAGTTGTACACTAGGTTAGACACTAGAGAAGGACAGAAGGACTTGTACAGGTTAGCTAGGCATAGGGATCAAGATGGGAAGGATGTGCAGCAAGTTAGAGTTATTATGGATAGAGATGGAAGGGTGCTCACAAGTGAGGAGAGTGTACAGAGGAGATTGAAGGAGTATTTTGAAGAGCTGATAAATGAGGAAAATGAGGGGAAAAAAGAGTAAAAGGGGTGAACTCTGTGGAACAGAAAGTAGATAAGATTAGAAAGGATGAAGTCAGGAAGGCTTTGAAGAGGATGAAAATTGGAAAGGCAGTTGGTCCTGATGACATCCCGGTGGAGGTCTGGAAGTGTCTAGGAGAGGCAGCAGTGGAATTTTTAACTAGTTTGTTCAACAGGGTTTTAGGGGAGTGTGAAGATGCCTGAGGAAGGGAGAAGAAGTGTGTTAGTGCCAATCTTTAAGAATAAGGGTGACGTGCAGAGTTGCAGCAATTATAGGGGGAAAAAGTTGATGAGCCATACAATGAAGCTATGGGAAAGAGTAGTGGAAGCTAGGTTAAGGAAGGTAGTGGACATTTGTGAGCAGCAGTATGGCTTCATGCCCAGAAAGAGCACAACAGATGCAATTTTTGCTCTGAGAATTTTGATGGAGAAGTATAGGGATGGTCAGAGGGGGTTGCACTGTGTGTTTGTAGACTTGGAGAAAGCGTATGACAGGGTGCCAAGAGAAGAGCTGTGGTACTGTATGAGGAAGTCAGGAGTAGCAGAGAAGTATGTCAGAGTGGTGCAGGACATGTATGAGAGGAGCAGGACAGTGGTGAGGTGTGCTGTAGGTCAGACAGAGGAGTTCAAAGTGGAGGTGGGACTGCATCAGGGATCGGCTCTGAGCCCCTTGCGGGGGGCTCCTGTCTGACAGAGGAGGTCAGACAGGAGTCTCCTTGAACAATGATGTTTGCAGATGACATTGTGATCTGTAGTGAGAGCAGGGAGCAGGTGGAGGAAAACCTGGAGAGGTGGAGGTTTGCGCTGGAGAGAAGAGGAATGAAAGTCAGTTGTAGTAAGACTGAGTACATGTGTGAGAATGAAAGGGAGGGAAGTGGAACAGTAAGGTTACAGGGTGAAGAGGTGAAGAAGGTACAGGAGTTTAAGTACTTGGGGTCAACAGTCCAGAGTAATGGAGAGTGTGGGAAAGAGGTAAAGAAGCGAGTGCAGGCAGGTTGGAATGGGTGGAGAAAGGTGTCGGGAGTTCTGTGTGATAATAAAATATCAGCGTGAATCAAGGGGAAGGTGTACAGATCAGTTGTGAGACCGGCCATGCTGTATGGTTTAGAGACAGTGTCACTGAGGAAGAGACAGGAGTCAGAGCTAGAGGTAGCAGAGCTGAAGATGTTGAGGTTCTCTTTGGGAGTGACAAGATTGGACAGGATTAGGAATGAGTACATCAGAGGGACAGCTCATGTTGGACATTTGGGGGACAAAGTTAGGAAGGCCAGATTAAGATGGTTTGGACATGTTCAGAGGAGGGAGAGTGAGTATATTGGTAGGAGAATGTTGGACATGGAGCTGCCAGGCAGGAGGCAAAGAGGAAGGCCAAAGAGGAGGTATATGGATGTAATAAATGAGGATATGAAGCTAGTGGGTACAAGTGTTGAGGATACAGAAGATAGGGATAGGTGGAGAGAGATGATTCGCTGTGGCGAACCCTGAAGGGAAAAGCCGAAAGAAGAAGAAGAAGAAGAAGAAGAAGAAGAAGATAAAAAATATGGCATAAATCTAACAGCTAATGTTTTTGGTGGTGTTTAATTCTAACAGTGTCATCTGCCTGTTGCACAAAATGCCAATAGGCAAAAATCTCAAAACAAACCAAATGGCTGGGCCATTTGTGTGGGAAATGTGCTAATAGCTTATTAAATGTATTCTTGAATCAAAATAATACACCTATAAAGCATGCCAATGTTAAGTATAAGATATAAAAATAATGTTACTGTTTTTGTATTTGTCTTCTGTCTGGCTCTGATTATGTTCACAAACATCCAACACAGGACTAACTGATGCCCAGACATTTTAATAAATGTTGTTCTTGTAACGTATGAACATATAGTTGGTCTTTACCTTGACTTTTTTTCCTCTGTTATTTAAAACAAATGGGTTTTGCTGATCTTTACATAACATGAATCAGCAATTATGTTAAGGACCCCCCCCCCCCAAAAAAAAAAAAAAAAGTAGAAACAAATTCGCCTCTGTGTTCTCTGTGCAGAACAGTCTGAGCCAACTAGGCTGCATCTCTATGAGGAATTGCTCACATTCTTCATGGATTGAGTTTCACCTGGGAGAGAAAGGACATTCACATCCTGCTACATATACCATCAGAAACAGCACTGAGGGAACAGATCACATTCCGGTTTCAGTCATGTGAACGGTACAGGAAGGGAAAGACTAATATGGTCAGTGTATTTGATTACAGTATGAGTCAAAGGGTCATCAGTAGACTAGATTATATTTCTAGAACATTCAGACTAACCCATAAACATTATACTTCTAATTTTAGGCCTAACCTGATTCATCTATCATGTGTACACTTAATATGGTAAGCCAACAAAGAGGATTCTAGGTAAAAGGGATTTATGTTTTTGTGATAGATTTGTGCATATGCCTTATATACTGTCTATGACACACACACATACACATGTACTGCTCAAGCACTTTGCTGGAAGTGGACAGGAGAAGTTTCAGGGCTATGGCTGGTGGAGGTGGTGCAGTGACACAGCTAAGCAACACTGCTTCCTCCATGGTTGCCTGCATGCCAGGTTATATAAACGTGTAGTGTTGAGTGGAGCGCTGTGCTATAGTTGGAGCACTGGGCTCTATTTGTGGAAAATCAGCTGGCCGTTTTGCTGGATCTGTGTCAGACTGTAAGACTGTCAGCTGTGTATGCAAGGAGGTGGTTCGATTTTCAAACAGGTGTTTATAGGGAATAGCAGAGTGAATAGCAGCTTCCTCCTCCACAGAGACCTCTGTCACAGCTTGACCTCATCATGCAAACAAAACCAAGGCAGTGTTGAGGGTTGGGACACTTCCTCAGCCATCTCATCTCTTTTTTCACAGTTTCCATATGATCACAAGGAACGCATTAGGACACTGTAGGAAAAAATCTGTTTAATTTAAAGCAGGTTGAGCAGCTGAGAGAGTTTCAGGAAGAGAGATATAAGAATAAGCTGACAGAACAGGGCACTCTGACCCAGTCATGCATTGTGATATGCCCTGCCAGCTCCTATCACACCTCTAGCCACCAGCACCATTATGTAAGCTATAATTGATTTCTCCACACAAGCAGAAGGCAAAGTGCTGTTTCACCTAGTAACAGCAAAGTGTCATAACCATTCACAGTTACAAAGTTACACATGCTGAAGTGTGGCCTCAGCTGATCAGGGTTATCTAGAATATGCTTAAACAACAAAAGTTTTAAGCTTTTAATATCTGGGGTAGACCTCGAAAACACCATAAAACAAAGGAAGCCCAAAGAAGTGGCCAATAGACTTGTTCACAACTGCCACCTTTCCCTGATTCTGCATTCAGGTTATTTTACAAAAATCAAATTCAGAAATTTGTCGCATTTGTAATAATGTTGAAAAAATAAAACTTCTATATAGAAATATAGATTGATAGTCTATTAATCATTAACTTTAATTTTCCACAAATACATATTAGAACTGTAGCTCAGCTTTCTATCTACAAACTGATAGTTGATTCATGTTTATATTCACAATAACACTCTTCACATTTATAGCATCTAGCAGGTTCTCTTATCCAGCGTGACTTTTAAAGTATAGTTTCGGGTCTCATATCCTCATGCTAACACAAGTAGCACATTCTTTAAGGGTAACGTTAAGCTAAAAGCCTTTTAGGGTTAGTATGAATGCTAGTACAGCAAATATTTTTTTGTGTAATTTGTGTAGAGCTTGCTTAAGTGCTTAATGGAGAAGTGGAACTTCAGTCTTTATTTCATATCATGTAAGTTATCTCAGTTTTCCCCTGCAGAACCATTGCAATAACATTTTCACATATTTATCATTCTGCACATTCACATGAATTCCCTAGAAAGGATTTAATCATTTAAACATGTTTTCTAAACTTTAGTCTGACAAACACACCCCCTTATCCCTGCAGCAGCCACACATACAAGCAGAAACTGAAATCACTCTTACTGGCTAAATCAATGCCATATTGTTGTGAACTGGATGATAATTTGCTGCATTGCTGTGTCACCAACAGACTGGAAATATGCTGTGAGGACTGATCATGTGTACAGAGATGCTGCACTCTCCAGTCTGTACTATATGATTACACACCTCTGTGCTGTCATGTGCATCTGCATAAGTTAACATCATGCTGAAAATAAAGCAGAGATTGTAGAGTACGCACCGTCGGGGTGCACGCAGTGCTGCAGATTCCATATGCATTTCAGCATGGATGTTTTTATATTCTTTTAGCTTGTCCCAAGCAAGCTCAAGCGCATTCCATTCTATGAGCAAGGCTAGCTCCTATCTAAAAGCAGGCCTTGGCCTTGCACACTGACAGACAGATAAATACTTCTCAAAACTTTCATTTGTGCTGCCTCCAGGGTAGATATGTTCACACGCAGAGGGCAAGAGTCCACCAGCCAGGCACCACATGAAGGTAATATGAAATAACAGAGTCCAAACAGCAAGTGGTTTAATGGTAGTGTTATTTCATGTATTTCAGATGAGTAGGAAAGCACAATGTTACTTTCGCAAATGTTAAAATATCAGTTATAAAAAGAATTTTTGCCAAAATACCGTATATAAGCTTTATCTTTTAGCAATTTGATTTATCTTTTTTACAATAACAAATTGTTATGACTATTATTACAACTGTAATGGATATCTTTCAGAAAAAAAGTAAGCTTTATTTCTTTAAATCATCAAAATTCTTTTAAACAGCACAGAGTACATATTGTACCTCTATTGTATTGTACTTTGCTTGGCACTAGTACATTACAAGTATCACATAGATAACTCACCAGACACTGCAACATTTATTAGAGGTCGTAGGCTGTCCAGTGAGTGCCAGTGGAATCATTTACTGCAACAACGTGATGTATGATGTTTTATGTCAGATATTTTCATATACTGTGAACAGCATTTTCATCCTACAACTTTTTATTCATCCATCCTCTTTCAGTAACCACTTTAATCTGCTATAATCCA
Organism: Hemibagrus guttatus; assembly: GCA_033459395.1. Lineage (NCBI taxonomy): Eukaryota > Metazoa > Chordata > Actinopteri > Siluriformes > Bagridae > Hemibagrus > Hemibagrus guttatus. The sequence goes on from JAUCMX010000011.1 coordinate 10,404,077, forward strand.
CCCTGGTCCACCACAGGGTACCACACACACACACACACACAAAGACACATCTATGGGACATGTCACACCTACTGACATGTTCGTAAAAGGTTTTTGGAAATGTAATTACTGTTGGCAGAAAGAAATTTATGCAGCAGAGGGACAAAATACAAACACGTGCCTGTCTGTCTATATATATATATATATATATATATATATATATATATATATATATATATATATATATATATACACACATACATGTCTGTGTGTGTGTGTGTGTATAAACATGTGCCTGTATGTCAATCTGCATTTACCTACATATTCATTCAGAACATATCCATGAGTCTTTAGCATTTTTTCACGCCAACCTACTGTATTTGAGCATGATAACTATTCTATATCATTTTGTTTGCAAAAGTCTAAATATAGCAATTGTCACAGCAATATAGCAATTTGCACGTGACTAGATAAAGTGTACAAACATCATCACATGACTTTCTCACTGTGTACTTGAGCATAATAAATACTTCTGCTGTCAATGTATGGAAAAAATACTATTTATATTAACAGAGTTTGCTTAGGCCGATGTTTAAAATAACACACTTCATCAGTATAACAGTGTGAAACTTCACCCCAGTAATCTACTCTTACACATTGAGGGGAACTGCTAGAACAACATGTGACTCACATCCCGCATGGCTGGTTGCTGGCGCAGGAACATGCCGATCACGGTTCCTGCTGAATAAATGAGGCGTTTCTGAAACCATTGCAATTGTTAGCTTATGGTCTCTATGCTTTTTTTTCATATATGATGTACCCAGTATGATGAATGTGCATGCAGAAGTGTGGCCTTTCTGTCATTTGCTGCATAAATGACAGAAAATTTCAGTTGTCTAGGACTTGGATCCCGTGATAAGTTAAGTTAATGTTGCAATCAGAACCTGGCTGCTTGGTGTCTGTTAATATGTCATTGAAACATTATGAAATCAGAGACACCCAAACTGCTGGTCTGTGTGGCTGTCAGTCATGCAGGTCCAGGTCAGAAAGGGCAAAGCTGAGTCATGCTGGGTTTGTGACTGCATAGGTGTGGCTCTCTCGAAATATTGCTGCCACAAGTCCAAATTTTCCCTGTAGTTGGGGCTTCACGGTCACACATTGTGCAACTGTTTTCCAAGGTGAGGGTTGGGAGGGAGCGCATAACTTCCCGACGCTAAACCCTGTCTCTTTAAATCAACATCAGACATCATCTCGCACACGCTCCTCAGTGCTGAGTCACTGGGTTTGGGCTGGTATCCTTAAACCCCGCCTACCGTCACTTTTCATTGGTTGGAGCTTTCAAGAAGCAAGCTTTCATTGGTTGTCAGAACCAATAATCCGTAGTCTTGTGCAAAAGAAGGGGGGGGGGGGCTGCTCTTAAAGTGACAGTTCCCGGTTTTGACGCCACTGTGTGCTAAGCGATAGAGCAAACAGGGTGGGGTAAGGGCAGATAAAATTGGGCTGCTGGAATGTATTACAAAAATTAAAAAAGACAGATGAAGATATCTGAGCACAGATGCAGACGCAGACATTATTCATTTTATTTATTTATTTATTTTTAAACTTTTTTTCTCTTTACATTTTACAATATGTTAGGGTACCAAATAAAAACATTAGTTTGAAATTTTGTTAGTAATGTATTACTGAAAAACAATTAACATCAGTAATATAAAAAATGCCATAGTTAACACATCATAAAACCAGCTTCTTCAGTTGGTATCACATAAAATCATATAAATTTACTTGTCTCATTTTAAATCTCAGTTTTGGGAGTCCAAATGCTGGGGTACAACACAATCTGCAACTTCATGGCCAGTAACCTGTTAATGAATTATTATACTGAAACAGATATCTTTATCTAAGGGTGACAGCTTCCACTCTTGAAATAAGACTTGACACACCAACTCTGGACTTAAAACACAATATATTAATGTTATATATTAATGGACCAGCGCCATCTTACCTCAAAGCTCTCGTCACTCCTTGCATTGCACTTCGCTCACTCAGATCCACTAGCACTGCTCGACTGGTCCCACCATCTCTTGGGGAAAAAGGTAGGTATACATCTAGACTCTTCTCTGTTCTGGCACCGAGGTGGTGGAACGAACTTCCCCTAGATGTCCGTAAGGCCAAGTCACTGGCCATCTTCAAACGGCAACTGAAGACCACTTCCTGAAGTACTTAAGCTAGCTCCTATTTTTCCCTGTTTATGTATTATGTTGTTGTTTTAAAAAAGCAAACAAACAAAAAAAACAACTCAGTTTAGGCTAATGATATCCCAAGTTTGTGTCCTATTGAACCAGTGTTAATGTATTCATGGACTGAGAACTAAAGCACTTTTGTACGTCACTCTGGATAAGAGCGTCTGCCAAATGCCAGAAATGTAAATGTAAATGTTAATGTCATTAAATGGTGATTAATTCTGCACCAGAGAACAAAACCAGATATTCTGCAAATGATTAGGTTTGTCAGTTTCTGCATTTTAAGCTTATTAACTTCATGATAGGAAAAAAAGAGCAGGTGGTGAGAATGTGAGAATGTGCTATAATGTGATATGATACCAAGTGACAACATGAACGTGTTTCACATTCCATATGTGTGGATGTAATGTGGATATTCATAAAACAACATAAACTTTAACTATAACTGGTTAAAATGTAAGATGTGATGTTTATCAATACATTGTTGGCAAATTGCTGTTGCATAAGAGGAATAAGTCAAAAAATGTCACTAATACACCTAGCAGAAAAAGGGAGACAGACCATTTTTTCTCCTAAATCTTTTACCCAAATTATTCAGCCATTGCTTTGCTACAGGATGGCACTTGCCTGAAGAGGAGTGATAGATTCCTGGAATGCATTTAGGAACTGGGTTAAGATATCCTCAGCCCAGTTTGCAGGGCATGTTAAGGCTACAAAACACCAACTGACACATATCTACAGTATATGTGCAATCAGAACTGCCCTGAAGTCAAGTCAGTGCCTCAGCCTGACTGGGTGGCATTAGTGCATCTGACATAATGAGGCTTTGTCAGAGGCAGTGCCTTGCTGAACAAGGGCGGAGGGTGTTGAATCACGTCCTAAAAACTTTCTGAAGATAGTACTGTTTCTTCTCAAAATATCTTTATAATTAGAACAGTATGACTGGTTGATTTCTTGAATGGCTGGGTGATCTAGGATAAGTGCATACTATTTTAAACAATCTCCTAAATTGAATTCTTTGCAGACAAGGGGATTTTGGACCTTAAATGAGCTTAAAAAATCTGAACCTCACACCCACTACATGTTGATACCACCCAGGCTCATAGAGACAGCAAAATGCATGAAATGAAGGTGTTGTCACCTACCTTAACTATAGTTTTCCCAAAGAGATTTCATCCATAAACTAAAGTTGGGATCCTTCCTGCATCTTTTTGGTCTTCTTGGCCTCCTCTGAGCCTCTAGAATTATAGCCTCCTGTGTTCAATTAAGGGCCTTCACAGCAGCAAATATTTAGCATTCCTGAAGTAATGGCAGCAGCAACGTTACTTAACTCCAACCAAATAAGTGTGTTTAATTTTGCTCAATTCTGAGTAAAGTGGTGGTTTGGAAGACAAAAGATACTACTATACTGCAGTCTGCTCTGCTGTACATCTAGGTGCAGATTTGTGAAATACCATGAGCCATGCATGAGACTGAACGCACACTCTCTCCATAGTCTGCCGTTATTGTGCATTCCAAAGCTAGTGGTGAGATTTATGGCTTAAACTGCATAGCATTTCTTTGGCATGAAACTGCACTGTTGCAAATAATAAGAGGGTTGGCTGATATATTTTCTGCTGTTCTGTGTGGTCACTTTTTGGATTGCTGTTTGAATTGCTAATGGTGGAGTGGTTTGTCAGTATGTTGCACATTCTTGTGTTAGATGCTGGACCTCTAGTACCATATATTTCTAACATCTAAGAGATTTCTGCTTTCTTTTTCTGGATAGTTTCAGCTCATGTGACCACAGTAACTGACATTGACATATCTGTGTGTAACCATAAAATAATACAAGCCTACAGATTCGAAAATATCTCCTAACCTTCAAAGGAAATCTGTGCAAATACCCCTGTGTTTTTCTTATACAACCAATTAAGGTTTCTGTCTTCAGATTGGCTATTATTGTGAAATTAAAATAATATTTCACCAAACATGTCCGTAATCATTTTGATACTAGGCACTAGACACTATTTTGACAGTCTCTTACTAAGCATTTTAGTCATATTCATTCTTAATTTTTCACAAGACCACTTTAGGCTGTTCATGTGCAAGGCATTGACTATGTATGTGTAATACCTAAATAAAAAAATTATATCATAAATTTGATCTGAATTAGCTAACACTAATGTAGGAAGAGAAGGTTAGGTAACAAAGGTCTTGAGCAGGGTTGCCAGGCATTCTTGACAAAATCACCTATATGGAAACCCCGCAGCAGCACAACTAAAAAAAAAAAAAATTCAAAGTGTCCAAAACACCTATTTTAAAGTGCAATATCTTAACAATCATAATATAATGTATCTAATTATTTAAAGTCATATAGATTTTAAATGAAAAAGTGTTAAAATATGCAGTTTCCCTAAATAGATCTTTCACAATGGTCCTTAAATAGCTGAATATCATTTCATATATTGTCATAATTAGATCATAGCTGAGGAGGTGAATTCACTAACACTATATATATATTTGGAAAATGTTGTTAATGGGATAAAAAAGGAGTGTGTACGAAATGCTAATGTATCCCATGGCAACTATGGGAAATGACCATAATAACTGGTTATGGAAACACAAAATTCTGGACCAGAAAGAATTCAGTTGTCCAATTCATGGAAATTCCTTATATCCAATATGGGAACAGCAACATCCTGATAATGTAATGGAAGAATATAGTCAACTATGTGGAAAAATATGATGTTTGGTTCGTAACTAAGCTCAGAGCAGCTGAAAAGGGGAACTTCAGTTTTGTGCATAGACTTAATGGTCCATAATGTTTAGCTCTTACACATGCTGATCTGTCTGACTTTTATTTCTTTTTAAAAGATATGCAATGTATAAATAATAGGCTAATATCTGGGATAGCTATGAAGCCATGATATAAAATGGTTAAGCTTATGTGAGATATTAATGATGATATAAATGCAAGTGTTTATGAGGGCAACAAGGAGCTTGTGAAATGCAAATTTCTTGTAACATTTGCTAGTTGCTAGTTTGCTACAAGGCATGCTTAATGTATGCTTTTGAGTAATTACTAGGAGAAGCAAGAGAGAAATGAAGAATAGACAACAGAGAAAGACTGTAAATAACAATGAAACATTCTAACGTGAGTTAACTTCCAAAGATTGTAACTGTAATCCATCCATCCTCCCACACCCATTTTCCGTACTGATTTATCCTACACAGGGTTGCGGGAAACCTGGAGCCTGTCTCGGGGGACTCATGGCACAAGCCCCAATCCACTGCAGCGGTTCGAAAGTAGGCTGCTCAAATCACGTGGCAAAATTACAGACCTGGCATCCACACTCTTTTAAACGCTTTATACGGAAGGTAGGTCGGAGAGAAATCTTATTGGTCAACACATTTTACAGACGCCCGAGTAGAGGCGTCTGATTGGCGAATACGCACGTCAATCACGACAGCTTTCCAACGTGGGCGTCATAACGAGGCTTTGACGTTAGAGTTGATTGGTCAGCTGGTGAGTTTGACGTCACGGCGCTACCAGCTGATCGGAGGAGAAGCCGGTATGAGAGGAGTAGAAGCGGACAGACTTCGGGAGGCGATGTGAACACCGGGAAGACGGACACACTGGAGGAAGAGACAGACTAATGGAACAATCTTATTTAATCCAGTTACTGACAAGGTAGTATTAGCAGTTACTGTGGCTGCATTTTACACGCATTCGCTCATAAATACCTTTTAGTTCTACAGCAGCAGTGTGAACTGTCAGCATTGATTTAGGGTTAAGGTGTGGCTGTCTGCGAAATGCGATTTTCCGACCTATAATTAAATTGGGATTTTACTTTGATCAAGGGCTCGGATTGTTTATTGACGACATGTCACTTTTTTTTTTGTCTGATTACAATCTGCCGAGATTTTTAGGAAGGAAGCAGCCGTCTAGGCTACAATGTAAACTAATGTGTGAAATGTTGCAGAGCAGTGCTCGATAAAACTAACGTTTTCTGGCAGCAACAGGAAACAACATAAGTGTGTAATAGATGTATAATTGATATGTAGCAATTATTGAAAAATGCGAATTGTTAAGAGACGGGAGGGATGGTTTGGGAGTTGAACAGGGCGTGAGCTTGCAGTCGGTGAGAAGAGCTCAGTCATGTCGGGGTGAGGTCCTCGATTAAACAAACAAACGGACAACAAAGTCTGTGTTTAGGTGAAGTTTTAAACTTGGACTCGCAATGCTTTCGAAAGGCGAAGGGCTGGTGAAGATACTAAGGCCACATTGAGGAATCCGTATTGAAAGTAAGTAGCCTAGATATCGGGGAAGTTTTTGCTACAGTAGTGTGGTCCGGATTGTGCTCGAATGTTCTTGGTTCATTTTTAAACTACGTGCTGTTGCGCTTATTAAACGCTTAGCCTAGCAATGAATAAATCATCCGAGAATAATATACAGCACCAGGTTAAAATACACTGACTGAACAGTTTAAAATCTAGTGTAACTCTTCACATGACACGCCTTCTGTCCTACTTTTTCCTTTTTCCCCCTTTACGAATTATATATTTTATATATATATATATATATATATATATATATATATATATATATATATATATATATATATATATATATATATATATAAAATCAATATCATAATCTGATAAAAGTTAAAGGGTTGTGTAGGGATGGACTTCGGGTCATTGGGCGTTATCACGGCATTTAATTCCTGCGTGTTATCGTAAAATATTTACATGTAGGCTAATAAGTGTTTGATAAAACGCAGGTTGAAATGAATTAATTCATTCAGTCATGGAAAGGTCTGAAGCTTCTAAGCTGACCAGGTCTGCTCTGTAGGCTATGCATCGCCACTGATTCCTCTCAGGAGTGAGCCCGGCCCCACCCTGTACACTGCGTTATGGATGAGCAAGTTTTTCCCCATATAAAGTTTCTTGTTTCGTTTGTTTTTCTTTCACGTCAGCGCAGGTTTTCAAAGAGTGCTTTTTCTTTTTCCTCCAATCCATACATAGTGTGTAAACAGCAGAAATGTCCGTCTGTGCTTCTCAGTGCTGCAAGGCCTAAGGGATTTCTGCTTGTCTGGCTGACGGCCTGCTGGTATAAAGGTATGAAGTGATATATATATATATATATATATATATATATATATATATATATATATATATATATATATATATATATATATATATATATATATATATATATATATATATATAAAATTAGTTGAAGTTTATACTGTTTACGAACCTAGGTCGTGTCAAATACCTAGAGTATGCACTGAACCACCGTCTGTAACAAAATTAAAGTCGATTATTTCTCCTTAAGAAAATGTTAATTGAGCCTAATGTAATTTATAGACACTGTGGCGATTGAATATCATTTAATTTTCTTAACCGTTTTAATGGCTACGCAGGCAAAAATGATTGCGTACGTATCTACTGATGATTGCGTACGTATCTACTTCAGCTCCCGAAACCACATAAGCCTTCTGTACTAAACAGTGTGTGAAAATAGTACGCCATCTACCAGTCTTACTGTATTATCACAGGCCTAGTACTTACTGTTCACATGGGTTTGACATGAAACGAAAGCCCGCTGGTGCTGTTAGACTTACAGGGTATATCTGGAATGTTTTGGGTTTGTCTTCTTAGAGGAAAGGGTTACTGTAAATCATAAAAAGTTATACTGACTGATCACCTTTGGTCTATGATGAAACATTTCTATCCTGCTGGGAGTGGCCGCTTCCAGGATCAGAATGTCCACATCCACACGGCTTGAGGCATCAGTGAACTTGATTTGTGTAAAACGGATGTTATTCATATGGCCTATGGCGTAGTCACCACATCTCAACTCAATTAACATCTAGGGGAGATTTTGGACATTATACGGTATAGAAATTTTTACCAGCAAGTGAGGGGATTTTTTTTGTTTGGAAATAGTAGCGTTTCTCTGCTTCTGCACATTTCTGGAGACTTGGATAATCTATACCGAGTTCATCAGAGCAACTCTGGAGGCTTGTGGTAGTCGAACAGCTTACTAATACATGTTATGTTGTTTTTTTCTTGTCACCTGGCTCTGTGTTGCTTCCAGTATGGCAGCTGGATCGCAGATGTGGCACCCAGCTTTCCTTTCTGTTTTGCAACACTAAGCCGGTGAATAAACAGAACAAAACAGAATGTGATGCTTATGCTAACCAGCCACCTGTCAGCAACATATTTACAATTAATACAGGCCTTCTGATTATATGTATTCAGTGAATTTAAGCCTGATTAACCCATTGCTTTTACTATACTATACTATACTATACTATACTATACTATACTATATTCAGTTCAGCTAAATTCTGCACAGAAGAATTGAAACGCTGAATGTTAATAGAAAGAAAAAAGCGAGAAACAGTTGTATTAACAACATATTCAGGTTTTTACCCATCTTACTGCTTCAGAAAAGAACAATGTCTAGTATATGTAGGCCTCCAAGTGACTATATAATTTATCAGGTAAAATATTTAAATCTTCCCTAAACACATTATTTAGTTCTCATACAGTACTTATATACTTATATAGTTATAAAATTGCCAGTTACAATTTTATAAACAACACTAAGCAGGGTGATACTGATAGAAATGTCAGAGTTTTTTTTTTTTTTTACTGAAACACTTGACATAACAAAGGAAAAAAACATAGATTAAAAACAGCTTTTTCTTTCACACAGAAATCATGCCTTATGACAAATAAAATACACACACACACACACACACACACACACACATCCTTTTTCAAATCTTTCTTAAAGCCCAATGTTGTTTTCTATGTACAGAAACAAATGGGAGATGAATTCCTTCTTGGATTGCCTGCTGTAGAAATTCTTGTTCGAAGGTGCTGGGATACTTTTTTTTTTTATCTCTCAGTAAATGTTTGCTTGGTGATCACAGTGTCTGTTAATTCAGTCACATTTACTAGTTGTCATCCCAGTCTGGCTGGAAAAATGGCTAGAAATGTCCACAAATGGCTGTCTCAGTGCTTCTTTGGGCTGGTCTCCAGACGGCCAGACTTCAAATGTAGAAATCAGAAATGAGACATGATTGTTATTCAAGGTCCGCACTTGTCCACTGCTCTCTCCCTGTCTGTTTTCCCTTATGGCCAAGATGTATTCTGTGTGAAGAACGTCTGTGAGAATGGTGTTTCTGCTCTGTACTATTGATTCTTCTGTAACTCATCATGCTTGTAGGAGCAGCTCAACACAGTGAAACTTTTTTTTCAAGGATGTGACCGTGGCTTTTGGAATGAATGCTGAAAATTAATAATGACCAGTGACTAGTGTTCATTGGCCCGAGGAGAAAAATGCTAGTTAGGACCACACCCTAAGAGTTATATCACAGTTCTGCTATCTGTGCTGAAGCTGTTGCACTCGATCCTGCGAGTGGGTTGAAGAGTTCTGGTGGGATTTGTGTGCACAGTCTTGCCTTTGCTTGTTGGTTTGTAATGTATGGTTGGTGTAACAGATTTTGAGTGGGCTTTGTGGGGGTGTGTGAGGCTCTCTGTGAAAGTGATTTTCTCCACTTGGCAGTTAACTGTCTCTGCCTTGTCCATGTGGGAAGGCAGGCGTTTGGTTTGAGTGCGCTCTGCTGTCTCTGAGATGGTGGAGCTTCCTGTCTGAGCAGCCGCGTGGTCCTTTGGGACCGAATGCTGGACATTCAGACAAGCCTGTGATGGAACTGGGCCTGCAAACATTTCCTTTTTAATGGCTCCATTCCAGAGCAGCGCTGAGTCTCAGACTGCATTCATATGTACGCTTTGACATATTTGCAACATATGGAAAAGTCAAACAGGAAGTAGTCCAGTTGTCAGCTTGTGTAGTTATTTGAAATTGGTATTGATTGCTGGTGTCATGGATTTATAGTCATTTGAAATTAATTTCCTGGTGCCATCTTTCCTAAGGGGCCTGTTGATTAAATAGCCTGTGGGTTTGGTGTAACCCAGTTTATTTTTTTTTGACAATGAATATCAGCCACAGAGGACATTGGTGGCTCAGTGGTAGGTTTCTCGCCTGTCATGCGGAAGGCCCGGGTTCAATTCCCCCAATGCCCAAACCCCAGCTACTGGATGCAGTGCTGGTCCCAAGCCCGGGAAAATGGGAGAGTTGTGTCAGGAAGGGCATCCGACGTTGTTGTGCAGACCAGTTGGTCCGCTGTGGTGACCCCGAACAGGGAGCAGCCGAAAGCAACTTTTAATATCAGCCACAGACATGAGCTACATATAAAGAGCTGTTGCACGGAACTTTTCTACCTTGTCCGATCTTGTTCATTCCATATTGAAGAATCTTTTTGACTCCTTAAGGCTCTTTCTATGAGACCGAGGGAGGGAGTGTATGCCGGCCTGGCTCTGAGGCGGGGTGGAGTCCGTCCAGCTCAGAGCAGTTCAGACAGCATAGAGGGCCTCACCAGACTGAATGGAATTTATACCATATGTACCAGGCATCCTCGGAATGTGTGGCACAGGAACCTGACCAAAGGAAAGAACTACAGGCAGAGGAATGGAAAGGAGAGAGAGAGAAGGATGGGTGGAGGGAGGGGAGAGAAAGCAGCAGGAACAGACCTGTGGTGTATAATTCCGTGACTGGTTTCCAATGACCTATTTAGCCGTAAGGGTAAGTAGTGGTTAGGAGCTGTGCGTTTTAAAAGAATAGCGCTGTTATTTAATTATAGGATACATTACTAGTTTCATTATTAATCACAGACCCAGGCCGTCATGGTGTAGACATGTTCATATGTGTCTTAAAGCTGATCTTTCCATAAAGCAGTAGTTTACAGCAGTTTTAACAAAATATCTGCCCAGGGGTTAAACTTTGGGTCTGTGTGTTGCCTACTTGACTTGAAAAAATAATAAGGACCAGGAAAATCTAGCCGGAATTTCTACGTGTTACCTCACAATTCAGAAAGCTCCACCTATCAGGTAATCTAGCACATGCAGAAAATACTGTGGGTTGTGATTTTTAGTGGAAACACTGCAGCGAGGAAGTGTTTGTTTAGATTGATTATATCTTTAACTTTGGCGCTGGTGACTTATGAGTGTTATAAAATATTTTGCTTTGTTTCATTGGTAGTACGTTCTGAATCAGAGGAAGAGGGTGAGGACGAATGAAATGTTGATGGATAAAAACACGCATTGGCTAGATTTAAAAAGTACAATATTCACTATTTAAAACAGCTATGCATGAAAACAGGTTTGTTTAGTCGCTTGTTTAAAAACGTAGAAAACGGATGCAATGTTTTACATGTTTTTAGATGTTGTTATTTGGGACTATTTGACACTAAGTGAAAGCTAGTGAAAACACTGCTATTTTCAGTGTGTATTCTGAAAGTTTCCCATCTGCATTGAAACATGAAAATGACAGAAAACAGTGCTGGCTGTCTGATGCATGACCTTATTATTTGTCATTTCTGCCATGTTTGTTTTGACAAGATGAACATAAAGTATGCTTTCTTGCACATACCAGCATTGAACATTCAGCACAGACACGAAATCTAAACACCTAACAGAGAAAGCAACATCGCTAAGAGTTCAGTCTTCTTAGAAACACAGAGATCACATGAAAATAATACGTGAGCTTTTTCAAAAAGCTAGGCCGGAGAACGGATTACAAAACGACAAATGCAGTGTTGGTGGGGATGGAAAGGCTAAAGCAATAAAAAAGATGCGTTTTCATATGTTACCGTGTTGGTGGAGACACAGCTTTCATTTTTCCGTGTAATTTTAATGAGGTTAAAGTGCATTATGACCACTTTACGTTGTAAATATGTCCATTTGTGTCAAGGGATCTGTGTGACAATGATAACTAATGAAGCATTTTGTTCAGTTGAACATCGGCATATGCTGTCTCTGTGCTATAATATAGAGAGATGAATAATTTAATTCACACAACGAAGACTAATGACTTGGGGGGGGGGGGGGAGTAGAATGGATGGCTAAAAGAGAGCAAAAGAATTAAAGTTTGGATGAGATTTTATTTAATTGTTACATAATAAAATGTGCATAGATAAACAAAGATGCCTCAGCACCGCTTCAGTGACACCAGAAGTTGCCTTCATCACCGGAAATTGATGCATAAATCTAATGCTGTAAACCTTCAAAAATGTGTTCTTCATTGTGTTAGCTAATGAACTTATACAAACTACAAAGCTAGTGAATTCCACTACACTGTTTAATCTTACACAGTCTTACACTGTGGGTGTATGTGGGTCTCTGCAATTCTGTGGGGTGATTTATAGACAGACTCTACTCTCCTCCCTCCAGCTCCAATATTAGCAGGAGATTAGATGAATTCCTGAAATGGCTTTGCTACTTCCGAATTGCCTCACAGTCATTTCTATTGTATGAGCCTGATGGAATTTCCTTTTTTACATCAAACTATTTTGTTTATTTGCTTGTCTGTTTAGCAAGCTACTAAAAGAATGTGTTTAGCATTAGGGGCAAAGTTCACCATGAGAGAGTAAGCTACAGAGAGAGGAGTGTGAAGCGCTGGCAAGTCAAACGAGAGCCTGCAGCTTGCAGAACCAAGCACAAACAAAGTCTTTATTCTCACACACAGCAGTTTGGGGAAGTCATGGCTGGATACGGGAGAGGGCCTGTAGTTTACTTCAGTGTGTCACATCATTTTCTCCTCTTGCTTCAACTCTTCAATTAAGTTCTTGTGTCTTCTATCTGGATTGAATTGATACGATTTAACAACATGCATTTACACTTGCAGCATCTCAAGGGGGCAAGAGCAAAATCTAAGAGCTGTATTGCACAATAATAAGCAAATCAACTTATTCCATTCCAACACCAGCGTGTAGTATTGTTCCTCTTCTTTTTTTTTTTTTTTTTTTTTTTTTAAATAAAGTTTATTGTTCAGATGGTTGCCACATGAAAACCATGATTTTCTGTGCTGTTTTAAATCTCCGTTATGTTTTAATTGTACACTCGACAGCACTCAAGGGGCCTGTGTGTCACCTGTTGGGCGGGGTTTTGTTTGTTGAATGTGGTTTGGAGAGAAAGATACATTTATACTTCTATAAAGTGGTTAAAATGTCTCAGTCCTCCGGAAATGCAGCGAATATGGTGCAAATGTGTCTTAGATGTAGGTTTATTTGGAGGAGGAGGAGGATGATGATGATGATGATGATTATTATTATTATGTTTATAATCTCCATCCAGATATAATCCTGATGCTCAAGATGCATGAAATGACCATGTATGACTCATGTATAACAGTCACTTGCTTTATCATCGAGTTGTGTAAGACAAATCAACTTTTACCCAAAGCTAGAATGTGGGAATGCAAGGAGTTGGGTTGGTGGTTTTCCTAGTTTTCCCCTCTTTTCCTCTTTTCCTATGATCATGGCATCTGTAACTAATCAGGTTTATCCTCTAAATTCCACAGGGAAAATACACCAGAACACATAGCAGCTGCACTGGTTACCAAGATGGCTTTAAAAGGGCGGTATAGATCGCCCCAGTAGGATGTACAGGCTGTGTTTATTTCACAGGATGACAGGAAACTCATAGTATATCTGATTAACACTCACAGGATGAGCATCAGTTCTGAGCTCGGTAGTCCACAGCTTCATTCAGGCAGGCAGGAGTGGCAGGGTATAAGACCTCATTGAGCTTCCTGTTTACTTCTCTATACACACTGTACACCTCCTCATTCACGAAAAAAAGCTATTTCTGAACTGCAGGTGCAGCTTGCCCTGTAATGGTTTGTATTATTATTTTTTGCTTCCCATCTGTAGTTTTTGCTTCCCATTGTGCTCCTGCTATTTACATCTGTTACTCAATCTTAGTTTTGCACTCATGTCTCTTTTGCTGCTTGCAGTATGAGTCATTGATGGTGGACTGTGGTCACACTGGCCATTGGTTTTAACCTGGTGAACTGGCTTGATTGCTTTGGCTCTGGATAAGCCTGATGCAAGCAAACTGTTTGATTAAAGAGATGTCAAGTGAACATGCTTCTTCCCGCACAAGTGTTCACCATGAATAATGCATGTACAGTATAGTGCTGTGTGAGCAGCGCAGATGGAGAGAGCACAGCTCCAGAATGCTGCTGGACATTCAGCATCAATTGTGCATCATCTGCCATTTCCTTCAAGCACAAGCTCCATGAATGTATTGTTCTAGAATTTTCACTGGTCAATAACAATGCCCGATTACATGAATTGTACATTTCTGATATTTTCATAAAACAAATAACATTTGTTAAAACAAAAATGGCTGTCTCATTTGACTTAAACTTGTGCTACTCTGTTTTTTTTTGTCTATTGAATTCTATACAGAGGCAGCAAATAAATGTCTGCCTGATATTTTTACTTCTTGGATTTAACTTTTTTGCATTCTCAGTATTCATTGGCTATTGAAAGAAATATAAACCATATCCAGTCTTTGATACTCAACCCAAATGGGCTAAAACTAGCAAAAGCATAAAGCATGAAATTAAAGACTCTGCCCTTCACATACTAATTAATTTTCTAAACCAGCTGTCAACTCTGACTGACCCACAAATCAAGCACAGACTCTGCCCAATTTGTGTGAACATGATATACAGTAAGCCTGACTTAATTCTTCTGATCATTTTCTCTATTGCATGTCTCGTGGTATTTCAGAGCTAAATTAAGGCACCTTTCCATCAGGGCTGTAGTTGTTTTTGCTGCCAGTTTAAGAATGCAAACCTCAAATTTTTCAGCACACTGAATGACTAGTTTTTCAAGCTTCCTAACCACTGGGTTTGTCTCTACTTTTCGCTCTCTCTCCTGCTATTCTATTTCTCGCTTCAACCCCCCTTCCCTCATTCTCGACAGGGCAAGTATGGCTGGAATGTACCTTCTCGTCCTGGGAGCTCAGAGTTTCCAACTTGGCTGATTTTAATCATTATGTCACATCACCTTGGCCCTGACCTCTCTGTTTTTTAAATGACTGTAAGGCAAGCTCAGGTATGAGGCTAATTAAAGAATCTTTTCACTAAACTGAGATTGAGGACAACTTTAAAGCTAATAAGACTTTATTTTGTTGCCATGATCAGATGATAAGGAGTTAACTGTTCAGTATCAAAATTCTCAGTCTTAAAAGGAACATCTAGAAAGGATAAATTGAGTTAATTTTTCTCCCTACACATAGTCTGACTATTTATTAACAGCTTTTTTTCTCCCGGTAGCCAGTTGCCTGGGATGTGCTGGTTCACAGGCAGAGATAGACATAAAGTCTACATAAAGTCTCTCTCAGAGGTTTAGTAATTTATTTATTTATTTTTTTTTTTTGTGCAATTTTCCCAGGAAATGTCTACATCCATAGGATTACTGGAACACGGTGTTCTGCAATGGGATTTTTCAGCCGTTGCGAGTGTGCATATGTGAATGAGTCACGGTGCATGAGACACAGGAAGAGTGGGCTATGGTTAAATATGCTTCATTGTGTGCAAAGCAGACTGCTTATGAATGAAGCTTTTAGCTCAGAGAGCAGAGTGTGGCTTTGTGGCAGTATAACCCTCTGTAGGAAGGAAACCTGCATGTACCCAGGAACAGTGAGGATTCAATATGAAGTGCTTCATGGAAACACTAGCACAGCCTATCAGGAGAGACTCTGTGGTTTTTGCTTGAACAGTAAATGGTTTTCGTTGTCTGGTGTGAAGGGAAGTAAAACATCATCGATCCTTTTAATACTTTGTAAATATCTCCTGAAAGGTTCTTTTTCAAGACACAGTTGTGAACAGACTTTTATATATGTTTATCCATGCAAACAGTACCAAACAATTCTAATGTAAAAATAAGCCAAGCGAGCTCTCAAATTCAGATATTACGTACAAATGAAAAGATTTAGCATTCAATATGCATTCAATAATTTAGTAGGGTAATGCCATTAAACTGAAGCATAAAAAGCAATCTACTCGGAGCTGCAAAACAAGATTCAAGGAAAAAAATGTCCCCGTGCCTATTTCCTGCATCATTTAGCTATCATTTCAGCAACTAAAAGTAAAACGTCCAAATGTGGATTTTTTTTTGTGAACATTATGAAAAGTTGTATAGTATCCTATTGAAATTGAAATTCATACTGACAGCCCTAATGGAACTGCATCAAGCCTGGTTTCAAGTGAGGTTTTAAAAAGCATTTTAAAAGCAAACAGTCATAATATAGGAAACAGAAATCAAAAACTAAGCTTCACCAAGACGCATGAAGCATTACTGTGCAATGACACTGTGATATCTTAATCTTAAAGCTCCCTAGAGATGCCACCTCTTCTAGTGTGTGCAGAAGGTGTTAGAGGTGCAGTTTTATGATGTAGTGCAGCATAGGTCACGTGTATGAGAGACAGAGAAGCTTGCTCTCTGTGTAACCATAGCCCACGGCTCTCTCCGTCATCCGTATCCTAACCACAGAGAGGACTTTATCTCCACCTCAGACAAAGAGTGATTCAGTTGCTTTGGTGTCTGATAACCTGTTTTAGACACACTGGAAGCTGCTACTGAAAGTCATTTTAATCATTGTTAACAAAACAGACGCACTGTTGGATATGACTCCAACACACTGCTGGCTCAATCCCCTTAGCTACCTGGTCAAATGAGTGTGGCTGGCTTTAAAAGACTCTGCTGTTTGGCAAGAGTGTGTTTTTATGTGGGTGAGTGTTTGTAGGGGTGTATTTGTGCAGTGTGGTGAGCGTGTGGGAGTGGGTTTGTAGGAGTTAGTGAGTTTGCCTGTGAGAGCGTGTTAGTTTGTGGGTGTCCTGTCCTTGGCAGGAGCTGTGTGGATTGGCTCTTTCCATGGTGCTGCAGGGTCGCTGGGTTCAGTGTGCTACTGAGGTTGTGCTTGCCCCGCTCTCGTCCTTGAACTGCTGAAAAAATGCAGTGCTACAAAGCCACCTTTAACTGCACACTGAGATGGAGGCCTCTAGACTCTCTGACTTGTTGAGGTTTCTATCATGAGGACTGCTTCTATATTATGAAATACGTTTTGCGTAACGCTGTCATGCCCTCACTTGCCTTTTTTGTCATTAGAAGCATTTTTGGTGAGTATTTGATAAATAATGTAATAAACTTCCTTAATACTCGTGAACTTTGATCAGTCTGCACCCTTTGGAGTGTTGAAAAGGCCAATCAAAGTCTTTAGAGGAATTGGGATCTGCATTGCTGTGATGTGGCCACTACAGTTTCATGAAGAACCGGTTCTGGTTGGACAAAAAGTTCTGGAGCTGTTCTGAGCTGACAGCCGCAGGAAAGGCAGGATTGAGTGGAGCTGAGCTGAGCTGTGCTAAGTGCAGTAAATGGGAAAGCAGTAGCAAGCTGGCTTGGACTGAAAAACCCCTGGGGCAGAGAGCACATGACTCCACTGCTTGTTCTAGCCTGCATAGCTGTGGCAGTGAGGGGAGGCGCAGCTGAAACCCCATCCACATAGCTTCGTTATCAGCTTTTATATGTCTCCATTTACCATGCTTCCTCTGCCATAGGCTGATTTTTGAAGAGATCAAAAACTGTATGTGTCTAAGAAATGAGAACTTCCCTTCCTTGATCTCTTGCATGATTTCAAGCTAAGTCTAATGTACACCTCTTTTCTTGTCTGTGTATCTTTCTACAGGTTGATCCCCTCTACCTCTTGGAATGTCCAGCTCATGTCCGGATGCCCACTGGCTGACCCGCAGCAGTTCTTCACTGGCAAGCTTTATGTCCTTGTGTATCAGCTAAAGCTGCCAGCTGAAGAACTGTTGTGGTTGGCTCTTTCCTGGCACCTCAGCTTAGAATGAAACCATCGCCGGTCCAAAGTTGGAGGAATCTGAGACGAACTAGATGGTAGAGAAGTCAAAATCAATCTCAGGTCAGACAGGTCCTGATTTTTAATCTTAATTCGTTTATCCAGCGCATCCCAATTTCCCCCTATGCCCCATTTGGAAGGTGTCACGTGAGCTGTCTGGGCCTGGCTCTGCATTCTCTGCAAGCATAAACTAAACCTACTGGCAAGGCCCATGCTGAGTCAGCAACATTCCTGAACGGATGAGATGCTCCTGCCCTTATTTGGGTGTGGAACAGGCGGGGAACACCCTTTCAACCTCTCTGCTACTGATCAAAATGTTTTGAGGGTTTGAAAGAAGAAGAACTGCAATGCTCTTATGGATGTCAGTGTGTTTGCTGGATCAAAGCCCAGGCCTTTACATGTGTTTCTGTTTATGAATAAGTCACCGGGTTCTTCGATCGAACGAAGAACACACTCGCTGGACTTGCATCTGTAACTTCCCCTCATTTTTCCCCCAGGCCCTGCTGTGGTATGTGATTTTGGGTTTATTTGTTCGGCTTATGCATACTGTGCATGAGTACAACCACCGACACACATGCGTACGCACGTGTGCACTCACATACACACAAACAGACACACACAGTGCCTGACCCTCCGCAAGCAACAAGCCTCACTTCAAGGGCAAAAGCAGTGCCGAAAACAGGATATGAAAATGTGTCTTAAGCCTCCCAGCCAGATGAAAAGCGAGGTAAAAAATGTTCTCACCACTCAGCAGAACCAGATGCCCATGGCCTGAAAAGTGAAGCCCACACTTTTTGTGTTTGTGTTCTCAGTCATCTCTGAGGCTCATGTAGGATCAATATCATTAACTATGGATGCTGTTTAACTTTTATTAATGATGCGACTTTTTTTTTAATAAATTCAGTGTGGTTAATTAAATGTAGTGTTTACATTCATCTGAATATTAATAATCATATTTTTTTTTTTTTTATTGCTGAGCTGTAGCACTACATTCTGTTCATGTAGCACATAAGAAAGGGAAAGTATTTTAGAGTATCAAAAATAACGGCAATATCATAATTTTATCCTAAAACTTGTTCAAGGTCAACAGTGAATGTGAAATATTAATAGGTTTTGTTTTTGATATAAAAATGACAGATTTATTTTTGTCACCTTCACACAAGAATCTTATTTTTTTTTCTTTTAAATTCCTTCTTATTTGCTGTATATGCCTCCTGCACAGGGCCAAATGCAGTGGTGTTTTAGAACCTATTTAATGCACAATCCACATGATCCTGACTACAGTATGTGTTTTTGAACTGATTACATGTAGGCCTACACTTCCCTGACTTTATATATTTATATATGTATGTATGTATGTATGTATGTATGTATGTATGTTTTTTTTTTTTTCATTAGAAAGGCACTTTAAACAGTTGTGAAAATAATGCTCTATAAATGCACATATTCCAGCTTTTTCAGCATTGACATGCATCATAAATGATCATAACATCATACTGTCTGTTGTTTTTATTTTCAAATGGTATGTGAATTTGAACTGTGGAAATTTTTCTGTGTTTAAATTCTTTCATTAAAACTAAAATTATTTTCTTTAAAATCAGTGATGGTGCACCAAAGACATACTGCATATTCACAGTGGAAAGAAGAGAATTCAGTAAAGCATGTGTGTAATAATCTGAAGGTTTGCTCTAATTAACATTGTCCTGAGTGTTTTACTGTCCATCTTCTGTCAGTCATTTGGAAATTACAGAGAAAGTGTGCTGAAACAGCATACTAAAAACTTACGCTCCACAAATTGAACTTAAAAAAGAGAAGTTTAAAAAAATCTTATTTACGAAATCAATTGCGCAGGATGAGACCAGCATTGTACAGCTTTGTGTAAAGGTTAAAAGCTCATGTTACAGGAAGAGCAGTAGAATTACTAATGGCAAGGGTCAGATGCTTCTTGATAACCCATTGAAGTGTGATATCGATCAGTCAGCAGTGGGATTGCAAATCACTTTTGGTTTCAACACATTAGATAATATTTAAACTTGTAGAGGATGTATGAAGCCTAAAGCCCTCATGTTGAAGTTCCTGTCAGTAAGTGCTGCCATGACTTAGGATTTCCTTTATAAGAAATGTGGACACAAATGTTAACCATACTCAAATAATGGTTATGTTCCTGTGCTGTTGTTTTTTTTTCCTTCTGTGTCTGGTTTGATGCCTGTCCTCATGCCACCTGAAGGTTCTAGGGCAACATACTCAGCACCAGGTTAAAGCTGCTTACGCAGATTACCTTGAGTTCTAGGCAGACAGGAGATCACAGCACCTGATGAAACATTCATGTTGCAACACTGTGCCAGACCTCTTGCAAGCTTGCTTGATCTTTGGCCCTGTGACTGAGGTAGAGTGCTGCCGCTCTAATCGAACACAAGTTACCTGCTGTGCTGTGAGACTCACTTTTCCCCAGGTGTATAGGTAATGAGCCAGTCGGTAGCCATTTGTGTATTAAAAGAATCAGCTGTTTGTAACCATGTAATTAAAAAGTGACCCAGGCAATTTTTTTTTTTTTTGCAAAAATCCCGGCGTTTTACGATGACTCATAAGTTTGCTCAGCAGAGGCCATTTTGTGTGCAAAGCCTGAGAGGCGGCAGCACATAGACATAAAGTGTGACTCATGATAACGAGCTTTCTCACTCTGCATGTAGACAAGCCAGACACTTACACTTGCAGTGTGTACAGTAGAGCACACCATGATTCTGGATCCGTTTTCTACTCTCATGATTCATATCGGTATTGAGATCCTAAAACCACACTGATGTATCTATCTATGTATTGAACAGCATTTTGAATGGAAGCATCGAAAACAAATGTAAAAAATAGAATAGGATCATATGCAGATGTGATGCAGTGGCTTTAATCATGCTTCAAAGATAATGTTTAAGACCTGTGATCCCCAGACAAATGGATGAGTCCATCATCTCCAGGCCTATAATAAACGATAGCCTCAGTCTGGCCAGCTCATTAACTACTGCTGGAAAATACCATGAGCGGATGTCTGAATGCATCCTGATGACTCAGAGCATATGCACACCCACCGCCACCACCATGTCTGAGTGACTAACTAGCCTCCTGTTCCACTGGTGCCCTGAACAAGCTCTGTGACGCATTCGGCAAAGCAAGGCCACCAGCAGTGTGTCACGTTTAATGTGGCCTCGTTGCCACGAGGTGGGATGAAAAGGGAAAAATGTGAGAGTAAGAGCCTTTAAGGGCACAACAGTGGGTGAATAGGATTCATTGTGGGTCTTTAATCTGCTGTCTACCGCTGCAGTTAATCCTGCTGGTGACATCAGGACGAGACTGTTCAGGTACTTGATTCTCTTCTCCCTTAATGATTATGTAACTCCATGGAACAACTGACAGGAGAACTACATGATCCAGACAGTCTCTTTAAGGGAGCATGTGGCCTCAGCAAATGTCTTCCTTTTCACTGCTTGTTTTAACCAAATCTGAGATGTCTCGTTTTCTCTGTGCTCAGAAAAATCACAGATGCTGCTGCCCACGGCGTAAAATATTTGCTTTGAATATTTTAAAAGGGCTGCTCTCATTATATACTGCCATAATTATCACAGTATGGTCTGTGATTTTTATGTATTTTAATGACGTTATGACATCATTACTGGTTTCTGGGTTTATAATTACACTAGTCACATAAATATATTTCCATGAGGAAGTTAGTAATTTCATAATCAATAAGGCTCAGTATAGCTTCTATCTGTATCATGAGTGTGTGAAGAGGGTGTGAGTCTTTTTTAAAAAAAAAAATAAAGATATGTGTATGAATTTAATTCACGACAAGCCTGACCAGGCAGTTACTAAGGATTGATGAGATGCATCATTATAAATGCATTGTCAGTGGTCTTTCTTTGCCCCAAAAGCTTTATATCTGACTGCTCGTTTGATTTGAATTCGGTTCTATCCCTAGCTTAGTTTCAAACATATATTGTGTCAGTTTCATATGTAATAAAATTATAGAAAGTTAATATGATATACTCTTTCCCTTGGAGAAAAAAATATTTCTCCAAGGGTTCTTTGCATAGTTATTGGTTCTTAACCTCTGAAAATTTTTCTGCACAAAACCTTTTTAAAAAAAAAAAACTTTTAGGGTGGTAAATAGGTGGTATTTTAGGAATAAAACTAATAGCTTCACTAAATATGTCTGACAGTATGCATATTTGTTAAATGTGCCTGTTTTATTTCTGTTTATAAAATTACAATGTCAGTGGATCCACGAAATATTTTTACACTGAATGGGCACACTGGCTGCAGAAAGTCTGAGAAGCCTGATATGCTGCATTGCTGTTAGTGTATCCATATTTAGCTCCTTCCCAGTCATGGTGATGATCTCTGCCAAGACGTGCCACTTGCTAGAGCAAGAGTGTAGAGCAGAGGTTACTCAATAGACTTAAATTAGACTAGTGAGTTAGAGGTCTTGACTGCTTGTATAGTTATATGACCATATTAACCTGTCAACATTAATCTAGTTTTCAGTGCCGAGGACTCTTCTAACACTAGAGTGGATTTGGTGTCACAAATATGTAACATGTAGCCATGCATTTATAGTAATCCAAACTTTTTCTTTATACCACTTTACATTGCTAAAGGTCTTTTTGGAGAAGAGTACTGTGTCTTTGTGAACAGGTCACATGGCAACTGAACAGCAAGTTAGTGAGAACTATTGTGTAATGAAACAGGAACTGCTTCCCTTCCCTGCTGTCCTACAGTAAACCCTAACGTGCTGGAGCAGTGCAAGGCAAAGCATTTGAGTGATTGCTATTCTCTGAAGAGCCGCACTGAAATGTCCCCTTTGCTCTGTGTACCACATGCGGGTCCATGTGAGATCAGTCTGCCTTTCATTTAGCTTAGCTTCAGGCTGCAGTGCTCATCTGGGCTATGAGCTGCGTGAGCCGCATAAATACATACTTGAGGAAATTGTCAGTCGTGGTTCAGGTCAGGTTCTCCCTGGGCATGAAGCTCTGGCGGTCAGAGAAAGACGAAGTTCTTTTTTCACTGTCGCTGCCCCAAAGCTCGCCCCACCCCCACCCGTTCTTTTTAATTGACCCATTTTAATGTGTGAGGACAAGCAGCATGACTCAGGAGGGTCACTGAGTGCATTTGAGAGCGCTCTGCTCTATTAAGTACTGGCAAAGCCCTCAGCAGTCATTGCTTTGAGCTAGCAATGCCGGGCTAAGCATGCTTTAAGGACTGGTCTTATTCACTCATGCACTGACGTGTCATTTCCCTAAATCTGTGCTTTTTATATACGTGCAACAAACTTTGAAGGAACTTCTTAAAAACGTTCAGAACTTTATCAGTTCTATCTGTGATTGATTATACATTCCTTGAATAAAAAATCTATTACTTGATCATCTATTTAATATAGTCAGAGTTTTGTATAGTGAACAAATAGATTTTTAATGCTCCTGAATGTCATCCTAGCTAAGAAAAAAAAAAGATAAAAACAAACATGGCTAGTTACAATAACCACAATTTCTTAAAAGTATTTTATCATTTAAAATTGATATTTAAACCTATAGGATGTAGGATATTTGTTTTAAAGTGAAAAAAACATGAGAAAATTGAATCAGTGGAGAAAAAATACTTTATAATTTGATTAACTCTGATAATCCTGCAGTAGTCATTTATTTAGCATTGTGTCAGGGCTGTTGGGTGTGAATTGGCAGCGAGTTTGTACTCCTACATACAACCCTAACCCTCATACATCATCTCAGATATCAGAACGCTTTAACTACAGGCACAAAAGAAAGCAGACTGCAGAGTCACATGCAGAAGCCACAGAAAATCTCATATCTCAAAGCCTTATATTATACTATGAAAGGAAACGAGATTCTAAAGATTTGCAAATCAAAGCACATTTCCTTTAATTAAACTAGAATTTGTTTTGGCAAACAACTTTCTGAACCCGAATGCAGCTTTGAATTATAAGTGCTTGTGTTATATGATCTTCCTCATCCAACAACGAGAATGAGTTCAGTACGTTCGTCTTTTGTCAGAGGCATTCTTAAAGGCTATTTAAGAATGGGGGGGGGGGGCATTTTGCAAAACATGCTTTTTTTCCATTATGTATGGAGACATTTGGGACACACATGCTATAAATCTAGAAGAATTGGTTATTCTTAACATGTCCTATGTATGTCTTCTGTAGTTTTTCATACAAAATGATCATGTTAACGAATGCATTAGATTGTCTCATATCTGCCCAAATTCCTGCGTCAGGAAGAGAAGCTGAGATAGCTACAATTGCAGCAAATATGAAAAACTGGCAGACAAATCCAGATCATTGGTCAAATTGAAAACAGAGAATAGGCAATAGTCAGGTGATCAGCAAGCAGCATAATCTAGACAAATCCAAAATACAGAAATTGAAAAAACAACCAGAATAATAATCACAGAAATTAAAGCTTGGTAAGTTTAGATGCCTACAAACTGAGCATAAGGCAGTCTCTTGATAAAGGAAGTGTGTGAGATTGGAAACAGGTGAGTGCAAGTCCAGTGATTGTGAATATATCAGAATTAGTGAGTTTTGGGAAGTGTTGTCTAGCATGGCCATATCTGTAGGCCACAGAGCATTCTGGGAAACCTCCGATTGAGTTCACAATCGGAGTTGACCTCACACCCTGCCAATGTTCAGACATTTTAGCCCTGCCTCTGCAGGAATGAACATAAACATGGTTGCAGCCAGCAAAAATGAATTTCCAGCCTCCCAGCATGAGTCTGCCTCAGAGGAATTTGAGTCACACTTGCATACAACACATTAACACTCAGAATTCCTCTCTTGCTTCCAACACACACGTTCTGTTCAAGTGACCAGGTGGTTTGAGCTGGTGATGTGGTTTATGAGTTTGGAAAAGGGGTTTGGAGTTGTGCGGTTAGTTTATGGGTTTGGGAATGAGGTTTGGAGTGATGATATTAAGGGAGGGTTTGTGTAATACCTCTAGGGTTCAGGATATGTCAAAGTGTAGACGTCACTGCTGGAGTCTGTGTGTTAGCTGGCAAAACAACCTTAAATTTAAACCTTGAGTTTATAGAATTGCCAGGCTCAAGCAAATGTATGAAGTGGCAGTGTGAGGAGGAACATGTGCGAGCATGTACACGTGAGCAGTTATGACTGGTTATGATACAAAATGGGAGGTTTAAAATTTAACATCTAAAAATAGCTCTTATGAAACTGTCAGGGTTGAGCGGAGCATTATATCACAATGTCTCACCTATGGTATAATAAGAACAATGTGGGCAAACTATTACACACGCATAGCTACATTTGTGATTTCTAAATTTGGATAGTCAACTTTTCAGTTTGTCCTAAAAATAAGATGACAAATGATCCTCCATAGTGTTCACATGTTCCTTCTTGATCACTGCCGATAATTTCTTACAGATGTGACACTGAAATGGGCTAAAAATATCAGCTTGCCATTTTGTGTAATCACTCGACATGGTTGTCACTGAATGGCTGCATGAATCTACAGCCTGGGCTAGAAAGAAATCAACTCCAGCTATGCTTCTTGCATTTATACATCTGTGTGCAGTTCCAGTTGTGGTGCTGTTGCACTCAGATCTACAGAAATCCAAAAGAATTCACATTAAGGCATTTGTCAAAAAGAATCAAGCAAATAATCTGATGTGGATGCCAAAAATAAAACCGTAACAAAAATATAACCCAAGGGTTGAAGTCCCGTGGAGCTTCTGCAGAAAGAAAGAAGTTTAAGTCTGGATATCTCAAACTGCAGTGCTGTGCGAATCTGACAAGAGTATGAAACACTTTAAGTTGTAGCTGGAGAACATTTGTGCAGAATGAAACAGAGGTGTGTCTACAGTGCAGGCCTGGACAGCTCTGTGGCTGCATGTCTCATATATCTCAGAGTATATGCTTAAAGAGTACAAGATTATGATAATTACCCTGCACACAAAAACCTAATCATCAAAACAACAATTAAAAAAAATTAATTAAATGGCGTATTATAGTTTAATTCATTCACTGCTTCATCCAGCTCTCATGAAAATCCATCTACTGGAGAATTTATTTATTACATTCTAACGCATAGATAAAAGGTCCCAAAGATCGACAACGGTTTAATCTGCCATGCTGTCTAACAGCAATATTTATTATTATAATAGAATTGAAATATACTTTGTTAAATGACAGTTCTAATTACATAAAAAACAATAAACTTGCTTTATCCTGGTCAGGGAAACAGTAGATCCTGAAATACACACCAGATGGACACACACCATATATCCACTTCCACACAGATAATAAGTGGAGCTCAGACTCTTAGACCTCACAGCTTATGGAACAGTGGATAGCTTTTGTACACTTTTATTTCCTCAGGGAAAACAAACACTTGAACTTCGTGAGACGCTTAATGTTATCTGATATACAGAATTCGAATGGCTTTAATAATAAAAGATGTTGCTGCCTCACAGCTTTAGGGTGTCTCTATATGAAGCTCATGTTGAAAAAAAATGATGGTGGGTGAACTGGCTATGCTACATTACCCTTAGTATGAATGTGTGTCTGCATGGTGTCCTCCGATGGAATGGCATCACATCCCGGGATGTGATAGCTTAGTTATCAAAGTGTTGGACTACTGATGAGACGGTTGTCAGTTCAAATCCCAGGTCCACTAAGCTGTCACTGCTGGGCCTCTGAACAAGGCCCCTAACCCTCAATTGCTCAGTTGTCTAAAATTAAATAAAAACGTAAGTTGCTCTGGATAAGGATGTCTGCTAAATGATGTAAAAACATCCTGGGTGTTTTCCTCACATAAAGTGTCCTCAGGACAGCCTCCAGCCCTGACTGAGATAAAGCTGATATTTCAGTGGGCTGAAGCAATCAATCAATCTTTCTTTCTTTCTTTCTTTCTTTCTTTCTTTCTTTCTTTCTTTCTTTCTTTCTTTCTTTCTTTCTTTCTTTGCTGTTTTGGAAACTTTTTAAAATCTTTGTTCTATTAAAATTTTGCGTTTAGCTTAACATGTTATGTGCTTTTATAACAATTGCTTTTATTTTGAAATGAAGCCTCATTCAGTTGTTAGGACAGGAAACACTTAATGTTTATGGTATTCTAGTAGCAGTACCAGTAAAAGCCACTAACATAATGCACTTACTAATGGAAATGGAATACATTGAAAGATATAATCAAAGACACAGGTTCAACCCTACTGTCTGTTCAGTTCATGTCATCTGCCCTTTCCACAGAGAAGTGATGTTTTGTGGACTTAGTGGAACAGTTTATATTCAGGAGGCCATTTTGTAATTGCAGAGGCAGCAGCTTTGTGGTGTGTGTGTGAGCCACTGTAAAATAAGAGGATTGTCAGGACACACAGTAAAGGTCTCACTCACTATATATGTGTGTGTGTGTAGGGGCTGTTGTAGGCACAGATGTTGACAGGGAGTCTGTGATTTAGATGGGGGTCCAGGCCTCTGTCATGACTTGTTGAAATCTCCAGAGATGACACTTCAGTGAATCACTGAGGAGCTGATCTACTCCACACAGATATCCTGCTGTCTGAATGCACACAGGTAAAAGTGTGAAAAGGCCAAATCCCAGTGGAGTAGATGTGTTTGACCAGCCTCATCTCCCTTATAGAAAGTGTCTCAAACCTGTGTATCTAGGAAACTTTTCTATTCCCATTCCATGGATCCCCTTAGTACAGATTTCATTCATTGTCTACCTCTTATCCGATCTATTCTCGGGTCACGGGGAGCTTGTGCCTATCTCAGGCGTCATCAGGCATCAAGGCAGGATACACCCTGGACGGAGTGCCTACCCATCGCAGGGCACACACACACTCTCATTTACACACTACAGACAATTTAGAGATGCCAGTCAACCTACAATGCATGTCTTTGGTCCAGGGGAGGAAACAGGAGTACCAATAGGAAAACCCCCAAGGCACGGGGAGAACATGCAAACTCAACACACACATGGCAGAGGCAGGAATCGAACCACCAACCCTGGAGGTGTGAGGCAAACATGCTAACCACCAAGCCACCATGCTCCCTAGTACAGATTTATTTATAAACATTATTTTTGTTATTGAGCTATAGAGATTTCTGTTTCTGAGAGATTTTTCACCAATAAGGTAAATTAATGAGGTTTGGAAGAAACATACTCAAATCAGTCTCTAGCTCTAGTGATAAAGCAGTAACCATGGCACCACACCGAGTCCCTATAGCACCTGTTCCAGGGATTTAGCCTCATCACATTATGAATGAGAAAGCTTTGTTGTATTGAGCCTTGCAGAGAACATATAATATCACATTACACAAACAGATTATGATGCAGAATTATTAATCAGCTTTCCATGGTGTCATTATAAAGACATTATAGTCATTATGAAACACATTGTGTTCTTTGAAAACACACCTCACTAATATGAGCACACACCCATACACATGTTTCTTTGTGCGCAGGAGGACTGACTTAGTCACAGTGACTCACACAGACACCAGAGCTGACATACTGGAATGGAAACATCCTCATGTGCTTAAGACAGGTGGAGAAACAAACTAGCCTGAAGCACAGTGCACAGTTCTACTACAGTAAAACAGCTCCGCTGCTCAGGGTCTCATGAACCTCACATTAATCTTTCCAGGTACTGAGAGGTCACAGTCCAATACCATGACTGATGTTTAAGCAACACATATGATCAAATACCCTTTTATATACTAATCTGAGTAATAAAATAACACCAAATGTAAATCTCCCATCCTCAAATGAACAAATTATAAAATTAATCTTGAAGTTGTTATTAAAAATGATTAAAATTCATCAGGCATAAAAGGCCTTTGTCAAACAAAATATCTTGTATTCCATAGGCTTTTGTATAGCCTGCACCCATGGCAACACTGAGATAATGTAAAAAGACTTCCTAAAGTCTTTTGAGAATAAGGGAAACCAATAATGTTGTTCTTATATGTATGACTGATTAAAGTAATCTTTCAACTAATTAATTTTTTTCCTTTGCACAGACAATGAGGAAAGGAAAGGAAAGGAAAGGAAAGGAAAGGAAAGGAATTTACAAATAGTGCATATCAAAGTTTCTTTTTACTTTTTATTTGTATAGCAATAAACATTGCCACAAAGCAGCTTTACAGAAACTAGCTCTAGACTTATACTACATTTTGAGCAGAAGCCAAAATTGGCAGACTCAAGGAAAGAGCCCCTGAGCTGGCATTAGGAATAAACCTTGACAGGAACCAGACTCAAAAGGAAATTCAGCCCATTCAAGGCCACACCAGATAGTCTGGAAATCCCAGATGTTCACACAGTTTAGTGCACATGAAAGAGTTCACATTGGCAGAGAACAGTGGACATAGAAGTATCCGCATTGCTGCCACTAGAGGGCAGATAAAACCATGCTGCAAGCCAGGCCTGATTGGCTTAGATACAAGTTCTCATTTCAAGCTGTTGTGCAATAGCAATGGCCACATGATTGGAGGAATGTAAGCACACTTTGTCTTTGTAAGCAATGCATGCTTCCTTTTAAAGGAAGTTCCCTTTTCTCAGGACCCTCCTCATACAGCTGTGCGTTAATGTTCAAACCTTACTATCCTAACAGTCCACCTCGAAGTGAGGTTGTTGCTCACTAATGTGACACATGCACAAAACAGCTAGCTGTGGTGAGCTAATCAGTAAAGCCCATCCCTGTAATCTTATGAAGTTGTAAAAGTGGATGGCTTGTTTGGACTGCAGTACAGCAGGAGATCTGTGAGCGCATTCTCCAGCTGTCAGCCACATGTGTACACCGGGGGCATTGAGTCCACGAGAGTCTCTCTGCTCTCTCCTGTTAGCATGGACCACCGTGGAGGCTGACACAGAGGGACAAACACTAGTCTGTCTCCCTGCAGTTTCCAGAAAATTCTGGTAAGACATGATCACGAGTGAAAAGTGCTGAGAAAAGCCCTTCTGTGGATGGCAGGTGGAGCTGTCAGGCCTAATCCTGTTATCCCTGTCCCTTAATCCACAGGCAACACTTCAGTCTTTAATACTCAACTATACAGTGCAAACATACTTGTCTCGACACAATTCATTCTCTCTCTCTCTCTCTCTCTCTCTCTCTCTCTCTCTCTCTCTCTCTCTCTCTCTCCCCATACATATAATATGGTGGACAGTCTACTGCTTGGTGTGGAGGGAATCAAAAAAACTATCTTGCATGGAGGAACCAGTGAGATTCCCAAATTTACCACAGGATCCAAGGTAAGATAGACAGCTCTATAATAATAATATTTATGAGTTGTTACACAACCTATCTAACACTATAGCCTACTGCTTTCATTTCAGATATGTTACACATATTTACCAGCTGGTATTATTATTAACCATGAACACAACTGATCACTTCTCTTCTTTATCAAGTTATGGAAATAAGGAAAGGAAGTAAAAAGGAAACTCACTAGTTGGAATGTAACTACACTAGTAAGGAATGTAACTGTCCCCAGCAAGTCTTTTTTAAGACTAGTTGTAAAATGGCGAGCGGGACAGTGGCACAGCAGGGAGCATTGCTGCCTCACAGCTTAAGGGCCTCCAATTCAATCTTTAGTTTAGTTTAAGGTCTGTGTGGGTTTACTTCAGGTTCTCTAATTTTCTCTCACCTCCCAAAAACATACTGGTAGCTGGATTGACTATGCTAATTTGGTGTTCAGCAATGGACTGGTGTCTCACACACTACCACCTCCTCATGCCCAGTGTTCCCATGATAGGCATAGATTCTTCGACTCTGACCAGCATAAGGTTAAAGCCATTAGATCAATGAATGAACATGAAAATTTAATTTAAAAGTGATGTCTATTTTGAAGTGGAATATAAGAAACACAACTTAGACCACAGGGAGCACATGATTGCAGAGTTTGCCAATTTCCCTGATTGAAAAGATCTGATTCAACTCACCAGCTAATAATCTAGACCTTTGAGGGTTTGATTATGTATATTAGAGCTATGTAAACACTAACCTCTTCAGCACTTTAGCTCTCCTGCAGAGGCTCAGTTTCACAACCCCTGAGCTACACATAAGGTATCTGACTTATCCTGGCAATGCTTTTCTGAAATTGGTGGCTATTTGTGTCCTCTCATCTTCATCCTTTGTGACTCACAGGTGACTTTCCATTTTCGAACCATGCTGTGCAATGATGATCGCACTGTGCTGGATGACAGTAAGAAAGTCGGGGTGCCCATGGAAGTGGTGTTTGGGAACATGTTCAAGCTAGATGTATGGGAGGCTCTACTCAAGTCCATGCGCATAGGAGAAGTTGCAGAGTTCTGGTGCGATATAATCGTGAGTACCATCGTTTAGAACAACTCAAATGTACCTGACTGATGTAAGACTTGTAAATATCACCATGCAAAATGCCAACCACAGTGAAAGCACAAAACAAGCTTTGTTAAAAGTTAATTTAAAATGGTCTGCTCTGGGAATTCAGCAAAAAAACACCTGAAGGTTTAATAGCCAGTGATACAATACGATTTAATGTCATGCTCATTGCCAGCAAAAGCGACATTGTCATGCTGTTTGTGTACAAACTCTGCATGGTGCTGAGCTCTGTATATTAAATTCAATTCAGTAAAGGATAAAGGCAAATGCTGTTAAATGCAATGTTAGTTCAGGTTTTGTGAAAGCCATAGCACGCAGCTGATATTTTTTGTCAGTAAATGTTATGGTAGGATCTCAGCCCAAATAGCCCTCCATACACTCTATTCATTAGCAGTGTAAAGTAGACAGGAGCCTAGTGTCTATAGCTTAAGTGGCTAAAGGAGGATTAAGCTGAATAAACCCATCAGATGTAGTTATTATGTACTGCTGTCAAAACTGAGCCCTATAACCTGACACCCATTACCTGTTCTCACAGCAGTGAGCTTTAAGGGAAAGCTATGCTTGATTTAGCTTTTAAAAAAATGGATGACACCTTGATTTATTTTGAGTTTCAGAATATCCTGGCAATAAGCAAAATACAAATATCTCAATCTGTTTGTTAAAAGACAGGAGGCAACTTTGTGCATGTGATTAACGTTCTCTGGTTTGTCTGGACAGCACACTGGCCTGTACCCCATGGTGGCAAAAAGTCTTCGGCGCATTGCAGTGGGAAAAGATCCCGTGGACTGGCACATCCACACGTGTGGCATGGCTAACATGTTTGCGTTCCATACGCTGGGTTATGATGACCTGGATGAGCTCCAGAAAGAACCACAGCCTCTCATCTTTGTGTTAGAACTACTAAAGGTCATTCTCATCTCTTATTTACTGACTCACACACATCTGTAAAGAAATACTTCCACATACGGAGAGACACTAAATCTTAAGCAAGCCCATATTGTTTTAGTCAGCGTGTTTCATGAATCAGTTGTGTAACAGATTTGTGTTGTGCAATTTATTCAAATCTGAGGGGCAACTTGAGTGCACAAAACTACTTCTCAAGAACGGCCACTAGGTTGAGCTCTGGATTTACTTTCAGTTGAAGCAATACTGTACATTTTTATGGTTCTTTCTATAACACTATAGATACTACATCATTACTACACTATATTAATTATTTAGTGTGCTTTTGTGGGTTGTGTTGTTCAGGTTCAGCAGCCGAGTGAGTATCACAGGGAGTCGTGGGCGATGAATGATGAGGAGAGACTAAAGGCTGTTCCTGTGCTTCATGGCCAAGGGAACAAACTGTACAAACAGGGTCGCTTTGAGGAGGCAACAAACAAGTACAAGGAGGCAATCCTTTGCATCAAGAACATTCAGTCAAAGGTGAGAGAGCTAAGAAAATGGATGGTTGATGACTAGTTGTTGATTAAAAGTGAATGAAAATTTTAGTTGATATGTGAATGTCGGTAGGATGTATATACCCAATAACTCCAGTTTTTCCCCACCTATTCATAATACTTCCAGGCCAAAGCCTTGTAATGTAATACTGAAATTCATTATGTTTGTGGTTATGCTCTATTAAGTTAGTAATTTGTGCTTACTGTGTAGGCACATAAGCACAGCAGCTACACCATCATGGAGAGACAACCGGGGAATTTGTCCCAGGCATTCTATCAGGATTACAGCATCGTGTGTGTGTGTGTGTGTGTGTGTGTGTGTGTGTGTGTGTGTGTGTGTGTGTGTGTGTGTGTGTGTGTGTGTGTGTATTTTTAGGAGAAGGCCTGGGAGGCCCCCTGGCTGAAGCTTGAGAAGATGGCCAACACTCTCACACTCAACTATTGCCAGTGTTTGCTGTGCATGCAGGAGTATTATGAAGTCATTGAGCACACTAGTGACATCGTCAACCAGCATCCTGGTGAGTGTAGAATATAGATTTCATAACTTTGGCTCGAACGTATTCAAGGCCTGTGTACTAACCGTGTAATAATGTACAATAAGTGACACACCAGACCAAGTTGTTTTGAGAATTGTATGTGAAGCACTATTATACACTGGTTTGTGTTGTGTAGGGGTAATGAAAGCTTTCTACTTGCGGGGAAAAGCACACATGGAGGTGTGGAATGAGGCCGAGGCCAAAGCTGATTTTCAGAGGGTGCTGGATCTAGACCCAGGTATGAAGAAGTCAGTAAAGAAAGAGCTAGCTGTTCTCAACATGCGTATGGAGGAGAAGAGAGAGGAGGACAGACAAAAATACAAGGGAATGTTCACAGCTACAGCAAAGGAGCAAACTATTCCAGGACAAACACAGGAACAGGGGAATACAGACCAAGAAACAGCAGAACAATCAACTCCTGGGCAAGAAACTTTCAAGCAAGTGGCTCTGGGGCAAGCACCTACAGAACAAGAAACAACATCACTGGAAACCCCAGAGAAAGACAATTCAGAGAAGGACATTTTCAAGCAAGAAAATCTAGATCTAGAAACTTTTGAGGAGGAAAAAACAGAGGCAAAGAATCCAGAGAAGAAAACACTACAGCAAGAAACTCTAGATCTAGAAACTCCAAAGCCAAACAATCCTGATGAGAAAATCCTAGAGCAGGAAAATCTAGAGCAAGAAACTCTCGAGGAAACTGCAGAGCCAAACAATCCAGATGAGAAAATGCTAGAGCAAGAAACACTAGCACAAGAAACTATAGAGCAAGAAATTACAGAGAACAACACTCCAGAGCAGGAAACTCCAGAGCAGGAAATTCTGAAGAAAGAAATCCTAGACAATGAAACTCCAGAGTAGGAAGAGCAAGTTACTCCTGAACAAGAAAATGATCAACTTCTGTATCACAGTTAACCTCATCAGTAGCACAGACTTTTGAAGAAGCTACACCAGAACAAGTCAAATAATGACTGTCAGTGATGAAGCTACTTAATAAAAGAGTCTGACAGCCATGTGATCCACTGAATCCCTGTTATTAGAATTCATCTAATAGGGCATGAGGTGGGCATATTTCTTACTTTCAGGAGTCGCGTTTAATATGTGATCTGATAAATATCTGATTTTTGAGAAAATATTATGCATAATATTTAGATGAATGATTGTCCATTTTGGGTAAACTATTATCCCTACAATGCATGTACATCTCTGCTTTTTACGTGAATTTCGAGAAGCATAGTGCAATAAAACATATTTATGAAACTCATTATATTGAAAGAGTGCTCATTTTTAATGGTGCTGACTACCTGGAATTTAATTACTATTTTGCTAAATGACGAAAAAAAAAATCATATTGTCAGTATAATTCGCACATGCTCTCAGCCAGCGTACCTCAAAGTCAAAGTCATTACTGTCATTCTTTCTCACCACAGATGTATTGAGTGAGGTATGAAATATAGTTACCCAAGGAAACTGTGCCAATAGCCATACAGTGGACTATACACAACACCATACATTAGACCATACACCATTAAGCACAGGACAGCAGAGTCTAGATGGTAGACAGTGGGTTAAATTAACATTATACATGTTTTATTACACCATGCAGTAATAGGTGGGAATAGTCCTTAGTGACTTTTACATTTTCAGAAGCACATAAGACAGTGTGTACAGTTTAAAGTGTTAAAGTGCACCTATCTAGGATACTCCTGGGTTCACATTTGTTGCTGAGCTGAGGTGAGCTCTGCTGTTTGGTGGAGAAGACAGGTTTAGTCAGGCTGTGTCTTAAAAGGTACTGTAATACTATAACTGAAGAATCTGTAGTATGCAGTAAAATGCTTGATATATGAAATAGACTGCTCACTCTTAATTAGCTTTCAGGAAATTCCCCTAATTCCCCTAAGACAATATTTAGATCTTCACAAAGGTTTTACATGCACTTCATATTACTGGAATCAAACACTTGGCTCTGAGTTTGTAATGTTGCATTGTGAACTGTGATGTTAAACATTTACTGCTTTAAAAGCACCTGTCTAGATTCAAAAGTAATAATAATTTTTAAAAAGCTATGTTAGTCTTTTCAGTTAAGCTTTTCCAGATGTTTTCTCCTGGCTGGTTTGAGACAGATGCAGATATTATTGGCACAAAATAAACATACTGTATAAGCTACAAAAAAAAACAGCTGGTCCATAGACTATAACAGCTTCAGCAGTCATCCAAGATGTCTCGGCTTTGTGCTGTAGGTAAACCTCTGGTTGACTACCTGGTGCCTGCCATTGTGGTACTAGAGAGCTGTTAAACACAAGCACAGCCACAGTATTTTTGACATTTCTATCGTCTTTTGCATCATTGTTATTGGGATGTTTATGTAGCCGTAAGACACCACTGCCACAGTTGGCACACCCACACAGCTCTGAACCAGTTATATACAGTTCATACACTATAAACCTCAGAGCTCTTGGGTCCAGGGTTTGATCCCAAGCTCAGGTTACTGTCTATGTGGAGTTATACGCATTCTCCCAGGGCTGTGTGAAGTTTCAGTATCAGAATCAGAAAAGTTTTTATTGCCAGGTACAGCAAAGGGTTCGTGAAGAGCACTTTACAGTACTAGGAATTTGTCTTGGTGTCAGGTGCAAACATATACACAGATAAAATTTTAAAATAATAAAATAAACTATAATAAATTAAATAAAGCTGTTAACAGCAAGTGACTTACGTGTTGCAATTTACAATGTGAAAGTGTAAGTGAAATTGAAGGAGACTGTCCAAACATATATACAGATAAAGTATGTACACAATCGAGAATGATAATAAATATGTACACAGAAGTTTGAATGTGTGTAAAAAGAAGAGCGAGCAATTTATAATGTAAAGTTTGAGTGAAAGTGACTGTCCAAATATGTATATCCAGTATATACAATCGAGAATGAAATAAATATTGTATACAGAAGTTTGAGAAGATGAAGTTTGCAGAAGATGTAGTGCAATTTAGAATGTAAAAATGTCATGGTTGTCTGTAAGTTCTTGGGGGAGTTTCAGCAGACTGTTCAGCAGGCTGACTGCAGTGGGGAAGAAACTGTTCTTGTGGCATGAGGTCCTGGTCCTGATGGACCGGGACCAAGATTTGCCTAAACGCACTGGACAGCATTTACAGCAAAATAGAGTGTGTATAATAAACAGCATGTATAATAAACAGCAGTAACAATGAGTATTTCTTTTTCTCCTAGAAATACTATGGGCATTTGTGCAATCTTTTGTAGAGTAAAGCCTTGTAGATTTCTTATCACGACAATAATTCTACTGATCTTAGAATCTGAAGCTTTTATGTACAAAATGGATTGAAACTGTCCGATTCCCTGTTTCAGCTGGACTGAAATGTTAGTAATGATGTGAGCGATAGGGAGTGCCTCCCTGCATCCTTGTCCATGGGGAGAGTCTGGGCGCAGAGGCAGCGCGGGTGCTGATGGGAGGAACAATGCACAATCCTGTAGTGAGTAGAGTGCAGTGAAGTGAAGTAAAGCTCGCAGTCTCCTCATCAGCAGCTTTAAGCAAAACAAACCCAAAAGCCCGCGGCGCGACACGCAGCTTCTGCTCTCTCTCTCTCTCTCTCTCTCTCTCTCTCTCTCTCTCTCTCGCTCTCTCTCTCTCTCTCGCTCGCACTGCGTTTGTGAGAGTAGAAAAGTGGCTTTTTTACTCGCATACACCTTCAAATCTTGTGCAAAGAGGAAAAGTGATGATGGTGAGCTTTGGTGAATGACTTCTATTCCTCTGCGTTTTTGTCCTGAATCGCTTTGGTCTAATAGCTTTGTAAGTGAAAAGGGCGGATTGAATGGAAGAGCTGATCTGAAGGTCCGGGGAAGAGGAAATGAGCAGATGTGAATGGGAGAGCACTGACAGCCTACAGTTCTCCGGATCTGACTGACCCTTCGAGCGTCTAGTGGATGCTGAAAGTGATATTGTATTAGTAGGAGCTGTTTTTTTTTTTTCACGTTTTATTGGGAACTAGACCAATGCGTAACTGAACTGCAAATGATGGAAGTTTAGCGCTGCCTCATTACTTCGTTTCTACACCAGTGCTTCTACAATACGGAAGTTTTTTTTTTTTCTCAGTGTGAACTGATTTTCGGAGGTGAAGCATGGCCATAAACACCGACAGTGAGTTTGAGAAGACGGGTCTGGCTGAACGCGGCAGGGTGCAGCAGGAAACGGAGAAGCTGCTGTGTGACGGTGGTGCAGGAAACGGGCTCAGCATGTCCACCTCCGGCACACTCACTGTGGACGTAGAGAAAGGAGCCGAGGGCGAGCAGAACGGCCACGGGGGACCACAGAGATCAGGCTCAGTGGTGCAGCTCGCCTCGGCACCCCTGTCCTCCTCCAGACCAAGCCTGAGCCGCACCTCATCCACCGGCAACGCGGTGCATGAGCAGCCCAAACCCAAAGACTACCTGCTGCTGGTCATCCTGTCCTGCTTCTGTCCCGTCTGGCCCGTAAGCATCGTAGCACTCGTGTATTCCATCATGGTAAGAAAAGATGCATTTTCCCCAACATTTGCGCAACTTTCCTAGTATTCCATATTTAATTCAATAAGAAGTGTGGATTTAAATAATAGATAAACGCAGCTGTACATCAACCATTTATTAAATTTCACTGTGAAAAAAACCCTTCTCTTGTCAGAGGTACACCACTCTTACCTTGTCTACCTTTAATATCCATTTTCACCTGGAAACTTCTAAATAGTGTACCTTTAAAAAGCTTTAAGGTAAATAAATGGGTGTAAGTACCTTTTAGAATAAAGCTTTAAAGCTATACTACATCACCTTTCTAGTTTAAAGATACACAGAAAAGCGTACTCTTGGTGGTCCCACTTGAGAGACCAGGGGTGGTACTTTTCTCTAAGAGAGTAATGTTAGGATAATCAAGCTGTGTTGAATTTACTCTTACACTGTAAAGACCTACATATACTAATACTGAAATGTGCTTCTCATCTGTGACTCCCCATTCCAGTTAATTTCATATTGATGTCCCCAGATTGTTTACACAGCTAACTACGCACAATCCATATGATTTATCTCCGTGCTACACACTGGCTTGGTACTGAGAGAACACTGTTTCTCGCATTCATGGCCCAAAAATTAAGCAGACTGGCTCTCACATTAATCATGCATTTTAGGATGAACACTTAGGATGAAAAAAATAATGATCTTTTACTAAGTTTTTAGTATGTACTTTTTAGTATGTTCCTTGCCTGAATTGCCTGAATCATCTGTAAAATATCAATGTTAGAAATATAAGTAATATTATATACTGCAGTTTTATATGTAGAAAAAACCTGTACTGGCCACCAGCAAGCCCTGGCTGCTTATATCAAATATCCAAAATGTGCCAAGATGTCTTTCCCACTGTAATCATTTATTCTTGCAGTCTCCAACAGGGAATCATAACTCATAACAGCCTCTCATTTAGAGTAAGAGGCAAAATGGTAGTGTTGGGTGCGGCTCCATGCATTGGCCCGGTCTGTGTGTATGTGTGTGTGTGTGTGTGTGTGTGTGTGTGTGTGTGTGTGTGTGTGTGTGTGTGTGTGTGTGTGTGTGTAGTCTTGAGAGAAATGACTCCACTCTCTCATAAGAGATGTTGAACCAAATGGTCTTCCCCTGATGTTAGTGAATCTGAAATAGTTATTTATGGGAATGCCCATTTGACTCAGGCTAGTCTGAAAGAAACACTTGGTGAAGAGGGAAATTGAATATCTGCATATTGGAAATTGGATCTTTAAAAGGAGAATAGGAAAACTCCTTTCTCGGCAGTATGCTTCTCTTCATTTGTATCTATCCTGTTTTGAGGATTTCCAGTCATACATAGCCAGTGACCTATTTGGAGTTGGAACATTAATTCCTATTAACTATAAAAAAAATTTAAAAAAAATGTTTTTTTTATTATTTATTTATTTATTTTTTTACTAATCTGCATTATTTTGGTGTGGAGTTAATAAAAAGTAGACTTTAAAAGAATTATTTCCTACTTTTTCCTGTGCACACCATAACTTCACTTTGGGATCTAATGTGTCATTGCTGTCTTTGTGCCTATCATTCTGTCTCTACAGGGAAAATGGAGAGAAATGCAAAGACAGATTGTTTTGAACTGCTGTATCAGCAGTATCATGTGCATGCAGCAACTCCAATTGCTGCAAATGAGTAAAGTTAGAATCTGCTCTACTTTTCACTGACACACTGGGAGGAAATGAAGACATGATACAAGAGTACAGGAGGATGCTTTTTAGCACTTTTCCACACTTCCACACAGGCACAGTTGTTAAAGGCATTTTTAGTTTCCGGATATAGATCTATTTGGAACCACTTTCTGAAAGAGAAACACTCCAATGTAGGGTTGTACATAGGACCGTGAAGAGCTCCCTGAGGGACAAACAGAAGAGTGGACTGACAGGACTTGGCATAATGATTATTTGTATTGTTTTTAAGGGATGATATTGTGTATTGTGCCCACCAGCTACAATTATCCAAACATCCACAGCCTTCATCAGACAGCTGGAATCAAAAGGCTTTGGCTTTGGATTCTTACTCCATCAGAGGGGTGAGTTCCAGAAGAAAAAAGAGCTGGCCTTTACTAACTCAGTAGTAGAAGAGACAAGGAAGTAGCAGTTGTTAGTTGTTAGTCAGAGGTCAGGCACAGAGGCCCTTTAAATATCATCTTAGGTATTGCAGACATTGTAGGAGAAAAAGCGAGGCAGAGAACAGACAGTGCATTATCAAGGTGTTTCTGGCTAGTGCATTATCAAAGACTCTTGAGACAAATTGGAAAGCAGAGAATATGGTTGGTTACAGAGATCGGTAAGATGTATTTGCAAGTTGCAGCTCATGGATGTAGGCAGGATCCCATTACTAAGTCCATTTATTGGACTGGGCAGGATTCATAAAGGGAGAGTCAGAGCTACAAGACTGCATGCTAGGCAGAACTGTCGGTGAGTTATGCCTGTCAGAGCTGCAGCAAAGCCCACTCATTTGTGTTCACGTTTCCCTTCTGTTTTATTTAACCTCTTAGTATGACCAGATCAGTAGACAGGGAAGCTTTTCAGCAATGGATGACTCTTTAAGTAAAAGCTCTGCAGCTGCTAACACATAAAAGCTAAGGAAAATGATAATAACTATCGAGCAATTTATCCAAGCTGCACCTTTTGAAAACGTATTTGCTGAGTTCTTCCACTACTATTGAACCATCACATTTTAGATGCTTGGTATCAGTGAGATCATATTTCTAGTGCACCTGCTCATGTACTGACCGCAGAGGCTTTATGTACAGTAAGAGAGCTGAGTCAGTGGTTGACTGAACAGTGTGAGGAGCTCTTCCACTGTTTCACTGAACTATTACTTGGTTGTCACTTTTGCTTCTGACCTTTAACAGGGCTGTTCCTGCCATTATTAATGACTTAAGCCTGAAAGAAAATAATCCTTCACCATAGCAGGGCAATATCGAGGGGCAAGGGCTCAGGTGTGTAACATACCATGCATAAATGGTTGCACTGCAGTAAACCCAGAGAATTTCAAATCCATGAGGAAAATATTCCTGGAATAAAGATATCCATTAATCACACTGTGGGAGGTAATACTGATCCTCTTCTTTGCAGAAAAAACACATAAATCATTAGATTCCTGCAAAGCTAGCTTCTCACTGCTCACACAGTTATGAAAAAACATGGTTTATATTCAAAGTCTAATATAAAAGTTGCACACTCTTAAAAAATATATATCATTAACCCTCCTAGTTTTCTCTTTTGCAGGATTTCTAATAAACCTATTAAGGGTTCTCTCTACAGTAAAAAAAAAAATCAAACAAAACCTTTTATGTGTGAGGTTTTATCTTTTATCTCATTGTGTATGTAGAAAGGGTTTAACACAATGACACTATCTGTATCTGTATCTGTACCTGCATTCAGATTTCAATCTGAAGTGGACGTGGCTTAAACCTGGACATTCATGGTAGAAAATTCCAGAGGCAGAAATTCCAGCATGTTAGCATGGTGTGTGAATTTTGCCTTTAATATGTCCTCAACCTCTTTGGTCTTTTGTAACTAGAGATGTGGAGTTATTATTTTTGTTTGTTTGGTTAATGAGTTTAGAAACAGAATGAGTTTAGTTCATTCTGTTTCCCAAATTATAAACACACTAGTAATCTAACTTAACTCACCATGACCCTGACCAGGCAGAATGCTGTAAATGTATCATACATCACTGGGTATTTGTTAGTCCAACCTTCTGCACCTCCTGTTGTCTATTTTTGTATATGTTTAGTACACATTAAACACATGTTCATTCAGAGTAATGTATCTGAGATTGGCTTACAACCCTGGAAGATATTAAGTTTTGGCTTGACACCATCACATTACCTGTATCCCCTCTGCCCTGATACTGTCTTATTATAAATCAGAGGAGATGAAGGATCTGAGAGGTAAATAGCATTTGATTTCGCACAGTATTTCAAGAACTTGAATTCCCTTGATTCAAAGCACAAAGGTGGCTTTTGATTGTACTAGAAGATTAGTAAAGCTTCTTTGCTACAACCACACATATCTCTGCTGTCCGAGCTACTCTGCAGAATTTGAAACTCAGTATAGTGATGAGGGTTTACAAATTCCTCCATTCCAATATATACACACTGTGTAGTATAAAAGTAAAATATTTCATAATCAAGAACTGTGGCTGTGGTTCCAATGGCTATGGTTCCAGTGATCTGCACCACTAGTGCAGAATGTGCCTACACAGACAATATACAGCGTTCAATTCAATTCAAAGTCAGGACACAAAGGATCACTCTTCTCTCAGAAACAGAGCTATTGCTCACTGGCTGTGTGAGGGGGAGATTCTCACTCTGCTCAGGAGCAGTTTGACAGAGTGGTAATTCAATCCCCTGCTGTAGTGACCCCTGCTCTAAGCAAACACACCTGCAATGTCGAGATGGAGTTTAATAAGGGGACTTGGTGTGCATAAAGTCCAGTACAAATAGAAGATTATAAGGCTTGTCTAGTAATTACCTAGCTGATTGTTAAATCTTAAGCTGGTCCATGGATCAGATAAATTTCATTATAACAAAAAGGATATTGCTTTCTGCTGTAATGTTAATATATGGAGAAGTCATCAAATAGTATTAAATAGAATCCCAGCACTAGGACCTATTCTCTTGTTTGGATCAGGGGATCAAGCCCCAGCATTGCCAATGTGCCACTGTTGGGCCCTTGAGCAAGGCCCCAAACCCACCCCCCTCTAGGGGTGCTGTATCATGGCTGACCCCAACCCCCAAGGATGGGATATCCGAAGAAAAGTATTTCACTGTGCTGTAATGTATATGTAATGCATATATTTTTTTCTGCAAATTGTTCTCTGTGGCTGAGAAATTGGCCTGATGTCAGATTGTCTAATTGATGACTCCTGATGTATGCACCAGAGGATGTGAACGATTTATATTTCTTCTGAGATCAGCAATGAACTGCAGGGAAAAAGCATCCATTTCACGTTGCTTTGCCAAAACCGTGTTCAGCACCACGGACAGCGACAGCTTGTCGAAAGTCTTGCCAGTTACTGCTCTTCTGCATCTACTGAAAGATTTTTAAGGTTATATCGCATCACTGAAAACAGAGGTATAGGGGTAATGGTATGTATGGAAAGTGTGCTGTAGAGTGAGGTGCCTTTGTCAGGGCCTTTTTTCCAGCTGTACTGCTCTGTATCGATTGCTTTAATGCAGTCTAGAGGGGCTTTCCCCAGAGTGCACTGAAGCGCTAATAGGAAGTGGTGGCATAGGGTCCCTGTTAACGAGAATACATAGTCATCAGGAAGCTCAGCATGTCTCCCCATCGCCGATGACGGTTGTGGCAGGACACATAATAACACCTTGCTGTTATTTCATTCTCTAGAATAAAAATCTGGCTTGTGTCTAAACATAATGAGATTCCATACTCTCAGCTGGGAAGAAATCCTAGTCAAAATGACTTCATCCACCTTTACGCAGTGTGAGATAGTGTTCAGGTGCTGCTCTTTGTTAGGTTGCTATTGTAATTGCAACTTATACACATTTAAGCAATAAGCACTTTGTGATCTTTGTGAGACATGAGAATTTTCATTGAGATTTTGCAACATTCTTTATCGTTCTGTCTTTTTCATTTAGTCCAGAAATAGCCTACAGCAGGGGGATATTGATGGAGCAAAACGTCTGGGACGCCTGGCTCGCCTACTTAGCATCGTGGCTATCATCCTGGGCCTGGTCTCAATTATTGTCTACGTTGTGGTGACAGGTACTACACACTCATGCACTTTATCTTGCTCATTTGTCATTCTTTGTGGTCCAATGCAAGTCTGTCAAAAGACATTATTTGGGGTAGGAAGTCTAAACCAGACTTAGATTATTAATACTTTTGATTTTAGTCATTAGCCGAAAACAATCACTGAAGTAGAAAATATATAATGAAACATAAACTGCTTAAATAATCAGGATTTGAGAACAGTAGGCTTATACCATACCTCACAATACATAAAATAACAAAAGGTCATAAGCTTCAACAAATATATTAAAAGGGAAAATATGATCTCAGTGACTTTAACTGTGGCATGGTTTTTGTTGCCAGACCAAAACTGTCATTCTAAAACTGCTGATCTCCTGGAAATTTCAGACAAGACAGTCCGTAGAGGTTACTCCGACTGGTGCAAAAAGAAAAAAAAAAGCTTTCAGGGAGCAGCAGTTGGGTGGAAACAGCTTAGTGATGAGAAAAGACAGAGGAGAACTGTGAGGCAGGG
Organism: Hemibagrus guttatus; assembly: GCA_033459395.1. Classification (NCBI taxonomy): domain Eukaryota; kingdom Metazoa; phylum Chordata; class Actinopteri; order Siluriformes; family Bagridae; genus Hemibagrus; species Hemibagrus guttatus. The sequence goes on from JAUCMX010000011.1 coordinate 10,448,212, forward strand.
TGGAGTACAGATCTGTCAAGAAGGATAAGGCAACTGAAATAATCACTCTTTATAAATGTGGTGAGCTGTAAAGCATCAAAGAATGTACCACACATCATACCTTAAGGATGATCAGCAAAAGACCACATCAGGTTCAAAAACAGGAATATGAGGCTACAGTGGACACAATCTCACCCAAACTGAACAGCTGAAAACTAGAAAGACATCAACTAGTCTTTTTCGTCTTCAGCTGTCCAGTTTCAGTGAGCATGTGTATATTTTTGTAGGTCTTCTGCTGTTGAAGGTTTAACATATTGATCTTTCTGAGAGTTATGCTCATCACGGTTGTATAGAGTAGTTCTTTTGGTTTGTTAAGGCTTTCCTGTCAGCTTGAACCATTCTGAACATTATCTTCTGCCCTCTCTCATTTCTAACCACAGAATGCTCTGAAATATTCAAACCATCCCTTCTGATATTAACCACCATGTGACAGATCACATATTTCCCCTATTCTAATGTTTGATGTGAACAATGACTGTAGCTCTTGATTTGATGCATTGTGCTGCTGACTCATTATTTGGTGACTGTATAAAATGGGCAGGAGTACAGGTGTTTATTTTTTCCTAAGGGTATACACTGAGCAATCAAGCTTCTGATGTAGAAGTGACAGCCCAGTTTGGTTGCAGTTGATCTTGTCATATAAAATTAAATTTAACCCTGAATTAGTAATTATGTGAGTAACAATTGAACAAAATGTACCATTGCTTCCTTCCCAGATACACTTAAATTGCATTAAATGTACAGCATCATCTATTATCACTCATGTTTTTAGAGTTAAGTGTCACTGAGAAATGTAGCTTGTTACTACTCACTGCTTGATAATATTATATAGATACATTTAGCGATTACAGCACGAGGAAAGGCACTGTGAATGGATAATGGAATAATAGATAACTGAGTGTGTCTCTGCTTTCTCCTACAGTGAGCTAAAGAACGGGAAGAAACATCTGACGAGAAAAAACCATCTACAGCAAAAAATCTCTACTGTGTAATTAGAAAAAATGAGATCTTTCGTATAAAATGAACCTACAAAACAAAAAGAAATTAAAAGGGGTGTAGCAAAAATAAGATCTATTTACAGAGAAATGACATGCATGCTATAAGTTAATGTGTGCTTGACAAAAAAAAAAAGAAAAGAAAAGAAAACACAACTATAGGTTTAAAATGAACAGTGTACACCGAACACTGTTCCTCTGACGAACTGACTGGATGAGAGCGAACTCTTCAGCAAGATGGGGACCTCGAGCTGCAAGATGCATTCTAATGTTATATTACTCCTGAAATATCCAGAGGCACATATATATTTGCAATATAACTCTTCACACATATTTTATGTAAAGATTTGTACGACAAGATGAAATGAACTTGGGGAAACAGGAGAGTCTTAGCTTTGCCGGATGACCTCATGGACTTGAAAATGGAAAAGATTATGAACAGGAGGAGTGGTTTTGTTTTACGTTATTTATTTTGTAGCTTTTGATTCATGAAGAATGAACACATGCATGTGAAAAGCCAAACATCATCTCCCTTTAGAAAGACTGGACGTTTTTTTTTCCATTTGTGGGCAGTTAAAGTGAATTGCACACACTACATGACCGGAGCTGGTCTTGGCATGGATGAGCTGATTCTCTTGGTCTTGCTTTTGGAAGTGGTGTGAGTACTAAGCACTGAAACGCATGCTGAATCCCCTTCCCAAATCCGAGCTACCTGTTGAAGCATGGACAAACGTCTAGAGGCATGACGAGGGCAGGACCACTTCACCGTGCTCTGTGCCAAAGCCCTCAGAGCTGAACTCTACCCACAATCACTGAAACCACTATTGCAGAATGCCACTCTAGCTCTTTAGGACTCTTAACTTGTATACGTATGCTATATATCCATATACTTATCAAACTATTTAGGCATGCTGTAGACAGACAGTACATCTGTTTGCTAATTTCTCTCTCACACACACAAAACAATGATATTTTAATCTTTAAAAATTAAATAGTTTCTTTGATATGACACAAATTACAGTATTTCTTGCATCTCTGCAAAGATAACCATAAAAAAAAGTTCAATACTAGACACCTAGAGCCTTTGGCTGTTAGCTTTGTCCTCATAACTGGAATACATGACCACTTTCTCATTCTGTTCAAGTATTTTACTGCCCCATTCAATGATTTCCAAGCACTTTATTACCTGAGGCTTTTCAGGACTTTTTACACCAGATTAATGATTCTCTTCACATTGATTAACAAATTTCAAATTTATGTATTTTTGACTTTGATATATTGCCTTGTTTTTGTTTTATTGTTTGTACAGGTAGAGACTGTTAGCATCTACAAACCACCCAGAATCACTAATCACTGGATTCTGTATACCGTTTTACCTCATCCACTGTTTTTCTGTCCCTACAGAGTGTGTGTGTGTGTGTGTGTGTGTGTTTGTGTGTGTATGTATGAGTTAGAAATGCTATGCTTTGCTCTAAGCTGTGGAACATTTAGACAAACACAGCTCACTTATATCTGTTTCATACATCAGGTACTTACTGTGCATTCATGTGCAGTGCCAATATTGATGAGATGCACAAGTGCTGCTATGTGTCGAAAACTACGATTTTTTTCCCTTCAGTGGTTTATGGTACCTTGGTTCACTTTGGATATGAATTTTCATTTTGTAGATTCATTGCGTACTTCTGCATGGGTGGAATAAATGTTAATGTGCATGGTCTACACCGTGTCTGATTACTTATTCTCTAGCTTTTATTAAGTGCAGCGAATTCAGAATGAGGGGGAAAAAACTGCCAGTACACACACAGGTTATTATGCTTTTCTCTGACAAAGGCTTATGCTATCACAATTACACAGCTATTTTTCACAGTCGGTTTGCGGGAAGGAAGAATGCACGGATCAGTAAAACAGCTATAGGCTGATTTTGCATTTTATATGCAAGCTGCTGTAAATCTGTAAAGCTCTCACTGTAGCACACATGTACCTACATGAAATACCCAAGTGAAGTTATGGTTATTGTGTCAAACAATGTAATATTATTAGCCATAGATTATCTACAAGAGCAGAAGAAAACATCAGGTTCCACTCTTGTCAGGCAAGAACAGGAATCCAAGGCTGTCATGAACACAGACTCACTGAAGACCACACCAGGGTGATTGTTTTTCCTAATTCTTCTGCTGTTGTTGCTCATCCACCTCAAGGTGTGATGTGTTGTGCGTTCTGGGATGCTTTTCTGCTCACAGCATTTGTAAAGAGTGCTTTCTTGACTTACTGTAGACTTCTTGTACACTCAGATCAGTCTGGTCACTCTGTTCTGATCTCTCTCATCAAACAAGATGTTTCACTCTGCAGACCCTCTGCTCACAGGATGGTTTTTTGTTTTTCACACCATTCTGCTTAAACTTTAGAGACTGTTGTGTGCACATCCCAGGAGATTTCTGAAATACACAACCATGCCAAACTTAGTCACGGAGTCACGAACTTAGTGACATTTGCTGTGAATGTTAACTAAAGCGCTTGACATGTATCTGCATGATTTTTCTACACAATAAGAAAATTTATTTAGTTGTGGACACAACTGTGGTCACCTGGTGCTATGCTACCTCCACAATTAACATTGGCATTGCACCACATGGACATCTTGTGTTAATTTCTGAGGACTTGCACAAGCAAAGCTCCTAATGACTACAGGATAAATGCAGCAGCCTTCTTTCATACATATAAACATACAAGATGAGGGGCTTTTTGAATTGATAGGCAACATGACTAACCGGGAAAGCTGAAACACCTCTTTGATCTGACTGGTTAAAGTATGGTCATTTGTTGCTTTCCGGAGACTGGGAGGTCTGGGAGTTTCCCGTGTGCAGAGCTTTGCAGAAAGAGCTTTGAAAAAGTATTACACAACATATTCAGACCTTTAAATCACTCACTGTACCTTTAAACACATTACCTGAAAACTACAAACTCCTCTGTGAGGTTCTAAGTGAATAAGATTAAGTGTTCAGTGCTTTTAAATCTAATGTGAAACTGAGGAATCTTCCGGCAACCACTGAGTGCTGAGAAACTTTAAGAACAGTGCAATGTGTAAGATGATTGATAATCTGTCCATCATAAGTCCATCTGCTTCTAATCTATTCATCTCTTCACTCTAAGCAACTGGAAAGCCTCACACAGGCGTCACATAGAAAGTACAATCCAGCAGTGTTTAAACTATACATCATAACATCAGAATGAAGAGATTTCCCATCAGCCCCCACACACACACCCATGTGGGAATTATGAGAGGGAACAAGCCAGTCACTGTAATATGCTTTCCTTTCATTTTTCCTACCTCCTGCAGTGAAACCCAGGGCACCAAGTATTTTTATTTATTTTAGCTTTATTTCAGGAAAGCGTATCGAGCAAAAGCAGAAAGAGTGTGATCCTGCTGTGACCTTTAGATAAAGCCCCAAATGGAGCATTGTTTCAGGACTGATGACTCTGCCTGTGTTAAAACATTTAGAGCACAGGGCTGACTGAATACAAATCAGCATGCACAGGACGATCGAAACAACCATGCTGATGGAAAACAAAGAATTTCCTGAGTATTCCTACTATTATACCTTGTATAGAAGGCATCAATATGTAAATTTGTATAGAGTTAGATGATTTCATTTTCACTAATCAAGTCACGATTATGATAAATGTTAATATGGCAATACAGTGGGATATAGCTGTCATTTCATTTAATTCCAAAGGTGTTCAGTGAGGTTAAGGCTCAGTGCAGGACACTGCTGAAGCACTGACATGCTGGAACACGTCTTAGCTTCTTAGTGAAGGGAATTCTTAACTATAGCATACAAATAACATTCTATACAATTGTGAGCTTTCTAACATTGTGGCAACAGATTGTGGAAGGTACACATGGGTGCGATGGTCAGAACACCTTGCTATGCTACATGGACTCCACTTTGAGACACACTGCTCCAGTGTGTTCAACTGGAGGTAAAATTTCAGAAAAGTCCAAACTGGTGAGCAAACAAAAATCAATCTCCTGGCGCTTTGTATGACATCACCAGGAGACAGTGTGACTTGCCATGATGTGTAGAATGTGTAGCAGGAGACAGTGTGATTCGCCATGATGTGTTGCATCATCAGGCTCTTCTTTCTGGAAGAATGGATGAGCTTCAGAAAACTACATTCATTCACTCACTGTCTCTGTCAACCAACACAGTCCAACTGTAACACCTAACTGTGTTTTTTTTGTGATGTCAGTTGTGATGTGTGGAATAAAAGGTTGCCATTTTAATCTAACAGCTTTAAAAACAAACAAACAAAAAAAAAAAAAACGTGTATTCCATCTGTATTGATGACGGAATAATGATTACAACCATCCCAGGTCATCATACACAATGTGCATTCTTAGAGTTTTACTCTCACTGTAGAAACAATATGATTATCATTTTAAACAGAATATATTCTTCCAAACATTTTCAGTCTAAAGTTTAGCTAATTCTGTCAAAGCCAAAATAAGAGCTGTAACTCAAGACACTGAGACTTTACAGACCTACAGGGATTAGGGAAATGGTGAAAGAAATTATGTCAGAAAACTCACTTGAGGAACAAAACAGAACTGGCTACGTCTCCTACTTGCACTCAAAAAAAGAAAACAGGTCCAGAGAAGGAGCAGTACAACTTCATTACACTAACCTGGAAACTAGAATGATTGTAGCAACACTGTGTCATTATTAACAATTAGAGACAGATTGAAATCCTGGTGTGAACCTATGTGGGGGACAGATTGAAATCCCGTTCCTGCTTTCTTTCATTCCTGAAAGAATTTTCGCAAATCAAAATGAATCATTTAAACCAGTTACCCTGAGTAGGTTAAAGCATTAACTGATCATTGCATAGCTGTGTCATGCAGCACTGCACAAGCACCATATTTGCTCTTGAATTAATAGATGTGACTTTTCTTTATTTCACAAACTTCACAACTGAACAGCAGTTCCTGGCTGCAGCAAAATGGAGCAGCAGTGGTGATGCACACCTTTACCATCATTAAATGCACTGCTCCCTCCTCTGTGCAGCTTGTAAACCAGTTTTTATTGGCAACAGCAAAATTACTAATAAAAAATCCCACTAGTGCTGATTTTTTATGGCAGTAAAATCATTAAAAAAAAACCCCCAAAAAAAACATAAATCTGAGCCTTTGGTACTAGTCTGGTGGTTTTCTGGTGTCAAAAGTTAAAGTACATTTGAATTCAGTGGAAAAAGGCTGTAAACAAATTATAGCTAAACATAAGATGTTTTACCCAATGAATGCTGTGTTTGCCTGGGAATCCTGGTGTTGTGTATTAAAGCCCTTCTCGATTTCCTGAGCCTTTCTTGTGGATATCTTCTTTTCAGCACATCAAACACAGGATTAGTTGCCTGTCAGTCTTCTCTCGGCTCAGTCGATGTTCATCTACATGAACTGCAGGCTCACAGGATGAAACAGATGATGCTGCATCTCTTTATCTTTCTAACATTTCTTCACTGGCAGTAAACACATGAGGAGGTTCAGGTTAATCACTCTCAATACACTACGCCACAATTTTCTTCATCAGAAAACTGGCCATAAGCCCAATCTTTGTACCTCTGTCTGCAGAATAAAAACTTTACAAATACCCACTGTTTGACTTTTTAATATTGTGAATATGAATAATTTATTAAATCACATGGTACATATGAACATGATGAACATCCCCTTCACTAAAAGGACCATCACATTAAAATCCTCTTTACCCCAGTAATCAACAGTGACTGCACAATGTCATGGTGCTGTGTCACAGAGAGCCTTTTCTTAAAGCCAGTATTAGTATTACACGCTGCTCTTTGAAACCAAAATGTTCTGGTTTCGTTTAATATTTGGTCTCCATTTCATTGTCATCAGAAGAGCATGTTTGTATTAAAGAAAACAAAAATGCTGTAAGAGCCACATCCAACCCAGTGCTAGATACAAGTAAGGTAGTCCATGCTGGCCACAATCAATCCTGTTATTTGATTAGGCCAAGTGGGAGTCTGCTTAGCAGCCTCCAGGGTCCCATTTACTGAGCTTATTCTCCAAGCCCTGCCACTACTCGCAGAATAGCCCAAAATGCCATCAGATCCTCTGTCAGTCAGTGAAATGCATAAAGCAACAGGAGGATGGTACAGATGCCGATAACTCCACCCAGAATTAATGAGTCCCGTCTCTTCCTTAAGTTGAGTCGCTGGATGAGGCTATTGATGGCAGGAAATCGATCTGGCAGAAAAAGTTAAGGACCCAAAGAAAGTCAAGCATTTTGAAATACAATTAGAAGAAAATAAGGAGACACATTTCAGAAGAATGTTTTTAATCAGTATTTCTTTTAAAAATGAGCTAAATGCCTCAAAGTCTTCCTATCATTAAAGATGATCCAGTTCTAACTACAGAGATCAAACAACAAGCTACAATCTCTAACTAGCTCTCTGTCTCTTTTCTGTTTGTTGCATGGAATAAATACTCCCACTGCCACTTTGTTTTATGGTGTCGTGGCTATAGATTAAGCCTAGTTCATGTTTAAAGGATCCATTCTCCCATAGGTAATGCTCAGAAAATATAATGTAATACTTTTTAAAGACTCCATTCCTTTTGCATTATTGCTGATGAAATGCAGAAAACATAAACCAGGCTTTAAGTAGTCACAACACCATGGGCCAAGATCTGCTACAAGGAACATTTCAGGGAAAAAGCTTTGTGGTTTTTATTGAATTTTATATTATTTACTTCCTTTCTTCCAATGGTTTAGCTTTTTCTCTCAGTGTCTATAGCGCTTAGCACTAATTACTTGTGCTAAGAAGTTGCGCATACCAATAATGTGTGATCGAGTGCTGTGTCTGTGTTGTGGCAGTCATGCATTCATCTCCATTTTGAATGCTGAGCTGGTGCAACTCTCACCACAGACTTGTCGTTGCTGCCTCCACATTAGGGAAAGAAAAAAACCCACTGCATTTTCAGCTAGCTGCCCACCCTATTGTCAAAATACATCGCCCTACAAATCAACACATATCGTAAGAGAAGAAGTAAAACAAATCACTATAGAGAAATGTAGTATCAAAAAAACAAAAAGTCAGTAGCAAGGAAACACTGGTTACGTCCATTAACATAGGGCTGTAGGTGTCGCCAACCTTTGGGTGCACTATAATACCTGACTAAATGTTCATGAGTGGCTGTCTACAACACTCTAAAGAAGATCTTAATGAAGCAGTGTAAAACCCATTTTATAGCAGCCTTTGCTTGAGAACTCAATTTCTGCTACAGAAATAAAAGGATACTGGCCAGAGTGTTGACCCTGCTCTGTATGGATTTTAACACGCCTCGCTGGGAGGTCATGTTTTCCTTCGTTGCCATCGCAATACTGGAAAAGAACAAAAGAATAGTTTCACATGAGTTAAACACAAGATTAACAACCGCAGCCTTCATTTATTCTGCTGTAATGCATTTATAATACAGAAGACTTAAATGACTTTGCTGTCACTCTTTAAATGCATGACCCGGTTATGCACGCTTTGACTTTTCTAAAACTGTCAGGCAAATCCAGAGCCAGCACTTATTTGTCTTCTTCAGCTGAGTCTTGCTTTCCTGTAACTGGTAGAGAGGATTAAATTGCAGTGTGACACTATAGCTCACTCAGGATTGGGATCAGCAGCTTTTTGGAGTGTAAATGATAGCCTGGCACCTTGTTGCAGGCTTCAGCTATTTACTTGAGGGAGCGGGACAAAGCGATGTTATACAAAAATCATCCCAGGCCAAGTGTAATTTATGGTCAAATCAAATTAACAAAGCAGAATAAATGCAAGGTAATATGTTTATTTTATAGGCACATGAATCCCTCTCTTGAGCAAAATATATATTAAATTGAATGAAATGAAAATATATATTGAAATTGTGTTTCAATAAAACTTCAACAGCACACATGCAGTTTCATGTTCACATGCTTCAAATGAATAGTCTCAGACAAAAAGGTTGAAATCATTTGAATAAATGCTGTAAATGTAAGTACGTTAATCAGCCTGTGTATAACATACACTTGTCCTAGAGGATCACAACCCCACTGAGACTTTCCCTTTTCAAATACACCAATGACAGTCTTGGGAATAAGCTGAAGTGTTGCACTGGATGTGTTACATGACACCAAGGTACAATGATCCTCTAGTAATTTTTCTGTTGACATCAGTGCTGATTTGATGTAACATTACAACATTACAATGTACATTGCTTGTAGTTTTATACTTTTAACTCCACCTATAACACCGCATAATAACTGATGCGTACACATATATACTCCTTATATATAAGACAACTCCCTTTTGGTGCCTTTAGACATAAACAAGGCTCTGAAGACATTCATCACCTCTGAGAGCTCAGGTGACGGTCCCCTATCTGAGGACTGGGAGAGTGGAACTATACAGGGAGTATTTCAAATGGACACATATTTGTGTCTAAAGTTACTCTCTCACTCTTCTAACATGTGCTCATGTATACACTAGCACCACAGCTCTGGTGTGAAAAGAGCACAACTTTATTACCTAATTTTTACTAGTTTCTTTGACTTGTTTAAAGATAACTGTAGAAGCTGTGAAATGTTTCTAAATATTTCTGGTCATCAGTGTCAGTGAGAACTGACTGATGTTTGAAAGTGTTTAAACATACAGTATCTGCTCTTACAGATGTTGGTAGAGTAAAGGTAACACAGTGATGTTAACAAGTTTTTAATTATCATTAATAATTATGTGTAAAGTAATGTATGCGCTATGGCTGGGAGATTGTGTGGCCAAATCCTGATGAGCAAACTGTCCACGTTCTGTGAGTGGTAGAGATGGCATACACTTTCTCCTCTGTGAGCTTATGTATGGAGAAGACGGTGATGCTTTCATCCGATCTGACAGGGTTACGAAGCCCTGCATGAGATGCAAAAGATGTCACTGGCTGGCTTCACATGTCTTTGGAGGAAGCACTTGTTAGGCTTTTCTCTCTGCAGTTGGTAGTTGTTGTATGATAATTGAGAGCCGGCTGGTGGGTTCAAAAATATCAGGTGGACAATTATTATCTCTAACATGTTAGATTAGAAAATTCATTATAGGAATATTTAATCTGTTACGTCATTACATTTGAATAATTTCTTGTCTTTTTTCTAGAAAAACCTTTCAGCTAACTATATATTTGTCTAATGTTAAATATATTAAATGTTGATGGATTTAATTTCACATTAATGAAATCAAAACATACACTCTAACTTTTCTTAATGATAACTAAGGTAAATGTTCAGTATGAGTCACCAATTTAAAATGATCTACAGTGTTAAGGGCAATTAAGTGTTTATATAATTAACTGTTAGTTGGAAGTTATAAAATGTTGTCCAGGGATGTTATAGGAACTGGCATTTTGTTTAGGAGACCTTCCTGTGCATCATTAAAACGCAATCAGAAGCACCCCTGCACCCAAGTGACCACAGCAATGATGAGTCACAAACTCATTTCAGTGTATTGTTGAGATCCCGGTGCAGAAAGCGTAACGATCACAAGCAGTAGATTTTGAGCAATTTTCTGCATGAATACTACCAAGGGAGATTAGAAGAGGAGCTGCATGGACCACGAACCAGCTTAATTAAGCACCTGGGCCACCTGGCTCCTGTGGGCTTCCCCAGATAAGGTTAACTGCTACACTGGGACTAAGATGAAGAGAATATGCTCACAGTCTCGCCATGGGATAGCAGACAGCCCACGCTCTCTCAGCCTGTACATCACCTACCAGGTGTAAGTATGAGCTCAGCTCAAGGGCACGACCTGTACCCAGGGTTTCAGTTACACATTCAGATGTGTTAATTGTTATTTATTGAGCCAGGACTCAACTAGCAGAAGGAGGCATTTGATTTAAAAAAACAAAAACAAAAAAAAACACACACACAGCAATGTTCTTTTGTGATATGTTAAGATTTGCATCCATTAGTTGTGCTTGCCATAGTGGGCACAGGATGTATGCTTGAACAAAGTGGAATATGCGGTTTCAAACAAAGCAACCATTAAATGTTTGCCAAGAAAGCTTTTCTGACAGCTTCACTTAAGAGAGAGGATCTGCTTTCAGCCTAATCTCAAGCAATAATCTAATGGTATCAGAGAATGGACAAGTAATGGGTTAGTGGCTTGGTGTTTAGCATTGATTGAGGTCTCTTCTAATGGAAATGGGTGCAAAATACACTACTGTTTTAGTAGAGATTTGAGTTTTGAGAAGACGAGTCACACTTCAGTTAAGAAACACGTACATTTAAAGGCAGTTAAAAGGCATACAGCATACACAGTTATTACACTAACAATAGTAGTCTGAGAGCGCTGTATCATTAAATACTGAGCAATTTCTGTAGGATCTGGCTTACCTTATTGTGTCTTCAATAAGTCGATCCGAGCTATAAGAGGAAAAATGTAGATGTTAGAGGCTTCGTTAAAATCAGTATGAATGAATAGAAGTGATCTTAACAGAGTTACTGAGATACAAAGTTATTGACAAGAAGTTCTTCCTCTTTTGGAAAGAAAAATATTTTAACGTATACTACAGATACAACACAACATAACTTAATTATTACTTATTAATTATAAGTAGAAAAAGAATTTAAAATGCATCCGAATGTCAGGTTAGAGTTATAGCACAGCATAAAAATCTCTCTTTAGACCTTTGTTTGAGGCTTAAAATGCAAATTATGTTCTAGACCTTTAACACAAAGTGTTCTGATAGCAGACATATACATATCAAAATCATGACTTATCATTTTAAACGACAATGACCAGGAAATGCAAAAGCTCAGGGCACAGAAATATTGTCCAGCTTGGGACTGTGCGCCAATTCAGAGGGGCACTCAAACAAGATTACAAATTCTACCCCTGCTCCAGGTCTCCCCATATACAGCGGTGCTGCAGAATGTTGGCAGTGAAAAGGACTGCAGTAGGTTAATGGTCCACATTACTCATTCCAGCAACTGTAAAGCGACAGCGAGGACACAAATTCACATACATAGACATGACATAGGATTCTGTGGGAGCAAAGGAGTAGTGTCAATCAGTTAAAAGGTTGTCACCAAAGACCCTTCAAGTAATGAGGCATGCCTTTGCATCTAGATTAATTATTATGAATTGCCTCTTATGGTTGTGCTGATGCAGTCTATTTCTTAAGGTTTTGCAACCTGGGCTCCCAAGTGGCATCTACATCCTGAGTTCAAATCCCGAGAATGGTCCAAGAAAGCATAATATGCCTTACTCTCTGAAGGTTTCTTTCTCCCCTGATGATTAGTGCTCTCCCCCAAGCATGTTTTGTTGCCCTCTTTTGGCAAAACTCTGCTTTTTTGTAGCACACTTCCTTCACAAAAATGATTATACAGGTGAGAGATGAGAGGGCAATGTTCTGATTGAGCACACTGTTAATAATACTACAGCTACAAAATACAGGAATGTTGCTTTGTATTTCCTAAAGCCATTCAAGTTTGAGTTCAAAAACTGAACACGAGACAATAGATCAGAATTTCAGTCTCCTTTTCTGATATTTACATCTAAAGGTGTTAAAGCCACACATTGTTTTAACCCAGCCATTTTTCAAATAATCAGAAATGTTCGAACCTGACTGGCAGGTACTTCTGTGTACCCCGCTAGAAAGATTAAACAATCAATAGCTCTGAATGTCTACTCATGGTTTGAGCAAGAAAACCATTCTGATGCTGACAATAATTAGCAAAAAATGTAATGTCCGGAAAAATAAAGAAATCATGGTGTGTTAAACATCAAACATTAAACAGAGCAGCCCAAGAAACTGTCAGCAGTTAATGGAACAGGTTCACTAATCTTTATTGATGATGTAACTCATGATGATAGTAGCAGAATGAATTCAGAAGCCTACAGAAACACTGTGTAGGTGCCAACCTGTTTAAAACATCTATATGTAAATATCAGGAAATGAGAGCTGAAATGCTGAGCCATCATCTCATTAATCATGTGTTCCAAATGTCTTCTGTGTAAAGCAAAACAAAAGGGTTGGTCATACTGTTCCAGTACTTTTAGAGGGGACTATATAGTGTAATAAATGCACGCTCCCTTTGAAAGAGCTGCTGTGTATTAGACACACTCATAGCTATATGATATTTTCAGCCCATTTCAAAACTTTCAGTGAGCTAATGCACTTCAGAAGAACAGGAGAAAAAAACACTAGGGATTTATTTATATGTTTGCATGTTTGTGTTTATATTTTATTAATTTATTTCCCCCCATTTGCTTCCCAAGTTGGTCATCTGCCAATTCTCCACCAACCAGCTCTTCCCATCATATGACACATGACTGCTGCTTATGCTGCATCACAGGGCAGCATAACACTCTTGGAGGAAAATTATATCTAAACTCTTCCGCATACATGAGCTCACAGATTGCTTGACAGGTTAGTGTCATTGTGACGGACAGGAGGTAGAGAGTATAATATGCTGTCAGAACTGAAACAATGGTCACCAAGTCAGTGATGAATACCCACTGAGGAGATCAGCTTATTTATGAGTCTATTTAAAGAGTGCAAAATTAGCAAGGTAAATTTGAGTTGAGTCAAATTAGCTTTAGTATAAATTTGTATCTAACTGTATTTAAACACTAGCACAGCAGGTTAATCCAACAACAGGGAGTTTCCTGTATACAACTACAAAATTCCACTGCTACAGGATGATGATACGGTGCAGAGGCATGTAATGGAGTGTTGCTGATTAAGACAATTGTCTAAACTGCTAATAAGCTGCTTTCCTGCAGCAACATGTTGTTAATAACTTGAATAGACCTCTGAGAAAATAATGACTGAGCCACTCCATGGCCCAGGCTATCCCCTGTCCAGATCTTTCCCACTGCTACTGCAAAATACACAGGGACAAAATGAGCAGCATGTGAAAAACATATGAAGTGTACGCGAAGTATAAATCTGGCTTTCTATGCTCCCTCACAGAACCCAGGAAATAAACCACACCCTATTAAAATCACCCATGGTCCATGGGGCATGACGTCATCCTCAGGAGACCTGGGTTCTGCACAAACAATGCACTTAGCGTTTTACTACCCAATTAGAATAAATAATTTTCAGTGAAGCATCTTTTTTAATAGGACAGCAAAAACACATATTTGCTTTATTTATATTTACATTAAATACCTTATATTAAAGCATTCTATTTTGCTTTGATATCATGATAGTTTGGATAGAGAAGATGAATAGTTTCCAGGAAACAAGATGCTGTTCCAGGCTACACTGCCTCCTCACAGCTGTAACAGACCGATGCACAGCTGTTAAAGCAGGGAGAATGCTCCACTCTGATTCATTTAGCTTTTTTTACAGGCTGAGATGAGACCAGGCTGAAAGATTTACTGGTCTCTTCTATCAGTGCAGAACAGACAGAATGTCACAAACTGGTGCTACATGAGTGGATGTGTGTGTGCGCAAAGATATTCTCAAGCAGTAAAAAGCAGCCCTCAAACAGCCGGTATGTGCTGCCACAGTCATTATCAAGTCAGTCATTATCATGAAGCACAAATTCAACACTCAGAGCCACTCATCCTTCTGCTTTCTTCCTGTCTCAGCTTTAGCCACTCAAGCAGCACAATTCAGTTTGTCTTATAACTCCCATAATACATTCCAAAAAGTGTACTTAATACATTTATACAGTGCTTACTTCACTGATGCATGAAGAGAGCTCATTATTCCTTTCCTCAAATTGAATACTGTCCTTCACAGAGCTTGATCATTATGAAGAAGAATTCTGTCTTGAAAGATTATAATGTGTTTTAATCTGTTTCTCACTGTATATAGTATATTGTGTGTCTGCAAACAATGATGCCCTAGTTTCAGCAGTTCTTATAAAATGCTTTTCTCTTCTATACTTTAAAAACCCTATTCACTGTACACACAGACAGGCTTATAAGACTCAACTAGAATATTGATCTTCTGTATACACCTAATAAATGAATGCCAGAAAATTGCAGTCCAGTCTCCTGACTCTTTTCTTTTTCCAATAAAGACTTAAATGCAATGGCATCATAGGTCTGGCAGGGACACAGAACTAGTCTTCGTCTCAGAGAAACCCCACAGCTGCTGCACTCACACACTGAAAAGCTCTACAGAAGCTAGTAATAAATAAGGTGCTATAGCTACTAAATGGACATTATGCTATGTAATATGTCCTAAGGATAGTCCATTTGTCTTATTGCACCCACTCAGCCTGACGCACGCATTACAGGAATAGCAGAATGATAGAAACCACTAACAAACTGTGATATGCCCCATTAGACCTGTAGTATTTAACCTGAGGAAAACATTGAAAGAGTTAACGGTCTATACAATGACCTCATAAATCAAATATCAGTACATGAGACAAATTACGTAACTTTAACCATCACAAAGTCTTTATAAGGTCTTTTCTAACTTCCAGCTCTCTCCGCAGTTTCAGTATCCATCCTTGAGCTTGTCAGAAAGAAGAATCTTGGGAGCTAATCAGAAAAGCCACTGTCTGTGACAGGCAGGGAGAGATTTATGTCACAGCTAAACAGGAGTTGACAGAAAAAGGGGAGAGTGCATCTGGATCTAGGCTGCTGAGCTCTATCTGCTGCTTTATTACCACACAACTCCACTGCAAGTCTTCACCCGGTGTCTCTCTGTGTATTCTATTCTGTCATTCATATGCTCAGACATAATATGGCTTAGTGTGTAACACATCTGTAAGATGTTAGAGTAACTATTCCTGCATTAACTTTGTGTTCTACCACTGAACTGGCAAGGTCTCCTTTACATGTTACTAGCAGGACATCCTTCCACTTCCTCTGCTGGTCACTGCGGTTTTACACCACCACAGGGAGTTGGTGAGAGGAAACTGAGCTAGATAATGGAATAAGAGGCATGCTTGGCAGAGATTGCCAGCACTGGCTCAATGATGTCTTTTCCGCATACATGAGACATTACGATCACTCTGATCTCAGTAGGAAATAGCAAATAAATTGTTCTTTAATGCATATATATATATATATCACATTTAGAGAACTAAATCACATTTCAGAGGACTGGTAAATTTGAGGACCAGAGATGGGCCAACACTTGGACAAGCACAAACTGGACTCCCTGCACCTCTTTAGCAGTAACTAAAAACCAACCTTACTGTTTCCTATCTGTCGGAGGGCTGAGACATGAACGTGAGCCAAAGAAATGCAGTCAGCACTCTAGAATTAGTGCTAAGCAAAGAGAAAATGAATCCTTGGGGAGGTGCCTGTCAGCAAATATTAAAATGCTAAACAAAAATATATTCTTAAAAATCACAGATAACTTGTATATCTACGATATAGATAACTTGTATAGTACAATGCTGATATTTCAACGGATGTGAAACTGTGAACTGGCTGTAATGGGATAAAAAGGCCCGATACAAGTGATTAGATCAACATATATAAAACTGCAGTAAGCAGCCAGTTCCAGCAAACATGCATGTGGGGATCACATACATCATAATCTATCAGAACCTTAACAGAAAGAATCAAGAGGAAGTCTGTGTCATGTACAACTTTTGTATTTAAGTATAATGTATTTATTATAGGTGAAGCTTAATGATGTATTTGCCACAAAACAATCCTTCTCAGCAGAGCACTGAGCTCATTTCCATTCTGCAGCAAGTTCAGCAAGCCATTAATGCAGCTCAAGAAAATGTCTAATGGACTCTGTGGCTGTTATATATTAAGATCCTGTAAGAGAACACACTTACAGTCCTCTGCAGTGGACACAATGTGGAACAGAAATATAGAACTTTACACCTGGATGGTGTAGTACAGCACTGTGATTTAAAGAGCCACCTATGGCTTTTCCATTAGACAGTATTACACATAATCCTTCATGTTGTCACAGTTTTCTGCAAGTTCTTGTGCTGAACTGTATTACCCATCTTGCCCAGGTACCATGCAAGCTGAGCTGTGATATATGAGTGGAGCTCATATAGTGCAGATGATAAAGACTGGTCAAACTCAAACATAGATCCTGATTAAAATTTCTAGCTGAACTCTCATAACCTGCAAAAAACCTTCAGCACAAACAAGGGTTATAACGATCACACGATTCGTATCAAATGCAAAATCTAAAACAAATTCAGAAGTCAGAAATTATAATTCAATTACAATATTTTACATCAAATAACTAATATTTTGAAACTGATATGTAAACACACTAACATGGAGATTTGCCCTACTTTACACCATCTTTTATAAATTAATGTTAGGCCTACAGATTCAGAACAATATTGGTCACATACTGATCAGTAGCTAATAAATGAATTGTATTGCAACATATTGTAGCACATTCAGTGGTATTGCCAAATATCAAATTGTTGCCTTATCGATTGAAATCTTAAGTGGAAGCTGGAGATTCCACATAAGAAGGTATGACTCAGAAAAGATCAAAATAGCTCTAAGTAGTGTGTACAAGCTTCAGTGTTCTGTGCACAAATGTTTCAAATGTGAGGAAATAGCCAAATAGTGATCAGCTCCCGCCCTCCATGACAGGATTTGGGCACACCTCTGCAGTAATAACTCATGACTAAATAAAACAGAAGTTGTAGCTATTTAAAATGAAATGCTTCAACAGACAGCTGAAATTTTTCCACTTTCTTGTAAATTGTACTCTTAGCTACTACCTATTAATAAAGTAAAGGTGATGGAGTGTGGGAGGACAAGTCTATGTGCTACACATCTTGTGGCAAATGTTAAGAAAGCAAATGTTGAATACATAGGTCTGTTTAATGCAAAGTTGTTATATTCTTTGAATATATGCAAACAAAATGCTCAGAATGCTTAAAAAAAAAGCCCAATAAGATGTTTGACACTACTGATCGGAAGGTTGTGAGTTCAAATCCCAGGATGACCAAGCTACCACTGCAGGGCTGCTCAGCAAGGCCATTAACCCTCAACTGAAAAGTAGTTTTAAAAAAATGAGATAAAATATAAGGGTGTCTCCTAAATGCCATGAACGTAAATCTAAACATTTAAACACAAAACATGGTGAGACTCAGCTCCAGTAGGGAGTTGACTAATTACTGTAATGGTTTTTCAGTATTCTGTACACTGCTGCTCAAACACGTGAGTCAGCAAAAAACTAGCAGCATTAGCGCAATTGCTGGAAATAGATGTAGTATTGCTCTAAGGCACCCCAAACTTTCACCATTCACAGAGCGAATATTTCTGGGTGTTCCATCAGACACAATGTTGGAGACAAGAGGAGCATGGGAACTACACATTCCCTATAAAGGAATCCAAAGGCTGTTGATCAAGGTGGCAAAGCACTTTCAGAGAGTCTGAGCTGCTCTAATGAGTTTATCAGTTTTCCCCTCCCTTGGAGTCTTCCCCAATTTAATTGAGTAATTGTCAGTAATGTGTTTTTCTGCAGCCCTGCTCACATCATCTTCTGTCTTTCCTCTCTCAATGTGACTAAACTGTCAGTAATCTTAGCAGTTCATTTTAAAAGATGTTACTGATGACATGTTTAAATACAGTTATAAGCTCTGTTACTAATGACAGATTTCCTTTCCCACAGAGGGCATAAGAATGAAAAAGTGGATAAATAATAAGAAAGCAGATTAGCTGACTTTACCATCATACAACATTGACAACTTTGAAAAAATGTGTAGGCTTGACTTATATATTTGAAATACTGACATCCTATCCTTGACGTTATTGATAACAGAACCATGAGTGTCAGCTAAAAACCATTAAGGATAAAAGTCACAGGCATGGTGGCAACAAAAGACATTCTACAAAATCAATGGCTGCAAAATCAAATGCAATTATGTCTACTTTATTATTATTATTATTGCTGTGGATCAAGGGCATATCCATGGAACACTGGATTCAGGACAAGGAAGGAATATACCCTCAGTTTAAATTTTTTATCATCCAATAATTTAGCTGCAATAAGCAGTGTGTGCCCCCCACTTACATCACTGTTTAAAATAGTGCAGCAATATGCTGATTCTAGGCTAATGTTCAAAGCACACACATAGTTCTTTTTATAGCTGTTTATAACAAATTCATCTCAATAAACATGGCTGTGTATCTTTAGCTTATATAATAGCTCAAGCACACCCAAGCGGAGTCATTGATGAAAGTGCTAAAATAAAGCCAGTTAAAGTGAGTAGGCCTGGGCTAAATATCTAAAATATCTAGAGCTTTTATATATAGATAATTATGTGAATTTTGTTGGGGGAAAAAACGTCACATTTTTTAGTCATCACATTTCTTGCCATATATAAATTGACATTAATCCATTTAAGATCGACTTGTACAACCTACATCTTGCCTACAGCCTATTTATTTGTGCTCTGTCAATCGATTAATAATTTAGCAGTTTTTGATACTCTGCTGTTATTTTTCTCAGTTTATAAATTAATGTAATGTTAGCTTTGTAGAAAACTGTAAAGTTTTCTGTTTCTGTTTTATTTGCATTGCCAATGAGAGCAAACAGTATCTGTCAAGAATTAGCACTAACTACATATTAGTCAGCTATGATATCAGATTACATCTTATTGGTCAGTGCTATAAGTCAGGTGAATGGAGAAAAAAGTGGAGGCACAGTGCAGTGCTGTAAAGGTTGTACATTCCACCACAAATTGCTGTAAAGGGCAAATGACTAATGCCTTGAGTCAAAGCCAGCGATTCAGATTACGAGATGTAAAGTCGCAACCTACACCTTGACCAAGAACATTAGAATAGTGTTTCATTTAAGTTCACTTCATTTAATCCATTTATAGAGTGCTGGGAATGCTGCTACACTTCTCCAAACTTTATTATGTGTCACATATTGATAGGTTTTGCATGAAAATTGCGTTAGGGATCTGAATACAGTTTCCCAATGTCCGACTTCCTTTAACCTAGGAGAACAATTACTTGATCTGATGTGCATCATTAAAACTGTGCACCATTCTTGGCAGATTCACTTCAAAATTCGCTTGATTAAATAGCTCTAAAGTTAATTCAGTGTGTGCATATAACCAGCTATAAATCACACGAAGTCTGATTACATGACAGACTGTAAAGCCTTTCAATGTATAACAGCAAAGTTATGAAGGTTTAGGAATAAAAATAAGAACTTACTTTCTTAGGTGCTCATGCTCTTTAAGAAAAAGTTCTGTCCGTCTATTGTTCACCCCTGAGCCACTCTTGTATGTCCTGGTAAAGAAAGGAATGCATTAGAACATTATTCATATTATAATAGAAAATCTCAGCACCTCTACACAATATAAATATTTTAAATTACCACAGATTTGGACCAAGTCGCATCATGTGACATCCGACGCATAATTACAGCCATCTTATAAAATAATTACATGTGTGTATTGACTAGTAATATTTTTATATTTCTCATCCTATTTTTTGTTGTTTGTATTGTTGTTGTTGTCTCTGTGCACTGGAGCTTGTGACACTAAAACAAATTCCTTGTATGTGCAAACATACTTGGCAATAAAGCTCTTTCTGATTCTGATTCTAATAATAAAAAGCACAAACAACTCTCCAAGTTGCATGGAAAATGTTTTAAAAAGCTACAGCAAAAATCATGATGTATATAATGAACACATTTTATAAACAAGCCACTGGAAATCCAGCAAACTCCTTATACATAAACATGCCTTGTATTATACATTCACTTCATTTTTCTTCCAGGTTTTAGAGGTATTTAAATAAAATGACAGCTTTTCATTAATCATGCAAGAACAGTTTTATTAATATTCTATGCTTTGTGGTGATCGCTGATAAAATAAACATGGAATAAAGATAAAGAGACATGCTGTTATTGGTAAATATCCCATAACATGGTGGCTGATATGTTTATTTTTCTTACATTCTTCAAAGTTTCATTTATTAAAGAACAACACTTGGTGCTCTTTCGCTGTTTATAGTTACAGTTAACGTTGTGGAGAGTCAATGAGACAAGTTCGATTTTCTGTTATCACTTACAGCATCAAAATGCAGCTTGTCATGTTACAGTGAAACTGTTAACCACTAAAACTTACCGGAGGTTACAAAGTGCTATAACCCAAAACTCCTTCTATAAATGTTAAATAAACATCTCCTAAAAGAATAACTCAAAATATCGGTGAGTATATGTTTTTCTTTATTTCATTTTTAATCTGTTTATTATTAGGCGGTAATGATCTGTGTCTGTGTCTGTCATACAAATGTTTGTGAATGAACCGTTACTACAGAATGAATAAGATATTAGAAGTAGCATTTTCATATTAAATTTTAATCTGAATTAAAGGACTACAGCAGCAGCTGCTGTTAAAGACAATAAATCAACATCCTCTGATCATTCAGATTAAACAATTCAACAGCATTGTGGTATGAAATGTTAAAAATGTTTTAAAAAAAACACACACAATAATATAATATATCTTTTCAATGTTTTGTAATGTTTTGGACAGTAATCAGTTGACATTCATCATCAGTATAATGGTAGGCCTGCTTCAAATCAAAAATTCAACTTACAGAGAGCATGACATTTCAAGCCTATTAATCAAATTTGCCCCCTTGAGCTTGGGCTAGCGAGTCCAAGCTAATTTAACACTGAGGCTTTCTTCTTCCGGCTGTCTACATGGAGAATCTAGCCAGTGCTTCCACAGAAAGCATTTAGTGTGAATAATGAATGAGTGCAGTGCTGGGAAGACCAACCCTTTCCAAGGAGTTAATCAGGGCAGTGGCAAGCAAAGATGCATCTTCCCATGGTCTGCAAACCCAGAGGCTACAATCCTTACCCTACTGCCCACACAAATTAAAATCAACCTACATTTTAGAGAGGAGGCAGGTAATGGACAGGATTTGTGAAGCAAAACTAACCAAACAAAAAACCAACAAACATAAAGCATACTCCACCCATTGGTATGCATTAGGGTGGGTTTAGTGCAGCTTCACAGATATGGATATCACTCTGCTCAGTGGGAAAATGCATTCACATACTGACCCGATCAACACGCAGCACTGACAGTCGATTTAATCATTCCATCGACACTATAAAAGGCCTGGGCTATATAACACACACATGCGCACGCACACACACACACACACACACACACACAGAGTGACAATCATTTGTGCATGCTGGCATTTCTACTATACTCTGTGGTGCAATGCAGATCAGGCAAGAGGGGTAGGGGGTGGGGGGACACAATGAACACAGCGACAGGCAAAACCTCCACAGTAATCACTGGTGCCCTCATGCTGAAAGAGGGACTCCGCAGTCACACACACAGGGAAAACGACTGGGTAAGGAAATCTACGACAATACAGATGCGTTTTCCTAAAGAGCACGTGCTGACACCTGGTGGTCAGTTATGATAACGTATACAGTTTTTCACACTGTTAAGGACATCCTCTAAACTAAACTTTACATTGCAAGAATCCAGAGCGAGGCTTTGAAAAAACATGCTATGAAAGAGTTTAGCAAATAAAAATACCTGACCCTGTTAAAAGTATCAGAATTATTTCTAAAGGGCTGTTTTCCAGATAACAAATAAATGTGTAAATGCACATTCACAGCAGATTTAAATCTAGCCATTCAAACCACTTTAGGAGGTCTGAGATGCATTTACCCACGTTATTCAAGTGTCAGATGGGCTACAGCAGCAGAAGACCACATTAGGTTACACTCCTGTGAGACAAAACATGTATACAAGACAACACTAGGCACAGGAAGACCAAAACTGGACGGTTAAAGCGTGGCAGAAATCTGTATGGTCGGTTAAATACTGATTTATGCCACGACATGCAGATGAAGGGGTCAGGACACATGGACACAACTTGTATCAACAGTTCAGGCTGGTGGTGGAGGTGTAATGGAAAGTTTTCTTGGCACACATTGTACCTCTTTATACCATTCAAGCATTTGAATGCCACAGACAATTTGAATATTGTGGTTGACCATGTGTATCCTTAATGGCCACAATTTACTGATCCTCTAATGGCTACAACCAGCATGATAATGCAGCATGTCACTAAGCCCAAGTTATCTCAAACTAGTTCCAGGAACATGACAATGAGTTCAGTCTACTTTCATGGCCTCTCCAGTCACCAGGTCTCAATTCCAAATCTATAAAGTATCTTAAACATCTTAAACACCATAAGAGTGTAAGAATAAAAGCAGTACAAAGAACAAGTTTGTGTGCAATACATAGAACACATTTCCATCTGAACAACCTCAGGGAAGAGAAACAGCATTTTTGGCCTGCTTTCACACTTGGAGCATGCTTAGGGGAAAATGTCATTGTTTATATAAGTAAAATGCAATTGCATTGAAGTGACACTGTAACTGTGGATGCAAACATTCAGCTCCTAGAACTGAATGAACAAGAACACTCACTCAATGTCTTTCCTGACAGATCCAAGAAGATCCTCTCGTTCTCTTACGGCTAAGAAGTTGGATTTGGTTTTGTGAAACTCGTGTGTGTAGTCCTGCAGAGACAGAAGGAAACGTTACAGAGAGGAAAAACAGTGAGAAGTATAGTATGCTTGCCGAGACCTAATTCTATGTACATTTGGGCAGTGGAATCCCTTTCAAATTTAATAACTTATCAAAATTATTTATTTAGTATCTGAATGAATATAAAAGAGGCTACAAATTTATATCCCCACAGACAGAATGAATATTAGCAATAGTACAAAAGTACTATTCATGGAGGATGAAAACTGTATCACTGTCTCAAGTGATGTGTCAAACTGTAATGGTCTAACCACACTAAGATGTATTGTTGCTGATTCTTATTCAATGTGCACACATTTTCCAAGTTAAAAACTCCTGTTTTTCTTATTAGGTTTAGTTTGTTTTTGTTTTAAGCCTCCAAGACTATGGCAGGAAAAAATCCTAAATAGGTTTATTTGAGGTACAATATGGTGTCAATCTGGGAAAGTACACTGTGTGCCCAACAGAACAGCGTTTGAGATTTGGCCAAAGAATGACTACAATAGATGTCTGATGGAAAATGTTAACTATTTTTCAGTGTACAATTTCTTTCCTTTCTAAGTAATTAATTAGAAAACTGATTGATAACTTTGAAACCAGCAAAATACACCACGATTGAAACCTAACAAACACCAGTGAATAAGTTTTTTCTTGCCTTTGTCCATGTAAATATTATGAAAATTTGAAAGTGTCTGAAGAGTGAAAAATGACTTGCCTTGTGCAGAAACATTCAGAAGCGATCACGGCGAGTGGGTAAGATGAGTAAGGAACAGATGTAAGACATGTCTCACCTGCAGAATGTCTCTGTGCCTTTGCAGTGTGTGCATTAGTGCAGCATTAAGAGAGGTCACACCCGGTGTGCTTGTGTACTCTGCCATCTTATCGTTTATTCCTGTAAGCTAGAAGGAAGAACAGAAAAACCAACTGAAATTGAATATCTTGCTGAAGCAAAACCTGGAACAGACTGACCGCTCAGATTCACATAATCTGCAGTTGCTCATGTTTATACTGTTAAAAATGAGCTTTGGTTATACTGTTTTACACTCCAACCCAAACACCAACACTCCTGGAGAGGCTGTAAAACCGCAGAAGTACAGAAGATTTCAAGAGAAACAAGACATTCTGTACTGAAGTCCATTATCAGCTGTGCAAGAAAAGTGCTTGTTTAGCTGTAGAATGTGAAACTCTTCACAAACTCTCCATGTGATAATGATGACAATTATTCTTGGTTTTTGCAGTTACACTGACAGCACTGAAAAAAAGCCAAGGCATGTTTGTTATCCAAAACTTTGCTATGAGGTTAATTATGCTAGTAACGGAAAGTCAAGCAAGCATGTTAGCATACACAGACGCACATATTGTGTATCCAATGGGAGAACGTTTTGTTTCAAAACAAACATGTGCTACTCTATGACAACCTGCACATGAACTCTAAAAGATTGTGACAAAACACAGCACAAGATAAGTCGAGTGAGTCAACTCAATTTTGTGGGGATTTGTTGCATTTAAATCTGACTGGTCAATAACATATGTAAGAAACTACAGACTGCCCCAACCCAGATTCCACTCCACAGTACACATCTGAAGGAGCTCATTCCCAAAAAGGCTTACATATCATATGGAAATATGTTTAATTATCTGTATGGTATTTTTACATTGGCTTAAAGCAGCCTTACCAAACATTTAGAATACTTAATCCAATCAATTATTAGTATGGGAGCGGCAGCAAGACATCAAGGACCATCACTGAACAAAGGGTATACGTGACCATGATTATCATTCAGTATTGCCCAACCATTTGGGTGATCACACCTGTAACAATACCAAGCCAAAGTGTATGTGACTGTGATTACCATTTAAGGACATCCTGCTAGATGATAGTATCACCCAGCCATTTGGGGGATACTCAGTAATTTACATTTAAAGTAAAACTCATTTCAATTACACATGTGAAACACTGTATAAAATGTCTGAGCAGGATTTGTTCTGTGTTCTTTTTGACTCCGATGAACCCAGAGTACTTTATGTATTTTGTCACTGCGATGCTGCAATAAACTTCTTCTTCATTAAGATCTTCGACGCTCTTCGTTTTATTTTTCTTACATTGGCGAGCCACCCAGCGAGGGATTTCCAAAAAAAAGCGGGGAAAGGTAAGAAAAACGGATCTTTCTTCTTTTACACTGTTTTATTTAGGTCACTCCTTCGTTTAAAAAAAATCTAGAAAAGAAAAGTTAAGGGCAGAATAGAAATAGAGTTGTTGAGCATAAGCAGGAGGAGTTATTAAGCCTATTCTGTACATTTCTGTTAGAGATTCTAACGGAACTGAATTAACCCGACGCACTGTGGTACAGAGGTGTATGAGAATCGTTGTTTCTAAAGTAACTGAAGCAAAGTGCTTAAGTGTACAGGTTTCTAAAGTAACTGAAACTTGTTGTGTTGTTATAATTCTGTTAAAAGGTTCTAAAGTAAGTGAATCAGCCCGACGCAGTGTGGCGGCCGAATTATAACTAGAAACTGAAACCGGTGATCGTGTAGTGAGCCCGACGCACCGCGGCTCTGGGAAGTTTAACACAAAAACCAGAAGTAGTGTGGTTTTGTCCGATGTACTGTGACAGTGTTACGTTTTAAACTGTTTAAAGTAAGTGAAACTTGTTGTATAGTTGTTGTAATTCTGTTAAAATTCTAAAGTAAGTGAAGCAGAATTATAACTGCATAGTTTCTAAAGTAACTGAAGCTGTAGTGAGCCCGACGCACCGCGGCTCTGGGAAGTTTAACACAATAACCCGAAGTAGTGTGGTTTTGTCCGACGGACTGTGACAGTGTTTTAAACTTTAGTTTTAAGCCCGAAGTAGTGTGGCTAAGTAGACTGTTTTTAAATATAACACAGGAAAACCCGACGTAGTGTGGTTTTGTCCGATGTACTGTGACAGCGTTATATTTTAAAGTGTTTGTGAGAGTTGTTGTTTGTGAGTTGTGAGTGTTACTGTAGTTGGACTTGAGGCCCGACGTGTATTATTCATTTTGTGTCCAAAGTACTGGAGCTGTGAATAAATAGACTAACGGGTATCTTAAAGTAACTAGATAACGTTTAGTCACTAAAGTTGTGTATAGTAACTCTAATTAATTCAGAAAGATTGTGACAATGGAAGAGCTGATGGTTAAGTACATCGCTAAGCACGGCTCTCAGGGAATGTTTGATGGAATGGAGAACATTGTGGATAAGCCGTATGAGTGGGCTATTGCCAAGTTTGAAAGTTATCCCAAAATGCCTAAGAATAAAAAAGGAAAAATCGCCAATGCACTACAAGCAGTTCTTGCCTCATACAAAGTGACTAGGAAGACTCTAGACGCGTTAAAGTCTGAAAATGAACAACTTCAATCTAAACTTGACGACGGGCTAATCTGTAAAAGAAATTTCCAGGCTACTGAAACGATCTGGAAAGAAGAAAAGGTCAGAATTCTGAATGAGATTGCACTTCTTAGAATTAACAACAGCATGCTTAAGTCATCTGTGGAAACACTGACCAATGATTTGGAGGAAGCAAAGGCTGCTTGTCAATTTCTGATAAAAAATGGCACAAATGTGCAAAATACCAATAAGGTATCTATAGGTGGTATGTTGTGTAACCGAGCTCCAGAAATGACAGGTTTGCATGAAGACAGTGAGAATTCGGAAAGAGATTCTCGGTCAGTCAGTAGTCAGTACTCTGACTATACAGTTAGATTTCCCATGGCACCAATTCACTCTTCTGTAACTGTGCGTGCTAATGAAGGAGGGGATGAACCAATGACCTCTACAATGGTCAGAGGATTTAATCCCAGTGAGCTAGATGCTGTGCTCAGTAATATTGGGAAATTTGATCCTGCCCAACAAGATCCTTTAGATTTCCTAAAAAACTTGGAGCAATATGCTGACATTTACAAATTTACAGATGGTGATGCATGCATAGTGTTAACTATGTGTTTGCCCGAGACTCTGTCTGGAGCCTTAAATCAGAAAGTGAAGACCAGAACTGCCAATAAGTTAGAAAGGAAACAGGCACTACTTGAAGTCCTAGGTGTGATGTCAGTTAATTGGGACAAAATATCTGATGTACACATGAGGAAAGGTGAGCACCCAATGGCATTTTCAGAGCGATTGTTGGAGGTATTCAAAACTTTCAGTGGTAATCCTAACATTACTCAGAATGATGTCAGTTTTAAATCTGCTTTGATTAACAAATGCGATCCACTCACTCGTTCTACTGTAACAATGTTTGTGAACCATCTCTCTGAATATAATGACATAATTTCTAAAATGACACAGTTTTACAATAGCAATGCTAACTTAAAGAGATCCAATCCTGTGTCAGCTGTAGGTGTTAAAAAGTTCTATAGGAATAGAGGCTGCAAGGCTTCCTGTAGAAACAAGGGCCATGCTACAGGAGATAAAAAGGAAAGACCACTCCCTTATAACCCTGATAACCTCCCAGTGTGTTATTCGTGTGGCAAGGAGGGACATATTTCCAGAGAATGCAAATTTTCTCTTAAGAGAACAATCCCAAAAACGGATTTAAATCAGTTACAGGCCACTGTAAACAGATTAAGTAAGGAGCTCAAGAATCTGTGTAACTGCTTGCCTGTTATTTATCGTCAAGCCACTCAGCAAATCTGGCATGGTCAGACAAACAAGACGTCTTTTGTTCAGGAAGAGCATCCTCACAAATTTGAAACTAGTGATGAGGTAATGGTAAAGAACTACTAACCTGAGGGCCCATGGTCCGCTAACTGGGTGAGACCATGCAGAGATTTAGTTTACAAGCTCTGCCACAAAACTAAATACCAACAACCTGTTAAGAGATGGTCCCACAATGATCAATTAAAAACCATAAAAATCTGATAGCATGTAAGCATGTATCTGAAGGGCAATGTAAATAGTCAAATGTATATTGTAAGTGTTTGTAATGTTTTCTGTCTTTTGTGTAAGGGGGGGGGCATACATTCATTATGTTTACTAGTGTTTTTCAGATTTCCTAACAAAAAAAAAGAAATGAAGATGTGGTGATGGACTAGGATGGCAGACCCCACTCCTAATCTTTCTGGCATAATGACGAGACCATATCCAGGGGTGCTGATCAACAACCTCCAGTGGGTCCATGTTCCAGTACAAGGATCTACTGACAACAGCATTCTTGAAATACCATGGAGCCGTAGCTGCCAGCTCATCCACAGAGCAGACGCTGGAAGGCTATCCAGGGGATTGCATAGAGGGTGTCTCTTCTAGATGGAAGTTGCTAGGATTTGTTGGACAACAGGTTCTGCAAACAGATGCCTATCAGCAAGAGGGACTAAGTGAAGAAAAGGGAACCGTCCAGGATGTTCACACTATTGCATCTGCCCTCTCGTATCAATGATACTTCTTGCATAATCCCAGAGACTGATTGATCCATAGGAAATTATTACTTTCCATATGTAAATGTCACTTTACAGACAATGTCATTGAATCCAGAGGAACAGCTAGGTTTTGTGAAAGACATCCCAGAATTTAATTTTGAATTACCAAAACTGGACACTATGTTAATGTCATTAATGCAGAGGAAAAATAACCACATTGTCAAGGTGCAACAAGGTCTTGTGGAAAAGGACAAAGTTTTGACTAAAAAATGCATAATGGTGATGTAGTTATTGCTTACTCTGATTTGATTTCGATGTAACTTTCAAAACTGCCGTTTGTGTATGCAGTTTTCTCATCATTTGCCAATGCGTGATGTTATGTTGTATGTGTTCCATATTGAGACGTCAGATTGCAGATACTCCAATAATTAATGTAGGATGTTCCCATTGGCTGTGATGGTTCCTGCATGCCTCTACTCCAAACCCAGGAAATATTTGTACATAGAACCAAATTTTAAGAAGAAACATTGTGATAAGTTTGCCTAGGGGAATGGAGCCATAACCAGTGTGCATGAGGTGATGTCTCGATGACGGGTAAGATTCTCTGAGGGCCGAAGGAGGACAACCTACTGCAGGGTTTCACCGCCACTGGGCACCTGCCCAAGATGGGAGGTGTAATCTGTGTAAAGGAAGTGATGTGATGCTTTCGGGCCAAAAAGCATCAAAGGGGGGACTGTAAGAAACTACAGACTGCCCCAACCCAGATTCCACTCCACAGTACACATCTGAAGGAGCTCATTCCCAAAAAGGCTTACATATCATATGGAAATATGTTTAATTATCTGTATGGTATTTTTACATTGGCTTAAAGCAGCCTTACCAAACATTTAGAATACTTAATCCAATCAATTATTAGTATGGGAGCGGCAGCAAGACATCAAGGACCATCACTGAACAAAGGGTATACGTGACCATGATTATCATTCAGTATTGCCCAACCATTTGGGTGATCACACCTGTAACAATACCAAGCCAAAGTGTATGTGACTGTGATTACCATTTAAGGACATCCTGCTAGATGATAGTATCACCCAGCCATTTGGGGGATACTCAGTAATTTACATTTAAAGTAAAACTCATTTCAATTACACATGTGAAACACTGTATAAAATGTCTGAGCAGGATTTGTTCTGTGTTCTTTTTGACTCCGATGAACCCAGAGTACTTTATGTATTTTGTCACTGCGATGCTGCAATAAACTTCTTCTTCATTAAGATCTTCGACGCTCTTCGTTTTATTTTTCTTACACATACAAACGTCACTTAAAGATGGGTTCTAATGTTTCCTTGTACATTATTTACTAATGTAGTGCTAGGGCAATTTGCTGTAGACATACAGAAATAAATTAACCAGCCATCTGAGAGTTTGTGTCTCACACAAACCAATGTATATCACTTTTTCTGTGCTCCAAAAGCAAACTCGTTTTCAGAGCTTTTCAGTAATCTCTGGCATAAAAGTATTATACATTTCCTTCAGCATAGGTGTTTTCATGGATTTCGTACAAAACGAATAAATAAATAACTCCTTTGTTGTCTAAAGACCTTAAAAAAAGAAACTCCAAAAACAAAATTCTTGGCTGATCGACTATACTACACTACATCAAAACACTGTTCCTTAGCATTTTCAATTTTTTTTTTCAATTAATCTGACTTTATTTTTTACAAACAAAACTTACTAGTCAATCAGATGAACAACTCAACTTACTAACCTTAGCTAGAAGCTGCTCAAGCTCGACTGACATGGTCTCAAACATTCTGTCTTGGGTAGAGTTGTTAAGGAGTGGTGTTGTGTCAGAACTGCAAATAACAAAAGACAAGGCAGACGTTTGTACAGATTATAATAAACGTATAGCACAAAGATGCATTATATTAAAATAATACGTTTTGTATCCTTGTGTAAACTCACCTGTCTCCTCTCCGGCCATCTCGAGAGCTGCTGTAGCTGGTGCACAGTTTACTGAAGGACACCAGCTTCAGGTCGAGCTCATTCTCCAACTGTCTGGCTTGTTTTCTCAAATCTGCACATACAAACAAACAGAAAACACAAAACTTCCTATAAAATTAGGCTGCTCCTGAACAACTGCAACAGGTTGTGTTTATTTTGCTTATTAGACTAATTATACCACACAAAGTCTCACATCTACAGTTTCCATTCCCAACTAGCTCTGCATGACACTGTAGGAATATACTGTATTATATTGTACATTATTGAAGTGTTCTAAAAGACGATCGCTACACTCCCTGAGCACTTTATTAGGAACACCTCTGCACCTACTCATTTGAGTATTTATCTAATAGGCAGCAGTGCAATGCATAAAATCATACAGATATGGACCAAGAGCTTCAGTTAACCTTCACATCAACCATCAGAATAGGGGAAAAAATTTGAACATGGCATGACTGTTGGTGCCACATGCCCTGGTTTGAATATTTCTTTAACTCTCCTGGGATCTCCTAAGACTTTCCCATACAACATTCAACAGACTCAACAAAGTTTACTCAGAAAAATGCAATAAAAAAACATCCAGTGAGTGGCACTTGTGCAGACAAAAACACCCTGTTGATGAGCAAGTGCAGCAGAGAATGGCCAGACTGGTTCAAGCTGTGGTGAGCTGAAAAGCATTTCAGAATGCACAACATGTCAAACCATGAAATAAATGTGCTACAACAGCAGAAGACCACGTTGTGTTCCACTTCTGTCCAACATTCCTAGCATGAAAGTGCAGCTAAAAAACTGTAAAAAAAAATGTAATCATGTCAACATGGGCTGAATCTCAAAATTCTGTTTCTAAGATGTTGTGGAATCCATGCCATGAAGAACTGAGGTTGGTTTGAGAGCAACAGGAGGCCCTACTCAGTATTATTTCCTAATAACGTATTCAGAGAGAATATTATTATTTCAATACTGTGATGAAATTAATGCAGTGCATAAAGCTAGGAATGGATATATTTCACACCCCAGAACTGACCGGTTGTTCAATTAGACAAAATGTCACCATATCAGATTTTCTTACCAGTTTATTATTAGTCTTACATTATGTGGAACATCTGCAATCCATGTTCCTGTGTATGAGCTGTTACTATAGAAATAATAACATATGGAACGTGCATTAACATTAACCTATAGTTGCAGTAGGTATCAATGTCCGGGCCACGCCGTTATACAAAAACAATGCACACCTACTGACCAATGCAGTTGCAGTTTATTTGGTCCTGAACTCTACTTTTACAAACATTACAAGCTGTTTCTTTGATTCCACTGAAAGCAGGCAGAAACAGCAACACTTTTTAACTGTATTTCCTCTGATCTTCACTTATAGGTAAGCTACACTATATTGGCAAAGGTTTTGGGACATCCCTCTAAATCACTGAATTTGGGTGTTGTCAGGGGTTGTGCTTGGCCCCTTAGATCCACTGAAAGGAACTCTTAATGCTTCAGCATACAAAGACATTTTGGACAATTTCATGCTCCCAACTTTGTGGGAACAGTTTGGGGATGACCTCTTCCTGTTCCAACATGACTATGCACAAAGCAAGGTCCTTAAAGACATGGATGAGTGAGTATGGTGTGGAGGACTGGCCTGCACAGAGTCCTGATCTCAACCTGATAGGACACTTTTGGGATGAATCAGAATGGAGACTGCAAGCCAGGCCTTCTTGTCCAACATCAGTGCCTGATCTCACAAATACATTTTTAGAGGAATGGTCAAAGATTCCCATAAGCACACTCCTAAACCTTGTGGAAAGTCTTCCCAGAAGAGTTGAAGCTGTTATAGCTGCAAAGGGCGGCCAACTCCATATTAAATTCATGTGCATGTAAAGGCAGACATCCCAGTTTTGGCCTGGCTCGCAGTCTCCGCTCTAATTCATCCCAAAGGTGTTCTATCGGGTTGAGGTCAGGACACTGTAATGCATGAAATTGCCCAAAATGTCTTGGTACGTTGAAGCCATAAGAGTTCCTTTCACTGGAACTAAGGGGCCAAACCCAAACCTTGAAAAACAACACCTGAATTCAATAATTTAGAGGGGTGTCCCAAAACCTTTGGCGATATAGTGTATGAAAGCTGAGGTAAGAGTATAACCCAAAGGCATGCTGTAAAAGCTGTTACTCTTTGCTGTTGTTCTAGTGGAATTGGAATAACCCTGTGGAGGCTACTTCCGGGAGACAAAAAATACACGGAAGTGTGAAAATGGCCCATGTATATCAAACAGTTTACTGTATGCGCCTTCTAGCCAACCTTAAGAAGAAGCCATTAACAAGCAGCATTACACTTTATCTCCTTTTCAAATGTAGTGCTGCTGGTCAGTGTTCAGCGATATTCAGTGACACTTTCATTTTACTAGCTAGTTTTAAAATCAACAGTGGTGAACTGCTGGTTTAGCACCACGTCATCAAAAAACATTTGCTATTTCTGTGGCAGCTAACGGCAGCAGCATTCCTACTCAAACAACTGTTTGGTGACTTGTTGACAAATATATATTACCGTCACTTTGCTAACGAACTAGCCTGCTAGTCTACTCATTAGCCAACTGGCTACCGGTTCTAGCGACAATGAGTCAATACCTCAGACACAACGGAATGACATAACCGAATGTGGCATCTCAACCCACAGGAAAGCACACTAATTAATTACACAGGCGATGCTAAACAGAAAATCTCAGACATATGACTGACGTCACCCAAATTGCTAGGCTAGCTTAAAAACTAGAGCTAGTCAGCCAGCTAATGCTAACGCTAACTAGATGAAGGTTTTGGGTACCAGTTAGCCGAATTCATTCTGCCTAAACCTCTAGAAGCAACAACTCAAAGAATAGGAAGTCTCCACAATTCATTTGAAAATATTACTAGCGAGTCTTTAATTACGCCACTTTGCCACCTCACCTTCCCAGTAGTTGCTGTTTGCCGCCGCCATCTTTGTTATCCAACGTCATCCGCGTCGCGCTGGCAGAGGCGTGGAAAAGCCTGACGTATGTCCCAAAGCACACTAACATGTGTCAGTTCTCATAGATAACTGTAATGAATTCGTACTACAAAAATCGTTACAGCGCCCCTTTCTGGTACAGAAAATAATACACTCTTCATTTTTTATTCTGAAAGAATTTGTCAGATACACTATATTGCCAAAAGTTGATTTCAGGTGTTGGGCTTTGCCCCTTAGTTCCAGTGAAAGGAGCTCATAATGCTTCAGCATACCAAGACATTTTGGACAATTTCATGCTCCCAACTTTGTGGGAACAGTTTTGGGATGACCCCTTCGTTCACAGAGTCCTGACCTCCAACCTGATTGAACACCTTTGGGATGAATTAGAGCGGAGACTGCGAGCCAGGTCAAAACTGGGATGTCTGCCTTTACATGTAGGTAGTTGCTTTCGGCTGCTCCTTGTTCGGGGTCACCACAGCGGACCGACTGGTCCGCACAACAACTTGGCACAGGTTTTATGCCGGATGCCCTTCCTGCCGCAACCCTCCCATTTTTCCGGGCTTGGGACCATCCACTGCATCCAGTGGCTGGGGATCGAACCCGGGCCGTCCACATGATAGGCGAGAAACCTACCACTGAGCCACCAATGCCTCTCTGCCTTTACATGTACATGAATGTAATATGGAGTTGAACTGCCCTTTGCTGCTATAACAGCTTCAAATCTTCTGAGAAGACTTTTCACAAGGTTTAGGATTGTGTTTATTGGAATTTTTGACCATTCCTCTAGAAGTGCATTTGTGAGGTCAGGCACTGAAGTTGGACGAGGTGGTCTCCGCTCTAATTCGTCCAAAAGTGTTCTATCAGGTTGAGGTCAGGACTCTGTGAAGGCCAGTCAAGTTCCTCCACACCAAACCCTTCCTCCAAGCTCTTCCATGTCTTTATGGACCTTGCTTTGTGCACTGGTGCGGTCATGTTGGAACAGGAAGCGCCCACTTAATAAAGATTTTTAAATTAGGCAATCTCCATCTTCCATAGTCCAAAGCTATTCCACTTTAATATAAAAGGATCTCTCATACATGTATATAATGCATTTTAATCACACATTTATTCCAGGCTTAGTCCATTTTATTTAATCTGTCTTGTCATTCCAACACCAAATATAAAGCCAGGTGTGACTCTGAACCATCAAGTGTCATTGCTCATTTAAATTGCTCTTCATTTACACACAAGTGACTTCAATTATCTACAATCACTTTTGTATCAAAATGGAAAAAATATACAACTGCACGACCAATACATCCAAAAGCTATACATGTTTGTTCAAGAAGTCATTTACACTCAAGCATCAGCAGCAAGCCTTCAAATTAGACTTTACAGTTAATGAAAATAAGACACAAGTAGGATAAAGCAACAGAAATAGAACGTACAAAAATGTATGTATTTATCGACACAGAATCAGGTATATACAACAGCAAAGCTGATTCTGTCTCTCTGTGTGTGTGTGTGTGTGTGTGTGTGAGTGAGTGAGTGAGTGAGTGAGTGAGTGAGTGAGTAAGAGAGAGAGATAATATCACAGTGAGCATGGTATTTAATTCAATCTTTCAGAAGATTGAGGCAAGCAATGGAAACCAAAATGACAACATTTAAAGAAGTGTCAATTTTAACTAAAAGCGGTCTACATGCTTCTTAGGTTCACCCTTGGACATTTCTTAATAAACATTACATGTAAATTACAAGAATAAAGACAGTTCAAGGAAAAAGGTTACCCTGATTACTTAAACTATTAAACACTGACATACATGGCTAATATCCATTATTTTGCCTGTGCTTTGTTTTTTATTCAAATCTGCATAAGTCAGGAGAAATGTGGAATTTGAATGGCATTTCATAATCACTGGATGTTAACTGGCAGTAAGTGATATAGCAAGTGACTATTTGGTTTGGTGAAAACCATAGATTATTGTTACTAAATTTAAATAATTTATCATTTGAGTGATTTAAAATATTTAATTTACACAAGCACCGGTAAAAACACAGATTGGAAAAGAATTAAAGTGAGAACAATCTGAACAAACATATGAAGCTGTTACAGCTTTTGTGAGCAAGCTTTTTTAGGTCGATTATAAATGTGAAAATGTTTATATCCTCATTTGGTCTCAAACATCTGGATTATTAAGAACCAAAAAGTTATCAACACACATCTTGGCTGTGGCTGGATAAACTGTTCAGATGAGGTTTAATATATTAAAGATGTACACACATGTACACACATCCAACACGTTCTACAATCTATATGGGAAAATAATTACTTGGCAAGCCAAATATTCATACCACTGTAATTGAATATTATGCCACAATAAGAAATGTTCAACAAACTGATAACAGACTCTGGAAACATGGCTAACTAATAGTGCTTTCCCACAGGACAGTGTTGTTAGTAATTCACATAATAGTACACATGGACGTAGTAGGATTTCTCTGGAGATTAGAGTGGTTCAGTCTTCTCAATCAAGAACAGGCTGCATGACACTTGGTGAAATGATACTCAACAAAATGATTATACCATAGTGCTGATTGAATTCCTGATTCTGACTATTCTGAAAAAAAAAAGACTGTTGAAGGAAAGACTGTTTATAGTATGCTATAATGAAATGTTAACAAGAACAATTTTGAATACCTTGTGTAGTCGGTGCTCCACAATATTAAACGGAACAATAAACAGTTAGTGTGTTGTTCATTAATAAAGAAAGAATTGTAAGAAATTTTTGGCTGGTACAAGAGGAATGAAATACTTGGATTCAGAAAGTGGCTCCATATAGTGCACTAAACACTACAAGTCATCATTACCATGGGTGCATGACCCAAATAAAAAATACTTAATCTAAAACTAAAACACATCTTTAGACTTTAAACCCACATGACAGCTGGATTCACCAGTTACTCTGAAAAAAAGGGTAAGATTTAATTACTGTACAGCTAACCTGGAAATAAAAACCATGACAATAGATAACTACCATACTACACTCTCCGGTAGAAAAGCACTATAAAAGTGTAGCCGCTGAAATGTTAAAGCAAAAAAAAAGTTTCTAAAGAATCTCAGCATTGAGGTTTTGAGGCACACATTTACCCAGAACTGATCTCAGTATTAGAAATAATAAGCAGCACTTCTGCTCCAAGACGATTTACGTATGTACTTTGTCACATACTGTGTGGGACAGTGTGATTAAAAATAAAAGGAATAATAATTAGATTCCTGATTATGACCCAAAACACAGAGAGCTTCCAAGAGCACTCAGGTTACACACATTACACTGATCTTCTCACCCTAGTGATATCCAACAGGCAGCAATGGCTCAGGCTAATCAAACAAGGCACTGTGTTTAGTAATCCTGCTGAGTTTCTATTCATGTGGGCAACTGAGTTAATGATGTACTGACTGGAAGAGAGGTGCAGAATATTTCCACACTATAAACAAGTATAATTTAGCCTCAAATAAATAGCATGTTGGTTGAGCGCAGATTGTAAGGTTGCATCCATTAACGTGTGAAACAGTCAACCGATCTCACTACGCCAGTAAAGTGCATTCTGGGACGGATTTCATGGCAGTCTGGGCAGACGGGCCTGTGAGCTGAGCACCCCCTGCTGGTTCGGACAGACACCTGATAAACCTTGATCTTCTGTGTCTCTCAGAGACTCCAGTAGGGTGGCAATGTAGGACGTGAACATTGTAGGTGAGTTAAATATCAGAGTTTGTTGGCGTACAGAGTGTCTTCATCGCTTTCACTCTCATCCTGGAACTCGTGGCTCAGCAAGGATTTCTTGGAGCCCATGGAGGTGAGCCGGATCTCGTCTTCATAGTCGTCCCGGTGCTGGCGCAGACGGTGGAAGCCGTCCTTCTGCCTGTTGGACTTGACTGAGCACACGCACCAGATGATGCAGGCAGTGATGGCTAGAGCTGTCATAGCTGCAGCTGAAACAGAAAAACACACATTGTTCCAGGATATGAAACAACAGATGCAAAAAAAAAAAACCTTATGCAAAGCACCTTTTGAGTGTTCCAATATGTTGCCTTCAAATATGCTTTTCATATACCCTCATCAATTATCCCTCAGCATTTGCGTCTTACCTGCAGATGCCACCACTAACTCTCGCGGTAAACCGAAGATGCGGTTGTCCATATCAAACTCAATAATGATGGATATCGCTGCCTCGTATGATGAGACAATCACCTGTGGAAGGCAAAAGTGAAACAATGAGGCGCAAGTTATATCAATTTACATAGACATTTTGTTCAGAATGGATGCTTTGTTTTTGTTTTTATACTGATTATGCATTAGGACATCTGGATTAGCAGCTGGTTGAATTCATCTGGCTAATCAAAAGTTTTCTGCATTCCAGTTCCAGTGTACTGTCCTGCAGTAATTCAATATCTCCATTAAATAAGAAAACAGGATTTAAACCCAAGCATCAGACGAAATGCATGATATGCAGCGTGAGCTATTGACACACACATGGGACGCATTTTTCTATTTCTGCTGCATGCTTCGCATGGCCATAAGCACGACATAAACAATATCCATGCTTTGTTTTGCAGTGTATGCCAGTAATCTAAACAGAACATGAGCTATATTTCAGCCTGTAATTTACTGAAGCACGGAATTGGGTAAAATGTAAATATCATGAAACCTGAGGAGTTTCAATGAGCATGAACAATTCACACACACACACACACACACACACACACACACACACACACAGACACACAGACACACACACACACACACACACACCATCACACGCTCAATACTTATCTGATCTGAACTAACTGACATCTTTACATCTTTGCTAAGACACAGCACAATCATGATTCATGCAAGATTTGTCTTTTGTCAAATCAACATCTCATGCATTCTCAGTCAAAAAAGAGAGGAAAATATGTCCATCATGATATCAATATCATCAGTGCAATCCTAGTTTTAATGAGAATTCTCAAACCTTCTGCTGCTGCTGTTGGTACCCCTCTGCTATTGCTTCAATGCTGTGTGATCCTGGAGCCAGCAAGGCGTGGAAGTAACCTCCCTCACTGGTGAACATTCGCACACCACCATTCAGCACAATCATTGCCCCCGCTATGGTCTTGCCACTCTTGTCCTTTACGATTCCACGAACTCCTTTGTGCACCTACAAAAATAAAGGATTAAATTGAAACCACAAAGGCTTAGTCTAAACAAAGAATTACGTGTTTTTTGACATGGATGACATCTGTCCACTTGGCCATATAGAGGACAGGCTGTAACGCAGGGGCCATGTATGATGTTTAGAGACAGAGCAATGGGTTATGGAAGGAAAAAACTAACCTCTACCAGCATGCTGAGTAGAGACTTCCTGTTCTCAGTCCAAAGGGTGGGCAGCTGATCAGCTGGGGGGAATAGGCAACAACTGGTGTATACTGTAATCTCAGGACAGTGCCCAAAGTCTACAGTGAAGTCCTGTAATTCAACCAAATAGCAATTAGGCATCACAAGTTAAACAGAAACAAACTGAAGAGAAATATATTGAATATTTCAATATAGAGTCAGAAGTATTTCGGTCACTTCACTAGGGAGTCTGCAAGGGACATTTTATGAACTCTTCATGAGAAAGAACTTTTTTGGTCAGGACACATTTTTTTGGAACTCTTCCATAACATCTTAGATACGATGTGAACCCTCAGTCATGCCCAGGTGTTGACTATCAGCAAACTGAGTGAGTGGGCAAAGTTGCATGAGATTGAAGTAGTGTGTTGTGTCACACTGCCATTGTTCTGGTTGTGGGTGCACCAATCAGACAACACATCCAGCCAGGAAACACGGATAAGCAGTTTCCTGCCTGTAGCCAGGAAATGTATCATAGACCGTGTTTGCTCACATTCTCAGCTGGACTTGGACAAAGTCTTAAGATTTTAACAGCTAAACCTCCTTACATATCTCCTTATATATATTATATTATATTATATTATATTATATTATATTATATTATATATATATATATATATATATATATATATATATATATATATATATATATATATATATATATATATATATATATATATATATATATATATATATATATATATATATATATATATATAAAATCCATAGACCCTCCTCAGATTTATTCGATAAACATAGTTCTATATAAATATACACAATATTTATATACCTGAATGTTTCACCCACAGAGCTCGAACCAGCAGCACTGGTGTAGATTCAAATGATTTTTACATCATACTAATCACACCTTTCCATTGTCTTGCTTACAGTTTTTGTCTTTTGTTCAAGTGATCAGTCAGTTAGGCTGATATAACCAAATTATAACTTTATAAAAACTATATACGTGATCTAGCCTTGTTGATTTGTTAAAGGAAAATTGCAGACCTCCTTAAATATCATACTTTGTCAAGCGCAGATGCTTTATTCTGTCAGTGATTTACTCTATGGGGATATTTTTAATTTATATATGGGTTTTATGACATCTATTGCCAGAAGCAAATTAGAGAAGGTCCATAATTTCTAAAATGGCCACAGTTTAATTTACCTTCATGCTGCCCATGTGACTGTGTTTCTCTGCTGCCCGCAACACGCCATCAGGGATGTTTCCCACTGAAATAAAATGAGACATTGAGAGAGTGATTATATATTTAAACCTAGAGAACTTTAGTATAAGCTCTCAGTTATATGACAGCTGCTCATCACTTTGTGTTCCATAATTAAAATTGACTTGATTCAACAAAAAAAAAGGTATTAGACAATACCGATTCAAATGAAATTTCTTTGCAGTGTAAAAAACAATATAAAGTAGTTCACATACTCTGGCCATTGTTTGGGCATCCAGTGTCTCCTAAATGCATTGTGGGATGATTGTTGGCATACACAGTAGCCAAATACCTCAAGGTGCTTTCATTTTCAACTGAAAATACACAGCAAAATTTAAAACCCTTGTCCATAAGCTACCACCATAAAGTTGGCATCTAAGAAGAGAGAAAGGAGACCTGGTTGAACTGGTTTGTCATAGGGGTAGGTAACCAGTACAGAGCCTCCGTCCAGTGCCACTGACAGAGTGAAGCCCTTCTCCTGTATCAGGTCCATCACTGCACGAGTCTCGGGCTGAGCTTCTGTGGAGCGCTGTGATGCATTACCTATAAAACCCCAAACCCACATTATTCTGTATTCTATACATGACATTACTATTACCTAAATCTTAATAAATCTACACTGTGAACACAGATGTTTAAAGACACATAACATAGCTGGGGGGCACGTTGGCTTAGTGGTTAGCACATTTTCTTCACAGCTAAGGCACGTTTGCATGTTCTGCTTCAGGGGTATGCTCTGTGTACTCCAGTTTCCTCCATCAGTTCAAAGACATGCATGGCAGGCACACTGGCATCTCTAAATTAGTGTGTGTGTGTGTGTGTGTGTGTGTGTGTGTGTGTGTGTGTGTGAGTTCCCTGGGATAGACTCTGGGCTCTGTGTAACCCTGCGTAGGAAAAGCAGTTCCAAAAATGAACGAATTGAATCTATAGCTTAGAACTATAAACTATGTGATGCACAGATAGCAAGGAATATTCACACTGCCGTTACCTGATTTGGTCACTGTGGATGCTGAGCCTAAGAATACGGGCTAGATGGGATACCAGTCCATCACAGGGCACCAAACACACATTCACATACTCATACTCACACCTAGGGGCAGTTTAGAATAGCCAATCGACAAGCATGTACTTGGGTGGAGGTGGGAGGAAAATGGAGAATCCAGACAAAGCCCACAAGCATGTCCACATAGACACACAGTACAAAAAACTTAACAGTTAGTAGTAGTTTTGCTATATTTGCAGTAAAGGCTGGTCTTGCTGGTTGTTTGCTCACAGTTAAAGTGTGTGAGGTTTTCATAAATGCTTACCAAAGAAATCAGTGTCGAGGTCTTTTCCATATGCATTGGCCATACCCACAGAGGAGGAGCACTCTCTTTCTTTAGCAAGCTCACGACCATCCGGGTTAATGGAAGGAAGGATAACAATTCTTGTCTCGTTGATTAACTAAGGGGGGGAAAGAGAAAGAGTGACATAGAAATGTCAAAAGTAGTCAGTATGATTAGATCACAATGCTATACTGTACAATATAAACATTATAACTGTTGGAGAAAATAACTGTATAATTGCATTTGGTGTTTGTATTTAAGTTTATTGCCACATCAGTTTTAAAGGCTTTTTCACTTCAAATCCAGATAGTACATTTTCCTGGGTCTGTCTTACAAAAGAAGAATTGTCTGTCCTGCTAGAAGGTGTCTCATGATATTAAAATAGGGCAGACCAAAAAATTATATTACAGTCAAGGGAGTGTTAGAATACTGACATTTTGCTGTTTTTTCACCTCTTCAATAATACCCATGGGTCAGTCTGGTGTAACTGTGTGAACTGACCTAGTTGAGGCTGCCTATTAATGTTAAAAGTTGTCATTTTTAAGCATGGACAAGGCTAGATGAGACAGTCTCACCCTTGTAATAGCAGCATTTTTGCCATAGTTGATACACAGGTAAGCAGCAAACTCCAGCAGCAGCTCTGTGCCCACTGGAGCATTGCCATGGATGCCCAGCCACAAATCGGATCTTGGGCTCGGATGGTTCAGGCACCTCAGGGTTGTTGGAGATCTCCAAGGCCCAGATAGTCCTGAACTCCACACTCTGACCAAGGCTGGACAGAATAAAACAAGGTCAATGCTCTGAATCTGCGCCTGTGAAAAAGAAACTGTTGAAAAAGAGCGGCCTGTATGCTGACTGGGAAATTACGGGAAAGATAAATCAGGTCTTAGCTTTGTAGTCTTATATACTTCCATTATTGTCCGTTTTAGTCCAATTTCCCATCTCTCCCTGAATGCCTGTCTAATCATAGCAGGTCATTTTGGTTGCAATATGAAACCAGACTGTGGAGTCATTTGGATTCCTTCTTTCTCTGTT
The DNA here is from genome assembly GCA_033459395.1 of Hemibagrus guttatus. Taxonomy (NCBI): domain Eukaryota; kingdom Metazoa; phylum Chordata; class Actinopteri; order Siluriformes; family Bagridae; genus Hemibagrus; species Hemibagrus guttatus. The sequence continues at coordinate 10,491,116 of JAUCMX010000011.1, forward strand.
ATTTGTGTTCTACATTCTAAACTTGGCACACACTGACATGTTCCAGAGGCTGTCACAAACCTGTAAAATCTGAGTGTATAAACAGGAACACAAACCACCACTGCCAAGAGCTGCTCAAATTGCTCAAGCACATCTTCACCAGCAAGTTATTTTGCAACTGACTTGCAAAATATGTTGTCTTGGCACAATCTGCAACAGCTGTAAATATGCTGTTGGCCTTTCTTACTACATATTCAGAATCTTCTCTGAGGTCATACACTGTGATCTTATCTGAGACAAACAAGCTCAAACATGAATCACCAGCTGCATTTTAGACATAATATTCATCTTCCTAAAAGAGGGAGTTGGCAGAGGATGTGTTTTTTTAGACAAACAGGATAGGCTTTATTAGTGGCTTGTCTCATCAAGTCGGATCCACTGACTTTTGACTCATCATATGTTCATATTGCCATGACTGCACAGGAAAGTTGACAGGAATGTGGATTTTGATACTTTATATAATTTTGTGATTGTCAGCTATTATAAGTGGATGTAAGAGACCAGTACCTGCGTAGAGAGGTGATCTTTGGGAAGTTGAGGTTGAGGCTGCGCAGGAACTCAGACATCTCTTCGTAGCCACGATAGCGGAAGCTGCTGGTGGTGGCCGTGTTCTGGATGAGCTGGTCCAGTCCAGGTCCCACTGAGAGCTGCTTGATGAAGCTCTGGAACTCCTCCTCACTGGAGTCTGGTTGAGCAGCAGGGCTGCTGGTGTCACGCCGTATGCGGGTCAGCTTAAAGTCCACGACCTCTGCGTCACCATCAGGCACGGTGGCGTACGTGACAACAGACTTGTAGCTGGAGAGATTATGAAGAGAGGTTTTAATTTACAATCAGATTATTTCAGCTTATCTATTTTAATCTCAGGAAAACAGATTAAAATGATTTTTAAAAAGCAAAATGTTATGGTCCTCTTAAGTTTATTCAAGATGTGCAAAGCACTGTGAAGCTACACTGAACATAAATTATTAGGCACTAAAGGTACTATCAAGGTAATCATATTACACACAAAAGTCTAGATGCAATATGATCAGCAGAGTATTTATCACCACCTCTACACCTGAGAGCTGAATGATAAATGCAAAAAAAAGTTTAAGTACAGAAGAAGCAGGAAATGATATCCCCATACTAAAGACCAAAGGAAATCGGTCATATCCTTTTAACCTTTGTTTATATGTTAAAATATTTTTATTATTCTATTATTACTTCTGTTATTCTTAATTTAAAAGATAAAGGCTAACAAATCACATATAAACAATCAAGCAAACACGGTGGCTCGTGCTGTAATAGGAAAATATTCAACATTATGTGATCATGTAATGAAGAGTCACCAAGAAGTTGATTGTTTATAAACAATTGATTGTTTATTCCTTATAAACCACAGCAATTTGCCAACAATTATAAGTTTTATTTTAATAATAATAATTAACAGCACATCATCTTTTTAACTGTTAGTTCCTCTTATTGGCTTCAGTACATCGGCTTCTCTCTTGTAACTTCCCTCTCTCTCAAAATAAATAAATAAAAATTAAAGCTTGTCATGTTACAGAAACACCTGGAAAGTCTAAATCTATATTCAGTTTCAAGTCAGATAGCTTACCCTTGAGCCGAGGCAGTTAGGTGGTATGTTCCAGGTATAAGCAGACGCCAGTAATCTCCAGCTCTGTTAGTGGTGATGGAGTGTTCGATGCCCTCTACAGTAATGGTAGCATTGGGGATACCAGTCCCATCCTTACTATCAGTCACCATCCCCTTCACTCCTTTGTGGACCTACAGATCATGAAGATAAATACAAGAAAGATGATGTATGGACACTAGATACAAGTAGAACACCTCCCAGTACCTCCCCAGTCCACCATAACTGTTAAGGACTGAGACTTACTTAGCTCCAGTGGTTTTACATTTCAATAATTGAATGCAATATGTGAGCAACGTCTGTACATATTTTACAGTGGACGTCTTTTTACTTATTGTCCCTAGCCTGGATAAATTGGGAGGCTTGCGTCAGGAAGGGCATTTGCGTAAAAACCAGTGCCAAATCAAAAGTAACCAGATCGGATGATCCGCTATGGCGACCCTGAACAACGAGCAGCCGAAGGACAATTTTCTTCTTTATTCACCATATTTTAACTCTTTAGATTTTAAGTGCAATGTCAATCAAATAATTTTTTTTGCATTGTCCAAATTCATTATTTAGAAAAGAGTAAAAGAGAGCAGAAAGAACGAAAGAGGCGTGGAAAGAATGAGAGAGAAACAGACAGATAAAAAGTGAGGAACCTGGTGAATAAACTGCAGCAGAGATCTCCGGTTGTGTTCCCAGTACTGTGGCAGCTCCTGTGCTGGAGGATACTTGACACAGCCCAGCTCTATAGTCACCTCAAAGCAGTTCGTGTTAAGATAGTTCCAGTCCTGCATACCACCTAGAAGAGACGCACAAAACACAAAGCGTTGTTATTGCTGAAGAAAGACTGGCTTTCCATTTAAAACTACATGCATCTATATTAGTGTTTCATTCTAAATATATGTCTTGTATTTGTACATTGATGTCCAGGAAGGCAACATTCTGGTTACACATTACTAAAATACTTAAAAGTATATATTGTTTTATTGTCCCTATGTGGAAATAATTGTAGCGTGTTTTGACTGAAGAGAAAACTTTTTCCATGATGACAAGAACTTTCCAGATTTTTATAGGAGGAATCAGGGCTAACATTAGCTAATGGGCAGTTATTCCAGATATATTTTTAATTCTTGCTCCTCAGTAGGTACTTACCTCAACATCTGCAATTACTGTGGTGGAGCTTGCCATAATGAGCTCGCTGTTTAATCAAATGCAGTTTCTAAAGTTCGTTTTTTCCCCAACCACAAAACGTTCTGAAACTCTTTTGCTTTTTTCACAAGTGGCAAGCCCTCACTGTAGGTGGATCATTATTATATATATTGCTTTAAAAGGTTACCTAAATGCCTAACATCCTTGCCATAAAATGTTTCGCTCGTTTCAACCTCCTATGTGCGTGCTGTAAATGATCAGGATGGTGATGTCTTGCATGACTTGTTCTTGTTGTTGTACACTCACTGGCCACTTTAATAGGAACACATGTACCCTGCTTCATGCAAATCATCCAAACATGTGTCAGCAGCATGCATGTATCTGATTGACCTGCATCTGCATAAAATCATGGAGATACTTTTAGGAGCTTCGGTTAATGTTCACATCATAAATCAGAATGAGGAAAGATGTGATTTCTGTGGTATGGTTGTTGATACTAGATGGGCTGGTTTCTGGTTTCAGAAAGCTGATCTCCTGGGAGTTTCATACACAATGGTTCAAAAAGATTGGTGTGAAAAACAAAAAAAATATTCAGCGAGTTGCAGTTCTGTGATGAGCAAAGGAACTAAAAATCAACCCTTTTAGTTGGATCAAGACTCATTCAGTGAAAATGGACTTAACCTTAAGTTCAGGAACTGTGTAGTTCCGGTTTAGGATAGTTCCTAAACTACATAATGCCTTAAAGGTTTCTGATGCATATTATGTCTCTGTATTCAGCCACTTACCAGGCACATTGTACCAAGAAGCTCCATTAGTAATGCCATCCTTAAAGTACTCATCAGGGTACTCTTTTACATCTTTACAAGGGTGCCCTTTAAACATAAGCGGATTTTCCTAAAACACAAGAAAAGCCTTTAATGAGTATACTTGTAAAAATGGGGAATAAGTCCAAGAATAGCTCACACTCACCCGCGAGTAAGCAAGGGCGACCATTTTAAACACCGCATCGTCTGGAGACCTGCTGTATCTACTGACGCCCTCTAAATCATCGTCATAAGGATAATTTACCACTAGAGAGCCTAAAAAGACAAAAACATAGCAATGTACATGTGTACAGATCTTAGCCATATCGTGGTCCTGGAATGTGGTAAACTTAAGAAATTGATGTCTACCTCCGTGCAGGTTAGCTGACAGCACGAATGGGTAGCTTTTAGCCCAGTTCATCACTGCTATAGTCTCTGGCTGTCTGGGTTCAGTAATGGTTTGGAACTGGTCAGGAAAATTGCGATTTAGGTCATAGTTGTTGCTGTTATTACGCCCGTGGTAGCCACTGACATCTCCTGTGGAAGATCACACATTTTCATTATGTTAAATTATCAGCACATTTATGTGGGGAGCATCAAATAATGATTCACATACGCACGTATAGATATAAATATATTAATATATATGGTTCATTTTAATTTTTCAGGTTACAAAGTGAGTGTTAAACTATTCCTTACCCTCTTGTGCAATTTCATAGCCATCTGGGTTCATGGAGGGCATGATGTGGATGCGAGTGTTGTTGACGAGCCGCGTGACCTCAGGGTCACTGCCGTAGTTACGGCACAGGTACTCGATCAGGTTTAGAAGCAGCTCTCGTCCCACCACCTCGTTTCCGTGCATGTTAGCAATATATTTAAACTCCGGTTCACCTAAAGGAGGCATTGAATCGTTTCAATATACAATGTAGACCTTCAAATTGATTGATACACACTTTATGAGAAAGTATTCATATTTAACATTATTTAGTAAGAAGAACCACAGCACCTTCCTCGTGTTCGCCCGGGTTATCGGAGATCTCCATGACCCAAAGCAAACGACCCTGAGCGGACTTGCCGATGGAGTAGAGACGTGTGATGGAGGGATACTTGGTGCTGAATCTCTGCAGGAAGAGCTCCATGTCACTGTTGTGGTGATGGCGGAACTCCTGAGGCTGCTGTGGCTGTGGCGCTGGAGCTGAGGTGCTTAAAGGCACGATTGTAGTCCCTGTACTGTCACTGGGTGTGCTGGAGCCAACATGACTGTTGCTGCTGTTGGTTACAGGGATGGTAGAGGGTGTAGTAGTGGTTATTGTTGTGTCGGTGACGCTCTCATTACTCAGAAGTGCTAGTGTGAAGTTGAGTTCCGTAGCTTTGCCTGCAGTTACTTGCACGCCAGGGACGGTCATTGGCACGCAACTAAAACACACAAGGAAAGCAAACACTAACTTTTTTCAGTGAAAAAAACATTGTGTGTACAGTGTATGACAAATACAGAAACAACATTTTAAGGGAAGTATTTAAACAGATCTACACTATATGTTTGCAATCCATGAATTCATGAGCTGTTTTTATCTTATTTACACAAACTAATGCACTGATCTTAAGAAATCTTGCTGAATATGTTGATCATCACAATAACACAATACGGGCAAATCTTAAATATCTTCCTTTTCATTGTTCTATATTCAGTCTATATCACAGCATAATATTATGGGACTTATTACATACCCAAAACATGTTTGCATTTACTTTGAAAATAGACATACAATTAAAACAAATGAAAAATTTAGGAAGCTGTAGAACAAGTGATCTTAAAAAAGCACATTGTTTATATATGTAGTCTCACTTTCTAAACGTTATATTTGAGCACAAAGAGTCATAATCACTCACAAACATTAAGCAGATTGAACAAGCTAACCTTGAACAGTGATTAACAAATTGTTTAATAACTGTTGAATGAGAGCATTTAAATCCCATAACGCTGTTGCACAGTATTACCCAGTATTTACTACACATCATGACCAATGAAGAACAGAAACGGAACTTGAATGAAAGCTCTAAAAAGAGAAATCGCCTCTCTAGTCTTGTGACAGTCTGATGCCGCATCATGACCGGTCAGAGGCTTACCCAGAGGATAAAGCTGTTATATTGTAGGTTCCTGACAGCAGCAGTCTGAAATAGTCACCAAAGTGGCCAGTGCTTATGTTGTGTTTAATTCCTGCTACAGAAATCACTGCATCAGAAAGAGGAGCGCCGGTTCTGGCTTCTCGGACAAAACCTCGTACGCCGATGTGAACCTGAAATGAGATCGAGGTCAGTGAATATGACACTCGTATACACACGATATCTTGTTACTTAAATGCAGGATAAATGAAACTCAATGCTTAAACGATGTCAAACCTGCTCCATATAAGCCAGCAGAGACTCTCGGTTGTTCTCCCACTCTTTTGCTAACTCTGAAGTGAGTGGATATTTGCAGCAGCTCAGCTCCATGGTGATTTCCAAGCAATTCCCTTTTAAATAATTGTAGTCCTGCATTCCTCCTGTTCAGAAACACAGTAGATAAATATAAATATTATATATATATATATATATATATATATATATATATATATATATATATATATATATATATATATATATATATATATATATATATATATATATATTTATATTTATGACTGGTGTCACCACATGCAGTAATGGGAATTCAAAACCACTTATGGCACAAAGAAGTGCAAGAGCAGACAGTGATCACATCATGCAGCCTGTAAACAGTGAGATTATGCAATGGCACTCAGCCACAAAGTGTTCAGTGAGTAATCCTCTCTCAAATGGGATGCCTCGGGTGAGAGACTACCTTGGCAATGGGAGCTGGAACCTCATTAAATACACACAAGAAACCCAACTCCTTGTAGACAAAGAGATTTTTCACTCTTCCCTCTCACTAGTCCTATAAACATGTAGAATTGCGATTTAAAAACTGAAATATACGGCAAACTAAGGATACAGATCAATGTCTAGAGAATTGTCACAAAAAGGGGCCATAGAGTCTCAAAATCTCTAAAGCTTATTTGTGATCATGGGGGTTATTATAAAAAGTTACCTTAACAAAAATCACTCCATCTATTTTCTGTACACAACGGAGGGGACGCCGCAGACAGGGTGCGAACACATCACCGGATACAATCGCGCATACTCGCACACTCACATCAGCCTATCACGAGTCTTTGGACTGTGAGAGGAAACCAAAGTACAGGACAGAGGTGGGAATCAAGCCCCCAAGCCCTAAACCCCATACATGCCAACCACTAAGCCACCAATCCCCCAATAAACTAACCTTGTTTACTGAACTATCTTACAGTAACAAATAATAACCTTTAATATGAATAAACTGGTTACCACAGCACTGCTGAATTATGATATGATATGGTATATTATCGTTTCTATAGTAACAACTTTCACAGGGACTTGTATGACAGACACAAAAGGTATAAAACTCTGTCTAATAGTAAATATGGTGAAGATTTCTGTCAGGAAATGTTGAAGGAGTCTCCAGTGTCAGTGCTGTGTAAAAGTCTTCAGTCTTTCTTGATTTTTAACACAGGGACACTGATACTGCTATGCCATTAGCAAGTAATAACTAGAACTGATTTGATTCATGAGAAATACATAAAATATACATTTATAAACACATAAGCAAATAAATAAATACAAAATATTAGTGCTAACAAAATGCTGTGGAATAAGAGGAATAAAACCTTAAGCCTTTTCATGTCAGCCTGCATCACACTGCCTTGCTGATGATTAAGGAATAATGCCTCACAGGCTGTGCTGTTAAATGTTAAATTTATGAAGCATTTTAATGCAAGTATTCACTGAATTCTGGTCAAATGTTAATGATAATAATTCTGTTTAAAATGTTTATTCAGTCCATGACTAAAACTAGAGTCTACTGAAAAAAGCTAAATAAACTCCATTATGTTCCTAATGTTAAGAATCCACTAAATGCTGGTCTTCAGAGGTAAATTTTGCAACTTGCTTTTCAAGCCTCAGGTATGAATTTTTTTTTTTTTTTTTTTTTTACAACAACGAAAAATATCCAGTTAACCAGCACCGGACATTCCGGACATTTTAAATCCGTAATGGTATGGCCACTGATGATTTAGAGTCTTTGGTTTATTATTATTTCTTAAAATCTAACAAGAAAGTTAGTTACTTCATTAATAATTGTTAGCTTGTTTATTAATGCTGAAGTGCATGTCAACCAACATGTTAAATAACGCCATTTAAAAGAGCCCTTACTGTAAAGTGTTGCTTAAGAATACCCTTCAACAACAGACAATATTCATTCATTGTCTACCGCTTATCCGATCTATTCTCGGGTCATGGGGAGCCTGTGCCTATCTCAGGCGTCATTGGGCATCAAGGCAGGATACACCCTGGATGGAGTGCCAACTCATCACAGGGCACACACACACTCTCATTCACTCACGCATTCACACACTACGGACAATTTAGAGATGCCAATCAACCTACAATGCATGTCTTTGGACCGGGGGAGGAAACCGGAGCACCTGGAGGAAACCCCCGAGGCACGAGGAGAACATGCAAACTCCACACACACGGCAGAGGCGAGAATCGAACCCCCAACCCTGGAGGTGTGAGGCAAACGTGCTAACCACTAAGCCACCGTGCCCCCACAACAAACAATATGTAGTATAATAAGTGATGCCTAACAGAAAAACTGACCACAAATTAAGCATCATTCATTCTGGCCTAAAAATCTGCAAGGACACTAAGAGCCGGGAAGGACGAACAAAAAACTCATGAGCTAAAAAATATATATGTAGAAGTGGCTTTACTCCATCAAACTATCGGGTTTATATCCAATTCACTGTGACGGAAGAAACGACTACGTCATTACATATCAAATATCGCTTTTATGAATTCTGAGCTTTCACAGTGGGATTTAACACGATTCATACCTAAACTAGATGATTACTCAGTACTAGGAGCGTATTAAGCATACTTTATCTTACGTACAAGAGCTCAATATAATGTCCTCAATACTGTTATTATTTCCCTTTCAGTGTCTGAATCAGTGTACAGGGAAAAATCCCTCATCTTTCACTCCAGTGCACTTGCACATTATATTGTATCACTCCTACAAGCAAACAATGAGTCTGAAAAAAAAAAAAAAAAAAAAAAAAAAAGAAAGAAACATGCAAACATATGACTTCACCACTTCCTGGTCAGTCTTTCCAAGTTCCTCTAAGCTGACCCTCAAACTGAACCCATTCTCAGACCTAACTTGCATATCTCAAGTGAACATGGGTGACGGTTGAACGCTCTGTTCTTCCATTACCTAATAAAACACACACCCAGCAATAACTCAGGATTAATCAGTCACAGAGTTACATAAAATAAACTAAAGCTCTACTCTGGTCTGCTACTTTAAATATCCTGCTTTAAACGTTTTTGAGATTAATATTAAAAGCATAACGTGAACATGTCGGTGTGAATAAGCCACAAAGGGTTAGGGTTAGTTCTGCTTTAAAATTTCCTCTACATTCAGTTTATGTTTTATAGGCCGGTGATCCTGTGCTGACATTTTATTACTAACTTTATTCTCTAGTCTTAGAGCATATCCAGTTAATAATAAGCTAAATGACATTATGTTTTCCAGATGAAAAACAAACACACATGAAGTTCCCTGTGTTTAAGAACTATACAGCTAAGTAAGAACTATACAGCTAAGTAAGGTCAGCATGAGCTGGACGAGACTGTGCATATGAAAATAAAATGTAAAGGGGTTTACTGGGTGTGTTAAACTCTGATCTGCTCGAGAGATTGCTGAGAAACAGAACAAACATTTAAATGTCAATATGCGTGTGCAGAGCACACATCTTAAGTCTCCTGATGCTTGCATTATGTCATCACACAGAATCCTTGTGTGACAAGGACACACATAGTGCTCTCTGTCAGTCTTACACTCCTTCAAACAAATTAAGCTTGGCTCAAACTGCAGCAGCACTTTATATCATTTCCATGTTCATAATGCTATGCCTTTGGCCTTGTGAAAACTTGCATGAAATGTTTGCTGCACAGTTAGCAGTGTAATTAATATCACTCTCATACCAGGAAGAAACTGAGGCTGATTCTCTGACCCTGGCTCATTGCACTGTATACGCTACATGGTCTTTGTTAACGACATTCTTTACAACCGGTTCTTGTACTGGGTGCCTCCTAAAATGTGCCTGTTCAGCCAGAAGAGGTAAACATAAAGACTGAAAAGCAGAAAACGCAACCTGAATATTTATTGAGTAAGAAATCACAACTGAAAAAATTGATGCGGGCACAGGCTCGCCAAAATGGACAGCTGAGGACTGGAAAGATGTAGCCTGGTCTTGTCAATGAATCTCCATTTCTGCTGAGTCATATAGATGGTAGAGTCAGACTTTGGCACCAGCAGCATGGATCCATGAACGCAACCTGCCTTGTATCGACAGTCCAGCCTGGTGGAGGTGGTGTAATGGTGTGGGGAATGTTTTCTTGGCACACTTTGAACAACATTTAAACCAATCAAATATTATTTGACTGCCACAACCTTTGTGAGTATTGTTGCTAAACATGTGAATCTCTTCATGGCCACAATTTACCATCTTCTAATGGCTACTTCCAGCATGATAATGCAACATGTCACAGAAGTCTCAAACTGGTTTCATGAACTTGTCAATGAGTTCAATGTTCTTTAGTGGACTTCCCAGTCACTGGATCTGAATCCAGTAGAACGCCTTTGGGATGTGGAAGAACAGGAGATTTGCAGTATGAAAGAGCACCTGCAGAAAAATCTGGAGGACCTGCGTGATGCTATCATGACAACAGGGACCAGAATCTCAAAGGAAATCTTTCAAACATCTTGCGGAATCCATTGCACAAAGAACTGATGCTATTTTAAGAGCAAAGGCAGGCTCTACACATTATAGAAAATGCACAAATGATTTTGCTTGAGCCATGAAGCTGTTAACACAGTGAAGACACACGAGTTTCCTTTACTGAAATGTGTTCTGTTATGGATATGAATATGTCTCACAGCATAAAGCATCATAACTAGGCTGTGTAACAGTCTGTAAGTGCTCTGCATCTCAATTTGATCAATAGCCATGCCAGTCAGATCTGTACATGTTGTGCCAGGTTTTAAACTACACACCCGGAATCATTTCTACGCCTCATCAGATCCACAAGAACAACATCCTGATGCCAAAAGTATTCAAAGAAACTCTCTTCAGTTGCAAGGTGGCTATTGGTTCAGATTTCAGGATACAATGCAGCTCAGGTTGCTGTGCTGAGAGTGAGGTGATGGCCATAGTATGCTGGCTTTACACTGATGTAGCACTGGCTTATAAAGAAAGGTATCAGAACACAGCAGGACGCTACATCTATGCCAGAAATACGGGTTTTTGGATTACCAGCTACAAACGTTTGTCTCAAGTTCTGTTTTCAGGTAGAGCTAATAATACATTATGTAAAAACAGACTGTCTTCTGAAGTGTAAAGAGCAGAAATGGTTTAATACAAAAAAAGGTCAGTAATGCTTGCCAGTGCATGAGAATAAATGATTTCTCCACTAGCTGAAAACATATCCAGGGCATCAGCTCCTGTTTCATCATGTCTAGAAATACAGTTAAGGATGAGGAACATCAGCAAGACAAAGACTTGCCTTGCCTTTATGGTACAGCTGCTAATTCCAGGACCTAAGGGTGAGACTGCTCAATGCTTTCAGATATGCCCTCTCTGCTATATAGCGCTTGGCAATGACATTATTTGCCCTAGATCTTTGAAAGTTATTCTACCGGCTTTGGAGGAAAGTGTGGAAGAAGAATGTGGAAAGAACTGTGCCAAAAGTTTACAAGGGAATGGCAGCGTACTGATAAAAAAGGTTATGCCTCTTACTGATAACTTTTTAATAAGGTAATTTAAAAATGTTAAACCTGCTGTCATCTTTACTAAATGCTCTCTGTTTTGATGATGTAAAGACACAGGAATATCACACTGGTTATAAACCTTTCTGTTTGTATTTAAGTCTGTTGTTTGGTGCAATGTTGTTATGCATAAAGGACATTTAACTAGTAAGGCTGTAGACATTTTAGTCAGACTGACCACATGTCTGCTGCATTTATCAAACCAGCTCCTTCACTACTTAATCTTTACAGGCTGATGCCAAGGCAAGGTTAGAAACTAGCCTAAAAAAACACTGTTTTGGTAAAAAAAAATATATTTAGTTGTTGTTTTTTTTTAATACAGATGACAATATATACTACTGGTAGAAAATTGTGGTCAAAACCAAATCATTCTGTTCATTCTGTATAATCACTTTCTTTCTTTATTTTTTGGTGGGGAAATATAACCTTCTTTGAGATATGCTGTTAAACCCAAAGTAAAATTTTTTATATCAGTTACCTGGGACGTCATACCAATGCGCACCATTAGTGATGCCATCCTTGAAAGTCTCATCAGGTTCTCCATCACACTTGGGCTCTCCTGTCTTCATGATGGGGTGATTCTTGGCATAAACTTGAGCTAGGTAGCGGAAGAGTGCATCGTCAGGTGAGCTGCTGTAGACGCCAGTTACGGTATGCCAGGCTGAGTCATCAAACGGGTAACTGGCCACTACGGTTCCACCATGCAAATTTCCAGATAAGACAAACCTGAAACAATGAAAACAGACTTTTAATCTGGCCCGTCAATGAGGGGTCGGTATACATGAGAAGCATCTGACTTGCAAATTGAATTGAAGTCTAGACAACTTAACAGGGACGTCTGACTTGCAACTTGACAGACTAAAAAGCCTATGACTCACATTTGGATTTGGTCTTAAGTAACTACATACAGAGAAAAATATCAGTGTACTATATATAAATATAAATATTAGAATGTTTTCATTAAAAAAAAAAAAACATCTGGTTTCACTGATAGAACCATAACATAAATTTTAGAGTATTAACATGGGTTGGTTAATGTTAAAAGATGGAATATTATGACATTTTGAATTTGACTTGGATTTGACTGGAGTTTTGGATTTGACCGAGTCTGAAGTATGGACGTTTGGATTAGGCTCTACAGTCTAAGAATCTAGACTAGACTCAGACTTTGCAGGCTGAGAATTTGGACTAGACTCAGACTCTATAGGTTTGGAATCTAGACTAGACTCAGACTTTGCAGGTTGAGATTTTGGACTAGACTCTAAATTCTAGACTCTGCAGTCCAAATCTGGACTTGGCTCCGACTTTACAAGTTAAGAATCAGAACTAGACTCAGACTTTACAGGTAGGGAATCTTGACGTGGCTCAGGCTCTGCAGATTTGGAATCAGGACCAGACTCAGACTCTACAGCTTTGGAATCTGGTCTCTACAAGCTGGGAGCTCAGTGCTCTGGATTCAGACCATCAAAACTAAATACAGTATGGCTCAGTGCAGACACATGTCATCTATTTATACCCTTTGTAGTGCAGCTATACAGGAAGTTGGAAACCATTTGAAATGTATTATTATTGATCATTTATGCTGTGCCTCCATCAGAAAACATACATTAGGAACTAAATTCTTGTCAAATGTGCAGAAACTTATATATATAGTCTATAATATATACTAGCTTTGTGAGTTGCTCTACACTTTATACATATAGAAACATAAACCTGACTCTTTATTTACTCAGTAGGAATGTGTAAGTGCTTTGTTAAAAGCAACAGCTGGGTGAGGCTGCTTACTTGTTGTCAAGAATCCACTTCATCATGGCTGTGTTTTCGGGTATATCGGCTTCATTCACGTTTATCTGAGTGAACTGGTCCGGAAATTTCCTGTTAAGGTCGATGTTCTTGGCGTTATTTCTGCCCCCGGCTTGGCCAACACAGTCCCCCTCCACCGCCTTTTCAAAGCCGTCTGGGTTCATGCTCGGCATGATATAAATATCCGTGTTGTTGACGAGCTCCGTGAGCCGGTGATCTTCTCCATACCTCCCCAGCAGATATTCGATCAGATAAACCAACACCTGACGTGAGATCGTCTCGTCCCCGTGCATGTTGCCCACGTATTTGAATTTGGGTTTACCTGGCACATAGGTTAAAGGCTCCTTGGTGATCCGCATCACCCATAACTCCCTTCCTTCAACCGAGCGTCCGATGCTACTTAAATTGGCGATGTGTGGATATCTCAGGGCCAGAGCTTTCAGACGACGAGTGAGCTCCACATAATTGTAGTAAGTGTTATAGGTCTCCGGTTCCTCCGCTGCGCTGCTCTGAGGAGCCTCGACAAAACGACAGCTGACAGAGGAGACAAAAACCATGACAAGAAAGAGAGCGAAAAAGCAGCCGGCTTTCCTCACCGCCGAACACACTTTTTGTCCATTCGGGTCTGACATGTCGCTGTAATTTTGCTTCCTGTAGTCATTAAACCTTTAAAATAAACAGCTGTCCCATAGCAGAACATGAGACCTACAGCTAGCTCTGGAGGAGACGTTTAATACTGGCAACTTCCTGCAAACCTCACAGGGGGCGGGGCTCGTTAGGGTGCACAGGAAGCAACGGTAACACCACAACTTCCGGTATTTGTTTCCGTTCTTACAACGTGAACGGTTTAAAAAATAAAGGTCTGCTTTCCAAATCCGGGGCACGTTTACTACAATCAAAAGATAAAAATAAAATGAAAACAAACAAATATCGAAAAACAGTTTACTTATAATTGTAATTATTACTAATAATTTGACTTTTTTCCACAAACCCTAACCCTATGCTTTAGATTTTTGATGTAAAATTCACCTTTAACACTCTATCTGATTTGAGACTCTATCTATTAACAAATTAAATGCTTCAAAAATTAAAACATTACAATAAAAATCTAAATATTTTTGAAATAAAATACTGAACCAACTTCCTGATTTTTATTTTTTTGCAATATATATTTTTTTAATTACTTGTTCTTATTTATGTTCTATACTTTCTACCTGACACCCCAGTAACTGCTATGTCAATATATTAACTTCACAGCATTTCTTATAAAATTTTTATAATTTTATTTTTGCACTACGTTACCTGACACTTAATCCACACCAGAACTGTATGCTGTTCAGCACTGCATTGCCTCTTATTGTTCCTGTTGTTGTCCTCTATTGGTAAATATTGTAGTCCTATACTGTTTGCACATGTGCGCTTTATGTAGTCCTGTGTAGGGCTTCACTGTTTACTGTACCAGCTGTATATGGCTGAAATGACAATAATGCCATTTGACTTGAATTCTATGAGCTCTAAGCATTTGCTAAGAAATTTGTCTTTGCTGGTATCTAGATTCTTCTATATAGTATAATTATATTTAGGCATGTGAACATTATCCAAATAATAATCACTGGCACTGATGCTTATCTGGTGTTCATCACACCACAATTACTCTTATAATAGTGTCTTAAAGTACTATATTATCTTTGGTTTTAAATACCCCCAGTAAATTAGAGGTAATATAACTCAAGTTTCATAATTGTCATACTTTTAAAAGTAAATAAATTTACTTGGCAGCTAGTGTAAGTCTTAATTTATATTTACACATGAAAGTGTAATAAAAGTAAACTATAAATATACATTTATATACTTCAGGAATAAATGCTGAATGAAAAATTAAACAATGCCACATAATTCACACCAATAACAATACCAAAGGCCCTTTACAGTACTGGCAATGACGTGAAACGTGATGTTTTGGACCTAAGGGCTTCTCAAGTGTAGGAGCTAGTTTTGATTCTTCTTCTGCACAGAGATATCCAAGCTTAATTCTCAGTGCTTTTATCATTATTTTTTATTTTCATGCACTTGATTTAAAAATGTACATGTCAAAATGCAAAACAAAGAACACTGAAACTGGCAAATAGCTTACCAATTAGTATAATTAAGTTGCATACGTTTGATAACCAACCTATCCAAGAAGCTTTTATAGCGCCATGAAATGATCAATAGTAAAATAATTCAAATCTAAACTTTCAGAATTGCAGTTAACGCCCTGTCTGCCTTTTTGTGCCCAATTCCAGACGAAACATAAAAGAAGCTTAATGTTCCTTGTACCTTTTACTGAAGACTTTCCCATTTAATCAGCATGGAAAATGTATATTATAATAAAACATGCAAAATTAAATCACAAAAAAGTTTTATCTGAGGCAGTTTTATTTTAACTCCAATGTTAATTCCATGCTGTTTCTCTATAAGAACACTAATACAGATTCTTTGTCTGTGGCTCCAGTCAAATTTCCAGTAGTAGTACAAATTAGCATCAAATTAAATATGAACAAAAAAGTACAGAGGAAATTGTAGGCAATATATAAATTTAGGGGAATAAGGGAGATAGACTATTTCATATACTTATGAGAGCTTAAAATCAACTTTATTAGTGCTTTTTTTTATATTTTCAAACAGCCAATGGAGACCTGCATTTTAAGTTCTAAAAGCATCAAGGCTCCTTCAATTTTTAGAGCTGCAACTATCCATCCACCACCAGCCTATGTGCATAATACAGTATTTTAGCACAAATTACAGTCCGCACCACTAAGTATCACTACATAACTCCTACTTTGTGATGTTAAGCATTTTGCTCCACATGGATAAAGAAACTTGCAAACTTGCTCTGAAAATCTAAATTGACAAAAAAAAGAGCACTTTATTTTTGACTTGCCCTTTCCAAGGTTTAATCATTTAACTGCATTTGATAATTGCACTAACACAAATATTACAGCTCCAACAACTAATAGCCTAATAGTAGACATATCAGTAATAGTAATAAAAGTTAATTTTGCAATTACATTAAGAAAAACTCAAATATATCCAGCAACTGATAAAATGTTGAGGAACAACACAAATAAACTTAAAAAAAGGAACATTGTACCAGGACACACACACACAAAAAAAAAAAAAAAAAAAAATCCAAAAATCTCTAAGCTCTGCCCATTAGAAATTACATTTGATGTCTGTTTCAGAAGTGGTTTCATGTTTCAATTAAAGGGATAATAAAAAAAATTAAAGATTAAAAATAAAACAACTAGAGGACAAACAAAACAAAACAAAAACAAAAAACAACAGAGGCATCAAGCTGTTGCATGTCATTCTTGAGGTTGGGCTTGGTGGCCACCTTTATGAGTGGGCTTTGGGAAGGGGGCGAGTGGGCTGGAGTCTGATATTGGCGGTGATGTTTCACTGGTTCTCATCCTCCACATCTTGCAGCGCCTCTTTATTCTGTTCCTCACCTGCACATTGAAACAATACATCGACATGTCAGAATTCATCATTCCACAGGTTTTGCACTCTGTACTTTAAAACTCCTGATTAGGCACCATTAATCAGTGTGTTCAACCAAGACCAAGCACTTCTAGTGGAGAACACATGCAACAAGGTGAAATAAAATCATTAACAAAGCAGAGTGTGGCTAAGGGGATAGTACTCCAGTGATCAATTCTCACACATATTCCAGGGGACATGTAACCAAGTGCCAAAAATGTCCTCAATATTCATTTTCCCACCGAATCATAACCAAGGGTGCACAAGTAATGAGTTACAAATGCACAAAGCAGAATGTTAAACTCCATTTTCCATCTGAATCAAAGGTTGGTTGTTGACATTTTCTTGTACGCACATTGCAGACTCCAACAGAGCATGGCAGCTGTGGGGGTAAATCCTGAACTACATTTCACACATCGCCGTATTTATGGGACACCAACAACCAAACAAGCATTGAGCCCTTTGTGTATGGAGATACACTGATGCTTTATAAAATAAATAAATTAAACATAAATAAATAAAAATTTCTGACCTTGAACAATGGAGAATCGTATTTGTGCTTTATCTGTTTTGCCAACAAAGCTTTTATAATGCAAATGATTATCAACAAACTTCTTAATTTACTCTTTTAGTCTGTACAAAATCTGGAAAGTACAAGATGCCCTGATCTTACGTTCTCTGAATTTGATTCAATATCTCTCACAGACATCCTCTTAGTCACCAAATCAACTTCCTACATTTTTCCACTGCCAAGGTATATGAGACATCAGTGGCACAATGGCAGTGTGCTTTGAGTTCACATGCAAGATCTGAGTCATGTGAGGCATAGCAACATGCATTCAGTGATAATAGTCTGGTGCTAATCATTGTAATATCTAAACCTGATAACAGAAAGCTGTGTATTGATGATACTATTCTTCAAAGCCTGACATGTATATCCAAGTGACCTGTGATCATTTGCACAGGTTAGACGTTATCTATTTAAAATGGGCTCAATGCACCGACACTTACTTGTTCTTTTACACTATTAATACTGTTTCTGGTTTCCAGTTCATGCAGTGCACTCACAGTAGTGGTATTTTACAGTCAGTCTCCACAAGAGACCCTTCACTGACGTT
Source organism: Hemibagrus guttatus (assembly GCA_033459395.1). Classification (NCBI taxonomy): domain Eukaryota; kingdom Metazoa; phylum Chordata; class Actinopteri; order Siluriformes; family Bagridae; genus Hemibagrus; species Hemibagrus guttatus. Next base: position 10,509,152 of record JAUCMX010000011.1, read on the forward strand.
CATTAAATATGCTCAGAACAGGAAATCTGTTGTTGTGAATTGTCCATATTCTTGATTTTTAGAAAATGTACAGCAACTACATACTCTAACTCACAATGCAAAAAAACAAGTCATTATGAGATTACATTATATAATATATATGTTAATTAACCCTATAACTAGTCATATTTAAGCATTTTAACCTCAAAATGATCTTAACTATAGCAGATCATTTAGCTTCTTTCTAGAAATAAACTTGGGATTGAGCAAAATTATGGGCTAATAGAATGTGTTAAGAGTCCTCAGTTTAGAAGACCCTTAACTTTGTAACTGTAACAGCATCATCATGACCATTTCATTAACCTATTAATTCTTTTGGGAAAATTTCACATCCAAGTCCAGATCATAAATATTTTTAAACCATTACTCAATTCGATTTGAAAATTAAACCTAGAATGTTTTAAATAAAATAATTGTACAAATAAATAGTATGTAATCAAATTCTTTGGGGGGAAAAAAAAGTTAAGAAAACACATATTTGTTTAAAACCTCACATTAATCTAATCTTTAAACTCTCTATATATGGATACTGCAATCTAACGATATTTAAGAAGGTGCCTCAGCCTAGAAAAAATGAGTATATGAAACCCTAAGAATATGAAAGATTATGAATGTCACTTCATCAGATGCCCTCTGGTGAGCGCTTGCAATTATACTATTCTGTTTTCTATTTCCACAATGAATTCTACACATCTGCAGACCTTTCTCATATTTTAATCTCCATAAACCAGTTAATGTTAAGACATGCTCGAGACATACGAGTAGATTTCTAGATTTCAAACCTTAGCACAAAGGTTAAGGTGAGTGAGTGGCAATGTGGTTAGCAACATAGCAGAGCAAAAAATGAGCTCACTTACAAATACAGTTTGTGGGCAATTAACTTAATACCCTTTAGGAATCTAAACAGTAAGAATGGAGGGGAAAAGCAAATGGTTAAACAAATGACAAACATTTTGCAAAGTAAGAGCATATGGAATTGTAATACAGACTCCAGAGATTTTTGTTTGATAATGATCTCAACGTCTCCTATTCACAGCAGAAATGCATTCATTAAAAAGGAAGCAATAATTATTTATTTATTTTTTAGAGTGGAGGTTTTCTACTGAAACACACTGGGACCTAGTTACAATGCCTTAATTAACATGCACAAGAGCTTCCTATAGTTATTTACCCAAGTACCACACAGTGCCCCATCTCTGAACAATGTACTGCGAACCACCAGTAGTACTTTACTCACTCTGTGCAAAGATAACAGCAGCACTCATTCAGAATTCAAGAGCTGTAGGTGCTCCTGGTATCAAGGCAAACTTGAATATAATAATTTAGCAATAGAAAACATTTCTAATTAGACTTCTGTGTTAGTCAGTTAAATGGTATGATTTTGTATCTAATCTAATTCTCACATCCATGCCTCAAAACCTAGTGGAAAGCCTTCCCAGGAGAATGAAGGCTGTTATAGCCAAAAAGGCAAGACTAACTATGCAACAGGATGTTCAACCCAGACATACAGATGTGATGATCAGGTGTCCAAATAGTTTAGACCATACAGTGTATATTATACTCCTGGTCTACAAATCTTCACTAAATTTTTATGGCTAAGCCCCCATTTTGAAATCAGCCATGTGATGCATGCCAAGTGCCTTACCATCTCCCTGCATATCTGAAGTCCATAGTGTCAGATTATCACGTAACAACTGCATGATGAGTGTGGAGTCCTTGTAGCTTTCTTCACTCAACGTGTCAAGCTCGGCAATAGCATCGTCAAATGCTGCCTTCGCCAACCTGAAACAAATAATGATGACATTACTCTGTTGTAGTGCAGTCCCAATTAAACAAGTAGGCAAGACATTAGACAGAGGTAACATTTCAGCCTGATTCATTCTCCCAATGTTAGTCACTGCCAATTCCCCAACTACCATGTGAACTTAAGATAGTAGGAGCCAAAATGGGCTTCCGCTGTAATTAGCCTTTAAGGAGAGAGCTGTGACTGTATGACTGTTTGATGAGCTATATTAAAAGCTCAACAGCAGACATACACGGTGAGAGTTGAGGAAATAGAGCTGCTTCAGAGCTGTAAGACCTCTCAGAGAGAACGCAAACCTGCATGCACGGTCAGGAGAGTTGAGGATTTCATAGTAGAATACGGAGAAGTTCAAAGCGAGACCCAAGCGAATGGGGTGCGTGGGTTGAAGGTCTGTCATTGCAATATCACTAGCAGCTTTGTAAGCAACCAAACTGTTTTCTGCAGCCTCCTTCCTGTCGTTTCCTGTGGCAAACTCAGCGAGATACCTGTGGTAGTCGCCCTTCCTGTGAAATCAGAGAAACAAGCACATGTGTGGTTGTCATTCATACAAACAGCAATTCACCAATTTTATCTGAGGTACTTTTACAAATTTTCCCATGTGGGTGATTTTTAAAGCATCACAACAATTCATGTCTAAAATAAATAGTTTATAATGCATGCTGAACGCATATTTTTCAGAATAAAATATATTAAATATTAAAAATGACAAGTAGAAAGATGACATTTAACAAAATGAAGTAGGATTTCAGTTTTGTTTCTGGTTACTGTGATTAGACCCAACAGATCAACCTATACGTGTGTCATATTAAAAACTCATCACATTAATCCAACCACTAATTGATCTAAAAATTATTTTAGAAATATTTAAAGAAATAATTACCCCCCCCCCCCATCCATTTAACCAAATAACATCAATAAATTGTTTCCTATACACCTTTAGTGAAATAAATATGTGGTAGCTTAGTGGTTAAGGCATTGGACTACTGATCGGAAGGTTGTGTGATCGAATACCAGGTCCACCAAGCTGCAACTACTGGGCCCCTGAGCAAGGCCCTTAACCCCAAAAATGCTCAGTTGTATAAAAATGAGATGAAAATGTAAGTCGCTCTGAATAAGGGCGTCTGCTAAATGCCAGAAATGTAAATAAATAAATAAATAAATAAATAAACAAACAAACAACGTACATTTTGTAGTAGAACACCTTGGACTCTCCTGAATTAGCAGCTGGAATTAGGTGCTTGTCCAGCACATCAAGAATGTCATTGCAAATTGATTTCAGCTCCGTTTCAACCTGAATACGGAAAAACATTGGTTCTTACACACCCAATAAAACTGGCAATTTCTTTGTGATTGGATTAACTGCATCAGAACTACTTACTGTTTGCCTGTACTCCCGGATCATCTTCAATTTGTCCTCTCCACCCTTGTTTTCCTCTTTCTGCTCAATGCTGCTAATTATCCTCCAGGATGCTCTTCTGGCTCCGATGACGTTCTTGTAGGCCACCGACAGCAGGTTTCTCTCCTCGACTGTGAGTTCCACATCCATCCCGGCCACCTTTTTCATTGACTCAACCATTTCTATAAAAGTAAACAATAAATTAAAAGAGCAATGCACAGTGGTGTTTATTTCACTGCATCAATAAATCTCTCATCCAGTCATTTGTCACTGACACACACGTGTCATGCCATGATTAGTGATTTCATATTTCCAATACAGACAGAGAGAGAGATACACATTAAGACTGAGTACCGACAAACAAAGTTTATTTCAATCACCGACACTGTAAACAATTAAATTAGACAGGCAGTATGCTTAAACCGATATTAAATGGCTTTTTAGGCCAGTAATTACACGGCAATACTATTTTGGCATCTTGGCTTGGATCTACTGCTGTGGTTTGTTCCCATGTATGTGGAGATATTTTCTTTAATCAGTAAGTTACCGTGATATGTTGAACTGATTGAATAATTTACCCAACATTGTTCAAGATATGCCACATCCACACTAAATTTAAACATAACCCTTGGGTACTTTAAAGACCTTTAAAGATACTTTAAATGCTGAATGAGTGAATTGTTTAAAAAGTGCTATAATAACTGTGGCACTCTTCTCCACCTACGTACTTAAAATCCTACACAATTAGATGCTGAATTTGACTATCAGCAATGCTAACGGTAACTGAGAATCAGAGACACATCAGGAACTATCTGGCATTTCTAAATGGGAGAGAAAATGATATTACTTATTTTTACTGATGGAAAAGCCCTGTCTGTGTATAAAGAGAGAATTGTATTATTGATCACTATAAAGGGATGCAAGACATTCAGGTACTAAATAGCTCTGGTTGATTAAAGCATGCCTCTGAAAACATTCTTCTCATATAGCTAGATTTGCACAGATTTCACCCTCTTACACATCAACTTTTTTTTTTTTCCAAAGGAAGTGTGCAAGAAAACACAAACCATGCTTGCTGTCATCAAGCTGCTACTGAAGCAAGAGACCCTCCACAGGGGGAGGGAATATATAATTATATTATACAGGGAGATATGTATATCTATATCTATCTATATATCTATATATCTATATATCTATATATATATATATATATATATATATATATATATTATACATATACACACACACACACACACACATACATACACACACACACACATACATACACACACTTTCATTGGATACACTCAAGACTAGTGCAGGATGAGTCATCAAAAAAAAAAAAATCAAGAATTTCTTTAAATAGTGACCGACTATAAAAGTAAAACATGAATATACACGCAATACAATTTCCTAGCAGATATTTGGTCTTGGTGTCTGTAACACTAAGTGACAGGTACCAAATAGCTCTTAATGGCCAGTTTTCATTTTAGGGGCAGTTTCAATTTTGTTCCTGTGAATACACTGGCCACTACAAAATGTTTCCCGTGTTTTTCTAAGTAATAGCTTAGCCAATATATTAGAAATAAATAAAATGACATTGAAATGTATGTCATACTATACGAGCTCGTCAAATTGACCTGTTTGTTGTCATGTTTTTGCAGCTAGTCTAAAGAGAAAGCTTCGTCGACATGCAGCAGAGTTGCTCTATATAACACACTTACATGAGCTCAGCCTGCTGCTGTGGCTACAACGGACTTTAACGCCACTTACCAAGTTGGAAATAACGTTACTAACGTGTTGACAACCGAGATTTATTCAAAGAGTAACCCAACAGATTTGTCTAATCACGATTACTGCAACCTATAATTAAATCTGTCGGTGTCAGGTGGGGTGTAGAGGTCTGTGACTCCCCCCCGCCTTGGCTAGCAACAGCTCGCCTCGCCCAATAACTATCCGCCATTTTGTCTGTTCCACTAACGTCTCCATCTTCATTCCATCCCTCATCGAATTCTGATGACCCAAGTAGTTTGTTCACGCTAAACGAATTATCGTTAAACGATCAAGAAAACAGGTTAACTACACATCTTCTCACTACCCATTAACTAGATTAACCGGTTGCTTAAATTTGCTGCATAAGCTAAGTCGCTAAAATTAGCTACCAGGCTAACCAGAGTTAGCTAGGAAACACTACGCCCGACAGCTAGCGCTAGTGTAAGGTAACGGACTAGCGTTCAGATAACACCACTTCTTAAAAAAATCATCTTACCGTCATATCTCTCTGCTTGTTCAGCAAGCTTAGCTTGATATACTAAATCCTCCCGATTAGCCATAGCGAACAATGTACGGCGAGTGGACTGGAGCGACGGATTTGAAGAGCAGTGTGAGTGAAGCGGCAGGCCCTCGCACAAGCCAGCAGCTGCAACCTGAATGGTACTGAAGCGCGTCCGCCGGTGAAACTGGAGGAAAAATGGCGGAGGCTTTCATCCGGGAACTTTGGACAACAGCAGGGACCAACCATAGTCCTTATTTTATCCTTCAGCTTTTCTCAAACGGTTTTATTTTTAAAATCCACGATATTATTATTATTATTATTATTATTATTATTATTATTATTATTATTATGTATAGTAAGTGCGTTTATATTTGAATTTATCATGAATTTTTTTTTTTTTGATTTGTTCGACATTACATTTTGACTTATTGTTCCTTTTGTTGTGATTTACCTGTCAAATTCTCGTTTGTATTAACACACTGTGGGCTCTAAATGATCAAATTTCAGTAATATATTTTAAATCCCCCCTACTAAAAAAAAAAGAGTTCTCATGAAAGCTACTCTGGTGATCTTGACACTTAAAGGAGTACCCCAGGTTTTTCAACCTAATCTGCACTGCAGGTATCTTCAGACATTTTGTAGCCAGAGGCTCCTGAACTGTAAAATAAATCCCACAGACTAGAAGAGATGAAAAATATTGTTTATAACTATTTTTCTGGATTAACTATGTTTAATTGCCTCTAGGTGTAGATATGTATATACACTATATTGCCAAAAGTTTTGGGACACCCTTCCAAATCTTTGAATTCAGGGGTTGGGTTTGACCCATTAGTTCCAGTGAAAGGAACTCTTAATGCTTCAGCATACCAAGACATTTTGGACAATTTCACACTCCCAACTTGGTGTTTGTTGTTTGTGTTAGGTGATGAGCCCAAAAGGCAGTTCAACTCCATATTACATTCATGTACATGTAAAGGCAGACGTCCCAGTTTTGGCCTGGCTCGTAGTCTCCGCTTAAATTAATCCCAAAGGTGTTCTATCAGGCTGAGGTCAGGACTCTGTGCAGGCCAGTCATGTTCCTTCACACCAAACTCACTCATCCATGTCTTTATGGACCTTGCTTCGTACACTGGTGCCCTGTGCTGGCCAGGGTATAGTCCCATCTCAGTTCCAGTACTCCCAGGATAAGCTCTGGAGAAATCATGACACTGACAGGATTAACCGGATGAACTAAACAAGTTACTGAAAATAAGTGAGTGAATGTTCTAAATCTGTACAACTCAAATCATTCAGGAAGGTGACTTTCAGATATTTTAGATTATTCATATAAAAGATGTTTGCATTCTTTATAAGGATGATGGTGAAAAGATGCTAAACTCTTTCTATTCATTTCTGGGGCTTTAAATATACCCCAACTTCTTTCCAACATTAATGATTTAAATGGACACCTGCAATGGTATTAATAATGAATACTGGTATTTTATTATATTAATAATTTAATTAAGGTCACAATATAATTCTCTTTGGTTTTGATATATTTTTTAAACAATGCTACTTCTTTAATATAATGACATACTAATGACACTGCATAGGGGTTTGTATGATTGCATTGCCTAAGCTTTTATATTACTAGCTTTTACTTTTATATCTAGTTATTTGATTTATAAGCTGCTGTTCATACCCAGGCCATTTTGTTACCCGCCAATAAAAATGATAATGAATCCATGGACCTAACGCGCCTTGGGTCAACAGTCCATGCAGGTGGAGGTGGTGTAATGGTGTGAGTAATGTTTTCTTTGCACACTTTAGCGACATTGCTTGAATGTTACAGCCTGTTGAGTATTGTTGCTGAACATGGCCACATTGTCAAACGGCTACTTCCAACATGATAAGGCACCATGTTACAAAGCAAAAATCATCCCAAACTGCTTTCATGAACTGAATGAAAATAGACTTGATCTAATCTGGAATCCATTGTCATGAAGAGGCTATGTATAAGGCTATATGTGAAAGGGTGGTATGTTGGTGCGGTGAAGTGTCACATCATGGCTTCAAGCTCCCTGCTTCAATCAAGTCTGTATGGGTTTCCTCCCAGAAACATGACTGACTACACTAAATTACCTCAGGTATGAATGTGTGTGATTTTGGTGCCATGTGACAGACTGACAGCCTACACAGGGCGCCTTCCCAGGATAGGTGGTCAATTCACTGTGACCCCTACCATGATCAAATGGTTATTAAAGATTAATGAAAGAATATATATAAAATATCTTTATATTTAAGCAGATATGCATATGACAGTAATGAAGGCATGTACTTCATTCATGTATGCTGCTCAAAATTACTGACACAGTCAAAAGAATGGGGTTTAAATAGTTTACTATTGGGGGTTATCTTCATTTCATGTACAGGCTGATCCAAGAAAGAAAAAAAAACACATTTAGATGTTTTATGAAGGAAATAGATGAACATAGATTAATGTCACAAGTAAATATGTAAATTTTACTAAAGACAAAAAATAAAAATACTTATTTATTATTATAATAAGTACAAAATCCATGGGGCACTGTCACTTCTCAGTCAACTTGGACATAGCACACTGGTTCGTTCTTTAGGTCTTAGATTAAACTATCTCAGACATGAGACTGATAACTGTCTATGGATCTTCTCTTTATAAGGCCATCACTTATAACGTGTACTGAAAAAATACCAAACAGCCTGCAGAATTGGGCACAGACTAAGTTTCTGTTAGATGCTACCATCTGATGTTTTATGGCTTATTAAATTTTTGGTTTAGACCATGAAAAACAGGGCCCTGCTTCAAACAAGATTTTATGCTCCATAGTTGAATACTTTTTGTAATTGCATTTAACACTAAAGCAGGAAAAAATGTCCTTCATTAACATGACATGAATTTGACTTGTTTATTATTTCTTCATACCCAACTTTCACATTTCAGATATAATGGGTGGAGTAATTTCTCAGGTGATTGTCCATATTCAATCGATTAAACATGATGTTATTTCTGATCAATCAAAGGACTGCTAACAATAACCACACACATGGTGTTTTCTGATGGTCGTTCATTTACTGCTACACATTCGATCGTTAAGTCAATTTCATTTGGATCCTTTTTTTTCTTCAAAAAGTGGTAAGCAGCTACAGTAAGTGGAATACATTGTTTAAATACAAGAGGGCTCGTTATGATCCTTGTACACTATTTTTAACCATTCTTTATTAGGCTATATTAAAGACGAGTTGCTTCAGTTATTCGGTGCTTTTGCAAGAAAGGCAAACAACTGGTTAAAGGAACTATTATTGTTATATATAAGGAGTGATAAACATTGCCACTATGAAGCAGTGATGTGTGATTGCAAATATTGCTGTACGGTTAAACTGGTACTCAGCTGGCTTACAGATACATAAAACAATCATAGATGAAGACTATTGTAGTGTTTTTTAAACTTCTAGAGACATGTTTGAGGCATTTACATCTTACACACAGTGACACATACAATCTCGCTGTGTATATCAAAGTGGTAAAACTGGTTGCATCTTTATGTGATCGTTTAGTGGGGTTGCGCAAAAAAGCTGTTAAGTACTACTTATTTTAACAGACACACAAGTTCAATCAAGTGACCTTGTGCTTCCCACCAACCAAAACTGATTTGTAAATGCTAAATAAAGTGTCCACGGTCCAGAAACCCTCTCCTGTAGTGATCAATAAAAAATAAAAGGGACTGTTTAACTAACAAGACTCAACAAAAAAATACTTGTGTGTGCACAAAAATGCTTAAAGGAATACAAATTAAGCATATAATAGTAAACAATACGTGTATGATCAGCATTTTCTCTCAGACATTTGTACATAATCACATGGTAGATTATTTGTAGTGTGATGGAAGGCTCCAAATGAATCCCCTTCAATGCAGCCGGATTTTAGCAAATCAGTACAAGTAGTGTATGCTACTCAAACGCAGAGCAACAGTCCCTTATAGCAACACCAAACTGCTTAAATTTTGAGTCCAAGCAGACTTGTCTCAATCCCCCCTTTTTTAAATGCACAATAATCACACCAACATTCCATCTATGGTAAACTATAGAAACGTCCATGGTGTTTAGTGTCTACTGAACGATTACCTTCAATCGTTGCATAAGATCTAATGAGGAAATGGCTGTATATATTGGCATGAATGACATGACGGCACAGAATGAATGGACATACGGGAAAAGGATCTAGTAGAAGAGGCTACTGCTGGGCACATCAGTTATGAGGTGTGAGAGGAGAGGGCATGTGCATTTAAGGGCTGTAGAGGAAAACTATTCTCCAATCTCAGCTCGGGTCGTCATCGGGGTTGTGCTGATCCAGTAAGCGCACATGCGTGAAGGGAAAATGGCCTCTCTTGCCCTTGCACTCTCCCTCCCATTGCCCGTTTACGTTGATCTTTGTCACCATTACCAAGTCGCCAACCTGAAACAGGGTGAAAATGTTAACAACGCAAAAAGACCAAAAAGTAAATGGTATCTTCTCAATGATAATTTACCTCTAAAGCAAGAGCAGTCTTATCATAGGCATTGGGAACTCTTCTCTGAACCGCTCTGGCAAACACAGGCCCATTTTGCAGGTTGGGTAAAGATGTTGGCTGGGCATATGGGCCTGGTTCACCAAGCAGAGGAGGGGATTGGGAATTGTGGCCATCTGAATTGCCCACAGTGCCTGTTCCTCCACCGCACAGGGTCCCTGATGTGGGAGAAATTGGCCGGAATTTCTCCACGTACGGCACAGGAATCATACCCACACGGCCTTCTGAATTCTGTGCGTTCCACCACTGCTCTTCGGGCTTCTCCAAAACCCGCAGGACATCGCCCTTTCGAAAGGGCAAGTCCTCGTCATCATTGCCAGGGAAGTCAAACAGCGCACGGACATATTCCTCTTCAAGCCTCTGGGGAACTCCTCCTGGCCCCATGCTAGCAACACCAATTCCAGAGTACTTGGCTTTGTTGATGGGCTCAATCAGAGTGGTGGTGTCCAGGTAGTGTATCTTATAAAACTCCAGCAGGGCAGGTAGTGCATCAAATTCCTGGTCTCCAATACGAAAGCGAGAAGTAGCCAAGCCTGAAGGGGGAAGAGACAAGAGACTATACAAGGCCTTTTAAATAAATAGCGAGTTTATATAAATGCTTACATTGTATTGAGTCAAAGCCAGATTCAACTGATGGAATTTCCTGCACCAAATGGTGCATGGCAGTTATATTAAATATTGTGTATAAACTAGTTGAGCAAAAAGCTGTGTTGCCATTAAAAAAATAAAATTTTGATATCTGAATCTTCAATGGGCTTAAGACAGATCTTTAATAAGTCCTTAAACGTTAAGAATAATAGAAAAATCAGAGGTTTTGTTCAAACCTGTCAATGTCAAAGCCTTAAATATTTAGTTGCAAAACAAATGTGTGTTTTTATAAGTGCAATATTCAATAATATGCATTGATGAGTACAAAATTAAACTCAATTTCTCAATCACGTCGATTTTTTGTGGCTTTCTGATATACTGCATTACATGCTCGTGGAATTTGACTGGTTAGCTATTTTACAAGCTAACTAGCAAAGCTAACGGTAACTCCTTGGGGTTAAGTGATTTCTAACAAATAAAGGTTTAATTAGATTCGCCAGTATAATTCTAAAAAAAAGTCAAATAGTCTTTCTAGGCCTTCCCTCGCCTCGCATATAAAGCTAAATGTCCTAAAAGGTGTACATTACGTCAAGCAATGCTAATTGTTAGCTGCAGAAAGCGTTAGCATGCGGCTAACTAATGTTGGCTAGCTAGTCAATTAACAAAACTAAAATACTAAGATCAGGTATCTAAAGAACATTTCTGATGTAAAGAATCTATTCCGTGGAGATATAACTGCAGTGGATAAACAAGGGACACACATATAGGAATAAGTACGTTGTGTAGAGCACACGTTAGTGCTAGTCTGTGTGTACGCTAGCTAGCCAGGTCCATGCATTAGCGCAGTCTTACCCGGAGCGGACTGCCGGCTGTTGCTGATGCTGTTGATGATATAATGAGAGACTTTAGAGTTTTCTGACACGGACAGCACATAGTCTCCGGGGCTGGTAATAGAGTCCCGCACTAAAAACACGCCATGTCTCTGTCCCTGCAGCAGGGACACGGCCTCTTGTCGGCTAAGTCTGCCCCAGTACCAGCTGCCCCGGTCCTCCGCGTCGAAGTGTCCGGCCATGGCTGCCACCCAAAAACCGAGGCTTCACCCGGGCCTGCTGTGTGTCCGGATCCGCCAGCCGCGCTCAGCTCAGCTCATACAAAAACTTCAGCACCTTTCCGCCGTTAAACTCGTCCCGAGCAGCCACAGCATTCGCCTTTACTCACAACCAGGCAGGAAAAAGTGCCACAGCTCCAGCGCACATGTGCACAACCAACCCACGGCCGTTTTCCCCAGATCAGCAGATAAATTATGGCACCCCGACTTGCACTAGAAGTTGTCACTGGGGAAGTTCAAATATTTGAAATGGCGGACTGCTGAAACAATCTTTGCCCTTATTTCCCGGATGTGACGTCACGGACCCTCCATATCACCATCGACACCTTCCAGAAAAATACACCTTCCAGAAATAACCATTTCGATAAGGAGAAAATTTGAGGCAAATTACATTAAGAGTGTGTCATGCGGAATAACAGAGGCACATGCTAAAACTCTAACCAATATCCAAACTTCTGTTTTCAGTCCTAACACAATGTTTAACATTTAATTTGGGTGTAGTTTATTTGAAAAGTGTGAGTCATGCTGAGTCTTATTGTCCGGTGTTCAACGCCATTGCTCATATTCAACGCCAAGCAATCTCCTGTCAGTCTATAAGAATGATTTATTGCATAGATTTTTACATTTATTCTTAAAAATAGCAGTTTAATTATTGTAGTGGCTTGAATGACCACTGAATGTCGCCATTGCCTGTAAAGAGATGTACATTTAAAATTTCCATTAAATAATAATGGGTGACTGATTTAAAATTCATTTTAGATCATCACTCCCAGAATAAAAATTATTAATAAAACACTTGACAATTACAAACCCCACACACATTAAATGTTTGACCGAGACACAATTTAGAAGTTACGATCCTTTTGTTCTTATTTGAAGTTGAGGAGAGATTTTCGCTTTACCTTTTGTCTACATTAATTTTAGACTAATCATTCAACAGGCTGTTTATACAAATCAGATACTAGTCTAATACCTGTTTGCCATTAAATAATCTAGTTTCTTTGATGCCTGTGTAGTGTTAAAGTTGTTTGATACTGTAGAGACTTGTATGCTTAGTGTCAAAGGAGAAATCCACCCTAGATATCTTTATAATAAAATATTTGTGAAATCTTTATTAATTCTAGTGCTAATTGTTGGTTGGTGCTTTATTTTTTATTATTCCTCTGAGAAGTTAGCAGTTGTCGGTCGTGCTGATGTCACATAGGGACAATGACGTTTAATAACAATCTCAAACATAATGAATATCAGCCAGACTTTGCTGTTAGCTACTACAAACACTCTGTCTCACTGTCCAAAGAAGAAAAGAAACATAACATCTTTTTCCAACGTAGTGGAAATCCGACGTTGTGGTAGTGGAGACAGCAAATGTTGAATGCACGAATGTCCTGAGTTAAAGCAGAGACTCAGTTTGGCATGATCACATTGATGGCTGTATAAGCATGAAATTTTACGCTTAAGAATGTTATCTGTTTGAGATGAGAGTTGAGAGAGATGGACAGACTCATTCCAGTGCCATTATTCAGCATGTAGCTGAATGGCTTTGAGAGCAATTTAGGAATTCAGAATTGAATTACAAAATAAATCTTAAATACTATTGAAGATAGCATGTTAAAGAAAGATTGATATATAAATTGTTCTGGACGATTGTTTTCTTTAAGATGTTAATAAGCCTGTCAGACCACAGGCCCTTAGGTTACTGTGATAGATCTTAATATTAAGCTCATATTTCTAATATTTCTCCTGGCTTGAGGCTTCCTGAAGAATTAAATACTGAAGACATGTTATCTGGTAACAACAAATTTCAAGCTGCCTCACTATGATAATCAGAATAGGTTAAATCAACCAGTCTACAACATGAATACGGTCCTTACAAAATAAGATATTTATTACAGAAACTCTGCAAAAGAGCAGAATAACAGACTAATACCCAAAAATGGCTCATTCACTGATTTTGTATGCATTATGCTGAGGGATAATACGAGCCGTGAAATAAACTATATTCAAGATACTGAATATACTGAAGATTGGACCTACTGGTGCATGACTATGCGCTGGTGATGAAATATTCAGTCGATAAATGGAAGCTATAAATGTGTCATAACTGGTAAATTGATCTTTCAAACAAATCCTCTGTAATACAATGGCTGGGTGATTATATTAAAATATACCAAATAAACTGCAATTATATAGTAGATTAGAATGTCTGTATAAAAGAAAGAGCAAAGCTTTGATACATTTCAATATGTTGTAATAATCGGGACATTTCTGCTTATTTTAATGTTACTCTATCCTTCAGTCTTTGGTGCCAGTCCATTATAAAGCACAAAAATTTTCTAAAGTTGAACTGAGGGAGTCATTGAAGTATTTGGTTTCCTCTTGCTTTTTCTTCAGGGGTACAGGCTGTTTTGACACTTGGGGCATGCATTTCAAAGGCTGCTGAACATGTTTTCTTGCTTGGGCTGTAGAAACAGATGCATAGACGGAGAAGGATATGTCCAAACTAGACTATTATGTCAGGCTGGTGAGTTTGTCTCCATATCTCAATCACCGTGTGCATTGGGAAAACATGCGCACACACTCAGAGACCATCACACATCTGCACACACTCCTCTTTAACAGGGTCAGACAGGCACATAGGTAAAAGTCTGTAGATAGGACCATATAACCAAGGGGTACTACCTGAAAGAGAAGCATATAAACTGCAAAGGGTATCTTAATTACTCTATACAATATGATTGTTATACCTCACAAGTGGTATAGGATTTAATTTTCTGCATAATATACACAAAATATAATTTATTTACCACATAGTCCCTTGCTTTTAAATAAGTCATCCCCTCTAACCTTTTAACACCTTGATATTCATCACTATGACCTGTTAACAGTCCAGACCTGTAATGCAGGGTTTCTCCTGACTCTCTGAACAAGACAGGTTTATAGGCTACAATTTCTAAATTGAGCAAAGCTGCTCAGGTCAGGTTGCCTGAAGAACAAGGCACCTGATCCACACCAGTGCCCTTTCTCGCATCCCCGAATGCTGCTGAAGAGTCCTGCGACTGACTAGAACATGACAGCTGTGAGCTCCGGCTGTGCGTGTCCTCTTCACCTTCAGCCTTAGTTGCTTTTTTCACACTGCTTTGTATTTCATATGGCCTTCTTGTAGCCCTCAGTTCCTCCATGGTCCACACACTGTCCTCATCATCTGGACCTCTGACCTCCCTATCAAAGTCAAGCAGCTCCTCCATCATCTCTTCGATCTCCATCTCTCCGTCTATCTCACAGTCCACCTCAGACCTGAGCTCGCCCAAGCTCAGTGTCTTGTTTGTATCGTCAGTGTTATCCGTGTCATCCTCATCTGGCCGGGCTTCTGGCTCACTTGCCTGGCTCTCTCCAAACTCCAGGATGGTAGGCAGGTTGCCCTGCTTGGGGCAACGCTTACGAAGGCTCACTAGGAATGACTGTGGCAGCGAGAAGATGTCTACATTGTTTCCAAGGTCTATCCATGTGATGCTTGGGAAGCGATCAGGTTCCTTCAGTGTGTCTGTCAGCTCCTTGAGCACGGCTCGTGTCAGCCTGTTGCCGTTGAGTGCCAGTGTTTCAAGCCGAGGCAATGAGGCCAGTGTGGGTAGGAGTAGAAGAAAGGCTTCGTCTGTGAGCTCTGTGAATCCCAGCTCAATGCTGGAAACACGAGATGCATGCCGCTGTAGGTGCGAGCACAGCCGCTCCATATCCTTCACTCCCAGAGGAATACCGGAGAGTTCTAATGTTCCACTGGCCAGCGGATTAGAAAGAACGGATTTTAGGCTGAGAAAAGGATAGAGAAAGAGTCAAACACTAGAGAACAAATTTAAACAAAGAAATGACATTTTAACCTCATTTTAATGTCATTTTAACCTTCATGAGGCAGATATAGTAAATATAATGTTACTTCTTGTTATATCATGTTCAGATCTGGGGCTCTCTGGCATACCATAATCATCCTGTTAGCTAAGTACCAAACTGTGATGCCCCAAGGACAAGAGTACTGTGCTGACATTAGATTTGAACACTTTCTAGCTGGTAAAATCATGTCAGCTTCTAGAATTATTGGCACTCTTACTGAAAATGACCAAAAATTGCTGTAACCTTTTCAAGGTTGTCGACCTGGACAAAATACAATACTTCCTTCTTAGTACACAATACTAAATACAATATGTATTTTACTTAGTACAAAATACATGTAAGTCTCACAATTTGAAGAACAGGGAATCAAAAGCAAAAGAAAATAAATGGCGTAGATGTTTGTTTGTTTTTAAAGGTTGTTTTAAAATCATCTAATAATCTATGCCACTTTCATAATAATAAACTGTTTGGAAAAGTTGTATAAAAGGAGTCCTTCGTTAAAGCATCACAGAAAAAGCATTGGCAAAACCTCACCAAGAATCAGTGGAACTAGAATTGGAAAGATTTCAATTTTAGGGCCTTGGATACCATAAGCATGTTTGATGAAAAAGGGGACTGAATATAAGGAACCATAAACACTATTGTGGTTATGGTGATGGGGTTATTTTGAAGAGCTGATGCCATCATGAATTCTGCACTAGGATATTTTGGCTGCCTCTGGTGGAAGATTACTACTTGACTGTGGATAGAAAGTGTTATCCTAAGATGAAGTGGGCTCTTGTCCAGAGAGATGCTTGTCCATCTGCTTGGTGCCTATTGTTTCAGGGATAGGATCCAGAAATATGACCCTGACCAGGATAAAGCAGTTATAAAAATGCAGTGTTCAAATGAATCTATACAGCATCCCCATATTTTAATGACTCACTGCGTTATTATTTTTTAGTTCATATATTCATTTTATTAATGGTTCTAATAATTCGGGGCTTATGTATACTACAAAATAATCAATGTTTCTCCAAGGAAAAATATCATGGGGGAGTAGATAAAGAAGATAAATGTAACCAAATTAGGCAAAAAATGTTACTATATTAATGTCTGCTGTGTCTTTCTACTAAGCAAACAACAGAGTTCCATGGATACCTGGTTTGAGTGTATTGTGCTATTTTAATGTCCATATCACTAAAGAGCCTTACCAACAGCAACAGATGTTTACCTGCAGACAAAGTGTTAAAACAGAGCCAGCAAATGATGCATGACATTCGCTGCACACGTTCAGAGCTAAAAATAAGCAAAACTGAGAGCACTGTCATTCCAGTGAAGGAGCTCAGACAGAGAGAGAAAGAGGAGTGAGAAAACTCTTGCACCATTAATTGCCATAAAAAGGAAATCCAGAGGTAGGTTTAATCCTCCTATTGGTAGCAGTGAACACAATAAACAGATGGTATAGTCATGCAGGGCGGAGAAGAGCTGATTTCAATTATGACCCAAGCTCTAAAAAATGCTGCTGGATTTTGAATCTACGCTGTTGTAGAAAAGAGTTTCTGAGTGAACTAAAATATTAAATGGATTTGTAAAGTTGTGCCTGAATAAATACTTATACTTTATCTCTAAACTAAAGTTGTATCGCAACTTTGGAACCATTAACAATCAGGGATTGTTAGCGGACTTTATTTTCATAGTGTAATCTCAAATGTTTAAAAGATGAACAGTAAAAACTGCCACCGTTTAGCCTGGATTAATCATGGCCAGCTCTGTATTTAATTATCAGCAAAGAAACGTCAACAGTGAAGGAATACTTCACATTTACATTATACTGCTCAACATTAGAAGACTGAAGAAGAGCAATAATCAGTTTCATGGTTCAACAAGGATGACATAATCAAAGGATTCTGTCATCCTTGTTGTCAAGGATTTTCCAGCCTTACAAATCTTTTAGCTCTGTCTGACAGCGAAACTGGAAACGAACTTCTGTCTCGCTGATGTCAAGCTTTGTTCCTTTTCTAAAAACCTCTGCGAAAAACACCCCATTTTCCTATGTGTCTAGTGTAAAGGCTTGTAAGTGCCGACAGTGTCAGTGTGAGTGATTGAAACCTGACATCTACAATATTTCATTTGAACTGCTAGTGTAGACTTTATCACATCACAACCCATCAATCTTTCAAAACAGAATATACAGTAAAATATTGGAAAATACAATGGAACATGCATACAAATATATGTCTATTTGCACTAAGCACACTTTACCTTATGTAATTTAAATGTATTATTGAATACGCTGTAATGGGGCATTGGTGGCTCAGTGGTAGGTTTCTCGTCTATCATGCGGAATGCCCCGGTTCGATCCCCAGCCACTGGATGCAGTGCCGGTCCCAAGCCCGGAGAAATGGGAGGGTTGCGTCCGGAAGGGCATCCGGCATAAAACATTTGCCAAGTTGTTGTGCGGACCAGTTGGTCCACTGTGGCGACCCCGAGCAGGGAGCAGCCGAAAGCAACTACATTAAATACGCTGTAATATGTCTACAGCAGAATATATCAAACTTTTATTTCTCTATATGGTGCACACTTCAATTTAGCAATTTATTAGTTTATAAAATTATAACTATAGTAATGATGGAGAAAATTATTTGGCCTACAACCCCTTTTTACTACTGACAGCCAAATCTATCTTTCTGTATTTTTCATTTTAAAAGGTTTTGTTAAATAAGTTAAAGATAAGCTTTACATCCTACATGCATAGCTTGCTAATGTTAGCTTAAACAGACCCAAACACATTTAAAAACTCTGTAATCCATCCATCCATCCATCTATCCATTTTCTGTACCACTTGTCTTTCAAAGTCAAAGGGAACCTGGATCCTATCCCAGAGCACAAGGCGGGGGACTTCCTGGACACCTTGAATGCCAGGCACATTCACACACTCTTGAAAATCTAGAGATCAGCCTACAACGTATGCCTTTCGACCGGGGGAGAAACATGAAGTACCTAGAGGAAACCCCTGAAGCACGAGGAGAACATATATACTCCGTACACACACAGAGCAGACCCACAATCATGCTAACCATTAAGCCAGCATACAACCCCCTCAACTCTTTAATGCTTTATAGCACTTATATAATAAAATGCTAATTATACTCTAATTATAGAATAGCAATTGTACTGGATACTGAGATCTGATATTCTGAGATTCTGGATATTGAGAGTTAAAGTGAGTTTCAGTACCAGCAACACTACACTGAAACTGATACCATACCTGATACTGCACCTCATCAACTGTCTTAAAATGTCGATATATATAAAAATATAGCCGATTTATTTTTTACTATACACTGATCAAGCATAACATTATGAGCACTGAGAAGTGAAGTGAATAACACTGATTATCTCCTCATCATGGCACCTGTTAGTGGGTGGGATGTATTATGCAGGAAGTGAATATTTTGTCCTCAAAGTTGATGTGTTAGATGCAGGAAAAATGGGCAAGTGTATGGATTTGAGCGAGTTTGACAAGGGCCAAATTGTGATGGCTAGACGACTGGACCAGAGCATCTCCAAAACTGCAGCTCTTGTGAGGTGTTCCTGGTCTTCAGTAGTAAGTATCTATCAAAAGTATTCTCAATAAGGCTTAAAGGATCTGCTGCTAACATCTTGGTGCCAGATACCACAGCACACTTTCAGGGATCTAGTGGAGTCCATGTCTCGATGGGTTGGCAGCAAAAGGGGGACCAACACAATATTAGGCAGGCGGTCATAATGTTATGCCAAATCAGTGTATACACAGTACATTTATACACGTAAACACAACATATGTCACACACATGAAATGTCAATATAGAAACTCTATAAATAAAAAGCAGCTATATATTGTAAAATATATTTCCAACATTATGTCAACAAATTATATATATATACAATCCCATTATATTAGACAGGATTATATTATGAGATATTTTCTTCGTATATGAAAACACACAAAGAAATGCCACTGTCATAAATCCAGGCTTCATAAACCACAACATCAAGTATGACTAAACGATTCTTAGAATAAAATGCAAGACAAAACATGGTGTGTGTGTGTGTGTGTATCAGTGACCTGCTAGGTCTGCAAGAACATCCCCACCAGACAGGCAGACAAAGAGGACTCACTTAATCAGCTGGTTATTCTGCTATAATTTATCCAACACTGGACTTAACATGCAGTATATTTTATTTCTCTTAAGCATGATTATCCCCCAGGCAGCAGGCTTGGAGACCTGCACAGTGAACGCTTCCTCTTTCCTGTGTGAGGAAAATGCACAGGTGGTGATAGCACTGTTTCCCATTATGTGCCCAGCATGAAAGCCTGGGTTGAGACAACACTCCTCTTCTAAAATCTGCTAAACAATAAAGGTGTGAGGATCGGTCTGGAGTGAACAGCCCTGATTGTCTGTGTGGTAAAAATGAGATGTTGGTAATGGCAGCAGATAGGTAGGTGGGTGCAGGAGACACAGTGAGATCATATTTTATAGATCTAGCTTGCAGAACAATTTAATGACTCTTATTCGAGTACAGATCTTTCATTCTGGTCAGGATCACGCAGACACACGGCCTATCGTGGGAACTCTATGTGCAGGGTGGGAATACGCCCTAGTCCATCACTGGGTATCACAAGTACGTTCACACCAGCATGTGTGTGGGAAATGGAAAGAAACCAGAGCACCCGGAGGATGCCCACACAGACATGGGTACAACAAAGTAAAACAAGCTCAGGTTAAAGCACTGGACAATGGACACTAAAACTTCCTGTTGCCCTTATGATGCTTCGCAGGGCCGCACATCCTGAACTGTTCGATTGCTGTTATATTACTGCATATATTACTATAATTCACCACCAATTCCATTTTTATTCACTAAAAAACACCACATTCTACCTATTATAGTACATTAGTGTAACTTGTTGGAAAATCAGTGAAACAAGTTTGTTCCTTATCACTTATGTCATATCAGATATGAATAGTCGTTTCCTCACAAGGACTCTATTTCCTCTCTCTTATAGTCAATAAGACAAAAAATGCAGCTTGTTGTATTGCCAAGCCTTGGATTTACATAGTAAATTGGTCACCATACACCATAGAAACAAGAGCAAAGTAGAACAATATAAGCTTTTGATTTGCTTTATTGGCACCAGAGCTGCTACTATAGAAAATCTGACCAGTCAAATTCAAGAATTTTATAGCACTGTGGAATAACTGTAAGCGATTACAATACAAATTAGGTTGGTAATTCTGTTTAGACTGCTTAGCACCTAGCATGAAATAATGACAAAAAAGTCTATTGCTGCTCTCAGATACGTAGATCGGCCACTGCTAATGCACTGAAGCAATGATTCTGCTAAATACACTAACAGTAAAAGGGCATAAACGTCAAGCATAATGTCTGATTATGTTTTGGTTTGAAATGGACGGACAGTGCTGCTAGAATCAGTGTGGGAGAGAAAGAGCGAGAAAGCAACACACAGAAGGCCAGGAATGAATACTAATCAGCATGTTCATTTGCATATCATACTCTGACCCCAGTGCCACTCCTACAGAGCACACTGAGTAAAACAATGATCAGAGGAGGAGAAGAAAACAGAGATGGATATTACTAAAAAATGGAATTAGACCCAGGTAGATCATGGCATTTAAAAACGCATGAAGCCAAGCAAATGGGAAAGATGGGTATGGATAGGAATATAGTATAAGAAGTAGAAGAAGGAACATTGGATTTGAATAAAGAATGAAAATATGTATGGAGGTGGGGAGAATGAGGGAATGTTGATGAGAGGAGAAGAAAGAAGACATGCCTGAGAAATGACGTTATCCTTCTCAACAGAAAAGAGCCAGATGCACCTCTTTAAACATCTATAGAACTAGATTAAAGCACTAATGCACACACATGACATAAGTGTACATGACATATAGGTGTACATAAGATATACACAGAAGTAGGTTATAACAAATGAGATCACGAAAAATGTCTATCCTCAAGCCAGAGTAAACTGGAAAATCTCACCCAGAAGTACCCGAGTGTCTTGTGTGTGTGTGAATGTCAGACACTAAAATATTTCATTTGCTGACAGCACAATGCTGGTTATTAGGAGTTGTTATAAAGTACAGACAGCAGTGCAGACAGACCAGACATCTGCCGTGTCTCATACAATTCAGTCCATCTAAAACACTCTGCACTGCCTGCACACATCAGCTGCTGCAATTTTCCTTCTATTGTGCTAGTCGTTACTCAGTTACAATCCGACCTATAAATCACTATAGACCGGCAAATTATTCCTTTCACATTAATTTTATTATAATGACAAATTAAACACTAAAGAAAATCAGAGTGATAAAACTTCTAGAGTTTTCTTCTGCCCAGTTCACTCAACACACACTATTTTCATATTAAACTGAAACTGCTTATATAATTACAGAAATAAGAGGACGTAGACATTAGCCATGATCAATGATCATTATTAATTTTTCTGCAGACAGATAAGATCTTATGAATCATTACTTGACTGTAGCCTTTACAACTCTCATAATTATGCTTAATGTCTGTCATTATCCCTCATGATCCATTCGGAAGTGAAAATGGGGTTTATCTCTGCATCATGTCCTTAACCCTGGTAGGAGGCAAGAGTCATGTTTCCATGAAGTTTGCAGGAGGGGAGCCCTGGCTTGGAGTGGATCATTAGCTCATGCTAATGTCCCCTTCTTATAAAACGCTGGCAGGAGGGACAGTGAGTGAGTGAGTCATAGCTGTTGAAGCAAATTTAGTAGCTAATCAGAACTTTTAATATAATCAAGGATCTGGAGTTACAGAAGAGTTAAAGAAGTTTTGCCAGAAATGTAAGACACCCTGCCAAATGCATTGATGACACTAACCTCATTTATTTATTTCTCAGAAACCCAAACTGCAAGAGTACTGACATCTCTGGAGATCTCTCAAATTGCACCATCTAAGAACGTATACAAGTTCTGTTCTGAGAAATGTTTTTCTCTTCTAATACCATCTTTATTCAGTCATGCAAGACTCATTTATTTGTTTCTGATTACATTTTGAACAAGTACCAATCCTAACATTGCCAGTCCAATATTGCAAAATACGATGTGCTCTCTGGGTAGGAGGCAAGATGTTTTACTCTCAAAATGATACAACCAATCATGGGAAACTGTGAGCTAATGTATGCAGAAGAGGGCAGATAGCACTTCCCTCCATAGCAGAAAATTAAAAAGATGTGGTGTGGCTTCACATGTCAGTGCTTGACAATTTAGTCTCGTTTATAAAAATGACTGCTGCACAAAGGCAAGGTTAGAAACCCTGAGAAAAACTTACACTAAACGCCAGTCCAGCAATCTCTGCTTTTAATCACATGAGTGTCTGTCTAGCTCTCAGACCTCATCACACAGTCAGCCCTGTGAGTCTAGGCAAAGAAAGAGATAGCTAATGACTAGGAATGAGACACATCCCAGCCAGTGCCCACAAAAACCCACATAACAAAGATTAAATGCAAACACATTTGAAAAAAGAAGAAAATAGAATGTTCCTAATCGGTTAAGCATGAACACATGCCCTGGGATTCCAGCAGAATGATGATGACAGCAGTAATGATGAAAGCTGTAACTTTTTAAGGCTTTTGTCTCTTCATTCCTCAATCCAGAGAGAGATGGAACAGCAGGTCAGCTCTCAAATGAAATCGGCAAAGAGGTCATAGCTCTAGTGACTCTCCAGAGAATCAAACAAACACAGGCTATAAACAACAAGCAGAATTTTCCACATACACACACCCAGACTGCTGGGGATGAGCAGAGCTGGTCTGGGACAGAACTGACCTGTGTGAAGGTACAATAGCACAAAGAATGCTGCACACTGCTTTATTCCATCCATCCATCCATCCATCCATCCATCCATCCATCCATCCATCCATCCATCCATCCATCCACTTGCTTACTGCTTATTCTACACAGGGTACATATAGATTATCCCTGGGGACTCTGGGCACAAGGTGGGGAAAACCATGGATGAGGTGCCAACCCATCACAGGGCACATACACATTCACACACGGCAGACAATTTAGTCATTCCAAACAGCCTACAGTGTGCACAGGTCTTTGGACTGGTAGAGGAAACCATAGTATCTGGAGGAAACCACAAAGCAACAGGAGAACAAGCAAACTGCACACAGAGCAGATGCAGGAACTGAACCCCAACCTGGAGGTGTGAGGCAAACATGCTAACCTTTAGTACTAGTCCATCAAAAACGCAATCTAAATATTTCTGGCGCCAAAAATACTTTGACTTTTGCTAACTACATTTCAAAGGAAAGATAAAAGTTCCTGCCAACAAATTATTCTCCGTTAAATATAAAATAACACATGCAACCTAATATCCACGGCTACAAATCTGAATGTATTACCAGTCACATTTATGTAGGTATTAATGAGTTATTAGCTCTCTTTAGTTAATGTTTTCTCACACTCACTGGTTTCTCAGTAAGGGCACACTAATTTCTGTCAATTGCCAAAATTAGTGAGAGATTTAAGGCATATAATTCACTTGTGATTCTGTCTTTTACTTTTATTTCCACACTAGTAAGTCAATTTATTATAAGTACCTAGGTGTACCGTACTTCTTTAACAAAATCTTTTTGCATTACAAGTGAGTAAGGAATTAATTGTGTGTATTTTTACTATCTCTGCTAATATTAAACTTGTATTTTGTAAATGTGTTAAGGCAGCGTGAAGACAGACTGACACAGCCGTCAGGGTGAGACGAGCTGTGGCTCACGCCCATGTCGGCTCTGGTAACAGAATGTCGCACGCTGTCTCCTGAGCTCCACTGGGATCTCTCAGTTCAGTGTGGTTCAAGGCATGAAGGCTAGTTTGAGATTTCATATATTGCTGTGGTTTTTAATTTGTTTACTCTCACAGTGCTGACAAATCAGGGCTTAAAGAAACAGCTGGCACCATGAGGACTGTTACGAGGAAGTAGAGAGTGTTTTATTTTCATAATTTATCTAATGAATAAGGACTTGCATTTGGCTCGTATGCATGGATTTGGTCGGCTCTTTCAATCATCTGCACTCGAATTAAAATGGAAATTCAATAAGAAGAGAGCAGCAGGCCTTGGCCATCAACAACTGCTGATGGAGGAGGTTATGCTGACTGATAACCTAATGGAAAGAAATAAAGCAAATCATATAGAGTCAGAGAGACAGAGACAGACAGACAGACAGAAACAGAGAGAGAGACAGAGAGAGAGAGAGAGAGAGAGAGAGAGAGACAGGCAGACAGACAGGCAGACAGATCAACAGGTCAACCCTCACCACATGTGGTTCCTCAGCACATGTGCCCTGTGTGCTTACCATGCCTGAGGTTTCCTCTTCAGCAGGCCCTGGCGTCTCCACTGTGAGCGTGGACTCAGATGGTAGGTCAGCTGACGGCACACCTTCTCCATTGCTCCCAGAGAATCACCTTCCTGAACAGGCAAAGAATGTGGAAAGCAAAGAAAGAGGAAGAGGTGCTAGTTATGCAACAGACAGGACAGCTTCTTGTGAACTACTTAGTTAGGGGATCTAAAATCACATTTTTCTTGCAAAAAATAGGTAAAAATTAGAGATAGATTCCACAATTATGTTATTTTTTTTGCAGCCGTTAGTTTATCTCAAGCAAAAGTGGCTCCAGATGTGTTTGTGTGTGTTTGTGTGTGTGTGTGTGTGTGTGTGTGTGTATGTGTGTGTGTGTGTGTGTGTGCTCATGTTAAGATACATGAGTACATATTGTATTTTCAGACTGTGGTGCTGTATACTGATGTGTTTTATGAATTTCTTTGTCTAGTTCCTTTCTCTTCATTTCTTACTCACCAGTACAAGACTCAAAAAAATAAATAAAACAACTTCCAAGCACTTCGTTTCAACTAATTAACCTTTAAGAATGGTCATAGAGGGCAAGCAGGAAAAACAAATGAACAAACAAACAAACAAGTAAACAAAAAACCTATAAGGTGCTAGATGAAACATTTTTATCAATATTAATAGATGTTAATAGATAAATATATCAATTAGTTAATTATTGTTTATTAGTAGTATCTGAGGGTCAGCATTGTGCCTTTGGGTTGAAACTGCTGGGAAATACTCACACATCAAATGACAGGTTAGAAACATTCTTAGGAGGAAAAAAATGTATTTGACTGTATTAACAATCTTAAATTAAACAATATACTTTAACAATTAATATAAATGTAATTGTATATCACCAGATGCAAGGTCACTTCCTGGTTAAGTTCCATTAAAATAATAGCACTACACATTAAAAAAGGATAGAATGCTTCACTCTGAATGCTTCACTGAATGCTTCACTTGACGTGGTTGTATGTTGTTTTTGTTTGTTTCTTTTATAAATCAGTGACAAAAGCAGTATGATGAAATACAGTGTGCAATAAAAAATTCAATTTATTAATAATATGTACGGTAAACAGATCTCATGCCACATAACCATGCAGTCTGTTATGAATGAGCTTTGGTTGCTAAGCAACATAAAAGGCAAAGATTAGGGTATACTATGGATAGAACAATGGTGAGTTAGTGTAATTGTGTTATTGCTCTAAAAGCTGGTGCATTAATACAGAATTCAATTACTGTGTTCCGGTCACTGGGGTGTGTATATTGAGGATTTTACAACAGCGTCAATCTTTAATCAGGTTTTAAAGCAGAAACTATCCTTTTAATAATACAGAACTAATATTTGGCTCGAAGCCTATCACTTCTTAATTACTATACTCTAAATCCTGTACTATACTATACATCCTGCAGTCTTGTATCTTCAGCAGTCTTATATTTGATCAGTCTTACTGCAATAATATAGTTCTTGTTCCAGTTTGCACTGAGAACTGCTGTGTTTTATTAGAAATCAGCTGTTAGTGAGGCTTTGGCCCAGAGCTGAGCTGGTTGTTTGTTCCGTGCTGTTGGGTTTAATTTGTACCATTAAGTGCAACAGCATTAGCAGAAGGCTCCCAGTGTAAACTCACTCATCTTCACAATATGACTCATCCATGAGCAGGAGACTAGTGCCGTCAATCACACAGCCCGGATCATCATCCCCCATCTATCTGTCAATATGTTAGGTGAACTGAAATTACTTTCCTCCTTATGCTGTTCACAACATTCACTAATGCATCTGAAATCTGGGATGATTGGAAAATATTCAATATGTACTTCACATAAATGGCATCTCATGTAGCTTGCTCTGATAAGCACGCCATTAATTCTTCGCACACTACAAACAAAAAGGGATGTTTGTCGTATGTGCTCATGAACACAGATTAGATCTTTGATATTTGTGGTTTGATAAAAAACAGTATATGCCTTCTGTTGTTCTGATATTCAATATCAAGCCTTTTTGTCATAAATACTATTCATTTCCTGTTACATCCCAGCTAACAATTGCACACACACACACACACACACACACACACACAAAACCAACATCTTCATTCATCAGAATACAGACAAGAAAAGACTAAACTGACTGGGTAGATGAGCTAGATATGATTATATTTCAGCTAAGAAGGAAGCTTAACGATGCTGTTTTGTTCTGTTTTGTTTCCGTTTTTAGAAAAGTAAAATCAACATCACTTTACAAATCATTTTATAATGATTTATACCAAATGAGAGATGGCATCTACTTCATTGTTTATTGCTTTAGAGCTCAAGCAGAGCCAGCAACCTGTTCAGTTATTACAAATGCATCCAGATCCCTCATTTACATGCCTTGAGCTGAAGATAATGGCCAGTAGTTGTCAATTCTACATTTATCACAGGGAGAACAAACAGGCTGCTCTGTACACACAGGGCAAAGTTGAGAATTAAACACAACCGAGGAGATCTGGGGCAAACATGCTATCCACTAAGCCACTAACCCAAAACACCCCAAACGCCCTCCTCCCCTGTGCACCCAGAAAGCCATATACTTCTGAAATCATTTCAACACAGAGTAAATCTCTCTAAAATGAATTCGAAGTTACTTAATGCATGCATAGTCTAAACATTTAACACTATTGGCTGATAACCAAGCCTCCAATTCAGAGGTATTTCTTTGCAGTGCTGGATGTAGAGTTTGTTATTACTAATCTATTAAAATAAATATTTATCAGTGATATTTCAATAATTTCTGTTTAATTCAGTAATTCATGAAATTCAGCATTGCTTTTTTTCTTTTGGCTTGTGGCATCAGGTTTTAGTCAAGTGGCTTTTTCAGCCAAGAATTTAAATTTCATTACATCAGTAAAGGAACTAGTCACTCTACCGTCTTTGGGCAATGAATGTATCTGGCCAAACTGATAATGAGGTCATGTGTAATAGGATCCACCAGGTTCCGAAAACTGGCGTAGCGATAAAGGACATCATCCAGTGAGGTTGACTCCATTCCCAGGTCCTACAGCAAAAAAGAGAGAAAACCGAGCTTTTAATGATTTCCGCAGCAGAGGACAAAGCCAAGATTAACAGCAACCATTTACTTTATTTATACTTTTCACATCTTGAATGTACTTTTTTATTTTAGATTCCTTACAATCTACATTTTGCTTTGTAGAAAACTGCTGTATAAGATTATACAGTATCTATTAATATATCTAGTCTATGTCTAGAAATTTAAATCATTTGATTCTTGAAATAGTTTTGTTCTATTGGCAGATTAATATATATGATATATATTATATATGTTTTTATTGTATATATATATATATATATATATATATATATATATATATATATATATATATATATATATATATATATATATATATATAAACATTAAAAGTATATAATCTCTCTCTCTTTCTTTCTTTCTTTCTCTCTTTCTCTCTCTTTAATTTATATAATATTTATAAGATATATGTAAAAAATGTATTTCAGTCATTTATTTCTAACAGAAATAGATTTATTCCCATAATGTGAATTATTATATGAATTAGACTTATTAATATATTAATATATTTTTACTTGACCTCTCTCTTTGTTGTAAAAAAAAAAAAGAAAAAGAAAATGACTGTTCAAACCCATCACTTGAGTAGACAAAATGATGTGAATGATGCAGTGTAAATGTCCATTCATCTGTGAAAATGAGACTAGGCTGCATTAGTCCTGAAAGCCTAATTAACATCAGCTAAAATTTTTGTTCAATACATCCAACTTTTTTATTGAAGTGCCTCAAACACTGACCATATCTGAGTCACTCTGCTAAAGCTTATAATCATTTCTCTCTCAATGGATAATCACAACATATTTCATGGGTATTACAACATGAAAGCTCCCTGTCACTATATAGAAAGAAAAAAGAACAAATTAATAATACAGTTCTGCAATTAAACAAACCTAAATGTGAATTTAATCTACTTTACCCCAGGGCCTTGTTATGTACACAATAATGAGAGAGGTAGAAGAACCAGCTCAACACATCACTCAGTGTTTTGGGTTAGTGTTCAAGCAAAGCAGACTTACATTTTTAAAATCCAGTGACATCAAATATAAATGCACAAAACATACACAATGACACAGAAAACATTCTAATGTAATTTATATTTCTCTTCATTAAATATTCTTTTCCCCAAGAATCCTCCTCACTCAATAATACAGAAAAGCAATGCTCTGTTATAATTGTATTAATGAACACAACACTCATCTATGGGGCTACATTATTAATTATCTTCCTTTCAAACAAAAGTCCATTATTTTCACAGTTCTTTAGGAAAGGGTTCACCTAGCAACTAAAGCCAACTTCTTTCCCTTTCTCATTAACTGTTCTTTCAATTCACAGGCACGGAAATACCATCCTGTTTCATCTCATCATCTGAACTGCACAACCGAAATGACACACAGATCGAAATCTCCCACAGATAATCACGGGCTCGTGCTGTTAGTACATACAGAGGATTTAAGACGTGGTCCTGATCCCTGTTTTTCCACAGAAGTCCCGATAATCACAGCTCACCCTTTTCTATAGGATTATTAGGATCCTTTATAATCCATTGTTCTTAAAGGAATATTCCAGCATTTTCATTTTTAGCTGTATTTACCCCATCATATGTGTAACATATGGGAAATTACCAGAATGAATAATTTAGAGAGATATTAAAAGAAGAGAAACCTGTTAACTGAAAACACTTATAATGCAAGTCAATAAATAATAATGTTTCAAATGTGTGAATATTTATAACATATACTCTACAACATAACACAACATGACACAAATGTTGTCATATCAGGGATCAATCCATGACTCAGGAATACTTGACACAATGCAGGAATATATCTTGAAAGGGACTCTATTCCATTGCAGTGAACCATGCAACTCATATACATGTTCACACTTAGGGGAAATTGTGCCTATAGTATACCTTGATACCATGCAGAAACCCACATGAACATGGGGGAAACATATAAAACTACACAGACCATAAACCGAGAGACCCTGGAGCTGCCTTGATGCTACCTGCAGAGCCACTTTAACTATATCCACAAATTCTTCTCTAATGTTGTTTAGTCTTTCGGCTGCTTGCTGTTTGGAGTTGCCACAGCGGATCGTCCGATCTGCATATTTTTTATGTTGGCACCGGTTTTACACCAGATGCCCTTCCTGACACAATCCTCCCATTTTATCTAGGCTTGGGACCAGCACTGAGAGTTAACCCCTCAGTGGCTGGGTTGGTTCCCTGCCCAGGAAACCCAGACCACATAGGTAAGAGTAAAGTACCCTGCTGCTGGACCTCTACTGCTGCGAAGTCTTCCCTCATCATGTATAAAAAAAAACCCTTCAATTTATGAAATTGAGAGATTTACAAACACCTTCCACTAAACAATGCTATTTGAATGTGTTTACCTTGTCATTTATTGACAACAACTGCCCCTCAACTTAACAGTTATAAGTAAATTTCAAGTAAATGTTTTTCTAGATTATTATCTGTATACATATACATAATAGACGTGGCTAAGAGAGAATTTGTAAAACTATTCCTTTTATTTGTAGCGAGAAAGCACAGACATAGTGGTGCTCAGCAGAATGCTAAATACTATTGTCTCTGTCAGACTTACACTTCTGCTGAGCTCATTTAACTGTCTACGTTCTCACTGATGGCTATAAGCAGCAGTAGGGCCTTCTTTCCATCTTTGACCTCCCTACAGGCCATCCTCTTACTCCTACACTCTTTTCCAATCCCTCCATCAGAGATTGCAAGATCTAGAGAATAAAAGTGTCTACACAGCATGGTAATAAATTGCACAGCCATTCTAATTGCATCAGCAGCGCAGGACAGTCCAGCCGTTAGGCACGCATCTTAGCAGCTGTGATGGGGGTGAAGTATACAGCCACTAGTGCATAGTGCAGGCATCGAGAAACGTGGCATCTGGTATGTAGGTGGACTTGATGCAGACACCCCATAATGCCTGTGGGATTTTACAGAGGAGTCTTAATGCTTGCTACCACTGTAATTGACCTGTTCCTGATAGAGGGCTTGGGCTTGCTATACTTTCTACTCCCCCGTGGTCTTATACGGATATCTACTCAGTCTGACCTTGCTGATTAAAGACTTGCAAAGGAAAAGCTATGGATCAGATTTCAGTGTATTATATCAATTCCTTCTGGAGAATGCTTGGTGGTTAAGGGCAATATGAAAAATGATCCTAATTTAAATATAAATAAATGGCAAATATATGGCACTGTGTTGTGATGTGTCACAATAGAAGGAACTGTTTAACTGCTATCAGTTTACTGCTGGCATTGTTTGTTGTGAGGGGCATGTGGAGAGGGTTTTGTTACACATGCAAATGTATTTTATTCATTAGTCAGTTTTTGCAGCTGGGTGAACAGCCTCTCCCTGTAATCAAACTGCACTAGTTTTCATTTGCAAGTGGTCTCAGCTGCCCAAACAAACAGGTCTAAACACATCACTGATTGACTGAAATAGTCTATAGGCTACAGTATATTGCATAAAGTGCCCAAAGTATACTGTGGATAATTGTGCACTGTAACTTCTGAAAATTTCTTCAAAATATCTCCTTCGTCTTTACGTGATCAGTGTAGATGAACTACAGCTAAGTGCAATCATTTGCATGCTTTTCAAACATTTTTTATAAAAAGATGAAAACAAATAACTTAAAGAAACAAGGGATTTTAGTGCTATTCATTGCTTTTACAGATGTACCCCTATTATTCATTCTTCTTAAGTAGCTGCATTATCCAGGGGTGAACCCTGAGCCAATCCCAGGAACACAGGGGGTGAAAGCAGGAGAACTCACCCTGAACAAGCTGCTAGTACATCCCAAGGCACCAAGCAAACACACATTCACACCTAGGGGCAATTTAGTACAGCCAATCTCCCTTCATGCATAAATTGGAAGTATAATAGGAAGAAACCTGGAAACCCAAAGGAAACCCATAGGAATTCCACACAGACAATAACCATGAGCCCTGGAGCTGTGGGACAGCAACCCCCTTATTAAAAAAAGGCAACACACAGTATAATGATATATATTGTAAAGTGGTAGGGACAAAAATGATTATAAAGATATCCGTTCTAACATTTGCATCTCTTTGGTGTGATATAAATATTCTCTACTAACTTATATATCCACTGTTTGTCTGTAAGCGTCTACTGTCTTAGAATAGCATCTGATTTCTGTCAGCTCTAGTGTTCACCTCTGCTGACTTTGCTGTTTCCACATGCAGTCAGCCTTATGAACCCTTAACTGCCTGACAGGCATGATTACTGACAAGCCACTGACAGCATTGTGTTTAATGCTCTAGATGCAGTAAGTTCTGTGTGCAGTATTTATCTATGCAACATTTGTTTAATTATTATTATTATTTCTTTCATTATTTGATGTAATTACAGTGCAGTAGTTATATAGCATGTAGTCTACATACACTATATATAGACTATGCACTTTAATCATGGCAAACGTGTGATCTACCTGTGTTGTCTATGCTCTTCTATTCGCTGTGTTTTTGTACCGTGTAATATCTAACAACCGTGTACACTGTAGTGCACTTAAAGCACGACTGGGATTATGGAATGTGATGAGACTTCATCCCACTGGTCCTCGACTCCCGTACCTGTCGCAGGGTTCTGAGCATCTCTGTGGCCTCGTCGTGCTTCCCCTGCTTGGCCATGTGCATCATGTCCTGGATCATGCCCACACGCCGCTGGTACGGAGGCGGAGGTCCGGTGCGCGCGAGTCTCTCCCCTGCGCGCAGCACGAGCGAGGCGCGCACGTCATGACTGCGCTCGCGCGTCGGTGTCCTCCGGCAGCGCGCGCTTTGAGGGCTGGCGCCCGCCTCTTCCGGGCTCTTCGCCTGCTTCGCTCCCATGACCGAGACCGGACACGGACGCTCAGACTCACTCAGTCGCGTCCCGCACTAGCGACAAGTGCGCACAGCATTCGAGAAATGAACGTGAATGCGAGCAACCAGGGAGGGAGGCAGGTCGAGCAGCACGAGTTCCCGGTCGCGTCACCGGTTTGTTTACATCACACCTGTCCCGGGGAGAGTGCTGACGGTGATAAT
Source organism: Hemibagrus guttatus (assembly GCA_033459395.1). Taxonomy (NCBI): domain Eukaryota; kingdom Metazoa; phylum Chordata; class Actinopteri; order Siluriformes; family Bagridae; genus Hemibagrus; species Hemibagrus guttatus. Next base: position 10,542,394 of record JAUCMX010000011.1, read on the forward strand.
CTATCAAAACAAAGAAAACTAAAGCTGTGCTCTTCAACACGGACAAAAGCGCAAGCTCTGAACAATGCTTTCCACATGATCCCAAACTTCAGCAATTCATCCCCTTCCGCTCACTTGTCTTGCCTAAACACATAAACAAAAGCGTGTGCCTGAAACGTTAGATCCAGGCGCAGCAAGATCCTCCAAACCCTCCCTTAGCTCCAGTACCTTAGGAACTACCTTGAATGAATAAACCCATCATCCAATTGAGGCCAAACACGATATATCCGCTAAATATAGGTTAGAGGACTAAAAGGTTGTTTCCTGTCGTGTCCCTCAGGTAGGGAACAGATCGGATGAGGATGCCTGGAGCATGGCCGCAGACTGGGAGAGGAAAATAACAGTCCGATAAGGCTCAAACTCCCATTATGCAGTTATCTCTGCACAGCAATCCCATGTGCTGAACAGATCTTTCGTGTATCTGTTTCTTCAGGTCCGCCTACACCCCGGAGCAAAGTAACGCGAGGTCAGAATGGAAGAGAAGTGCTCACGTCGGTAGTGTCCGTTTTCCTCCTCGCCAAAGTCATCCCAGCTCCTTGCATTAGCCTATATTTCCGGGACGTTTATAGCTCTGGTTATGTCTGAATCAATGCTTTCTGTTCTATAAGGTGAGTCCTGTCCGATGCTTCAGTGTTTACGGGTTGGGTTTGTGTCTTTCTCTGAGACTAATGCAGGCTGTACCAGTGGATCGTGGTGCAGAGAGCCTCCCACCCCATTCCCCCTCCATCTGGGAGGGGTCGGGCAGTGTGCACATCATGCATCCTCCAGCAACTCGCCAAACATTGATGTCAGTCATAATACTGACCGAAATGTTAAACCCGAGTGCTTTACAAAGAGTGTCTGTTTACCTTATTGCCCCTGGATAAAACAGACAGATGCAGATTGGAAGTATGTGACCTTGTTGTTTTAAAGGCTAGAACCTGCTAATGAAAAAAACCCCACACACAACAGTGTATTAGATGCAGTTAATAATGTAATATCATAATGCCTCCTAAAGTGGGCATTTGTATTGGATCAGACAGTGTAACTGCGGCAAAGAAGCTCATCCACTGCATCTGTTTCTAATGTCGACAGTACAAATCCGATGTCTTTGCACAGACCCGTACTGATTGCCAACACACTGCATGCATTTCACTCTACTGACACCTGGCGCTGAAGGAAGTGCATTTATCAAGCATATCTATAACGCTGACTAAATCTCTGTAGGTTGCATATAACGCTTAGTAAGAGACTTGCTAGTTTAGGGCATTGGTAGCTTAGTGGTAGGTTTCTCGCCTATCATGCAGAAGGCCCGGCTTCAATTCCCAGCCACTGGATGCAGTGCCAGTCCCAAGCCTGGAAAAATGGGAGGGTTGTGTCAGGAAAACCTGTGCCAAGTTGTTGTGTGTGGTGACCCTGAACAGGGAGCAGCTGAAAGCAACTAAGAGGTTTCTTAAATGTGCTCTAGTTTGGAGCCCTTACTGATCAGGAAACTCTACACGAGCCACTGTAGCTGCAGATTTGTATTTGGCACCTGATTCAAGTCTAGGCCCAAGGAAGGAATTACACCATGGATGGAAAGCAGGACACCATTCAATTTAATTCAATTCAGTTTTATTTGTATAACACTTTTAACAGTGGCCATTGTCACAGAGCAGCTTTACAGCACTATATAAATTCAGGACATACTTTTTAAATTTAGAAATTCCCTAATGAGCAAGTCAGAGTCTTAGGTGGTGAGAGGAAAAACTCACTGAGACGATATGAGGAAGAGATCTTGAGAAGGTTTCTCAGAAGAAAAGGGAAACCCATCCTCATCTGGGTGACATTGGATAGCTTAATTATAAATAGTTTTCTTTCTGTAAATATTTAAAGTAAAATTTTTCTTTATGTAAATATACTACTACATAGTCAAGTATACATATAGTATAGGATACTACATAGTTTAGCTTTGGGGCTTGAACTGCTGACCTTTTGAGCAGTGACCTTAACCCAGAGCCTTAACCACTGAGTCACTACTGCCCAAAATACATAAACTACTGCAGTTTACACACTTATAAAAGTACTGAAAATAAACACAGTTGATTGCCGTCCCATTATTACTGTGCTGCTTTGGAGGCTCCAACACGCATCGATACTTTCTCTTCTGGCTTGTAACAGGAGGATATAAAGGAAATAATTAATAAGCAAATATATGGATTTATCATAGACTGTTATGTAAGCTTGAAATTCCAACTAGCCATCTGGAAAATTGGATGCAGACCAGGCTGAATCCCTTCATGTCCCTTGCTGACAGACATAGCTGACCATGAATAGCTGATCACAATCCCTGTGCCCGAGAGTTAAGCTGTGTCCTGCAGTCCAGAGTCTGTATTCTACAGTTACACACCACCACCAGGAATTTGACTGGCAGCTTGCTTCCACTTCATAATTTCTGTTTGATCAATAAAGTGGATTTTAAAATTATTAAACATTTATCCAGTCTTCAGCATATAACAGTGGACATCTCTGTGACAGCCAGAGAGTATAAGGCTAAATCTAATATACACCAATAGCTCTACAATAAAATTAATAGTGTGAAGGAATGCATTACAATCAAGTATCATTGATGGGATAATAAAAATGTTGACAAATTACTACACATACACACTTGCATGGATTTTCTAATTTGCTTATACCTGCTGAAAGTCTGTAATGTCCTATTAGGTTCACTGTGTGTTTCCAATGAATAAAGCATACAATTGTAAACAGAAACGTTGTAACCTGTATATAGGAAAAAGGATGATATGATAAATGATTTATCTGCAACTACAGTCATGTGAAAAAATTAGGACACCCCATGAAAGCCTGTGTTTTTTTTTAACATAGCTAAACATATGGGCATTTGTTCATCATTTTAACAATATTGAAAGATTCAAGTAATATAACTAAACAAATAAAACCAAAGAAAAGTCTTTTTTAAAATGATCTGTAAAATGTAATTAAAAAAAATTCTAATTCTTGTGAGGAAAAAGTAAGGACACCCGCACATTTATTTGTATTTAAACTGGATAAAATGACCTACAGGTGTATCTCATCAGGTGTAAATGATTAGAACATTGTTACAGAGCATTCTGAAGGAGGCTTGCCTTATTTAAACCTCAGACATTTAGCTTGATTTGCTCTTAATTGTTGAAGCAAGAGGTATCACCATGATGAGATCCAAAGAGCTCTCTAGGGCCTTCAGAAAGAAGACTGGTGATGCTTATGAGTCTGGCAAGGGATATAAAAAGATCTAAAAAGAATTTGTAATCAGCCACTGTCCAGAAAATCCTTTGTGGAGAACGTTTAAAACAACTGCAAACATGGCCAGGTCAGGCCGTCCAAGCAAATTCACCCCAAGAGCAGACCGCTTTTGCTACAGTTTATGTCTAAGTGTGTGAATCAGGAAGAGACTACACAACTTTAATTATTATGGGAGGTGTGCAAGAAGGAAACCTTTGCTGTCTAAAAAACATGAGGGCAAGACTGAAGTTTCCCACACAACACAGAGACAAAGGCCAAGACTTCTGGAATAATGTGCTTCGGACAGATCTAAAATTGAATTATTTGGACACCATAACAAGGCATGTTTGGCGTAAACCAAATACGGCATTTCAGCAAATGAACCTCATACCGACTAAGAACATGGATGTGGACGTGTTATGGTTTGGGGATGCTTTGCCGCAGCAGGACCTGGCAAGCTCATCATCACAGAATCCATTATGAATTCTGCATTGTATCAGAAGGTGCTTGAGGAACATGTAAGACCATCTGTCAAAAAAATTGAAGCTAAAGTGGAACTGAACCTTGCAACATGACAATGACCCAAAGCATACCAGTAAATCCACCAAGGACTGGCTGAAAAGTAAAAAAAAAAAAGGAGGATTCTGGAATGGCCGAGTCAAAGCCTAGATCTAAATCCTATTGAGCTCCTGTGGGGTGATTTGAAATGGACTGTGCATGCAAGAATCCCCCAAATATCACACAGCTGAAAGAATTCTGCATTGAGGAGTGGGGGAAACTTTCTTCCAGTCGATGTCAGAAACCGCTAGATGGCTACAAGAAACGTCTCATTGAGGTTATTTCAACCAATGGGGGAAACACTAGCTATTAGGGCATAGGGTGCCCTAACTTTTTCCTCAGTTGAAATACTCATTTTTGTTTATTATTTTTGTTTAATAAGTAAAAACAAAGTTATATTTTGTTGTTTACATGCAATTACGTCACTTTCATATACAGGTACAAATTAAAACAAGATCAGAAATTGACATGTTGACATTTCTTAATAAAGATCTGAATATTCAATGGGATGTCCTAATTTTTATACATGACTGTATATTATAATATACAATAATGAATTTAAAAGGATGTGTTAGTGTCATTGGCTAAAAAGAGCAGCCCAAAAGGATATTCTCTCATACCACATGCCGTTTTTTGTTGTTCTTCTTTTGGCTGCTCCCAGATCATCTAAAGGCATTTGGCACAAGTTTGAAGTCGGATACCCATTCTGATGCAATCCTTCCATTTTTATCTTGGGACCAGCACTGAGGGTTTACTGGCTTGTGAAGCCCCCAAAGGGCTGGGTTGGTTCTCTGTCCTGACATTGAATGAACTAGACCACCAGACCATCTTACCAAATGGTGTTAAATTTTGTGTAGTTAACCGACATGGGCTGTGTGCCAAAGGTCCTAATGTTTATGATGATCTTAACTGGATGTGAAAGTGTTCTATGTGATACTTATGCTACCATTTAACAATGTTTGTGTCATGGTGCTTTTGGGAAACTCAACCATGACTGTTACTGATAGGCTGCTTTCTGCTTAAATTGTCTGAGCTACAAAGAAATCAGCCCTAGCCTTGCTTCTTCATTCTGCTTTCTCATTAATACACTGAACTGAAGTCCTTTATATTGGATGTGTTTTATCTTTCAGTTACAAATAAGGGCTTCGTCCTGCTAAAGCTTTAATACCTATTGATCTGGCTCAATGATATGTCAATGTATGTGATTTAATTATTGGGTGAGACTCATTAAGGGCATTTAATTTTAATAGCATTGTGATCATGTATCTCAGCAAAAGAAAAGAATATTAATTAAGGAAATGCATAAACAATACTGAACAGCATATTATATCAGAAAGCAAATGAACTATATCAGTTTTCTTGACGCTGGTGTCTCAGAAAGCAGACATTCTTCAGAGGACACGAACGCGCTGTGTTTGTATTCGTCACGTTCACGAGGAGTGACTCAGGGCGACTCAGAGCGAACGTCATCATTAGGCGACAAGTCAGCTGATGGGGCTTCCCTAAACGACTGGAGCTAGTTGGCTATAGTATGTGCATATATCAGTAAATTTAATGTACATATAATATGCAAGATATAATTTATACGTATTTTAAGGGTACAATGCAATTCTAATTCAACGCACTTCTTTTTCGGTTGGAGTATACCGAGTGCATCTCCTGCAGCTAACTGCTAACAGCTAACAGCAAACAGCAATATTCACTGTGGCGGTAAGCATTCTAATCAGAAAAATCCAGCAGTATTTTTTGGCTCATTCAGTCCATGATGCATCAGTTTAATGTTGACTTATTCACACACAGATTCTCCACATATAACCCTGAACGCCATGGCGAATTCATTTACCCTTGGTGAAAAATTTCATGAGAAGGTAAAAGACTTACAGGAGAAAAAACGTTGTAATTCTCCTGATCTCCTGAAAGAATTAGAAGCACTTAAAAAGCAGACCATCGTTTCATTCAGGACTGCCAGGAAACTGCAGAAGCTTCTTCAGCAGAATGGTAGGAAAAGCTAGGAGCCATCTACTCTTTTTCTTGTACCACTGATCACTGATGCATTTGCCTCTGAAGCTATGGTGTATTTGATCAACTTTATTATACGAAAAAACTTAAGCCTGCATAATCCTGTTTTGTATCCTTCTTCAGGCCATTTAAACCAAGAAAATCTAAAGTAGTTTGATTGAATAATTTATTTAAACATATAAACATATATCTAGATTTATACAGCTGATTTCTCTGCAGGATATCCAGTTTACCTTCACGAGCTGCTTGAAGACAGCACGCTTTATCTTCCGAAGGTGGAACCGCCTCCAAGAGTGAGTAAATGAATTGCAGGAATTGTATGAATTGATGTCTGAATGAATTGATGGCTGAATTGTGTTACTTTGAAATCTAATCGAACGGTCCACTGTGAGCAGAATCCTCAGTTAGTGGTTCGTCTGGAGAAAATCAAAGCAAAACTTGCAAATGAAGAATATAGGAGAATCACACGGAATGTGAATCCTCAGGTAAGTGCTGATTTTCGGTTCATTTTTCTGTCATCATTAACAGAAATTCATTATGAGCTATTGTAAGTCTATAATCATATCTTTTGGCATTGACAGGAAATGAATAACCTTGGAACCCTAGCAGACTTTGGAAGACAAGGTCAGCAGAATCCTTTTTAGGGGATGTAAATGAATCAACAATGGTCAGGAAATTTCTCACTAGATTTGGTGCATGTGCTATTCACACCACTAACAGTGTACATTTTGAGTTGTATGTCTTTTATAAAAGTGGTTTAGAATTATAAACCTTAGGATTCGTGTCCTATGCATGTATCCATAAAATGGCAATAAATACAAAGACACCAACCTTGAACTGGAATCTCAAACATGTTGTCCTTCTAACTCAAAACTGGTATTTGGCGCACAGTATTTTGTGTCTTTTTTTTTATTTTACTAAAATAAACATATAATCTAAAGTTTTTTGTTTCATGAGTTATTGTTTTTCATGTTAAAAAGCATTACAGCTCCTTCTTCTTTTATTACAGCTGTGACAAATTTTCACAAAGCTTAATGGCAGACCATTTTGAGTTGTTTGAAATAATTTTAACATTAATATTATTAAAATTCCAAACTCGTTATTCATTTGTGTTTTGTTTTACAGTGCGATCTGTCAAAGCAGTTGTTGTTACTGTGTTCAACTTCTTGGTAACGGTGGTTGCAGCTTTTGCTTGTGCTTACATAGGCAGTCAGTACATCTTCACAGAAACGACAGCGGTAAGAGGCATGCTGTCAGGAGTGCTCGCTCAGAATAATAGAATAACCACACTGCTAATATTAATCAAATCACTAGTTAAGAAATAAATTACATCTCTACATGGTTTTCTCTGATCTGATAAACTGATAAAATTCTGTTTTTCTTTCTTTTTCAGAGGGTAATATCGGCAGTGATTGCAGCATCTGTAGTTGGTCTAGCTGAGCTTTATGTCCTGGTTCGCACGATGGAGGGTGACTTGGGAGAGCTGTAACACCAGCCAACACTGGAAATAAAGCCAGGATGTTGTTAAAAAGCATAATAGACTGTATTTAATTCTCCTGATCCATCTGGAAAGGAATGGAGATCTTCCAAAAAAAAAAAAAAAGAATGAAGGAAGCTTGGCAATAATCATGTGACTTCAGAGAGCAAGTGTGCAGCTGGAAACCTTTTGTGTTTCAGTTATAATATTAATGTAATGATGTAATGGTTGTGATTGTGTGTGGGAATTTAGTTGTATACATTATTATGATGATGATGATGATGATGGGGGTCAACATCAGGGGTGTCCAGTCTTATCAGTGTAGGTGCACGTTTTTTTCCCAAGCAGCAGTCACACCTGGCTCCACCTTAAATGTCAATAGATTCAGGTGTGGCTCCTGCTTGATTGGAATAAAATCCCTGTACCCACCCCTGGCTCTTTTTGGATAAGACTGGACACTGATCTATACCCAGGAAATCTTATTAATCTGAGTCTCAGGATTATTATCAGAAATTCAGTTTATCTCCACTAGATTGTACATCACACATCATACAGTTGTACAAAAATGCCAGTGAACTGCTATATTATTCTGTAAAGCTGAATAAAGGCTACTCTTGTAACAAGTACTCATACCTTATTTTGTTTAGAAGATTTTGGTACAGCATTGATTTGGTCTTGACCAGGATCATCTTTACGCAGGTTTTATCCCAGAAAAAAAACTGTTACCTTATCCATGGTGGGTTACTGAGCACAGTTCATTCATTCATTGTCTACCGCTTATCCGAACTATTCTCGGGTCACGGGGAGCCTGTGCCTATCTCAGGCGTCATGGGCATCAAGACAGGATACACCCTGGACAGAGTGCCCATCGCAGGGCACACACACTCTCATTCACTCATAATCACACACTATGGACAATTTAGAGATGCCAATCAACCTACCATGCATGTCTTTGGACCGGGGGAGGAAACCCCCGAGGCACGGGGAGAACATGCAAACTCCACACACACACACGGCAGAGGCGGGAATCGAACCCCCAAACCTAGAGGTGTGAGGCAAACGTGCTAACCACTAAGCCCCCTGAGCACAGTTTCCATTTATAAAAAGAAATGTTTAAAAGTTGTATGATGTCTAATTACACATAAAACACTCAAAAAGCCTTTTGGTGCTTTTCATTTCATTAAATATTTCAGGGTGACAGATCTTCTCCTATTCTCGATTATTTTGTGTACGGTAAGTGTCACACAAAAACAAATTCAACAAATTCAATCTGATCATTCTTTAATATAAATCAAACTCCACAAAGTTCAAATGCGGAGTTGTTTGCACCCTGAAAATAAAAGCATACTGCAGAAAGAAAAGTGCTGAAAAGATGAAAAGTGTTACACAAAACTAAGTCATACCCACTGCTGCTAAAGCAGCTTTATTTTTACCAAAATGTACAACATGTAAAATTCTACTAGTTGTTTTTGGAAGCAAAAATACACTCGGATGTTCATGATGTAAAGACTTTGGCAAGAACTGTGAAGTTTTCTGACATTTATAATGAACAAACAAATGGAACACCTACTCTTGTACTTGAAACCAAACTTTTATAACAAGATAAATAAAAAGCAAATAAAAAAAGTGGTCTAAATTCTTAGAATATATTGTACGATTTTCTGTACATGTCTATCTCTGAGTTGTGAAAAAGTTTTTCTTTGCAGTCTGGCATCATTGCATTGTCAAGTCCAATTCCTTCAAATTGCTTGCCTTGTGTAAGAATACATTGAAGCATTAAACCGCTTGCCCTGTACTGAAATATCACTAATAGTTACACAAAAAAAAAAAGAGAAATAAATAGGCTTTCTGGGCCTTTCCTGGTTAAAGCATAACCACAAAACATGAGGCGTATTAAACGAGAGCATATCACACAGGTGTCCCTCTTCATCCTCTCATCTTTCACCTTTGACTGTCATCAGATGCTAAAGTAGAGTCGCATCCAGTCCAACAGGGGGCAGTGTAGCACTTCTGGCAGATAGTTTCTGGACAGTCTCAAACATGATAAAAGATGGCTCACTCAAACTTGCGCAGGTGGTTATAGAGGGACTGGACGTAGGTGAAGACACACATGGGGTCAGGTTTTCTGCCCATCACCATCATGTCCTCCACTTCAATGAGTCGATCACAACCTGCCTTCTTTCTGCAAGAGAATGTTTCATCAATGGTTCACATTTTCCCATAGAGGTGTTGTGCCATATAGCTTGATTAAACAAAAGTAATTAATAAAACAAAAAGAAAGTGATTATGTTACGGTACAGTATTAGTATTGTTAGTACACAGTGCACATTATCATTTCTGTGCTTTTCAGTGTATGACTGAAAAGAAATATTTGTTCACTTATTCAATTGGATTTTCAGTAAAACCTTTTCATTCAGACCAATTATGTCTTACAAATCTCAAATCTCATGATAGCAATGGGCAATTTAATCAATCAGTAACATCATTCACTTCTGAAGTTTAATAAACTGTAAAACATCAAATCAAAAACTTCAGACAAAGTTGAAACATAAAAATCATACCAATTTGCATTGAAGCCATAAGCATAATCTCTGCTCAAGCACTGCTTTTATATATTTACGTAAAAAAACTCCTGATCTAATATGAAAGCAAACAAGTCAAAGCTAACCCTTTGTAACTAACTGAACTTGAAGAGTTTGAAGAGCTGTGAATCTATTAATGTGGCACTATGTTGTGGGGAATATGTCTTTAAAACTTTGGATTTTAAAGTGAATACAGTTTATTGTTTATAAAACAGTTTATTGTTTAGCGTGGACAAAAAATTGCTACGTAAGTATATACTACTACTACTACTACTACTACTACTACTACTACCATTAATAATAATAATAATAATAATAATAATAATAATAATAATAATAATAATAATATTAGTGGTAGAAGTAGTAGTAGTAATAACAACAACAATAACAATAATATTTTCTAAATTATGAATACATCACATTCATAACAATGCATTTTGCCAGGAAGTTCAGTCATTCATTGTCTACCGCTTATCTGAACTATTCTCGGGTCACGGGGAGCCTGTGCCTATCTCAGGCATCATTGGGCATCAAGGCAGGATACACCCTGGACAAAGTGCCAATCCATCGCAGGGCACACACATACACACACAATTTAGAGATGCCAATCAACCTACAACGCATGTCAATGTCCTTATCTACACACACACACGGCAGAGGCGGGAATTGAACCCCAACCCTGGAGGTGTGAGGCAAATGTGCTAACCACCAAGCCACTGTGCCCCCCCCCATCCCCCTTGGCAAGAAGTTATAATACTATATTTCCTATATAATATAATATAATATAATATAATATAATATAATATAATATAATATAATAGAATAGAATAGAATACAACATAATATAATAAAATTATAATTATAATAGAATAGAATAGAATAGAATAGAATAGAATAGAATAGAATAGAATAGAATAGAATAGAATATAGGGCATTGGTGGCTCAGTGGTAGGTTTCTCAACTACTATGCAGAAGGCCTGGGTTCAATTCCCAGCCAGTGCCCAAACCCTAGCCACTGGATGCAGTGTCGGTCCTAAACCCAGAAAAATGGGAGGGTTGTGTCAGGAAGGGCATCTGGCATAAACCTGTGCCAAGTTGTTGTGAGGACCAGTTGGTCCACTGTGGCGACCCCAAACAGGGAGCAGCCGAAAGCAACTACTATAATATAATATAATACTTGTTTACTTAGTAATTAAGCAAGATTTTGACATAATCTCTCATACTTAACATGAGTATATTTTTTCTGTATTTTTTCTCCGCCTGTAAATAACTGATATAAACATGAGCACCAACATGGAGGGAGTTATAGGGTTCATTAATGTCTGGCTCCAGTAACGGAAAAATTGAGGCTGTGGGCAAGAAGAGGCCTGGGGTTAGTTGCCTTGGCTTTGCGGTTTACAGAGTGGGATACGTTACAGACATGCAGTTCTTAGATGCATCGGAAAGTCAGTAACAGTATCTCTATTGCCAAACTGAGGAATGACGTGATGCAGCTCAACTAGAAGTTCATTTTAAAGGATTCTACTAAGGTCAACATCCTCATCAGTCAATCTTCACTTCATTTTGCTTTTTAACACTGTGTAAAGAAGTTCATATCTCATAACTGATGCCCTGAGAATTAGGTATAGGACTCTCCTAACTCTTGGATTGCAGAGGGTTATGTGTAGCTTTCATCATATATTTCCCACTGCTGAGTGTGAAGATAGAGGCAGTACACTAATATGTTGCAGATGACTGTGGAGATTATGGCACCGGGAAAATATTTGCACATCAAAGCTAAAGAGTGTGAATGATGCAAGCACTTACTCTGCAGTGCTGAAAGCCAGCTCGAAGTTGTGTTTGCGTTCGGTAGGGGACAGGGCGTTGTAGTCGAACTCAGTGGGGAAGAACGAGTGCACTAAAGCACAGAAAGCCATGCCATCACTCCAGCTGGACGAAAAGTTCTGGATGTCAATGTTCTAAACGAGGATGAAAGAAAGAATTGAGGACGTATTACATAACAGCGTTTCCAATCCTGCACCTGGAGTATTGGGTTTAACAACATTCACCAACAAATTACTGCATAGTACTGCATACGGTTAAGACGAGCTGAGCTGTGAAAGAGAAGAGAAGAGGCACTGTGTAGTTCAACTTTTCATCTGACATACAAAAAATGCTTTTCTGCCCTGTTCACATGCTAACACTTTACAGCTAACACTTCACATATAAGTCTGTGGCAAGCTCTGTGAGCAATGATTCATGTTTAAGAATAAAAGGGGTGCAAAAGTAATAGTACCCAGCAAATTATTCCCATTTACATTTATTTAGCAGACACACTTATCTTGAGTGACATACAGACATGGTTAATAGTCTTCAAGGTTTAAATGGCTGTTTTAGAGCATTAAAGCATGGTCAGGGTAATAATTTCGAGTGTAAACTGAAAATCTTGGAATTATGACGTTACACCAGCTGTATATAGGAAGTAACAGACAATCATGTTGCAGCAGCACAATACATAAAATCATGCAGATACAAATCAGAAACTTCCATTAATGTTTACACCAAATATCTCATCTCAGGGAATTTGACAGCGACGTGGTTGAATATAACAGCCATGCTGGTTTGTGCATTTCGGAAACTGCTGATCTCCAGGGAATTTCACACACAACAATCAGTATAGGTTTTGTTTAGTTTGCTGTGAACAACAAAAAGCATCCAGAGAGCAGGCAAATCCCATAAACAGACAAACGTTTGATCTTTGATTAAAATCATAAAATTATCATATATATTCATGATTTTGTTGTCCCATACAATATATACACCGCAGAACAAAAGCAAGCATGCGATTTGAAACATTACACAATTGTGCAATTAAATCACAATTTCAATAACAAGAAAAACTCAAAACAACATCATCAGCAACTCGACATCAAGGTTAAGGAAGGTTTTCCTAAATTATTGTTGTTTTCCCTACTATATTGTATCGGAAATTATAATAGTCTGTTACACAAACCATTGTTTTATTATTTACTTTTAATATGTACATCTTACATAAAGGATTAATCATTGATCATTATCTGAAAGTTCATATATTAGTAGTTCATATATTATAACTAAATTCATTTTAGTTTACATTTAAAATACCAATAACAAATTCAGATTTAGTATGTTATACACTATTTCTGCAAACATTCCGTTAACTGTTTTTATTAAGTCAATAAACATATTAAGGTTCATTATTTCTTCATTCTTTTTTTCCTCCAGGGTTTTTTCAATCGCTTGGCTTGTGGTTTACATGACACGATATGTAGTATGAATAATCTTTTGTAGGAAATGTTGAGCTACAGGGTTCACACGCTGGCTAGTTATAATCCAAAGCAGATTGAGGTTTAGGTCAAGTGTTTGTTGATGTTATCTGTCAAACATTATTTCTACCCATGACGGTCACAGGATGAAGTCACCAAAAACGAACAGCTGGTTTTGTAACTTTTATGAATGTGGTAATATATACCCCTCTTTAATTCTATGCCCTCAACCCCATTTGGTAAATTCAACCTCATTGGTCAATGTAAAAACATCCATCATAGCTGTCATGAATCCAGAATTCTAGTGCTCTGGATTTTATATATTGTTCTGTTTTTGTGCTAAATGCGTCTGGACCATGACGGCACTGTCTTTAACTGGGGCCATATGGAAAGACGAGCTCAGCTGTGAAGAAGAACAGAAGACGCAGTGCGTAGTTCAACTCGCATACTCCCCGTCTGACGTACAGAAAAACTTTTTTTTTCAGCTCACACAGTAATTCTTTACAGCAACTGCACCATAAATCTATGAGGTAAGGTTGACTCTCAAGAACAAAGGATTTCAGTTTCAGATGATGAAGGAACTGTAGCCAGCAAGTAATGGTATACTATTTAGCAGATGTTCTTATTCACAGAAACTTACAGAAGTGCTGCACAGTATCCATAAAAAAAAAATGCTAGCATCTTCAAAAAACAAAAGAGGATTGTTGTCTGAGGATACCATTAAACTAAATCCCTATTAGTGAGGATTTGGTATAACAAGTTTCTTCCTTTCTTTCTTTCTTTCTTTCTTTCTTTCTTTCTTTCTTTCTTTCTTTCTTTCTTTCTTTCTTTCTCTCTCTCTCTCTCTCTCTCTCTCTCTCTCTCTCTCTCTCTCTCTCTCTCTCTCTGGATTTAATGTTTTTGTTAAGTGCTCTGTGAAGTGGCTCTTCATTCTTCAATTCTCTAAATCCCTACTTAAGATTTGCTAGAGATTGAACATTTCTTTGAATATTGTTTGCATCACTGCTGAAAGGTCTAATCACCATGTTTGATTGCCAAGCGTCAGGAATTGAGAGCGAAGACAGACAAAGTAAAGCATGGAGCAAAATGGTCAAACACAATCATGGGACGGTGGTAGCTCAAATGGTCAAGGCTCTGGGTCGTTGACCGGAATATCAGGGGGTCAAGCCCCAGCACCGCCAAGCTGCCACCATGGGCCCTTGAGCAAGGCCCCCAACCCACCCTGCTCCAGGGGTGCTGTATCATGGCTGACCCTGTGCTCTGACCCCAACCCCCAAGGATGAGATATGCAAAGAAAAGAATTTCACTGTGCAGTAATGTATATATGACAAATAAAGGCAACTTAACTTAACAACTTAACAAACACCTGAATCAAAAAATGCTTGGAAAATCTTGGAAAAGTCCAAAAACTAGAATAGCAATTACAGAAAAAGGGTTGGCAAGATCAGATGCACGGGACAAACCGGATGTTATTTCGTAAAGTAAATTTGAGTGAAAGTCTCCTTTAAACTGTGTGTGTGTGTGTGTGTGTGTGTCTGAGAGAGAGATCAGAAGTCAATTTATTGGGATAGGGTTAGCAGTGGTGGATTCTGGGGTGTTTAGTGTGGGGCAGCCATGTTTGTAGGCTGTGGTGTGTTCTGTGAATTGGAGTTTTTGGACTGCATGAACATGACACCATGTAATTACTAAAACATTACCAAAACTTTTTTTTTTTTTTTTACCTTAAGTAACTACTGAAGGTAGGTATAGTGGAGCCAGAGCCCATTCTGGGAATAATGGGCATGGGGTGGCAATATACACCTTGGTTTATTTAAAAGTTAATACCAGCTGGCTTATTTGTCAACACTTTATTTACATAGTGCACTCCACTCTGTTTACTGTCTTGTTTTTTAAGTTGTCTAGCTAATAGATGGCTTGACCTTACACTTTGGCATTTTCTATGTGTGAGTCAACTGACAAAAATAGCTATGCATTGCTGCTGCTTTAAAGAAGAGTCATATTCATATACTCTACTCTTTTATTAAGTAATACGTATCTGAAATGTCTCACCTGATATCCAATAGTTTTGGAGCGACACCAGTCTAAAAGAATCTGTTTGATGCTACTTGCACTGGACACACCAAAGCTCTGAGAGCGCTTCAGCTTGGGCTTAGAGTCCACGGGTTTGGGTTGACTGAAATAAATAAGAAGCAAAGATGAAGAATGTAAAAGCTTAGAGGACGGAAATATGAGCATGAGACAAAGAGACTGAGAAAATCCTTCTACCTGTTCTCAGAATCCAGTCGCTCAAAAATTGACCTGCGTGCCTGTGCTCCAATGCTGCGGGGGAGAGTTTGTGACCTCACGAGCTCACGCTTGCGCTCCATGCCCCTACCAAAGGACATCTGTCCTGCAATATCTGCATTCCTGATACACACAATATCCCTATTATTTACCTCGGTTATTCAGGGGGTCGGTTATTACAGCATGTCTCTGGATTTGGGCCACTAATGTATTGTTCATGTGTTCTTTTGCCAAGGTGAATAAAACATTCAAGAATTCTTTGATTTAACCAACCTTTCTGTGTGGTGCTGGTTGAGAGTAGGGTAACCTGAATAGGCCACTGATTTAGAGGGTGCAGAAGAAGACATTTTCTCTGCAAATTACAATACATATATATATACATTTAGGTTAGGCAAGGAGTCAAGTCTGTGGTTTTTCCCTTCATTCCACAGGTTTCAATCCTCTATGTTTTCTCCTGAATTCAGAACAACAATATCATAATATAATGCAGATCATTTAGTAACTGGGTCTACCAATGAACCCACTGATCAGAAATGAATTTCCATTTGATGTCTAAACATAGCCAGAAATAAAAAAAGAAGAAATTCTTACATTTGCATACATTTGCATATTATTCTAATTTAAATTTAATATGAAAAAACAACTACGCAACATTATTAAGCTTACCGTTGATACCTGAATAGCCCATTGTCCTCACTGGACTCGGAGTCCATGTTTTCACAGAAGACACTAGACAAACAATTTAGACACAATTCAGAGTTAGACAGAAGAGGAGAAAATGGACAGAAAGTGTCAGGCTGTGATGGCTGTTAACTATGTGTACCTGCATGAACTGGAGATTCAAGTTGTGGTTCGTTATTACTGGAAGCTGGGTTGCTGTTCGGTTGTGTTTCTGTTACAGATGGCAGTGTCTGCATTGGGCTGCTTGGCGATTCAGGGCTCTTCAGACTAGAAGAGTCAGCTATCTTGGTAGTGGCAGTGATTGGCAAATGCGGCATTGCCATATGGGAAGAGTTTTGTTGTGACACACCAGTGGGGGGACAAATCTCTCTTGTAGACACAGTGGAGTTTTCTGATCAAAAGAGACACAGCTGAATTATAAACATGGATGATTAATGATAAGTATTATATCTGATTGAGAAGCAGTGGACCATTACCTGCTGTGGTTGTGTGTCCATTTTCCAATTTAGAGGGGGCTGGAGCTGGATCCACCTCGATGGGCTCTTCCCGCTCAATACTCTGGAGGACATAAACATACCATTCATTCATTTTCAGAAGCTGCTCAAGAACGAGGTTAATCTGGAGCCTATCTTGGGAACACTGGGCTTGAGGTGGGATTACACACTGGAGGGGTTAGTCCATCTCAGGACACCTATTTAGCATATCAAATTGCAGGCATGTATTTTGGAAATGGGAAAAAGCCAGAGAACCTGGAGGATACCCAGATGGACAAATGGAAAATGAGGAACTGAGAGTAACCTGAGCCCAGGATCAAACCAGAGAGCCTGGGAGGGGATTGCTAACTAGTGCCTAAATCACTGGACCACCAACAAATAATCCAAAGTAAACTCATACTATTAACTCCCAGGCTCCAAAGGCTAGGAGATAAAACATGCTTGAACAATATAACCACATGAATAAAATTCATGAATCATTAATAAAGCACTGTCGAATTTCCTGGTCCCTGTTTTATTTGCCAGGTTATTTTTGTGCTAGGACATTTGGATAGGCAAATACTGAGTCCCCTGGGCTATCTTCGGTTGCTCTGTCATGAACAAGCCTAAACAGCTGACCATGTCTGTGAAGAGTGCCTGTCTGGCAGCACTGTGTTGAGAATACCAGCCTGCTACTTATACACATTGTTTCTGAAGAAAGCCATCAGGTCATGGAGACCAACAAAATATATGCTACCATGATGACATGAGCCACAGTCTTTGAACAGGTTTTTGTATAATTATAGAAACTCATTATGGTAAATTGTTTTGTGATAATGTATTATAGATAAAAGAAACTCTGCAATGTGAATTACACACATCTTTTCACAGCTGTATGTAAACTGAGTTGTATTTAGAAAAAAACCCCCAAAGGATTAACATGAAATCTGATGTAATTATCCAATAAGCCTAATCAGTGAGATCAAACGGTCTAACATTCCTCTGAGGCTCCAGATTCTCGTCAAGAACAAGATCTCATCTCGTGGAGCACTTAATGGATGGAGGAGTGATTTAATCTAATCACTCTATCCTGACAGACAGATTTATGCATTTCCTATCAGAAGCACTCTGTCTGCTGCTATCACCTCCAGTCTCTTTAAATGTCGACTCAAGGACTAAACATGGCTCTGAAATCAGACACAAATCATGCAAAAACCTTGGTTCAGTAATCGTAAAAATACCCTTATTTTCCCAGACTGATGTGACTGATACCCGACACAGCCTTTTCTTCAAGCTCTTTCTGCTCCATCCAGATCCTACACTAGGAGTCCTAACTGACAAGGAAACCAGCTTTCAGTTTTTCTTGAAATATTATTGCTTCTTGATAGCAGTGTCCACACAGGCACTGACACGCACAAACCTACACCATAGTGTAAAATCCCCACATGCAATCATGCACTCAGAATATTAAAAAAATATGCTGTATATTGACACATGCACACACTCGCAGAAACTGAAAAGTAAATTCCTAAGAGTGATCTGCAGAGCGTAATTGAGTCTCAGGAGGAGAACAGAAGTGACATAAGTGTAGAGGAATGCTGAAGGGTGAGTATTTTGGAGGGTGAGGGGCTTGAACAGCTGTGAGGTAAAGGGGAGATAGAATTCTCCATTGAACCATGGAAATCATGCAGCTCCATTTCTTTGGCGGAACACACAGCCAGGTCCACGCCAGCTAGCTGTGCGTTATGTGGCATTATCCTCAGAGGGAGTGCAGCTGACAGGTCAGGCTCTCAGGCTAGCAAAGATAGAATGCCTGTAGTTGTAAGCCCACCACACAGTCTATGCACTTGACCCATAAAAAGTACAAGATAACTTTAAGCATCTTAAGCCTTTCTGATGTGTTTAGCTTCTGCATTGAACAGGGAATAACTCAGTTAATCTGACTGAAAAGATAACCTGAGTAAATATAGAGGCTGAACACGCACACACACACACACACACACACACACACACACACACACACACACACACACACACACACACACAGTCATACAAGATCTTTTCCAAGTATAATAAATCACATTTATTTCCTAGAATACATCATAATGTCAGTAGGGAGCAATATTTGAAGCACGATACATGACCCTGCAAAACAGACTGCATTCTAGGTTTTCCTGATTTTCAAGTCAGATCAGGAGAAGATCTGACTTTATTCCTCCTGGAGGTTCCACTTTTCAATTCTGGAGGTTCCCTGAAGCTGATGATGACGAGGATGATCCTATTATTATAAGACCTTCTTCTGTTATTATAAGAAGATAATGTCCTATTATCTATATAAAAAAACATGCTTTTGAGGCAACACATTTAAAACCCTACCACTGAAATCCTGACTCTTGGTGTTATAGGATTCTGTCTAAGTTAATGGGAGATGAATAAATGAATGGATTATAGAACCATATAGAACCCCATGCTAAGCTCATGAAATGATAACGTGAGAAATGTCTGCAATTAAGAATGAATCAAAATAGAGAAACACTGGGAACCAAGGGTGGCATATTTCCTCTTCCCTGTCAGTCAGAGTGACGCTAGCCAATCATGACTGTTTGTGTACTTTCCTCTGGATCTGTTACACTGCCTTGTGACTCTGCATGAGCAGCAGTTCAAAAAGATGTGACTGGGTGGCTTTACATACTTCAGAGGAAGCATGTGTTAGCCTTCACCCTCCCCAGTTAGTAGGTGTTGTATGATATAGGAGAGCAGGCTGGTGGATGAGAATTGGCAGGTGACTAAAAAATCCACAATAAAATGAAAGATTTTGAGCCAAAAATAAGTTTCTTTGCTCAGTACAAGATACCGACATTGAAGTGCAAATCACCACTAGATCCCTCTGCTTATTGTCACATCCCATGCAATATCACATTCATGAAATAGTAGGAAAACATGCCAAATAAAAAGGCAGCGAGCTAGAATAAAGAAAAGTCCAAATAGGTAAAGGTATGCTGATGATATTCAGGGTTTTGAAAACACTTGAACTTGAGTTAAATGTATGGTGTGAGTTCTGCCTATTGTATTCAAACATAAAATTCTCATACACTCCTGAATGAGAAGGTGGTTCCCCATCACTCTTTTTTTTTTTTGCAGTGTTGTGCAAAATGGTTCATTTTCCACTATTCATGGAAAGAAGAAGGCAGCATTGGTTCCAGTGCACAACCTGGCCAAAACCTGGAACAAGAGCCAACAAGTGAGACAATGGACTCTACTCAGAGAAAGGCTTTCATGTGTGTTTAAATGTCAGACTTATCCCATGTGAGCATGCCGTACTAAAATGAGAAATCCCCCATGCTGGCTGTCTGCCTAAAAAATGTTGGGGTGCGAACAGGAGGATTATGTATGCATGATCACCGGCTCATGTTGGACGTGTTCTCACAGCAGACCTGGTGGTTAACATAATGAGAACCTCAGAAAAATGGGGGACTGCACACTGTGGCTGAGCAGGCATGTAACTACCTGAGCCATTGTGCCAATGCTCCAAAGCCTGCACGAGGAAAGCTGAATGCTTTGATAAGGAATATGGGGGGAAGTTGGGAACTTAGATATATATGATGAATATTTTAGCTCTTGACATTTGAGCAGTGTGGGTGAATGGAATGCTGAGTACAATGAGAGCATGTTGTGAGGAAACATTGGAGACTCTGATGTTTCTATGTAGTGACACAGTGACTCCCACTAACTTTTTGGATGCATAAATATCATTGTGAAATTATTATTCTTATGTTCCATCATCTGCAGCTCTGGACTTGTTCATGGAGTGCAAGACCTGAACTCAAAATAAACAGACTGTGAAGGTATAAATTCTTCAAGGGGAGATGAATCATAAATAGCATGGAGGAAACAAGAATAAAATCACTGGTAGGATTTGTGGAAAATTTCAGCTCGACAGTAATTTGACTTTTATTACCATTGCTTGTTGCTGTGAATGGAAAGTCGGAGGGATGCAAACCTCGTGAAGCAGCACGCAGAAACAGGCAGTGAGAGGAAGGTCTTATCATATAGGCCTACGAGCTCTGTAATTTCCTCCTGGAACTTGCATCATAATAGGAAAAAAGCTTTAACACCTGTTTTTCCAAGGGCACAAAGACCGCAATTTCCACTTCCAGCATTAGCCCCAAACTTGATAAAGGCAGAGTCAGCTACTGTAAAAAGTGAGGGCTTAGAGTATGTGAGGTAAACACACAGAAACAGAAACATACTCAGTCAGTTTAATGCCGTATGCAAAATTGTGCAATGTAATGCAAACAAAAATAAGAGTATGGAGGCTGCTCTTTAGATTACGATTATGTGACTGGGTAAAAATTTCTAGTGGCCTTGGTGATGAGTACAGTACAGGCTACAAGGACACATGAGCCCCTTTCATATGCACTATTGTGGGAATTCAATACTAAGTAAATGGGAAAGGATTAAATGTTCACAGAAGACAGAAGAAACCAAGAAGAAACCTCAATATCTGTGAAATCACTAAAAGATGTACTGTGTGTTAAACATATTGAGCTTGTGTGTGAGCAGAAATCTTTACTGGGGAAAATGGTGCCTAATTTAAAGCTTTGAAAGCACAATCTGGAAGAATATGGGGAGGAAAAGTCTTAAGTCAACTAAGAGGAAGAATAAGAAATTGTAATAATCTGGTACTTACATAGTTGTTGGGCATTTGGCCAGAGAATGAATTGCAAATGAATGATGGCAAATTCAGGTCAGATGAATGGCACAGTTCAGGATGTGATAATTTATGAGTAAATCATAGGCAAGCTCTAAGAACATGACATAAGAAGAGAAAAACACAAGTAGCAAAAAAATAAATAAAAAACCCTAATGTCTGGAACCTGAATTCCACCAAATATGATGCCAGCTGCAGCAGCGTGTGTAACAGGACTTTCATATGAATGACAAGTGTGGGTGCAGCCCAGTTGATTGACACAGTTCACAAAAAAACTTTGTAGATAATGTTCCAGGCTTTGATCATGAAAATCTTTTCTTTGTATCCCCACATGCGGGGAAGTGAGACAAGACCCAAGCCAAGGGTCAGGCAAAGCACTCAGGACGAGAAATGGAGGGAGGGAGGAAGTTTTCAGGCCATCTTTCCATGACGACATGGCAGTTGGCACCCTGGATCTAAGAGCCTTAGCTTGGTTTAGGGTTTCAGATCACCAGCTGCAGAAGATCTCGACCCCTTGGCAGACTCTACTGAGAACAAGAGACATACTGGAAAAAGATGCTGTGTGGAGGAAAAGCCGAAGCCCAAGTGTCACAGAATGTCTTGTGTTAATAAAAGTAATAAAAGCACAGGGTTCTGTATCAGGTTAATGGCAAGCATAGGCAGACTGCTGGTGTGAGCTCTACACACACACACACACCTTTATGGCAGGAACAATAAGTCTCAAGGCCCGTGAGGTCACTCTATAAACTAGGACTTATTAACCTGTAACCACGGAGATGAGAATACATGGTATTGCCTGGAAATAATCAGGAGAGCCAGGGGGTAGCATGGGAGTGGTCGAATTCTTCAGCCCCCTTACCTACCTCACAGACACACACACACACACACACATACACTCACACTGCTCTTCACTTCTCTATATTATTAGCTACCCTACATTTTTTGTTCTGTTCCTTCTACTCTGACCGGAACCTGTGCTGAACATAGAGATCCAGGCAGCACAAGAGTAGATTATATACTCAGTTCCATTGTGAGAGGGCTGGCACTGAGCCAGGAGCCTCTGTACCCAGGCTTAAAATGTCATGCATATCACACATACACACACACACACACACACACACACACAGAAAGAGAAAGAGAGAGAGAAAGAGAGAGAGAGAGAGAAAGAGAGAGAGAGAAAGAGAGAGAGAGAATAAGAGAGAGAGATAGCATCAAGAAGCACATTCAAAATACTTTCAAATAAAAATAAAAATATACTTTATCTAACCAGGTGTGTTGTCTATATATGAATTCAAGACTCTACATGTATATCAACCTTTGCTAATAGAGTCATGAAGTCAAGATCACATCTATGCCAGCATAATGTCAAGGCCTGTGTGGAAATGGTCTAAGTGTATGAGATGAAGACATTCCTCTGAGATTTATTCAACTGAAATACCCAGGATTAAGAAGAGCCTTGGACGTATTTAACGGATCGCCATAAAATCAGATGGCATGCTGAGGTAAATGGGGTAATAATATACACCGACCTGCCAAACCTCATCACACACATGTGCTAACCATGTGGGGCAAAATATCAGAGCCAAGAGTGCTGTGGAAGCAGTTAGAAAACATTAATCCAAGACCATACCGAGGTCCATGATGACATCAGCTTGTTTGCGGTTCAGTGCTGATTATAGCATGCAATAGGAAAGGTGATAAGACTGGGCTTATGGACATGGATTGGTCCTGATGAAGGCTAGTGAGCCAGTAATTTGTTGCACAAATCCCTCCTAAATGACACACTGTCCTCTGAGTTCAGCCTGGCTGTTCACTGTAGGACATATGCCATCAGTTCTGTCTTGATTAAATCCAACTTGCATCACAGGTTAAGAATTTCAGATTCGCGTATAAGTCCAACAGAGGTTGAGTAAAATCCCAGTGTGGTATAAAAAAATATGTGTGTGTTCTTAACAGTACTAAAATATTTTGATATCAGGTGTGTCTGTGTTCTCTCACCGAGACACACACCGTCCTCCGGTGCAGTTTCCACAGATAATAGCCAGGCTCAACTTATCTTACTCCACACCTCTCCCACACACTCACATACCCCTGTGAAACAAACACACATGCACATGCACACATGCTCACACACAGCGACTTCCCGTCAGAAGGGACTGTGTGATAAATGTTCAGTGACAGTGATATGCAGTGGGACTGAGTAATCTCAGATAGCCCAGTGACCGAAGAGCAATTTGTCGTCCATTTCCAGGAAAAGACAGACCTGAACACTTCAAGGTCCAGTACAGTACAGCTACTAATCTGAACCATCTGTACCGTGATCAATCTATATCTTTGTAGTTCTTTATTACACAGTATGTACACCCGTGTGTTGTACGCAATGTACATACTATACATATGTACCTGTAAGTAAGGTGCACCTGTAAGCAAACTTAAACAATATACCTGTTTCCTCTCCTTCTTTTCTTCTCTCTATGCCTCCCTTTTTTCATGCATAATGGCACTCATGAAAGTTTTCCATTGTATACAAAGGGAATTCTAACAGGCATTGGGTTTAAGTGCAACTGAAATACGACAACTGAAAATGACTGTGCTATAATGCTAAGTGTAAACACTCGCTAAGTGTAAGCTATTTCTTTCTTTTTAAAATAGAGGTTGACTAATTTAAGTGAAGCAGTACTGGCTTATGACCATAGATTCTGGTGGGGCAGGATGACTAAATAATGACATATTAATAATGTCACCTCAAAAGAAAGTTGACAAAGCAGGCTATGGCACTTGACTTATGCTATAGGCTACAATCCAGTGCATTTTCAGAGTATTCAGAGATCCGACAGCATCCATCCATCCAGCATACAGTCTAGCAGTTTGTTTTGAAAGGTTTTAGACATACTGTATCTTTGTTCGACTGGGTTTGATACAGCAGGTGTGTTTTGTCAACTTTCAGCAGACTCTCCAGCCCAACTATTCAGAAACACACAAAATACCTGAAACTAGACCAAAAGTAGAAAGGGGAGACACATTCTTCTTCTTTTTCAGCCTTTGCATGGGAAATAAAATCACTGTGGTTTATACGCATTTCTGATGCTGAAATATTATCCAATTCATAACCCCCCTTTCCCTCTCCCAGAGTTTGCAATATATCTTATAATGGTTTTGTACATACAGTAGATTTCATTCTGATTACCCACTATAAAATAAGATCTTGGCAGTCACGGGAGTTTTTAGCACAATTTGGCAACCCTAACGTCCTGGCGTGAGCATGGGGCAGCATTATTCCTGCCTCACTTATTATTAGCAGCACAATAATAATTCTCTGGAGCTAAATGGGGCAGTGAGCATGCTGTGATGATGCCAATGAGCCCATGATTCACAGCTTTTAGAAGCATGAGCAGATCAATGCAACATCATCCTTTATCTGTCAAATTTTAACACTTGTTAAAATGGCTGATATACATTATCTTCCCCGCCTGCTCCAATGGATGAGCAGCTGGATTCTAATTGCAGGTACAAACTAAAATAGTGAGTCAGGAACTAAGGAAATGTCAGACAAAACATGGCACATAATCAGTAGAAAGAATCATTTAAGCCATTCTTTGGATTCATCACCTTACACTATCAACCTTTGTTTGCACAGAATTGTGAAAATCTCAATTTAAATGTTGTTTGTTAGACTGTTGCTGAAATTGTGGCTCTGTGTCGAACATGAACATAGTCATCTGTCACTTTATCGCTTGGTAGCCTGAATGTAGTGTCAATATCCCTGACACATGAGGATGAGTGAAAGGGGAAAAAGCCAAGAGGCACAGTGACATCTAGAACTGTGCAAAGCCCGGTGGAAAAACAGGTGCAGGGTAGGGAAGTTCTGTTGGGTGTTCGTCTAATCCTCGCTCTCTCAATGTACTTCAAATGAGGCAGAATGTTGATACAATGGCCCATTGAAACCGCAGAAATGCAGCAGTAATTGGCAACAGCAGCACAGGCGGCACA
This sequence comes from Hemibagrus guttatus, assembly GCA_033459395.1. Taxonomy (NCBI): domain Eukaryota; kingdom Metazoa; phylum Chordata; class Actinopteri; order Siluriformes; family Bagridae; genus Hemibagrus; species Hemibagrus guttatus. The sequence continues at coordinate 10,567,734 of JAUCMX010000011.1, forward strand.
GAGCAGAAGAAGGGGGGGGGCGGTTTGAAGAAGATATTATTTGTAGAACACTGAGCACATTCCTCTAGCATATAGTCCTGCTTGAGCTTATTATTAAAGGGCAGGAAGCCAGAAGACCCCTGGCCTCACCGAAGAGATGGGGTTAATGCAGCCTGGGCTGTAAAGAGGTCATAAAGGCCATGTAGTGAGACAAAGTAAGCATGTGTGTGGAAGACAACCTAAGCAATGGAGATTTGATGAATACATTGGCTACATGCCAAGATTGAGCACAGGATAAAACAAGACATAATCATCATAATTGGATGGAAGAGATAGCCAGGCCTACAGATATGGAGAGAGATGTGAGCATGAGAGATAAAGTGTGATATTTGGTAGGAATGATGTCTGCAGATGTTCATAGCAGAGCTGCATAGACAACTGTTATGGGACAGGCTAGCACACATCCACACATGGAGTTTGCCTCCTCTCTGTCTTTTTCTCACCCTCTTTCCAATACCACATCATAGCCTGGAGCAGAGGGAGTGCTCCTCACACCTGCTGAAACACTCTCTGTGCTGTTCAAGGCCAGAATCATATCTCTCTCATTATGGAGCTTGCAGGTGTGCATGTGGCATAAAATAAAAAAAGAATTATGCTCACTCTCTGTCGTAGCTAAAAGTGAGAACACAACTGGGGAAAGAACTCTGTTAAAACCAGAAACGGGTTAGCTGTTCCATTAACAGGAAGTTAATCCAAAACCAATACTCTTATTTGCATGCACTGTCAGTGACAGTTTGTCAATCTCTATATGAAGTGAGGCTAATGTGCTGAGCTTGAGAGACAGATGAACGAGTGAATGTTGCTATAATTGTGTCTAGGTCTGAGTGGGTCTGTGAGTCAAGCATTGCTTTGAATTATAGACTGCAGCTGCATGTTGAGCTCAGGAGGGAATGGGGTCACTTAACGGAATAAAAAAAGTGCTTTTGTTAGTCTGCAATTGCTGCATTGAGAGCAATTTTATGTGCAGGCAACAAGATGACCTCTAAACCACAGCCTTAAGTAATCTTTCTGGAGGGGAGTCCACTTAAAGAAACTCAAAGAAAACACCAACATAATTAAACCTTAATCCAATTATGGGGAAATGCCATCAGCTCTGTTTTGAATAAAATCCAGCTTACTTTACTTTTCAAATATTTTCATGGTTTCAGTCAGATTGTGACTGTTAATAGTAGAAGATTAAATTATAATGAAAGAGTGAAAGTTAGCAGCTCTTGCCCATGGCCAGGTTTAAAGTAAAACTGTAAGACACATATGGAGACAACACTAAATAACTCCATATGTTGACAGTGGTCATCTTGTTGTACTTTGCCTTTGGGACCCTTCTTAGCCCTTATATTTTGAAGATTAAACCTTTGAAACCATCTTAGTTGTTTTAGAAGAGGCATGGTGTAAAATGAAATCTTGCCCAGTCACGCACAAACTTTTCAAACAGTTCTTCACTATCTGCATGTCTAAATATTTCCAAGCTTCTCTTGTACTCATAAAATCTGACATCATTGCACTTCTTGGCTTAAGAAACACATGCTGGCTTTAAACTACTGCTCTTCTAACCCACAAACCCCACCCTCTTGTAACTCATGCTCTTTGCCTGCTGAGGTGTGTGTACTCACATTATTCTTGCTGCTGACAGAGAAGGTAGCTCTGCTGGAAAAACGCGTGGCAATGGGGCTGGAGGCCGAACCACTGGGGGTCGTCGCACTGCTGGGTGAAAGGGGTGACTGGGTTACTGTCGTGATACTTTGGGGGCGGGTTGGCATCGATCCTGACCCCAGAAGAGCACTCCGGTCGCACACCGTGCCCGTCAGCATCTCCACCTGGCGCGTAAGGGCCTCCAGCTGGCTACGGAGCTGCCGGTTCTCCTGCTGCAACTGGGCCACGGCTCGGCCGAGAGGGCCGCTCATGTGCAGCGCTTCTTCCAGGCGCCGCTCTACACCCAACTTGAAAGCACTGACATCCACGTGGATCTCACGCACAGCATCATGCAGTGTGGTCTCATAACGTGCCAAGGCTGCACATACCGTCTCACCTTCTGGAGAACCCTCGCCTGCCAGAACCAACGCTGGGCCAGTGTCCATCTTGCCCAGTCCAATGCTCTGCTAGTGCTGCTGTCTTCACTTATTCTCTCAAAAGTCTGTGGTTCTCAGTTGGTTGCACTTCACTGAGATATTCTTCTGTTAGTAGACAACTTAAAAAAATCCCTGGCGGATCCACAAACAGCCACCAGCAGAGACCTGTTGAGTCAATACTGATGTATTAATTTCCCATTCAATCAACAGCAACAACCTTCTTGTAAAACTATATGAAACTTGCATATCACCAACATTTAGCAAAAACCTTTGCTAAAAAGTTGTGAATATTGTGTATATATATATATATATATATATATATATATATATATATCTACAGACCTGTGTTGCAGTTGTGTCTTCTTAGTGTACCAGTTCTGCTTTCCCAGTTGGGTGCGAGTGAGTGCTCTGCCTGCTGTGCTGTTTTAAAGTACAACTCTCACAGTCAGGTTAATCTCCCCCTCCTCAGCCTGGGGGAGGGAACAGAGAGAGAGGGAGGGAGGTAGGGAATAAGGGAGGAGATATGAAGTTGCACTCTATCCCAACCCTCTGCTAGCTGTTGGAAATAGTCCCCTTTTGTTTTTGTTGTCTGCCCCTCTCTCTCTCTCTCTCTCTCTCTCTCTCTCTCCTGTCCCTCTTCTCTTCTGTCCAGTGTACTTCCACAATACTCTTTCTCTTTTACATTCTCTGTCACAATTTCTCGCTCTTTCTCTTTTCATACATCAGAACAGAACAGACAGACTTATTTGCTCCGAATTTCACTTTCACATAACCAGAACAGTGAAGGATGTAGGCCACTCCTTCACCGATCCAGTGAGTGAAATAATTAGACTTTTAGACAACTTTTGTTAAATTGAATTTTCAAGTTTTATACAATGTTTATTAAAATTTCAAAGGAAAACAGTGTAACCTACAAGCAATGAGAAAAAAGGGGGGTATTTACACTTTTCAGAAATCATGCAGGACTTTTGTCTTTTCAGGATAAGTGTGCTCATTAACCTGAATGATGAAGGATTTATTATAATGTGAAATATGACACCAGGAAAGTAACAGATTTAGGGGTTTTCTGTGTGTGCATGTGTGTGAGATACCAGATCCCCGGGAGAACAAACACTCCTTATCAAAAGAATGGCACAGAGGAGGGGTGTGAGGGAGTAAGGAGGCACAGTGCCAGTGGACACGCAGACCCCAGAATGAAGCCAGGCACACAGCCTGAAACAACTTCACATTCCAACCCTCTGTTTACTGTAAACACTGATGGGCTGGGGGACATAGGAGGTAATTTATAACTGCACTATGTCAGTTTGGACAGTCAGAACCCCCAGCTGACATTACATTACAGATCTGTGTGCGAACACTACGCATATGACACTCACAGGAAGCATGCATGCTGAGCAGCAAGAGAGAATCCGTCAGAGTCAGAAGAAAGAAAACCTCATTTCAACAATAAGGAGTGAAAGACAGAATGGAGACTCTTCAGTTCCTAGCTTGAGACTCTGAGTAGCTGTTATAAGATTTCCATCTTGCAGTGACGTGGAGTTTTTATGTTAAGCTCAAGCTGTAAAATGTCTCACAAGATGAGTTGGAGAAGCCAGGCCAGGAGGTCTCGACCTGCATAATGGTGTACTTATCCATGCAGGTTTGTTATTGTATCTAAAGCTACAGGGCTTTTTTCCCCCACCCTTACCTTTCTTCTTATCAGATGCAGCATGGAGGCAAGGAGGAACTGATCCCAGCTCCCTGTGTGGAATCAAATGAACTCAGAGAGGCCCCTCTGAAGATTGTCATCACGTAGACCTAGCAGGACCTCACAGGTTTGGACTAGAAAGAGCATGCTTATCAGATCAGATCACTTAGGAGCGATAACTCACTCAGGTATTGCTACATTATGGAATACTGAAAAACAAATAAGTAGGAAGTGACTGCATCAAAAAAAACAAAAAAAAAAAAACATGACATAACATTTCCTTGGGTAATGTAATGTCACAGGATTGAGCAACACGAAGACGGTTTGGTTTGTTAGTCCAGAGTCAAGTTACTGAACTCTATACCTCACATGGCTCTTACAGACTCATAAATCCCTAATATAAATGTGTTTGGATTGGATTTCCATATGCTGAAGCAAAAAAACTGTCTGTATATCTATTACATGTATTGGAACAGCACAGCATCTTTCTAATAGCTGGACATGTCAGTAAATTCTATAAAATTATGACTATTATTACGGTGCAGTTAATAATAGTTTCAGGGATTGACAAATCTTAATCACGTGCTTGTCCAGTCTCTTTTTTGTGGCTGCCCATAAACCTAATTAACTAGACTAAATATAGTAGCTTACATAATGCAATAAAATATGGTGAGCTATTTGGCTTGTTAAGTGCATTAATGTAGACACAAACAAGCATAAATTCCTGAGTAGCGGATTACTCAGCCATATCATTATCCTTTTCTAAGAAGATGTCTGTGGGAGAGCACAGTGTGTACGTTTTTTTCTTGCATATTTAACCACAAGCTGCACTAGCTGACTCTAACAGAAAAGCTATATGCGAGCGTAATGCTGCACTTTATTTCGTCTCTGTTTCCACACACTTGTCTGTTCCTGATTCTGAAAAGGCAGTATCTGTTCATTCTAATTAATCTAACTGAAAGCAGATACTGAATGTTCATCCCAAAAGCAAATAAGCGTTTTCCTTATCCGGGTTTTTTTAACAAAAAAGTGCTAATGTCCTACTGCTTTCCTATTGAACCCACTTGTATTCTGGGCATCTATGACTAAAAATAAGAATAGCCCAGACATGCAGTCTTCTTGTCCTATGCACTTTTTAAACACTGGATGCTATAGCTAGGAAGCTATGTGTGTAAAGTCCTCTCCACCACATGGGAAAAAAATCTAAACTGGTTGATTAGTGGTATAGTACTACTTTATAAATTAAAGATTACCTTAAAGATTTAGTACAGGACACTAGACAGGATACCTAGAGTTAGCTAGCATCTAACAGAATGGTAACACTAGCTGATGTCATGCACCCAATAAAAAATGTATTTCTGTATGTCTAAAATTTCACTGTGGTTTATTTTTAAACACTTTTAGCCATATTATGTTTCATCCATCCATTCATTTTCTGCACAGCTTATCCTACACAGAGATTTACATCATTAGAAGGCATGGGATTAGTTTCCATTGTTACGCTGACGATACACAGTTATATATCTCATCAAAACCAGATGAAATATCTAAACTGTCTAGATTAACAGAGTGTGTTAAAGATATTAAAGATTGGATGACTGATCATTTTCTATTACTAAATCCTGATAAGATGGAGATATTACTGATTGGTCCAAAAACCAGTACACAGAAGCTTTCACAATTCAACTTGCATTTACAAGGATGTTCTATTACTACTAGCTCTACAGTGAAAGACCTGGGAGTAATATTAGACAGCAATTTGTCCTTTGAAAAACATATTTCCGATATTACAAAAATAGCCTTCTTCCACCTCAGAAATATTGCCAAGTTTAGGAACATTTTATCTGTATCTGATGCAGAAAAGCTAGTTCATGCATTCATGACCTCCAAACTGGACTATTGTAATTCATTACTAGGTGGTTGTCCTGCATCTTTAATAAGCAAGCTACAGTTAGTACCAAAATGCAGCCACCAGAGTCCTTACCAGGTCAAGAAAGTATGATCATATAACCCCAATATTATCATCCCTGCACTGGCTACCTGTTAAGTTTAGAATTGATTATAAACTAGCACTACTTACGTACAAGACTCTAAATGGTGTAGCTCCCACATATCTAGCCAGTCTTCTAACACATTACAATCCATCACGCTCCTTAAGATCTCGAAACTTCGGACTACTGGTAGTTCCCAGAATATCAAGGTGGGTAAGGGGGTACCCTCTACAAAAGGGGGTAGAGCTTTTTTGTATTTAGCTAAACTTTGGAACAGTCTTCCTGACAGTGTTCGGGGCTCAGACACAGTATCCCAGTTCAAACGTAGACTAAAGACATATCTCTTTAGCCAGGCATACACCTAATACATCCCATAACTTTGTACTCCAATACATCTGATTAAATGCACATCATCATCTAGTGCCAGCTAATATTATGAATAGCAGCTACGCTAATTCCTTTCCATTTGTTTCCCTTCTTCTACCCATCCCCGAAACAGCCGGGTTCTGCTTTCTGAGGACTGGAGTATTCAAAGCAGCACTGCCAACCCTATGTGGACGACAACAACCTCCTAATTAATTTACACATAACATTCTACACATGCTGTATCTGCATCACACAACTAATGCAGAAAGCATATTGTTCATATCACACTCTCCGGTGTCACCCAGATGAGGATGGGTTCCCTTTTGAGTCTGGTTCCTCTCAAGGTTTCTTCCTAATACCATCTAAGGGAGTTTTTCCTTGCCACAGTCGCCTCAGTCACCTCAGGCTTGCTCACTAGAGAATTGAATATGCAGGGATCATGGGGTCTATCCCGGGGGACTCAGGGCACAAGGCAGGGGACACCATGTACACACAAAGACACGCACACACACACATATTCACACACTACATAATATTTAGAGATAACAATAAGCCTGCAACACACGTCTTTGGATTGGGGAGGAAACCAGAAGCACACAGAGGACATGCAAACTCTGCACACAGGGTGGAGGAGGGAATCAAATCCCCCAACGCTGAAGTTAACCACTAAGCTGCTGTGCCCCTGGTATTGTATTTTCTCATTTGTAAACATTTAAATTTAAGGTGGTTTATATATTATAGATCAAGATATGTTTTTTGGCATGTTGCCCCTCCCTGACTGTGTTAGTCAGTTAAAGTGTTTTACTGAAAGTACTCAAGGTTCCCTTATTAATAATAAATACAAGTAGTATTTTTGGAAATACTGTAACTGTTAGCACAAACATGTCCATTCTTTATGGACTGTAATTTAACTTTTGGTGAAATCCAGCCCTTCACACCATCTGTAAGAGATCAAGTGAAGCATAGTGTGTATGGTAGTAGTAAACATTAATGAGGGCAGTTGAAAGACCGCATATTGCGTCACAGCACTTTTACACATATACACAGAAAACCAGACAGTAAACCAGTCTCCATACTCTACAGCTACACCATATACACACACTGATGATAGCCTCTACACACACTCAACAAGACATTCAAACATACACTTTTTGAGTGCTCCCTTGTTTACAGTGAGAAAAATATTTATCACACCATTTGCCTGAGAGATGATGCTCCTTTTCTCGTAGAATATAGAGGGGTGAAGTGAAGGAATGCGGTTAAAGATGTAAGCCCTGGTGGCTTTCATCCAGAAGAGTTGACGACAACCCGCTGATCCTTTTAAAACACTACTCTGCTTATTTCCCCGCATGCTGATCATTGCCGCTTTCCTGCATAGCAATTACATCAGCGTTTCCATGGAAATCTTGACATCCAAACACGTCCATAAGAATAACAACCGGTTGATGATGTCATTGTCACCTCAAAGTTGTAACGTAATGAGGTGCATATGGTGCCAAGAGACAGAGAGGTGAAAGAGGGAGTGAGAGGAGGGTTTGGAGAGACAGACGAGACTACGATAAAAGTGATTTGGACATGTTTTTTAAATATTCCTGGCAGAATGCGTGATGTGTGACCACAGGCAGCCTTTGACAGTCAGAGGCAGGAGGTGATTTATGAGGTAGGAGAGGCTCTGCTCATGCAGCAGGTCTGAAATGCAGGGGGTTGCGTAAATTTTTTTTACATACACACTACATGCACACAGTCAGCATTAGTCATTACACACTCGACTAGCGAAAGACAGACACACCAGTGAACACATCTTATATATCACATTAATCAGCTGGCTGATCTTTCTGAAAGCCCCTCGCTGGAGTTGCACACAGGGATCTGCTAGAAGAGGTGACCTTTTTGTTGAAATAAGATAGACAGAGACGAGAAGAGGGGAATGAGGGAGAATGGGGGTAAGAGACAGAGTTCAGAGGAATGCATACCCTCAACCTAGCTGACCTCTTGAGAGGACTGGCTCCAAATAATTACAGTCCTTCTCTTCTGCTTCCAAATGGGGTACGAGCAGACACTGTGCTGTCCTTCTACACACACTGGGCTCCTAGTTTACTCTGATGAAACCAAACACGCACAATTACACATGGAAAATGAAGTAACCCCTGTTTATTTACACCACTTAAGACTACATCTTTGCTATTTTGTTTGTATATCTGTACATGTTTAGTATTCATATCTGTATATGTATTTACATTAAAGGGTGTGGCCTAAACTGGAAGGTTTTTTTTACTACATGAATCCTACCACTAAACCCAGAGGTAGAAATGCCAACACCGTATCTGACAGTTCATCACAACTCAAAACTGGTTATTATTATTATTATTATTATTATTATTATTATTATTATTATTATTATTATTATTAGTTATTATTTTTGTTTGGACCATGATAGATCATGATATGTTCTCTCACATTTAATTGGGACTATTTCTCAAAATATCAACAAACTAGTAGCCTAATTGAAACCTTTTTAGTTTGTTGTTGTTTTGGTGGTGCCTGCGTTCACCATTGAATTTGTACGTCATGTCACACTCAACATGGTGCTTAATGCCTCATATGAAAGTAGACACACAGTGCTTTTTGTACTGTTTTTATAAGTATTTCTGTTTGTATCTAGCCTACTAAGGGGCAATATATTCATAGAAAAGTTCCAAAAAAATATCTTCAAAGTACATATCAAACCTATTTCTGCTCTCTGAAATGCCCCAAGGATGTGTTCATAAGCATCTAAATTTAATTTAATATCAGTAAAATAGGCTTTATCTTCAATCACTAAAATCCTCTGTAACATTATCCCAACAGAGATTAAAAACTTGTCACACTGAAAGCCAACTGTGTCCTGACTAATTTTCTATCAGATTTGGGGCAAAGAAATAATTCATTTGTTTACGCTGATTGAAAATATCCGATAAGTTCATTTCCATTCGGTTTGGACAGAAACGCCGGTGTATTGGTAAAAAGGGTTAAAGCACTGCACCCCTATGTTACTATGTACTCAATACAGCACCACACATTCTTGATACTGAACACTGTCTTTAATCACTTGTGAAAGTAAAAAGCCTCACACTCACGCAACCTTTATTTGTTGTACCCCATGAGATTCCAGTCCTGATTCACACCTTAACTCTCAATTTCTTCATTTCAATTTATTTGCATAGTGCCTTTTACAATGGACATTGTCTCAAAGCAGCTTTACAAAAATAGAGAAACAGAAAGGAGAAGAAAAAAAGAATCATTAAATTATTAAACTATCTTATCCCTATTTATCCCTAATGAGCAAGCATGCGGTGATGGTGGCAAGGAAAAACTCCCTGTGATGATATGAGGAAGAAACCTTGAGAGGAACCAGACTCAGAAGGGAACCCATCCTCATTTGGGTGACACTGGACAGTAAATAATGTAAATGTAAATAGTGTCCTTTCTACAACAGCAATCAAAGGCCCATGAGGAACTATTATGTCAATGTAGTTTCTGAGTTCATTATAGACACTAATTCCTTGCTGTCAAAGTTGACAGATGTATGAGCAGATCTGTGATGGTGTTATATTCCCAAAGTAGCTCTGTCCACGGCTGTCTCCTGGTCACAGGCTTTCCACACAGATCCATCCACAGCATTAATGAGCACCACCAAGCGACGAGACTTCGACCAGGGGTTGAGCCAGTGGTCACACTGGAAACTCTAAACACTGGGAGCTCAACCAGATGCCATGTGAACCTTTCTGGCAAGCTTTCAAAAATTTCCTGTTCATATCGGTATCTGTTTAGAATGCGTTCTGCTCAACCTGAATAATATATTTGCATTTGTTTACATTCTTACTGTTTACATAAAGACTCACTTAAACATCCCAACCAACACTCTTTTCAATAATAATAATAATAAATAGTGATATAATAATAATAAAAAAAAAAAAAAATAATAATAATAATAATAATAATAATAATAATTATTAAATTATTATTATTATTATAATTATAACAAATATTGCTATAATAACAATAATAACAAATAGTGATAATCACGTTTGTCTTACAATTATAGGGTTGGGTGTTTGAGTCCTGCTTCCACATTGTTTGCTTGTTCTCCCTGTGCTTTAAAGGTTTCCTCATGTTAGTTTCCCTCAGATTCCTCCCCCAGTCCAAATGGTAAGCTGATCGACGTCTCCAAGTTGTCCATAGTATGTGAGTGTGCATGTGATTGTGCCCTGCAATGAAATGTATTCAATTTACAGTTCAAAATCTGTTTTTTTTAGCTAACAAAACCTACCCAACCCTACTTTTTGGGCATGTTTTTGGGAGATTGGAGCAAATCGATGCAGACAGCAAGAAAATCCAACTGCCCTACTGTGCCACCCCACCAGATTGTATTCATTTAGATATTAATAGTTTAAAAAGCCCAAACTTTTATCAAAGGTTTGCATCATCCTTTCTCAATGTCATAAATATTCATCAGTATGCTGCATGATCTCCATTACCCTTTAAAGGCATATTTGCGTGTTCTCAAAATTAAAGGTACAGATTTGCGGACTCAGTTGTGCACAAGCAGCACTTTGAAAGAGTGTATGATTGTGTAGAAACTAATATCTAAATAACAAGGAAGACAACACCTAACTGGCACGGGAAATTGTACTAACGTTCATTCAGACTGCAAACAGGAAAGGGAGGAAACTGTCCTATCATCACATAAGGAAAAGCAAGCATGCATACACAAGGCACCAGATCTGCCTCTTTCACAGGGTTTCAAAAAAGAAGCTTGAGTAGTCAGCCTTTTCCTGAGAAGCAGGAACCATCAGTCATTTGGTAGCTTAGACTAATAGTGATATGACGATGATGACACGTTTTCAGGGAAGCGGTGTGTGCACTGATGTCATAGTTGCAGTTTAAGCCAAAAGATGTCTCTATCATATCCTTCAGCCGTTCCCACAATCTGCCTGTCATGTTCTGAAACCCGACTAAATCCCTCCAGCACTGAAAGTCTCGCTTAGCATGACATCATCCTCTCCCTTAAGCTTGTGGTGGATGAGATTGACCAGCCTCAGGCAGAAACACACACACACAAACATGCACACACACACACACTCTATAAACCATCAGGACTATTAACACAAACAGTGAAACCTCAGTAATGACTACAGTATGACTTCTTGCATGACTGAACTGAAATTTGTCAGGTTTGTCAACAAGTGTTTTTGGCATATACGCACATGTGACATCTAAACCCCTTTAATTCTTGGCAGCAAACGTCAGATTATACACCGCAAGAGAACCTGTTAGACATCTAGTAATGATGAGGATATTAGACATGTTTGCAAAGTTTGCAGCCAGGTACCGACTTCATAAAATGCCAAACTGGTGCTTTAGCATGATTCACTTTCTCCAAGTTGTTTTAACAGGTGAAAATGTTCACTTTCTCACCAAGCTTAATAAACCTTCACAGCCAAACAAAGGCTTGTGTAAGAAAGCTGCCTGCTGTAAAAGTTTCATGTGGTGTGTGATATTTACTAGCATGAGGCCTGGTTTGGGAAACACAGGGATTTCTGCAGGTGAAACAAACTAGCTGTGTTTGTAAGAACACAATCAAATTCACACACACACACACACACACACACACACACACACGCACACACACACACACACACACACACACACACACGCAGTGCAGTGCAGTTAAATGCTTTTTATGACTATCTGGTGAAATAAAAACAGAATTTATGTAAACCAGAATTTACTTCCAAACATTCAAGTGTTCTCACCGCCATGGCCTGGGTTCAATTCCTGAGCAGGGAACCAACCGAGCCACAGGGGTTAACTCTCAGTGCTGGTCCCAAGCCTGGATAAAATAGGAGGGTTGCCTCAGGAAGGGAATCCAGCATAAAACCTGTGCCAAAATCAAAACATGAGGATCGGATGATCTACTGTGGCAACTCACAACAACATCAGCAACAACAAGCATACAAGTAGAAACACAAAAATACAGATATATAGGAAAGAAAAGATAAATGTCAAGATAAATAATAGATAAATAATAGATTGACTATATTTGGAATAAATTGCAGATATGAACCTTTGTGTGTGTGTGTAATTTCAGAATTTGTATGTGCTTCTATACTGTAGTTCACAGAGTACATTTTAGGAGCGACAAATTACCACGCTTCTTCTTCCAGTTAACACATGTACATCAGCACGTCTGACAGTGCACCTGTAGCAGAAGCGTTAGAGGTACGTGTGATGAGTAATTGTAAACTGTAGCCTGTCACTGTACACACACCGTTACTGATGCATGTGCTCACCTGCTGAAGGGAACAGTGCCAGGTGTTGTTGATCACTCTGACACCTGTAGTTGAGTGAGAGTGCTCTCTTTGGCACCGCTCAAATGAGCTCATCCATATCAACTCTCAGATTCGTCTCTGTTTGGAAAAACAACATTACTGCCAAATTCTTTGAAAGAATTATATGTTAACAATGAGAAATGAAGTTAGCACTTTTGATGCACCTCAGTCATCCAGTCACCTGAGGTAAAAGTCACTTTTGGCATTTAACCATGAACATGTTGTCTCTTTGTTCGATTAAGCACTGTTCACTATAACATCAGTTATGAAATTACCGCAGATTAAGTCAATTGGTTCTGTTATTATGGCTAAAAATCTTTTTATTAGGTTATTTAACATTTTAACACTGATCTGTCCAGAGTTCAAACTGAACTGATTTCACTGCAGCATGTAACAACTTGATCGAATTGAGAGAAAAGCACACTTACCTACAAGAACTTGGAGAATTTTTAGGCAGACTTGCTGCAATTGCTGATATATTTGTTAAATCCTTTAGAGAATTCCATTCCATTGTCTGTACCGCTTATCTGATCTATCATCGGGTCACAGGTAGCCCGTGATCTCAGGCGTCATAGGGCATCAAGGCAGGATACACCCTGGACGGAGTGCCAACCACCGCAGGGCACTTTGGAGACTCCAATCAGCCTAGAAGCATGCCTTTGGACTGTGGGAGGAAACCCACCAAGCATAGGGAGAACATGCAAACTCCACACAGGAGTGAGACTCGAACCCAGGACACTAGAGGTGTGAGGCGAACGTGCTAGCCCCTCTAGAGAATTACTAACATTTTTTTCCGCAGACTGTGCAGTTTTTTTCATGCAGTGAATTCAAAAAATTCTGAGACCACTAGTGAAAATACTTTTGTTTGGCATTTCTTTAACACAAAGGTTTTCACTATATATGATATTTTCTGTAACAACTTAATCTGAATCTTAAAAATATTTACAAGGACTTCAGAATCTCTGAGTATTTGCTTTAGAGAGAATATGCAGCTTACACAGACTCCACAAAACCTGATCATCCATTTTCCATTCATTTCATTGGTATGCCATATGCATCAATTGAAGGGATAAGAATCACAGAAAATCTGACCTTTCATACAAATGGTCAATATGACAAATTAGTGACCTAACAACGAATTGTGCAAAGTGTACAAGGTTGCACATTCACCTTTTTTATTGGTGTGAGTGTGAGGCATAATGTAGAACCAGATGTAGGATTTAGTAGTATTCCTCTAAAAATGCATATTGACCATTATGTAGTTTAGCAACAGATGCATGGCAGAAAAACAGGACAACATCAGTCTCAGACCAACTGTGATTTCATTCTAGGGTCTTTCCACCTGAGTATTCTTTCTGTGCTCTAAGATACAACACCACCTGCCCAGCTTGCACGCCAGGTATGATATCATTCCTGAAACAGCTACATGCTTGTTTAAACATAGTTAATATAATTCATTTAGGCCATGTATGAACACGCGCCAACAACATTCGAAGCTGGGGTGATTTTTTTGCATGAAATAAGAAGGAATGCTTTTTGCATGGATGCTAGGTAAGTACATTTGTGTATTTGCAAATTCTATGATAAGAAAAATCAACTTAACTACGTAACTTTTAACCATGTTACTCATTTAGAAGCAAAGTTTTTTTTGGCAGTGTCAGTAAATAAACCTTCTAAAAGTAAGTTGCCTGAGATAATGTAATCATTTTGAAATACATGTTTATTTCACTTAATCAGTTTTGGAAAATGATTTTAATAAATATACACAGATATGAAAGTACAGATATACAGTTTTATTAAAATATTGCACAATACTATATACTATATTACCTACTGTATAATATCAATACACATACTGTATAAGAGCAGCAGGGTGTAAGATATCTGATATTTTTCATGTTAATCTTTATGTTTCAGTAAAATCATGTTTTCTCCCATATTCATAACCAGAAAACATTACAGTGTAAAGGTAATGACACTTTAAACACCTTCATTTGACAAAGACTATCTCATCATGTTCTTCTCAACTATATTGTTAGCTATTTTAGCATGCTTTCATTCACTTATAAATCTTTCCAAGTACCTAGTGTATAGAACTGACTGATTTTATTTAGAAATGTAATAAAGGCAACTAAAATATTGAAATATTGCTAATATTTAATGTTTTAAAGCAATCATAAAGCAAAAAAAAAAACAAAAAACATACCAAACACCAAATATCTGTTGCTCATGTTTCATGTTGTTGCTAATGCTTTCACTAAGCAGCTAACTAATTTTACTTGGTTGAGGTGCTAAATAACTGAGCCACTTAGGCTAGCTTGATATGATTTACTACTGATGAGGGCTACTTTAGGATATTTTGATGCAACTGAAGCTCCAGTTGTAGCCATAGTTGGCATTGGAATAGGCACGTTAAGGACAAATCTGATTACCACAGAAGTCTGCCATCTTCTTTACCACATGCTTTACAAACTTGTATTTGCAAACAAAATGTCATCTGCATACTCTGATGCACTACCACCCCCCACAATTACCTCACATTAGTCCCTCCATTTCACCCTTTTGGCTTGATCACTGCATGTGGATGGCTGGGTTTTGGCCAGGAAAGCCTGGTGGGTGTCTGTCACTATTAATGATAAGAACAGAGGAAAAGACACTCAGACTGAGAGCCTGCTGGAGATTATCATTATGGGGGAAGAGAAGAGCTATTAACAAAGTGTTGGTCGAAAGTTTCCTTCTGCCCAGCTATGTTGTCACTCTTAAAGGAAAATGCTAATAGTTTTAACCTAATCTCTATCTACCACATTTGTAGAGTATTTCCACTACTGACAAAGCATGATTTTCCAAATTAGTGCAGTATTTGTGGTTAATCAAACCAAATCTGTGGCTTTTCCTTTGTGACTTTTATATGTTAGTAACCCTCTGAAAGTCTAGATGTTTTTTAAGGTATCAATTGTACAGATTTAGAGCTTGAACCTTGAATAACTTTTACTGAAATCACTATGCAAAACTAACTGTTAGTTTCTTGACTGATCCAACATCTGTAGATAGTCATCCATTATAATAATTACAATCAAGTAAACAAGTTTTCTGTTTTGTTTTTTTTATTTCAGTACAGGGAATCATGCCTAAATTTGTCTTTGGTAAGACACATGCACACACTGGGGATATGGTATATAGAGATTATGCTGAAAAAGTGACAACACATTCCTTTAACATATGGCTAAGTTTATTGACTATAACTTTATCATCAAAGCAAGAAACTACCTTAGGTCATTATGGTTTAGACAAATATAGCCAAAGGAAAACAGCTCAGGACCCAGCAGGGAGACATTGTGTCTTAGTCAATTACCTCTGTGTCCACACCCTACACTCCCTCTGTAATGATAAGCAGTAGGTCTGAGATCCAGGGCTGGGCTGCTCTCACCCCAGGCCATAGGCAGGAGGATCAATGGATGCAGTGCACCACTGTGAAAAGAATGCATCTCGAGCGTATATAAACCAGTAGAGCATGTGAGATTTATGGACATAGGAGCAGAAGTAATGAGCAACTGACCCTGCCTCTGGGCCTCTAAACTGTGATTCTGTACTCAGTTCTGTGGATACTCATTCACACCACTCCTTATTTGAGCAAAAATGAAGAGTGAAGGACTTAGTGATGTCATTGTTCAAGGACAGTCCCATTCTCGCTTCAGAACAAAAACGTCAGAGGATGAGAACAAGCTTTTAGATTTCAAAGAGAGAGAGATTAGAACTCTGTGTATGAAACACAGACCGAAATTAATAAAGAGTCAAATGTCAACACGAGTCTGAAATGGAATCTGAGTAAGAGTGTAAGAGAAAGGTGAAAAGGCAAAATGTCATAGAAAACCTAATGCACAGTGAGTGAGAGAAAGAAAGAAGTGCTGGCCCCTCAGAGGCCTGATAAAACGTAGTGTGCATGACTTCACTTCCCAGCAGTGAGGCCTGAGGGCGTACGGGGGAGACAGAAGGCCTGCACAGTTTTCCATCCCAGTTCACTATTTTACTGGCTGGGAATTTTTTCACATGATCCTTCTTGAGGAATACAACAAACGGAGGGGCCTGATCTTGACCTTTGACTCCTTGGTTCTCTCTCGTCCTCTCTTGATCTCACTCTCAAAAGTAGCTAAAGTGTACTATTTTTTCAGCAAGTCATATGGTTTAGATTACCTGTCAAAACTCAGGATTCCTGGTAAGCATGAGTCATGTTGTCTACTCATCTTTTAAGAGGTCAAACAGTGATCCCTCGTATGGATAAATCTCCATTAAAGGGATCTGTTGAAGATGAATGAGAGTTGTGATAGAGGGTGGGTTAATTTCTGAGTTCCTAATTTGCAGTCTAATCTTCCATCAGAGCAATAACAGCTGAGTGTAAGATTGCTGTACTTAAATTACACTGCAGTGCAATAGGGACCTATGTGGAAGTCTGAGCAATCAACCAGTGCTCAGGTGTTAACCTACTCCAAACCCCACTTAGTAGATTCACCTTTCATTGCCATGCGTCTAGAGTTTTTAAATGTTTGAGAGAAAATAAAAAAGCTGGAATCATTTTTGGCAGGCTTCATATGCCTGACACATGCATGAACATCGACATATTCATGTCTTTCCCACTGTATTTTAGTTAACTTTTTTTATTTGAACAAGTTTTTTGTGTTACTGCTACATCTCACATCTGTGCTGAATTTGAATAGAAATGCTCATGATGCAATGTGTATATACAATATGATTATTTCATACAAACTGAACCTGCTACAACTGAATATTTCCTGAAACCATTAACAGACATTTAGATCTCTTCATAATCTTTCACACATCACCTCTGGAGAATTCATTCATTCATTCATTCATTCATTCATTCATTCATTCATTCATTCATTCATTCCTATGGCAGGAACACTGGACACTCTGGTGGGAATACTGGATGAGGTGCTGGTCATTCACACCTAACAGTGATTTAGCATAAGCAGTCCAACTATTGGCATGTTTTGGGAGGTGGAAGAAAGATCCAGAGGAAACCATGAGAACATTGGGAGAACATGTGAAACTCCACCCAGACAGTAACCTGAGCTCAGAACCAAATTGGAGACCCTGGAGCTGTGATGATGTGAATGTTCCCAGTGTACTTATTTGTATATAACGTTTATATATGATTGTCTTTTTAATGTATAATAAAGCAGCAACCCTACCTAAAATTCAGAAATCTGGATCTTGCATTCTCTTTTTTAAATAATAAGCTATATATAGATATAAATTATGCACTAATCACACTTACTGACACATACTGGTTTCTCGCACCTATTTATACATTTTATTACCAGAGTAGTTCAGTGGGTTTAGCCCAAATGATTCTTCTCTTATTTGCCCTTCTTAAGTGGAACATTAATAAAACTGTGCCCAGAGGTCTGGCTGCCTTCAGCCATATTTAGAAGTACATCCCATCCCGAAAGTGTGTCCTCAGAGTTCCTCAAAGATACTGAGAAGAGACACTGTGTATCTGTGAGCTATTTCACAGGGCCAAAAACAACCTTCCCATGGTAACAGCTGGTCTCTGCAGTGGCTGACCACAATAACAGAGTGAAAAGACAGTGAGGGGATTGGAGGTGGAGTGTGTGTGTGTGTCAGTGCTGTGAAAAACCATTGATGGATTACACAAAGAAACAGGCCTTGAGGTTTTTCCATGCTCAAGACTAATGGCTTAAGAGTACAAGATGAGCACATGGACTCTGCTTTCACTGCAGTGCTCAAACAGAAGAGAAAATTTCATCCTAGACCCAAGCAGGTATTAACATTGGGACAAGATGACTGCAAGGAGTAAACACAAGCAGACACACTATCACAAAAGCATATGATGTGTTGAGGGCAGAGCAGTGAAAGAGGGAATGAGGTTCGTGAGGTCAAATTAGGTCTAAACCATTGCAAATGTTTATGGGATACAATGGCTGGTGATTACATAAATGGCTCACTTACTACAAATGGCGAACAAATGGTTTCAGCAAAGTATTAGGTCATCTGGTAAAGGCAAAGAAAACATAATTATTGTGCACGCCCAACCGCAAGCCCAACTATTTGTGCCTGGATCCGACCAGCATCTCCGATCTCTCCACCATAATGAAATGTGATCTAATACCTTAAGCATACGCTCATTTCCACGGTCAATATCCAATGCTAAATTTCCTGCTGGGTCCAACAAAAGCTTTAGCTGCCCATTACAAAACACTAATTCAGTCATTAGTGATTTTCCCAGAACTTAGAGGCATGTCAGTGGGCTTACAGGTGCATGTGCTGGCAGTGCGCCCTAGACTGCCCAGCTTTGGAAACAAAACAATCTCTCCCTGGCCACACGTTGACTTTTATTACAGACTCCCTTCTGCTCCCAGTGTGAGCCAGGCCTGTTTGTTTTTCCTCCCCATCTGTAATTAAGTCAGAGCCACATGCTCTCTCACTGAGAAGGAGATGAGTTGAAGACCACAGACGCTTTAGTGCAGCCGGCTTCAGGAACACACTAACACCACTCAAGGGGGTTGATTTAAGCGGAGCCGGCCTTTCCAGGGTCTTAACTCCAAACAAAACAGTCTATTATGGACTTGTTCTAAAAATGTCAATTGACTAAATGGAAACTGACGGACGCAATGGCAGGATGAGAGCCTCGCTGATGTAATGCAAACTTTTCAGTTTTCCATCCTTAAGCTGTATTTGAGCTGTTCCCAGAGGAGCCGTTTCCACTTTAGCCATTTCAGCGTTGTGGTGTGTGGCCAATTGCTGACCCGTCGCTGTTCCTACTGCTGACCCCCCAGGCATGTTTGTTTCCACAGATCTTTTGGTCTGAGCCGTTCATCTGCAGTTCATTGTACATTTTCCTTCCACACTCAACTGGCTATTCACTTTCAATTACCAATGTTAAAGTGCAATGGTAAGAATCCAGTACACACTGGAGAGTATGATTAGGAGTATGATTTTCAGTTTTAACAGGAAACAACTGACTTCCGAGAAGATAAGTGATTGATAGCTTAGTGAACTGATATCAGATATTTTGGAGAAAGGAAATGTACTGAGAGGCACTGAGGAACAGCTGTCATTCCTAACTGAAGTGTTTATAGCGCGGTAGCTAACAGTGTATCAGGGGCGCAACACGACTACTTCATATGCAGAGTTGAGAATTTAGCCAAGCATATGCCAGGATACCTCAAAGGTCTTCAAGCTGGCCATTGGAGTCATGTTACAGCCAAAATGAAGAAAGAACAGCAACATGTCCTAATCATCTCATGCAACACAACTGATTCATTTAAAAGCTCTGGAGTTTACTAATGTGGAATATTATAAGTCATTCATATAGCAATATGCAATTTATTACACTCTGATATTTGAAGATTCTCTCTAATAATTTTGTGATTTTAAGATATTGAGCCTCAATAAAATCAAAGCAGATAAAACTATTCAACATGAAATGAACTCAGAGTAGACAATATCTTTCACGTATCATTATTATTATTTTTTATTATTAATGAATCATGGTGACAACAGTGGAAGTTCCAACAGTGGAATAATTTGAGGAACAATATGTGAATTTACTTAAAAACATCACCTTGACAACTTTGTTGCAATTAGCTTCAGTGGACTTTGTTATTCCTCAGATGTGGCTCCATTAGTGATTGTAAATACCATCATAAACCATGAGATCAGACACTGCAGTTCACAACAACTTCTTAGCTTTTCCAGAGATGCAGCAGGTACAGCAGGGGAGGTGGAAGGAGAGGGGAGGAGGAAGAGGTAGAGAGAGGGATATGGTGTTGTCTGTCTCTATGGAGTGGAGCTATAACTCCTTTGGCATGGGCCCTCAGAACCTCTGCACACAGGAGACACTATGTAAACACACAATGTAAACAGACACATGGCAAACATCTGCTCTTATACCTCTGCACACACACAGGCACACAACACACACACACACATACACACACATACACACACACACACACTCTGGTTTTACTATTTGTGTGGTCGGCTCAGGAAAATCCTCATACACTGTTTTTTCATTTTTCTTTTGAGTAGTCAGTTTATGACAGTAAATAATAATAATAATAATAATAAAGCTTTATGTTTTCAAATGTATTTTTGTGAGCACCAGTCAACAATCCTCATGTGTAGTCTCATAGAAATGATCATCCATATGTATCCCTGTCACTATAGAGAGATTTGGTTCTCAGAATGGTTTAAACAGGCACACCGGTCATATAATTATTAATGCAGCTAATATACTTGAACGTAACTCTAACCTTAACCCCAGTAACCAGGGCAAAGTCTTTCTATAAAAAGAACCTTTATATAATAAAATATATATAATATTTTATATAACTTTATATAATAATATATATAATATTTTTATATAAAAAGTATATTTAAAAAAACCTTTCCTCATTTGAACCCATCCAAATGTCCCCACAGGGTAAATACTGCCCCACTCACACATGCAGAAATAAATAAATAAATAAATATAATAATAAATCATTTATATATATATATATATATATATATATATATATATATATATATACATACACACACACACACACACACACACACACACACATAGGGGATTTTATATATATATATATATATATATATATAAAACATTAAGAAAATTTCACTCACCTTGCGTCTTTTTGCTGTGAAAGACAAAATAAATACATCACATTTTTAGATTTCTTTCTTATTAAATACTACAATACATACTGCAATAAACATTTCTCATTCATCAAATTCTAATAATAATACTTTTTTTAATCACCAGAGACAGTAAGACATTCAGATAGTCTAGGATAGGAGTTCTCAAAAATATCTCATCTTCATGGATCCCCAATAGTACAGATTTATTTCACTATTAAAAAAATTAAGCATGGGGTGAAGACAAACCAAACTTAAGCAGCTTAAGCAGTGAGAGACGTATTAGATCCACATAATTGAGGCCCTATCGAGGTCTCAGTGAGAAGTTTTCAGTTTTCTTATAGTCTTTTACGAGGGTTTCATTTGGGTTTATATGCATTAGTTTATGTAAGTATATGCATGCATTTAGTGTGTACATATGTAGCCTCTTTATAATTTTTTTTACTCTATTATTTTTTGCCTTAGCTTATGTTTGTCAGTATAATTGTTATGTAAATACTCAACAGAAATGGTGATTTTGGATCATTTATGTCTTGAATGTATTTATGTGTTGAATGTTCTGTATGTGTTACAGGTCCTACCCTTTTAACATAGATATTTTTTTCGAGACCCTGGTGGCTTCTAAAGCACAAGTAATGATTCGTAGACAGGTAAGGCCTTAATTGAATTGAATTTTATTTTATATTTATTTGTTTGTTTTTATTTATTTATTTTCAAATTTTATTTATTATTTATTTTATTTTATTTTAATGTTTCAGCCTTCAAAATGAAAGCGTTGTAACTGTAAACAGTCCACATGAGTGCCTGGTACTGGGATCTGAAAACAGTGAGATGATACAGTGTTCCTTGTTTTTTTCTACCTTGATTAAGTGCACCTTGATTAAGCTTTTTATTTGGATACTAGATGTGTTCTTTGCATAAATTTTATTTATTTATTTAATAATATTTATATTTACTTAATTACAAATAATATTTATTTTCTGGATATTTGCCCTCCGATTATTAAATGTATAATTGGAATCCATTTGACATTGTATACAGCCATAATATATGTGATAGTGGTGCATTGTGATTTCTACCACTATGCCAAAATCATGTGGACCCACTTTCAAACCATATTTATATACAAATATAAGCAACAACAATAACAACAACAAACTGATCAATGTAAAATGATTTCAGAAAAAACTCTTACCATTAATAAATTGGGGCACCAGCCATATGAGAATTCCTATCATGACAAATATGAATCCAATCACCGCAAGGTACCATAGTGTGAAGTCTGGCTCTAAACAGTGAGAAAAAGGAAAAATATGGAAAGATAAACAGTATATCCAAATGTGATATTTAAAAATCTACACCTTGTCTGCCATCTAGTGGTAAACCTGTGGTAGTGGTATTAGGATTTTAGGGGGTTTCCAATAGGGTAAATTCCCATTTGTTTACCAATTTAAATGCAGTTTAATTTTCTGGTGAGTGTAACTGTGTCTGCTGTATTCTACCTGTGACAATGAGCGTGAAGCTCTTGCGGACCGGTGTGCGCAGAGAATAATGTTGCACCCGGCATGTGTACTTGTACCCAGAATCCTCAAGGTCAGGACTGAGCAGGAAGAAGGCTGCGAGCGAGTATGTGCCATCCTGATTGTGGCGGTGGCTGGAGTACAGAACATTCTTCATAACCTCTGGCAGGAGGCCTGATCCCACCGACTCTCGCAGCCACTCAATGGTCACATCGAGCGGGTAGTAGCCCTGAGCATCACACACCACCTTCTGATCCTGACCCAGGGTTAAAGACAAGGTTGAGCCCACGTTCACTGTTACACGCGGTGGTTCTGTTGGGACGTAACAGACAGCAACAATAAGACAGTTACAATAACAAGCAAGATAAAATTGTTGATTAATGGCTAAACGTTTTGGATAGCAGTAGTTGCCCTTAGCAATTTTGCTAATTTTTCATACTAATCAGTTTATATAATGATCATGTTTTAAATTGTGTAGCAGCCTAAAAAATTTTTATATGGTGAAATTTTCTACTATGTATAGTTCTGAAATCCAGAGGTATTTTAGTCTGACTGATTATACCACACTGAATGTTTGTAACTCTTAAATTGTCTTCTAACATAACATGATCTTTACAGAAGGATAACAAGACAGGGTTATAAAGTGAATAAAATCATTATATGTTGTTACACTGTATGGACAAAAGTATTTGTACACATGACAACCATCCCATATGTGCCTATTCCTAAACCATAGCATTAACATGGAGCTGGTCTTTATAACAGCCTTCCCTCTTCTGAGAAGGCTTTCCACTAGATTTTGGAGTATGACAGTGAGAAAATTGTATTCATCAAGGTGCAAGAGCATCGGGTGCAGTCAGTGATCCAGTTCTAGGAGGCCTAGGGTGCAGTCGGTGTTCCCACTTCATCCCAAACGTGTTTACTGGGGTTGAAGGTAGGGCTCAAGACACCCAAGTGCTTCCACATTGACCTTGGTAAACTATGTCATGGGGTCATGCCATTGTCATTGTCATACGGTTAGTTCTGCTACAGCATACAAAGACATACTAGAAAATTGTATGATTCCAATTTTGTGGTAACAGATTGAGGAAGACACACATATGGGTGTGATGGTAATAGTGTATGTTAAAGGCTGTTTTGCAAATTTGGCCAAAATCAGAATTTGATCTCATATGATTTGGTTCATAAGCCTTTGGTCACTAGCACAAAGCCTTAGCTGCTGATCTATAATTGCTCTTCCACATTTATAACAATTACTTCAACACTCTTTTCCAGCCAATGCCTCAACCCCAGCCACTGGATGCAGTGCCGGTCCCAAGCCCGGGAAAAAATGGGAGGGTTGCGTCAGGAAGGGCATCCGGCGTAAAACCTGTGCCAAGTTGTTGTGCAGACCAGTCGGTCCGCTGTGGCGACCCCGAACAGGGAGCAGCCGAAAGCAACTTCAACACTCTTTTATTCTATTGCTTTGAAAAACCATGCTTAAGCTTCTCACCTTGAATGTTGAGGGAAATGTCACTGTTGAAGTGGAGTGGTGGGATGAACACAGAGCAGGTGTATGTGCCCTCGCTAGTCTGCTTAGTGAGTGGGATTTTCAGAGAGGCATCTCCTGCTGCAAGAGTTTTCACAGACACTCCGCTGCCTTCATGCTTGCCTGTGTGACTCGAGTAGCTGAAGAGTTTGTGGCGCTCGCCATGCCGTTGCAGCACCCAGTCCACTGTCACACTTGCCTGCTTGTGGTCCACAGCAAACTGACAATGCAGGGTCTGCTCCTTCATGAGGCCCACATGAATGGCAGGTGTGCGTGTGTGGACAATCATCGTAGCTGTTGAAACAGGGAAGACAGAATAGCTATCAGGATGTAGTAGAGAAAGATAATATCCTGAGAAAGCCATGCTAATCAATCTTTTGGATTAATAGTGTTCTCCTGATTACCTGAAGTGGTCAGAAGCTCTCTGTCTCCAATTTCAATCTTCTGAATGCCTTGCTGTTTAGGTGTGTGTCTGAGAAAGGTGGTGAGGTGAAACAAGCCCTGATGATGACGGAGATGACATATGAACCAGACATCATGCTCCTGTGCACCAAAACCAGGCCAGCGCATTACAATCCCTTTAGTGTCATATCTCTGGATCTCACATTCCAGCGAGTCCTCGCCACCTTCCATATAATGCCTCATATCCACCTTTGATGCTACAAAAAACATATAGAAAAGTACACTTTCAGACAAGTTTGGGTAGATCATACAGGATATTCCATCTTTGATCCAGTAAAATGGTTTTCTGCTTATTATATACTCACTTGTGACAAGGAAGGTGATAGCATTGGAGTTTACAGCACTGTCTCCTAAATTCCCAAACTGCAGTCCTGCACCTCGAGGGTGGTACTTGATGTCTTTATGCCCCTCATCATTTATTTTTTCCGTCTCATCCAGAAACTGACACGGCAACCACTGGACATCATTGAATGACTGAGCACCATATACACCTGCTTACAAAAAAAAAAGTCACAAAATGTCACTGTAGGTTCCAGGTGGAGATCAAAACAAGGTTACTTGAGTTTAGCGTAACTAAAACCAGAACAAAACATCACTGCTACCCATCATCCACCCATCCATCCATCCATGCAATTTCTGAACTGCTTATTCTACTGCTTAGGGTTGTGGGGAGCCTTTAAGCTATCCTAGGTGACACGGGGCAGAAGGCTGGGGACCCTTTGGACAGAGTGCTAGTTCATCACACACACTCATAAACCCACTACAGACAATTTCGAGAGGCCAATTAGCCTACCACATATATCAGTGGACTGGGTGAGGAAACCTCCAAGCGTGGGGAGAACATGCAAACTCTAGTTAGTTTGCATGCAGGTGCAATTACTACTAAACTACTAAAGCCTCTGTGCCCCCTGCTGCTCATAATGTATTAAACATTATGATTAAGACATATTCAAATTCAAGACTAAAGGCAAGACCCTACAGACATTCACCGACCAGGCATAACATTATGACCACCGGGGCACCCTGAGTGGTCTGCAGCTATGCAGCCCCACACGCAACAAACTGCGATGCTCTGTGTATTCTGACACCTTTCTATCAGAACCAGCATTAACTTCTTCAGCAATTTGAGCAACAGTAGCTCGCCCGTTGGATCGGACCACACGGGTCAGCCTTCACTCCCCACGTGCATCAATGAGCCTTGGCCGCCCATGACCCCATCACCGGTTCACCACTGTTCCTTCCATGGACCACTTTTGATAGATACTGACCACTGCAGACCGGGAACACCCCACAAGAGCTGCAGTTTTGGAGATGCTCTAATCCAGTCGTCTAGCCATCACAATTTGACCCTTGTCAAACTCGCTCAAATCCTTACGCTTGCACTACACAAAATGTTCACTTGCTGCCTAATATATCCCACCCACTAACAGGTGCCATGATGAGGAGATAATCAGTGTTATTCACTTCACCTGTCACTGCTCATAATGTTATGCCTGATCGGTGTAATATTGGTCATGTTAATAAATCATGTCTAAAATAGAAATGTCAGAAGAAACATGTCTTAAACATAGCATTGAAATGTAAAGCCCCGCCCACTCACACAAAACAGTGTGACTGTTAAACTAGTTTTTCCTCACTTAAATCTAGATTTTCAGTTTCTAGATCATCTGCACACACGACATTTTACCTGATCATTTCTCTCATTCCTGAAAATGTTAATTACTGTCGGATGTATAGCATATAATAATACAATAACACAATCTTGATGAAATAATAAATAAATAACATTCCAACGAGCTGTGCTTTCAATGAAGAGAGTGATCACGATGAAATTCAGATTTTCATTTCATGTTAATCGTCTGAAATCAAAAGTAACTCAGCTCTCAAACGGCTTACATTAGCTGGACTTGACATGAATATTTCCTGGTTAGGGGTATGTACTGTATATTAATCCGTGATCATATTAATACGTCATATTAACTATAAAGACAAAAAAATAAAAAAATAAATAAAGACCAGACGTTAAACCAGCTCACCTGAAAACACCAGAACAATAAAAAATCCACTAAAAGCAGTAATCATTATAGACCCAGTTTCAAAGACGTGCATCTAGATCGCCAACAAACCGCCATGCAGATAAACTGCTTTCACTTTCGTTTCCAAATAAATGCAAGTAACACCTGATCCCATGCAAAGTAACGCGATGCGCAGCACTTTTCTCCCTCTGGCTTCATCAGGACCTGAGCAACATCCAGATTTTTTCTCTTTATGACTTTTCCCCCTAAATAAAACCAACTGACTGGAGCACACTGTTTTCTAAAACACAAGGAAGCAAAACGGCTACGAATTAGCCAGGGCTGTATGAAAGTCATTGAACACACGGGGGCGCTACTTACACAGAGCCATACGGATATGTTGCTTTAAGTTCGTCTTTTCTCCATGTCGTTGATGCGGAAGTGTACATGAGTATGCTTATGAACGTTCAGTCCGCATGAGAGAATTGTAGCGGTAAATAACACGCTGTATTACAGATCTATCCCACAGAGCAAGTCAGTATCGCAGTGTTTTATTTACAGATAATCTGCAAGGAATAAACACACAGGCTGTTTTGGTCTGATTTTGTGTACGTAGTTCCAAGCAGAGCAATTATGGACCAAGGTAATACACTATTAAACTGTATTAATATCTCTGTCTGTATTCATGCACATTTCCTTCACTTCTAATGCTTGATTCTGTGATTATTTTCTTTTATGTGCACTTATAATGCTACACAATTAATCGTATTTGTAGGTATTGACTGTAATTTGTTGCATGACAGATCCATGTGTGACTAAGTTTATCAATTAATTAATAAATTCATACATACGCTATATTGTCAAAAGTTTTGGGACACCCCTTTAAATCATTGAATTCAGGGTTTGTGCTTGGCCCCTTAGTTCCAGTGAAAGGAACTCTTAATGCTTCAGCATACCAAGACATTTTGGACAATTTCATGCTCCCAACTTTGTGGGAACAGTTTGAGGATGTCCCCTTCCTGTTCCAACATGACTGCACACCAGTGCACAAAGCAAGGTCCATAAAGACATGGATGAGCGAGTTTGGTGTGGAGGATCTTGACTGGCCTGCACAGAGTCCTGACCTCAACCCGATAGAACACCTTTGGGATGAATTAGAGCGGAGACTGTGAGCCAGGCCAAAACTGGGACATCTGCCTTTACATGCACATGAATGTAATATGCAGTTGGCTGGCCCTTTGCAGCTTCAACTCTTCTGGGAAGGCTTTCCACAAGGTTTAGGAGTGTGTTTATGGGAATTTTTGACCATTCCTCTAGAAGCACATTTGTACGGTCAGGCACCGATGTTGAACGAGAAGGCCTGGTTCGCAGTCTCCTCTCTAATTCATCCCAAAGGTGTTCTATCAGGTTGAGGTCAGGACTCTGAAGTTCCTCACACCAAACTCGCTCATCCATGTCTTTAAGGACCTTGCTTTGTGCACTGGTGTACAGTCATGTTGGAACAGGAAGCGGTCATCCCCAAACTGTTCCCACAAAGTTGGGCGCATGAAATTATTGTAAAATGTCTTGGTATGCTGAAGCATTGAGTTCCTTTCACTGGAACTAAGGGGCCATGTCCAACAGCTGAATTCAATCATTTGGAGGGGTGTTCCAAAACCTTTGGCAATATAGTGTACATACATAGTTAGCTAGTTTGTTAGTAATTACAAACACTTTATCCTGTTCAAAATCAGTAGATATATAATCTATCCTTGTTATTTTAAATTGTAAAAATTTCTATCTATTTAAAATGACAAAGTAAAATATAACCATTTATTTTCTAATTTGACTGAATAAGTAGAATAAATAATTATATCTTGTAACCAATTTTTTAAATCTAAAAACATATTTTTAGCATTTATTACCACCAGTACACACCTTCAACCTCTGCATTTGTCCTGATTTGAAGCCATGTTTGTTTGAAATTTCACTCTATATGCTGCTATCAGTGGACCTGTATTATTACAGTATCCAAGACGCATGTGAAATGATTATTCCAGATAATATTAATGATTAATTTGGCTGGCATTGCTGCTGTAAAGTATAAAATGACCTTCATACAAAAAAACATGCATGCTAAAAAGGGATGGCGGAAACCATTTTAACAGCTCCATTACACTGTTGTCTGTTTTGCCTTCAGAGCCCTGGCTGTCCTGTGAGAAGTCTGCTGTCTTGCAGGGTGGATTTCTGCTGGCAAATCAGTTATGCCAGCCCGAACCTCTGTCTGCTTTGAGAAAAGAGGACTGGAAGCACATTGGACGCCCGGTTGTTCAGGCAGTTACTGAAGTATGTGGACAGTTGTGTGTAACCAACCATGAGAGGCTTCAATGGAGAAAGAGGATTCTGTGTATTCTATGGAGTAAGATTTTGGAGAATGAGAACGGGGAGGATCTTGATGTCGCTTGGAAGGAAAATCCATTATTTGCCTTTCAGAATAGCCTTCCTAATATTAACCATACATTAATGTTTGAACTGATCAAATCCATGGACTTCTTCAGGATCTATGTTGAGTTGCTCCAGTGCTTTGAATCAGTTCAGCAGTGCACAGAGCTGGAGAAATTGGTCAAACATGTCACAAGGGACACTACAGAAGCTGATGTGAAAGTTTTGCTGGAAGTGTGGTGGGAGCTGTTGAAAGGAAGGAAAGAAACCGAGGACAACCTTGACCAAATCTTTACTGCCCGGTGTGTCACACAGACTCTCCCTGACTGCTCACCACAAGCTTCAAAACGATTTAAACCAGACCCAGATGTGGAGGTGTCCAACACAAGCACGATGTCCATCTTATTCCAAGGGCTGAAGGACATAAAGGATGCAGTAACATCATCTGAGATATGTTATTTTGCTCTCTCCAACTGCCTAGACATGCTGTACACCTACTATCTGTTGAACCATGCAACAGACCTCCCAGCTGAAGTCAAACTCCAAAACATTTCCCGCTCAGTGAGCATGCAAAAGAGAAATAATCCTTCAGAAGATGTTGATCTTATTCAGGCCATACGTGAGTCTCACAGAGATCTTGCAGCTATACTCACTCCTGCTCAGAACAAGCCATATGGAATTACATTGAACCAAGCCACCGAGACAATACTTGAAGTAATGTGTGTATGGGAAAACAAAGGGTTATTGAAGATGCCCACTAATGACCCGAGTGCTTTAGCAATCCGTCTCAAGGAGAGCCTGGGCAGAGTTCTTAAGTCTTTGGAAGTCCATTCTGGGAACCTGGGGGAAAATGGTCAGACTGTAAATAGTTTGAAAAGAACTTTGGAAGATTTGCTTGCATCCACATCTTTTAATGTACCTGAAAGTCCAACAAATGAAATAGCAAGTGTTGCCATAACGATCATTGACAGCAATCTGAAGGGTTTTGAAGATCTCCCTAAACTTTTTGCCTCCAATCTGAGCCAGACTTTCAGTGATACAGAATGGTTAAACTGCATTGAGAGAAACAAAAGTGCATTTCAGAAAAAAGACCTCGTCATGGCCTTAGTCTCTTCTCTCATATCCAAATGCCAAAGCAATGCTGATGTAAAACACTGCAAAAAGCTTAAGGATATTGCTGTGGAAATATTTTCCCAGCTGCCTTTACCAGATAAGAATTCAATTCTTTCTGAAATTCTTACCTTATCAAAGAAAGGTTTGCATGGCTGCCTTCCCAGTGCTGTAATAGTAGGCTATGATGAGGAGCTCAATCTGGCATTTAATTGCATTATTCAGGGTGAAGCAAAAAGCAGCTTGAGCTCAGCCGTCAATGCTGTGGCTCGTGTGGCCTTCCAGAACCCTGAGGCTACCATGCGCCGATGCTGCCACATGGCTGTGGTGAACCGTGGTGCTCATACTCTCCTTGCTCAGATTCTCCAGCAGCTTTCTGGATTTATGAGCACATCTAGGGACACTAGTGGGACAAGAAACAAAGAGCACAACTTGTTATGCAGATGTCTGCAAGATACTATGTGGAACAAACTTTCTTCACCACAAGAGGAAGAACAGTTTCTTTGTTTCCTGTCAGCATTAATGGAGTACAAAATTACAGGCCAAAGGGGAGAAGAGCTATGTTTCCTCCTGCCAGAGGATATTTTACATGCTTTTGTCTTGCCTTACCTTTCCTTTGTAAGCCCCCAACCCTGCAGACTTAAAGTGTGCCTTCGACTTTTCCAATCAGCATTGGCCTGTATATCCACAGATGATGACACTCACTGGATAATGAACTGCTCCCCATTTGCTCTCCTATACTGTCTTGCTCAGCTTTTGAATAATTGCAGTAAGTGCTGGGAACAACAATTAGAATGTGATATTGTTTTATCTCTTGAATCCAAAGAGCTGTTGATCTCCATTTTGACCACGATGGGCAAGGCAGTTGGCAAGGAAGTGGCTCTAGCTCCTAGCACTTGCTCCAGAGCGCTTTCTTGGCTTTATTCGAAAGTGGAAGAACTTGACTGGACTGTCCGCATTCACCTAAAACAAGTGTGGGGAGAGCATTTCAAATATGAAGTGCCAAGCTCCCTTATGGCTGTATCTGAGCTTTCTGAGCAGGAGTGGTCTGGATTGGTATTGCCTCAGTATGGTCAAGGCACTGGCCTTTTGGCCTGGATTGAATGTTGTTGTCTCTCAGATCACATTCAGAAAACTAATGCTGGACTCTCTATCTCTAAACTTGCTCAACCCAGAGGAAGTAAACATGTTCAGTAAAGGCCTGTTGGTTGCAGTGTCTCAGGTTCTCCCTTGGTGCACAGTTAGCGAATGGCAGCGACTACTGAAAGTCTTGCATGAACTCCTTCAGTCAGATAAGCTTCATGTACCATACTCCCTGGAATATGTGGACTTTCTTCCATTGCTTGACCTTCGTTCTTTTGCTCATGACCTGCAGGTGTCCGTGTTTCTGCTGCGTGTGTTTCAGCTGCTTTGTGGCTCCAGCTGTGAAGGATGGTTACCTCCTCAAGGCTGGGCACATGTAGGCCTGCTATGTGCTTCTGCCATTAGGGGCATCATAGACTCTCTGAAGAAAAAGAGTGCCACTCCAATCCACTACCACTTCCCCTAAAAGCCCCGTAATGAGTAGTGGAAATCTCAGTCAAGAGGTCCTGTTTGTGCTGACTCAGTTGTTCTGCCATGTACTCCACATGCAGGTGATGATTCCTGGACAGCCAGAGCCTTTGTTTCTGTGTGCACTGGACATTCTGTCTCACTATGAAGCTGTACTGTCTGCATACCCCAAAAGTTGCACTACCCTACAGGTAGCCAATACACGCCACTTCCTGACTACTATTTCAGATAATCTGCAGTGCACAGACATGAGAGCTGTCCTACACCAGAAGATTGCTCAGCTGTGAGAATGAAATGGCAACTTAATGTTATTGATTTACAAATAAATCTCTTTAGACTCTATAATTTGTTCTCACAATAAAATACTATTAGCACAGCATTTCCTTGTTTCTTGTGACGTGACTCAGGGGGATGAGAAAAACAAAGGTCTTTAAAACATGTGTGAAACTGTCACCAAATTCGTTCGATATAGTATTTGACAGCAGCACCCCTAACAATCACACTCTACTTTACAAAAGTAAAAATGACAATTGACATGAAAATGCCAGAGGATATTGATTTTATTTTATTGTAAATAAATGATATTCTGGTGAATGTTCATAATTTGAACCTTGTCTAAGATTAAAAGGCTCTATCTGAAATTAACTGATAAATTTCCAAGGCTCAGCGGTTAAGACATTGGCATGCTGCTCAGAACATTGTAATTCCAGGAATTCCATGCTGCCACTTGGACTTAACCTTCAACTACTCAATTGTAAATTATAAAAGAGATAAAAGTTGCTCTGGATAAAGGTGTCTGCCAAAAGCTGTAAATGGTTGCACACAAGTTACACAATAAAACTATGAAATTGATTTCTATTTTTCAAAACAATAAAGAGTCTTGTTTTCTGTAAAAGCATCTTCTGCCCTAATTTGCTTTGCTTGCTTAATAATATTCATTTATGGGTCCTGGAAAGGAATGTGCCTCTCCTAATTGACTTTTTAAGTCATTGGGGACACTTATTTTATTGAATTATTCCCTAAAAATGCTAACTTAGCAAAGACACGAAAGAAAGAAACACATGGGTAGTGCTGGGTGGTCACATGGTTGTTTCTGTGGACACTGTAGGTGACAAAGATACAGCAATTCGATCCAAATACAAGGAATTCTACTTGAATATTTAACAGTTTAGAATGGAGGCCAGTTGAAATGAAGTAACTTAAAACTTGACTTACCCCCTGCATTCACAATCAACTTTTCACATTGAAAGGGTAAAATTAGTAAATATGACAATTTAAAATGTTATGCATCTTGGCAAGGAAGGTACACGAGGCATAATTTAATGTGTGCCATCAGTACACATAAATCACTACTTTTCAGTCAAAGCTTAATTAACTTCTTTCTAACTTGTCAGCGCAGAGTTATTTTTCCTTCCTGTATAATGTCTAGTCATCAAGTTCTAGCTATAAATACTATACACTAATAACTTACACATCTTATGGTATGAGTCCATTAGTCTAATGGATGCCACTGAAGGGTGTGACGTTTAACAAGCAGATTAAAAATGTGTGCTAATATAAAAATGTAATTGTTTGATGCCCCGCCCGGTCACATGCAAAACAAATAAAAAAAGAATGTAGCCAAAAATGCAATTAAAACTAAACTAAAATAGATTTAATAGAACTAATTCAACTAAAACTAATTCAAAATAGATTTAACTTTATAATTAAAAGGCACACTTGGCAAATATAACCACTCTCATGGGACTGCAAACATGGAGCTGATCTGCTCCCTTATAAGCCTGAGAATTTCATTGGCAGATGTTCATTGTCATGTGGGTTTATTATTAGAAGTAGGACACAGTTTAAGCATACACCATGATCACATTCATGGTTTTTTTTAATAAGCATGTCAAATGTGCTAATGTATTTTACCCCATACAAAACTTTTAGATCATCCCTGAATTATAATAGTCTGACCAAGTAGATTAAGCTCTTGTATATAGTACTCCACACAGAATTGATGAAAATCTCTATATATGGCTATCTATTTGAAAATATGGTCCGGAGATTATTTCATGCCATGCCGCACAACTTCTCGCTCACTTCCCAGAGCTTCTTAGCCACTGCATCATCCTTAGCCTTGGCCTGAACTTCCTTTAATCCACAGTTGGAAAAATATCGACCACTCAGGCCTTCAATGCCCTCCTGAAGTGCACAGTACAGAGTAGTCTGGGCGCCTGACTCCACATCTTTGAAGAACAGGGCTCCTATAAATTTCAACAACTTCTTGATCCCTGGCTGAATATTGCGACCCAACTCGGAATTGATAGCACCTGCAGAACATAAGGTAGGACAGATTTAAATCAAGGAAATTCTTAAGAATAACTAAATAAAATAGCAGGACGTTTGTAAATACTGTCAGATTCCTTATCACTATACCATAATAAAAAAGAGGAATGCTGACCTGGGTGGAGGCTGTAGCACGTGACCTGAGTTCCTTGAAGCCTCTTTGCAAGTTCATGCGTAAACAGCACATTGCAGAGCTTACTGTTGCTATATATCCTGAAGACATCCATTAAAGAGTTGCCTTTTCCAAATTCCTTGTGAGCACTAAGGAGGTTAAAGTCAAGGTTTCCAAACTCATGACACATTGACGATACAGTAACAATTCTGCTTGGCCCACACTCTTTGAGTCTGTCCAGTAAGAGATTGGTCATGAGGAAGTGACCAATATGATTGACTCCAAACATCAACCCAAGACCATCCTCTGTAGTGCCCTGCATATAAATCCCTACAAAAATAAACACAGATATGAGCATTAAGAAAATGTGTTGCGGAGGAAATGATCAAGGCATGTAATCAAACCCCAGCTAATATTCACATCATGTCAAAATGTGGCTGCTAGAGTCCTTAATCATACAAAGATCTCAGCACACAATACAGATGTATTTGTAGAAGTTACCCTTTTTCACATTCAATCAAATACAAGCTTCTAAGGCCTCACCACATCATATCTCTCTGACCTTCATACCCCTTGTCAGTATTTCGGGTCCAATAATTACTGATCTGTTGGCGGTGCATAAGATCAGACTGACAGGCAAACCTTTTACTACCGTGGCACCTAAATCTGTAACACCACCCACCAAGACCTTCATGACTGTTCTGACTTCTCCCAAGAGTTATTTCAAACCTTTAAATTATAACGTGACCTTTTATAACCAGTGCTGCTGTATGGTGTGCTACAAAACTCAACCAAACCTGCATTGTTGATAAGAATGTCCAGTCTTTTCTCCGTTTTGAGGAACGTTTCAGCAAAAGAGCGTACAGACTTCTGATTGGCCAGATCCAGCAGCATGGACACCACATTATTGCTTCGGCTCTCCTGAAAATACATTTTTTCATGTAATAACATCAGGGGGAGTACTATGGTCAAACAAATGAAAAGTCCAGTTTAAACGTTTAGTCGTTAAACACTGACATACACATTATACCTAACTGCAACATGATTTTACGCGTCTTCATTAACATTGCACCACAGTGCATGTAGACATAAATAGAGAAATAAATGTAAATTTTCTCACTCTTTTGACGATAGCCACAGCTGCTTCAGCACGTACAACATTGCGGCAGGCCAAAATAACACGAGCTCCTCTCCGGGCCAAATCTACAGCTGTTTCTCTTCCAATCCCTGTGTTACTGCCTGCAGAGCCAACAATCCAGGTGATGATGGTATAAATACACTTATACAGGTCATGCTAAGTGACCAGGACAAGACATTGATCTCAGAAGGTTACACGAGAATCCAATACAAAAAATCAATGCAGATATAAATAGATATAAAATATGATTGATATAAATCAATCAATCAATCAATGCAGATATAAATAGAATGCATATGCACCTATTTACAGTATTTCAATTGCTATTAGTGCATAAGTAATAGTTCTGGTGCAGCTACTCAAATCTATACAAGTAGTTCAAGCAATGTCCTTCCTCTTTCTACTCTGATCGTGTTGTTCGTGTTTAAAGCGGAGTTTCCAACTCAAGCTCTTGCATAGGTTTCAGGTTCTTCCTGCTTCACAACAACTTCAGAAAATAATAAAGGGCGATAAAAAATGTCCCTATTATCATGCAGAAGTTGTGTTTTCTACGCGATCATGCAGCAATGGATGATCACAGCTGTTTCTAATATCACGTACACGGACCTAGATTTCTACACATGGTGTATAGTATCACGGAAGAATAAACCACTCTTCTTAAAATAATCCTGGATTTTATTTTCCCTTTGTGAAATACCCAAAAGCTTTTAAGCGTGAAAATACCCTGCATACTCCTAAACCTTCTTCTCATTTCCGGTACACCGCAAATCTTCAACACAGATATCAACGGTCTTCAGGATAGCTGTGTCATCAAGACCAAATAATTTAAGGCAAACCACCGACACAAGCACTTACCGGTAATCACGACTGTTTTGCCGTGTAGCTGTTTCTTGCTCTTACATCTCTTTCCTGAAACAAATTTCCGAAGTAAAATAAAAATGCCTGCGAGAACTCCGACCAGCAGGATGAGCTCAGACATGGCTACTCCGGTTTACACTCTTCCGGTTCAGGTCAGCTTTAAAGCGCAACAAAACTGGACCAACGAGTCGAGCTGCTATACTCAGCTAAAATGTGTGGGCTTGATTAGGCATCCAGACCGACAGCTTTTACTCAGAGTTTAGCACTACACAAATAAGTGTCCTATATTAGGGGTGAGTGGGGGTCAGTTGTGAGCTTGGTCACTTTTATGTGTAAAATATTCCAAAGCTCCAGTTTTGACATACATTAGGCACAGCTGTGTGTTAACTATTAATATTAAACAAATTTGTTAATATCATGTAGATATGAAGATGAAGATCATGAACACTGCCAGTATCAAAATTCCACAATAATTAGAATGTACGTTAATACACCGATCAGCCATAACATTATGAGCAGTGAGAGGTGAAGTGAATAACACTGATTATCTCCTCATCATGGCACCTGTTAGTGGGTGGGATATATTAGGCAGCAAGTGAACATTTTCTCCTCAAAGTTGATGTGTTAGAAACAGGAAAAATGGACAAGCGTAAGGATTTGAGTGAGTTTGACAAGGGTCAAATTGTGATGGCTAGACAACTGGATCAGAGTATCTCCAAAACTGCAGCTCTTGTGGGGTGTTCCCGGTCTGCAGTGGTCAGTATCTATCAAAAGTGGTCAAAGGAAGGAACAGTAGTGAACCGGTGACAGGGTCATGGGCGGCCAAGGCTCATTAATGCACGTGGGGAGTGAAGGCTGGCCCATGTGAGCTGATCCAACAGACGAGCTACTGTTGCTGATATTGCTGAAGAGGTTAATGCTGGTTCTGATAGAAAGGTGTCAGAATACACAGTGCATGACGGGTCAGGGCTGTTTTGGCAGCAAAAGGGGGACCAACACAATATTAGGCAGGTGGTCATTATGTTATGGCTGATTGATGTATAATACCATGTGCAATATCACATCATGTGCAATATGTTGTAATTCCCTACCATCTTTTTCTACTTTAAATACATTTTGCATATATTTTGTGTATATATAGATTATTTCATTTCTATTTATTTTTCTTGTAATCTGAAGCCGTCTCTGGCAAAAGAATTCTCTTCAGGATTAATAAAGTTCTAACATATCTTATACACACTCAGTGTCCCCCTTTTTTTTTTAGGAACACATCAGATGCAGATACATGTCAAAAGCTTCACATCAAACATCAGAATGAAGTAAAAGTGTGATCTCTGTGGCTTTGTGATTGCGGCATGGATGTCGGTTTGAGGCTACCAAATTGTTTTTGAGGTATGGTGTGTGTTCTTTGATGCTATTCTGCTCTCCATGGTTGCAAAGAGTACATATTTGAGTTAGTATAGACTTCCTGGCAGCTCAGACCAGTCTGGTCATTCTCCTTGGAGTTTTCTCATCAACACAGTGTTTCAGCCTGCAGATTCTTTTACCCTCAGAATATTTTTTTATTTTTATTTTTTTGCACCATTCTGTATAAACTCCACAGACTTCTGTGTCAGCAACATCAGTTTATGAAATTCATAAACCAATCTATTTGGCACCAGCGACCATGCAAGAGTTAAATTTACGAAGATCAAGCTTCTAATGTTTGATTTGAGCATTAACTGAAGCTCTTGACCCGTATCTGCATGATTTCATGCATAATGCTGCTGCCACATGATTGATTGATTGAATAACTGCATAAATGAGCAGGTGTTCCTATTAAAGTTTATAAACATTTGTAACATCTCAATTCATTTAAATTGTGGAATTTTTGAAAGTTATTTTATCATGCCATAAAAACTGATATGTTCAGTAGTTGTTCCAGTGTTTGCAGCAGATGAAGCATTTCTTTTCTAAAATGTATTCAGGTGGGTACATAAATGCTGGGAAGAACAAATCTCACAGATATGTCAAACACATAAATAATAACTGATATAGTTTTCATTTTTTGAAAGTGTAGTCTCATATATAACAGAAACTGATGAAAAATGCTTTCTAGAAATCAGACTATCCGTCTCTATTCCTTTATGTTTCCAGTGTCTGTAATGAACTACCTTCCTTTTCATAAAACA
Organism: Hemibagrus guttatus; assembly: GCA_033459395.1. NCBI lineage: Eukaryota > Metazoa > Chordata > Actinopteri > Siluriformes > Bagridae > Hemibagrus > Hemibagrus guttatus. The sequence continues at coordinate 10,606,153 of JAUCMX010000011.1, forward strand.
CTAGTATATGTGTGTGTGTGTGTGTGTGTGTGTGTGCCCTGCGATAGACTTGCATCCTGTTCAGGGTGTGCTGTCTTGTGCCTGTAATCGCTGTGACCCAGTAGTAGGATAAGCAGGTATAGAAAATGGATGGATTGTTTCCTGTTGCATTATGTTATCGTTATAATACATGAGTCTGGAATGATTATATTTGGCATTAATTCTTCTTCTTCTTTCGGCTTTTCCCTTCAGGGGTCGCCACAGCGAATCATCTCTCTCCACCTATCCCTATCTTCTGCATTCTCAACACTTGCACCCACTAGCTTCATATCCTCATTAATTCCATCCATATACCTCCTCTTTGGCCTTCCTCTTTGCCTCCTGCCTGGGAGCTCCATGTCCAACATTCTCCTACTAATATACTCACTCTCCCTCCTCTGAACATGTCCAAACCATCTTAATCTGGCCTCCATAACTTTGTCCCCCAAACATCCAACATGAGCTGTCCCTCTGATGTACTCGTTCCTAATCCTGTCCAACCTTGTCACTCCCAAAGAGAACCTCAACATCTTCAGCTCTGCTACCTCTAACTCTGACTCCTGTCTCTTCCTCAGTGACACTGTCTCTAAACCATACAGCATGGCCGGTCTCACCACTGTCCTGTACACCTTCCCCTTGATTCTCGCTGATATTTTCCTATCACACAGAACTCCCGACACCTTTCTCCACCCATTCCAACCTGCCTGCACTCGCTTCTTTACCTCTTTCCCACACTCTCCATTACTCTGGACTGTTGACCCCAAGTACTTAAACTCCTGTACCTTCTTCACCTCTTCACCCTGTAACCTTACTGTTCCACTTCCCTCCCTTTCATTCACACACATGTACTCAGTCTTACTACGACTGACTTTCATTCCTCTTCTCTCCAGCGCAAACCTCCACCTCTCCAGGCTTTCCTCCACCTGCTCCCTGCTCTCACTACAGATCACAATGTCATCTGCAAACATCATCGTCCAAGGAGACTCCTGTCTGACCTCCTCTGACAACTGGTCCATCACCATAGCAAACAGGAAGGGGCTCAGAGCCGATCCCTGATGCAGTCCCACCTTCACATTGAACTCCTCTGTCTGACCTACAGCACACCTCTCCACTGTCCTGCTCCTCTCATACATGTCCTGCACCACTCTGACATACTTCTCTGCTACTCCTGACTCCCTCATACAGTACCACAGCTCTTCTCTTGGCACCCTGTCATACGCTTTCTCCAAGTCTACAAACACACAGTGCAACTCCCTCTGACCATCCCTATACTTCTCCATCAAAATTCTCAGAGCAAAAATTGCATCTGTTGTGCTCTTTCTGGGCATGAAGCCATACTGCTGCTCACTAAATTTCACCTCAGGCTTGCTCACTAGGGAAAATTTTGTCTAACATCTAGGACTGTTTGTTTGTCTGTTTATTGTTTCTTATATTCTGTAAAGCGGGGGGCACGGTGGCTTGGTGGTTAGCACATTTGCCTCACACCTCCAGGGTTGGGGGTTTGATTCCCGCCTCCGCCATGTGTGTGTGGAGTTTGCATGTTCTCCCCGTGCCTCGGGGGTTTCCTCCGGGTACTCCGGTTTCCTCCCCCAGTCCAAAGACATGCATTGTAGGTTGATTGGCATCTCTAAATTGTCCGTAGAGTGTGATTGCGTGAGTGAATGAGAGTGTGTGTGTGTGCCCTGCGATGGGTTGGCACTCCGTCCAGGGTGTATCCTGCCTTGATGCCCAATGATGCCTGAGATAGGCACAGGCTCCCCGTGACCCGAGAGTAGATCGGATAAGCGGTAGACAATGAATGAATGAATGTTCTGTAAAGCTGCTTTGAGACAATGCTCTTTGTTAAAAGTGATATACAAATAAAATTGAATTGAATTGAATTGAATTTAAAAGGGCTTATTCGAAAAGAAAAAGCTGCTGTTTTGTGTAGGTCATGCTCATGGCTATGTATTTGTAAGGTAATAATGAGTTTGAGCATCTTTAGTATAGTTATTTTAGCTGGCAATCTTAAGTGAAATCCTTTATAGAAAAATTTAAAAATCACCTTTTGTAAAGATTCCTAGGATCCATGTTGGCCAATAGTCAAAGTCTCAGTATCAGAAGAGGTCAAGTGGTTTTGTGCCATCTGTAATTAAAATATATTCTGCATCTATTATAGTATATACACTATGGTGGAAACAGTGTTGGTTGAAATACCTTTTAGGTGAACAATTATTATTTTTTGAAGAATAGAGCAAATCATTGTGGAAGTTAAAATGCTATAAATTGTGATACTGTCAACTGAAGCAGATACCATGAAAATGAGGATTGTTATTTGAAGGACAGCTCCTTGTTAGTCTATGCATTTATGCATGAATGATTTTGAACATTTGATGCAATTTGTTAATTGGTGATTAATATTTGATGTCATTTTGCTTATTACTACAGAAAAATAATCTGAAAAAATCCAAATCAGAATTAATGATGGTATTCAGTGAACTAAGAATGTATTCACTAATTAAAACTTGTCCTCTAAGTGACTTTTAAATGCATCAGAAACACAAGAGGACACCAATATATAAAACATGCACAAATTTATTTGACAAAAGTGTGTGTGTGTGTGTGTGTGTGTGTGTGTGTGTGTGTGTGTGTGTGTGTCTGTGTGTGTGTGTGTGTGTGTGTGTAAGACAGACATACAATAATCAGCGTGATCGTTTATTCCCCCCCCAAAATAACATTTGTGTACCATAATCAGACTGATCTATTGTCACATTCATAAATGGAAAACAAAATTCCAGTTCTACATGTTTTTATCACGGCCTCTCTGCACTTGTGAAGAAGACTAGTACACTTAAATGAATCATAATAACAAATAAATAAAAATTCATTATAGAGACATCAACTGATAGATGACAGTAGGTGCATGCCGAAGTCTAGGCTGCAATCTCGACAGAAATGCAACTGGTGTATGCAGCAGTCTTTGTGGCAGTCTGAAATTTGAGAAAAATGCCAAAAAGGCACAAGTACATAATATCTAATTTAATATCTAATTTATCTAAGCGTTTTTATTTTAAAAAACGGAGAAGATGGGTAATACTTCTGTCCTTATATCACATTCAGCATATTTAAATGCAAATTCCTTTAGTGTTTCGTTCCATGACTGCAGGTGTGAAGTATCTCCCATGTTGTACCCATGTGGCCTATGTTTGTGTCTTTTCTTTTCATTTCATGTGACTAAATCATTGAAAGGAACCTGCCTAAGCTGCAGCCTAGACTTTGGGATGCAGCTAGTCTTTCATTTTGGTAGTTTTATCTCCAGCTCTTTGCTCCACAACTGGATAAAAACTGTAAAAGCACTGCTGCTAGACCACTGATATTGAATCTCTACAAAAATAAGATCATATTCTCCACGCTCTTTCTTGTGGAATTTTTTTGACAAACAGGATATTTACACCTGACCAGAATAGGAAAAGTGGGGGCGAGAAGGGCGAGATGAGGATAAGAGGAGGTCAGAAAGCAGGCGAAAGGTGCTGGGGAACCTCCACAAGGCAAAGAAAGGCTTAAGGTCCTCAGGGTGGACATAAGCAGTCTAAATGGAGACTTCATACTCTCTTGTGTCCTGTAGAGCATAAAAAAATACACATTTAAATTCAGAGCAGGACAAATAAAATGGATATTTTGTGATATATTCAGGTTCTCAAATTGGGGGTTCAGGGACTTCCTGTTTTTTTTTTTTCATATAGTGGTGAAAATAACAGCCCACTATTATCAAACATTATATATACAGTATATTACACTGAGTTCAACTGATCAGTTGAATTGAAACGATTTAATCCAAAGCCCAATAAAATGTAGGCCTAAAAATAGTCACCTTAGGAGTTCAAAATAAATAGTCTCCAATACAAAATAAAATAAATTATTATTAAACATAATGTAGTATATATAATATAAACTAATAAGCCTAATATTTGTTTAGTTGGATTACGTTTCATAAATCTGGATGTAATTCTACAGTTTTAAATGGCTCGCTGACTGCAAAATTTTTTTGAGAACCCTGCATATGGACAATGTCACTGTAAGTGTAATTACAGTATGGAGTTGAAAAAGAAAGTAAAAAACAAATTCAAAGCAGATGTAATTGCAAACGTAAGAGTGAGATGGAAAAAAAAAAAACACCCATCACACCTATGGTTCCGACTTGCTTTGTTCCAAACAGTGCTATTCCACCGATCAACTCTCCTTACAGGCTTTCTCATTACAACAGTATCCTATAGGGAAGAAGCGCTGGTGTCTGGGAGCAATGATCACTCTCTGTTCAAACATGAAACCATCAAAAGAAAGGCAATGCAGAGGTCATGAAAAGCTGATGAAATATTTCAAATAATGCAGTGAAAGAGAAACTATGGTGTTGGAAAAATGTCAGTGTATTAACGTCTGAGCAGAAGTAACAAAAACATAAAAGGTATGAAACAAATCCCTGGCTGTGTTCGCAATAAGTTCATGCTAGGTGAGTGCACAGCTGAAACCTTCAGGGCGTTTCTACTTTAGATTTAATATTTTGTATGCGCAAACACCTCCTAGTCCTAACCAAGTAGAGGACAGCTCAGATATAAAAATAGTACACACATGAGGGAGCTCATCTCCAAAGGCAGAGTTTCCATTCACACTCGATGGAGGTGCTAATGAGTCTGTCTCTGCTTCTTACTGACCCACTTAATGTGAACACGCCAACACAACAAACTGACTGGACCCCTGGGCTACGGATTTCACAGCACTACATCGAAGTGCAGCATGTGGCCGTAATCACAGTGGTGATGTGTCAGAAAACAAACATTACAAACAGAAGGTGTGAATTGAAGCCACTCTGTGACACAAGCAGTTCATAAGAAATAGTTAATGTGACTGACTACGTGCTGTCAGATGTGCTCACCTCACTGTTCTTCTGGGACACACAGAAAGGGAGAGAGGAGAGACAGAGATTTACAGTGTTAGAGCTTTAGAAATAGAAAGTGCCAAGAGGACTGTGAGAGGGGAACTTGGACAATAAGGTGATGATTACAGGGTGAACAAATTGCCTTCAGAATAATGCCCTTGCTAAAACATACACATCAGTGGAATGTATTTTAGATGAATGTCATAATGTTTTAAACATGAAGCTCGACAGGGTTTCTAAAGGTGTGGAATTTTATTTCAAATCCCAACGCTCCAAAAGCTAATTAGATTTGGCACATGAGCCTGCAATAAGGTAACACAGATGGTGTTTACAAATCATAATTTTAAGATCATAATTTCACTCCAGATGTACAATCATAGTCATGAACAGCTGATTGCAACTTTGTCATGGAAACTAAGCAACCACAGGAACTACACATTAGTGAAGGAGGGTTGGATTGAGAATGTCGGGTACTGAAAAATGAAACCACTGAGCTGATGTGATGTGTGTACTTACTGCTGTCTCGTAGATGGGGTTTTCAAAGGCTGTCTCGCCTCTGATCTGGTCATACTGTGGCGATGCAGACATGGGCAATCGAAACGTCTTCCCTTGCACCCTGGAAACAGAGTGACAGCAAAGACTATATCTAGCATTCATCTACAGGAAAGTGAAATAATGAGAGATGCTTCAAGAACAGCGTATTATCCATACTTACCTTGAAATATAGAAGTATATGGACATGACAATTAACATAATTATAGCTACAGGGATGAAGATGGTGAAAACCACATTGGCTCCTTCCATGCTGAAGTCTGTTCTGGCAACTAGACAGAAATGTTATGTTAAACACTATGTTTAAGAAATGTTAAATACTATGTTAGTGTAGTAATAAAGTGCAATATGTATGTAGCAGTATAACTTCAATGTTTATCTGACCAAACCTTTATCACATTAAACCTTTTCTAAAGTTGATGTTATGCTCTTTGTGGTATGATGGTATGACACCAGAGATTATTTGAGTGATACCTCTGTTCAAAATATGAATATGTCAGCATACAATGAACACAATGATGGCAGCATTACATAAGTCTCCGGCCTTATACTGAGTCTTACACTGATACATGCAGATATAGGATGCGATGCTCCATTAGTGATGGAGAAACATGCATGCTTGGTAGCTGGTGCAACCTGAAACAGTATATATGTATTTTTCCAGATTACTTGATTCAAACACCACTCATTCATCAGATTTTAAAATAAAATTACAAATTTGTTTCTATTGTATTGTCAATACATTTTAGCTTTAATAGGCATATAGGATGGTCTTAAACATAAATGCCTAGGCACATTGCCACTGGTCTGGAGAAAGCCAAAAATACACATTCTCTTTTTCTCCTTTTGGCCATGCAGAAGTTGAAAGCGGTTGACCTTTCTGCCTCATTGTGAGCTCAGTCATAGTGAAATTGGATTGAAAAAAATGTGTTTGAAAGCACTGTGGCAAATTTTCCTCGAACAGTTTAAAGCTAGTCTAAGGTAGAAAAAAGTTACAGTTCTTACCATCAGGCCTGCGCTCATTTACATACTCCAGTACTGCTGCTGAAAGCAAAGGAGGGAATTTATTTTAGCATTGGAATAGGCAAAAGAACAAAACATAAATAAACACTTATTGTACATAGAACTACTAAGGATTCAAACGGTAAGACTTTCCGTCAGTGTAAGAACACTGGCATCTGTTTTATGATGAGCTGATGATAGAGGATACCTTTGCACACCGGAAGCGGGTGACTCCACTTTGATGGGCGACTGGGGACACAGCGAATATTCGCCTCCCCAATGAGCTTGTAGCCAGTCCGGCAGGAGAAGTGCAATACCTCTCCTGCTTGGTAGAACTGCTTCTCTGATACCTGGACACCAAATGCTGGAATTCCAGGGTTCCTACAGGCTTCATATGTATCAGCTGAAGAACAGAGAATGAATACACACACACAACCTGAGTGTTTATCAACTGGTCTATCAACTTTATATTGTTTTTTTTTTGAAGATCACTACTATGTCTAGTGCTACAATACATTGGTACTATTTGCAAGACAGCACTCACATACATATAGCCAACATCAACACAACATGTGCAATTTACATTTCAGTGACACATGTTGCAGCTCATTAGATAAAAATGCACCTTAGTTTTTGATGGATTTTCTAAATATTTCATTTTTATAGCTTGCGTTGGAATATTTATACAGCTGCTGATTGTAGTCAGCTAAACAATGGCAAATTATTAAAGGGTTGATTAATCACAAGAGGAAAGTTAAATTATTTTGATTTGCTCATCACACAGTGTGTGTGTGTGTGTGTGTGTGTGTGTGTGTGTGTGTGTGTGTGTGTTTTGTGTAGATTAAGCAAATCAAGATTCAAATCAAATCAAGAAGCCAAAAGGGTGCGCTGTCTTGCAACACACTCAAGAAAGCCTTAAAGGGGAAACCAGGACATCTTTTGCAGATGTCTTGCCAATTATCAAACAAGCTACATGCAATGTCATCGAGATGTAAATCTGGGTTGTGATATGAGGTGGGAGGATTATAAAGACCTGCACATAAAAGGTAAGATTTTCTTTTAATGTAATGAAAGTTCAGTCTGCATTTTAAAATGGATGCTTCATATATCTCTATTCTCTCATTGTTTTTGAAAAAAAAAAAAAAACAACTGAAAGAACTGTTCAGCACTGGATATTCTCAGCATCCCCAGGGCAATATCACATGCATTTCTCATACTGTCTTGCATATAGTAAGCTTCTGCCATGTTCCCAGAGCATCTGACACATGTTATGCAAGAAAGTAGCAATCTGTGTCAGAGACTGTATGCATTATGATATGCGCTCTGCATAAAAGCATATTTACATCAGCCACAAAAACCATAAGTGTCTTTTCTATGAATGTAGTTTGTGATGCAATGACTGCGACATCATCAGAAAACATCAATGGATAGCATCAAGTTGCTTTGATGTCTTTAAGGCAATCTTTTACTTCCTGATCTGCCTAACATCAGAGAACCATTTTTTTTTGCACTAGAAAGCATTTAACAGCATTTAAGTCAGCAGGGCATTAATAACCATATAGCCTCACCACTTAATATTGCTATCATACCTGACGACCATAGGCTTCAGACTTCCTCTATTGACTTTTTTACCAGAATCCCTCTAAAGCAGTTCATTGTTTTTTATACATTTGTTCTAGGGTTGCCAGGTTTCAGCAAATCTCCAGCTCAACGCATCTCAAAAACTACATAGCTGAAAAATCCAGACAATGGAAGGGCCAACATTATCCTTCTTTTCACAAGCTTTAAGTAGGGAAAATACATGAAGCACACAAATGTCTCTCTTTACCTTTCCCAAACTTTGCAATGTCTTACAGTCTTACAATAGAAATGGTTCTGTACAGCATAGACACTCTATCTACACTTCTACTTGGTTTATGGAAATGTACTCATTTCAGGTAGACTGGATCTATTAAATAGATTAGATTTTATAATTAATATGGCAGCTGTGGAGCATTTTAAAGTTTTCTAATTTGGCAATAAAAGCACGACCCTGGCAACTCCATCCTGTCCACTGCAATAAAAGCATGGCCCTGGCAACTCCATCCTGTCCACTGCTCCTCCTCGAATGAAGGAGTGTTCATTGTATGAGGCAGTATACAATAATTTCTTCCCCAATGTGTGTGTGTGTGTGTGTGCGTGTTTCCTTCCTTCCTTCCACTTGCTGCAGTTCCTGTTTTTGATCATTACAGCCAATAATAACTCTATGATGCCTTTCCCTACAATTGTGCATCATCTACAAAGATGAATGAATTACTGCAAATCAATGAAACACTGTTAAATACTCAAAGCAGATCATTAGCATTTAAATGGAATTTAAAATGAATAGACATTTGTTGAATAGCAGGGGTCTGTCTATGAATAAGCCGCTGCTGATACTAATAATCACCACAGCCTCCTAACTATTACAGTCCATCAGTTCACTTTACACGTAATTCATTTTAGTAGCCCTTGTCACAGGCTGCTGTACTTTGTGTCATAAAAAACATAGTCCAATCTGTTCCCCCATCCCTCAAGTGGATATGCAGTAACAGAAATGTAATCAAACAGCCACTAATGAAAATGTCACAGAGCAGTTCTGGAATATCAATCTCCTAATGAAACAAGCTTATTACAGTTAATGAATCATGATCTAGTTCTGAGGAATGAAAACGATACTCACGGATGCATTTGGGTGGTTTCTCACTCCACTTGGGTCCTGAGGAATCACGCTTGTAACAGGAAAGGAGACTGTTTCCAGACAGAGAGTAGCCCTTGTTGCAGATGTACTGCACTGTGGAGCCTACAATCAGTCGAGGACCTGACATCACCCTGTGGCTGTGTTCTACCATACCAGGGTCTGGGCATGACAGCACTGTGGAAACACACAATTAAAATACAGAATGGTTTGCTACTTTTTTTTTCATTCATATGTTCATCTTGGGGGGCACGGTGGCTTGGTGGCTTGGTGGTCAGCACGTTTGCCTCACATCTCCAGGGTTGGGGGTTTGATTCCCGCCTCTGCCATGTGTGTGTGGAGTTTGCATGTTCTCCCTGTGCCTCGGGGGTTTCCTCTGGGTACTCCTGTTTCCTCCCCTGGCCCAAAGACATGCATTGTAGGTTGATTGGCATCTCTAAATTGTCCATAGTGTGTGATTGCATGAGTGAATGAGAGTGTGTGTGCCCTGCGATGGGTTGGCACTCCGTCCAGGGTGTATCCTGCCTTGATGCCCAATGATGCCTGAGACAGGCACAGGCTCCCTGTGACCCGAGTATAGTTCGGATAAGCGGTAGACAATGAATGAATGAATGTTCATCTTCAGTAAGTGATTTTTCAAGGTCCAGGGTCACGGTGGATCCAGAGCCTATGCCGAGAACGATGGGCACAAGACAGGAATACACTAAGTATTGAAACAAATCTATTACACACACACATTTTATTTTATTTATTTATTTATTTTTACAATTAGTCACCATTTAGAGTAGCCAGTCCACTTATCAGCACATATCTGGAAGTGATGAAAATGTATCTGGAGTAACTAAAGAAAACCCATGTAAAAATTAAACAACATTTAAAATAACAAATAGTGTAACGTCTGCTATAACTATCTCTATAAAACATTGCTCTGTTGCATAATCCCTTCTACATCACCAAAACATCACACATTGTGTGTTACACTCTGTTGAGTATATTAGATTGATTATAGTTTCCTTGTTGAGGTTTGGTTTGGTATAATTTTTAAAATTTCTTCCTGTTTCTACCATGTGACTTTAAAGGTTTAATGCACTTTTAGTGATAGTAGTATACTGAGTAAATTTAGACACTTGGACAGTGTTTGGTCGAGACATGACCTTATCATCTAGTTTATTCAGCTAAACAGTGGCTGTCATACTGTTTCTGAACGAACTAACACTGTAGTACAGCCAGGAGACATTTGTGGACCCTGTCTGTCCCCTGTGCTCACCATGAGTCTCTATGTGCAAATGTTTTATACAATAAAACCTGATGATGTTTTATATAAATTGTCACCTGTTTGATTCCCTCAAATACCCTGCAAGACTCAGGTTTACCAATAGATGGCATTAAAGGATCATTACTCTGGTTAAAAAAAACACCAAAATCCCTTTATCAGGACAAATTATGAAAATTTTTTAATAATTAGAGAGAAAATTTGGGAATCCTTAAAACTACATTGTATAAAAAAGCTGATAAAGGTTTACATTTATTCAAGACATAATTCATTCATCCATCCATCCACTCATTCATATTTTGTAACCACTTTATCCTTGACATGTTTGGTTGTGGATCCAGGGCATATCCCAGATGTACAGTGGTGTAAAAAAGTGTTGGCCCCCTTCCTGATTTCTTATTTTTTGGCATGTTTGTCACACTTTAATGTTTCAGATAATCAAACACATTTAAATATTAGTCAAAGATAACACAAGTAAACACATCATACAGTTTTTAAATGAAGGTTTTTATTATTAAGGGAAAACAAAATCCAAAACTACATGGCCCTGTGTGAAAAAGTGTTTGCCCCCCTGTTAAAACATAACTTAACTGTGGTTTATCACACCTGAGTTCAATTTCTCTAGCCACACCCAGGCCTGATTACTGCCACACCTGTTCACAATCAAGAACTCACTTAAATAGGACCTGCCTGACAAAGTGAAGTAGACCAAAAGATCCTCAAAAGCTAGACATCATGATCCAAAGAAATTCAAAAACAAATGAGAAAGAAAGTAATTGAGATCTATCAGTCTGAAAAGGTTATAAAGCCATTTCTAAAGCTTTGGGACTGCCGCAAACCACAGTGAGAGCCATTATATACAAATGGCGAAAACATGGAACAGTGGAGAACCTTCCCAGGAGTGGCCGGCCGACCAAAATTACCCCAAGAGCGCAGCGACAACTCATCCAGGAGGTCACAAAAGACCCCACAACAACATCCAAAGAACTGCAGGCCTCATTTGCCTCAGTTAAGGTGAGTGTTCATGACTCCACCATAAGAAAGAGACTGGGCAAAAATGAGTTCCAAGACGAAAACAACTGCTGAGCAAAAAGAACAAAAAGGCTCGTCTCAGTTTTGCCAGAAAACATCTTGATGATCCCCAAGACTTTTGGGAAAATACTCTGTGGACTGACGAGACAAAAATGTAACTTTTTGGAAGGTCTGTGTCCCATTACGTCTTGCGTAAAAGTAACACCGCATTTCAGAAAAAGAACATCATACCAACAGTAAAATATGGTGGTGGTAGTGTGATGGTCTGGGGCTGTTCTGCTGCTTCAGGACCTGGAAGACTTGCTGTGATAAATGGAACCATGAATTCTGCTGTCTACCAAAAAATCCTGAAGGAGAATGTCCGGCCATCTGTTTGTGACCTCAAGCTGAAGCGAACTTGGGTTCTGCAGCAGGACAATGATCCAAAACACACCAGCAAGTCCACCTCTGAATGGCTGAAGAAAAACAAAATGAAGACTTTGGAGTGGCCTAGTCAAAGTCCTGACCTCAATCCCATTGAGATGCTGTGGCATGACCTTAAAAAGGTGGTTCATGCTCGAAAACCCTCCAATGTGTCTGCAAAGATGAGTGGGCCAAAATTCCTCCACAGCGCTGTAACAGACTCATTGCAAGTTATGGAAAACACTTGATTGCAGTTGTTGCTGCTAAGGGTGGACCAACCAGTTATTAGGCTTAGGGGGCAAACACTTTTTCACACAGGGCCATGTAGTTTTGGATTTTGTTTTCCCTTAATAATAAAAACCTTTATTTAAAAACTGCATGATGTGTTTACTTGTGTTATCTTTGACTAATATTTAAATGTGTTTGATTATCTGAAACATTAAAGTGCGACAAACATGCAAAAAAATAAGAAATCAGGAACTTTTTCACACCACTGCAAGTGCGGCAGGGACGCATCCTGATTGGATCTGCAGTCCATTGCAGGAGACTATCCACACACATTTACACACTCATTCACATCTTAGGACAATTTAATGTAGCTGTGTGTTTGTGAGGTTGGAGGAAACCAAAGATCTCAGAGGTAATCCTTGTGGAGTTGAGGAAAAATTTTAAATTAGAAATTAGACACATGCCCAAGCTTGAAAACTGCAGGAGTTACGAAGGAGTAATACCTGCAGCACCACAAAACATTTAAACTGTAATAGTTTTTATGATTTAACTGTGATTTATTGAATGTTTATGTATTTTCCTTTCCAAACCACACCGTATTTGGTGATCAGTCACAGAACACAAGTTCAGTAGACTGATAATGGTTTTAAATTTAAAGTTACTGTGTTACTTTTATCAGTCCTGAGCTCTGAAAAATTGCCATCTTGTTTACTCTGGCTGCTCTTTCCAGATTATTCCGCAAGGTGCTTCTATAAGGACAAACCAAAATTACTGTATATAGCAAGAACATGCACACCAGGGTTTGTTCCCACCCAGGCAGCCAGCCAGAGACGCACCATGATCTGCCTTTATATTGGGGAAGGACAGTCATTACAAGTAACAGAAGGAGAGCCTGTGTCCTCTAGTCTAGAACACAAAATAATAATAAACCCACACACTAGCCCAGCTGCAGCACACAAACCAATTTCTTTTCCTGGCAGGACAGCATCAGGTGACAGGATGCTGAGAGCTCTGCATCTCTCCCACTCCTGCTGCTGCTTCTTTTGTGCTTCCAGAGCAGGACAGAAAATAGCGGGTGCATGTGGAGAGAACAGGACAAAAGCCCGAGCTGCTATTGCTGTCTGCATGTTGACTCATTCTGCAAGTCCACAAATGATGCAACGTGGAATGGGCAGAAGTCTTGATGTCAGTGCACCAATGACATCTGCTACAACAAAAGGCAAGATGTGCAGCTGTCCTGAATCCATCATTCTTTGATAACAAAAAACGGGGCTTAAAGGAGACCCCTGAGGATTACCAGAGCACAGGCAATGCTTGCAAAATCCTGATGTGCTTGGCCAAGGGATGACATAAATTAAAATCAGGCAGTGAAAATCCAAGTCATTATCCATCAATCTCTTCCTCCCTCTACTGTAAAGTTCAATTCTAAAAATGACATTTAGTTGCTGTCCAGAGCATCAGTCTTGATTAGTGGCCTTTCTGTAATGGTTCAAGAGCATTACAAAAAAGAATTTTAGGCTTTCGATCTTATTTAGAGACAGAAACTGCAATGTCTCAATAACTGTATTTATCTGTTTAGTGCTCCAGATATTTGTATCTGTATTTGGATTTAAACCCAAAGCTGGTGTGGCTTAAACTGTAAGTTAAATAGGGATAAAATTGTTTAATAATTTAATGATTCTTTTTTTCCTCTCCTTTCTGTTTCTCTATTTTTGTAAAGCTGCTTTGAGACAATGTCCATTGTAAAAGGCACTATGCAAATAAATTGAAATTGAATTGAATTAAAAAAAAAAACATGTGCATGGGACTGTTTTTTTTTTTCTCTTTAATTCCAATTGTGTAAATACAGTGGAACCTACGGTGGCCGAGAAGTACAAAACAAAAATAACAAATCCGAAAAGAAAATAACAAATCCAAAAACACAAGGACAATTCCGACAAACCGGAAAAGGTAGGTATAGTTTGTGAATGGAATTCTTGCCTCTGATTGGACGAGACATCTGTCACTCAAGATATACAAGAAGTAGGAAATTGTGTATCTAAATTTATTTCTTGTACATGGGTGGCGTTCTGTGTTCACTTTAAATCATTTTTTAGATAGTACAACTTTAAAACCTTTAAAGAAAATAACAAACATATTTTTAGTTGAGTTGTTGAATTCATACAAGACCACTTCGAGGAAGGACATTCATATGCCGTGATTTTGGATATGCTGATAGTGTATCATGGCATAAAGATTAGTTTTTGATGTCTACAAACACACCTAAAGAACGCAGGAATGTTTCAAAGACCAAACTATTCCAGATTAAAGGATGTACGGAGCGTTATAAGAGCAGAGCTGTGTTCATATACACGTGATATTTTCTAACTCTGAAGCAAGCTGTAAATTCGTATGCCGAGGTTCCACTGTATTGAGTGTCCTATTTGTATCCCTGTTTTTCTTGGTTTAGAACAAATTATCTGTTAGAATGTGGTCTACATCTCAGAATAATGCATTCAGATTCCAACTTTTTTATGTAAGTGTGCATGATTTACCTCTCTCACAGGTAGGCAGGTCTCCACTCCACGTCAAGTCCCACTGGCACATGAGCATTTCAGTGCCCACCACCTCGAAGCCTGGGTAACACTGATAGGTTACTACTGTACCATGCACCAGCTCAGGGTGAGAAGTCGTCTTCCAGCCATTAGTGATCTCAGGAAGCTCTGGACACGTGTCGTTACGAGGAACCTCTGCAAAGAGAGAGAGAGTGAGAGAGATTATACAGCCCTCACTCATCCAGCATCAGACTGGCTTGACTGTTTGAAAGGGGACTGAGAGACAGCTGCCAGGTAATTTGCTAGTGCCCACTTTGATCATTGTGAATCTGGTGAGGGCATGTGGCTAATGAGTACAAACATGTCATAATTGTTTGCATCACTGCCAGGCCAAATGGCCAAATCCCATACACCTGCAAGAGCTGGCAAACGTTAACACGTAGGGTGTGATGGGACTGCAAAACTCTTCATTCTAGTCTTCCTCCTTCTGTATGCTGCTACCCACTCACTCCCTTTTTGCATGGAATTCATTATATCTTATCAGATCTCATTTTATACTTTGGCACCAGCGAAAGCTGGTGGAATGGTAGCCCATTCTCCATCCCAGGAGGAAAAGTGCTAGACTTAAAAGACTCTTTCTTCCTGCCTCTTTCCCTAGTCCACATGGATCTTACCCAATGTTCTGCCATAATAAATTAGTAAGCATGAGTGGAGGAATGAAATCTGTTTCAACTATAGCGCTAATCAACAATGTTTTCTCTTTTATTTTTTTTGTTTTCTCTTTTATTTTCACATCCAACTGTATTTCAAAAAGCTTGAGATGACATGGATGCAGTGTTCTTTACTTCTCCAAATTAGTGTTGTAACAGATACACAAGAATAAGTAAATAAATAAATGCAAATGCAATTAACAAATACTTTAAATGGCAAAAAAATATTCAACAGGTTACACAGTCAAGTCCATAACTTTTGGCACTTCAAAGGGAACTGTCAAAATGAATGTATAAAATAAACATTGTGACTAATGCTTTTCTACTCAAACTGGAAAAACTACTTACCTTTCCTCGAACAAAAATCAATCTCATGAGAACGAGATAATGACCCCAACACACACGTCTGAATCAATACAGAAATGGATGCAAGACATAAAGTCAATGTGTTGCAATGGTCAACTCATATCTAGTTTTGACCCACGCTAAACACATAGAAAACGTAGAAAAGAGCAGCACACAGGTGAAAAATATAAGAACATAATTCCGTGCACAGAAGTGGGTCAAAGACCCGCTGCAGCCAGAAAGAGGCTCATAGCGGTGAAGTGTTCACCAAATATTAACTGTGGGGTGTCAATACTTTTGAAAACATCATTTACATAAGAAGATGCACTTCTTAGGAAAATGCACATCTACAAATGTACAGTATATTCTGTAGTGCTATAAAATAAAATTAAATAATGTTCAAAAAGTCATTAATTGTACGTTATTAATTGTGAATATTCATATATTTCCCCTAAGGTGTGCTTGTAGCTCTGGAGTTGATTGTATGTCACTAGAACAAACATTTTATGTGACATAGCATAACAACACATTTCTGTGCTCTCTTACCAAAAAAGTGCACCACAAAGCCATTGTTGTAGCCGTAAACATTAGTGGCGGGATCAGACTGAAACTGGATGGTGACATCAGCTGTAGATGTGTAAAGCTTGAAACGCGGTCGTGAGCCACTGTACTGCCCCAGTGCCTTAGCAGTCAGGTCGTCTCCATCATAGAATGTCAGCAGGTCATTCATTCCCATGTGGAGGCTGCAGGCATACAAAATACATATTTAGTGAATCTTGGCAGTTCACCCCAGCTTTTTGCAGCATTCAGGAGCTGCTTGTTTCCATCACGACCTCTGAGATACAAAAGCAGCCTTATACTTTATACCATTGCTCACTGTTTTTATCAAGATCTAATAGAAGGTAAACTATATACAGTTGAGGCTATATTTTTTGTACGTCTACTACTAGCAGTAGTGGGAGGAGGAAGAGGAGGCGGAATAAAAGCAGTAGTAGTAGTGGTAGTAATACTAGCAGTAGGAGGAGGAGGAATAGTAGCAGTAGTAGTAGTAGTAGTCGGAGGAGGAGGAATAGTAGCTGTAGTAGTAGTAGTGGTTGTAATACTAGCAGTAGTAGGAGGAGGAGGAGGAATAGTAGCAGTAGCAGTAGTGGTTGTAATACTAGCAGTAGTAGTAGTAGGAGGAGGAGGAATAGTAGCTGTAGTAGTAGTGGTAGTAATACTAGCAGTAGTAGTAGGAGGAGGAGGAGGAATAGTAGCTGTAGTAGTAGTGGTAGTAATACTAGCAGTAATAGTAGTAGTAGGAGGAGGAATAGTAGCTGTAGTAGTAGTGGTAGTAATACTAGCAGTAGTAGTAGTAGTAGGAGGAGGAATAGTAGCTGTAGTAGTAGTGGTAGTAATACTAGCAGTAATAGTAGTAGTAGGAGGAGGAGGAGGAATAGTAGCAGTAGCAGTAGTGGTTGTAATACTAGCAGTAGTAGTAGTAGGAGGAGGAGGAATAGTAGCTGTAGTAGTAGTGGTTGTAATACTAGCAGTAGTAGTAGGAGGAGGAGGAGGAATAGTAGCTGTAGTAGTAGTGGTAGTAATACTAGCAGTAGTAGGAGGAGGAGGAGGAGGAATAGTAGCTGTAGTAGTAGTGGTAGTAATACTAGCAGTAGTAGGAGGAGGAGGAGGAGGAGGAGGAATAGTAGCTGTAGTAGTAGTGGTAGTAATTTTTTTTTTTTTTTTTTTAATATAGCAGTACCAGTAATATTTAACCCTAACCCTTTGCCTTTTTCAGCACCTGTGCTAATTGCTATCTCTGTTTATTTGGCACTGAAACAGGGAACAGGACAGAGAGCTAATGAATTGACAGCAGGGGAGAGAACTCTTAGTTATACCCTTATGTACCAGCTCTGTCCTCCCTAATCTTTAGAAATAGCTGGAAAATCAATTTCTTCCAGCACACCAGCCACTGCTAGACCGTACTGTAACTCAGTTGTAGCAATCTCATGGGGAGAAGCAGCATGACAAAAGAGTGATTTCACCTGTCACTTCCCTGTGTTGCTTTAGTAAGACTTCAGCAGCTACGGAGACAGGCTGAGTTCAATTACCTCAGCAATTATTCATGCTGTAGCATCTGAAGGTACTGTATTCGACATTTCAAACGCCTTATCTAATATCCAACACCGGCTCCCTGTCAATTCTTCTTAGAAGCTCAAAATGGAAAAGGCAAAATTGAGTGAAGCAGAATGAATATTCAGGGTAACATGACCTTCTGAACAATGTGAAATTCAATCGAAAATGCTGAAGCCTTAACAAGAGTGATCTCTCTCTTTTGGGTTCGACAGATATAAAAACCAGACATGGAGAGCCTTGATAAATTAAATCCTGACATCTACTAGCCCTTTAGGTAAATACATAAAAGTCTTCGATAATGTAATGTTCTCCATGTATTCATTTTAGTTTTGCTTTGCGTTGTGTATATGGTTAGATATCACATTGGCGACTCTGGCAGGCCAGCAAATAGTATGCAGTCCAACAGTGAAGTGACACATGCACTCAGGCTTGTTCCTAATTAATCACAAGTGGCCGGTGATGGAACCCATTACACAGGAGAGAGAAATAATTAATCATCTTTGGTCTACCGTGGCGGCAAACAAAAAAGCAGCGTTGCAGAATGGAAACAGGATGCTCGACGTGTGCAAAAGTCGAATGCAGACACACGTCTGCACATGCACTTATGCGCTCACACACACACACACACACACACACACACACACACACACACACACACACTATTCACACAAGTATTTTCGATGTGTTTGCATTGTTGCATTCTGCACGATTTTGCTTTTTTCACACTGTGTCTCACTGTGACTCATTTTGCCATACAGCCCCTCACCTGCTCTCATGGCTAGAAAGCGAAAAAAAATCCTGTCTCTGCTTATATTGGATTTGTTGAGATAAAGTGAAACAAGGGTTTGCGTAGCCGCGTGTTGTATCTGCCGAGAAAATCGATCATGTTTTCTATTTGCTAGGAGTAATTTCATTTTGTTTAATCAAAAAACAGGCTCAGCTTGACTTGGCCCACAGCACAGCTGCCACCTCATGCCTTCAGAATACATTAAACTTGCATGCAGGCTTTTTTTAAAAAGAAACCTTAAAGCTAGACAACATGGACTGATATTTTCAGCCTACATAGCTCGAAAATGCCAATTCAGCTTATTGTTTCCACCTTTAAAACACAACGACAATATAAATGTGTTATATTTTGAATAATACTGGCAAAGACTGGCTTTTTCATTTGTTTGCCAGAGGCAGGAACCTGATTCCGCATGAGTTATAGAGCTTTGGGTAAAAGCAATGCAGAGAGATAGGTCATCTGTCACGGACACTAACCTGAACCATTCTTTTACACCACATCCTGTGCTTCATTCAGACTAAGCTACTCAGATGATTGCTTTGATAAAATAAAAAAAAAACTTATGATACAGAGTAGATTTAAAAACCTTATTTGAGAAGCAAAAAGAGTGAGCTTCATCATTCTTATACATTATTCTGTAGACCATATACAGGCCATGTGTATATAACGTATACGACGTGAGAATACAGGTGTTTAGTGGTGGTTAAAGTCAGTCACAGATTAAAGGGTATAACTAACTCTCTAAGAGGAAGTCCACATGTAATAATGAAAGCACATAGCATTACAGATAACCTCTGGACCATATGTTTAATCTAGACTTAATTCTACACTAGCAAGGTTGGATGAGATGAGGGAAAAAAAAGCAAGCATGATTAAATGTCAGTGAATGTGCTGGACAGCATTGGCACTACTAAATGTTAGACAAACAGAAGATGCTGAACTTTAATTTGAACTGTCAACATTATCAAAAAGTCTTAAATGGATAAATAAAGGAGAGAAATTGCTTTCGTTCTTTTCAATTAGGAAGGTAAATATTAGCCAAAAACTGAAAAGCTGGCAGTCTGAGATTTAGCACACACCCACACAGCCTTATCACACAATACATGATATCGGAGCCACAGAGAGAGCGAGAGAGCGAGAGAGAGAGAGAGAGAGAGCGCGCGAGAGAGAGCGAGAGAGAGAGAGAGAGAGAGAGAGAGAGAGAGAGAGAGAGAGAGAGAGAACAGACAGAAGAAAATGTGTGATGGAGGCTCATCCTTATCCAGGTCCTGATTTATGATAGCATATTTCATCTGCTCAAACACTAGATGACAAGCCAACAAATAAAAGTGGATCCTCTTTTATACAAAATCTAAATCCAGATCAGTTCATATCACATACACAACGCCTCCACCAGGGGGCTCTCTCAGCCACCGGAGCAACCCGAGAGCACGATGCCTGTAATCCTCTCCACTACGGCAAGCTTGTCCAGCTTTGTGTCTGCGCCAGGGCAGTTGTGCCAGCTGTCACTTGTGTTGCCCACCTACCCACTACACAGTCTGCCCCAATCTCACAGCTCAGGAAACCACTTCAGAACTTCAGGGCCCTTCTCAGCTAATGATTTAATCAGACCTTGGTACACCTCAGTGTCCTTGTGCAAGACCAAGTGCAGGATGGGTTGATTAATTATTACAGGGGAGAGGGAGCTTGCTCATTCTTAAAGATCTGTAATGAGCCTCTGGCAAGAGCTGGAGCTCCAGAACATGAAGGGAAGGTGGACTACAGCAGGGACAAGCTGGCAAGAGGCTAGGAGAGTTCAACTCAGAAGTGGAATTATTATGTTGTTTTGAATCTTCCCTGATTCATCATTAGTGCATATTTTGCTCTTCACAGCTAAACAGTTGTTCTGGATGTCCTCCTTGCTCATTTTGTTTCCATTTATACTTGTCATGTGGTGTGACAGTAGTAGCAGTTTGACTAATTGAGTTTTCTGAGGTGGGGAGGAAAGAGAGTGCCACCATCAAGCATTGCTCCTCCCACATTCTTGTCCAAACCTGTCACAAAAACACGGAGTAGCACATCAGCCGTGAAGAGAAATACATAAAAAGGCCGACTTGCCTGGCTGTTGAAAAGGCGTGAGTTAAAACAGGAGGCACTGCATTGACTCTGCATAAATAGACAGGCCATGTTTTTATCATCAGCTATAGCAACAGATGGAGAAGCCCTGAGTGTTGAAGCTATCGTCCGTCCCACATTCTCCACCCCCAACCACCAAATGAACGGGAAATTAATTATGCTGGCAGCTTCTCCTGCAAAACATCCAGGATGTCATTTATTACACAGCTAAACAATGTAAGTGGTGCAACAAAAAAAAATACACAAGCCGAAGGAAACATGCAAATGAATGAATCTTAATTAAGGCATACTAAATTACTGAATGCATGAATAATCTATCAGAGGCTGACACAGCAGGGTTTTGTGTTGTGTAGCCTCACCTGACTGAACAATCACACTCGACATTCGCTCTCCTGCTCCACATAATTGATTCCATATTCATTTAAAAAAAAAACACCCAATTTAATAATTGGCTTTCTGTGGAGTCTATTATTAACCTTCTTCTGCTGCCACTTGTTGATATGCAAACTATTTCCTCGATCACCATATTTTTTTCTTGTACATGATAAGAACACAAGCTATGACATCTGATGCTTATGTAGGATTTTCCAGGAAAACAATTTGGACATATTTCTTAGTGCTGAGACGATTTACATGAAATATACTTAATGAGGAGAGCTGTTGAGTTTGCTGTTAAGGAGACATGGCAAAAACATATCACAGGGATTGAAGACATTTTCATTGTACACAATTTGTATCATGATACATAATTCTGCTGAGGTTTTGCTAACAAAGTGCCAACAACAACCACAACAATAAGTATCACTAGCTTCAGAAATTTCAGAGAAAACGAGGAAAAATGGAACAAACAGAAGTTAAGTTTTTAATTTCCTGTGACATTTTTCTAAAATGTCTCACCTTCACCTGATTATAATTATATTTAGCAAAGTGTATCATAATGTATATAGTATATCACAGCAATGGTGTCAAATTATATATACAGCCTTCACTGGATGCTATTAATCCAGTAGACCATTCACTACATTCAAACCTGCCTACCTGCAGTTAATAAGAGTTTTTAATAAATTGAGTTTTTATTAATATTTTTGAGCTAGCACTTTATGAGCAGTAATAAATATTTGTATTTGATACACTTTTAATAAGGTCTCGCATCAGTGAGAAATAAAACTAGGCAGCAGTGTTATGCAGAAGTAGGATAAAATCTCAAAGAGCGTGTTCAAGGTCTTAAAATTAGTCCCCTTGACACCTCCATCTTTGAGCTTGCCAAAGGCTGTATCGTACATTTCACATTGTAAGTAAAGTCAGTGAGCTGGGACTGAACTGGTCAGTTGGGATTGGATGAAGCTATGCAATAGCAGTGCAATCTGAGAAGCACACTGTCTCAGTTACAGGAACAAAAGACCCTGCCAACAATTGTCTAAAAAAACTCTGACTGATGAAGTGAAAATGTGTGAAGGCATCTGATATGATCCACCCTATATCTGTTCATGCTTCTGTCTGGAAAAAGAATAAAACAGATGCTATGTGATTATTATACCAGATTATATCACACTGTTGAATTCTTGAATCTGATTGGTTAGAAGTTGTTGATTAATTTCCTTTAACAGCAGCTCTAACAATTGCTCTACCATTGTTCATTCATTCATTGTCTACCGCTTATCCGATCTATTCTCGGGTCACGGGGAGCCTGTGCGTATCTCAGGCGTCATTGGGCATCAAGGCAGGATACACCCTGGACGGAGTGCCAACCCATTGCAGGACGGACACACACACACAAAATGGACAATTTAGAGATGCCAATCAACCTACAATGCATGTCTTTGGACCAGGGGAGGAAATCGGAGTACCCGGAGGAAACCCCCGAGGCACGGGGAGAACATGCAAACTCCACACACACATGGCGGAGGAGGGAATCGAACTCCCAACCCTAGAGGTGTGAGGCAAACATGCTAACCACCAAGCCACCATGACCTCGTCCACCATTGTTCAACTAAGAGAAAAAAAACATTTAAGAAATAATAAAGTGAAGTTTTCTGTTTAGGGGATGTTTATTTGAGATTTATGAAAGAATCAAGTGACATATGGTGAGTCACAAACAATTTGTAACAGTTATATTTTCTACCAAGTGAAAGGCTTCACAGGATAAAAGGCTTTACATTTTGTGTATTCTTTGTAACATGATAAGATGCATTATGTTCAAATTAAAGAACTAAGTTCTGTAGTTGCATATAATGTAATGTAAGTGATAACAGGAACGAACTTATCTCACAGACACTCCACAACAACAGATAAAAAGTGGGATGTGTAATTCTTTAATAAATTAAAAAATTTAAAAAATAAAAAAAAGTTGGAAATTGCTGCAGTATAAAAGGAATAAAACCCTACAAGATGTGTGTATAGGATGTGTATAGAAATGTAGTCACATTCTGAATGATAACCCTCCCCTTTTTTCATCATGCTGCATCACACCAACCTGCTGTTAATTATTTTTCTATAACAACAACATTCTGTCATACATACTGTCTGGGGATGATTATGCATTTTATATAACTCTAAAACTTTAAAAATGACTGAGCTCGAGCCATATTGCTTCCCAGCCTTTAAAGGACATGTAGAATTATTCTGGAAAAAGTAAACGAGTCCCTGCAGGGACACCAATAGAAAGCTTCAGGTAAAAGATCTATAATACTGATCCAGTGTCTGAAATGAAGAAATCAGAAAGCAAGAACGAAAGCCGAAGCAGCGTTAGTCATGCTGTCTGGGCAGGGAAGGGAAAGCTATTAAAAGGGCTCCTGCAGAGACAATCGCTAACTGAACTTGTCCCAAAAGTTCATTGATTAGCACAGAACTGAATATCTGTGAGCAACAAAGAAGGAGCTCTCACACACGATACGAGCATCAGACTGCAAAATGTTCAACGCTCTGCAGCACAAAATTATACCACTATGATACTCTTAGAAAAAAGGGCTTCCTTACAAGGCTCTCACTATGGTTAAGTATAATTCTAGCTTACTACTCTAAACTACTCTTTTCTGAAAGGAAACTTCTCTGTCGTAGGCTCGCAGAATAAAATAAACAATCACACAGTTACCTTTTAACTGTTCTTACCCATCACTGATTAATTGGCTATAAATAGCACACACTGATTCAACATGATTGTTTTTTTTTTTCCCACAGTGGAGTTCACATCACAGTTTTGACTGACAGACTCAGAACAGACGAGCTACGTATTGTGTTAAACTTTTAGGCGGAGCGTAAATGTCTTGCTTCCTGTTTCCTACAAATGCAGCGATGGTTCATGCTTAAAAAACTGGAGTCACTGACCTATAGCCAGTTTTTATGTATTAATCTGTTTGGCTGTGTTTTGACTGCTCGGTTCTATCTGCTGAAATACATCAGCGGTCTGCTAGTTTATGACCCCTGCTCGAGAGAGACAAAGCAAAGAAATACTTTTTTTAGATGAATGTTCTTTTTCCCCTGAAAGCATAGGATTTACAACAGCTTCTACTGAACACATTATCAACAAGCTGAACTCCTAATTTTCCACATTATTTATCTTAGTTTTTTACAATATTAGTTTTGCACTGCTTTTAAATAAACTATTAAGCTCTAATTTAGAATGAAAATGAAACCAAGAACAGACTGTACAGTGGATGTGGCTCACCAGGACCATATATTAGAAAACAAACGATGCAAGTAATTTACAGTAGCTGCTTTCTTGGGGGGGTTCATTTTAACTGGAACTGTGCCTCGATTCCCGTAAACGTGAACGCAACTAGTACTCGAGTCCAACATTCACAGGAAGTAAAGTATCCTAAATGATGACATCATTAGTTTCCACAACACGTGCAGCATGAGTGACAGGGGAACGCTGTGGGAGACAAAAGAGGTGAGACACCTTACTGCGTGTAATAGCAGCAAAATTAACAACAACAAAAAAAGAAAATGGTGCATCATGATGCGTTCTCCATGCATGTTTGTGTTGAGGTAAAGTAAACACAAATGCACCAGGGATCAATAGAAATAAACTGAGCCTGAAACCAGACCAACTCTATGATGTATTACTATATTATCCATATCTATTAAATTTGCTGTGCAATAAATCCTCACTCTGTTTTAAGGTCTTATATATAAACATCTGATTATTTAGGACTGGAGCTTTAAAATCTGAAAACACAGGAAGCATAAACTAAAATAGCAAAATTAAAGTGCAACATTTTAACATTGTTATTCAAAATGTTAGTGACTTCATACACCTCCAGCTAATCTAGGGTGAGTCATGGTCCAGGGATCAGGGGAAAGCTAAATCTTATAGGAACTACAGGCCTCCTGGCATTTTTACTGTTCTGCTCACACACACACACACACACACACGCGCACAAGTCTTAACCTTAAATTATTTATGGCTGTTGCCCTGCATGAAAATACACTGTATAATTTACATATTGTATATAAATCAGATATCTGAATCACACTAAATGTTAAAGGAGTCGTATGTAATAAAATGAAAATGAAAATCTGAATCATGTATGAATTGTGACTGAGGCTGGGGTCAGAGCTAATTTCAGAGCTGAATAAATGTTAACAGAATGTAGAAATTAGACAGATCTATTACATGACAACATTATAACATTGCAACTCGGCTTTTAAGGTATGCTTGAAATGACATGAAGAGTACAGGTCACTTTAAAAAATGATAAATGACGGCTTTAGTATGGAAACTACAGCACTTCGCTACAATAATCCCTTGAAGCAGAGAGAATGAGGATGAGGAGGAGCTTCTTCCCGCAGGCCATACAGACCCTCAACCAGGACAATACTTAGTATCTGGACTTTCTCTGCACTCGCCTACTCAACCCTACACTACCTCCTTATTTCTTTTTTGTTGTATTACAGATACTAAACATGTATTGCACTACAATTACACACATCAGCACAGCTTTACACACAACAGTCACACTGTTCTACCACCGATTTTCATTCATATATACATTATTAGATTTTTCCATATAAATTTCTTCTCTTTTCCCATGTGTATAGTAAATTCTATCTTTATTTTATTCATTTTATTGAAATTCTACTTCTAGTATATTGTTATTCTTTATTTTATATAATTTTTTTTTATGATAAAGGATTTCACTACATGTTGTACTGTATAAAGTGTATGTAACAAATGAAATTTGAATATGTACAATCCTGGCACGAATACGTGAATGAGTTCCCTTCCCAGGTATAAAACAGCCAACTCTGGGTCAAAAAAGAAACTTCAGCAGTAAGAATGAAATGATTTATTTACGCACACTTGGATGTCCAGCATGATCCGCTTGTCCTCCTCCACATGGATACCCCAGATACAGTCCTGGCCTTTATCATACGCTTCAGGCCAGTTTGGAGACAGCACCACTCCAGCCGAATCAGTGATCTCCCCACTACACACCGCTGAAATATCACACACACACCCACACACACACACACACATACATACACACACACTTTAATTACTCAGACATACACCCACATACTGCAAAAGGACATATATCTTCAAAAAATAAATAAATCCACAAACAAAATCAGATGTAAAAAAACACACACATTTTAAAGGCTGTTATTGCAAAGGTTAAGGCATTTAAAATTCATCCAGCAATGTCAAGGGTGAGTCTGGGTCCAGCAGCTGAGGGATTAATGTGAGGTGCAACCAGAAGATATTTCCAATAAATTCAGCCAGAAACAGACTCAGAAACAGCATGACCTCCAGGTTTTTTTCTTCCAACTCCTTCTATCTTGCCTGACGTTGGCATAACCGTGCAGAAGCATAATATTTTGAAACAGTAAAGTGGTTGTTTTGACCTACTGCTGCAGCCTTTGTGATTTAATCCTTTAAAACCAATTTCCATTGTGAGCTTTGAGCAATGCAACCAAGCATGGGATCAGATAAGATTGCAGCATTGTGTGTTTGGCCTTTCTGTTTACAATATTTTTTGCCAAATCTCCAACTCTCTATCTCTAGACTCTGGCATTCATGGATTAATTCTGCTGCATTAGACTCAAGTCTGTAGCCAAGTGCACTGGAGGCTGAAACCAGGTGAAATGCACTGAAATAGGTTTCACATTTACAGTGCTGAAAGGATCTGCTCCACTCATTACTGTACATAACCAGCTTGCTTGTTGAGTACAAGACCAATTGCTTATTACTGTAAACACCACAGCATCAAATCTAAAGGTGTATGAGAGACACAGGCACACACACTACACAGACCTCGGCAGGCAGGCTCAGTCTCGTTCCACTGTGGGTTTTTGGGGTCCATGCACTCGATGATAACTGAGCCTTGCTCCAGCGTGTATCCGGAATTGCAGCTGAACTCTACCACTGCGCCCACAGCATAGGTGTTGTCACTGCTGGTGAAGTTGCCGTACTTGACGAAAGGCTCATAACAATGGCCTGGTGCGAAAGCTGCAAACACATAGCAAGAGAAAACACTTCAGTGCTGACAAACATGACAAAAAATGATAAAAATGTTCAGATAAGAAAATTCCCACAATAGAGTGCTTTCACACTTATTAACTGAATCCAAATCTATATTTTTACTTTCCAACAGTACCACATAAAAGTAAAAAAATGTTCGTTGTGGCATGTGAAGAAGTGAAACCACACTTTTCATTCATTAGACAACAATAAAGCAACAGACAAAAGGATAAGGTGGAAATAAATAATCAGAAAAATATTCTTTTTATACAGTAAATATGTACTCTAAACATTTTGTATATCAATCTAGCCATGGGGGTCACAGCCCAGTGACTTCTGTGCCGGTCCCAAGCCCGGATAAATAGAGAGGGTTGCTTCAGGAAGGGCATCCAGCGTAAAACATTGCCAAATTTAACCATGCGAATCGTCAGTACGAATTTCATACCGGATCGGTCGAGGCCCGGGTTAACAACGACCGCCATCGGCGCCGTTGACCTACAGGGCGCCGGTGGAAATTGGGCTACTGTTGGTCGAAGAAGTAGAGGAGGGAGGAGAGTGCACAGACAGAGAGAGAAGAGGAAAGGTAAGAGTGTAGGACTGAGAATAGGAACTCTGAATGTTGGTACTATGACAGGGAAAGGTAGAGAGCTGGCTGATATGATGGAGAGAAGGAAGGTGGATATTCTGTGTGTACAGGAGACCAGGTGGAAGGGTAGCAAGGCTCGTAGTATAGGAGCAGGATTCAAGCTGTTTTATTATGGTGTGGATAGTAAGAGAAATGGGGTAGGTGTGGTCCTGAAGGAGGAGTTTGTGAGGAATGTTCTGGAGGTGAAGAGAGTGTCAGACAGGGTGATGAGTCTGAAGTTAGAGATTGAAGGGGTGATGTTGAATGTTGTTAGTGGTTATGCCCCACAGGTAGGTTGTGAGGAGAAAGAGAGATTCTGGAGTGAATTAGATGAAGTGATGGAGAGTATTCCCACGGGTGAGAGAGTGGTGATAGGAGCGGATTTTAATGGACATGTTGGTGAGGGGAACACAGGTGATGAGGAGGTGATGGGCAAGTTTGGAGTTAAGGAAAGGAACCTTGAAGGACAGATGGTAGTGGACTTTGCTAAGAGGATGGACATGGCTGTGGTTAACACTTATTTTCAGAAGAGGGAGGAGCATAGAGTGACTTACAAGAGTGGAGGTAGGAGAACACAGGTAGACTACATCATATGTAGAAGAGGCAATCTGAAAGAGATTAGTGACTGTAAAGTGGTAGTGGGAGAGAGTGTAGCCAGACAGCATAGGATGGTGGTGTGTAGGATGACTCTGATGGTCTGTAACACGAAGAGGTCAAAGATAGAGAAGAAAACCAAGTGGTGGAAGCTGAAAAAGGAGGAATGTTGTGAGGAATTTAGACAGAAGTTGAGGCAGGTTCTGGGTGGTCAGGTAGTGCTGCCAGATGACTGGGAAACTACAGCAGAAGTGATCAGGGAGGAAGGTGCTGGGTGTGTCATCTTGAAGGAGGAAAGAAGATAAGGAGACTTGGTGGTGGAATGAGGAAGTTCAGGATAGTATCCAGAGGAAGAGATTAGCCAAGAAGTGGGACATGGACAGGACTGAAGAGAATAGACAGGAATACAAGGAGTTACAGCACAGAGTGAAGAGGGAGGTGTCTAAGGCCAAACAGAAGGCATATGACGAGTTGTACACTAGGTTAGACACTAGAGAAGGAGAGAAGGAGAGAAGGACTTGTACAGGTTAGCTAGGCAGAGGGATCGAGATGGGAAGGATGTGCACCAAGTTAGAGTTATTAAGGATAGAGATGGAAGGGTGCTCACAAGTGAGGAGAGTGTACAGAGGAGATGGAAGGAATACTTTGAGGAGCTGATGAATGAGGAAAATGAGAGGGAAAAAAGAGTAGAAGGGATGAACTCTGTGGAACAGAAAGTAGATAAGATTAGAAAGGATGAAGTCAGGAAGGTTTTGAAGAGGATGAAAAGTGGAAAGGCAGTTGGTCCTGATGACATCCCGGTGGAGGTCTGGAAGTGTCTAGGAGAGGCAGCAGTGGAATTTTTAACTAGTTTGTTCAACAGGGTTTTAGAGAGAGGAGATGCCTGAGGAATGGAGAAGAAGTGAGTTAGTGCCGATCTTTAAGAATAAGGGTGACATGCAGAGTTGCAGCAACTATAGGGGGATAAAGTTGATGAGCCATACAATGAAGCTGTGGGAAAGAGTAGTGGAAGCTAGGTTAAGGAAGGTAGTGGAAATTTGTGAGCAGCAGTATGGCTTCATGCCCAGAAAGAGCACAACTGATGCAATTTTTGCTCTGAGAATTTTGATGGAGAAGTATAGGGATGGTCAGAGGGAGTTGCACTGTGTGTTTGTAGAGAAAGCGTATGACAGGGTGCCAAGAGAAGAGCTGTGGTACTGTATGAGGAAGTCAGGAGTAGCAGAGAAGTATGTCAGAGTGGTGCAGGACATGTATGAGAGGAGCAGGACAGTGGAGAGGTGTGCTGTAGGTCAGACAGAGGAGTTCAAAGTGGAGGTGGGACTGCATCAGGGATCGGCTCTGAGCCCCTTCCTGTTTGCTATAATGATGGACCAGTTGTCAGAGGAGGTCAGACAGGAGTCTCCTTGGACAATGATGTTTGCAGATGACATTGTGATCTGTAGTGAGAGCAGGGAGCAGGTGGAGGAAAACCTGGAGAGGTGGAGGTTTGCGCTGGAGAGAAGAGGAATGAAAGTCAGTCGTAGTAAGACTGAGTACATGTGTGTGAATGAAAGGGAGGGAAGTGGAACAGTAAGGTTACAGGGTGAAGAGGTGAAGAAGGTACAGGAGTTTAAGTACTTGGGGTCAACAGTCCAGAGTAATGGAGAGAGTGGGAAAGAGGTAAAGAAGCGAGTGCAGGCAGGTTGGAATGGGTGGAGAAAGGTGTCAGGAGTTCTGTGTGATAGGAAAATATCAGCGAGAATCAAGGGGAAGGTGTACAGGACAGTGGTGAGACCGGCCATGCTGTATGGTTTAGAGACAGTGTCACTGAAGAAGAGACAGGAGTCAGAGCTAGAGGTAGCAGAGCTGAAGATGTTGAGGTTCTCTTTGGGAGTGACAAGATTGGACAGGATTAGGAACGAGTACATCAGAGGGACAGCTCATGTTGGACGTTGGGGGGACAAAGTTATGGAGGCCAGATTAAGATGGTTTGGACATGTTCAGAGGAGGGAGAGTGAGTATATTGGTAGGAGAATGTTGGACATGGAGCTGCCAGGCAGGAGGCAAAGAGGAAGGCCAAAGAGGAGGTATATGGATGTAATTAATGAGGATATGAAGCTAGTGGGTGCAAGTGTTGAGAATGCAGAAGATAGGGATAGGTGGAGAGAGATGATTCGCTGTGGCGACCCCTGAAGGGAAAAGCCGAAAGAAGAAGAAGAAACATTTTGTGTATTACAGTCTTTGCTTTTTAATCCAAATATCCAGAACACACACACTACACACACAGAGCACTACAGCTCTGTCCTTCAGCTCAGTCTGCTGCATTTGTCTCAGTTTAGGGTGGAATTAATTTGCCAACGCAATCAGACCATGCTAAATTTCGCTTTTGCATCAAGACCGTCTGAGCGAGGTGGTGGCAGTTCCAAACGATCAGTTGTCTTGATCTAAAATTGAGTTCTCATCTGCCTAAACGTAGCACAGCGAGGGGGAAAATGCACCGGCTTTCGATTGGAATGGACTAAACGCTGCATATGTTAAAGCACTTTAAGTTTCAGAACCTGTTCCAAGGTCTTCAGTCGCCCTTAGAAAGCAGACTACTAATCACTCTTACCACCAGTTGCTTCTGACAAGTAATATAGCTGTGCCTCATAAATAAATCGATATTAACAAGCTCACATGAGCCCGGTTGATTTGTTACCAGCATATTTTCTCATATATGAATGTGGAACAGGAAATTAAATGAGCAATTTTTAGAATCCAGACTAGCCTTGATATGCCTCCTGGTAGTGTCTCATTCACTGGCATGCTGGAATAGATCATTCCTCACACTGTGGGCCTGGCAGGATGTTTTGAATTCAGCTCGACTCGACTCTATAGCACACACAGGTGATTCTGCAAATTACAGCACCATGGTTCAATCTCAGCAGCCTCCACTCTGTCCACATGCATTATTCAGCCTCTGACATCAACAACACGAATGGAATGGATTCATTTTCATCAACTGGTGATATTTCCTTCCATATTAACAAACTATCAGACTGCCATCATTTAAGATTTCTGTACAGGTCACTGAGATTGGACATGGAAATATGTAGATTGGTTGCTTCCTCTAAACATTATTTGCTGAAATTCTCCCTTAACCACAAATATGTTTGCTGTCCAAATTTTGGTTGGTTGTATTAATTTGCACATTTGCACGCAACCCTCACACAACAAAAAATGGAATTTGAGCCTGTTTTGTGGTGTCCATGTTCAGCACTGAATTTCTTTGTCATGTCACACTCCACAGTGTTGGCTAATGGCTCATATGAAAGTAGACACTCAGCAGTTTTTTATAAATATTTTTTATTTTTTACCTAGCCTACTAGGGGCAATATTTTCACATAAAATTTTAATACACAAAAACAAACAAACAAACAAAAAAATCAATTGTTTGTTTTCTTTCACATAAATGTTTCTTCAAAATAAATGTTGAGATCAGTTTCTGCTCTCTGAGATGCCCCAAGTGCTTAAACATAAGCATATAAAATTTGTTTAACTTCAACCACTGTAATTTTGTGTAAGGTTATCCCAACAAAATTAAAAACATCTCACACTGAAAACCAACAGTGTCCTGACTAATATTAGACTTGTGGCGATAAAATAATTCATTTGTTTATACTGATTAAAAATGTCTGATGAGTCGATTGCCATGGTGCTGGGAAAAGGGTTGACTCTCAGATTTGGAAAATCACACTGAGGGTGTTAAATGACTATTTGCATTGACACCTCCCTGTAATTTTCACCTTTAGGTAGAAATGCCCCAAATTGCATATTCATTAACGGCAGATATGCAAAACAGACAATTTTGTTCAGCTGATGGACCTCCACAGTCCTCCACAGATGCTGCTAGTAAACCGGATTGCAGTTTATTTCACACGTTATCATGTTTGTGCATTCTAAACAGCACATCAGGGCATATGCATATTTAAATCTCTCACAGCATTGTGTAATGAAATCTTACACGGATTTGTCCAAAAATTCTATAAATAAATGTAATTGTGAGGAATAAAGCTAATCTAACTTAAGTTACTGGAAATGAATGCTAAATGTCTTACTGATACGTCAATCGTGTTACATGAGAAAGTAAAAAATGTTTAGAAGGACCATTATTTGTGGCAGGCTGATTTGATTTATTCAGTCTTTATATGATTTGGGATTGTTAAAGGTCACTGGCGAAGTGCATTAGCTAACCGGTGAGAGTGTAATCTGATTGTGTTGTGGAAAACAAGATTAAGCTCTTCTGATTGGGTGATTGAACGATCCAGGTACTGCAATGTGCAGCATGATAAAAGCAGCTGAACATATTCAATGAATAAAATGGATGTAAACACCACTTTCAGCCAAAACCTGGCTATAATGACCATGAGCTTTTACATTTGGCTGCTTTATTTGATTTGCATCTCATTTTTGCTATTTCAATAGCATTTCAATAAAAAAATTTGCTGTCTTTAAGAACAGACGAAAGAGAACTGGATCTAGTGCAGTGCCAAGAAGGTGCTTTTGGAGCGGTGATGCTTGGCCAGTTTCTTAAAGAAAGAATAAAATTACAGGAAAGGATGAAAGATTGAAGTAGCTTGTTCTACAGAACCGTCTCTTCAGGGTCATCAGGCTAAAGTGCCTAAAGAGACCCTCAAGAGAATGCAGCCAGCCGAAATAAAGCACCGAACAGCAATCAGCTGACTTTTTCAGTCGGGGCAATTATTGCTTCTATTCTAAAGGCTCAAAAGTTTCAAAAAAGTCTGGCCCTACTGAGCACAGTCCTGTCTTGTTCAGTTTGAACAGGCTGGCAGTAGCACAGACATCATGATGTGAGCCTTTGTTATCCAGAAACGAGTCCATATCCATACCTTCATATCTTATTGCAGCTCCTGTGTTGGTGCCTGAGCCGTCAGTGGTGAACTCGATAAAAAGGTATCTAGAAGTGCTGACGATGCCCTCGTTGGGTAAATATTCCACTTCATAAGAATCATAGAGCGTTGTGGAGTCAATGTTGTTCCCATTTTTGATGAGTAACCTGCAGATAGGACACACAGCTGATAGAGCGTTTCTCTGAAGCGAAATTAAACAGCAAGGCAGACCATTCTGCATCAGAGTTTGTCTTGTGGCTGCTGCCTGCTTATCATCCTGACTAACTGAGCAGGTGACCTTATTAAAAGTTCATTTATTAGCAAAATAGAAGAGATTGAAGAATAAAATTTAATCCATTTAGTGAATCCTCAGACAAGCCTTCAACTGCTGTTACTTCATTACATCAGTGAATGTGATAATATTTCATTAGTTACAAACACACAAACACACACACACACACACACACACACACACATACATACCGCCTGAAAAAGCTTGTTCTACTGTCAATAGTAGAAGATGTGAGGGATAAATCACATGTTATGTTAGAGCCTAAGTTCGTAAAAAAGTGCAAAAGCTGAATCTTGAGTGGTTGAGATGATTCACTAACCTGTCATCATCCTCAGCGAGCGCCACCTTCTCAAAGTGAACATGTAGCCACTGTCCTTCTGAAGCCTCCAGCACCCAGTGGCATGTCAGATTGTTGCTGTAGTTACTGGGGAAACCAGGAGACACGATGCGGCCGAGTGTGGCGTTCTTTATCAGTCCACCGCAGGCCGCTGTTGAAGGGTTTAGAAAGTTACGTACTTGATTAATCAAATTTAAAAAAAAAAATAAAAAAAAATAAAAAAAATGTATGGCTGCCTTGAGGGAAACCCTTTAATTGAACAAATCTGACATTCTCTAATATTTTGAAAATCTTATATTTGAAAGATTTCCTGAAGTGTTACAAACAGTTAAAGTTGTAGCATTTTAATTTCAGGTTACTTCTAAAAGGGAATGGGCTAAAAACTGTATTAAAAAAACCTCAATCCAATTCCTAGTTATAGCTCACAGTCATTTTTGCAGCCACGTGCCTCTTTATCTACCTAATGCACCCTTTGCACAAAGCCAGGACAATTGTAGAACAGTTTTTAATTAAAAATGTCGAATTATTTTAGGTGGCTCAATTTTGGTTAAGCACATGTTCTTTTTACTGTTTTCCACGACTCGTGGGTTCAATGTGTTACCCAGACCGCCACATGACTAGCTTACTAACATCAAAACACACCTTTAAACAGCCTGCTTACTGATATACCATGAAGAAATGAAACAAAATTGTAAGACCTGACAGACCAATGACAGCTCTTTGTAGAAGCAGTAATGGTGGTTGGAGAGAGTGTGTGTCACAGCCAATCAGATGAATGTTAGCCAGGCAGGCAGAGCTTGATTGAAGCAGAACTTGAGCATCGCTCCCTGGATACTTGCTGATCAGTAATCAAGCCAGCTGTGCAACGATAGCATTCAGCACCACCACAGCATTCACCTTAAATGCCACATTTGAGCTCCTTCCCTTTAATCAATAGTGGAAATGAGAAACTCCAGAGCTGTAGCTGCATCTGAGCTGTTCATACAGTCGATGTTGCACCTCCAAACAACTAAATGAGATCCAGCATCAAAACAGGACGTGTTTAGGTAAACCGACCGCTGTAGAATCAAAGAGGGGCAAAAAGAAAATTTTCTGTGGCTTTGGAGTTCTCTTTCAAAGACAGATTATTTATACAGCCTTGTTATTCAGGCGGTTGCCTCGAAGCAAGACAGAGTTGTTAACATTCACCCCTTGCAGGCGCAAGTGGTTAATACAATTACAACCAAAATCAATGATCAAACTCTAATTAAAATTAGAGGACGAGGTAGTGAAAGCAAAAGGAGCTGCTCTTCAATCAAGTAAATTACACCTGTGTGGCCAAAATATTTACACTCAGGGCTGAGTGCTGCTGGATGTTAGGGAAAGCACTGAGGGCATTGTATCCGCATGAGCTGAGGTCTTGTGGGTGTTTCACAGAGAGCCACAAATGGAGACTATAATTGCTACTGAGCACTCACAAGATTGCTCCACAGTGGTGTAAATAAACATGCACAACAAGACAGCTATTGGATTGACTGGCAGTCCATCTCAGTTAAAAGAAAGAGCTGTTTGAGAAGATAAGGATGTTTATGGTGAAGTGACTATTACATGGTACAGCTTTAGGTTACAAGGCAGATATTTTCATGGCAGAAATAAAACAGGACCTCGGTATTACAAGGTTTTATCCTGATCAAACTATGAGTGCAACATAGATGGACTTGACCAATCAGGATCCATATCCTGTTTACACTCTGAATGATTAGATCAAACTTAGAATGATGGACTGAGGCTATAGATATTCTATAATTGCTTCATGAAAGATAATTACAGACAAATACTGTACTATCATTCAGGGTGGTTTTACAATGTATATAAACATTCTGGCACAGCTGCTAGCTACATGTAATATTCTTACTAAATGGAAAATTCCAATGTAACCAGTGACTTAGCTGAATTTCTCATTTATCCATTTTCTGTCCTAAAGAGTCACAGGGAATCTGGAGGAATTGGATCACAAGGTAGACAAGGTGTCAGCTCATCACGGGCCACAATCACACACACTACGGACAATTTAGAGGTGCAAATCAGCCTACAGGGAGAACCTGCAAGCTCTGTGCATGTAGAGTGGAGGCTAAACTCGAACCCTCAACTCAAGACCTGCGAGGCAAACTTGATAGCCACTAAACTACTACAAGCTATGCTTCATAAATGGAACTCTCCAGTATAACCAGTGACTGGCTTCCTGAGACACATGAAGCTAGGCACCACATCTTTTCATCACAAGCAGTGTGACACATTAGGAGGAAATGTACCCTTTTCCACATACATGAGCTCACACATGTTTGGCCATTGCGTATGCACACTGTCACTCTTGGCTCGCTGGCACAGATGGCTGTGACAGCATCTGGATTTGAGCTTGCGATCTCAGAAAGATATAGTGAGCGCTTTTCTGTTGTGGCACTCATGAGCCCTATTGATAACATAAATTTGAAGTAATCTAAAAGTGTAAAGTGACCTTGCTGACTTGTAGTGCAAATGTACAAGGTGATGCATTACTTCATGTTATACCAAGTAGGTCTGTTTCTCACTCACCGAGACACCTGGGTTCGTTTCCATTCCAGTGTGGAGTTGTAGCATTGAGGCATGTGAGGGTTGAGGGGCCCTGAATCTGGTAGCCAGTAAAGCAGTAGAAATAAGCTTCTCCACCTGCGTGCAGACTGCTGACAGTTACATCACCATAGGCTGGCCGCTCAGGGAAATTACAGCTCAGGACAAACGCTGCAGAGAAAACACAGCCAGACCCTTTTAACATTTTAAAGGACTTTGTGCATTTTCTTTAAACACGTCAATCATTAAAATTGGTGTTGCTATGTCAGGAATCTTTATAAAACTGAAATTTGACAGTGGAAGTTGAATTTGAGTATATAGAGCCATGAAGTCAAAGAAAAGAACACAGAATGCTGTTTGAAATCATTTCATATTTCGGTTGTACTTTTCTGCAATACATTGCTGTGAAATATGTCAGTATATTGAGTGCCATATAAATAACTTATCACACATATCTTGGATGGCCCATGTCTTGGATGGACTCATTTCTACAAGAAATGGTATATAGAACATTATAATTCCAAGGTTTTATAATATGAACTATGATGTAGGTTGAAAGTCAAAACTCAATAGCTGAATTGTCCACCAAACTCGACCTTGCTCTTTGTTTCCCAGTCAGACACTCATCTCTTTTGTGCATCCTCTTTCTGTCCTCTAGCCTAGCACAGAAAAAACGATCCTTCTCTGTCTCTCTCTCTCTCTCTCTCTCTCTCTCTCTCTCTCTCTCTCTCTGTGAACAAGTATGCCCAGGAAGATAAATACACCCAAATGTTAAGCAATATGTCTCTTCACAGACTAGACATGCTGGGATGCAAGCAGGCAACCCATTAGGCTTAGACGATGATGGATTAGACATGCACTGTCCATAATGGAATAAATGGAGCAATAAAAATAGTGAACACATTCACACTGAACACATAGGTCACAGTACACACACCTAAAAACACCCTGCAATGACGGTAATGGAAAACCGAACAGAGATGACTGTTTTCTAGTGTGACTATGGCCATTTTAGATTTCACAAAAGATACTAGGGAACTATATATTTCATGAAGTTTTTACATACAAAGTTGGGAAGTTTGTCTAACTTGCTCCTTACTCACTTACACTTTAGAATGGTTCTCTCTTTCTTTCTCTCTTTCTCTCTCTCTCTCCATTAAAAAGTCTCCAGGTACACTAGCACACTAAAATGGACTTAAATGGTAGCAGTAGCTCTGGCTGGAGTTACATCTGAAAGCAGGTCAAAATTATTAGTTATTCTTAGGCTCACAGAGGGAGCTTTTATGAATAAGCTCCCAACTTTTTCTTTTTTTTCTCCGTCTCAGCCCACATCCCAGTGGACATTGAATTCAGGCTACTCTGGCAGTGACCATTTAACTAACAACTGATTCACATACTTGAATTGTCTGCCTCCTTTCTTTTGTAACATGGATCTTTCTAGAACTTTCTACTCTGAGCACAATTATTGCTACTGGCTTTATTGTTAGCTGGGAAAATTTGCAGCAGAGATCGGACATCGATTTCACTGTTGTGAGATTCACGTAAGCCTTGGGCTGGAAGATATTTACAGGCTAAAATAGATCAATAAAGCCCGACCTTTGACCCGGCTCTGTCATAATCAACCATTTTCCTGGTCTCCAGCTGTAACTTCTTATACATTAAGTAGGAAGAGACACAGATGCAGTGACTTTTACACTGTGTATTGCACTCAGTCCTCAGGGATGATTGCAGACTTGCCTCCATCTGTCAGTGAACCCAACAACCACACTTTAATTACATTTCAGGATGGTGAGTAAGAGGTAAAAGTGTTGAGTGGTGTTACAGCGCCAGCTCTGTAGCAATGTTATCTTCTCATAGAGGAAATGTGTCTTACAAGGAAAGTCTCACAAATGTGCTCTGTCTACGTTTGCTATTCATTGTATGCTTGAGATTGCTCTATAAGAAAATTGAACACTTGCATTTATATGCTATAACACATAACACCTTATAAAGCCAAAGGTCTGAATAAATCCTACATCATGTATAAGTATAAAAAGTACTTACAGCTATGTGCATAAAACTTCACAAAGCATGAGTACAGCATGTAACCTTGTGATGTAAGGTTCAGAATATTAATTCATTCATTCATTTCCATTTACTTCATTTAGCAGATGCTTTTATCCAAAACGACTTACAAACAAGGAAATACAGTCAAGAGGGGGGCAAGAAGCCTTTATTATCGCCACACATACATTACAGCGGAATACTTCTCTTCACATATCCCAGCTGAAGAAGTTGGGGTCAGAGCACAGGGGCAGCTATGATATAGCGCCCCTGGAACAGCGCCCCTTAAGGGCCTTGCTCAATTGCCCAACAGGGTGCTGGGGATTGAACCCCGATCAACGACCCAGAGCCTTAACCACTTGAGCCACAACTGCCACAAAGTGATATATCAAGCAGAGGACAATACAATACAATACAATACAATACAATACAATACAATACAAGTCAAGTCATGCTACCTTTTTAATTTACTGATACAGGGGCAAAGTGCACAGAGTAGAGGTGTAAGTGAATTTCTCTTGTCTTTTTTTTTAATAGTGGAGACAAGTTAGGGGTTGGTTAAATGTTACCCGGAAGAGGTGGGTCTTTAGTCGTTTTTTGTTGGTAGTGATAGATTTTGCTGTGATTTTGCTGAGGTTGGAAATTCCTTCTGTTGTTGGGGGGGGGGGGGGGGGGGAATCCGGATCCCCATCCCTCTAGCATTCCTCAAAAACGTGGGAGACCCTGTCAAATACTGCTGAATGTTATTGTTGACTCAAGTCTTGTTGGAGACTGATGAGCCTCCTAAGAAAGCCTTGGTTTGATAAATCACTGCAATTCTTTTCCTCTGCCGAGCTATTACAGAAAACTCTGGAGGAGTGGTGTTCTTCAACATCTAAGAAAAGTCTAACACTGAATACCAGAGACCAAGAACAAAAAACAAGCAAAACACCATGTGGATGTTGTGTAGAAAACAATTCATATCCCAAAGATAGACTCATCAAATTTCAAACGGACTATTTGAGAATAATTTGAGAAAATACACAGCCTTCTTATAGTCTCTTTCTCTCATATGCTCTTAAAGAGCTTCGCTAGCACTGCTGGGCCATGTGGTGAGGGGGCTGTTCTCCTGCTGACTAACTAATCGAAGTGCTGAGAGGGGGAGTGCTCTTCTTGCAGAGTCAATGAGGCATTGTAGCACCACCCCAGCCATCCATCCAATTTCTGCTTTATTACTGGCGTATCAGCACAGCGGGGCTGCGTTGTTATAGCATTATCATCTTGCTGCTTCCGTTTCAATTAGACTAATACCGAGGGGCCACTGGAGGCTGACTTTATGAGCTCAGTCTTAAATCATACATGATGCCTCGCAAGAGGGTGGCCTTGCAGCTTTATTGACCATAAAGACCAATTGTTGTGGTGCAGAGATTAGCTGGCAACCAGTTGGACTGCAACAGATGCAATGCTAATGTCCCACATTAGATTCTCTGAAGCAGAGCCTATATGCTGGATAGAAAGAACATGTGATCATGGGCAATTGTGGGTTATAGCTAATGGCCTGCAGGGAGATGGCTGTGTTTCCACATGTATAAGATATAAGACTTAATAGCAATATTCAACACCTAGTACATACAAGTTAGGATCTTGACCATCTCTTGGGCTTGACAACTATCAGCCCAAGACATGAAATAAATTTTATACAGCTTCTGGCTCTATGCATTTTGAGTGTAAACAATGAAATTGCCTGGAGAGTACACAAAGTTCCCGGTCTGCTGGGAAATTGAGGTGAATTCCGAATAAATTTTGAATGATAGTGTTGTATGATGTACAACAGAGTAAGTAAGGCTGAACAGGACACTTAAGGTATTCAAATTAAAATTATATTTGTCACATACACAACCATACAGAGAACCACATGTAGTGAAATGGCAATTTTTTTGCTATATCCACCCATGATAATGGATGCTATTTTATATGTAGATGATTGTATGATGTATGTTATCAGACCCCTTCAGGGCAGATGTGTGCTCATGGACAAAGTATTCATTAGAAATACACAGGATTGTCATGGTTGGCAAAGTTCCCTGTTGGGCCACTAGGGGGTTTCTAGCAGGGGTTTTGTTTCTCTGTGCCACGTGTGTTTTGTGTTGACATATTTAGCCACGCCTGTTCCCGCCTCTATTCAATTGTCCCTTGTGTTCCCTTGATTATCACCCTTATTTATATTGGTTGTTGTGCCTGTGTTTGTTGCTAGTCCTCATCTTTAATGTGAGTCTTTGTGTTGTGTTCGGTTTTTCCCTTTGTGTTCATATGTTTGAGTGTTCTTATTTTGGTATAAACCCCTGTTTTGTGTTTACGGTCTGTTCCAAGCTTCCTCCAGGTTCCCAGGTTTCTTCCCAACTTCTAAAAATATGTCAATAATTTTTTTGTACCCATTTGCCCCTAGGTAGGATTGAGAGGGCAGATATGTGTGTTCATGGTGCCCAGTGATGGTCTGTCTCATTTCCACTATTCCTGAGATTGACAGGAAATTACTGACCCTGGCCAAGATAATTAAAGAAAATGAATGATATTTTAGAATATTATTCATTTTATCCAAGTGAAAATTCACTATTTTGAGTGAGCAATTAATGAAATTATGCCAGCTGTTTAGATAAATGAATTTAAAGCATTCAGAAAGACATGCCCATGGTTTGAAAGATTATCTGATAAAGCTCATCTTCTATGGTTACGGATCAAAAATCAAAGTAAATATAGTTCTTAATTTTAGCTATAAAACGTTTGGTCATTGTGATAAATGCTGCCTCTTATTAAGATGCTCTTAAGATGAAAATGTTTTCTCCAGTCACCTCTGTGCAAGATGAAAAAAACATAAGACATTTTCAAGGACTTTACAGGAATGAATGAATTGATTTAATGCTTGTGTGTTTACTGTTGCACAAAAATGTCATTTCCCAGTTTTTCTGGTGTGTTTACAGATTACATTTATATTTAACCATGACATATTGTGAGACAACAAACTGCCAAACATGGTGGACTGGAATTCTGTTTCTCACTTGAGCTGATATAGAACAATCAACTTACATTCAAGGATACAATCATAATACACATGTTTTGGTAAATCTCAACGCCTCATTCAAAGCCTCTGTAGTGTCTAAGTCCATAGTTATATCTGACGTCTGAATATCAATGTCTGCATTTTTGGTATTAATTTTGGGATGGTGGTAGCTCAAGTGATTAAGGCTCTGGGTTGTTGCTTGGAAGATTGGGGTTCAAGCTGCATCAAGCTGCAACCATTGGGCCCCTGAGCAAGGCCCCTAACCCCCCCTGCTCCTTAAGAGCTGCATCATGGCTGACCCTGCGCTCTGACCCCAACCCTCCAAGGATGGGATATGCAAAGAAAATATTTCACTGTGCTATAATAGATATGTGACAAATGAAGGCTACTTAACTTAAATCAACATTATAGATACTTAACTCTGTATAATGGAAATAAATACTGCAAAAATTTTCGGTTTAATTTATTTCTTTAGATTACAGGATATTTAATTGTATTACACTACATTAGTTAAAGTTAAAATTAGTTAGTTAAAATAACTAACCTGTTTCATCAGAATGTCATTACATTTAATTTTCAATAAAAGAAAAGTAAAATGTAATCCTTTGCGAGCCCTAACGCTGCACACTGCATGTTTGTCATTATGCTGTGCAGGCTCACTGAAGTGCACGGTCCACTTGCTATCTGTAGATTTGGCCCTGCTGGATTTCTGATAAGCAGAAGTCACCACTGCTGGCTCGTTCTGACAAGATGTCTGGAGCAAGTGGAACCATTCCCCTGTTAAATGTCTTGGTTTCTGGTGACTTGGACATGTTCATGCTCCAAGAGGCGCCAAAAAAATTTGAAGGCCTCTGATAAGCAGGCACTTTTCCCGATTCCGAGTCAGTTTCTGATTTGTGTACGTGTATGTGTGTGTGTGTGTATGTGTGTGTCATTGGATAGGATGTGCTATGATGACAGGTTTATATCTATGGGCATCTTCTCTGAGGAAGTATAGAGTGCCATCCCACTAACAGAGATGAATGGTCTATTAAGACTCCTGTATATTACATGACCTGATTAAATATACATCCTCATTTGGGTGAGCTATCAATTATGAAGCGTGAGGGGATTCACTAATGCCGCTTCAGCTCAGGAGATCTCATTGAGACTGATTGAGTGTGATGGGTTTCGTCTGAGAG
Organism: Hemibagrus guttatus; assembly: GCA_033459395.1. Lineage (NCBI taxonomy): Eukaryota > Metazoa > Chordata > Actinopteri > Siluriformes > Bagridae > Hemibagrus > Hemibagrus guttatus. The sequence continues at coordinate 10,648,920 of JAUCMX010000011.1, forward strand.
GACAATGATGAGTGGGAAATCTCTCTCAACTCAAGACAGCCTTTCATGTCACCTCACATTAACCTCAGTCACTGAGAATTGTGCTATGTGGGAGATTGCCCAGAGCCATGGTACAGAACACAGGCTGAGTGACACTACAGTGCAGTAGGAGGCATATTATCAAAGGTGAGCTTCTAGGATTTTTCTGAGATCACTTTTCATCTATAAATGTTAATACTCTTCGCAAACAAAATTAGTTATTTAGTTAGTTAGTTAAGGTGGAAGAAATTCCAACAGGAGTTTTAAGATATATTTGGAAATATTATCCTTCACTATTAACATTAGCTAACTACAGAACCATTCTGTTCATTTCTGTCATATTAGAAGAAGCACATAGTTATCACTATCATGATCAACTAGATGATGATCAAACATGACATTTCAATTTAAATGCAAATAAAATTATGAAGCGTAAGGAAATATAGAGGATAATTTGGACTGGATTAGTTTTACAATTTAGTGTGTAGTAATGTAAATGTTACTGCTCTGTCTCTGAGATTTTACTCCTATGTGAATCTGTCCCATGCAAAGACAACATTGTCTTATACCTACTATAAAATTACCTGTTGAAACTCAAGCAATATAAAAACTGTCCAAAATGACATGTTGGTAAAAATGTGTTTATATCCTCTGAGAAAAGAGGCTGTGCACTTTGTCTTCTGTGTAAAGACACTCCAGGAAGTGCTTTTTTTCTCTCCTCTCCTTCTAACACCTAGCTGAAAGCAAGAATTGGTTGAGTTTAAATTACAGAAGGATTGATTATAGCTGTTAAAGGCTGATACAGGGTGTGCAATTATAGAAAATTGATCAGTTTCGAGTTGGTTTAATGGTGATGTGTAGTAATCAGATGTTACTACAAAACTACCGTAGCCATTTGCAAACAACTGCCTATTTTTACTGATTAAAAAATGTAATCATTTTTATCAATTTATATTTAAGTTTAATTCTTTAATTCTGGAACATCTGCAAAACATGCTTCTATTATAATTATTATAATTATATAAATATTATTATTATTATTTTTTTATAGATAAACACCTACTTACTAGCTTTTTCTCTTTTCTTCTTGAGGCAATAAAAAAAATAAAAAATAAAAATGCAGGGCAGTCAAAAACCTAAAGAAAACAGCTTTACCTCTGCCTGTAACACAGCACTCTTTGTGAAAATAAACATAAAAAGTTTCCTTATAGAAAGCACCTTAATATAAACCTGCTGCCATTTTTGTCAGAGAAATCAGCACCTTCTGACCAATTGTAATTGATGATTCAAGAGTGTGTGACCACAACCACAAGCACTGCAGTAAGTGTTGAGAATAAAGATCAAAACAAACCATTTGCAATAATATGAGGTGTAAAGAAACAAGATAATTCAATTTTTACAACCATGTATACATTCTGAAGACACTGCCATCTCTATGACTTGCATAGTGATTGGTTATCCTGTATGAACTGATCATTTTTTCTCCAGATGTCTCCTAGCAACAATATTTAAAAAGACAGATTATGTCTGGAAATCTTTCTCAAGTGATATGAACTAGTACATTAGGTTCTATTGAAAAATGCAATCATAAACATCTCAATCACAAGCAATCAGAAACATTTGATGGACATTTCGTAGCATTTACATGTAGCTCCAGAACCCATCTTCAGCATTTCAGGACACATCCACTGTTCTGCAGACTGTAAAATGGAGTGGCAAAAATCCAAATGCTTATGACATACCATACTATTGAAAAGGGTTTGATGTCAACATGGATAAATTCCAGACTATCAGATTTCAGTGTTTACTTCTGAAAAGATAAATATACACTAGAGGTGTAATGATACAGCATATATATGTAGCACACTGCATCATTCAATACAAGGCTCTGAGTTTTTGATGTTTGATGTGTATGGAACAAATCAAAGTAGCTATACATCATAAAATACAACCTATATTACATGAGTTGCTTATTCAACTCTATTCATGTAAAAAAAAACAAAAAAAAAACACAAGGTCTGGTGTATGGCAGCACTTTTGCCTTTGCTTTTAAGGTACACTTGGAGGACACTATGTGGTTCCTCCCCTAAACTGTTTCCACAAACTGGAACATCGACTGCACCCCAGGCCTCTTCACCCAACATCAGTCTGGCTAAATGAACATAAACCACTACAGTCAAGCTCCAAAATCTAGTGGAAAGCTTCCACAGATTAGTAGAGGTTATTATAACAGCAATGCAGAACATCTGAAATGAGACATTCAAAAATATTAAATGTGTATCATGGAAACTTTTGGCCATATAGTGGATTATGCTGATAGACACTGAGTGAGTGCTGAACGAAACATTACAGCGTGATAAACCAAATACACTGATGCTAAAACAGCAAACACATCCATCATCACATTCTCTCTAAAACTAGATGAAAAATACGAAGCAACACATACAAATAAGAACATTTACAGCAACGTCACATTCAAGCAACCTTCTCACATCTGAATGGATCATGCATTCATTCATTATTAACACAGTGCTTGTGCTGGTCTTTCGGAACAGTTCTAACATACAGCATATTGGCATAAAATAACGCTATAATGCAAAATATGCTTCTATTATAACTTTTGATTTAACAAATAAACACCTCCCTTACTAGCTTTTTCAAATGCAGGGCAGTCAAACACCTAAAGAAACAGCTTTATGTCTGGTTGTAACACAACACACTGTGTCAATAAACATAAAAAGTTCTCTTATAGAAAGCACCAAAATATAAACCTGCTGTCATTATCGTCAGAGAAATCAACACCTTCTGACCAATTGTAATTGATGATTCAAGAGTGTGTGACCACAACCACAAGCACTGCAACAAGTGGTGAGAATGATACAGAATTCATAACCTAGTTTCACCAAAAGTAAAGTATTATCCTGCCCCACTTTACTTGCTGGGTTTTTACAGTGTGTATACATTAACGGTTGCTGTATTATTTCCGATGGAGGGCAGTTAGAAATAGTACAGCAATTCTAACTTGTTCCCATGGAAATTACACCAACCCACACCTTTTCCATTCGCAAGTGTCACAACATGAGGACAATAAAAATCCTTCGCTTCATTAAACTTGCTGTCACTTTTTTCTTTTCATGGGATTGCTGAACTATAATTCAAGTCATCTAAACGTTTCGCTCCAGCACACCTCCATAAATCAGTGACAGCAAATATAATTTCATCAAAGCAAATAAGCTGGCAGCGGTGTGCCACTTTTAACCATCGTTCAGCTCTGTTTTTCATACAGTCCTGCTAATGATCTGAGGGTGAAGAGAGGGGTCAATAAATGACAAAACAATAGAGTGCCACAGCATGGCCTAGCATCCCTGCAGAACAAGAACCATTAACAAGACACGGGAAAAAATAACAACATGAGCAGTTCAACTCGCCTCAGCTCTGAATAACACAAAATGACTCAAATGGACAGGTGGATGTGTGGGCTTTCTTTTTCTGCCAATGTGATGCCTAACAGGAGGCAGTTAGCGACCAGGTGTTCCTGGACTCCAGATAGCTTGTTGCTTTCTCTCTGATGCTGAAAAGTCCCATCCATGTGATAACACAGCCCCTTCCCAGACCACTTACTGCAGACCATATAATTTACAGCTCCAAATGAGTTGCTAGATCTTATTTATACTTCTGCATCTCAGTATATCTGCAGCCACATCCTGGAGTCATGTGTGGATGCTTTTCAGAGTTTTCCTGCTTTCAAATAATGGCATTGCATGATCTAGGGAGTAGTGTGACATAACAAAATCACAATGTACAGAAAAGAGGGAGAAGATTAATTGTAGTAGGGAGAATGGAAATAAAGGACTGGATGTGAAAAAGCAATGTTTTCTTGAGAATAATTTGTGGCAACAAATTACACACATGTCTTTCATAGGCTGTTTTTTCTTTAACCAAAAAGGGGAACGCTTACATTTTTAATTGTGTTCAGAAATAAAAGAACATCAGCACAAACTGATATGAGCTCTACTTAATAATTAGCATTGCTCTTAGTGTTTTTTGTCTGTTTGGGGTTTTTTTTCAATTGAGCAGAGCATGGATTGTCCTAATGCTGTCTTTTGGCTTGCATATTTGTGTTAATGTTCATCTAAAGGAACATGACACAAAGCAAAAATAGTTTGTGCCAGAAGCAATTTCCATTTTTTTGGTAGTATATTGTCCTTCCTCATTCAAATTAACTGGTTTTTTTTTTTCACTAGACAAAATTGTTCACATTTGTGATGAACTCCTCTTGACTTGTGAGAAATTTTACAATCTGTCCGATTCTTGCATTCATTAAAAAAATAATAGAACTGTGTTTAAACTAATATAATCATTAGGAAATATCACTGGTGAGTAGAAACAGGAATAACTGCTGGAATAGTAAAGAATAAACATACATGGTTCCGATTTTAAAGGCATACAGCTCACAGATACCTCACCCCACCCAGATACCTCTAGTTCCACTTACCCATAATCCTTTTCTTTGCATTGAGACATGTATACACAAATATTTCAGCACTCAAGTCATTATTGGAAGTTGTCTATACAGAAGCCAATGGATCTTTTAAACTCCTTGCTATTAATTTTTCTGAACTGGGGTCAGCACCACCTAGTCCTCATTACCACAGCCACCCTGACAGACTGTCTCTTTGTACTGGATAAGCAGGTGGTCGTCTCTGTCACTTGTTCACTGTAAATGCTCCCGCTCTCTCCCACAAATCCCACCAGTTTAATTATGGCCGCTTTAATTATGCTCATGCGGCTCCACATTTATTAGAAACTGATGTGCTCAGAAATTAACGGAGGAAAAAAATCAACACTGCACACTCTGTCAAAGGAAGGAAATTATGGAAATGGTAATGACCTATTAATAATCCATTTGCATTAATAGCTTAGATACATACGGCACCTTGTAATAGGATTCCAACAAGTCTGTGTTTGGTAAAAAAGGCCATTTATTCATCTTATACTAGCGATTAGTCTGATTTAATCAAAACCAAACAGGCTTCTCTAAGAATGAATACACTGTAAAAAAGTGTGTGTAGATTTACAGTAAAATACTTTTGTTTTGATTTTTTTACAGGATTGTACAGTAAACGACTGGGCAATTACAGCAGTGCATTGATTTGCAGTAAACACAATGTATAGTGGGAAATCTAACATTTAAGCCTGTAAATATCTGCAATGTGTTTTTTTTGCCCTTTATTTTAGTGACTATTTTAGGCAAACACAAAGCTTCTTTAAGTTTAAGTCTATGGTCACCACAGAAGACCAACTAGTCCACACAACAACTTGGCACAGGTTTTACACCAGATGCCCTTCCTGACACAACCCTCCCATTTTTCCAGGCATGGGACCAGCACTGGAACCTCAGCCTTCCACATGGTAGGTGAGAAACCTACCACTGAGCCACCAATGCCCTCTTTAAGAACAAGTCTATATGCTAGTAAAAAAACTTTGAATAGCCTAGGCACTGAAATTTGGTCTTTTAGTTAATTTAATAGTTAAGGTGTTTGACTCAAGTGGTGGCTCAGTTGTTAAGGCTTTGCACTTCAGAAGGTGATGAGTTCAAATCCAAGCTGCCATAGTTGATTATTTAGACTTATGTCACAAACACCCGGATCTCCCAGAATCCACACATCTTTAATAACATCATTTCTAACTACAGCCTCTCCAGTTCACCACAAATCTCCCTTATTTCACCAGTTACACACTTCACCTCTCAGTATAAAGGAACTTTAATTCTCTCAGTTCATGGCTTGTTTATGACACTTTGTCTCTCATTAGTAATCCTTGGTATTTTTGTATCCTGGTTTTATTGCATGTGCATGATTTCCCCCCTTACCCTTTGGTATTTGCGCTCTGGTTTACCACGGTTTCCTAGTCATTTACTCTCTGCTTGTTATGTTTTTTGACCTTTTTCCTGTTTTTCCTTCACCAGCCCTTTTGTCTCATGCAAATTTTGCTAATAAAGCATGTTGTTTATATTAACCTGCAGGAATTTCCTCTAGTCTTGTCAAAGCATGACAATTAACTTCAGCGTTATAGTAAAATGAATTCACTATTAAACGACTGCTACAAATGACCATGAGGTGAGTATGAGGTTGTAGTCTCGATCTTGTGGTCTTGGTGTCAAATATTAAAACTGAAGACTGAGCTTGGGCTTTTTTCCCCCGATAGGTTGTGTAAGGAAAGGATTCGGTTGTTTAAAGCGAAACTGTATGTCTGGTTTTGGATTTAAGTCAGAGACTGTGTTTCCTGGATAGGGGAAGGATATTGAGATAGCTTCAGATATCCTGGCAGTGTCCAAGTGTGCCCCTCTTACTTTACTTGAACTCCGAACAACGTTTCTCCTGACTCATTACTGCCTCTCCACCTTGCCTTACATTAGCACAGTAGAGTAATGTATCTGTACATCACAGTGATAGGAATTTCACCCTCGGTATATAGGCAATACTACTCACTATACTGGGATGTGGATCCATTAAAAAAATTCTGCCATTTTGTGCAACATAAACAACTCAGAGGGTTATTGCGTTCAGTAATGGTGCACAGTGATGCTCTGAATTCAATGGAATATTTTGAGCTGTAGATCAATTCTCATGGAAGTGTTGCAGAGAGGCAATTACTGAGAAAGCACAGTGAACTTTTGAACAGTACCATATGTTCCTGGAGATACGATTCACACGCCGAACCCAATGTCAAAGATTGTTCACAATTGGTCACAAAGGAATCTGCAATGCGGGGACTATTTTACTCCGAAAAAATATCCATCTGTTTCAAAAGTCTCTGTGTATGTGACAAGGTTGTGTTTCTACAGGACTCCCTCATGAAGCATTTTATGCCTCTTCAACCCTAGCACAGAATCACATGACCTCATCATTAAACACATCTGCTAACATACTCCCTGGGCCACAACCACTCATTAACGTAATTATTGTAGTTCTGCATCATTACTGTCACTCATTCTTCTGATGGAGCAGTCTGTTGCTGTCAGTAGGAAACAATAAAGGACATAACCATGGCAACCCTTTGGACTACAGTTAAAATGGGTAGTTTATATGTAGACATAGTTAAACTCCTGCTCAGAAATATAATACTAATCATACTGGTGTAGCTCAAGTTTTAAAATTGGATTCTATCTGGTTCTATCTGACCTTGTGCTGTCTGGAGATTTATATATTCAACCAATGTTGACAAAATGGACCAGCATGTGCTGGTTTCTCAGGACCAGTAAGAAGAGTTTGAGCGCGGCTCGAGAGTGGCGATTGAAACAGAAAAGCATTTGTCCAATCAGCCATAGATTATGAATTCCAATCTTGATGATGCCACAGCCGTGTGGCCATGAGCCCAAGAATTGGCTGAAACCCAAAGTTGGCTGTGGTGGTGTTCTCTCTCTCCCTTATCAATTACAACAATCACTGTGAGCTGATGCATGAGGACAGGGGTAGATAGGACTATGTTACACCACCTCCTGACTGACTGACCAGCAGTTTGAAATCTGCTGGCCTCAAAGAGTCCGCCCTCCCTGGTTGATGTGATGGGGAGAGATGCCTGATGGGTGGGAAAAGGGAGAAAGTGCTTGATAGAGAATTCTAGATGATTTGTTCTGCTCTCTGCACTACCCCCAGTGATTGATTTGTGGCAGGTGGCAGGTGACTATCTGAGGGAGGCAGATGACTATCTCTCTCATCCCTTTCAGGAGAAATGCCTTGTGCCTTCAGCAAGTAACAGCTCAGGCTCCACTCACTGAGACAAGGACATGTGATGGATGTTTATGATTAGCAGGCAGTTTAGTTTTAGGTGTAGTTTAGGCTCCAACACCTGGTTGAGATCTAGTTCAAATCTGCCGGGCACATGTGTTAATATCAGCAACACTGCAGAATAGTCAGCACAGGAGGCATCTGAACTAGAGATTAATAGCTAATGTTCATTCTCAGCTTCTAGGGAGCTTAAAGATTGTCTGCATGAATACAAATCCTGCAGCATAGCTCGTTAGTCACTCAAGCTGTGCATACTGGAAACAAGCTAACTCTGTCACTATCCAGTCTCATTCCACTTATATGAGATTTATTCATAATTGATGTTTGTGTGATCAATATATCTGTTTCTGTTCTAATGGCTACATTTAACTAACTACTACAAACTAGCGTACATTTAGGCTCTGACCTGGTGTGCCCAATATTCTTTATTTGTCCAATTTTATGTTAAAAATCTTATAGAGAAAATTTTTTTGATCTAATAAAGGCACATGATAAAGCCTTTAAACTAGCAAAATGCTTACATGATTAAAAGAAAAGCAGTACTTTCAGCACTTAAGAACTGCCTCGTCTAAAGGAATACATTTTGCTAATGAACTCATGGTTTAGTATCATGGGAATTACTATCTCTCACATTTTGAAAGAATCCTACAGAAAGAGCTCAGGGTTAATAAAGGTTCATAAAATACTTCACAGACTTGCAGGAACCTGCTGCAAGCGCATCTCACAGGAACACTGTCAATCTAATGGCTGCCAGGCTAAAGTAATAAGACCAGGTACTAATCATAATCATTACGTCAGTGGAAAGTCAATGAAATACTCTTATTCTCTTCTCCAAACATTTAACTGATCTCTTTCCTAAAATGGCTCATCTAAATGGAGCTCCAGATAGGTGTCAATAGTATGTTAAGAAGCTATTTGCATGCAATTACTGCACTTTATAAATGAAAAACTTTTAGAAAATGTTTTTTAATTTTTTTCATCACAGCAAATACACCATCAATCTGTGTGGGATGGTACAGGGGAGGTAGCAGGCAGTGCTGTCTGTAAGGAATATATGTGAGAGGTGTACACCAGCTCCACAAACCTCTGGGACATGCTCCAAGAGACAATATGCCTTTGAGGAATTGCCAAAAAATATTAAGTTATTAAAAGCTGACACAGAAAATGCTGTACATTTTGTAAAGCCAGGTGTCCTTGTTGAGCAAGTTAAGTAGCCTTTATCTGTCACATCCATTACTGCACAGTGAATTTCTTTCTGCGTATATCCCATCCTTGGAGAGTTGAGGACAGAGCACAGGGTCAACCATGAAGCAGGGCCCTTGAGGCAGGGGTTGTGTTGGGGGATTTGAGGGCCTTGCTCAGTCGCCCATCAGTGACAGCTTGGCAGTGCTAAGGCTTAAACCCTGATCTTCCAATCAACAACGGAGAGTCTTAACCACTTGAGCTACCACTGCTGCAAGTACATAACACCACACAATAACTGATAGTATATGTACACAACAGGCAGATACATGTGCCTGTCTCTGTATTTTGTCTTTTAGCTTTAATAATTAACATTTTAGCACAATGTTCAGATTTGGTCATTTCACTTACAGTGAGATTAGTGGACTGGTACAAAATATATTCTAAATAACTTTAGATAAAGACCAGAAACGATACATAAATAATGATGGATTAGAAAGAGAGAGAGAGAGAGAGAGAGAGAGAGAGAGAGAGAGAGAGCGCACTGACTTTCAGACCATACAATCATAAAATGAAATGAGTGAGGATGGGGTGGTTTAGCTTCATTAATGGCTCTTTTAGTGTTATGAGGCAGATGATCTGTAAAATTAATGTTGCAGAAATGATCCAGCCTCAGTGTGAGCTAAACTTGCCAAAGAGATGAAATGCAGCCTGCCCATCATAACCCTTTAACAACTCTAAATGTTGACACTCTGCTAAATATCAGAGCAGCTTCCATATTCTTTCATTCTGATTGCCCTCCACAGAAATCATGTATTTATATAGAGAGGCCTATTCGGACACCTCCAGAGTTCCTGCTTTAATTCTGAGCTCTGCTTACTGTGACTGTGTGATGATGCAGGTGTTCTTGCGTCTGCAAGGTCCCTTCTGCAGACAAAAAGCATGCCAGTGGGTGGATTGGTGTTAAGTTTCTCCTAGGATCAAATAGGAGAAGTGTGTGTGTGTGTGTGTGTGTGTCATATTCAGTCATATTCAGTGTTTGTGGGTTAAGCTCTGGGCCCAGGATAAAGAGGTTAGTGAAAATCATTGAATCAAATCAAAGCAATATCTGTTCCAGGGCTGAATAAGTAAGTCAAGGAGAAAAGAGGCCAACATCTGAATCTGATCTAATCCTAAAAATAAGGGAACTGAGAAGATCAAACACAATTTGAAACCATTTAGAAATGCTCTCGAGTTCAATAGATATCTCTCACCACTATAGCTGATGCAGCTTATTTCAGCTGATTTGCTGTTGCCCATTTTCTTGAACGCATAAAGTTTTTTATCAGTGTGTGCTGCTCGTCAGAAAGATTACGCCGAACTGAAGCAGCCGGGGTCGTTTCTGATAACTCAAAGTCATGGCTCCAGAATTGGGGATCAGGATTCATTAGGCTGCAGATCTCCCTGACAATGTGCTTGTGCAGAAGGAAATTAATTATCCAGGTGGTTAGAAGAAGTGTATCGACATGTAATCAAATCTGTCTCCTCCTTCATGCTTATCTAATAAAAACGTTCACACATTATCCTACTGAACAAGGTGACCCTAAAGGAAGACAATTGAATTTCTGCCCATCTGTCTTACGCATGCGTGAAATCATTAGCAGAGAGACAGAGAAAAAATGATCCAAGATATGTTTTGAATCTGTTTTATATAATAGCAGCAGCATTCAGCAGCACGTTCTCGATGGCTTTATTTGGACAAATCTGGAAGTTAAAGCTTTATAAACCTACGCTACATGCATCTGTTGGAGAAAATTTGATCGTTTAATGAAACACTTTCATTTCCTCTCCACAGGATTAGTACAAATCCACGTTATTTGTCATAGAGATACTGTAAGTCTTAGCTAGTATAAAGTAAAAGACAATATTTCATCAAGTATAACACTTTTTTACCAGAAAGTGTTTGTTGTGTGTATGTTCAGCACTGAGTTTCTTTGTCAAGTCACGCTCCATAGTTGGTTAATGGCTCATGTGAAAGAAGACGCTCCGGGATTTAAGAACTTGTAGTGTATCAGTATTTCAGTTTTAATTCAGCCTACTAGGGGCAATGTAATTACAAAAAAGTACTTCATATTCATTATCTACTGCCAGTTTGCACATGTGTACTGTGATGTAAATACCGATGTATATATGGGTACACAACTGTGTGTGTGCGTGTTGTATCTTGTAACTGACTAAGCTGTTGTAACACTAAAATTTCCCTCATAGGATCAGTAAAAAAAAAGGTTTCTGCTCTCTGAGATGTTGCCTTCTAAAATTTAAAGGCATCACCTTCAGTCACTAAAATTCTATGTATCTTTCAGACTTGCGACAACAAAATAATTCATTTATTTACACGGATAAGTCAATTTCCATTTGATTCGGAATGAAACTCCAGTGTAGTGGTAAAAATGCTTAAGCTTAAGAATCTCTTTACTGTTTTCTGTCAGATTTAGCACTGATAATTTGCATTACCTTATACAGCAGAGCAGCTATAAACTTTTATTCTATTAAATAGTGCGTCATAAAATACTTTGTAAAAAGCAAAAACAACTCTAAATTCTTGGTTATGAGAACCTGCCCAAACTGTAGCTTCTTCCTCTGTTTGTTAGTTCACATCTAGAAATGTTACACTTATATTCATAGGTCATTTTCATTTGCTTCAGCGTTCTATATATAGATTCAGCTCAAATTAAGAGATTTATTCAGTGATTCCATGAAATGCATGTATCTGTATGATGTAAGAAGAGGAAACTGTCAATGTTACCCTGACTACACTAGAGACAGATATTTTCACAGCTCTCATCACCATGTTCGGATGCAAAATATATTACTGTTCTATCATCAGCATGATAGAAATGTCTTAAGCCTAGAATTCCCAATATACCTTATATTTATTTGTATAAAAAGGTATGGCAATTGGGAAATCTTTATAAATATTACATTTGGGTATTTTTCATCTACAGGTGCAAAGTACATGCAAATTCTTTTGCATTAGCGTGATTTACTAAGCTTGAAAGTCATTTTAGAAAACATTTGTACACATAAAGAGCAGGTATTAGATTCCACTCTCTGCTATTTGACAAAAAATCAATTATAATTAAGTTTTACAAATTAATCACAAAAGTACCAGAGTTAAAATGGCTAATACTGTACCTTTTCACCTCTAATGCGCCACAAAGATATCTCATAAGGGGAGAGTAAGTTGAAGCTAAAACTTGCAATGAGACAATGCACCAGTTATGATAGATTGTGTGATATGCAGTATGATATCTTTGTGGTGCATTAGAGGTGAAAATGTACAGTAAATATCTATTATTAGCCATTTTAACTCTGATACTTTTGTCATTAATTTGTAAAACAGCTACAGGGTCCTTGGTTCAATCCTGTGTTTCTTCCTGTGTTCCTCCCAAAACCATCCCATGAAATGAACTGATGTCCCATAAAGGATGCACTCGCACCCTGCACTGTGTGTTTCTTGGATTGGCCCCGATTCCACTGCAACCTGCTGCTGCATTTATTCCATTGAATTATTTTCTTTATTACTATAAATACTGAGAAAATGTTTTATGATATTAACCATAGTCAAAGAGCTGCTGTGACCCTTATCATTCTATGCTTTATGCCATTTAAACATTTGTATTAAAAAAGCCAGTGATCAAATAGAAGATAGATGGGAGTGTTGTAGCATTTTATATGTCTAAGCGTCTCGTTTCTCACTGCTTTTTCTCTTTCTTTCCACCCACATCAGCTTTTATTACTATTGAACTTAAATGGCCTGTGTTTTCCTCTCTATATAATGTACATTTAAAGCAGTGGTTTTAACATGATGACCTAAATGAAGTGTGTAGGAGTTAAACACAAATGTTTGCCATGCATGTTGTGTAGAAGTGCAGAAGGTCTTAACTTTAGGTTTCTGTGATTTCCCTGTTCTAGTATATCTACCTACATAAAGCTGCTTCGGGATAATGTCTAGCATTAAAAGTGCTATAGAAAGAACTAAACTGAGTCAAATTCATTCACACAGTGAGTGATATATACTTTGAAATATATCAAAAATACTGGATAATACATGGATAAATCTCACTATGATTAGCATTATAGTGCGAAATATTACTCATAAGAAGCCCAGGATAGATGTACATAGATGTACATAGATAGATGTACTTTATTGATCCCAAAGGAGAAATTATAGTAAAACACCACACATTCAACTGAGCTCAAGCTTAAACCCTTAGGGGGTTTCAACCACAGGGCTGGAAGGCTATAACTCTACTGCTGTACCAGCTAATTTCTGTTAAAGTGTTCCCTAAAATATAGCATGTCCAATAATGTAGAGAAAAGTTATCTTGAGAACACAAGGAAGAAAAATAAAAGAAATAACACACAGCCATTCCAGACTACTGTACATTTGTTCCACCACTGTGTGAAATATGAAAAGCCAATTTCAATTCTCATCAAAGCTCTGAAAGCATAATATGTTTTAAATGCCTGTTTAGCTTTCTTTTAATGTTGGCTGATTTAAATTCAATTTGTTTTCAGGCAGTGTTTTATTGCTAATAAAAAGCTAATAAATCAAGCAACCTCATTATTGCTGAATAGTGCGATTTGCCTGCGGGGCTGATTTTTGAGCATTTTTGAGAAAACTGAAAATAATTTCTATTTAATAATAAAGTGTTGATAAAACTGGTTTCCATACAGGAAAATCACTATTCATTCACTCATTCATTCATTCACTGATCAACAATACATGGCATTTTTACCAGTGCACGTTTTCTACTATATCTGTTCATTTGAAAAATGTATTTGTAAAACATACAAAAAAATGTATTAGCAAATTAGCAGATAATGCATAAGCAAGTATTGCAATAGTAAACACACCACATGAAGCCATATAGTGTTTAACATCTTCATAGGAAAAAAAACAGCAGGAAGAATCCTACAGAGTGTGGATGTATTCCTGCCCAGAGCAGATTCTGAGAAACAACCACCAAACCCACTTATACTGGATAAACTAATCCCAGACACAATTCCCACAGACCCTAATGTAATCCACAAACTGTCTGTACAATGTACTGCATAATATAAAAAAACACAAAATTTCAGCTTTCACTTTATTTTTCACTGTATTCCCTGTAAACTTTTGCTTTGTTGCCTACAAATATTTATTCTTTTTATTTTATTTTTTATTACTACATCATTTGTTGGTGTGAATGAATGTCTCTGGATCCAGTGTGATCCTGACCAGGCTCCAGTGTGATCCTGACCAGGCTCCAGTGTGATCCTGACCAGGCTCCAGTGTGATCCTGACCAGGCTCCAGTGTGATCCTGACCAGGCTCAGAGCTACTTAAAGTGAGTGAGTGCTTAAAATAATTAAGCTGTTCAATCAGAACAGACTCAGAATCAAGGTGGTGGTAGCTCAAGTGGTTAAGGGTCAGGGTTGTTGATCAGAAGCTCAGGGTTCAAGCCCCGGCACTGCCAAGCTGCCACTGTTGCACTTTGAGCAAGGCCCACCCTCCCTACTGCATCATGACTGTCCCTATGCTCTGACCCCAACCCTCTAATGATGGGTATATGCCAGTAAAGAATTTCACTGTGAAGTTATGTATATGTGACAAATAATCACTACTTAACAGAAGTTTATGCTAGGAGGTTACATAAATAAGGAATATTGAAAAAGAAATGAATAGAACAGTGTTAGGGATTTTCAGAGGCGACAGACACAAGCACAGGCTTTTATAGTGCAGGGTGTGAACATAACTAACGTAGTGAGTACACAAAACAGCAAAACATACAGACTAATGAGTAAAATTATTGTGAGCAAAGTAACAAACCCACACAACATCAACAGAATCATAACATGAAGTACACTGAAACAAGAACTTCAGTAGGACCTGATTAGTGGGAACACAGAACAGGTGTGAGTGCTCAGTTAGACATTAGCTTAGTAACGAGGTTGTGTGACATGCAGGGGCTGATGGGTAATGTAGTCCCAATTGCAGCATAACCAAGACAAATTGCTCACAGAGCACTGCAAGTGAGAAAGTAGTGCACTAAGGGGATTCTGGGAGGCAGTGAGCTACAATTTTTTTTGTGAGAGAAGTCGAAGCAATTAGCCGCCTAATTGCTATAGCAACTAATGAATTAACTGCACTGATGGGTACTTAAAGCTCATGATCATGCTCAATACTCAAATAATTCTAGATAGACATCAGTATTGAAGCACGTTTTAATTTGTTGAATCTCTCTACACTGGTTTAAGTGCTCCCAGTGAAGTAAGGAGAATCTTTATATCTCATGACATCTGAGCTGGCAGTAAACTCTGGACCATTGTTGTTGATTATTATTTGTCGAACAATCAGTCAGGTCCTAAAATCACTTCTCTCTCCTTCTGAACCCAGTCCATCAATCCTACCTTGTTCGTATTTAATCTTTAATGATACCCAATAGGATGGGCGATGGCGTGCTTTCAATGTCATGTGAATTACTGAGTGGCCTTAATCTTTAATGTGCTTGCCTCCTGATGCAGGCTGCTATTTAGAGGAGCTCTCATCTGTCAGATCATGCAGGCTTCTGCCAAACATACAGGTGTGGAGGACAGATGGGGCGTCCAGTGGAACGCCAGGCGCGAGACTATGGATGGACTTGCGAAGCATCATTAACACTATATAGCAGGGGGCCAAACAATGCCCTCATCATCCTTCCTATATAAGTAGTCTGTTTAAATATAAGACTTGAGGCTAGAGTTTCCATTCTCATAGATAATCTTTCAGCAGCAGTGCCGAGTTTCTAAAGAAAATGACAAGTAGTTATTCCAGCTACATCTCTAAATTTCAAACAAGCATCAGATGATTGTTCTATGAACTTTTTTCAGCACAGTATGATGGGAAATGTAATTACTGCTGCAATATTAGTTATTCTCACCTGTGCAGCTCTACCCAGCATGCTTGTTGGAGCATATGAGGAGGATGGGTGGTAATTGGATGTTTGGTATCAAATCATTATAGATGGAGCTCAGCAAAGCCTTTGGATGATTGCTGTGAGCTTAATAAAAGCATGAAAACCTTCCATGTTAAGCTGGGCAGGATACACTCTCTGGGAAATACACACAGTTGATTACTATCCCCCTACCCTCCTCCCCAAACACACACACACACACACAGAAGGAAAGGGGGAAAAAGACACAGAGACAGAAAATGAGGAAAATGGTTCTCTTATCCAACAGCCATGTTAGCAGCCTGTGAAATTGTATTACCCCACTGCTAACCTGCCACAGTTCATTAGTTCACAGAAACAAAAGGGATTTGTCTGTGCACAAAGTAATTTTCTTTTTTTTCAGCACCTCTGCAAAATGAGAAACAAAACTTGGCAATGTAGCGAGTGCTCAATAACCTTTTTCCTGATCTGTCACATATCTCTGTTAAAGGACTATTAGCAGGGAATATCATCTGAGCCTTACTCCACTGTAATTATATGGCAGCCTATTGACAACAGTTGTCATTTTCAGGCTAACATAAGCATATTATACTGACAAGTGATAACAAGAAGTATTTTCCCCCTCGTTGCACAGAGAGCCTCTCGTAATGGAAAGTAATGATTGAGAGCCCCTTTCTCCCAGACACGTAATCGCGCTCACCAATCTAATCAGCAAGCGTACACTCATAAGCAGGTTTTGTCTCAAGCTCTGGCTGGGCACAGCGCCAGTCTGTCTCTCTCTCTCTCTCTCTCTCTCTCTCGCTCTCTCTCTCTCTCTATCGCTCTCTTTCTCTCACAACCGCACAGTGATTCGGCTGCTGCATGGGAGCACTTACCTTGGTAGAGTAAGAGGAAGGAGCTGTGGCAGGGTCTCCGGCTGTGGAAGTGGACGGAGATCTGGTTGCTGTAGCTGCGCACCACCAAACCCTTCATCAGGATGGACTCATTAGCCAGCACTGACGGCTCACGGCCCCCCAGATCCTCAAACCTCACAGAGTCCCCTTCAGCCAAACTCACATTCATCACCTAAATGAGAGGGAGATAAAGAGAGGGTGTGAATATGATGCACTGCAGCATAACAAATCTGATCTTTTGTAGCTGTTTAGACTGTAATTAGATGTAGAAATTCTGAAGAAAAAAAAAATCAACATCTTTTTATGACATTCACAACATTGCTCAGGTGTGTTTTGATTTTTTTCTAGTCCTTTCTCCACCCTTATCCTGTCATTGGTTTGTTATGTGATTGTGTTCACCTGTTTTGTGTTACTCCTTGATTAGTTTATATATGCACACCCTGTTATGTCACTGTTGCAAAGTCTTATCAGGCTTTTTTTTTTTATAAAAATCATTATTGTCAGGAGTAGCTGGACAGTTCCCTGCCAGGCCCGGGGAGGGCGCTGGCAGGAGAATCCTGGAAGCCTGTTTATGTCTGTGTGTTTCCTGCCTATTGTTCTCCACCCTGATTGTGTCACCTGTCCCTTATTACCTTGATGTGTTTCCCTATAAATAGGGATCCTGGTGTGCATGTGTGGCGTGGGTCAATGTTTAGTTTATAGCTGTCCTGTGGGTGTTATGTCAGGTTTTGGGGTTATGCTTGTTGAGTTACGTTTTGGTTTAATGTAACTACGGAGTCTAATGTTATGTTTGCCTTTCCCCTGTATCATGTTTGTGTCAATAAAAACAGTGCTTCACTGAATCCTGCGGTTGGGTCTCTTTCCACGGCGTGCTGGAGCACGCGGCACCACGGAGGTCCGGGTTCGAGCCCTGCATAGTGCAGGGCCTGCGGCGGACGTGACCATTATACCCAAGTTGAGTTTTTTTTAGTTCTGTGGCATTATACTATCAGATTTTGGCCACTGTCTTGTTTTTACTCTTTATCTCTATATAACACTATGCTCTAGTGAGACTATGCTTATCTATGTCCTTTAGTCATTATGTCAGCATTGTGAATTCAGAAAAATGACCGTTACAGTTGTGCACTAACTTTTCTACGGTGTGTAAATACTTCAAGATTTTTTCCATTGACAGCTCAATATCACAATTATTTCTTGTACTCGCTGACAGAGCTGCAAAATATTTTTGTTTACCATTGCTGTTTTTGATGCTGGGAAAACTATTTTTACCTCAATCACCACTGGTCATACTCCAACCCCAGCTGGAGCAAAGAAATGCACTCTGCATTGTTATATATTTGTCACTGAACATGTTACTCTAAGTGACACTAGCAATGTCTGCAGTGACCAAAAATAATCTGCTCTCAGTACCTCAGTATCTCTTCTGTATTTGTCTAGGCTCTAAAATCTACAGGCTACATTAAGCTCCGTTTTGGTGTCTGCTGTTAATTGAAGCCATTACTTTTATGAACATGCAAATACGCCATGATCAGAAGTCTCCCATTGGCTGAAAGCATAAAAAACCTGTTAATGTGACATTTTTATGTGACATTTTAAAGATCCCAAAGACCTTTTATAAATTAGCGGTGGCTAGCTTTGCATGAAAATTTCCCTGCAGTGTCTCTCCATCTGCCCTCCATTCCACAGTACTGTTAAATACCTCTTTTACTCTCTATTATAATATGCATGCATAAATCTGGGGTTTAACATCTGTGCCATTGTGATTCTAAAATTGGGGTTGTATGCATGGTTTTTGAAAACAGTCACAAGTTCAGGAAACGTCACCATAATTTCTGACACGTCGCAACCATATTGTGGCTACATCGAGCCGGATTGTGTACTTTAGCACACAGCAAACCCATAAGATTGCTCTCCCACACATCATTATAGCAGACAAGCCAGACAACGCCTTCAGCAGATTCAATGCCATGGACTGAGACAGAGTGTCAGTGGCATGTTTGTTGCATTCCTGTTGCATCTTTATCCACTGTTGGGCCACATCTCTGCCAAAACTGCCCATTAATTACCCAGAAATACCGAGCGACTGACAATCACCTGTCTGCCACAGCCAGCATGCACATCCTTGCACATCTTCTCTTTCACACAGTAAACAACCTTGTGAGTCAGTGTCCCAGCTGGGGAAGTTTTGTGTTGTGCAGCACAAAAAGTGTGTATCATTGAAGTTAAGTCTTCCAAACAAACCTGGCCTGATGAATTCAACTGTGTGAGTGAAACATAACAGAGTTTATATACGCTGGCCAAGAAGGCCTCGCATGGCCTCTACTCTCCAAACGTAATGAGAATCAGATTCAGCTAAATGGAAATGACCCAGAGTGCGAGTCAAACCTCATACGAATACTGGGACAAGTTAATGAAGCCTGACACATACGAGCACACGCATCACTCTCAGGTTAGAGATGTGTAATTAATTCTGATAGGAATACACCTCTGCTGCACCTCTGCTACAGAAACGACATCAGATTGTTCATCTTTAGCATTAAAGTCGGAAAGATTACATGCTAACCTGGCACTGGGTAAAATTCATAAATGTATATGTTACAGGTTAATTAAACACAGCAATTTGAGGTTTATTATGGCTAATAAAAGCAAAACACAGCAGGATGTCAGCTCCTTTAACATCAACAGGTACTCAAGAATTTATTCACACTTAATAAAGTCTTAGTGTGGTCTATAAAACATGTGCATTACAAAGTAATCATATTACACTAAAAGCCTTGGCATAATAAAATATATCCAAAATACTGGATGCATAATCCCATTTGAGTTGGCATTTGGCCCAACTGCCTTCTCCACATGGATAATCCATTGTATAAACCCGACTTGTCAGACAGACGCATATGCTGGCATGCAAACATGTGGTTATAAAGGCATGCCAGGTCAGGGCTGATGAAAACGTCCATTTCCTTTAGTGCCAAACACAGCTAACAGGATTAGAAGGAGGGAAATCTAATCTCGAATCAATTATTCCTGCTCGAACGGTCCACAGGAAATCAGCCAGCATGGAGTGAAACTGGGGAATGGAGAGTTATTGATGTGCCGTATTGCTCATATTCAAGGGCTTTTCTGATTTGTCATGCTTACTTTATAATTAATCTATATTAAACTGTCAGCTCACAGATTCCTCAGAACAGCCTTGAAATTATTATACAAAAGCCAGGCTACTAGGTTCATCATGTCAGACTCAGAGTATAGCGCTTTTGACAATAGACATTGTCTCAAAGAAGCTTTACAGAACATAAGAAACTTAGTACAAAAAGTGCAAAATTAATCTTAGACAAAAGGTTCAAGATCAATATTAGACTTATATTTAAATGTATTTCTATTAATCCCTAGACAGTTCATTTATTATTATATTATTATTATTATTATTATTATTATTATTATTATTATTATTATATTATTATATACACATTTAGGGAAGAAAATACAACAAATTCAAACACAGTATAAATTTATTTCAACAAAAATAGCATTGTGTTATGAAAAAAATTAATATAATTTTAATAACACAAAACTCCTCCCTCATGTGAATGTTTCTATAATTTCAGTTTGAACTATTTAAAAAATGTATGTAATAAACTAGGATTAGTTTTCATAAATATTATGTGGAAGGCCCAGGTTCAATCCCCAGCCACTGGATACAGTGCTGATCCCAAGCCTGGGAAAATGGGAGGGTTGCGTCAGGAAGGGCATCCGGTGTAAAACATTTGCCAAGTTGTTGTGCGGACCAGTTGGTCTGCTGTGGCGACCCCGAACAGGGAGCAGCCGAAAGCTAGTTTTCATAAATATGTCCTTCATAAACATCTTCCTTTTTTTTCTCTTTTCTTTTTTTTTTTTTTACATATAGCTTATTTTTACATTTACATTTCTGGCATTTGGCAGATTTGTCCAGAGCGACTTACATTTTTATCTCATTTTAGAAAACTGAGCATTTGAGGGTTAAGGGCCTTGCTCAGGGGCCCTGCAGAGGCAGCTTGGTGGACCTGGGATCCAAAGTCACCACCTTCCCATCGGTAGCACTTCCAGTTTCAGTGAATCTGTGCTACTGCGTTATATAGTGTGGTTACCAATAACAGTTTCAATCATTATAGCTTAAAAGATATATTAATAAGATATTTTATGGTTACCATTAACTGTTATAGTGGGTCACATGAAGAAGAAGAAGAAGAAGAAGAAGAAGAAGAAGAAGAAGAAGAAGAAGAAGAAGAAGAAGAAGAAGAAAAAAAGAAGAAGAAGAAAAAAAAGAAAAAGAAAGAGAAGAAGGAGAAGAAGTAGAAGTAGAAGAAGACTAAGTAGAAGAAGAGAAGAAGAAGAAGAAGAAGAAGAAGAAGTAGAAGAAGAAGTAGAAGAAGAAGAAGGAGAAGAAGAAAAAGAAAGAGAAGAAGGAGAAGAAGAAGGAGAAAAAGTAGAAGAAGAAGAAGTAGGAGAAGACGAAGGAGAAGAAGAAGAAGTAGGAGAAGAAGAAGATGAAGAAGAAGGAGAAGAAGAGAAGAAGAAGAAGAAGAAGAAGAAGAAGGGGAAGAAGAAGAAGTAGGAGAAGAAGTGAAGAAGAAGGAGAAGAAGATGAAGAAAAGAAGAAGAAGAAGAAGAAGAAGAAGAAGGAGAAGAAGAAGAAGAAGAAGGAGAATTAGAAGGAAGAGAAGAAGAAGAAGAAGAAGAGAAGAAGAAGAAGGAGAAGAAGAAGAAGAAGAAGAAGAGAAGAAGAAGAAGAAGGAGAAGAAGAAGAAGAAGAAGAAGAAGAAGAAGTAGAAGAAGAAGAGGAGAAGAAGAAGAGAAGGAGAAGAAGAAGAAGAGAAGAAGAAGAAAGAAGAGAGAAGAATAGAAGAAGAGGAGAAGAAGAAGAGGAGAAGAAGAAGAAGAAGAAGAAGAAGAAGAAGGAGAAGAAGAAGAAGAAGAAGAAGAAGAAGAGAGAAGAAGAAGAAGGAGAAGGAGAAGAAGAAGAAGTAGCGAAGAAGAAAGAAAGAAGAAGAAGAAGTAAAAAAGAAGGAAAAAGAAGAAGGAAAAAGAAAGAAGAAGAAGAAGAAGAAGGAGGAGGAGAAGAAGAAGAAGGAGAAGGAGTGCTCAAACATTTTTGCTTGGTGCTCAAATGTTCAGTTTGGCTATGTCTGCATCTGTTGGACTCATATCAAATGATTCTCATATAAAACACAGGCTAAAGGATATATGGTTCAATCTGAAAGACAATCATCATGCATATACAATCAGAGGATATTGTAAGACTCACCTCTCTTTATCAAACACACACACACACACACACACACACACACACGTGCTCCTGAATATATCAGTGCACTGACTGCAGGAGGATGGTTAATTAATCTGCAGATGCATGCTGTGTCACATTAACATTAACACATTAGCAGAAAGCCCTGGAGCAAGAGCGATGAGACTACAAAAAGAGCTTTGTGATCCTGACTTCCTCCCACTGGAGAGTTGACACTTACCCACTCCTTCCCCTCTCACCTCATGATAAATAAACTACAGTTGTTCAACACAAGATAATAAACCAACATGGGAAATCTACAGGGACAGACATCCGGAGACAAGAGGAGAGAGCAACAGAAATAGAGAAGAAAGGCAGAGAGCAGTGGAGAGAGACCGAGAGAGAAAGTAGAAAAAAATAATAGCAGAAGCAACATGGGAACAAAATTGGCCAAAGATGTCAAGCAGAAGTCTTTCCACCAGGAAGGACACTAAATAGGACTGACATGCCAAAGATAACAAGCTTATCTGGGACAGGACAAAACACCCAAACACTGAAATCATACACCTAAATAACACTCAGGTGTACAATCACAACCACAGGAAGACTTTAAATGAAAGCAGGGTAAATAGCTACATCAAACACATAGATGAACAGACTGTAGAGCAAATTAGATCAGCGAAAACAAACAGATTCTGATTTAAATGTCAATAAACAGTCAATATACATGTACAGCAATATAAACAATCAGTTGACAGGACACACCTGGGCAACAAGAAACACCTTTCAGTCACGCATTCCAATATTTTTTCATCACTTGAAAAATGCATGGGTTCAAGCAAAACGTGAACAAAAGTTTCAACATAAAAATTGTAATTCTGGTCTGTCCTCAAATGTTCTTTTTTTGATCTCAAACCCAAATGACTTCAGTGTATAGCCAAAATCAAAGAATTAGAGGGTACTATATGTTACATATCCAAAGGTATGTGGACACCAGAACATCACACGTTATATCAGCTTGTTGGAAAACTTATTCCAGAGTTGTGGCCATTTATATTTATCTGGTTTTGTCCCCACTTTGCATCTGTAATAGTCTCCTCTCCTCTGTGAAGGGTTCCTATGAGATTTTGGAGTGTGTCTTTGCAATTGTGCAAATTGTGCAATTTAGTCAAAAGAGAGTTTGTGAACAGGCAATGTTGTTGGATGAAAGGATGAAAGGCCTGGGTCACAATCAATATTCCAATTAATCCTAAAGGTGTTCAGAGGGGTCCTAAATGCGTGAGATCCGGGTCCTGTGTAATCCACTGAAGTTCTTCTACACCAAAGTAATCAAACCATGTCTTTGTGCTCAAGCTGTTGTCACAAATGTTGAAGCATACAATTTTCTAAAATGTTTTTATTTGCAGAACTGTTAACGTTACCTTTCACTAGAACTAAATGATCTAACCCAATCCCTGAAAAACCATCCAGACCTTAAGCCCTTCTCCACCACACATCACTGTTGCCACTCTGTATGCTAGTAGATAGTGTTCTGGCATTCTCCAAACCCAGTCTTTTCCATTAGCCTGCCAGATAGTGTGTTTCACTTCAGTGAGAGTCATCCCCCCAGAGAACACGTTTCTACTGCTCCAGGGTCCAGTGGCAGCACACTTCACACCACTCCAGCTGATGCCTGGCATTGCACTAGTAATCTTCAGTTTGTGTGTATCTGCTCGGCCATGAAAACTGTGAAACTCCCAGCATATGGTTCTTTTGGTGATCCTGCTTCCAGAGGCAGATTGGAACTCTTTAGTGAGTGATGCAACAGAGGATCAGCAAATTTTACGCGTTATTTGCTTCAGCACACAGCGGCCTCGTTCTGTGTGATCTACTGCGTCATGGTTAACACTTCCATTTCACTTTCAGTTGACCAGGACAGAACTAACAGGGAAGAAATTTCACGAATGAACTTGTAGCAAAGGTGGCATCCTATGAGTATGGCATGTTTTAAGTCACTCAGCTCTTCAGCTTTATGAAGCATTCTACTGCCAATGTTTGTTTATGGAGATTGCAATGCTGTGTGCTTGATTTTATATTCCTGCTAGCAGTGGATATGACTAAAACATGATTTCAGTAAATAAATTGTCTTTATATAGTATACTTAAATAAAACATATATTTACTATGTGGAACCGAACCCGGGCCACGGCAACGAGGGCACTGGATCCTGCCGCTGGACCACCATGAGGCTTACTCCTTTTAGTTTTGTAATACACTAAAATTTGAACATGCTTTTAGGAGAATAATTGCTAAATGCTCAATTGAGTGTATGTAATCCAGGTCCCTAAAATATAAACAAATTATGAATTGAACACCTGCTTCTGGGACATGTCGATGGTGTAACTCTCCTTCCTGGACTTTCTGCGCTTCTGGCCATATTTTCTTTATTTTCTTTTTAAATCAAACTATATTGAAATGTTACAGAATATATTATTATTAATTTTCAGAAGGATATACAGGCATTGTTTACAAAATTCACTTACATACAGATTCGATCAGCAGTGTATTATTACTCCACACACACAGCGGAGGCGGGAATCGAACCGCCAACCCTGGAGGTGTGAGGCAAACGTGCTAACCACTAAGCCCCCCATTCCATAATACATTATTTTTTTAAAATTTCCAATGAGTCCAAGAGTCTTGCTTTTTTTATAGTCTTGAGTCTTTTCCAGTGGTTTACTGTACAAACAATTAACCAGTATAACTTTTGCAACTTTTTTGGTACACCACTGATAATCCCATACATAAATGTCTTCCATGTAATATTTACGTTTAATCTCATTGCCTTAACTTTTCTCCAAATCTCTACAGATCTTTCATACTCTATTAAACAGTGTTCAGTTGTTTTGTCGTGATAACAGTTATGCAGAAAATATAAGAACTGAGAATGCATTTCTGACACATTTTTTTTACTTTCTTCGCTGGTTAGTTGTTTGTACTGCAGAGTTCCACCATAATAACAGCTATTCATATCATTAGAAATGTCTTTGTTGGAAGAGTTGTCCCAGTCTATATCAAGTTTTTAGTATTTAAAGATGAAATCACTGTATATAAGCTTATAGTAAGGTTCATGTTTTCTTGCTCTTCCTTTTCCCCCATGTCTCTTTGTCTGTCCAAATTGCTTTTCTTGCCTCCACCTGTGCAACATTTGTGCAATAGGCAATTTTTAGCTTGAATCCAATTTCAATTGCTCCAAAGCCACCATTTTCTTTTGTTTTATATAAATATTTGTCATCTGGATGGCACACAGTAGCAAGAAAGAGCAACCTGGACAAATATAATGTTTTAATTATTTGGAATCTTACCTTATAATTTGCTTCTTTATATTTCTCTAGTTCCTGCTTTACAACCCCCCCCCCCCCCCCCCCCCATTTTTATTTCTTCTTTTGGTTCTATTGAAATTTTAGTTGGATCTTCTGTTTTATTTCGATTTAATTCTAAAGTGGCCATGTATAGTCTATTATATTTTGACTTCTTATTATTATAGTTACATCTTCTGCATAGGCTATGATTTTTACGGTTGTTTACTGTTGTTTGCGTGAATGTTTGATCTCCTTGTGCTCTTGGGTACTGTTTTATTTTATTCAGAAGTGGGCTAATTGCTTATATATAAAGTGCAGCACTCAGTGGACTATTAAGATTTTTCTGTACAATAAACAATTTAAACAGAGCAGCCTAATTCAAACACTTATTTTACTCTTTGGACAAGAGTTGTTTGTACTATCAACTGTGTATCTGACCCATGCATGATCCCTGACCTTACCATGCATGATCCCTGACCTTACCTCAACTCTGTTTCCCAAGATCTGTATCAAAGACCTCTATGACATGGATCCTATATATTCCAATCGAGGTTAACTTCAACCGCTCAAATACTCAAAAACCTTGGGAGCTATAGAGAAAAGACAACAAAAGGTTCCTTTCAGGAAAAAAAATGGAAGAAATCAGTAGGTAATTAATTACACCACCACATTGCTCACACAAACTACATGTCTTATGATCAGATGCTTGTATCAGTGGTCCTACAGTACATGATTCCAGTTTTCAGTATTATAAGATACTTTCCTTCTTAGTTAAAAATCCTCTGAATAAATATCCTCTAAATTACAGTAATTGTAAACTAAATGAAATATGAAGGAGTTGTGTATCACTGCTATAGTGATGGCAGCTTAGTACAACTTATCCACACTGGATCAAGGACTTTATTGATCAGTTATTTCTGTAGGTCACAGGTTCCTGTAGAAAGAACACACACACACACCATGAAATGACTGTCGTGATTTTAAACAGTGGCCAGTGTTGGTTTTCTGTGTGTTTTCTGTTGGGTATTAACCATGTGTTTAAGAGGCTTATTATGGTTTACCTTTAAAGGTGCTGTGTGAAGGCTTGACTCTCAGTCCGTATATGAAATGCATAGTAAGTTCTGAGTGAGCTCTTGGGAAATCTTATGTAAATCTTAGTCTTGTTGTGGAAGCTGATATCTTCCTCTCTTCCTTTATGGCATAAGAATATAAAACCCCAGAGCTATCCATGGAAGAGCTCAAACAATCTTTCTCTCTTTTCTTCTTCCTCTGCTCCCCACTGTGATCGGCTCATCTGCTCCCTTGGCCGCACTCCACTCGAGAAATAGAGGACGAGAGAAGGAGAGGAAGGAAGGAAATCTCCTCTAATTAATGTGTTTCGTTTGTGAATGGGGGTGGGTTGGAGGGGGGGTGCAGGTGGGTGAAAGTGGGCAGAACTGCGCTCACACTCCTAATTATAGCCTGTGATTAAGAGACAGAGGAAATGATGCACTGCTAACACCTGTTTGACAGTGCACATCTGGATCATAGTCAGCACAGATGGAGATGGATTTAGTGTGCAAGTGCATGAGTGGGTGAGAGAGAGAGAGAGAGAGAGAGAAAAGAGAGAGAGAGAGAGAGAGAGAGAGAGAGAGAGAGAGAGAGAGAGGTGAGAGAGAGAGAGAGAGAGAGAGAGAGAGAGAGAGAGAGAGAGAGAGAGAGAGAGAGAGAGAGGGGTATGTGTTGGGGAGTTGTGTGTGTGTGTATGGAGGGGCGGGTGGAGGGGTCGTTAGAGAATACAAACCACCCTTGACAGCATAATGCAGTTTCAGCTGAAAAGTTTTTCAATCACAAACATTTAGCTGAGCATTTAATGCAATAAAGACGAATACTTTAAGTACTGAAATATATTCCCAGAGGCACTGAGCAATTAGCATTAATTAATAACTCATTTGTAATTAAATAAAAGTAAAAATAAGTATTGACTCCTGTTTATTAGTACTTTTTGTACTTCCCATTGCAAAGATTTTTATCATGTTGAACACATCCTTCTTCTTCTTCTTCTTCTTCTTCTTCTTCTTCTTCTTCTTCTTTTTCATTATTATTATTATTATTAGTAGTAGTAGTAGTAGTAGGAGTAGTAGTAGTAGTA
Source organism: Hemibagrus guttatus (assembly GCA_033459395.1). Taxonomy (NCBI): domain Eukaryota; kingdom Metazoa; phylum Chordata; class Actinopteri; order Siluriformes; family Bagridae; genus Hemibagrus; species Hemibagrus guttatus. The sequence continues at coordinate 10,676,492 of JAUCMX010000011.1, forward strand.
ATAGCACTAGCACCTTGGGAAGAAGCTTTCCAGGCCTCTAAGGACAGCAATCTTCAGCTTAGTCTAAATGTTTTCAGATGGCAAAATTAACTGTCCTTAAACAATCAAAAGGAATCAGTGGTGTCTTCAAAACCCACCAACAAAAAAAGTCATTGTTGTGAATATTAAAACTATGATATACCGATCAGGCATAACATTATCAGAACTGACAGGTGAAGTGAATAACACAGATTATCTCCTCATCATGGCACCTGTTAGTGGGTGGGATATATTAGGCAGTAAGTGAACATTTTGTCCTCAAAGTTGATGTGTTAGAAGCAGGAAAAATGGACAAGCGTAAGGATTTGAGCGAGTTTGACAAGGACCAAATTGTGATGGCTAGAAACTGGATCAGAGTATCTCCACAACTGCAGCTCTTGTGGGGTGTTCCCGGTCTGCAGTGGTCAGTATCTATCTAAAGTGGTACTGAAACCAAACCAACTGAAACCAAAAAAATTCAATGTTCAATCTTGAAATGTGATTATTATCTTAAATATTTATATATTCAGAATTCTGCACTATTTCTAGGACCCTATTTAAATATAAGTAAAGGTGTGATATTGATCTTGTTAACTGCTTTGTACAATTATCCTTATGTCTAATCCTTTCTATTGAAGCATGTGTTCAGACACCACTCAGATTTAAATCTGCGATTAAAGCAAAATGGAGTCATGAAAGAAAAATGGAAAACATGGTTACAGGTCAGGATATTGAAAATCTACTAAAGACTCTGGCAATGAGGTTAGCTTGATGAAAAAGGATAAAAAATGAGGCTTGAAATGAGGCTTTTGCTTGAAATACCTTTTCCTGAGAGTGAAAGTGTCAGATGGAATGGTTGATAAAACTGGCTTTACTGAAGAACGGTGTTTCTTGGGGCTACATGACATCTACAAAAGCCTTTCATGATAAATGAAAATGAATTACGTAAACATGTATAACAGAGAGTATAATTGTCAGAGAGTGCCTTAGACAATATTGATGTCAAACTGACAAAAAACCTGAGCCAAGTGTCAGATTTCTATTAATATGTTTGTTATGACTATGCTTGTTGTTTTGTCTAGTTCCTTCAATTCAATATAATTTTGTTTTGTCTGCTATGTCACAAAATGGTGATGATATAACACATGAGCTTGACACGTGTGTATCCTGAATTTAGCAGTTTCTGAAAACGTCTAAACCTGCTGAATAACACTGTCACTGTGACAGTACATTATTATGCCTAATATATTATGATTCATTTGTTATTTTATTAGATTTTTAAATATCATGTACGGTATGTTTTTTAGTTTGTGTGTTATGTTGTTTCAGTATTAATTCTGTTATACTATGTGCTGAGAAAGGCAGAGAGAGAGCAGGTTGCACATAGAGCCTCAATGCTGGTTTGTCTTTATTATTTATGAGTACGATGTATTTAGAGAGAAAATATTTTTCATGCAGTTGGGCTGCTTAATATGGTTCCGTGAAAAACAACCGCCAATCATTTTCTTGCTTTTGCCGTAATGTGTCTGTATGTACGTGTGTTAAGCATTGTGAAGTCAAAATTATGTGGACGTTACGTAAAACAAAGTTAAATTACCAGCAGATTAAACCCACCCAGAAACAAGGAAAGTGTCAAAAGTTGCGTTACACTAAAAAAAGCCACAAGAGAGGATAAGAGCAAATGAAAAGATTTGTGCCATCATCGACAGTTCCATGGCCAGCTGACTGACATCCAGCCTACAACATGCAGACAGAGCCTGATATCCTTTATCTCCTTCACTTCTGTCCTTCACACACGTCACAGCAAGGAGAAAAAAAGGAAACCTGTACTGCATTCACCAAACCCTTCTGCTATTGTGCTCCAAATTACATGACAGGTTCTGCTCTTGTCATTTGCATGGCTTTTCCTACAAAAGAGCTGCATGGCCTGGAGCCAGCCATGTGATAAAGAGAAGTGGCGAGATTAACTCTGCTCTCGGGCAGAGAGATTGAACAACATGTCACCTAGTACAAAGCTGCCCTCATTATTCCTTCTTCTATTTCAGCACCTGAATAATCCACAGCGAGGAGGTGTGGTGAATACTGATGCTCCCTACAAGGTCACACCAGCCCTGGGCAGAGGCATACAGAGAGGGCTGGAGAACACAAAAGAAACAGTTCTATTTAGTGTTTAAGAAAACTGCAGAAAAACAAACCTCCCATTGAAATATTCAGAAAACACAAGCAAGATGGAATCCTTGAGTGCCTACCGAACGGACCTAGTTTGACAATGCACCAAAGCGACTTCACAGTAGATTGAACATCCAGATGTTCCAGTATGTATCTCCTTCTACACTTAACACATACTTGTACTTGTGACCCACACCTCATCAGCATACAAATACTTTATTGCAAAACTCTGTGTGGGGTAGAATAAAGGCCTGGGGAGAGAACTGTAGCAGCTTCCCCACTGTTAGGGCATTCTCACACTTTTCATGTTGACGCTTATCTCATTTTAACATTCACCTCACCCCAGTCTCTTTTTTCATTACCACCAAAATCCCCAACACCCTGCTGCAGAAATTGGTTCAAGGCAACATGTCTGAAAAGTGCTCAGAAAATTGAAAACAAGGGCTAGACTATGATAAGAAGAGTATAGATTCTCTGTAGTGTGTAAATAATTGGATCTGCCATGCACTTGGAATAATGATTTAAAGGGAGAAAGTTGTGTGTTCAAAGTTCAACAGGAAGCACTATAGATTAAGACTGAGAGGCTGGTTAATTAGAGATGATGACACCTACACATATTCATCTGTCAATCCAACATAAACACTCATAAAACAGGCATCCGCTGTTTGATTTCAGGCCAAGATGACATCAAGTGATGCAGATGTTTAATTAGCATAAGGTTCTGCTCTACTTCCTTTCGTTCTGGACTGCTACATATCAGGGAATTTTAATAGGTTGTGAGGTCAAGGTCACAAGGTGACAACTTTAGTATTATTAGTATTTAGCAAGAAAACAAGCAATTGGGGAAATTCATGGAGAAAGAAGACCTCCACTCATTCATAGACATAAATGTTATAAATGCAACCATCGATTACAAACAAATTGTATATGATGTTTTTATATGTTGTTTTTATACGTTTGTATGTATATATTTCAATCTAATTTCATCACTGGAACTTAATGGTCTAAACCTGCAGCATGACAATGCCCCTGTGCACAAAGCAACGTCCATGAACACATGAAAAGGACTCCACAGAGCCCTGACCTCAACGCCAATGAAAGCTTTGTTATGAACTGAAACACTGGCTGCACTCCTCACATCAGTGCCATGACCTCACTAACGCTCCTGTTTTTTTTTTTGTTCTTTTTTTTACCTTAGCGTTTGTCCCGCTCAATGGCAGGGTGGGTTTGTTTTAGTGGATCATTTCTGGTCCGCTTGATTCGGTTTTTTACGCCGGATGACCTTTCTGTCACAACCCTCCCATTTTATCCAGGCTTGGGACTGGCACTGAGAGTTAACTCTTCAGTGGCTGGGTGGGTGCCCTGCCCAGGAATCGAACCCGGGCTGTGGCAATGAGAGTGCGGGATCCTGCCGCTGGACCACCAGGAGGCCACTAACGCTCCTGTTACTAAATATACACAAATCCCCACATCCATGCTCAAAATCTGGTGGAAAGCCTTCTCAGAAGAGTGGAGCTTATTATAAAAACAACACCTTCTATCGACTTTGTAGCTCAGTGTTTTGGTAGGTTGCATAAAAGTAATGATGTTAAACACAAAACTTTCTCTACTTTAGTCTCAGAGAAACTGTCATTTTGGTGTCATGGCTTTGTTATAGATTTTAATTATTCCACAAAACTCTATAAGCTGTTGGCGGAGTGGAAAATTACTGTTTGGTCAAGTTTTTGTGAGAAAGATATTTACTAAGTGCTTGTTTTGGAAGTGTTTACAGTTTTTCAAATGTTTCTTATTTAAGCCTTATTACTCTATAACACATCATCACTATGTAATCAGCTATGAAATATCAGATGTACATGAACAACGGGTAAATCATAAAAGGTGTAAAAGTGCAATAAGAGACTTATGTCTATAAATTTGCTATATATGAACATATTCATAATTAATGAAAGCTGATGATTACTGGAATAAGCACTGATGAATGGATTTTTGTAATAAAGGGCTTATGTGCTGTAGGCATCATGTAGCACAGTTAATATCACTCTGAAGTACAGCTTGCTTCTCAAAATATAGTCAAATATAAAGTGTCTGTTCCATTAAATATTAATCATTAAATGCAGAAAGAAATCTAAAGGAGTACACATTGAAACATAGCTTGTTTATGTGATATGGGGAGAAATTAAGCCATTCATTTCTTTTTCACTGACATCTAGGACACTCCATGGAGTCTTGATAATGAAATACATATTACTTGATAATGAATACTTTTATTTTTCCTTTTATTCTCATTTATTCACCATCCCTCTCTGTTAAAAAAAAACAAAACATTTATGGACTAAATTCTCTTTTTATTGTAACGATTCCTATGCCCGCTTTTCTCTTTGTTTCCTTACAAATTCATGAATGCATTGTGAACAATACTGCCTGGATATGACCAGAGAGCAGAGGCTGAACTCTTAGCAGAAGATGACCTCTGGAGTTAGAGGCCAGAAGAAAGGGGCCAGAGGTCCCACTGCAGAAACCAATCAAAGGCAGCCAAGAGAGCTGCAGAGAGCTGATAGTTGGCCAATTCACCTCCCTCTCCCAATGGAAAATAACACACACACACACACACACACACACACACACAAAAATGCACACACACACACCTATAGCTGAAAGCCTTCTAAAGTGCAGCACTGCACTCTCCACATCTAAAAGCCTTGCCTCAGCCACACTACTAAACTTGAAATCCCCACACAAAAAGGTACAACAAAAAAAGGGCTGGGAAGAAGATCCTGAGAGGGCATAATGGGCTCCTCTCCCTCTGTTGAGACGTGACCCAGACTGAGGGAAGCTCTACCCACTTGTACAGAAAGCTTTGCCAGGGCACTGAAGTACAAGAGGAGCTGGCATGGAGCAAAGCCAGGCCTCCCAAATGTATTCTGGGTAATAGAGATTAGGGCCATTCAATAAAACTAATTCAGATTAGATTCTGAGCTAATAAAACACATAGTTTCTGCCCTCAGTCAAATATATCTACTATCAAACAACAAGTAAGAGTCACTATTGCCTGTTAGCGCTTTATTGGGTGAGGAAAGATATATACCATAGTTCACACCAAGTACCCTGTGCACACAACTTACACATTGTTAAATGCTTTTATGTTAATAATAATCTAATCTATTCTTTTACATTACACAAAAATAAAACAAATCAGATTTTATAAAAGTCTTTAATTGTAACTTGCTTTAAAGTATATCCCCTAATAGCCATAATGGGTCCTTTAATAACATTTACTAAACAGACTAAATATGGTGAGATTTCTAGCAGACTGCTGCTTCCGCACCTCATAGCCTACAAACGCTGAGATTCATTAAATGATAAAATGAGCCTCAAACAAGTAATTTCACTTTGCTGCTCTATATATGGAGTAAGTAATTTTCAAAATGTCTATTAAACCTACCTCATTTATTTTTAAGGAACCTCTTATAAGCATCCAGATGAAAACACAGCCATATAATTGTGGCAGTTGAAGAAAAAAACTATATATTATACTGACAACCACAGGTTTTCCTGAACTGACATGAACTTTATATGTGTCAACCACATATAAAGGTACAGCAATTGAAGGTCTGTTTAGTGAATATTGCATTTAAATATTACAAGTATTTAAAGATTCTATTCTAACTTAACTGAAAGACAACATCCAATATTCATTCCATGCTTAATATTAATATCACTTATTGAATTAAATGCACAACACTTTATATATGTTATGGCATGATATGGCGTGATACTACATTTCTAATACCAATCATGGTAGTGAAAGCGTTTTAAAACCAATTATCTTTAAACAATTATTTCCTTAAAAGCTGTACTTTTTTATATATAAATAAAATACAGGAAAACAAAATAGCCAAAAATATGTGACCGTAGCTATTTATTCACTTAAACTCTTTCACACTCTTTCTTTGAAATAATAAATGCTATTAATATAAGGTATATATATATATATATTATATATATATATATATATTAAAAAAGCAATCCAAAATAAGTCAAGTCTTTATATTTCAACATTTTTACCAATATCAGATCCACCATTTTTACAGTGTAAGACATTTCAGGATGCTTAAACTGACAAACAAAAGTTCTGTATTTTCAGAATAATTAATGACCCTGATATCATCTCTATATTATCTGTTAAACTGATTTATCATGGTTTAATATGACCCTAAGCTAAGTCAGTAAATAAGGCGTCATACAATGACAAGGGAAATAAAGTGTCCGGGCAATAAAGTGACAGTCTTCTTCTTCTTCTTCTTTTGGCTTTTCCCTTCAGGGGTCGCCACAGCGAATCATCTCTCTCCACCTATCCCTATCTTCTGCATCCTCAACACTTGCCCCCACTAGCTTCATATCCTCATTTATTACATCCATATACCTCCTCTTTGGCCTTCCTCTTTGCCTCCTGCCTGGCAGCTCCATGTCCAACATTCTCCTACCAATATACTCACTCTCCCTCCTCTGAACATGTCCAAACCATCTTAATCTGGCCTCCCTAACTTTGTCCCCAACATGAGCTGTCCCTCTGATGTACTCGTTCCTAATCCTGTCCAACCTTGTCACTCCCAAAGAGAACCTCAACATCTTGCAAAAAAGTGACAGTGACTTAATAAATATAATAAAAACAAAAAATAGAAATAAATGTAGACCATCTGAGTTAGGCAGGTAAACTGACTAAGATGATGTGTATAAACAGCCTGAAATATTGACAGCTGATTACAGACTGAATTGATTACACATATGTCAATTTTGTTATGGCACATTGCTATCCAAAATCTGATCGTAGCCTAACATCTATTCAATGTGCATCATTATGGTGTAATATGTTTATGATTTCTTTAGAAAAATTGTAAAAAAAAATATATATATATATATTATTTTGTGTTAATATGTCTTTATGGTACCTGTGTTTATTATGACCTATGCCCCTGGAGTCTCCTCGGTGATTCAGATCAGCAGTGAGAACCAAAGAGGTTTATAAGATGTATAACTTTCCCTTCAGAACTAAGAGATGCATATAACCCTAATGTTAATGCTAGAACACTGTCTCATAAATAAAAAGACTTTAGTGAGTGGAACAGTAGCTTTTGCTGTCACAATACATTGTTCACACCATCACACAGGAGCTGTGGAGCTGCAAAGATCCTGTGACAAGAGGAACAATTAAAATGATATCTAAAGCTTGCACTGCCCCGGATTAGGAGCTTCCACAAAGACAGCTTCCACATATTAAAGTGTTCCCTTCTGTAAGAGTTGAGGGAAGCTCTATTTACCTGTTAATTTGCTAAAACATTTAGATATAATAAGGTCGAATATTTGGTCAAAAAATTATACAGCAAATTACAAAATACTTTAGGGAATAATGTGTATTTAATGGTGTTAAAGACAGAGTGCCAGGGCAAAGAGTAGCTAATAAAATGCAGTAACCACTTCTGCAGAAATTAAATGGGATCATAGGGGTGAAATGATTGACCGGGAAATCAGGAGGCATCAGCAGTCTGACCGTAGCTGTGCTCATTCAATTAAAAACAGAAGTAGCTACTCCAAATTATACTTGACTGAAAAATAAAACATGAGTAAATGTAAATCTACTTAAGTGTAAATCTTTAAAAGTGAAAAGTAAATAATCTGAACTGACCAGGCATGATTCAACATTGCCTTTCAAATTGAAAGCTAGGGCTGGGGCAGAGTTAGTGTTCGTAGGGTACCATACCATACTATTTTGCATGAGCTCAGGAATTTTTTTCATAATTACTTTAACTTTAGTGTATGAAGAGCCATTAGGATTTGTAGGCAAACTGCATACACGTGATTGGCACTGGTATCTAAATAAATTGCCATGGATTTTATTTTAAATACAATAAATAAAAAAATGCAATTGATGGAATTGATAGCTGGGGAAAAAGAGACAATAATCATGTTTTTTTAACAAGCACATGGAAATTCTGAAGAAACAGAAAAAAAAAAGATTTATAGCTATTGAGTAAGGGTACAATCATTCATTTTCAATACTAAAAGCAAACTATAATCTCTAAAATGACAGCTAAGTGTAGTAAAGGAATATAATTACTAGCACTTTTCACCTAATATTAAAGGACTTGAAAGCTCTAGTATTAAGGACACCAGACTTGTGCAGCACCAGTTCATGAAGACTACTGAATATATAAACACACAGACACTGAGAAGACACAACGATGGGACTGCTTTCACCTGTTTAGTAGGCTAAGTAGAGAAATTTGACAGTAAGTAAGGTACTGCTGACTATTTAACCTCTATGCTAATTATCTGTCATGCCAGAGTCTGATATGAAGGCGTGAAAAATGATCAATTAAGCTTCAAAATGAAAAAGATTGTCCTTCTGACTGACAGTACTTACTGCACATATAGAGCTGAACATCTCCACATTAACCTGCTTGTTAAAGATTTGCCTTTGTAACTTTCAAAAGGCTTCAGTAGGGACCTGGCCACTGAAATAACCCCATTTCACGACTCTCATACTGTGCTCATATTCAAATGAGTTTAGCCTAAATCCTTCCCAGCTTGTTATAGTTCATACTGCTTTGGGTCTTGAAATCTCTAAAAGATTAAGCTCCTCTCCTAAACTCCCACTAAATGTACCAGTCTGGAAGGGATGACATTAGTAGGGAATTAGAAGTTCTGTGCATTTACTCATTAGAGCTCTTGTATAAAAAACTGTGGTTCCTGTGCAGTCTCCATTATAGTGTCAGAACAGAGAGCAGCAGTAACCAAAAAGCTGTGACAGGCAATTAATAAAGCCTTGTTTTTCCTTTTTTTATCTCTAGGATTTTGCATGAGTTCTGAGGGAAAATGAAAATCCAGAGGATTTGGTTATCAATCCGCAGTTCTGAACAATACGGTCTATGAAAACTGCTATGTGGGGTAAAATAGATCAACACTGCACTAAAGTCCAGGCAGTGTTTGCACCAAATGTTTTAAGATGACTAATGACATGAACCAGATTTTGTAAATGGAACCCATTAAAACAAAAGAAGTAAAGACCTGAAAGTTGCTGCTGAGTCACAGTATTTAATGTTCTACTCTGTGAATATAAGATCGTTCCTGAATGCTATACTCAGAGAACCAATGAGCTATATCCCCAAAGCTAATACAAGGTTACTCACAAATACAAGGTTGTAAATCTTATATAAATCATCAGACTATAATTCTGGGGCCTCAACCTGCTACCTGCACCTCACATGTGCTTTACTGTACCTGTCAGAAGGAACCTCCTCCAAACAATAGTATCCAAGGCACCTCCTCTACCAAAGACTTACAAGAATCTTGTTTCCCTGCTTGTGAGAACCCTGAACCACCAACAGCTTCAGAGAACTCATTATGACCTCCGGAGCTTCAGATCCTACCATGCTAGTAAGTGAACTGACAGTTAGGAGGGGTAAAATAGAATACTAGTTGTAACTAAGTGATGTTTTGTAGTATTTAGGGCAAGTAAGCAGTTGTAACCATATATTAATATAATAACCACTTCATAATTCCTATAATCTCATGTGAGAAAGAATTTATATCCCATAAATCAGGTTTCATATCAAACCTAAAGTTTTTTGTGCAAATCAGAATTTAAGCAAAAACCCCACCATCTAACAGCTGACCTCCATCTGAGAGTCGAAAGTTATGAGCCGCCTGTTTACCTCCATGCCATAAACTTTCCCATGGTTGCATCACATGCTATCTGCTGTGATCGAGGCTGGAGATGAAACTATATTTAATTGAACTGTATGGCAGACCACTGTATCCAGAGCAGTTGAGAATATTGACGCTCAATCAATACTTATGTGTCACTCACAGCTTCAGAAAACAACATATAGATCTTTTTCGCTTTAGCACTCTAGAGTTTTTTAAGTATTTGTGGTCTGCATTAGTCCACCTCTTAATTCTTCTTTTTATTTCGCTTTTGTTTTTAGACATTACAACAAGCTGAAATGTTTTGAATTTAATGAGTAAGATGAGAGAGAAAACATAATACATTTGAAAACATCCAAAATGAATAATAATATGGCAAGGGAGCATGAAAGATTTCACTTTTCATTTGTTACCAGCATTACAATACTGTAAACCTTAAAATAGAAACATTCACAAAGTGTTAATTGGCTGTTCTCACTTAAAATTATCAGCCCGGGGAAGCATTAAGATATTTTTATTTAAAAAAAAAAAAAAAATAATAATAATAATAATAATAATAATAATAATAATAATAATAATAATAATAATAATAATAATAATAATAATAATAATAATAATAATAATAATAATAATAATAATAATAATAATAATAATAATAATAATAATAATAGGGGGGCACGGTGGCTTAGTGGTTAGCACGTTTGCCTCACACCTCCAGGGTTGGGGGTTCGATTCCCGCCTCCGCCGTGTGTGTGGAGTTTGCATGTTCTCCCCGTGCCTCGGGGGTTTCCTCCCCCAGTCCAAAGACATGCATGGTAGGTTGATTGGCATCTCTAAAATTGTCCGTAGAGTGTGATTGCGTGAGTGAATGAGAGTGTGTGTGTGCCCTGCGATGGGTTGGCACTCCGTCCAGGGTGTATCCTGCCTTGATGCCCTATGACGCCTGAGATAGGCACAGGCTCCCCGTGACCCAAGTGTAGTTCGGATAAGCGGCAGACAATGAATGAATGAATAATAATAAATTGAAAATTATTTTAGAGATGTTAAAATAATTTTATATACTTTTTATATTTGATCTATTTATTTTTTAAATTCTTTTTTTTATTTCATTTTACTTTTTAAATTCCACCTTTATTTTTACTTTATTTTTATAACACGGGCATTCATAAAAAGCATTTCACTGCATGTCGTACTATGTCTGGGACAAATAAAATTTGAATTAAGCCTGATTAAACATTATTACTTCCTACCAAAGGGAAGAGCTGAATGAAAAATATTTGACCTTCACCTCGAGTGCCATTACTCATGAAGCATCGATTCACAGTGAAGCTCAGTTCAAATACATTTCAGAATTTAGAGTTTCTGATTATGAAAACATGTGGGAGGAAAAAAGGCCTTCAATACTGGATTATTCATAGGAACAAATCACCTTATATCTTCTGAGTCCTGAATGACAGATATAGTTTAAATCCACTTAAACTTTCTTCACAATGCCCAGCAGATCACCAGCTCCTCCAAACTCCTCAGAACGGAGCCTACGCAGCCTTCAGAAAGGCTGCCAGATCAGAGGAATACTTAACTGGGTCTTTAAGACACTGACGTGCCCAAACAGATGAATGAGGTACTGAGCAGCATTGAGAATGCAAAGCACTGTCCAAGATTGTCTGAATGAAACATCATTTTTGTCTGTCAGCAAGAGAAAGTGGCTGCTTTAATTTAGTTAAGAGTCACTTGAGAGACAGTTTAACAGGATGTCATTAAAAATACCATAAACAAACAAAAGGCAAGGACAGATAATCCATAAGTAATTAATTAAGGGAGAGCCCTGAAGCTTCCTTAAATATCAGTCACTCAGAATTATTGCAGGGAAGGAGGAGAGGAGGAGAGAGGTATTTATATATTGTCTCAGGTCTGTAAATGGGAGATGGGAGCGAGAGCGAGAAAGAGAGACAGAGGGAGAGGTAAAGGACAGAAAGTGTCTTGTGTCATTGACAGTAATTCCTTATTCAGCAATTCCTTATATCATTTACATTAGGCAGTCTATACGGAGGTCAGCAGGGTAATGGCTGTTGTATATTTCATGAAGATAGCGAGAAGGAAACTCAAAGGAGAAAAGGAGATTCCAGTGAGAGGAATCTCACAAATTTAGTCATATGTATGAAATCTAAGAGTCACAATCAGCATCCACAGACATGTGATTTTGCTTGTTGTGTAATTGGGAGGCGATAATGAACATGGTGCTATGACCAGGATACAGTATTGTGTTCATGCAAGCCAGGCTTCTGTAGCATTTAAAGTGCTTTCACATATACATTGTTTAGTCAATTGAGTGAATCCTAGTGAGAACACAGCGATCACACTCGGGTGCACACTAGACTTCAGCCCCGAGAGTGATCTTGGTCTGCGTGTACACAAACTCTCCCATGGTTCAATAGCAGAGAGAAAGCAATTCAATTATAAATCAACCAAACTGCAGGAAGTAGAGCAAATATTCCGTGTATTTTGAGTTGCAGGCTACTTTTTTTTTTATTCCAGCTGCTATACGAGACTTACAAAGTGCAAACTTAGCCAAAACCTTCTACAGAAAATTTTTGGACCAAAGAACAACAGAAATATAATAATAATAATGCAGGATATGGTACATAAAGTACATAAATATTTAAACCAGATATTTATATTATCATTTAATGATATCTTAAGCACCCCATGTTCTCTGCACTGTGATAATTTACAAGCTTTCTACACACTTATCAAAGGTTTGTTTACCTTTTACCATTTTTTAGGAGTTGATTTTCAGCCACAGGCTCTCCTCCACGCCCATCAACCCAATTGTTTTTGGACTGTTAAATCACTCAAACCAAATAGCAAAGGAATCAATTTCACACAGATTTGAAGTACGCAAGTAGGCTAATAGGTGTGAAAATACCCTAAAGCTGAGACTACAACTCTGTGATCCTTAAAAGGATATTTTCAATCCAATATGATGAACTGAAAAGCTTATTGGTGAGACTGTTTAAAAGTCTGTACACCTTTTAGACAAAAAAGCGGACAGTAATTTCATACTGAGGTCCAGACAGTTAATGAGATTTAACTGGTATGATTTTGATAGTTAGGTCACTGAAGGAGTCTGTAAGGGTCTGTATGGGGTCAGAGAGGTTAATCCTAATCTAGAAGTGATTGTGCATTGTGTATTATGTCACTGAGAAGTACATAATTAGAGCAGCCATTAAAGCAGCCATGAAGACATTATAAAGAGCTCAGACCTGAATCTCCACTCCGTAGCCCATGTAGACAGACACAGTGTAAGTGCAGTCAAAGGTGGAATAGTCACAGCTGCCTTGTGGCGGTGTCTCTATATAGCCCCCTGGTGCCGTGAAATTGATGCTGCACGTAGCTATAGAAGCAAGACAGAAAAAAATAGAAGATCACATCAGAAACTGACACTCTTCCTCTTCCATCCACCTCACTACAATCTCACTATCTTCCTATCTTGATTATATTTCCTGGGCTTCTCATTTCCTGCAGATCCAACAAAGGCTGTTTTTCTCTTTTGCTCTGGGGGTTTTTTTGTGTGTGTGTGTGTGTGTGTGTGTGTGTGTGTGTGTGTGTGTGTGTGTGTGTGTGTGGTGTGGCTCAGGTGCAGTGGCTGGGTAGAGCATTTTCTAGTCACCTTTAGGTCTTTCCACTTCGCTGCCCCTTTTATCTCCTTTTGAGTCAAGAGCTGCAGCTTGTAAGCGAGATTCCTGCTGGAGCCATGGTTGTATGACCGAGGCTCATGGTGCCCTGACACCATCTGACTCAATATACCTGGGCAAAAGCTTGAGCACTACCTGGCTTCAAATCAAGGCACGCACAGCCCAGTGTTTCTATAGTCCTCTCTCAAATCACATGTTTAGCTTCCATATATGAGAGAAATGTCATGTGTAGGCTTAGAGGAAAGCTGGCACAAATATGGACATAAATTTGCACAGTTGTATACACTAATTGTTAGCATTTACAGTTTACAGTTCCTTCTTTTTTGCAAAAAATAATGGGTGCGACCTACTGTACAATTTTAACCTCTATTATATACTCAGAGTTGAATTACTTACACAGAGTCTATTATATACTATATACTTCTATACTTACTGTATGTACTAATTATAAAAATCAGTCTGAATAATAAATTCAGAAATGTCTAAAACTGTAAAGAGTCAGAAAACCTGGCAACATTCAGACAGGAAAGACACACACATTCATTTTCAACTGAGGATATGAAGATTATATAATATATGATATATAAGAATTTATGGTAAACCTACACTAACCATAAACCACACCGTAGTAATCACAGTTACTGTAATATAATAAAACATTTAAATTGGAAATATTAAAACAAAATACAAAAAGGGATTCATGTGCAGTGCATCATCAAAATCATTAAATGGTTGATCGCACTTCTCTGCATGTGCATAATGAACATCCAGTGATGTATCATAATGACTTAATACTTTTCAAGCAACACTCAAAAGTATATCATACTGAGTAATAACTGTACAATGATTTCTTTTTGAAAAAAAAAAAGACACAACTGTGCTGATTTGCTGGGAAAGTTGGTATTCAGGGCTCCTTTTGGTTTCATTGAATAGTCTATGACTAAACTTGTGTTTGATTAAAAGAACTAAACATGTGCATGATAGTATGTGGGGTGTATGAAATCTCGTGTTCAAATCGTTATTGAGTAATTGAACTCAAAACAAAAAGTTTCCCAGATAGCTTGTAGAAGCTTCTGTCTTATATTCGGAGGTTAAACAGTTTTTCCTGATGACTGGCTGCTTTGATAGACAGTTAAACACACAGTATCATGTGCGACACACTAAAAGACTGCAGGTAGCATTCTGCATTCTGGCATTGGCATGGCGACAGAGAGAAAAGAAAATCTGTCTCTCTTATCTTTGCTTTATTTGCACTGATATTATACAACGTTTATGTCAAGGACATGTGCTAGAGTGGCATGTTAATAACATTTTGCTGTGCATCGTAGTGCAGTGGTGTTACCTGGAGTCTGTATTGTGGTAATAATAGTGGTGGTGAAAATAGTAGTTGTGGTCGTTTCATCATCCTGATCCCCAGACACAGACAACGTCACTGCTCTTGTTTCACTGTTAGGACGCTTGAGTCTCTCTCTAGTCTTTGATATTTCCTCTTCTTCTCTCATCACCAGAGTCGTAACACCCTCAGTTTGTTGAGTGGTTGGTGCATGGGGATGTCCTGCCTGTTCTCCAGGAGCTGTGTTGCAGGGAGGTGGAGCAGAAGTTGGCACGATACTGGTGGTCAGTGATTCTGTGGATAGTTCCTCGAAACTCGAATGCCTCCGTGTTTCTCCAGCAGCTTCACTCCGCTTCAGGCTTTCAGCAGTGAGCTTAGCATTGTGCGCAGAGAAGGTCCCTGTAGCCACATCAGAGAACGGCGCTGCATCCTCATGAGGAACCGGTTGAGCCGAGAGAGCCTTGAAGAGATGATGGTCCATCTCTCTGCTGTCTTTGAACTTTTTCTGGCTCTGATAGCGTGGATCAGGTTGAGAAATAGTTTTGAACTGAAAGTGGTGGTTAAGGTCGGTGAAAGGCGGAGCTGTAGTGACCAAGGGAAGTTCTCTGCCTGTATCTGGTGTACCATGGAACCCGCCATGTTTGTCATCTGAATCTAGAGACTGTCCTCTCTGAGTGACTGCCATCTTCCCATCCATGAAGAAACCTGAATGAGAGAAAATCAGGTGAAATTATAGTTAATAAATTTGGTAGAAGTTTACATTTAACTCACAAACCACACACTGTAAACCAAAAGTTTTCAGATTTTTGCAGTTATACACTCCTTTAAAGTCAAATATATTGACATAGACACTATCCATAAAGATTTTTTTTATCATTTTATAAGCAATTTTCTGACCATTTTGAATTTGAGATATTAGATTCATTATTTAAATAAGCACAATAGGGGCATTGGTGGCTCAGTGGTAGGTTTCTCGCCTATCATGTGGAAGGCCCGGGTTTGATTCCCAGCCACTTGATGCAGTGCCGGTCCCAAGCCCGGAAAAATGAGAGGGTTGCGTCAGGAAGGGCATCCGGCGTAAAACGTTTGCCAAGTTGTTGTGCGGACCAGTTGGTCCGCTGTGGCGACCCCGAACAGGGAGCAGCCGAAAGCAACTTCTTCTTCTTCTATTTAAGTAAGCACAATCTGCACTATTAATGGTGACAAAGTTTTTTATTCATATACTTGGCACTGACAGAACACATTAAGTCCAAATTTTATTGCCTTACATATTTGTTTTTATTAAGGTTTGGATTAAATCCATTCAATCAAACAGGCAAATAATTATATAATCCTTACTACTATATGTCCATAATAAATATAATAATTGTGATAATGGTGGGTTGTGATTTTCCCAACTGTAATTAAATAATAAAAAGGCACAGTCCCACTTGCTCTCTTTCACAGACCCCATGATGTGACCCATTTTCCTAACACACACCTAGATGTGAAGATTTTTCTTTTTAAACTGAGAGCTAAATACAGGAGTCTGCTGATCATGATTGGTTGGAAGTCAGTGGTCCACATTATTTGTTTCTGGAGCACCACAGAGGCCGTATTTTATTGACAGCTACAAGAAAAAGAGGAGGACATCAAAAAGCATTGCAAAATGTGGTCTGACTTTAATATGAAAAATTATTTTTAAGCCACAGTTATGCCATTTTTACCCACTTTGTTCAAACAACTAGCTTTCTGTGGGGAATACTGCATACTGTATGCGTCCTGCTTTCTCTCAGCAAGCAAAAACTCGCCACAAAAGGAAATGCAACTCACAGTGTCCTTGAAACCTGTAATGGAAGGAAGTATAACAATGCTGGGTTGCAGATGAAGACTTAAGCAAAGGAAATCTCTTTGTAATTTCTCAAGTAAACACACTGTCTTCTCTCATAGTCAGTTAATATTAGTAGATACTCATCACATGGTGAGTTGATCCGAAAAAGTGGTGGGCAAAATGAATCACCCGCACCGTCACCTAGTGAGACATAATAATGCGCCCTTCAGGAGGCTGCACTGTGCTAGGCAAAGTGCTGATTCCTCATGATGCGTCAATTCCACCCTAACAGTGCTTTCTCTCTCATCATCTCACTAAAACCTGTCTGCAGAGAAAAAGCTGCAGAGTTCACTGTTTCAGCAACAAGTTCTAGACAGTGACTCTTTCAGCAAGCACTGCAAATTGCCAAGTCCTGTGTAGAGAAATCTGAGACATATGGCCAGAAAAAAATCATCTCTCAAAGCAAAAGGAACTGACAGACTACATTTCCTCTCTTCATGCTATGAAGATTTGAGAAGAGTATCATTTCCACAAGACGTAATGTGTGTTTTATGAGAGACTGACTCCAATGCACGGATAAAATCAAATCAGTATCCGGCGTGTCAGTCATATCCAAGCAAAATGACATGACGGCTGTCGCAAACAGGAAGCGGCCCTTTATCCCTGCTACCTCTCTGAAAACTAAATGTAAAATTTTATCAAAAAAAATATATATATATG
Organism: Hemibagrus guttatus; assembly: GCA_033459395.1. Lineage (NCBI taxonomy): Eukaryota > Metazoa > Chordata > Actinopteri > Siluriformes > Bagridae > Hemibagrus > Hemibagrus guttatus. Next base: position 10,693,941 of record JAUCMX010000011.1, read on the forward strand.
CACACACACACACACACACACACACACAGGGGTACAAACAACAGTATAGGGCTTTTCACACCTGAAATAGTTAACCCTGGGTCATTTAGGGCAGTGGTGGCTCAGGGACAATGGTGGCTCAAATGGATAAGACTCTGGGTTGTAAATAGGAAGATAGAGGTTCATGCCCCAGCACCGCTAAGCTGCCACTGTTGGGCCCTTGAGCAAGGCCCTTAACCCTCACTGCTTCAGGGGCACTGTATCATAGCTGACCCCAACTTCCTCAGCTGGGATATACAAAGAAAAGAAGTCTGCTGTAATGTATGTGTGGCAATAATAAAGGCTTCTTCTAAACTCCAGGTAACTGAACCCTGGATTTTCTTGTTTCACATTTCATGCTTTCATACATTTTTTATTCATAATCTGACGTTTCCCATTGTAAATTCCTAAAACCTGTGTTAAAGGTCTTATTTGCATATTGTCAATGTCAGCAACCATGACTGGATGAATTCAGCAAATTTCTCCAGCCATTTCTGACCAAGCAAACTTTTTTTCTGACCTTACTGTAAAAATAAAACTTTTTCTTTTTGCCCAGATTATCCTCAAACACTGAAACTACTGTTTACACAGCATGCTGGGTTTCTGTGACCATTTAAAGTGTGCATTATGGCTTCAGAGCAGGGTTTCACAACATAATCCCGATAAAAATGGTGCCAAACCACTGCTGCTAAGTGTGAAACATTCCTCTATTCATGGTTAAAAGCTGGTTTTGGGACGACGTTAAGCACAATGTGAAAAGCCTTTATAGTAACTACTGTATGTTATCAATAATACAACTGATTAATCAATTCTATCATTTTGTAACAGTCAGATAAACCATTTTGTCAAACTTTCACACTTTCATGTGAAAAACATTTTACATTTACTTTTTAATACTGAGTAACGTTTTTCATTTTCATTTTATTCTTGGCTGAATACATCAACTTTTTTTCTTTAAGTAAGATCGCTTAACAGATTATTTATACTTTCGCTTACTTCTCAAGTCTTTTTTCTATTTCTGGTCATTTTCTCAAACGGAAATGAAACCATTTCAGCAGTCACTCTGCTCTCTATGGTGCGAAACACTCAATAGTCGTTTATGTGCTTATCTGGAGAGCCCGGTGCTTAATTGCTCTGTTAATGACTAAGGAAAGCTAGCTTTTTGACACAGTAAGAGAAATAGCACATGCAAAGAATTAGTTCCTAGACTGCGAGGATAATTAGTTGATTATAGAACCCAAAATAATGAATATAAGCAGACAGAAGTGTGTAGCACAGCCGACTCCCACCCTCCAAATGAAATGAGAATGATATTATCTATTATACCACAGTGTGGTAGAAAAATAGTGTGGATTCGTTTAGACAGCGGTGTTGCATCTTTAAATCACAGCTTTACATTAACATGGTACATCTAATACCTCATCTTTCTACAGTAACAGCTCATTCCCAGGGACTTCATGACTTCATAGTGAACTCTCTACAAAATCTAATAAATAAGGTGTTAAGAAAATGTTTTGTTATAGTGTTATAATAAAAAAACGTTAATATGGTGAAGCTTTCTGTAATGACGTATTTATTCAGTCTTTCTGAAAATAGACGCCAGTGTCCACACTTTGTCATGGTCAGAAAGTTTTCTGTACATTCCAGTTTCTCTGTTAAATGACAAGCTGGAAGAAGAGAGGCTGGTGAGGGAACAGTCGATTATAGCTGTTACAAAGTAAGTAATAACAGGAAGTCTCAGAGATCAGTGTGTGATGTATAACAAAGACTGTAAAACATGTATTTCAGGTATGAGAGTGGCCTATTTTAAGATTTGGGCTGGTGTTTGGGATAGTTTTGATTGGTCAGTGCCTTCTGCTTGGCCTTAGACACCTCCCTCTTCACTCTGCGCTGTAACTCCTTGTATTCCTGTCTACTCTCTTCAGTCCTGTCCATGTCCCACTTCTTCTTGGCTAACCACCAAGTCTCCTTATCTTCTTTCCTCCTTCCAGATGACACAGCCAGCACCTTTCTCCCTGTCTCCCTGATCACTTCTGCTGTAGATTCACAGTCATCTGGCAGCACTACCTGACCACCCAGAGCCTGCCTCAACTTCTGTCTAAATTCCTCATAACATTCCTCCTTTATCAGCTTCCACCACTTGGTTTTCTTCTCTATCTCTATCTCTGACCTCTTCTTCTTACAGACCATCAAAGTCATCCTACACACCACCATCCTATGCTGTCTGGCTACACTCTCTCCCACTACCACTTTACAGTCACTAATCTCTTTCAGATTGCCTCTTCTACATAGGATGTAGTCTACCTGTGTTCTCCTACCTCCACTCTTGTAAGTCACTCTATGCTCCTCCCTCTTCTGAAAATAAGTGTTAACCACAGCCATGTCCATCCTCTTAGCAAAGTCCACTACCATCTGTCCTTCAAGGTTCCTTTCCTTAACTCCAAACTTGCCCATCACCTCCTCATCACCTCTGTTCCCCTCACCAACATGTCCATTAAAATCCGCTCCTATCACCACTCTCTCACCCGTGGGAATACTCTCCATCACCTCATCTAATTCACTCCAGAATCTCTCTTTCTCCTCTAACTCACAACCTACCTGTGAGGCATAACCACTAACAACATTCAACATCACCCCTTCAATCTCTAACTTCAGACTCATCACCCTGTCTGACACTCTCTTCACCTCCAGAACATTCCTCACAAACTCCTCCTTCAGGACCACACCTACCCCATTTCTCTTACTATCCACACCATAATAAAACAGCTTGAATCCTGCTCCTATACTACAAGCCTTGCCACCCTTCCACCTGGTGTCCTGTACACACAGTATATCCACCTTCCTTCTCTCCATCATATCAGCCAGCTTTCTACCTTTCCCTGTCATAGTACCAACATTCAGAGTTCCTATTCTCAGTCCTACACTCTTACCTTTCCTCTTCTCTCTCTGTCTGTGCACTCTCCTCCCTCCTCTACTTCTTCGACCAACAGTAGCCCAATTTCCACCGGCGCCCTGTAGGTCAATGGCACCGATGGCGGTTGTTGTTAACCTGGGCCTCGACCGATCCGGTATGAAATTCAGAGTACTGACGATTCGCATGATTAAATTTGGCAATGTTTTACGCCGGATGCCCTTCCTGAAGCAACCCTCTTTATTTATCCAGGCTTGGGACCGGCACAGAAATCACTGGACTGTGACCCCCATGGCTAGATTGCTTTAATTCTTACTTATTCTTTGTTATTAGAAAAATATTTATTATTATTATTATTATTTTACTTCATTGAGATTCCAAGTGCTGATTTTTTTTTCTAAATCAAGGTTATCTTGCTCTTATTTGAATGGTATATGCTGTGAATCGTAAATCAACACCTGCAACCTTTATAACGCTCTTTACGGCCCACACGTGTGTATGTGCCACACATGGCTTCAGCCATACGGAGTTCAAAAGCTCCAAAAAGCTGCAGGCAAAATAAAACATCAGCTCCAGCATGAAAATGTGAGGGACAGATCGAGGAGCTTTGGGGTCTGATTTGCACCATTAGATCAGCTTCAGTATAAACAGACTGGCTCCACTGTGCGTTCAAAGATCTCTCAGTTCTTTACTCTCCGCTGACCGCATTTGACTTTTAAATGGCTGTAAACTACATTTGAATCTTTTTCCATGGACCAGGAAATAGACTTTGTTTTTTCTCACTATTGCCTATTTTAATGTATTCTTCAGTTCACTTTTAAGTGATGCTCTTTATAAACATGTTTTGAATGGGTGACAAAATGCAGCTAAGGAACAAAACAACTGTCACAACACTAACAGCGTTGTGTAAAAGAGTTTTGTAGTAACCAGTAAGGTTGCTTTTTCTTCTTTTTGTTTTCCTTTTTTTTTTTGCTAACTCTTTAGGACAGAGCACTTTGTGTTTTACTTACTTCTCTGTAACGTGACATACCATCTTTTGTCCTATTAACTTATAAAAGGAGACATTTAAAAAAAAAAGCTGGTGAGGGAACTTTCATGTCTGCCTGCATTTCTCATCCCATCATTCATTATTTTCCTACAACAGCACATACAGTCGGGGTTTAATCCTCACGTGGGATACATTTTCATCCAAAGCAACTTTCAAGTGAGGCAGAATACAACTCAGGTGTTTGGATTAAAGGAGCTAACAGTCATAAGAACTGCTGCACATCCTGGCCAGTAAAAAAAGAATTTGAATAAAAGCAGGAAGAAGACAGAAAGAGAATAAACAGCAAGGGTTGGAGTAAGTGCTAGAACTTACACACTGCAGAAGCTATCTGCATCTTCATAAGTGAAACCTCAATATAGTCCGATCAGCTTTATCTAGCATTTCTTCTTATAAGATGACAACTAACCAAATATATAACGATCAAACCTATTTCTAGATATTTTTACTCATATCAAGCTTTACAATTTCTTGTTCTATTGGCAGAAATCGTTCTAGAAATAAATACTTAATATTAACAGCATTATCTGACAATAGAACATGAATGTCGTGAGCCTGGAATTAGTAAAACGTCTAGAACTAGGTTATATTTGGTTTGTTGTATCCATGTTAAAAATAGGAAAGAGATTTACGAAGAGGAAAACAGATACATTTGATTATATTTCAAATATATATAATTAAAGGTATTTTAGATATTTTTACTTACTAAGATATTTTTCAAGTGCAGCAGTGCTTTACAAACCAGTCACAAATGCAAACAAAAATATTCCATAATAAATGATCACAAAAAATCACAAAAAGGGTTAGGGTAAAATGTTTAAGTGGAATTCCATCACTGCAACTTACAAAGAGTGCAATTTAGCATTTTAGCAACTTAGCATTTAGCATAGGGGATGTGGTAGCTTAGTGGTTAAGGCTTGATTCAAATTGAAAGCGATATTCAAATTGACCACTGATGGGAAGGCTGTGAGTTTGAATCCCAGGTCCACCAAGCTGCCAGTACTAGGCCCCTGAGCAAGGCCCTTAACCCCTTAACTGCTCAGTTGTATAAAATGAGATAAATTGTAAGTCGCTCTGGATAAGGGTGTCTGCTAAATGTCAGAAATGTAAAATGAAATATATGCCTAGAAACTGAGGTGCATGCATGTAACATACTAATCAGTTTCAAAGCCAAGACAGATGCTGCCGCGACTCTCTGGCTGATATGCAGATTATAGTTTGAAATTCAGATGCCTTTGACATGTATTAGTGAGCTACACATCATGGATGTCTCTGCATTCAAAGCTTTCCACTCATGATGCCTTATGCATTGCTCTCACTGATTAGTGTGTTTCTGTAATGACAGTTCGCTTCTTTTCTCTACTTCAAAATGAGGCTTGATCACTTCTGTGTGGTGAGAGAGAGAGAGAGAGAGAGAGAGAGAGAGAGAGAGATAACAATAAATAGAGAGAGTTAGCTAAGCCACAACACATACACACACACACACACACACACACAGGATTATAAGAAGTGAATGACTGGAGGCAAAGAGCTGCTCTTCTCATTGTGTACAGCATAAATAATACACCAGGGAGACTAACATGTCGACTTTTTCAAAGGTGCTCAGTGAGCTTCTTCCCATCCAGGTCCAGAAACATACCTTCAGAAAATAACACACTGTTGACTCAAGCCATTCAAAAAAAAAAAACGAGAGAGATGAGAAGACGGGAAAAAACAAAAAAGAGAAAAAAAAAAAATGTTAAGAGCTCATTCTTCTGTATTAAAAAGGAAAAATGAAACCTGATGTTCTCTCTGTCTGCATAAACTGTTTTTATATACGGTAATACCCCCAAAATTCACGCTTCTGAATCTGCGGCTTCACAAATTCGCGTATTTTTTTCCGCAGGTCCAACGGATGTAATCCGAAGAGTTTTTCGTGAACGGTAAGTTGTATATATCATTTTTAGCGTTACGTTTTTAAGAATAATAATAAATAGAGATGACTATATAAAAATAATGTTTTGTAATAATGTTGTAATACAGTACAGTATAATTTACTAGTTTACTAGCACGTATTAATGTATAAGTGAAGCTAAATTTACTGCAATACGATACAGTACTGTAAATTATTATATTTTAGTCCTATCGTAGAGGAAACCCTAAGGCCCTTCATAATATTAGAACAGAACGCTCATACCCTATGAGAATGCTAAATCATCTCCTCTGCTGTGCAACACCCTTCATCATAACGTTACTGCACAGCCTGATTCACCATCATCAATAAACATCGTTATATGTTACACACATTTTAGTACTGTGTATATTTTTTTACTGTGTACAGTACAGTACTGTGTTCTTTATTACCTGAACATTTAATTTATTTGCAATAAATAAATTAAATTGACAGGTACAGTACATACCTGCCTGAGAGAGAGATTGTACCAAAATTTTATCGTACAATACACTATTGTAAGCAAAGAAAATGGTAGCATAGCATTCAGTGTCGCATAGAAAATGCGCTCACGAGAGTTCAGCGTCTCAGAGAAGATGCGGGCGGGCACAAGGTGGCGGACAGTACATGTACATACAGTATGTACATGTAGTGTTGGGAGTTTTCTGTTAAACAAATTGTTACAGCAAACTTTTATTTGTTTTATTGAATTGGTATAAACGGATCTGGAAAAATTAATTACCTGCATTATTTTACTTTTATGTGCTTCGTCTTTATTTTGTTCTGCAAAACAAGGGAAAAATATGAAATTTTGTTTATAATGAATATTTTGAGTTCGTTCTGTGAGTGACGTCATTGGTGAGGGACCGGTCGCGCCTGCTCTCTCAGAACAGCCTGTGACTGGAGAGAGTCAGGTATGTCTTTGAAGTGCTCTGCAATAAAGAGTGAAAATATGCTGTACTAAGATCAGTTTTGAGATGATATTAATTCTAGAAGTGTCATAAAATCGGAACAAGTTTATGTATGCATTTTTCGACAGGGGTTTAATGTATTTTCTGAGCTTCATAAAACACACGTGTTTGTTTAATGTTGCGGCCCGCGCGCCATATTGAAGCACAGCGTTTTCACTGTTAAAAAGTTTCTCCACTTATAACTTTGGAGGATTGAGTCTGTGGAAATGTCATTTAATGTTGTGAATGTGTGCAGCTGTCATTTTGATTTTAAAATGCATGTTTATAGCCATATTTTGTGACCTGTTTACTAGTCGAATTGCAGTTGCTGTTTGGGAGGGCAGTATTTAACATATTTTCTCACGCATCCTTCAGCTGGAAAAGAGTGAACCTGAAGGCGTGTGTTGATTGTCTGTCCTCTGTTAATAAACTGCAGGTAGGTTCAACAACAACAAAAATCCACTATACGATCTAACGAATTGAGACATTTTGGCTATAATATTAATGCAAATGCTGTACTTTTATTTTTATAATTTAATTTATGTTTTGTGTAATGTAAATTTTTGTTTTATGAGTGAAACAGAAATATTGGTTTCGAGACTTTATTGTGTTGAAGGCTCTCTCAGAACAGCCTGTGACTGGAGAGAGTCAGCTGGAAAAGAGTGAACCTGAAGGCGTGTGTTGATTGTCTGTCCTCTGTTAATAAACTGCAGACGCTGTTCCTCCAAAGAGCCTGGTGTCAGTGGTTCATTTGTGGTGCTGGGTGAAATCCGCTACATACAGTATCTTACTTTATATGTTTAGTTTTACCTGTACAATTTTAAAGGGTAATGTAAATTATAACATCAATTTTTAAATGAACTAGAAGTGTTTTGAGGATATATTTACTGTTTAACATATGAAGATAGGTATTTATAGGCGTCCAAAATTCGCTCATTTTTCGCCGCGAATTTCGGGGTCTTACTGTAACTACATTTTTAACTGAGCAATTGAGGGTTAAGGGCCTTGCTCAGGGACCCAGCAGTGGCAGACTGGTGTGCCTGAGATTAGAACTCACAGCCATTCCAATTAATAGTCCAACACCTTATCCACTAAGCTACCACAACCAGTAATCTACCAACCCCCCTCACTACTACCTAACTTAACTTACTTAATATTTTTTCACTTAATATTTTTAAAAAAACAACAACCAAACCCTCATTTGAGCTTATCTGTGGTATTTAAAGTGAAGGATAGATGGGTAAAGGGTAGATGGAAATCTAAAGAGCATCTGACAACAACCCTTCACTTCTGCATTAGTCTGATTACAGGACCTATGTCCTTTATTCCATTATATCTAATTCACCTTCCCACCTTTCAGACGTTCAATCCATTCACTCCGTCACTCTCTCTCACTGGTAGACGGCAGTACGCACAAATAGAAAGGCCAAGGTAAAGAGGAAAGCATCTGAAAAAGCTCTATGATGTTTATCAAGGATTTTTTTCAAAAGCAAACTGAAATTCTAGTTAAAAACTTCATTTATTCTGCACAAATCGTTTCCGTTCTGAATAAGCACAAGCAATAACGTTTTCAAAAGTTATTTTACTGAAGGAGCTGTTTTTGGTCGGAAAAAAAAAAATAGAAAATAATAAATGTGGCTAATGCCGCTTTACATCTAAACCTCAAAGTAATGAAAGTGTGAAAGTGAAGCTTTGAGGGCAGGAGAGTGAAGATCGCGTTCACTTTCCACACTGTCCAGCTCCATTGTCTCAGGAGCCATAAACACTGCACTGCACTACAGTAAGAGATACGTGGTGCTACAAATGTGGTGAAAACTTTTCTCTTCGGACTGCAACAGCCTTCAAAAGTTATTTTAAGACACCATTATCCTAGAACCAAAATCACACCATGCTGAGAAGCCCAGCTGAAAAGACACGGGTCTTGAATCAAAGACAGTAACCGAAACTGCATTGAAACATCAGCAGCAGTTAAAGGTTTTGACAAAAAAAAAGAAACTCATAACCCGAATCAATAGCCTTCATACACATCTAGTTATAGAACATGGCAGAAGAGCGACAGGGCTACTTGCTACTGAAAATGTATTCTTTTCACTCCATGAAGTTGATTTATGTGCTGTGGCAGTTAAATGCTTCTGAACTTTTTTCTCCTTTTTTCATATATCAGAGTTGATATATTTTGAATATATCTTGGCAGGCTCTGTCCTGGGCTGACTGATAAACTGTGATAAGATTTGTTTATGATCTGATCTCTCCTGATCTTTTGTTTTGACATAGAACTTCTTTCTGTTCTGTTTTGATGAACATGTATGCCATAACGGTTTCTTCTTCTGTAATTTTGATCATCCTTTTTTGCAATAAACTCACCACATGTTTATCCATAGATAACACTGAATATTACTCCTTACTTCTGTATAAATACTCCCTGTACATCTCACTGTCTCTGCGCGGTTCTTTGGCAATCTCTTCCCTGATATCAGCACGGGGTAGCAGCAGCAGCGAGACTGAAGATTCTAACAGGAAGTGGATGCAAATGCTGGTAGAGCAGGCTTCAATGAACAAAGTGGGAAAACACAAGGCAAAGTCAAAACCAGAAAGCAGGCAAAGGTCAGACGATCGGCAAACAGATCGTACAAGGCGAGGACGAGACACTGAAACCATGAGATAGGGCATTGTACAGGCAATCACAAGGATACAACACGGATACATTACACACAAGGACATGGATAAATCAAAGAGGGAAAAAAAGCAGGTGAGAATAATAAGGACGCTATCGAGGAACAACCTATAACAATGCCATGGACTGCTGCACAGTTCTTTGCCAGAACACCAGAGGGCAGTCTGGCAGGGTTTCATTTACATGTTTCCCATGTGCTTCTGGGGGGGGCACGGTGGCTTAGTGGTTAGCACGTTTGCCTCACACCTCCAGGGTCGGGGGTTCGATTCCTGCCTCCGCCGTGTGTGTGGAGTTTGCATGTTCTCCCCGTGCCTCGGGGGTTTCATCCCCCGGTCCAAAGACATGCATGGTAGGTTGATTGGCATCTCTAAATTGTCCGTAGTGTGTGAATGAGAGTGCGTGTGTGCCCTGCGATGGGTTGGCACTCCGTCCAGGGTGTATCCTGCCTTGATGCCCAATGACGCATGAGATAGGCACAGGCTCCCCCATGTGCTTCTGTTTGCACATGTGCTTGCCCTGCACACCTCTTCCTTATATCTCACTAATTACCTTCCATATATATACCTGCTGTCTTGTGCTTGTGTTTTGCTGAGTCCTTGTCATTTGTTACCTGGTTTTGCCTCCTGGTTTCTGCTGTTTGTTTTTGTGTTAGTTATTTTGTACTTATTTTGTCACCTAGTTTTCCCTAGTGTTTCCGTGTGTCTGTAGTTTTGTTATTTTATTAATAAATCTCCTGTTCCTCATTTTATCCCTGCATTTGGGTCTGGATTCTGTTCCTATGGAGGCACCCACTTTCCTGACAAACAAGGGGAGGTAGACTTGAATTAAAACAAAGACAAGTTTATTAAAAAAATTAACAGAATGAAGCAGAACATAAACATTACACATGCAGAAGTGAACTCGTGCTGCGAATCGTAGCAACCACAATGTTTTTTTTGACGAATCCAAAAATACAAATAATCCATTAATTGTAATTAACAGCTAATGACATAGATGAAAAAAAGTATATGAAGAAGAATCAGTCATTATCTTTCAAGAAGCTGAAAATTTATTCTGTTTAGCACAGGAATTACTGATATGTAGAGTACACCATCATAGCTGGCTTGGATGAGTGATGAGAGGGAATGTATGGAGCTGCTAATAACACCAGGAAATGTGCAAAATCCAAACACTGTATTCACAGAATGTTTGGCATGGAGCACTTGTTTCAGACACATTTTTGGACTTGATCCCAACATATTTACTGTGCATTCACCTATGTTTCACAAACTGTCTTCAGATAGAATCCTGTCAAGGTTCTACCTTTAAACTGAGAGGCAGAAGGACACACAGAGGGAATGGACGCTGCAGCCAAGTGTACTAGCGTACAACCTTGTGAAAAGTTTCCTTACAGCAAGAAAGCAAGGGTAATGGTGCGTGTGTGTGTGTGTGTGTGTGTGTGTGTGTGTGTGTGTGTGTGGGTGGGTATATGTGTGTGCGTGCAGGCCAAGACTAAAATGAATGAACAGGAGCTGAAGGGCAAGCAGGTGTACATGGGTCGAGCACAGTCTAAAGGGGAGAGACCAGACTCTATAACAAGTTTGAGCATGTAAAAACACACACACACACACACACACACACACACACACACACACACACACACACACACAGGGGTCCAAAAGAGACAACTCATTTTTGGTCAAATAGGTAATTTAACATATTTATGGCCTCTCTCTGTCTCTCTCTCTCTCTCTCTCTCTCTCTCTCTCTCTCTCTCTCTCTCTCTCTCACGCTCTCTCCCTCTCTCCCTCTCTCTCTGGAAAATAGAGTTCAGCATTCCTGATGTGATGATGGGAGCCCATAACAGAGATTAGGTGAGAGAGAGCAGGATACATTTCATCTCAAATTGATTTCCACTGATTCATGTCCTTCTCACTCAGAGCTCTCCCACTCCACACACACAAGGCCTTATAATGAATCTGTATGGAGGGCAGAGTGCTGCTCACATGCTTCTGGCAGGCCGCAGGAGCCAGGAGCTGGATTAATCATTCTCACAGCAACAGCTTCTCACCCATACATGCTGTGTTAAATTATACATTAATAAGAGTCCAATAAGAAAGCAACTGCAGCGGCAGATCTTTACAATGTCCAGGATATAATGAGCGTTCATATGGCCATGATTAAAACCAGGACTCTACTATTCATATTCCTTTTAATGGATGATAGCTTGGAGAATTTTCTGCTAATGTTAATGGATAGGCATACAGTACATTGTACATACGGCTATGTGGCATACTATCAAAAGATTGAAACATTTTCTACCACTATGGCATCCCACAGACAGCACGCCTGTTGTGAAACCTCAGCAGTTGCAAGACATAAATAAAATGTTTTGCAATTTTCTACAAAGTCTATCTACATGTTACCTGTGTGGAAAAATCACTAGTCCAGACCCCAGAACAAGCAGATATTGTGTGGGATATTATCCCCCACCGACAACAAACAGAAAAAAATTTACTCCTTAATGAGTTTTACAAAATTATTTGTCAGGGGTGAGAGGCACAGTGGCTTGGTGGTGAGCACATTTGTCTCAATTCCCACCTCTGCAATTTGCATGTTTTCCCTGTGACTCAAGGGCTTCCTCTGGGTTCTCCAGGTTGGTCCTCCAGTTCTAAATACATCTGTTGTCTTTTGTGTTTGTGATTGTGCCCAATCTGGCATCCTGTCCAGAGTGTACCCTGTGTTGTGCCTCAAATCACCTGGGATAGGCTCCAGGATCCCTGAGACCCAGTAGGTTAAGCTGCTTAAAGAATTCAATGTAATTTCTTCATGAAATATGTATAGTAGGCTTTATCCATAATATGCTCCATGTTGGTGTGCTGTACCTCAGTGCTTTAACTATAACGTATGGTATACTTTGGGAATCCCTACAACTGCTACACAACACATTGTCTGAGGCGCAATCTGTCTGTCAGTAAAAAGATTTTTTTAGGCAAAATAATATGTGTGCACAGATGACAGACAATCTGTTGAGAATCAGGAACATGCAGATACACTACATGGGCAAATGTATGTAGACACCTGACCAACACGCCCATCTTTTATGCTGTAACATTTACAAATTTCCGTTTCACTGGAACCAAGAGGCCCAAATGTGTTCCTGCATGATGATGCCCCTGTGCACAAAGCGAGCGCCATGAAAACATGAAGTATAAGAATTCGAGTGTCCTGCACAGAGCCCTGACTCTGACTCCCCCTCAACACATTTGGGATCAACTGAAACACTGGCTGCACCCCAGGCCTCTTTGCCTCACATCAGTTCCTGAGCTCACTAATGCACTAATGCAGCTGAACGAGCACATATCCTTACAGACGTGCTCCACAAATCTAGTGGCAAGTCTTCCCAGAAGAGTGGAGGTTATAGTGTATTAGGAAAGACTAGAGCATGACAAGTCATGACTGGTACTGAAGTACTGGATTACTGACTATCAGTTGAAGGTGCATATTAGAAGAGGATTAGAAGAGAAGAGAACTAGCTGACTGACTAGCCACTAAACTAGTCATTTAGGGCAACCAAAACATGGGACTGGGCGAGCAATCATGCCTGGTGTGTGAGTTAATGAATTTATGATACACCATCCCCTGTATATACCATAAAATTTATTGCAGTGTAGTTCTGGTATAGAAAAGTTGCAAAATAAATGCAAAACACCCATCAATGCCAGAATGAATCATCTCTCAGTGTGGCACAGAGCCAGCATCTCCTGCAGCACAGCTCCCACATGTCCAACACTTTTCATTCTCCTCAATGGAGACACATTTAATTCAAAGGCCTTTTGAAGTTTCTAGCTTGGACAGAAAGCCTTGTCTTTCATCCTTATTCTGTCAAAACAAGAGCAGTCCAAAAAAAACACATTTGATATTCTTCACAATTTATCAAACATAACATTTATCTTCAAAACCATATGAGCAGAACAACATGTTCAAATAGAATGTGGAGAGAAAAAGAAAATGGCAGCTATATTAAAAGGCTTCAGACAGTTATATTGGGATGGGGGCAAAATGCTAAGACGGAGAAGTTAATAACCCCGAATTTTGTCCGTCTTTTTCTCATGGTAGAGTGAAACTTGGGCTGCCAGACTGTGTAGTGGGGGAAATTGGTGTTAGAGGACAGAGTGTATATACCTATGAACCTAAGCTCTCAGCAATTGTAAGACATTTCAGAATGTGCTGTTGTGAAACACAGTAAAGCCTTGTGTTTCTCTGAGAGGACTAAAAGCAACTGTGATTGTGCTACCACTTGAAATTGTGACTACTACTGAATATCCAGCCAATCGAATCTCAGCCAAAGGAGACAGTAATCTTCTTTCTGAAAATATGGCCACATAAATTTCAGTAAGCACTTCAGGCACAAACCCCGTGCAGCACTAGACTCAGGGGTATGTTAAGTTCTAATAAAAAGCTGCAACAATCCAAACGTTTACTGTCTAATTATTACAAAAAATGCGGAAATACAAGAGCATGATTAGTACTTCTAGTAGAAGTTGCTTTCGGCTGCTCCCTGTTCGGGGGTCGCCACAGCAGACCAACTGGTCTGCACAACAACTTGGCACAGGTTTTACGCCGGATGCCCTTCCTGCCACAACCCTCCCATTTTTCCGGGCTTGGGACCGGCACTGCATCCAGTGGCTGGGGTTGAGGCATTGGCTGGGAATCGAACCCGGGCTTTCCGCATGATAGGCGAGAAACCTACCACTAAGCCACCAATGCCTCTATGATTAGTACTTCTAGTAATTGTTATAATTTGCCTGAAAAAATGAATAAGTAAATCTCAGAACAGCTTTCAACAATATGAAAAAGAAAACTTGATGAAATAACTGTACCTCAAATCTAGCAAGCAAGGTAACTATGTAACTATGGTAACAAAGCTAAGATTAAAGCTAAGCTAAAATTTCGCAATTTTGTGAACGTAGAAATTAGCGCAAGGTGAAGAAAACTCGGAGGAGGAGCTTGCAGTTTCTCAAAATGAACACAGATTTTCTGTAGATTTGGGCCAAGACGTGTCATGTGACATCGTCACAACAGCATTCAGTCAAAGCCGTCTCCGATTCACGTGAACATTAATACAGCTATTATAGAGTGTAATGCATAGCAAGCTGCATCGCAAAAGCTTTAAAAAGCTGCAGCAAAGCCAAGAATTCTTGACACAAAAAAAAATTTGCAAAATCCTGGAGAGACTGACAACTCTGGCACAAAATCCCAGTCAACCCCATGAATATGCCATCTGCGCCTGCATTATACTGTCTCCAGTGTGATTTATGGGATTTTTGAAATGTCACCCCAGCACCAGCATTGAGGCTGAGGGACATGTTTCTACTCTGTAAAAGTGCAGGTCCCAGAAGGGCTTTGCAGCTGAGTTCTTGCTACTTTCTGCCTTCTCACACACCTCTGTGTAAAGGTCAATCTCACATCTCCATAATGACCAGCGGCAAGGAACAGCCCGATCAATGCAAGGACACCTGCTATCACTGGCAGCTTATTGATCAGTACCCAGCAATGCACTGAGGCACCTCTCACCTGCTCAGCCAGAGAGAGAGAGAGAGAGAGAGAGAGAGAGAGAGAGAGAGAGAGAGAGAGAGAGAGAGAGAGAGAGAGAGAGAGAGAGAGAGAGAGAGAGAAGAGAGAGAAATACACTGGAACACACTATTGATCTCAGCCCAACAATGTGCAAAAGCACTCAGCAGCCCCCAGACACCTACTCTATGTTTAGCAGGAATATTATACACTTAATCCCCCAGACCACTCAGAGATGGTCATAACTACAATAGTGACCAGACATGAATGAGAAAAAAACGTATGCAAGAGAAAATCCAAAATAATAAAGCACAATATGTGTGTAAATAAAAGAGGATAAGAAACCCATATAAAAAATGAAGGTATCACCTGGATATGTTTCACAGGTGAAGTGGAATAAGCCATGGGAAGAGGGAGCATGTCTCACATAAAAACCTGATTTTCTTCAGTGAATCAAATAACCACAGAGGTGTGACAAAGCAGGATTTACTGCTGATGATCAAACCTTTTCGTCCATTCAGTGAACAACCTGTAACTGGATTCAAGCCATTGAAAATTACGCCAGGTCAAGACATCCATACAAAAATTCAAAAGAGTTGGAAGCAGGAGCCGGGGTGGAAATAAGGGGTGTCCCAGTTTTGGCCAGGCTCACAGTCTCCGCTCTAATTCATCCCAAAGGTGTTCTATCGGGTTGAGGTCAGGACTCTGTGCAGGACAGTCAAGTTCCTCCACACCAAACTCACTCATCCATGTCTTTATGGACCTTGCTTTGTGCACTGGTGTGCAGTCATGTTGGAACAGGAAGGGCTCATCCCCAAACTGTTAACACAAATTTGGGAGCATGACATTTTCCAAAATGTCTTGGTATGCTGAAGCATTAAGAGTTCCTTTCACTGGAACTAAGAGGCCAAGCCCAAACCCTGAAAAACAACACCACACATGATTTGGAGGGGTGTCGCAAAACTTTTGACAATATATTGTATATGTATATCAGCCTCAAAATTATGACATTATGAGGTGAAGTGAATAACACTGATTATCTTCTCATCATGACACCTGTTAGTGGGTGGGATATATTAGGCAGTAGGTGAACATTTTCTCCTCAAAGTTGTGTGAAGTCCTATGAGTCATTTAAGTCCTATAAGTTGTGAGGTGGCCTTAAAGGATCTGCTTCTAACATCTTGGTGCCAAATACCACAGCACACTCTCAGAGATCCAGTGGAGTCCATGCCTTAATGGGTCAGGGCTGTTTTGGCAGCAAAAGGGGGACCAGCACAACATTAGGCAGGTGGTCATAATGTTATGCCTGATCAGTGTTTTAATGTTGTATAATAAGTTGATGTTGGTGAAGTATACTGTGTGCTATTATACAGGCAATACAGATACAGCCACCTGTTAATAAACTGCAGGGCTCTGCACAGAAGAAATTCACTCTGAAAGGGAAGTTTATCCTGTTTACCAGAAGCCAGTTAAAAGCTGATGAGCTTTAAAACACGAAGACATTTTCTTTTCTTCACAAAGCACAGACGGGAAAATCCAATCACACACATGCTTTGTTTTTCTCTCCACAAGCCAGTTTTGTGCCATATTCTTAAACAACCTTTCCTAAAATACTGTTTTCTTTTGCTATGCTTTTCTTTTGGTGAATGCAGAAAACAATCACCCTTAAGCAACAGATTAGTGAGGCTGGCTCTTTGTGAGGCTGTACAGAGCTGCAGCAATTAAGGCTCTTCTCCCACTTAATGAGCTTTAATCCAGACATGCTTTCATTTTATTTCATCTCTGCACGCCTGAGCCAGTAGCGTGCAGAAAAAGCTCTCAGCGCTGTTTCACCGCTCTCGCTCTCCAGCTTCTAATCTGGACCGACTGTCTCCCCACAGCAATTATGTTACAACGTCTATAATACAGATGACCATACATACTATACAACACAGTCTTTCAGCAACAAAATGTTTCTGTCTGTAGCTACTGCTTGCTATTTCCTCAAGAAGGCCTTGCAGAGTTTGTACATCCTGTGACAGCTTAAGAAATTTAAGCTGCCACAAAACAACACTTGTGCAAAGTGTAGAGAAAATGGCCGACCCTTTAGTCTCGAGCCATTATCTCCTCCAGAATGTCCCTTCACAGCACTAGTCCTTCACAGCTTCTTAAACAATTTCCCACATTCCTCCTTTTTTCACTGCAATAACTATCCCAGAATATTTGCACAAAATGTTGCCTATACACTTGCTTCCATGTCCATTATAATTATCCAATTATTATTATGCAGCAGGCAGCAACTCACAGCTCCAGGGTCCCAGGTTCTATCCTGAGCTTGGGTTACTGTCTGTACTGATTTTCTTTGTGTTCTGCCTGTGTCCGCATGAGTTTCCTCCAGATTCCTCCAACAACTAAAAAACATGCCGGTGGGTGGATTGTTAAATCGCCCCTAGCTGTGAATGAGTGTGTTATAGTGTGTGTGTGTCCACTGTGACCCTGAGGTTCTCGTGGTTAAAACACTTACTGAATATTAATCAATGAATGTATTGTATTGTATTGTATTGTATTGTATTGTATTGTATTGTATTGTATTGTATTGTGGGGGGACACAGTGGCTTAGTGGTTAGCACATTTTCCTCACACCTCCAGGGTTGGGGGTGTGTGTGTGGAGTTTGCATGTTCTCCCCGTGCCTCGGGGGTTTCCTCCGGGTACTCTGGTTTCCTCCCCTGGTCCAAAGACATGCATTGTAGGTTGATTGGCATCTCTAAATTGTCTGTAGTGTGTGTGTGTGTGTGTGTGTGTGTGTGTGTGTGTGTGTGTGTGTGGGGAGTGAATGAGAGTGTGTGTGTGCCCTGCGATGGGTTGGCACTCTGTCCAGGGTGTATCCTGCCTTGATGCCCAATGACACCTGAGATAGGCACAGGCTCCCTGTGACCCGAAAGTAGATCGGATAAGCGGTAGACAATGAATGAATGTATTGTATTGTTTCATTGTACTTACAGCCTACAGTTTGCATTGTGTTGGATTACATCTATATTCTTATATTGTATTGTGCTGAAATACAGTGTTTGAGGTAATCTATGTGACACCAAGAATTTCCTTGTACATTGCATGCTTGGCAAATAGAAACATTTGTGCAGCAGTACTAATGTTTGATGAGGAAGCCTGGGGTTTCAGTTCACAAAGGTGTTCAGTGGGGTTGTGATCAGAGCCATATGCAGCACACTCGAGTTCTTTTACACTAGGCTTGGTAAACCATATCTTTCTGGAGCTCGCTTTGTACACAGGAACATTGTCATGCTGGAGCAGGTTTGGGTTTCTCAGTTCTAGTAATAGGAAGAATTTGGAATGCTACAGAAGACCGACTTCCTGTACAATTGTGTGATTCCACCTTTGTGGCAACAGTTTGGAAAAGAACCACATATGGGTGTTTTGGCTATATATTACATACATACTCAACACACATATGCATAAGTGTATATAGCTTCTACATTATTACTATTAAATTCTGATTAATAGCACTGTAAGTTTATATGTACCTTAAAAGCCAATATAAAACTAAGTGTCAGAATTTTATTACAACATTTCACCTATTAAAGATAAATTTGTTGCATGAATAATATTTATTATGTTATATGGACTGGGAAATGTTACAGAACTGAGAGAATAATGAAACCATTATGTTAGCCAATACCATAGGATGTGAGCCAAAGAATTATGTTCATTTTAATATACTCTCTATGCTGTTTTATACAGAAAAAAATCTCTCTCTACCTGCAGGTGCAAGTAATTATGATTAGGCATCAACAGTATAAACATCTAGAAATTTCTACACAGCAGGTTTGCAGCGAACACCGTCAGCATATCAATGGAATGCAGAAGCACTTTGCTATGGAAAGCAGCCTAATCAGCCTCTTCAGGCAACACACAAGAGGAGCTGTTGAATGACATTAGGGTTCAATTTCCAACAATCATTATCTTATTACTCTGAGGAGGCAAACAGAAAAACAAGATCTAATTTCCTTTCCATGCAGGGAATGAAACAATGCAAGCTGATACAATGAGTCTCCCTCTGTAGTGTAAGTTTCTAATGTGTATTGATTAAACTGGTTCTGCAGTGAACGATAACTCGGCCTGAGCTTTTTCCCTGATGTAATAACAGTCATTGACAAGGACATGTTGGTGCAGGAAAGTCATGTATAGTTGGATCTTAAATTTGTATAGCAATCTTGGAAAAAACCTGTCAGATGTCTCTGTAGCTCAATTCTGGAAACCAGCCATGATGATAAATTGGGTTTTGACAAAATTAAAAATTTTCTGTCAGTTATACTCTGACATCTATTTTAAGAAAGTGGACTATATTGTGCCAAAATAATATGGACATGTTTTTATTTAGACTGATCAATTTAATTTATAATCAGATCCCAGCTATCAACCTAATAAAATGCTCTTTGGCATCATCATCAAAACAGAAAAGAGCGTTTGCAAACTCTGCACAGATGAGAGTGGACCGAGTTTTAAAATGTTTAATTGACCTAATCAAAACATTCAAGAAAAGAAACCTTGCCAACAGAAAAGAACTGTCTGAATTAATCAGCAATTATTTCTCATTGACGTTAGCATGAACAGAGTCGAGAGGCAACAAGGCTCAGGTTGAGGATTTTTTAGCTCAGATGATGAGACAGACACTAATGTGGTTTTAGTACCTTCTTTATGTCAATATACTAAAATTGTGGCACATTTTTCTAAAATGAGACACTATAGGGATGCATTCTACACCCGTCCTAATATTACTCCGATGTTCACTAATACAAGTATGTAATGATCTAGAAGTTTTTCCAACATAAGCGAGACCACACGGACAACAGATGAGATAAACCACATGTGTAGATGAACAAGTGATTGTGCCACATATCGATATATTACGGACAGTGTGTGGATGGCTAAAAGATTTACATTTATATGTGAAATTACACTGGGCACAACTGCCTCACTTTTAATTACCAGGAGGAAGAGGAAGAGTGGCAGGTTTCGCAACGTGAGACAAGGGCTCTGATCTTACAAGCATGTCACGCATGACGTGATACTTTGACGTTTAAAAACCAAGCGAGGGCCATCTTTAAACATCTGCGACAATTTAGAATCACTAGAAATGATATGCCAATGCCTGTACAAAACTTTACATAATTCTGCACCCAATGCTGAATATTTAACAGAGCAAATCGGGCTATTGCCCGGTCATGTTTTATTACCCGTAGCACGTAAGCTCTGTATCCATTCCCTACGATAACCACGATGCAAAAACCTTGAAGTCAAATCAGTGGACCATCGAGAGTAAGATTCTTCAGTGTTACACACTCTACACACACGCTTAAAACTGGCTAATAGGCAGACGTTTAATAAGAGGTTTTGGATGAAAGCTATCACCGGTTAAAATTGTATTACGATCTGTTGGTTTACGATACCACGCAGTTTGAAGTTTGCCCTCAAAAATGTGTACCTTTACGTCAAGGAAGCTAATGCTCTCTCTGTCATACTCCATAGTGAACTTCAAGTGTTCAGTTCTAGAATTAAGATCAACAGATCAACAATTCATCGGGTGTAGAATTCGTTATCATAAAGATATCATCAATATACCATTTTTAAGACATTATCTTGGGTAAAAAAGAATTTGATTCATTTAAAATAAACTCATTTTCAAATACACCCATATACAAACAGGCCTAATTTGGTGCCATTCTACTACCCATTGCTGTTCCCTTCACTTGTACATAATAATCATTCTGAAAACGAAAATAATTATTGGTCAAAACAATATTTACGAGATCCAGCAAAGATGCCGTGCTAGGTTTCACATCGGTGTGTCTTTGTTTTAGAAACCGTTCCACCGCCCGTAATCCATCCTCGTGAGAGATCTTAGCATATAAACTCTAAACATTAAGTGTAGCAAGAAGATGTTTTTGGATTTAAACTTTAAATACATTTTCACCTTTAGGGTTGAATGAAGAATTCGATATCAAGCCTTTCTTATAAGCGTATATATCTTCACCTGTTTTCAGTTGTTTAAATAATTTGAGGAGTGTTTGTTGATTTGTATTTGAATTGTATTGTCTTGTATTTTTTTCTTTTTTTCTCTCTCTTTCTTTTTCTTTCTCTCTCGTTGTGGGAGTACACCTGCATAGTGATCGAACGTGTTTAATTTGGATGACCACCTGTTAGTTATTTAGAGTTGTACCTCAGTTCACTTGAGTCGTGCCTGACGAAGACCTGATGGTCGAAACCTTGCAATAAATATTTTTATGGAGCAGTATTAGTGTGCGGACATTATGTTTGTGTTCTTTACTAATAATCAGTGACTCATATCCCATTGTAAATGTAGAATTCTTTCAATTTTGCCAGTAAAGTTGTGTTTCTATATGTAGATTATGGTATGGTGCAATTGTAGAGATAGGCTGGGCATCTTTTAGTAGAATTGCTTTAATTTTTAATTGCTTAAATTGCTTAATATATTGAAACCGGTAGGTTTACTGAAATATATAGTAGAAAATGTTAAAAGAAGGGGTTGTCGCAAAAAAAGAAAGAAAAAATAAAGAAAGAAAGAAAGAAAGAAAGAAAGAAAGAAAGAAAGAAAGAAAGAAAGAAAGAAAGAAAGAAAGAAAGAAAGAAAGAAAGAAATATAAATAAATAAGACTTTTATTACTTGACCAATCAAATGGTCAAGTAATAAATTGGAATGAGGTAAGTGAGAAAAATTAGCATGCCAGTTGTTCTGTATTTGAGCCAATACAACCTTACATCCTATGCATTAAACCTGATATATTTACAATGCTTAATACAACACCTCATTGCTATACAGTAACAGCTTTGTTTTGGTTATAGTGTACACTCTCGAAAGGTTTTTTATATTTTTTCATATCAGGATACGGGCATGATGACCGCTGCTTTTTCTTCGGAAAAGAAAAACATCTAATGTGAAATCAGAGACTTGAGAGTTTCACCTCTATCCATTACCGCCTTTCTGTCTTCTCCTCAAAGGTAGCAGGCTTTGTGTTGGTTTGTGTGTGTGGAACTGCTTACCACGTTACTATATGGCACCTGCTATCATGTTGTCTGTCTGAGAGTGCACATTTCGCTCTCTAAGGGCTCCGGAAGGACAGTTTTCTCCTTCTGTTCAGGTTGACTAGATCCTGCTCTTAAAGACAATTGCACATAACTGCATCCCATTGGCACCAGTGCGTTTAATATGACCTTTTGTTAATGCAATAAAACTGGCTCCCAGAGCACAATAGCATAATGCTAGTCCCCATTGATCTCAAAATAATCCTGGCATGCCAAATGACTATTTCTTGGAATTGCTAATGAAACAGGGATATTATGTTTAATAAATATTCATTGTCAGTCATTTTCATATGGTGGGGCGAAGGCAGTTCATGGCATCTTCCAAACGATCCTGAAGCATCAGCAACCCAACAAACCCTAGCTGTAGCTATAGTTCATTTGATACTGGCAGTTTACATTGATTATTTGTAAAGACTTTCTAATTCAGTTCATCCAAAAAATAGTTTTTAATCAATCTGAATGGATGTGTTGTTTCATCCTCCTCAGTCAATTTCCATCACCAGACCAGAAACAAAGAGATTGAGAAAAGTCTGAAATAGAAACATAGCAGGCGTTTCCTTTCTTGTGCCACACTTTCACATATGCTTCATTTAATCTCTGCGTAAAAGTTAATGAGTTTATTCAGAGCGGGTTGGCAAAACAGCATTTATGCTTTTAATCAGGATTAACAGTGGCATGGGCTCCTGCACTGATGCTTTATTAATCGCCCTCTTCTATGCTTCATTACCCCCAACTCTGGCTGTACTCTTTTTGCCCGCCCCAAAGCGTATACATATAAGACAGCTGAAAGGAAGACATGGTTCTGCACTTAAATGCCTATTAAATGTGGAAAAATCTCTCTGGAATGCAAGACTTAGATGGTTTGGGTGAACATGTGTCTTATTTCAGGGCTTTGAAACAATCTGTGAAGATGATACTCAGGGTACAAATAATCATAATTGCAGTGTAAGAAACCATATCTTAAAAAAAAAAAAAAAAGACAAAAAAAACTCTGCTGGCCTGGCAAACAGGAAATACATAAAACATTAAGGCATGAGTCACACACTGTAAACCTATTTTCTCTAACTATCAAATCCCATTCTTTGTAATTCAACAGTTTTGCTATTTAGACACTTTAATAGCAAGGGTTTGTTTATAAAATCAAACATTTTAGAACCGGTCATTATGTATGGCTCCATTTCCTCAGGGTTTTAGCAAAATCTGTGGCAGAGCTGCCTCTGTGTTGCTATGAAGGTTTGTGGCATAATGAAAGCTTTATATTGAGGTGTTTTCATGAGGGCTGCACACATTTAAATGTATGTCTTTGAATTTATTAGAGTACTGTCAAAAAGTTCAAATTGTCAAAAAACTGTATTATAACACCGACCAGGCATAACATTATGAGCACTAACAGGAGACGTGAATAACACTGATTATCTCCTCATCATGGCACCTGTTAGTGGGTGGGATATATTAGGCAGCAAGTGAACATTTTGTCCTCAAAGTTGATCTTTTAAAATCATGAAAAATGGGCAAGCGTAAGGATTTGAGTGAGTTTGTCAAGGACCAAATTGTGATGGCTAGACGATTGGATCAGAGCATCTCCAAAACTGCAGCTCTTGTGGGGTGTTCCCAGTCTGCAGTGGTCAGTATCTATCAACAGTGGTTCAAGGAAGGAACAGTGGTGAACCGGTGACAGGGTCATGGGCAGCCAAGGCTCACTGATGCATGTGGGGAGCGAAGGCTGGCCCGTGTGATCCGATTCCAACAGATGAGCTACTGTTGCTGAAATTGATGATGGTTCTAATAGAAAGGTGTCAGAATACACCGTGCATGACGGGTCAGGGCTGTTTTGGCAGCAAAAGGAGAACCAGCACAATATTAGGCAGGTGGTCATAATGTTATGCCTGGTCGGTGTAAACGTTGCACAATAGTTTAAGGAAAAATTCAGCTTTCATACTGCTTTAAAAATGCAGTATTTACTACAACAAATATCACAATCTGACTGGTAATAAATTGTAAACGTTGCACTGTGCACTGCTCTTTAAACCATGATGGTCATTTCATGAAATTCCCATTCAGTCACTAGGCTCCAGGTAAATATTCTTGAATTAAGTGCTCTTACATCAACAGTGTTCCAGTCATTTATTATTAGGAATTGACTGACAAGTGCCTTTTACCTATGTCAATGAGGATCAGTGGCAAGATGAAATACAGAGCAGTATTTTCTGAAATTTCTGAAATGCTGTTTTTCTGAAAAGCATCATCCGGTCTGAAAACTGGATCATCAACATATTCACTTTTTTTTTTTTTTTAAATCCTGATTTGTGAAAAGCACATGACATGAACATACGTCACTTAACCACCACTGGTTACCAATGCTGGTCATGAAACACTCCTTCCTTTTTTATTTTATTGTTTATTCTGCTCTAACATTCAAAGACTCGTGAAGGGCCTCTAAATTAGGATCTATAAACCAGGGAAAAACAACCTACACAGGGCAGGGATAATTCAACATCAGGGGTTCGTTCATTTATCTTTCAGTAAACATTTTATGCTGGTCAAGGTTGTGGAGCTGATCCCAGAAACACTTGGCACAAAGCAGGAAGGAAGTGGACGCTGTGTATGCACATAAATGGACACACACACACCTAGGAAGAATTTCATTCCTCTGGAAGATACCCACACAGACAGGGAGAACATACACAGCTACACAAACTGTAACTACAGGTCATGATCAATCCTCAGACCCCGAAGTCCGACACCAACACTACCTTCTGCACCTCTAGCACCCTTACAGTAATTAAAGTAATTATGTTTCATGCATTATTTATGACAGATAACTTAATATTCCAAAATACTTAAAACCATGCACTTAGCAAATAATCTCACAGGCTTGCCTTGTTCACTTCCTTCATATTTGTAATGTTTTTATTCTGTAAACATACCAAGTCTTGAATTATGGGTTCACACACTTGACATGCTTTCATGCATTTCTGCAAAAATAAATTACTGGAGCTTTGTCTTGAGCGTTTCATGATGGCAGTTTATCACACAAGTGAAGTAGGTCAATATTTATGCTACAGATTTCCATAATTTAAGTTTACAGAAGTAAACTCCACATCTCCATTAAATATTCACACTTACATACTGATTAATCACAAAAGAAAAAAAGACAAAAAGACAAGCCTTTCATTGACCACAAAACCGGCATGATAGACTACTAAATATGAAAATGAATTTGATGCAAACATATATATGATAACTGCGTCATATAAATCTTTTACGGCCTTGTAATCTGCATGGTAGCAGAAATAACACTCTATACAAGTGGGTGGAAAACTAGGCATTAATGGGCTGCTTCAAGTAATACTGGAATTGCCTTCATGCTGGATGCCAGAGAGATGTCAAGTTGTCACACTGAGGCAGACATGAGCGGTGCAGTCTCAGGATAAACAAATCAGTCTAGGGAAGATAAAAACCGTAAACAAACGTACACTCGGGCTCCTTTGCAGATTTTATTCTGTGACGTCTTTTCAAATACTTGACAGCGGCAGCCAACAAAACTGTACAGATTCGGTTCAGAAAATCTATACAGATTCTATAGGGAATAGAAACAAACATTCCCATATGCATACTAATAAAAAAAAAGCTGCTGAACACAGACCTGAATCACACTCTACACTTTATTATGTGCATAATGTAAAGATGAGCTCTTTTTTTTTTAGACCTTCAGAGATACTGATGGTGTTTTCCATTGAATTCACATGTTTAAAACTAAACATTGATATACCCTATGAAAATTTCTAAACTGATGGGGTTCAAACTCAAAGCCTTCTGATCAGTAGTGGATGATTTTCCAATCACAAACTCATTCAAACACAGGGACAAGTTAAAGCAGCCAGTCCACCTAACAGCATGTGTTTGGAGGTAGGTAAAAGATGGAGGACACAGGGAGAATCTGCAAACTCCATAGTGAGAGTAGTCGAAGCTCAGAAATGAACTGGAGATAAACTGCACCACTATGCTGCCTATAACTGTAACATTATTCACCCCAAAAGTTACCCAGAACCTTAGAAATAAATCCAAGGTCTTGCCACAAATGGCTTAGCAATCACCTAGATCCATTATGAAAACCAAGCCAGGCCTCACATTTTAATATAGGAAAGCTTTTTAGATTAAATGTGCCACAATGTCACAACTTTCTTCTTCTGTCTATCATCTTCTCCAGCCTTTGCTCATAAGCTGCACCCAATAAGCAAAATAACATTACACTGTGCATGGTCTCTCCTCTGAAATCTAAATAAATGTAAAACTACGTTGCAGTGTGGCATTGAGAAATGGGATTATATCGTTGCATTCACCATCACTACAGTAAAATTCAAAGACTATTTCTTTTATTCCTTGATGTTCACCTTCACAATATACTACATGCATCATAACAAGCACCGGTGCAGCTGAAAGCTCATGCTGCCTCAGTCACACACATGAGAGCCAAACAGATGTCTCATTTGAGCTAGAACTGTCTCTGTTGTTCTGTGCCAAACAAATCAGATGCTGATGCGACTTACTGGATGCACTTTGTTCATGATTGCACTATATGCGTGATTAGCGGCGTTAAAGAATCAAACTCAATCTTCTTCTTCTACTTTCGGCTTTTCCCTTCAGGGGTCGCCACAGCGAATCATCTCTCTCCACCTATCCCTATCTTCTGCATCCTCAACACTTGCACCCACTAGCTTCATATCCTCATTTATTCCATACATATACCTCCTCTTGGGTCTTCCTCTTTGCCTCCTGCCTGGCAGCCTGCCTGCACTCGCTTCTTTACCTCTTTCCCACACTCTCCATTACTCTGGACTGTTGACCCCAAGTACTTAAACTCCTGCACCTTCTTCACCTCTTCACCCTGTAACCTTACTGTTCCACTTCCCTCCCTTTCATTCACACACATGTACTCAGTCTTACTACGACTGACTTTCATTCCTCTTCTCTCCAGCGCAAACCTCCACCTCTCCAGGTTTTCCTCCACCTGCTCCCTGCTCTCTCTACAGATCACAATGTCATCTGCAAACATCATTGTCCAAGGAGACTCCTGTCTGACCTCCTCTGACAACTGGTCCATCACTATAGCAAACAGCAAGGGGCTCAGAGCCGATCCCTGATGCAGTCCCACCTCCACTTTGAACTCCTCTGTCTGACCTACAGCACACCTCACCACTGTCCTGCTCCTCTCATACATGTCCTGCACCACTCTGACATACTTCTCTGCTACTCCTGACTTCCTCATACAGTACCACAGCTCTTCTCTTGGCACCCTGTCATACGCTTTCTCTACAAACACACAGTGCAACTCCCTCTGACCATCCCTATACTTCTCCATCAAAATTCTCAGAGCAAAAATTGCATCAGTTGTGCTCTTTCTGGGCATGAAGCCATACTGCTGCTCACAAATTTCCACTACCTTCCTTAAACTAGCTTCCACTACTCTTTCCCATAGCTCATCAACTTTATCCCCCATAGTTGCTGCAACTCTGCACATCACCCTTATTCTTAAAGATCGGCACTAACACACTTCTTCTCCATTCCTCAGGCATCTTCTCACTCTCTAAAACCCTGTTGAACAAACTAGTTAAAAATTCCACTGCTGCCTCTCCTAGACACTTCCAGACCTCCACCGGGATGTCGTCAGGACCAACTGCCTTTCCACTTTTCATCCTCTTCAAAACCTTCCTGACTTCATCCTTTCTAATCTTATCTACTTTCTGTTCCACAGAGTTCACCCCTTCTACTCTTTTTTTCTCTCTCATTTTCCTCATTCATCAGCTCCTCAAAGTATTCCTTCCATCTCCTCTGTACACTCTCCTCACTTGTGAGCACCCTTCCATCTCTATCCTTAATAACTCTAACTTGCTGCACATCCTTCCCATCTCGATCCCTCTGCCTAGCTAACCTGTACAAGTCCTTCTCTCCTTCTGTAGTGTCTAACCTAGTGTACAACTCGTCATATGCCTTCTGTTTGGCCTTAGACACCTCCCTCTTCACTCTGCGCTGTAACTCCTGATTCCTGTCTATTCTCTTCAGTCCTGTCCATGTCCCACTTCTTCTTGGCTAACCTCTTCCTCTGGGCACTATCCTGAACTTCCTCATTCCACCACCAAGTCTCCTTATCTTCTTTCCTCATTCCAGATGACACACCCAGCACCTTTCTCCCTGTCTCTCTGACCACTTCTGCTGTAGTTTCCCAGTCATCTGGCAGCACTACCTGACCACCCAGAACCTGCCTCAACTTCTCATAACATTCCTCCTTTATCAGCTTCCACCAGTTGGTTTTCTTCTCTATCTCTATCTTTGACCTCTTCTTCTTACAGACCATCAAAGTCATCCTACACACCACCATCCTATGCTGTCTGGCTACACTCTCTCCCACTACCACTTTACAGTCACTAATCTCTTTCAGATTGCCTCTTCTACATAGGATGTAGTCTACCTGTGTTCTCCTACCTCCACTCTTGTAAGTCACTCTATGCTCCTCCCTCTTCTGAAAATAAGTGTTAACCACAGCCATGTCCATCCTCTTAGCAAAGTCCACTACCATCTGTCCTTCTAGGTTCCTTTCCTTAACTCCAAACTTGCCCATCACCTCCTCATCACCTCTGTTCCCCTCACCAACATGTCCATTAAAGTCCGCTCCTATCACTACTCTCTCACCCGTGGGAATACTCTCCATCACCTCATCTAATTCACTCCAGAATCTCTCTTTCTCCTCTAACTCACAACCTACCTGTGAGGCATAACCACTAACAACATTCAACATCACCCCTTCAATCTCTAACTTTAGACTCATCACCCTGTCTGACACTCTCCTCACCTCCAGAACATTCCTCACAAACTCCTCCTTCAGGACCACACCTACCCCATTTCTCTTACTATCCACACCAAACAGCTTGAATCCTGCTCCTATACTACGAGCCTTGCTACCCTTCCACCTGGTCTCCTGTACACACAGAATATCCACCTTCCTTCTCTCCATCATATCAGCCAGCTCTCTACCTTTCCCTGTCATAGTACCAACATTCAGTCCTATTCCTAGTTCCTATTCTCAGTCCTACACTCTTACCTTTCCTCTTCTCTATCTGCCTGTGCACTCTCCTCCCTCCTCTACTTCTTCGACCAACAGTAGCCCAATTTCCACCGGCGCCCTGTAGGTCAACGGCGCGGATGGCGGTCATTGTTAACCCGGGCCTCAACCGATCCGGTATGAAATTCAGAGTACTGACGATTCGCATGGTTAAATTTGGCAATGTTTTACGCCGGATGCCCTTCCTGACGCAACCCTCTCTATTTATCCGGGATTGTGACCAGCACAGAAGTCACTGGACTGTGACCCCCATGGCTAGATTAAAGAATCAAACTCAATACAGAACTAAAATGTCAGCAAAAAGGTGAAAGCTTATATTGGTTGGACAGCTTGGGTATACAAGTCACCTCTCAACATAAAACACTTGACTCAAAGAATCGAGATATTTGCAAAGGTCAAATCACTACTTTATTTTGGGTTAAAGTCTGTTTTCAGTGATCCAACAACTGCTATCTTTCCTCCTCCTACACACAGAACAATGTTTCTTTCAGGGCAGGTTAGTACATTGATTTATGTTTTCATGATATCAAAAGATATGTCTGCTTAAATTGTTGTCTCTGACTCACTGGATTTCTGTCTATTCTTCACAATCCACACAGTCTTACTCTTTATTTCAGACATTTAACTGATCAAATGCAAATGATGCAACCATGGATTCAGCAGAACATAACCAATATTGCCTCTGTTGTGCTGCTGGGAGGGGTGGATTTTTAGACGGACACTAACTGAGCAGGATTTTACTCCTCTCTGCTACGCACCGTTGGATACAACATGATAATCAGAACCAATCACACCATGGTGAAATAAACGGGATCCTTAAATGCAGTGATGAACTTAGTCAGAACAGGAACTTAGTACGTTGCAATAAACCAGTAGTGTCTTTCTTCACCTATTCTGTTGTTTCAGCCTGTCTATAAACCGTTCAATCATTCCTCAACACAGGGACACTCTGGAATGACAGAATCCCTTCATCTACAGTACATGTTCTTGTAAAGTGGCAGCACTAGCTGGTTATGGCATGACCACTGGGATTTTTTTTACTGAATGACCAAAGAGGAAGACAGACAAACAAAGAGCGTACTCAAGAGACAGACGTACACTCTCGGGCACAGAACAAGCTCCTAGCAACTGAATTCTGGCCTGCAAACTGGATCCTGAAAGCTTACAGTATTAATAAAGGAAAATATATAGCAGGAGGATGTAGACATGGGATCCATCAATGTCTGAATTTTTCACACAAGCTCAAGCAGACACAGGTCCTTGTAGTTCCAATCCCAGTCCACTGAAAAGATTGATGCATGACTTGCTGAGAACAAAATAAATAATCATGCTGTCACCAAACACATCTACAGCTTCTGATGCAAAACTGGCTCTAATTGTAGGAATTATAATTGTGTGAAAATGTGCACATCGGAATTCGGTCCTTAAGTGGAAATACAGACTTACTACTAAGTCATACAACAGCTACCGCGTGGGGAGGGTCAAGTCACGTGCTTCCTCTCTTCCTCTAAGACAACCAACCAAAACATTTTGAAATACTGCTCATGCTGTATCATAGCGCAGTTTAGCACAGTGCCATCTGCCCTCTTCTGCATACATGAGCTCACAGATCCACATGGTTATCTAGAACATACAGTACTCAATGAATTATTCCACTCTTGTTTATGACAGTCCACAAAAAGTACGACACAGCATCTTAATGGACCACTACTCTTTACTTAATGCTTACATTGCACACATACATGTTTTCCTGCAAATGTATGCCCTTTTTGTTGTTTCCCCATCCATCCTTCTTGCATTAGTTGTAATTTATGTTTTTTGTGTCTTCTGTATGTCCTGTTTAAATGATGTCAGGTTGCTGGAGGAGTCACAAAGAATTTCATTGTATTGTAACTGACTGTGTGTTGTACATATAACAATAAACTCTTAAATCTTGAATCTTAATCTGAAAAACTGCTTCTAACTACAGCTGCATTTTTTATCCAACATATTTGTGTCCAGGATGTATTCTGCCTTGATGCCCAATGACGCCTGAGATAGGCACAGGCGCTGAGAATAGATCGGATAAGCAGTAGACAATGAATGAATGAATGAATGAGTTACTATGCACTTCCACACATCTTCCACACTCGCGACGATTGTATTATATTGCAATCGATGCAGAGCTAATAAAGACATCATGTTTTTAATTGTCATGAAATTAGTCTAAACACAACCTACTTCATCTGGCTTCCACATTATTCTGTGAGTAGCTGTTCTGTGTTTATTTGTGCCCTTTAAACTGAATATAAATGAATCCTGAATACAAATAAACTTGCATGAATATTGCCTTCAGTAAAATATATGTACATTGACTGCCATTTCTTACACTTGCTCATTGTTTAGCTTCGAACAGATTTGAAAGAGAATAAGAGCCTCTACTTCCATACATATAATTATGTTCTGAATATCTTCACTATACTTCTATGACTCACAGGTTGCGGAAAGCAAAAGGGCTGTAAGACCTATAAAATTTTCTGATGACAAAAAAGTGAAGGAAATAAATTTCTGAGATGTTAATGGAGGAAAAAAACAATCTTTTCCGTTTTGTACATGTTGTTCCTACCCGTCACTGTTCTGTTGTATGACAGAATGAGGGCCAATCATTTTCACGGAAGAAGGAAAATGAGAACGGGAAGAGTGTCCACCTTGCCTCTCGTCCTCTCGTCCGTTTCCTGCATATTCGGCATCTTCTCTCTAGCACACCTCTGAGATAGTATCTTTCTGCACTGAAAGCAATTTCTCCTTGCCATTAGGAAATAGAATAGAGTCTATTGGAGAGAAAGGAGCCATCAGAAACACGTCTGTCCTGCGCTGGATGTGGACATGTCCATGCTGCTGTGATGTTAGTCTTGTTAGTTGTAGATGTTAGTTGGTCCACAGAAACACAACAAAGATGTAATGATAGAGGAGACCCCAAAACTGGAACAATCCTGAGCATCATTGCATTCTCACCGTTAACTTCAATTATAGCCATTAAAGTTAAAGGCTTTCAAAAGGAGTTCTTAGGGTAGAAAGTCATGTATTTTAATCTAACTGAAGCCATAAAGTAAATGAATTCTTAGGCATTAATAGATAATTACTCACATGGGATTACCGGGAAAAGCCTTATCTCAAAGCTGTAATGTCATTATTAACTATGGCTGTGATTATTTAAATAGCAGCTCTGCTTTAATGTTGTTGAGGGTTTTTTGTCAGCGGTATGTGTTCATTCGAAGCTGACGTTTGATGTTCTTCATTTCTTATTAATATAAAAAAAACACCCTAAGAGTCTTGCAACAGAATTAAAATTTGACACAAACTTTGTACATAGGATTGTACATTTTCAAGCATTTTTTGAGTAGTGTTTAGACAATAATGAAGAAAAAAAAGTAGGCTTTATTTTGTCACATACACATTACAGCACAGTGAAAGTGTTCTTCGTATGTCCTGGTTTGTTAGGAAGCTGCGTTTAGAGCACAGGGTCAGAAATGACCTGGCAACCCTGGAGCAGAGAGGGTTAGGGGTCTTGATCAAGGGCAGCAGAATAATACAGATCGTCATCGATTCCTGAGTCAATCATATTCTGATCATCAGTTTATCTTATAATGATTTTGTAGGCTGCTTGCAGTAAATGATAAATCGTGAAAGCTTTATTTTATTTCTTACAGATTTTGTACTATACTTATGGAGTTCAAATGGATTGGCCTTGTTGAGAGGGACTGCACTTTTCTCAGACTGCATGGATTACAATTATCAAAGGAATTAAATTGATATAAAACTCTGTGTGTCATGCCGGGACCAAAAATCTGAGACTTCCTGTTCGCCCATCATCGTCAAAAACCAGAATCCCAGAAATCAATACACAGCAGTGTATAAAGAAATATCAATGTTCTCAGTTGTGAGGTGTGAGTCTGCGCCTTGCCCAGCTGTTCTATTTTCTTCATAAAGGTATAGCCAATACAGCAGTGTTCTGCATGGCTGCCTGGCTTCAACAAACTGACAGCCCCAAAAATGAGAGTTTAGTGCTTTAGGCTGAGGCAGGTTGAGCCTAGAGAAAGGTCTTTCTAGTTCAATAGGTCGAGATTGTCTTAAAAGAAGCCGAGGGAATGAAAAAAACAGTTGGGTATACAAGACATAAACACGAAAGCAAGTGGTGTAATTAAATGGTGCAAAAGATTGTGAATTATCTTCATAGTCAACAATTCTGGAATGGAAAAACAAAACACAGGCAAAACACAATTTTATTTCTTTTTTGCTTATAAGATTCAGAGCATGGAACTGACCTGACTCAAAGTCTTTGCAGCAGTATAGCTGACAGATCGCTATGGTGAGCAATTAGAGGCAGAGTGAAGGTGAAATAGAAACAGCACGACACATAACCACGAATCAATGACGGCTACCCACATCTGAGCCGTTCCATGATGCAACTTCATGTGCCCTGTGGCCTGAGTAGAGACAGAAAACTATGACACGTTTACCGTGTTATTGTTAAAGGGGCCAGGTGTGGAATCGCTATGTGTGGCAACATGGAGGTTTTATTAGTTCACTATGCTGCTGCTCAGTCTCAAGTGAGGTCAGTTCCATTGCTTTCAGTCTTCAAAACACAATAATCAAAATTCTCATTTAAAAAAAGAAAAGAAAAGCTCCAGCTCGCATTGTGTTTGTCATTTTCAACAATATTGACTACGGAGATAATCCGTACCAGCATAAACATGCAGTACACAAATGAAGAGCACACTGTGTTTGGCAGCAAGACAATCTAAATAAAAAATAAAAATAAATAATAAAAAAAAAAAAGCATTTTATGACCTTGAGCTTTTTTATTTTTTTTTTCTTTGCTCCGACTCTCGCGCCGCCCAGGTTCCGGTGGGGGGTGTCGCCCCACGATGTAGCTTCCGTGTGGGACGCTGCCCCAATCCTCGCTAGCGGAGGAGAGTTTCGGCAGTACCTGGCTTCCGCCACTTGAGGAGTTCCAGACCCCAGCGAGACGGAAATCGTCACCTCGGAGCCATCGTTCGTCGGTGGACGTCGCTCGGCGTGAGTGCTCGGCGGTGGATGTCGCTCGGCGCTGCTGCTCGGCGGTGGACGTCGCTCGGCGCTGCTGCTCGGCGGTGGACATCGCTCGGCCCTGCTGCTCGACAGTGGACGTCACTCGGCTCTGCTGCTCAGCTGTGGAAGTCGCTCGGCGCCTCCGCTCGGCTGTGGACGTCGCGTTGGACCCTTTGGCCTTGCCGTCGGGTCCTGTGCTCCCCCCACTTGTCTCGCTCCTGCTTCTCACTCCCCCCACGTGCCTCGCCTTGATCCTCATTCCCCCCACTTGCCTCGCCTTGGTCATCGTGTCCCCCCACTCGCCTTGCTTTTGCTTCTCGCCCCCCCCCAAGTGCCTCGCCCTGCTTCTCACTCCCCCCACCAGCCTCTCTACGGTCCTATCTCCTCCTCAGGACCCATCGCTGGACCGGACTTTTTGGGGAGGGCTAAGGTTTGGCACGTCGGGAGCCACGCCTTTGAGAGGGGGGAGCTGTTACGGGTGGCAGGGCTGTGGTTGGACCACTAGGGGGCTCTCAGTAGGGGTTTATCCTGTCATGTCTATTTATGTTTTTGGCCATGTGTGTGTTTAAGCCCTGCCCTAGCCTAATGTGTGTCCCTACCCCTGCGCACCTGTCCCCAATGTGTCATGATTGTTCCCTGATTATGTTCTCTATTTATAGTCCTGTCTTTGTCTTCATTAGTTGCTAGTTCTCGTTTGTGTGTAGGCCGATGTAGTGTCGCGGTTTCTGTTTCCTGTTTCTTGTTTTATGTTAATAAAACCCCGATGTCCGTGTTAAGCTTCGCGTTGGGTTTGTTATATCCAGCCGGACACTACCGGCCGTAACAGTATCACAGTGAATCAGAGGGACCATTGCAGAGTACACACACATTCACACCTAGGGGCAGTTTAAAGTAGCCAATTCTTTTACCAGCATCTTTTTGGGAGGTCAGACTAAAACCCTCAGAGGAAACATCCATGGCAACAAATAAAACATGCAAAACTCCACACAAGTTCAGGATCGAATTCAGAAAGTTCAAGATCGAATTCCAGATCGAACCAGAGACCCTGGAGCTGTGAGGCAGAAATGCTACCATGCAGACCATAAAGATCATATCCTTCGAAAATGATTACTGCAGTGCTTTGTGCATGACCCTTCCTGGCTCTTAGTCATTTGTGTGGGCAAAGTACTTTATATCTACAGAACAAACACTCATCTCTGCAGAACACCATTAACCAGTGCTTATAAAAATAAAACACTTATAAAAATCAGACTACTGTATATGTGTCATCTAATAAAACCGGACAGAGTTGTTTGAAGATAACTGGTGCAAAGATTTCATAACTGAGTCACTGGCTGTCTTCAAATATAGACTAAACATCTAACTCTTCAACCAAACACCAGATGCCTGAATTAGCAATTTGTCATCTTTTAAAACCTTACCATGTATTTTATTTTCATACAGTTTTAAACCCTCTCACACCAGGGTTGTTTTTCTGATGTTACCCTTAGCCCCTTACCTAGTGAACAAGCATGATAGTTTTAGAAACTCTAAAGCATTTTTCTAAGCCAGTCTAGATAGAGGCATCTGTTACAAGCTGTAAATGTAAATGTTCGACAGTAGTGGCCTCATTGTCTGGGCAGCAGTAAGTAAAGGAAGTCACTGCACTGACAGGAAGCCATCGATGTGGCGATCAGTGAGCACAGACAGAAGTGCTGTCCTGTGGCAGGCAGTGCTGGCTTATCTGACACACCGACACAGAGGCCGAGTGACACCTGCATAGAGACAAGCCCTGCTCCCCAAGAACACTGAGATAACCAAGACATGTTTGGACCTGATTCAATCACTGATTCCCACCCAAATGGCATTTTGAAGCAAGAAAAAAAATCACAACCCAAACAGGTTCCAACAAATGTCAGAGATGTGAAGGTGACAAAACTGCAGCTGTAGAATAAGTCTCTGTGTTGTATTGGAAGGAAGGATGGAAGGCAGAGTCATGTCATGTACACAGAAAAACAAGATGTAATGCAACAATTTAAGAAGCATATAAAAGAGTCAGACATTGGATATTATTTAAATTTACGGCATTTGGCAGATGCCCTTATCCACAACGACATTTATCTCATTTATACAACTGAGCAATCGAGGGTTAAGGTTCTTGTTCAGAGGCTCAACAGTGAATATTATTATTATTAGCACAACACTGTTGAAATCTCAGATCTGATTGGTCAGAAGGTGTTGATTAATTTTCTAATACAGCAGCTCAGACAGTAATTCAAATCACACTGCGCTCATTCTGATCTCTTATTGATTTAAGGTAACTAGTCATTCACGGCAACTTGTAAGGCAGATGTTTACTTATCCTTTAACATTTATATTTACAGAAAGAGTCCTGGGTGTCAGCATTTTTTAACAGAGGGTAACATGCAATAGGAGGTTTTTTAGTCTTGTTAACTTGAAGACAGAGAGGCTGGTAAGGAATCAGGTGTTAGATAGGCAACATATATACGGTGGGGTCCAAAAGTCTGAGACCACTAGCGAAGATGCTTCTCTTTAGCATCCTTTCTCAATTTAACACACAAATTTTCATTATAAATGGTTTTATCTGCAATCAGTGAAAAGTACAAGCTTAAACACCACCAGGAGGCCTGGAAAATACAAGCTTAAATATTTACATGAATTTGGTATTTGGTACGCCCCTTTTTTACTTTTATGGAAGTGTGTACAGGAGCTGGAACGGATTCTACAAGTTTGCGTAAAATCTGATGATCTATGTTAGATCAAATCCATCTAACAAATCCATCTGGACAATATCAAAACATTCATTTTGCAGATTAATTGTAAGCTAGAAATAGTGCAACATCTTGAATAGGCAAGACGTTGTATATTTAGATTTTGTTTTAAAATTCTCAAAATTCTAATAAATTTGCTCATTTAAAAAAATCTCAGATTTTCAATGTGATCTCAGACTTTTGGACCTCGCTGTGTATGTATTATTTGGAGAATAATTAACTTCATGGTATTAAAAAAGTCATTTTCTTCACTTGAATTAGCACTGATTATTTTATATTTGTATGTTACATGGTTAATTAATTTATTTATTTTTTACATAATATCAAAATCATCATCAACCTCCTACTGAACTAGCATGAGTGTGATTTTGATGTAAACTACAAAGCACACTACAGATATATAGGGTCTATAAGTTGCCCTGTGTAAGGGCACATAAATCTAAAAGTAACTCTGCTTCACACCCTCATTATTTCTGAATATTATCCTATTCACAGCAGCTATCTACACCACTTCTTCCCAAACATTCTGTAGACAACTGGAGGAACAGTAAAAGGTAATTTAGAAAGATTAAGGCAATAAGCCTTAATAAATAATAAAAAAGCGTCCCAAAGCTGAAAGTGTGTCACTCAACTATTCCTTGTACTGAAGAAGCCCATACAGGAGTAAGAAACCTGGCAGAATGTTCCATGAGGTTGTTATGAGAGTGTCATGTGATCCCCCAGCAGCAAATAAACATGAACAGTGAATACAGAGCTTCGCTGAATATATTTCATTCTTGCAGCAATCTGTTGTAGGTTCAGAAAATTCAATATTAACCTTAAATTAAACAAACGGCAATCTTTCTCCAGAAGCGCTTTGGCAGATCACCATTTGCGCTTTCTTTCTTCTGCGACGCCGTTAATTCGATGTAAATGAAACTCCAGGGACAATTTCTTGAATAAGTGAGTTGCCAAAGTAATGAGTGAAGTGACATTTACTAAACTGCCTCTCTTGGAAGGAATCCAAAGGCCAATCTAAGGTGATGGAATGGCTGCAGCATAGAAAGTGATGAAGCCCAATTTACTGTAGTTACTCTTGTTTAACACCTAGCGTCCAAATTAACAACAATGTTTTTGTTTTGATGCTGGAAAATAAAAATGTACATCTACAGCAGAGTGAATGATTTGGACATACACTTTTAGATTGAATGCTGAATAAAGAAATCAAATGATAGTTAAATTAAACTGACTCAGGAGACTGTTGGAAATCAATTCAAACAAACAGGTACAATAATGTAGTCACAGGATGACAGTAACACAGTTCATGCTGAGTATTTTTTGTTTGTTTGAACTCAAAAATGGGCAAAAAATGTCATTTCTGCCTGTTTTGTGGTGTCCAGGTTCATCACTGAATGTCTTTGTCATGTCACACTCCACAGTGGTGGTTAATGACTCATATGAAAGTAGACACTGTAGTAGAGTTTGCAGTGTTTCTTAAGTACTTTAGTTTTCCCCTAGCCTACAAGGGGCAATAATTTCACAAACATGTATATCTTCGAAGTAGATGGTGATACCCATGTCTGCTCTTTGAGATGCTTCAAGTGCTTGTTCATAAGCTTTGAAGGGGTTATCGTCAACCACTAAACTTCTATGTAAGGTTATCCCAACAGTGTCCTGACTAATTTTATATCAGACTTGTGGCGATAAAATAATTCGTTTATACTGACAGAAAATGTCTGATAAGTTGATTCCCATTCCGCCGGCAGAAAAGAACACCAGTGTACTGATAAAAAGGTTTAAAGACATCTAAGTCATTTTGCATACT
Source organism: Hemibagrus guttatus (assembly GCA_033459395.1). Classification (NCBI taxonomy): domain Eukaryota; kingdom Metazoa; phylum Chordata; class Actinopteri; order Siluriformes; family Bagridae; genus Hemibagrus; species Hemibagrus guttatus. The sequence continues at coordinate 10,732,886 of JAUCMX010000011.1, forward strand.
GCAGTATATGACAGAGTAGAGATCACTCCGTAGCATTTTTCCATAGCATTTTTCCATTATCAATATCCATTTATTGCCTTAAAAATATTTTAGAGAACCAGGCTCTCTCTTTTTAACAGCAAATTTATGTGCCATCTAAATCCACTAGCACAGATCCATATCACAGTTTTAGCCAGTGGCTAAGCAATAGTGGGAATTAAGTGATGAAGTTAAATGATGCTGATGGAAACCAGCAGCCTGCAGATTACCGGAGCACAAACTGGTTCTTTGCTACAGACAGTGAAGCAGTCCAGGCCCATTTCTCAGGAAAGATTACACATCAGCTTCTGTTTGTGTCTGTGCCCTCAGCCTTGGCCTCAATTAAAAGTGACGGAGGGGAAACTGGAAGGTATTGGTCCACACATACATGAGTGGAATTGAGGAAGAGAAAGAGGATGATGAGGTAAGGAGGGTGACAGCAGGGTGTTTGGATCTGCAGCCCCGACAGTAAGCAATGTGTGGTTTACTTTTCTGAAGCATTGGGGAGCTGAAATCACCTCTTCACAAAATAATAAACGTGATCCTCAGCCCCCTGCGCTACCACCATGACTTCCCTCTGCTGCTTCCTGATAGAAATGTCAAGATGTCCGAGCCAGAGAGGGGGTTATTCCACAAGCATCAGAGTGCAGTCCTCACCTCCACACTTCATTACTGCCTCCGCACTTAACTGATGCACTGCTGTGGGCATATTTTCAAGGGGTACACAAAAATCCGCAAAGGGTACACACAAATCCGCAAAGGGTACACACAAATCCGCAAAGGGAACACACAAATCCGCAAAGGGAACACACAAATCCGCAAAGGGAACACACAAATCCGCAAAGGGAACACACAACAGTCAACACCGACTCCAGCCTTTCAAAAGACTTTGAGAACAGTGAAACGTATCCCAAGGTTAAAGCATGAAAAGCAAAGAGACTTTTAGGATAAATCAGGAAGACAATATTCAGAGGGGGAAAAAACTTCTGCACATACCAAATACCTCTATTTTTACTTGTACGCTACAAATCAAAAGAACTCCTGGAGCTTCTTAAGTTTTATTCCAGTTTTTATCACCATTATTACCTCACACTAAACTAAATGATAAAGAAGAGCAATTAAATAACAAAAGCTGAATGAAAACGATTAACTATTCGCTCACAGATCCTAATGGGACTGAATGATTTATTAAGAGCAGGAGCACTTGGAGGGTTAAAAATAATATAGATAATAAAAACTCATACGCAGTGCAGATTTTAAATATGAAATATAAATATGTGGTGTGCTACAGGTGCTTAATTAAAGCAATAAAGATTTTGGCCTGTTCCATTTATAATAAATCTAAATTATTTCAATAAAAAAGTAACTTTAAAATTCTTATTAATTCATCAAAATTTAATAATTATCAGTATTTGATTCACTAATACCTATCCATTGGTTTGATTTATATTTAACTTGAACACATTTAAACAAAAAAAATGTTTTGATTTCGTTTGTATGTGTATTACTCACACAATATTATAAATTATAAATAAACATTAAAAAAAAATTAAAATGTATTTCCTGAATATACACATTTCATATTTCATATTTTTTAGTTATAAAGCTAGAGAAACTTAATGTTGACCCGACATGTCCATCATAATCCATCTTGATCTAACCGTGACATTTGTTCTGGTAATTATTTGCTTGCTGGAGCTACAGCAGGAAATCAACACACAGCTTTTTTTTTTTTTTTTTTTTTTTTTTACATCTGTTCAGATCCTAGCTCAACCCCCCCCCCAAAAAAAAGAAGCAATCTCTCTATTATGTCACTTTGATTACATCTGATTCATAATTGCATGCGCCACATACTTCAGCAGTGCAGAGGAAATGGAAAATGAGCTATTAAACCTAGCTTTTTTTCTCTCACTGTTCAAAGTGACACCGGCAAAAGCTGCACCTTTCATCAAAGTCATATTAACAAAAATTTTCATCAGACATAGAAAGGCTCTGTCAAGGACAGAAAAAGAGAGAATCAGGAACTTCTTTGTGTCATCACCCAAGGCAGAAAATTCTTCAAATTCACTGATGTGTGCAGTATTCAAGTACAAATATGGAAGACAGATTTCTTTCTTTGTGACAAATACATGTGCGGTCTGTGGGTGGGAGCAGCGGTCAGAGAGGCACTAATTTACAGTTATTCATTTCAGGAGCAGTGGAGTTTCAGGGCCAAGTGGTGAATCTTTGAGTAGTTCTGTGAAATACAGCATACAGTGATAAATGTACTGCATGCTGTATATGTTGTACACACACTTACAGGAACTTTAATAAGAACACCGGTAGCCCTGGTAGCTCAGCAGTTAAGGTGTTGGACTACTTCTGCTCGGAAGGTTGTGAGTTGAAATCCCTGGACCACCAAGCTGCCACTGTTGGGTCCCTGAGCAAAGCACATAACCCTCAATTGCTTAGCATCTGCCAAATGCCATAAATGCTCAATAATACAGTCATCAGCAGCTCAATAAACGAAATCATACAAATACAGATCAGGATTTCAAAGAGAACCAAAGTGAAATGCTGAACAACACAGACAGATTGCTAACATTCCTATTAATTCATCGAACATTTAATAATCAACATTTCTAGATTCACTTATACAAAGTGACCAAGATGCCCTTGAATGATAAGATTGGAAATTACAAGTATATTGGATTTTCAATCCGTAATTATGAAGACTGCTTTGTTTGGTTTTCAGTGTGCCCACTGTGTCTACATACGGCTGCCGCTGGTGTGTCCGTGTGCTCAGTGACATGCGTGTGATAAAGCATGCAGCATGTGTGAAAATTTGTATGGTGTAAATATAGTGTATAACATATATTATGGCTCATCACTATCACAGATCTTCACTGAGGATCTCACTGACACACAGATACAGTAGACACACCTTTAAGTGAACTCTACTGAACACTGGCGTAGTGTTTAACAGCTTAAAGAAAGTGAGAGTCCACCAAGAATCACACCTTTTATTCACCTTTTAATCATACATTTTATTTCTTCATTATTTTATTTAATAAATCTCTAGTTAAAGTAGAGTTTTATTTTACCGAAACAGAGCATGTGTGAATTTGTCACCATCACTACCTTTATAGTGGGATTGTTAGAATGGTAGAAAATTCAGAAAGCTTCACTCAGCATCACTAAAACAAAAATAACAGGCTTTAAAGCTTTTGCTGCAAACTTTTCCAAAATGAATCAGAAATGGAATCAATTATTCGAAAAATGCCTCTAAGCTACTGAGATCCCAAGTCTATAACATAAAGATTACAGAATAATGCATAACATTTCTAGATTCACTTGTGCCTGTTCCTTGGTTTGATTTATATTCAAAATGAACATATGCAAGAACATGTTGTGATCCTGTTTGTGTATTACTTATACAATATTATAAATTTTCAACAATCATTCATTGTCTACCGCTTATCCGATCTACTCTCGGGTCACAGGGAGCCTGTGCCATCTCAGGCGTCATTGGGCATCAAGGCAGGATACACCCTGGACGGAGTGCCAACCCATCGCATGGCACACACACACACACTCTCATTCACTCACACAATCACAAACACTACGGACAATTTAGAGATGCCAATCAACCTACAATGCATGTCTTTGGACCAGGGGAGGAAACCGGAGTACCCGGAGGGAACCCCTGAGGCACGGGGAGAACATGCAAACTCCACACACACGGCAGAGGCGGGAATCGAACCCCCAACCCTGGAGGTGTGAGGCAAACGTGCTAACCACCAAGCCACCGTGCTCCCCATTTTCAATAATCATACATCTTAAATGTATATATTTCTGCAAAGCTACTATGTGACGTACAGGTCAGGAGCTTTAAGAGAATCACAGTGAAATACTGAAGTACACAGACAGCATTTATTCAGTCTAACTGAAGTTCTCAACTCTTCTCTCAAGAACACACATATATTTCAACCACACTTCGATGGCAGTCATAACACCTCTCCTCAGCCAGCAATGAAGGCAAGACAGTTTGAAAGGTTAGATAAAGATGAGGTGCCAGATGAGAGCGGTGTAGGTGTGATAAGAATCCCATCACCCAGGAAGATCAAACATGAACCTGAGAAAGTGCACACACCATCAGTTTGAAGTAAATAAAAAGCAGGTGAACTGATAAGACGATTGATTTGGCAGATAAAATGATCAAGATGCCCTTGACTGATGGGATGCGAATTTACAAGTATAAGGGGTTTTCAAGCCATATGTAATCAACATTTTTAGTCACAAAACATTTTGTATTATAATGATTAAGCATTAAGACTGCTTAGTTTGGTTTCCAGTATGTCTGCTTAGTCGTTTAGGCCAAAAATATACCTAGAGCTGATCAGCTTATTGTGTCATTGCTCTGTGTCTACTGAACACAGAAACTAGGCCATAATGACCTCCAGCTGTGTGGTCAGAAAGTGCTCCGGTCGTAACAATTTGGATCTCTGTGTCAAATAAGGACGTGGATTATTCACCCAGAGATATCATTAAAAAGCTTTTAATACTCAAGTCAGTTCAGTAACTGAAGTGACATTTCCCTATGTCATGCTTTTAATTTTCATCTTAAAGTATTTCTTTTCTTTTATATTTTTGCAGCATATTAAACCAAACTATTAGAATATTACCTTAGAATTACCTTAAAAGCAATTTAACAAGGAAAACTACCTTATTCCCTCTTTTTCATGTTATATTCAGATACAGTATATGAACTGCGACTTGCATTTATAAGAAAGTATTTTTTTAGTGTTTTTGATGAAAACCTAAGTGTTGCACAAAATATAAAATCACATTATACTTTGATTGACATTTCAACGGTAACGCTAGCTTCAGTATTGTTAGTTTTAACCCACACCACATGTTAGCAAAGTGAATGCTGCTGTAGCTTAGATACGTAATAACTCAATATTATTAATTAATTCAAATGAATGATTTCAATTTAATTATTCATGGCACGCTAATTACAGCGGCATGTTCACTTTTTTACATTTAGAAAAAAAATGATTACATACTGCGTGCATACATACATACATAGCATAATTGAAATATTATGTAAATGTAGAGTAGCTCATTATCTGACACAGCAACCCAATTCTTCTGTGTTTCTGAAGCTTTCTGCAGACAGAAAATGAGATACATGCAGGTAATATTATGACCAGGATTTTAAGCATCTGCTGTCATGTGAGCTTCATTGTAAAACACTGTTACTATTGACAACAATGTTAAATGTAGTCTTACAGGCTTCCATTGTGTCTACATACGGCTGCCACTGGTGTGTCCGTGTGCTCAGTGACATGCGTGTGATAAAGCATACAGCATGTGTGTGAAAATTTGCACGGTGTAAATATATTAAGGCTCATCACTATCACAGCTCTTCACTAAGGAGCTCACTGACACACAGATACAGTAGACACACCTTTGAGTAATGCACTTAACTCTACTGAACACTGCCTTAGTGTTTAACAGCTCAAAGAAAGTGAGAGTCAACCAAGGATCACACCTTTTATTCACCTTTTCATCACACATTTTATTTATTTATTTTAATTAATAAATCTCGAGTTAAGTATATTTAGTATAACTCTTTTATTTTACTGAAACAGAGCATTTGTCACCATCACGACCTTTATAGTGAAAATTCAGAATGCTTCACTCAGCATCACTCATCACTAAAACAAAAATAATAGCCGTTAAAGCTTTTGCTGCAAATTCTTTTCTAAAACGAATCAGGAAAGTAATCAATTATTCCTCTCAGCTACTGAGATCCCAAGTCTACAACATAAAAATGACTGAATAATGCATAACCTTCATTATGTTTGCTAATACATATTTAGTTTTAATATATACAGTAAAGTTCAGACAGTGGGAAATAAAAGGCTTAACAAATTAACAAAAAGAAAACTAATGATTAATGATTCTTATTTCTCAGTTAATGCATATTCAATGCAAATAATTATGTCAGAAATTAAATATGAACAGCAATAAAAGCCAGTCAAGCAGATAATTCAGTTTTAGTTATGCATTATATTCAAACCAGACATCCAGGTTTACACTCATAACACTCCAGAGAGCGTATGTTTTATGTGGGATTTCAAATGTGTAACTGATGAAACTATATGTCCAATATTAACGTACAAAGTATAAACAGTCAGTAATACAGGCCCTACAGATAATCCTCCTCAATTTGTTTCCTATAAGATTATTGTAAGATTATCCAACAAAGGATTTCCCAGCCTTCGCCTTTTTTTCCCCTTCGATGATTTAATATCTTCTTTCAAATAAATAGGTTCCTCCTCCTCGCCTTGAAGCAATTATCTTTCATATTAACCCTGAACCCAGTAAAGGATTAGATGCAGCTGTGTGGGTCTAGAGGCAAGCAGCTGTTGCAAAGAGAAAAATTAATTAACATGTACCGACTCGGCTGTTCCAACTCCGTTCTGATCCACGGAGCCTTTACATCAACACTGCAAGTCATTATAGACTTGGACGGAATGCTATTAAAATTCAGCAATCAAGAATGATTTGCTTCATTTCTGACACTTTTCTCTACTGCATTTATTAGATAGCTAAGAAAATCTACCCATTTTCTGTAGCGCTTCTCCTTAACAAGGTCACAGGGAACCTGGAGTCTATCCGAGGGAACTCAGGGCAAAGGGCGGGGGACACCCTGGAAGGGTCACAATCGGACACACGCTCATTCACACACTGCGGACTGAGAGAGGAAACCACAGAACCTGGAGGTACTCTGTAACTGCAACTGCAAATGAATTTGGTCAACACACTTTATTGTGTAAGGCACAGGTAGAGATTTTCTTTGACATGGGGTCACGGTGTTACAGCAACTTGGCGTATGTAAAACATATACAACGTTTATTAGGTGTATTAAATATTGCATGGTGATACATTGGGTAGTGTCACAGCGCCAGTGTACCCGGTTCAATCCTGAGTTTGGGTTACTGTCACATGTTATCCCTGTGTTCATAGTTTCCGCTATGTTCTTCTGGTTTCCTCCCAGCTCCCAAAACAGCTGGAGGTTCAGAACCTGTACAAAACTGTGGACACTTGATGACTCTAAATTACCTATAGATGTGAATATGTGTGTGTATGGTGCCTGGTGTCCCATTCATGGTGTCAGGTCTCAGACAGACAGTGTTCTGGGGATAGGATCCGAAACCACTGCAACCCCTGACCTGAATAAAGTAGATACTTATGCAAAAATTGTAAATGGCTGTGTCTTGATCTCACAAGATAAATTAATATCAACTTAATATATCTGATTTTATCATCCATTGTGAACCACTTCCACCACCACCACTCCTAATCCCCGCCCACCTAACAATCCCCCGACCCCCACCAGCACCTTAATGTAGTCCCTGATGAAGAAAAATAGGCATTTAAGTCAAGCATAACTGTGTGCCTTGTCTTTGTCATTACATCCAGCATCAGATCCCTGTGGAACATAAGGCCTTCTGAAATGGTGAGTGAAAGGGGCAGTCGCCCAGGGTCTAATTATGGCAAGAGATTGCATGTTAAATGGATGTTGTGACAAAATTGTGCAATCAGCTAGAAAAATGCAGAAGAGCTTCGGATTATTTTTAGTCATTGTAGATCGAGCGCTAATGTTACTCAGAGTGCGCTTTGCCACACCACAAATAACAAGTGCTCCTTTTGCAGGAGCTGGAGAGAGGCTATGACAAGCAACAAGGGAGGCATGTATATCTTAAATGAAAGGGAAAATATTTTTCCTGCCATTAGAACGAAGCAACTATAAACAAAAACCTGACAGATCTATCAAAACAGTTACAAAAAATGATTATCTTATGGATCATAAAGAATAAACAGTTGGTAGAAAGAAACAACAATATCAGTAATGCCTGCCTGGCTGCTCTGATGGGGTTTTTTTTTAATATTTGCTCATTTTTGGACTTGCATACTATTATATGTTATTGAAAATGTATGGGATAATTGTCCTGTCTGGGGTGCACCATTTAGTATGCAGTTACACTAGTATATTTCTGGACTATCACATTATGTTATTAAAATGGATTGCAATTTTAAAATACATATACAATTCTGCATCTGCATAAGTTCTCACACTTATTAGGGCTGGATTTATAGCTTATTTGTATGTACACGGCATACCCAAACTAAACTCTTGTTAAAAAAAAAAAAAAAACTTTATATAGTCATGGGGAAAAGAAGCAATGCAGTAAAAACAACAGCAATAAACATCCATTTCAAATTTCTCCTAATTCCTCAAGGCCGGATCAGTACACAGCGGTCAATTTGCATGTATTGCGCATCAGTGACATGGGCTGGAGGGAGTCTTGAGACTGCTCACCTGTCTCTAGAGGAAGTCACTGACCTGCTTACCCCAAATGTGAATGAAGATTACTGTACTGAAGCAGATGTCAGAATAAAGACCAATAAAAGCGTATGAGCTGCATGTAGCACGTACCAGTGTGCTGGATTACAGGATCACAGAGAAATCTGCCGTAAATAAAGGAATAAACTGCCCCAAGCCATCCATAACCCAGTCTGATTTGCTTCAGATTAGTTTGCCTTTGAGCTTCAATTTACTGGCAACTGTATGGTTCTGGATTACTTTCTAAACAGGAAAATGCTCAACAGTTGACAAGAAAAAAATATAGTATTTTATACACAAAGCTTTTAAGGGTGCAACGGGGAATGATGCTGCATTATTTCTACAATATTATTAATTGTGTTTCAAACAGCAGAGACAAGGACACATAAGAGTGCCAATACAGCTGGGAAATCAAGCTTGCCTGTTTTATAAGCCCTTATTTATAGCCTTTATGATGTTATCCTTGGAATGTGATTTATTTGACAAATAATCAATTTACTAAAACCTCAACATCACCTCCTGGAGAGAAATCAAGCGGCAGTCTGAGCAGCATCAAGCCTCCTTCTTGAAAAACCCTTATCATGTGCCAAACAATCATGACCTGCAAATAAGACAACAGTACGCATGCTGGGGGAGCAGATAGCGTAGCTGCCTCACTGCTGCAGATCTTAAGATTACTATCTAAGTCTCTGGGTTCTCTGGTTTCCTCTCTAAAACACGCTGTTAGATGGTTTGGCTACTGGTGTGTGTCTCATACATGTGTGAATTCCCAGCTCACAAGATTCCTGACTCCTAACCAGTGCTTCAGAAATACACGACTCACACCCAATGCTCACTAGATTTCCAACTCCCACCCAGTGCTCCCGGGTTTCCCGACTCCCAACCGGTGCTCCTTAGATTCCCAACTTCCACCCAGAACTCCCGAGATTCCCGACTCCCTCCTAATGTTCCCTAGATTCCCATCATCTACCCAGTGCTCCCGAGATTCCCAACTTCCACCCAGTGCTCTCGAGATTCCCGACTCCCACCCAGTGCTCCCAAGATTTCTGAGTCCCACCCAGGGCTCCCTAGATACTCAACTTCCACCCAGTTCAGTGTCATGATTACCTTATAATGAAAGACATTGTTTTTCTGTTTTGTTTTCTCACAGCTGTCACCCATAATCATTACTAAAAACATTATTTGTTCATTATTTCTTTAATGGATCCCACTACAGCAGACAGCTAGTGGAGGTCGAGATCATTTTCCCTGGAAGCGAAGACCATAAACCAAGTCTATATATTGTAGCAAGCCACAAAAATATCTTTTCTGTCACGTGGTCTGAGTTAAACAAGATAGTCAACAACAGTCAGACTGACAAAAGATACAACTACAATGCTGTTATGAATCCGTCAGATATAATGAGTTCAGATTTCTCTCAGTGAAATTGTTCCGTTTACATGGTTCTAAGCAGTGTCTAAAACAAAACAGCAGAAAGAATTTGTAAAGATGTATGAACAGTTTTATCCAGTAGAGTCTGTGAGAAGGCTCAGTGATGCTGGCCATGATAAGGTAGAAAGTCACCCTGTGATCGATGACTGCATGCTAATCTTCCTATCAGATAATAAGTGCAACTGAAGAAAACAGCCATTATCTCACTTTCCTGGCTTGCTTTATATTAAAACTTTCATTCAGTCATAAATCCATTCATGCATTCATTTATTTCACAGAAAAAAGCTCTGAAATCTCTGCATAAAGTTAAACACTGAGCTCACAATCGAACCCACAATGCTGCTGTTTTGCAACAGACACATTACCACTGCGCTATTCTACCATGTTTGCTTCAAAAAAAAATCCTGTTCCGTGTTAACATTCATTTATTCATTGTCTACCACTTATCCGATCTATTCTCGGGTCACGGGGAGCCTGTGCCTATCTCAGGCGTCATTGGGCATCAAGGCAGGATACACCCTGGATGGAGTGCCAACCCATAGCAGGGCACACACTCTCATTCACACTCTACAGACAATTTAGAGATGCCAATCAACCTACAATGCATGTCTTTGGACTGGGGGAGGAAGCCGGAGTACCCAGAGAAAACCCCCGAAAACATGGGGAAACATGTAAACTCCACACACACGGCGGAGGCGGGAATGGAACCCCCAACCCTGGAGGTGTGAGGCAAACGTGCTAACCACTAAGCCACCGTGCCCCCCAGTGTTAACATGAGGTTTCAAAATATATTCGGTTTATTTAATGCTTTGTGAATTGATCAGGCGTGATCTACATAATTTAATCTAGTAATTAGAAACCTAAGTTTAGTACAAGGAATGAAACCACATTTTGTTGAGAAATGTAATGTAGTTGTATTGTAATCTATACATAATAGAGAAAGGCAAGGGGAAGCTCAGTGGTTTGGATTGAAAGGTTGTGAGAACCACGCAGCTGCCACTGCTGGGCCCTTGAGCAAGGCCCTTAACCCCTAACCCCTAAATGTAAGCTGGCTTGGATAAGGGTGTCTGCTAAATGCCGTAAATGTAATTACTTTTGTAATGTAATTACATGTAAATGTAATTACATCCTGGTCATGAATACACCCTGAATATGATTAAATTATAATAATGTTGTAAATTATTTGCTCTTCAATTTCTTTTCTTTCTTTTTTATTCAGCTTTGAAGGGCAGAACACAGCTCAAGCCTCACCCTAACTTCTTCAGCAACTTAAAATGCAGGGACACAGAGTCATCAGAGTGCTGACTTCAATTATCCATGTCCCATTTCCCCAAAGAGCCTCTGACCTTGTCTTGTCCAATCTCTTCCACACACACACACACACACACACACACACACACACTCCTTTTAAGCATTGTCTTGTTTCTTTCTTTGTTTTTTTTTTGGTCTGGCGTCTGTCCCAAGCTGTTCATCTCTGAGCCACACCGAATATTTATGGCACACGCAACTCACATGCATCATTTCAAAAAGACACACAGTTGAGTGACACCCAGTTTCTGAACGACAAACCTGACAATACCAGTAAGAAACACACACTGGGTGAGTGCTGCATGGTTTATATTAAACAAACAACAATCCCATAAATAAAAGAGTACAGTTATTGTGTGTATAAATATTTCACTGCTATTATATATGCTCATAGATAAGTTTTCAATAAAATTCTCCTTTACTGCATTTCAACATAAATGCTTTGAAAATATATTTTTTTTTATTTTGCAGTATTTAAATAGCTACTTTATGTTTGATAAATTTCCCCATCTACCATCATCTATTATTGCTAAATAAACCCTGCCGACCCATTGTAATTTCAAAAAGAACATCGTATTTATTATGTCTCGGCTGCCCAATCACTGATTTCATTTCCGAAAAGCTTTGCGAAGATGACTGTAACAAGTTCGGCTCTCTGCCTGGAAAACGCAGCAGACCCCGAGTAAGCTGCAAATTAGATCTTCATTCTTTTTGGCTCATGCTTAGCGAAACGATCAGAGAAAGCAAAAGCACGCAGACAAACAGAATAAGGATTTTATTTTTACCCTATCAGAGAAAACACCAAGTAGATGAACTTACTAATTCAACTGATCTATAAACTACATCGGATTGCTTTGTTAGTGTTTCCTACTTCTTGTGTTGATAGTTAGGTGTTTTCTCCCAACAGGCACAGTTTAGTGTGGCCATTTCTGTCAAATTACATGATAAAACAAAATGAAATGATTTGCCATGCACAGAGACACTGTACTGAAACGTGGATATCAGTAACGTTCGTCTTGACCTGAAATAGGCGAGTGGATTGTTTACTCAAACGTGAATTGTTTAAATATTTCATGGTGTAAAGCTCCTCTGAGAAAGTTCATGTTCATGTTAGGCTGATTCATTCCCAACAGCATGCCTGCTGGACACTTTCTTCAGCGATGTTGGATATCAGGTCTGACTGTCTGCCACCTCGCTAACGGACACAACACTTTGTAATAGCTGGCAGGCTCGAATGTGAATCCCTCACAGCTCCTTTCTCACATACACTAACACATTCACTCCAGTGCAAGGTCAGAGAAGACACACATACAAACACAGACACACACACACACACACACACACACACACACATGCGCACACACTATGCAGTGAGCATCAGGCTATCCTGTCTTGGAAAAGAGCAACATTTTAACATTACACTACATTGCTTGCATTTTGTGAGGAATTATATAATGTGGTTCTTTAAGATTTTGATATCCTGTATTCTTCTGGTGAAAAAAAAACTTAAAAGTCAGTTACGGTCAGGTTGTGAACAGAGGACAGAGCTAGGAAAAGTGAGTTGTAAGGATCTACACTTGTGCTGGATTGCTCTTTGTTTCATTGACCAGCAACAAGGGTAAAGTGGGGAGAGAGAGAGAGAGAGAGAGAGAGAGAGAGAGAGAGAGAGAGAGAGAGAGAGAGAGAGAGCTAAAGTGCACAGAGCCGTGTGTGTGTGTATGCGTGTATGTGTGTGTGTTTGTGTGTGTGGGGGGTGAAATAAATCCGTTGGAAAGCAATTGAAGTAGTAACAGCCAATAAAGAGCTCTCCTCAAGCCTGCCTCCCATCTCCTCATGTTCCTCTGAACCCAGTACAAGTGTAACAACTATGAAGGTTTTTTTCTGCCTTAATGAATAGACATGTTGATAACAGCCATAAGATACTTAATCATAAGTCCGATACTGACCCCTTGGTTCTTCTAACAGTATTAAGAGCACCGTAAAACATTTTCAAATGTCTCGCTTCAATTATGTGGTGAATCATGTCTCATTTTTATTGTGCTTGACACTATTTCTTAAACCTTTAATCAATATGAAGTTATAATAATCTTTGTATGAAAACTGCTGAATGGCCCACTGACCTGCAGCATCATGTCACAGCATATAAAAGACACTTCTTATGAAGGCTGATCACTGCAATTAGTTTAATAAGAGCAGGTTCACCAAATACACTGGCTTTCTGACCTCAGGGATGGTTTTTTTTAAAGACAAGGAGGACATTTTAAAAAGGTTCACTTACAAATCAGTGCTCTCCATGAAACCTGTATCTAAAGAGGAAGAAATTCAGTATCTCTGTACTCTCTCTCTCTCTCTCTCTCTCTCTCTCTCTCTCTCTCTCTCTCTCTCTCTCTCTCTCTCTCTCTCTCTCTCTCTCTCTCTCTCTTCTCTCTCTCTCTCTCTCTCTCGCTGTTCTAGCATCTCTGGTTTTCAGCAACTAATCTAAGCTGCTGCAGGATTTACGTTCAAAATTGACGTAGACACAAAACTATCAGCATGAGAGAAAACAGGCAGGGAAAGCAGGAGTGATGCGCTGAGCTGCTGTATGATTCACTTAAGCCTCAGATTCACGCTGTTTAAAGCTCCCACTGCTGTCTTTATTTCAGCACATTAACAGAACCTGCAGTCCCCTTCCCCCAGCTCGCCTCTTATTTTCATTACTGTATGAACTGAGCAGTCAGTCTTCGGTAAAACAGCTGGTGGTGAATTCACACTGTATCTAGCAGTGAAGAGTGTTTCCAATGCAGCTACTGACAGGACGTTTGTATCGCATCCTACATTCTTTCCCCTTTAATTGGTTCACAATTTCGAAGCATGGAAAGTTTCAGGCGAAGAACTAGAGAATTTAATTTCCTTTTACTGTAATGAGATCTGTAGTGTATTACAGAGGAACATACTGAGGTGAAAAAATTCAGGGCATTACTCTGACACCCAGGTGACATATTCCTTACCCTCTTGCATGAATCCCATCGAAACAATTGTAGCTTTTGCAATACTCACAATCGGCCAAAAGTAATAAGCGCATATTAATAATTGAGACATTTAGAGTAGAAACTAGAGACGCTGATGCCATTTAAACAAAAAAAAAATACATGTTTACTGATACCTGTTGATAACGAAGCAATTTACTTAATATTAAGAAATGCTTAATAGGCTTAATAACATTAGCTAGCTCCATTAGTTAAGTTTGAGCAGGGCTACAGTGGAGAAAAGCAGGTTTTGTTTCACTTCCAGAAAGCACTTTTACACAGCTACACTGTGTGTGCATTTCATTGTCTTTCACTGCATTGGAATCCCTCACTGTTGACGACAGATAGTGGCTGATTATCAGGGACTACATACTGGGTAAGGGCTGTTATATTCACTCACAAGGTTTTGACTGTAGATGATCATGAGACACGTCATGTCTTGTTGTGCCATTTGTTTATTAGCATTATTATCATGCACTAATCTTACATCACCTAGTATCACTTGGCTTTGAATTTTGCTATCTGAGTATCTTTATTTACATGAATAAATGAGCAAGACCTGCTTCCAGCACTGATTTATCCCTACTGGAACCACTGGGAGGATTGGAAGCATTTTGCTGGTCAAACAAAGAAATAACAGCTAGTTAGTAAGTTTTAAGCTGAATCTTTGTCTGAGACTTATCAGATTTAATGTGTTTTTATGCTTATCCTCCTGGAGCTGATCTCTTCCACCATCCTTGTGCTCAGACTTGAATGATAATGACCAGCCTGAGGTAAGACACTCATTGCATGCCAAGTCATGTGCCAGAAGACACACCACAAGCACAACCTGCTGCACACACACACACATATACACACACATTTACTCAGTGTGGGAACTTCAAAAAATTTACCTGTTTATTATCAGAGGATGCTGTCCAAGAGAGAGCTGTTCGGTAAAAATCGGTCAGTGAGTGCAATGGAAAGAAAAGAGATTCCTCATGCTCAGCAAGGGGTCAGTATGGCCATTCTTCAAATATAACATCTTCATCAGGCTCATCAAAACATCATCATTTTCATGTGCCTACAAGTAATAGCACAACCAATATGCAACAGGCCTGAGACATGATTGGAATCTTCTCCTCTCTGCGCTTCACTGAACAGTGACTTGTTGAACATTTCTGCCTGGTTATGCTAATTATGGCATGACTTCAGAGTGTGTGCCAGTGGAGTGTCATTTCACATTATGCAGAGCGCTGCAGGGCTCCTCTCCCACTGCACTCGGTGTGTTAGGCTTGCATGCTTGAAAAGGAGCAGTGCTCTCTCTCAGTCTTAAACTCCCAGTGTCAGAGTTCTTAAGCCATTGCATTTCTACTGGGGTTGAATTGGACACATATGCAATCATTATGAACTTAATCCAGTACACTTTCCTTGCTGTAGTTGCATGGCTTGTATTCAGACGCTGAACATTTTGTTTCCGCTGGGATTACAGAAAGGATCTCCATCTTTTTTTCAGCAGCTTAATCCTGCTGACATTTCACTGAGCCGCTCCTCGAGCCATTGTCGGGTGCCTTGGCCCTGTGTCACAAAATTATTTATCATCAAGTCCTGGCCCGAGCCTGTGCAGGGTTGTGGTTGGGGACTCTCATTCATCTACCACTTGCACTTTTAATGCCCTTCCACTTCGTTTTGCAAAGGTGGCCTCCGTCATTATTCAGAGTTAGTGCCACCTGGGAGACAGATCAAAAATGTGGCTGCTCAGAGAGGTGCTGCAAATTGTGGCTGACTTCTCAATCAGCTCTGCTGGCTGAGTGAGTAAAATACTGTCTAATCTCAGTTTAATAGCATTTGCCCATGTGTGTGTGTGTGTGTGTGTGTGTGTGGTATGCACCATGGCCACAGTATTCATTTGTTTGTCATCTCCTCATTTTTCCCTAAATGGCTTTAATTTCTGCAAAGGCACCAGTGATTGCTTCTCTTAGCTTAGTTTCCCTGAGCTTTGAGGTCAATTAAAGGACCTGGAGCAGAATTCATCAGGCCTATCTAGCTCAGTTCCCTGTTAAGTAAAGCCGTCCAGATCACTCGGCCAGGCAATGATTTTCCTTAATTAAACAACCTCATGAGTTTTCTGCTGCTCTCCGGAGAGCCTTGGCTCAGCCGGCTCAAACAGAGGCATACGGCACAGACATAAGAGAGCTATTAAGACTTAGCTCTACTTATATCCCTGAACAGTCACATCCAAGCACTGGCTTAATCGGTCCTCAAAACCTCCTGCAGCAAAAGCGATTACAAATTAGAAATGCGAGGTCAAAATGGTATGTGTGTGTGTGTGTGTGTGTGTGTGTGTGTGTGTGTGTGTGTGTGTGTGTGTGTGTGTGTGTGTGTGTGTGAGAGACCCGTAGGGAATTGTAGTATTGTGTGGCATAATTTTGAGGAATAGGTCTTACAAATAAAACTGCATGCAACGTCACTAATTCACCGGTCAGTATGGGTCAGTGTACTTGTATGCAGGTAGTGGTGTCTCAAATGGTTAAGGTTCAGGATTGTTGATTGGAAGTTTAAAAGTTTAAACCCAGCATCAAGCTGCCACAGTTGAGCCTGAGTGTTGAAGTATGTTAAGGCTCTTAACCCTCCCTGTTCTAGGGGTGATAATTTCATTTCTGATTCAAACTTTCTAAGTTGGGATATGCAAAGAAAAGAATTTCACTGTTGTATATGTGGCAAATAAAGTCTTCAAAATTTCAGTATCACATTGTGAGGTGCTGTTCAGATGATCATAATCCAGGCTACACATAACAATGCAGGAATGCTTGCTGTGATTTATTCAGCACTTTACCTACCATAGTGCATCCTCCTGAAACAAATCGCCTCTGAACAGCACCAAAAATTGACTTGGTATTTTAGGCCCAAACACAACCCAGTCCAGCAGTCAGACCACACAATAGCTGTATTTGCACACAGCTTAATGATCTGTTAATAACCCTGACTGATGACTCAGTCAGAATTTTAAGATAATTAAAATGGAAAAAATTGTACCTCAATACCGAATAGAATAAACCGACTGAGGCATTAATCTAAATCTGAACAAGATAATCCTTTTAATAAGCCATTAAACAGCAGAATAATAAACCAGTTTCTGAGTCACAGTCAGAATGTGTGTGTGCTTTACATTGCTGTGACTCTAATGGTCCTATGAAGAAGCAAATTATTTCATATGTTTTCTAGAATTAAAAGCATTGGTGAGGTTGGAATGGAAGTTGAATGTACATTACGGCAGAGACATCGTGTGGCATTAATTCCCAAATATGTAGGAAGTTAATTCACAGCAGTAAACTGGGCAGGAAAACATCGAGTGCTGAACCAGCTTAATCGCATTCATAAATTCTTTCTTGTTCAATAAAGAGATTTGTAGAATGTTTTTTTTTTTAAATACATGTTCAAATATACAAGCATAGTGATTTAACACTCTTAACATGCTGTACTGTGACGGGATGTGTGTGCTTCTTGTTGTTATGGAAACAAGAAGAATCTGCACTAAACAATGCTTCTGACATACGCATGACCCAAATGTGAACAGAGATCAGTGTACATGTAATCTATATATAAACTGAGATCGGACTACATGTATCCTGTATGTGAACAGAGATCAGATTATATGTATCCTGTATGTGAACAGAGATCAGATTATATGTATCCTGTATGTGAACAGAGATCAGATTATATGTATCCTGTATGTGAACAGAGATCAGATTATATGTATCCTGTATGTGAACAGAGATCAGATTATATGTATCCTGTATGTGAACAGAGATCAGATTATATGTATCCTGTATGTGAACAGAGATCAGATTATATGTATCCTGTATGTGAACAGAGATCAGATTATATGTATCCTGTATGTGAACAGAGATCAGATTATATGTATCCTGTATGTGAACAGAGATCAGATTATATGTATCCTGTATGTGAACAGAGATCAGATTATATGTATCCTGTATGTGAACAGAGATCAGATTATATGTATCCTGTATGTGAACAGAGATCAGATTATATGTATCCTGTATGTGAACAGAGATCAGATTATATGTGTCCTGTATGTGAACAGAGATCAGATTATATGTGTTATATGTCGCTGAGTTACAGTACGTTCATGATATAATAATGTGCAGCCATGCATACAGATATGACGGCGTTGTCAAATTCATATTTTATAGGTTGAAGTATTATAATCCGATTCATCAGCATGCGGTATGTCTCAAACAGCTGTGTGCCAGAGGCAGTCTCAGTGGGACAGTATGCTGAGATTTCTGGGCACATATTTTTTTTTGAGCACTCAAGGGATTGCCTCTTCCTCAGGGGCCACAGAAAGCTTTCTGTCAGGAGACAGGCAGTGAGAGCAAGAGAAACAAGAAGATGGAGATAAACAAAGAGACTGAGAAAGACAGCTCCTCTCTTCTGCTTCTTTGACAGCCCACAAACACATCTGACTGGTCATCAGTCTTCCATAAATCACACAAAAATGATGGCCAGATGCTACAAGAACAAATTACTGGGTACATTTAAATTGATGTTTATGTCATGCTATAACAATGTAGGTAAAATATAACAATCTAAATCAAGTTACATATTGATATAAACATGTTGATATAAACAGATCAGTTTCATAAATCTGAAGAGTCCAAACCGATAGCATACCACAAAACTGTGAGACATGGGACTATCTCATGCAGAATAACCTCCATGACCCCAACCAGTCTGGCTTCAAAGCAGCACATTCCACAGAGACTGCCCTTTTGGTAGTCACTGAGAAACTACATGCTGCTAGATCAGCCAAACTGTCATCGGTCCTCATCCTCCTCGACCTGTCTGCAGCATTTGACACAGAAAACCACAAGACTCTCTTGTCCACCCTCAGGAGTCTTGGAATTTGTAGAACAGCATGGGAATGGTTTGCTTCCTACCTGGATGGTCACTCATATCAGGTAACATGGAAGGGATTGACATCTGCTCCATGCAGACTTTCTACTGATGTCCCACAAGGCTCAGTACTTGGTCCTCTCCTTTTCTCCCTCTATACTCACTCTCTTGGCAAAGTTATATCCTCACATGGATTTTCATACCACTGCTATGCCGATGACACCAAACTTATCTTTTCCTTCCCTCCCTCAGATACCATGGCTTCTGCTCGGATCTCAGCGTGTCTGGTGGACATTTCATCTTGGATGACCGCTCATCAGCTGAAACTCAATCCCAGCAAAACTGAGCTGCTGGTCATCCCAGGTGATCCATCCCCAGCCCAAGACCTTGCGATATCTCTGAACAACTCCATGATTTCCCCTTCAGCCACTGCTCGCAACCTTGGGGTAACCATGGACAATCAACTATCCTTTTCCTCCCATGTCACTAATGTGACACGCTCATGTCGGTTTCTTCTGTACAACATCAGAAGGATTCGGCCATTTCTTTCCACACAGGCTACTCAGGTGCTTGTTCAGTCTCTGGTCATTTCGAGATTGGACTACTGCAACTCTCTTCTGGCAGGTCTACCTCTGAACGCAATTCGCCCACTGCAAATGATCCAAAATGCAGCTGCACGACTTGTTTTCAACCTGCCTAAGTTCTCCCACACCACCCCACTGCTGCGTTCCCTCCACTGGCTTACGGTAGCTTCACGCATCAGATTCAAAACACTAATGCTTGCCTACAAAGCCAAGAATGGACCAGCGCCATCTTACCTCAAAGCTCTCGTCACTCCTCGCACTGCACCTCGCTCACTCAGATCCACTAGCACTGCTCGGCTGGTCCCACCATCTCTCGGGGAAAAAGGTAGGTATACATCTAGACTCTTCTCTGTTCTGGCACCGAGGTGGTGGAACGAACTTCCGAGGTATCCGTACGGCCGAGTCTCTGACCGTCTTCAAACGGCAACTGAAGACTTACCTCTTCCTGAAACACTTAAACTAGCTCTTATTTTTCCCTGTTTATGTATTATGTTGCAAAGTTTAAAAAAGAAAAAAAAAAAAAAAAAAAATCCAGGTCAGTTTAGGCTAATGGTATCCCAAGTTTGTGTCCTATTGAACCAGTATTAATGTATTCATTGACTGAGAACTAAAGCACTTTTGTACATCGCTCTGGATAAGAGCGTCTGCCAAATGCCAGAAATGTAAATGTAAATGTTAATGGGACAAATCCAGGCCTAAAAATGTGGAGTGAAACGTGGAACATGTGCCAGTAAGAAATGATCAAGTACTGCAGTTTTAACACCATCATGTGAGACAGTGTGGTGAAATGAACATTTGATCATTAAATCAGTTTTGCATGACACCTTATTTTGACTTCATGTAGTGTCACAGTGTCACATATAGTGTAGATCTCACTCACAAAAACTCCACAGTATTGACCACGCCAGGAAATCTAGTTCAACTCCAGATAAACTTATGATTGATAGCCAAATTTAAAACATTGTGCCTTTTGAGAAAATAATAAAATAGATTATAATTTGTGTGTGTGTCTGTCTTGTGTGTGTGTGTGTTAGGATCCACATTCTGTCTGCTGTTTAGCACTCAGCAAAGTGCTTCATGGTTGTCATCATTGCCCACGTCTCGTCCCCTTGTAAACATGCTGTGCGGCGCTATATTAAGCAGTAGGCGGACACGAATGCACTATTTTTGCTGTAAAGGCCAAAAACAGTGTCACTGATTCAAACACACACACACACACACACACACATCTGCACTTCAACTACTATCCATTATGAGGGAAAGAACATTCCCATTACAAAGCCTTGCTTTGCATCTGCTATGTAATTAACATGAAATATTTCTCGTTCTGAAAGCGACAACAATGGAAAATGTTCACAATACCGTGTTCGGAGACATTGCCAAGAGCGAACTGCAATGTAATCTCTCTTTTTAAATTTAAATTTAATTATAAACACTGTTTTATCTTCCTCTTTCATTTCCTCAGTGCTTTTCCCATTATAGATAAAGCATTAGATAAACACCCCAGCTGTCTTGTTGGCTAAAGCCGGGGCCTGACGTCCATCAGCAGCAACCAATTAAACACCCTCCTTGATCAAAAGAGACTTCAGTATTGTAGAAAGATGCTTTTGGTGCAGTCCTGTTCTATAAAGGGATACTGAATAGAGACATAATAAAAGCACAAAATTTAAAAAATGTAGTTAAAACTGGATCAGTAAGAAGTGATGCTGTGAGATAATGCTATAATATCCTTCCTAATTCAATACACACACGCACACACACACACACACACATGCGCCTGCTCTGTCGCCTTGTTGGAAATGCAAGCAACCTATTTTAGTTAGGCCAGAAATACTTTATGTAATCATCTGTTTTAACCCATCAGCAGATTCACATTGCACAGTATCTTAAACAGGCTGCTCATACATATGTATGCTATCTGTGTGAATGCCAATGAATTTTCATCCACTGCACTAAAACAACATCTCCCCAGCCCTAAAATCAGTACCAGAGCTGAAGACAGAAGCATCACAGAGAGCAAAGTGATGAAATGAATATGAAATTTCTAATTTCGAGCAAGCACTGAGTTTTTTTCCCAGCCTTCCAATTCCAGGCTTCAGCAGCACTGCCTCAGAGAGTGTCATCACACACGGACATGCACATGCCTCTCTTTCCTGCTCTTTGTGTAGACAACAAATCTGACACAGAAATCAAACAGTCAAACAGACAGAAAACTTAATGAAGCCTGCTGGGTTTTTAGAAGCAAGTGTGACAGTCAACGTCTCCAGAAGAAATGCAGAAGGTTCTTCAAGATGCTCAGGAAAACATAGCTAATTTCCTTCTAGAACTGAACCTGAGACTAGTATTTATTTTTGCACAAGACGTTATTGTTTATGTTTATTTTTGGAGGGTCTTCTAAGAGCATAAACATAACATTGATCTCTTACATCAGTATGCTTCTCTGTCCCAGATCCTTTATCCTCCTGTACATAACAAGCACAAACTTTACACGCTCCATTCGTAATAGATTCAGTCTATTACCAAACGTTATAACCATGTAGTAATCACAATAATTACAGCAAATACTGTTTATATAATAATACATTTATTCATAATGGTTCACCACCACAAAATATATCATGCTGCTTATGGAGAGGAAGAACTGAAGGCTTTATCAAGGCTAAATTAAACTACTATTACCTGTTTCTCAGTAGGCTTAACTGGGAGGTCTGTGCCAAATGCTGCAGTACTTGGCAGGATATTGATAGGCCAAGAGTACTGGCAGGGTAAAAATCGTTCACTTTGGCTCCTTTTGGGCATGTAAGGCAGTGGCTGTTTTCTGAAGTGACAATCTCACTCCACACCTTTGGGACTGCCATGGATCTGTCAGCTGTCATCAGTATCCAAGCTCATCGATTCCCTCTCAGCGCATAAATTACAGGACTCCTATAAGTGCTTCCCTGCTCAGTGGTGGATCATATAAAACCACAAGAGTAATAGAATAAATAGAGCAAATAGCAACTCTGAGTAAACAGTCTTTATTAACATCTATATGTACATGATGTTTTCCATCAACACAGAACCCAATTTCTAAATAGAATTCACTGTATGAACTTTTGTACAATAAAATGTCAGCTTTACACCAGTATTAAACTTCACGTCTTTTAATGCAGCTTATCTGATAGTTTGTCTGATATTCTGATATACACCTGACCAGCACCCATATGTTGGTCTGTTACCACAAATTTTGAAGCAATCAATTATATAGAATGTCTTTCTATGCTGTAGCTTTATATTTCCCTTCACAGGAACGAAGAGGCCCAAACATCTTCCAGCATGAAGATGTCCCTGTGCACAAAGCAAGATTCAAGTAGAAGAACTCAAGTGGATTTCACAGAACTCTGACCTCAACCCTGCTGAACACCTCTGGGACGAACTGGAACACCAAATGCACCCCAGGCCTCCTCACCAACATCAGTGGCTGAAAGGGAAAATCCCACAGAACAAAATATAGCGGAAAGCCTTTCTAGCAGGATGAAAATGACTTTCATCCTGCTAGAAAGGCTTTCCGCTATATTTTGTTCTGCAGCACATATATATAACAGCAACTGGGGACTAAATCTGGAATAGGATGTTCAACCAGCACATTATGGTGTTACGGTCTGGTGTCCATAAACATTTGACAGTATAGTGCATTTACAATACTAGGATATTGTACTTTTATCACAGCATCTTGCAGCTAACTTAACACTGCTGTAACTATACTGTAATAACACAATAATATACACAGCATCATTAACTTTACTGTAAAATATTCACTAAAAAACAATTCCTTTAAGTGGCAATAGAATGCCAGCTGGTTAATATTGCAATTTCTTATTTCTTCCATTATTAAGGAAAAATTTGTTTGCTTAGCTAGGCACATAATGTGTTCTATCAAGCCTGATATTTTTATTAAATTACCCATATGGCTTACTTTCTTCTTGTTTGGTTCCTGTGGTGTTCAGGGGTGACCCATTCACTCTGTTAATGTTTTTCACTCTAATGTTTTTCTAGCTATTAATTTTTCATTTTTATTGTGTAAATGGATATCTTGATACTGTACATTTACACGATCCATTTATAGTGCAAGCTAGGAGGAATTTGAAAGGTATGGGCAAACATGTACATTATACTATGTATTACTCTTATGATTATTATTCTTCTTCAATATTGTTGTATACATTGTGTTAGTATATGGTATACAGGATGAATAGCCCCCTACCACCACCACCCTCCCCCAGTACACATTTCTCCTACTGGATTTAACGGCCAGTTTAATCCCTTGAGCATGGAGTGAGCATCTTCAGCCAGAGATCAATAGCCTGAGTTTACCTTGAAAGTCACTGTGCCAGTGCAACCTCAGCCTCTGATACTGAGTACTCCAACGTCAACTTACTCAGGCTCAAGCCTCAAACGCAACATTTTAAGATAATCTGCTGGTGGTTTTACAAACATGATGGTAAAGTAATTGTGAAAAGGATTTTGATCCCCTCTATGTAGTTGTTAAATAAATGTACTGTTCTCTCAATTATGCTTAATGATCAAAGTGGACAAAATGGCTTAATGCACAAAATGACCCTACTGAACGAAATGAAATATAGAATAATCTCTAATAATGGCAGTATATAGAAAAAAAGGTTTAATTTCAGGGCAAATACAGACACCTTCTCCTATTCAATAACAGAGAAAGTGTTACACATGAAAAGAGAAGAGAGGAAGAGAGGAGACAGGCTGCATTTCTGGACAAATGACACTGTAATGTGAAATTGATGGGGCTGTTTGTCCCTTGATTTGGGTGGGCCGTAAACCCCCGGAGTGCTCCACCTTGGCAAAAACATGGGGCCAATGTGGCGTGAAATGCAGGCTAATTGCTGTTTGGATGCTTGTGTGTAAAAACAGCAATTATTCCGCTCTGTCCTCCCTTCACCACCGTGCTGAGGGTTAATTGGGCTGTCTGCCAGATGACAATAAATGTAGCATGAAATACAAAGATAACTTGGCCCTTTGTATGCACTTAGATGCAGCCATTGCATAGAAGCATGTCTTTTATCAAAAAAAGAGTCTATTCTGTTGGGACCAAACGCTGTAGAGAGGAAATATTATTTTTACTTTAAATATTATTTAACTCAACAATCTGTGTAATGCTCTATACTTTGTAATACCATATATTATGTACTGTTGCATAGAGTAGTCGAAAAATACATTCACTAGTTATTTCTGTGGGGATGTCGACTAGCCAGTGTGGTGGAAACAACGTGAGGCATGTAGTAAAGAGACTGTAAAGACAGCAGCTAAATGTACTTTGTTCATCGAAATATATTTCATACTAAATGAAGCCAATTCGAGTCAACTGCACAACTTACACTGGGAAAATTCTATCTTTTATTTTCTTTTGTTTAATGGACTGTTAAATATTTGATTTCACTTTGCATGAAGTAAAAAGGTGTGAGCTATGTTTTTTTTTACTCCTGCTTCTGCAGTTATATTTGTTGCCCTTTAACAATAAATAAAACGAAAATAAAGTTGCACTGAGGTAAAGTGAACTCTGTTGTAATCAGAAGTTTATGTAAGAAAGAGTTCACCATTTGTTATTTTGCACTCCGTTTTATTTGCTTTTGTTGCTAACAGTGAAGCCTAAGCTGAAAAGGTGAATAATTAAAGTGCACTGTTTTTTTTTTTTGCTGTACACTATTTTTTGGAATTACTAGTCAACTAGTAAAAAGCAGCAGCTGTGCAGCTCTTACTGTGTAAAAAAATTGTCAATATTATCCACCTGTGTTATAGAGCCACTAAAATATGATCATGTGAAAATCATATGAAAAGGTTTTGATCTTTCATGGACATTTCAACACTGTTGTACCTGTACAGTACACACAGACTTGTTATTTAGTAAGATACCGATTTCTACGCCTACATCAGTATTTTTGGTCTCACACCTGGTCGATAGTCACAAAAAATCCATGCCAAAAATACTGCAGTGCCCGTGACAGACTTTCACATGAAGTGTGATGAATTCCGCATTGTGTCAGCACCCCGCTGACTCCCAGGTCTCCTCCATGTCCAATTTGTAGATATTTCCACTCTGGCTTTGACAAAATACCTGCACACTGCTTTGCATATGGAGTGCTCTGGGGACAGGTATTTATAGGCTAGTGGCAGGTGATATATTAACCATTGTTTCATATTCAAAATTCCGTCTCAGCACTTTTTATTGCATAGCGAGGCTCCTGCTGCTTTAAGTCAACAAAAGAACCGCACTGCATCTTCAGCACTTACGGTAAACACTGTATTTTCACTCGACGCACAACTACAGTATGTGCAAATGCATATATTGAATGTCCTCAGGAACGATCCTTGACTGAAAACATTGATACAAAAGCAAAGTGCTATACTTTGCTACAAAGAATTGCACCTCACAGATTAGCTAGAATTGGCAACTTATGCATTACATTATACATCCTAGTGCATTATCATACAAATAACGTGTACATTTTCATACATTTTAATGTGTTGGGGAATGTGCTGTCTGCCTAATTTTAATATTCAAATATTCAAAGTTTAATAAACAGATATTTGGAAAGAAGAGCTGGAGGGAAAACACTAGCTGCAATCCAATTTGCAAGCCACACAAGTGCACTGACATATTGAAAGGCGTGACTTTTTGTTTTCTTATTTTTCACTGATTTCATGTGGTGTAAGGCAGAAAAAATAACCCAAGATCTGATTTCAGTATTTCAACAATGGTGCTTTAAATGGTTAATTGGGGATTAGAATAGCTTTACAAATTCCTAGCGCTACCTGCGTTTTTGCAAAGCAATATTTATTGTCCACGTTCACTAAGGACCATGTGACGTATGTGCAAATCAGCATGGAGTATCATAGTGGCTCAATGAGGTGGATCTCACAGCTCTAAGATCACAGGACAAACCTGGGCTACTGTCTGTATGGCGTTATTGTCATTTCATGGGTTTCCATCAGGTTCTCTGGTTTCCTTCCATTTCCCAAAAACAAGCTAATAGGTGAACTAGCTGCTCTAAATTGCCTCTAAAAGTGTGAATGAGAGCACAAGTGTGTGTTCATATGGTATACAAAGTAATGGCATCTCAACCAGAATGTGTTTCCACTTAGAACAGACTGACATCTCTGAAGATGATGAGGAATTCTTGATACCTCTGTAGCTGTTGATGAACAGAATTTAATCACAGCATGTTGCAGTTTCAGCTCTGTTTAAATTAACAGTTCCAGGAAATTGATAGCTTAATGGAGTTTCCTGGGCCCCAGGTTTCCCCATACTCATCAGCCACCAGCTCCAGTTTTCTCGTTCGGATGGAATTTACAGCCGCTTGAATCCGACTTAAAGGTCAACTGCTGACACTCGTTCAGAAATTGAAGCAGTGCTATTACAAGAAGAAGCACTACCATCTCATCATAGTGAGCTAAGAGGTTCGAGTTTCAGCTCTCAAAGGCACTATAACATACATCAGAACAAAAATATGATTAAACAGAACATATTATTTGCACAGTCTGGTAATGTTTTATTCCTTTCCAGTGGGACTGCTGTCTGAAAACAGAGAACTGAGATCTATTAAACAGCAGAATACCCAAGATGATGCCTGATTAAGCTTATAAAAAACTAACCCTTTTATACCACACTGTTTCCTCATGGTATTTCTGCTTTAATTCACTTTTATATAAATAGTTCCTGGGAATCAGATTAAATTCTGATGATGCATTTGTACTTCATTTTTGTGGACATATTTTTTTTTTTTTTAATATGAAAAATGTTAGGTTTACTACAAAAATATTATGCATTGTGGACACTTTGGAGAAAACATTAAAAATACTGGTCCGCAGGGTAGCTTTTTTAAATAAGAGTCCTTTTGAATAAGAACAGCCTCTGGTAGTCTTCTTTACTGATTTTTTTATCTGTCTTTCTGTAAAACCCCTTAGGCCAATTGATATAAATGCTTCAGTTGTGGCTAAGATCTGTTTATGTTTTACTGTGCTGTATAACAATCGGACGTTAATGATAATAATGATGAAGATAATGATTATTTGCTGTACAATTTACGCAGTGCATAAGTACTCACATTTCTTACTAGTTCTTTAATGTTTAAGACTTTAATATATTTGAAGTAAGAAATAACAGTAATAATCTTTCTCTTCTAAAGCCATCATTAGCATGGACACGGACTGTTGCGTGGCATTACCCTTCAGAACGGACCATTAACACAGATCATGTGTCATCCATCACACCTTGTTTTTTTACTTAAATAAACAAATACATGAAAACAAAGGAGCTATTATATATACGACACGGAAGGCTACGGTGCGGTGGGCAAGAAGTGCAAAACAATATAACAAATCCAAAAACACAAGGAAAATTCCGACGAATCGGAAAAGGTTGGTGTGGTTTGCGAATGAAATTCTTACTGCTGATTGGTCAAGACATCTGTCACTCAAGAGGTACAGCAAGTACAGCAAGCTGTGGCAGCAGAAATATTTGTGTGTGTATATGCACGCAGCTCTGCTCTTATAATGCACTTTACATCGTTTAACCTGGAATAGTTTGGTCTTGGAAACATCCCTATGTTCTTTAGGTGTGTTTTTAGACATCACAAACTAATCTTTATGCCATGATACACTATCAGCATGTCCAAAATCACGGAATATGAATTCCTTCCTCAAAGTAGCATTAAATGAATCCATTTTCTTATAAATATAGATATTTGTTATTTTCTTAGATTTAAAGTTAGAAAAAAATAGTTTAAAGTGAATGCAGAACTCCACACATGTACATGCTCCATACACAATTTCCTACTTCTTGTATATCTTGAGTGACAGATGTGTCATCCAATCAGCAGTAAGAATTGCTTTCACAAACTATACTTACCTCTTCCGCTTTGTCTGAATCGTTGTTGTGTTTTCGGATTTGTTATTTTGTTTTGTACTTCTCGACCACTGTAGCGAGGGGATGCAAATAACTGGACACAGAAATGAAATCTCACAGTTACTAATATTCTATTCATACAGAAGCACATCTAAAAGTGAAAGCAGAGAAATAACAGTCGCAGAATGAGCACATCAATTGTTCTCTGCCAAATATGAAAAACTATATTCAGAGCTGTCACAGAAACATTCATTCTATTACACTTTCCACTGGCAAACGTGTGATAGCAGACATAAGAGATAGCACAGGAAGCGTTCGTTTCTGAACCACGTTAAACACCAGATTCTCATTGGATGTGTTTATCATTGGAATCGAAAGCTCATGGGTCATGAAATTCAATTATCCACTTTATTAGGAACACTTGTACACATACTATTTTATGTAATTGTCCGATCAGCCAATTATGTGGCAGCAACGCAAATGCTGATGAGGTAATGTTCGCATTATATATCAGAATAGCAAAAGTAATGTGATCTCAGTAACTGGGATTGTGGCACGGTTGTTGATGCCAGACAGGCTGGTTTGAGTATTTCAAAAACTGATGATCTCCTGGGATTTTCATGCACAACAGTTTACATGGAATGATATGAAAAACTAACAAACAAAAGCATCCAGTGAGCAGGAGTGCAGTGGGCAGAACCACCTCACTGATGAGAGAGATCAGAGGAGAACAGTCAGACTGGTTAGAGAAATAAACAGTCTTTACAATCACAGTGATACGAAAAGCATCTCAGGACACATAGTATGTTCAACATTGAGGTGGATGAGCTATTGCAGCACAAAATCTCATCAGGTTGCGTTCCTGGCAGCCAAGAACTCATCAAAACCAAACAACTGAAAACTGTAAAAAGACAATGTTTCGTTTTATCTTTTTATTTAACAAGCAGGTGTAAATAGCAGGTTCCTAATAAAATGGCCAGTGAGCGAATATGGCACTATATTAGTTATATAATTGATACATCTGTTCCATATTCAGTCAGAATTAAAACTCTAACCTAATAAAGTAATAACATAATCATTACCATAAACATTCAATTACAAGCATTTTTAAATCTACTTGCTTCAGACAGGTATTTCGATCGATTGATTTAAAGTGATCTTTTTATTTTTTTTCTTCAATATGAATGTTTTAATATTTATTGACGATTAAATTGGATTGGGATTAATGTATTCTGTCTAATTGTTATTAATTATTGCTTAATTACACATCGTGGTGCATTATCATACAAAAAAATGTGAACATTTTATACACTGATACTACTTTAATATTCAATAGTTAATGTACATAACACTAATGCAAGATGTTTTATCTCATTTCACAGTAACATTTTTGCATCTAAATTCATTGCTAAAATTCCTCGAGATATTTTTGAATCTTGGAATTATGTTCATTGTCTCTGATAGATATATCACATTTTGTCAAAATTACTCCTGTGCCTACAAACAAAATGTTAGCAATAAATTTAGGTCTAGCATGCCTGCGCTAAAAACAAATGAAGGAATAATAAAACTTGCATAATGAGTTTAAAAAATAATGAAGTTGAATAATAAATACTTGTCTAGGGGGCTTAAGTAAAAAAAAAAGGTAATTAGTTTCTAAACATGTATATACTATGTTCTTAATTATTCATAAGACTGGTGTGAGTGAAAGGCAATGAATAATAGCATGAGTAATGCCCCAGTGGACTGAAGTGTCATAAAGACTACAGCAATACAAATAAAATACCAATCTTTGTCTCACAGTCATTATCCCTCAGCACCTGAATGCAGCACACCTATATGCACTCCATCAGAAACAGGGTCAAACCCACAGCAGAATTAATGGTTAGACTGTAAATGTGCAGGGTCTAGAAGTAATGGTGTGCTGTGAGAGGGGTCAGCCGGGTGAAGTGGCATGTGAGAGGTGTGTGGGGGTTAGCTGGACTTTAGGGGCTTAAAAGCAGCAAGGCCAGGGCAAAGGACAGACCTTCGCTAATACCAGCCCTAAATTGTCTCCTGTTCCAGAAGCTCAATCATCAATGCTAGAGAGCGAGGGGTGATGAGGTCAAGAGGAGGAATGGAGGAGTTAAGCTGAGTAGGAGAAAAACAAGTTTGGGTGGGGGGTGGATTGAGAGAGAGTCAGTGTCAGATATGGCTGTGTATGGACACGAATGCTAAAACCATTTTGCCATTTTTCACATCAAGCTACATGCTGATGGACCGAGTCTGGATTGAACGGCATCACTGGCAGAATGCTTAAAAGAAAATGTATATAAAAAATATACCTATTATATACTTAATATATAATATAAAAAATAACCTAAAAAGAATCTCTGGAATATGTTCATGATATTTGACAAGAACATGAAAAGAAGATCATTTCTGAGTCAAAAATGATAACCAGGAAAAAGTCTGTGATTTTAAATGTTTATATCGGTTTGTGTCAGTTGTAATGAGTAGCTTATGCACGTGCCATGTAGCCCTATGAATACTGCCCTCCAGAAAAGGTGTTTTCTGTAAGAGGTTCGTTTCGAACCTAGTTAAACAGAAAAACAGCCAGTGTGATAGACAGGATCAGCACTAGATCTAAAGGCTTAAATCCTAGCGAGTACAGAAAGAGGAAGTGAAGCTCTTAGACATCTTTTTATTTACTCCAACTGTCAAGACCACGGCCCTGAGTCATACTGAGGAGATTTGTACATCCCGAGCGTGGAGAGAGCTCCTGGAGATCGACAGATAGAGACAGCCTCGTACACAAAAACACATTGTCTGGACTGTGCAGTTAGCTCACACTTCCTGCCCTTCTTAAAGTTCCCTACTAACCACATACGTTTAACTAAAACATTTTCTACCTTTGTTTCTATGGAGCTTTTTTTTCTCCAATGGTAACACCGAAGCATCTCGCACATACACTTTCACACAGAGATGCCGCGTGTCAGTATTATTTTGAATGGACTAGTACGCATTTGAGATGTGA
The DNA here is from genome assembly GCA_033459395.1 of Hemibagrus guttatus. Taxonomy (NCBI): domain Eukaryota; kingdom Metazoa; phylum Chordata; class Actinopteri; order Siluriformes; family Bagridae; genus Hemibagrus; species Hemibagrus guttatus. The sequence continues at coordinate 10,764,453 of JAUCMX010000011.1, forward strand.
GACGCGTAGGAGGCTGTTAATTATGTGTGAATGAGTGAAGTAGCCTCCTCAATATCTCTGAAATATGCCGCGAAAAAAATACAGATGTCCGACATGCTGTATAATAGGAAACAGGAAAACATCCTCTGTGAAGGAGGACATAGTGTTACCTTCTTTATCTCTCAGTAATGGTCAGCTGTTGCTCTTCAAGTAAGTAATAAAACATAATGAAGAGTGCAGATATAGGAAAATACCAGACTGAAGTTAATTATTTTCATACCGCATGCCGAAGACTTAGAAGACCATTTGCCAACAATCCCAGTTTATTTTAACCATTTTTAATTAGACATATGTAGGGATTATGCAGAGCTCTGCCATACAAGAGATGTTACTGTAGAAACGCTTACATATATTAGAATAAGCACATTAATATAAATATTTTTAATGTATTAATGTTATTAATAGAAGAACAATAATAATAATTATTATTATTATTACTAATAATGCACCTTCTTGTAAATGAGCTGTTACTAGAGTAATGTATTACAACAAGCACATTCATATGAATATAATTATTATTATTATTATTATTATTATTATTATTATTATTATTATTATTATTATTATTGTACTGTTTGAAGCCAGCACTACTGTCAGAGCCAGGCTATTAGACACCTAACTAACTGACACCACCTGACCAATCAGATGCAAAATTCAGCAGCACTGTGCTATAAATTATAAGACAATGCAGCAAGCGCAGACTCTCAGCAAAAACTCAAAAAGGCTGCCAAAAGAAAGATATAATTTTTCACTTTCTCTTGACCTTCCTTTAAGAGTCTTAAGAATCTCTCTCTCTTTCTTTCTCTCTCTCTCTCTCTCTTTATTTTGTATGAATCCTTGCGGTCCTGATTAAAACCTGCCCACTCAAGGAAGGCCAGCCAACAATTTCCTGTGTGCAAAAATTGAAGAGAAAACCTCATTACAGCCATTCACCAATTTCATCATCACAATTTCCCATCAACCTATACAGACTGAAAGATGACATAAAATATACAATGCAATCATATAATTGAGTAGAATGCTGGAAATATGTGGCACACCTCAAACTGAAGGTTCAGCTTATTTAAAAGGGTATATTACAGTATAGTATTAGTATAGTGTAGCGTGAATTGGTGCCATGCACAATAATCGCTACGGTGCAAGCTGTACCTTTTGTCTGGTTTGATTTTTCTCTGCGCTTACAGAATAAGGCTTCAAAAGAAGCAGCATTTTGTCACAGATGAGCCTCTTTTTTTACATTATCTAAGGCTCTATTCAGTGCTGCAGGTTTTGGAATGATGTCCGTGCACTTCAAAGGCCCAGGGTCACCTCATTTCCCTACATTCATTCTCTTCCACTCAAAGCACCAGCAAAAAAAAAACACTCACAAATGATGTCCTTTTTTCTATCAAGGGATCCTTTCAGCAATACTGTAAGTGACAGTGAATGCTTTGTCTCATCTTCCCAGGGTTACAAGGACATGGCTCATAAGGGGACCCTCTATACAGGGGAGTACAAAGGGGAATTACTTAGCGGCAGCTACATAATTTATTTAAGCGTTTTCCATGCTAGTGCTCAGCTAGAGAACTCTGAGAAACTCTGACATGGTCAGAGAGAAACAAAACCATAAGAAAGGTATGAAACATTTAATGAAAAGCAGTGAGTCAGTCCTGCAAAGGCAGACAGAGATGTACAGTACATCGGCAAGCATATTTTCTTTCTTTTTTTTCTTTTAATACGGAGGCTCTTTCCTTTCTTTTTCTCCACCATACATGAACACAGAGTGCATCCTTAATATTAAGGCATGTCTTTTACACATTCACATATAAAGAGTTGTTGTTTTTCCACCTCAAATCATGTTTTTTATCTGAACAGTGAAGCTGGATCTTCACCAATCCCTCTGCATTCATGGGGTGTGTGTGTGTGTGTGTGTGTGTGTGTGTTTTGTGGCTAAAGGCTTAGGTAATTAGCTAACTACATCTAATTAATCCAGAGTACACAATACTGCACTGCTCTATTCCCCTTCTGCTGCACACCAGCTGGACCAGGCTCAAAACCAAATACAATTTAGTGATAACTGGAGTTCTTTCTTCAGACTATGATAATGGAAGGATAAAAGTAATTTCATCAGTACCGATGAATTTTGACAACAGCCATCCAACAGACTCCATTATCAATAGCAACTTACATTTTACTCATTGACACACCAGAGCAGCTGAAGGTTAAGGGCCTTGCTCAAGGGCTCAACAATGGCTGCTTGGTGGTCACAGGATTTCACGTGCAAGAGTGTAAGATATATTCTATAAACAAGAAATTAGTAAGGAATGAACTGACATCATCAGTTCCCAAATAAGCCACAGCCAGATTGAGCATTACATGCTGACATGCAACAAACAGACCGGCTAACAGACTGCAGCAAGTGTACTAACGGTTTCACTGTAATGAACTATCGCTAGAATTGAATTTTTATGTAGTAATACAAACAGCGAAATGTAACAGTATTATTTTCAGCTCTCTTGAAACACCAACCAATCAAATCAAATCAAATCAAATCAAATCAGAAGTATCTGTATTTAATGAGTTCACTAAATTGTCTGTGTCACTTGAATATCACTGATAAATCGAGGCTCAATACACCATACATAAGCAGCATGATGTACGTTATTGTTAAGGTGCTTTGATCATTTATTTACACAAGCAGTAAGAAAACTGTTGCAACAGCAGCAGAAATGGATGTGATGATGTAGATTTTTGGGGCGATTTAATTAACATACATTATAATGTAATTTTAATTAATTACATAAGGAATTTTTTCAGATTATGTAGATTTATGCAATTACACTCATTTCTCACTGTTCATTGGAGAGAGAAAAAATTCAGACATTTCCATTTACAAATTTTATGTTTGTACATGGAATTGGACAGTTTCTGGATAGTTCATGGTTGAGGGGTTGCAAGAATACATTCTCGGTACAAGGTCAAGTGACCACAGCACTTTAAATTACACCAAAGGTCTTGACCACTATAGAACAATGACCAGGTCCTCAAAAAAAGTCCCCAATCTTCAAGGATCGTCTTCTGAGCTTTCCACTTGAGAGAGTATGAGCCATACAGCAGCACTCACTTCTGTCTGCAGATGCTTAACTGACTGAGCGGATTGTGTGCTGCACTGCAGTAGATTGGACTTGGCCAGGGTCACAGTGCAGAAATGGCTGCCGGTTGATGACAGACACATTGTTTAATGGAGGTTTCTCTATGGCCGGCTGAGAGGGACGAGGGGAAGGTGCTGGACAATTTCCCCACAGGCTGAACTGCTGAGCACAGAGACTCTAAAACTTTCAGATCACACATCACGTAAACACCCCTAATAACAATATTGAACAACCTCAAAGCAATCCTCTCTAGCAAAATGAATCATATTCCTTCACAATGCAATGTCTAACTGTAAGAGGACTGAAATAAAGATTCTGAAATAAAGATAAACGAAAGCATGAATGGCTCTCTTATATCGTGAATCAAGAAGCAGGATTCTCATCATGCATGAAATACCCTGCTCACATCATTAATGTTAATATGACAGCAAGGAAGCAATCTCATTCAAAGCCATAATATGGAAGAGAGACGGAAAGGGCTACAGTGTGATGTATGGCTTGCCACAAAACTGAAATGATCTGACAGTGACGTATAAAAGTAATACAGCACCTGCCTTATTAGCACGCTTGAAACATTTTGTCCATGCACAATGAGTCACAATGGGTTTGTCTGGCATAATATTCACTGTAGCTCTATACTCACTCTGGTTATATACAGTAGCAATGCACCTATTGTTTGTATTTTTATCATAAATATAGTGGACAGTCCTATTTGTGAAAATCTGTTACTCTGAATTCTATTGCAGTATTAACCCATACACATTGGAGGGGTTACTTTCCTTGTTAACCCTACGCACCAAAAACAGGAGTATTTAAACAAAATGCAGATTAACACTTCAGAATAAGAGTAGTGAAGCACTCATTGTGTGTGTGCAGTAATGTGAGTCACTGTCAGCATGTACAGGATGCCGATGTGAGGTTTTGCCATCTACGCTACAGGAACATGAGTGGAACATGAATAGCGTAATGACTCTCTTTCACATGGTTATCATTTCCACTAGAAATAAATACAGCACTTCAGATGCTAAATCTACTGAATCTATTTTTTCAAGAGAGACAGATTAATTATAGACAAAATAAAGTCAACCAACGCATAATCACACACTGAAAAAATATCAAATCTTGCCTATCACACACACACACACACACACACACACACACACACACACACACACACACACTTGACTTTCCTTTTATAATAAAACTTTTTTATTTGTTTTTCAAGTTAAGTATACATCAATGCATTCATTCACTTCAGTGTACAAATATTTTCCCTATAACCCTCCCTGCTGCACCGTATCACTTATGGTGCCATGTCTGTCTTCATGTTCGTGTTAGATAATCATTCTTATAGTCTTAATATATCTGGTCTATATCCAAAAAAAGAAAATGAGCAAGTATTTGTTACGGGTGGCAGGGCTGTGGTTGGACCACTAGGGGGCCCTCAGTAGGGGTTTATCCTGTCATGTCTGTTTATGTTTATGTTTTTGGCCATGTGCGTGTTTAAGCCCCGCCCTAGCCTAATGTGTGTTCCTACCCCTGCGCACCTGTCCCCAATGTGTCATGATTGTTCCCTGATTATGTTCTCTATTTATAGTCCTGTCTTTGTCTTCATTAGTTGCTAGTCCTCGTTCGTGTGTAGGCCGATGTAGTGTCGCGGTTTTTGTTCTCTGTCCTTGTTGCGTGTTTCATGTTTTATGTTAAATAAACCCCATGTTCGTGTTAAGCTTCGCGTTGGGTCTGTTATATCCTGCCGGACACTACCGGCCGTAACAGTATTCATGGAGGTAGAATTTCAGTTGAATCCATCTATTTTACATAAGAAAACACACACACACAGTTTGAAAGATACATTGCCCTAACACACTGTATTGAGTACACTGCTCCCAGAAAACCACCTTAGCACTTTACATCTGTGACTGGCTGTCAGACTGATACATTGCAGCCAGACTTGATCAATACAATTACACTGACAAATATGGAACACACACACACGACCTCTGACGATTCACTGCTGGACCACTTCTAATATCAACAAGGGTAGAGGTCAAACACAGTCCTGGATTTCATTACGTATTGATCCCTTCCTGTTTAAAAAGGGGTGAAGTAGGATGAATCAGTCTATTACAGACAACTGGAAGCACACAGATTGTCTGATTTTATTAGTACTTTTAAATATATTGAGTATCAGTGTTTTTTTCACACGTCATACATGGAAGAAACCTCTAAAGCACGGGAAGAACACACACACACACACACACACACACACGGCGGGAATCGAGTCCCCATCCCCAGAGGAATGAGAAACATTCTAACCAGTAATCCACTGTGTCGGCCCTGATTACAACGATAATGCCACATTTTTACTGTACTCCATACACATCTAAGGAAAACAACTACAATATGAAAAGAGCTTGAACATGAAAAAATATAGCGTAGTAAATAAGGAAAACAGGAATAGTGACTCCAGTATAAATACTAAACATCACTGTGTGACTGTAGGCAGTGTAGAAATGGTTCAACATTCAAGGCTCTAGGTTGCTGCTCAGACAGTCAGGCGTTGAAGTCCAGCACCACAAATCTGCCACTGCTGGCCCCTTTAGCAAGGCTCTTAACCCTCTCTGCTGTATCATGGCTGACCCTACACTATGACCCCAACTTCCTAACAAGCTGGGAATGAAAAAAAATCACTCTGCTGTATTGTATATGTGGAAAATAAAGGATCAGGACAGTGAAATGTCTTTAATGTTTTTAACATGTTTCTTTATAGAGTCAATCGTTCTATTGAGAACTTGAGGATTTGAGAGGACTTGAGCATGATGTACAGTATGGGCCGATTCTGGGTTTGTTGCAAGCTTTCTGAACCAGAACATTCACTGTGACCTTTTCTATAGTTTGATACAGTTTATTATACTATTTTAACTTAGCTAACTGCCTTAAATTTTACATCCAACCTCCAAATCACTTTAGAATTTTGGTTTTGGATTTGAATAGTTTCCGGTGTGACCTCTTCTTCTTTCCTCATATATCCTTTTGGTTGGAGTCTCGTTACTTGGTGGTGCTGCTGCAGCTGGGGATGGCTCCATGTGAATACCCTGTGACCCAGGGGACTACTGTGGATAGAACCACTTGGAGACTATTGTGCTATCTTTGATCTGTTGTTCCGGCGGTCAGCTTTGCACTCAGGTTTTCATCAGTGAACATTTGAAGACTTTGGCAGGAAGGAATTAGTGTAATTATAAGTCTATAATGAACTTAGGAAATACGCTGACCTAGTAGTTCCTCAGGAGCTCTTGGTTGCGCAATTCAACTTGACTACAAACAGTTGTAGAAAGGACATTATGTACATTTACATTATTTACTGTCCAGTGTCACCCAAATGAGGATGGGTTCCCTTCTGAGCCTGCTTCCTCTCAAGGTTTCTTCCTCATATTATATAAGGAAGTTTTTCCTTGCCACCATCGTCTCAGGATTCTTCATTAGGCATAAATGTCTTTTTTTTTTAACTTTGTCATTTTCATTCTAGGTTCTTATATTTCTGGAAAACTGCTTTGAGACAATGTCCAATGTTTAAAAGCGCTATACAAATAAATTCAATTAAAATGAAATTGAATTGAATATAATTTATTTTGAAACAAGTACAAAAATGTTTGCAAATCCGGCTACAGAAGTGCATAGCATTTTTGGAGAAATAAAACAATTGAAAAGGGTATTTCTGAAGACTGTTCATGAATGTTTCACATAGAGCTGTTATTTACTGTTCAAATACATGAAAAACTGAACCTGATAGTAACTAGTGTAACTTGTGTAATGACTCATAAAAAATAGGAACCCCACAGAAATGCTATTCTAGTGGGTAATCAATAAAAATCGAATTGGATTGTGTGAAAACATAATGTACTACAATCTCTAATTGAAATCCCATGTTCAATAGCATTAACACATCAATACATGTCTATTGTCAATTGTTTGGAGGACTAAACATCAGATGCATCAAAAGAAAAGAGCCCCTTCTTACAGAATAATAAGTACTGGCACCACATAGCTATAATGCATTTGGAATTATGCGACCAGATTTCATACACAAGGTAGAAAGCTTGGTGTGCAGCTGCTCCCTGTAGGTGGACAGTATCTGGCAAACTTTCAAACTTCAAGTCATTACACGAGTGATCAAAGTGCTGAGCAGCTGGCCTCCAATACAATGAGAAGTGAACAGCGTGGGCTGACAAACCTAATCAATGTGACTGCTCCACTCTGCTTCATTAAAAGCCTATAAGGAGAAACACTGGGTGTATTGCACACTCTTAAGAGAGCATTTTTCTGTTAAACAAGAGAGTGCATGTGTATGTGCATATGCACATTCTTTCCATAGTACATCCTGGTGCCACCACTTCCCCAGGTAAATCTCACACACACACACACACACACACACACACACACACGATGCAAAAAAAACTGTGATTCATTAGAGCCGGCCATTTTCTTCCAGTGCTCCATGGTCCAGTTCTGATGCTCACATGCCCATTGTACGTGCTTTCAAACAGTGGGCACGGGTCAGCATGGGCACTCTGACCGGTCTGGAGCAATGCAACATGCTGCAATGCCCTCTGTGCACTCTGACACCTGTCTATCATAGCCTGCATGAACTTATTCAGCAATTAGTGCTACAGTGGCTCTTCTGTGGGATCGGACCACATGCATGGGCATCAACAGTGTCTCTGACCCTGCCACTGGAAAGTCTTCAGGACAAAGGACTTTGTAATTTCCAGTTTCTCAATAACATGACCAAGCTGCATTTTTCCTTCTCTTCTCTTCTCTTCTCTTCTCTTCTCTTCTCTTCTCTTCTCTTCTCTTCTCTTCTCTACTCTTCTCTTTTTTGTATCTGCAGAGGGGCAATGGTGGTTAAGGTTCTTGGTTGTTGATTGGAGGATCAGGGTTCAAGCCCTACTGTTGGGCAATTAAGCAAGGCCCTTAACCCTCCCTGCTCCTGGGGCGCTGTATCATAGCTGCTCCTACGCTCTGACCCCAACTTCATCACCTGGGATATGCGAAGAAAAGAATTCCACTGTGCTTTAATGTATGTGTGGCGATAAAAAAGGCTTCTACACTACCTGAGCCTGATATTACTACTAATTGCTGATTTTTATTAATAATAATTGCTATGTGTATAAGGAATAAAGCACTTCAGCACATGTTGTTATTGGACAATATTCACCTTCAGGGTCGTAATGGAGTGGAATACACTTTTCATTTCAGACAATTCAGAGGAGTGCACTTTTGTTTCAGTGAGTGAGGCAGCTGAGGGAGGCTAGAGAAACAGCTCTGCTGCAGGTGGTCGTACAGTGCAAGCTCATTTTAAGCACCACATCTGCTCTGTCATAGACCTCTGCCTGTTAATGTGTCCTTACTAAGAGGCAATTAACACCATTGAGTCAACATCAACTGGAGTAAAGCGTTGCTATTCTGAATTAAATCTTCTGCTATTTGCTGCTCTAAGACATAAAGCTTCCTGTAATTTTTTTTTCCCCTGAGGACATGTAATTGGCTGGTGACATACTATAGCTGGTATTATAAAAATAACCATATTCCACAAATCAGAACATTTTAGCTATTCAACACTGTAGCTTACTCTGGGCAAAACAGCTACGGCCTTCTGGAGAGAGTTTACTTCTTCTGTGTTCCCACCTTGTCGTTGATCTATGCTTGAAGAAAGGTAATGGTTTTATTGTGATTAATGCTGAAACCTTATAGCCACATTTGTCTTATTTTACCATCTCCGAGTTCTCTGGTCCATCTATTTGCTGCTGAGCGCTGCATGCCATCCCCCTTGACAACTGTGTAAAGGTAAATAACGAGCAGGTCGACTCTTGCCGAAGGTACCTCATGCCAGCACCCCGGATCTGCATTATTCATCTTTATTACAGTGCTATCTGTGGCGCATAGGGAACTGACAACACCCGCCTCGCTCTCACACGCTCGGTTCATTAGCAACAGCTCTGGCAAACCCACAGCTCACCTTTAAGCAAATCGTTTACAGCTCCAATGTCACTGTGGGCCTCATAAAGGCAGCTTTCATCTGCATGAAGATGTGAGGCTTAGAGTGCCCCTAATAATATGCATTGCATCTTTTAAAAGTATGAAGATTTTACTCCGCAGCTCTTCTGCATACTGAATATGCTTATCCTCAGGCTGGAATATCAAACCCAAATAAATGACATGGGAATTCCATATGCAGCTAAACATAAAGAATGTTTTCATGAAAGTAATATGTGCTTAGATTAATATCTTTGACAGCTTTGTGTGCAGGGTCTGAGAGCCCAAGAGAATTCATGTGAGAGAGGGCTGAATAATTTTAATAGCTCAAAATGCCTGACATTTTTCCCCCTAGAGTAGTGTTTCCCAAAACCTTCGTCCGGTATTACAGGCGTCCTGCATATTCTGTCCTGTTTTTCTCACTCTCACACATCTGATTGAAATAATTATCTAATTAAGAAGTCATTTATAGGTCAGTGTGGATATGTTAGCACAAGGAAAACACTTATATATGTGCACGCAGTGGGTACTCCAGTACTAGGGTTGTTAATTACTGCCCTGGATTTATATGTTGCTAGTTCTGTGGCTTGAAAACTCAAAGGCCCAACTAGATTTTAATATCATTAAATGCATTAATAATTTAGTTTAAACAGTTATTTTATTAACAATATAAGATGATGCCAATTCCATAACAATGAGAAATTCAGATTATTATATAGTATTTTTATGCTTCCAGTATTCTGGCTAAATATATCCGGTGTTGTCGCTGAAGAAAATGCATTGGTCATCTCAAACAATGAGGACCTGGTTCTGTAAACCAAACATGTTCCTGAGGTGATTACCCACAGCGTCTCTTAGTGCTGAGCCGTATCGGGCTTTTGCTTGAGATGAAGCAGCTTCTAGATGGAAGCTGGCATTCCAAACAGCAAGAAGAAAGAATGGGCTGTCTGATGCTTAATCACTTCAGAAAACCCAGGACTCTGAATACCCTGCACACACCAGGCCCAATTAGCCAGGTGTATACAGCCTGCCAGTCCAGGAGAGGCAAGGGGCAGCTGATGCGCTGCACTAATGTTTGTTCTTCTCTAGCTGACCGATCAATACAGAGGCATGCCTAGCAGATGTGAAAGACACAAGGTCTGCTGCAAGGAATTGAGGATCAGGTTGATAAAGTGATAGCAATGTCTCAGAGATCATTAAAAGCAGCACAATGCCACTGTCTGGAATTTACATAGTGGTTTACAGTTTAATAGTTAAAGCTTCTTCTACTTTGACTTCCCTTCCTCACCACAAGCTCTGTTGTAGCCCCTGTGTGGAGAGCTCATTGGTGTCAGAATGATTGGTCACGACTGAGGGGAGGGTGAAGTGGAGGCACTCGGTGCATTATGAATCCAAGATATCATACCCAGTGAAGCGAGGCATAGGGTCCGTCCATCCTTTCATTCTTTATGGCTGACAGTAAGACCTGAACTCTACGCAAAAGGCCTGCAGGATTTATGAGCAGTATGGATTACTGGCCCAAGCTAAATGGAGATAGCCAGATGAATCGTGTGGTGGGGAGCAGCTGCTATCGAGGGAGATTGCCTCATTGATTTGTGATAAATACCTCCAACCACACTCTTTTCTATTTCTATCACTGCCACCTCTTCTCCATACAAGTGGGATGTAAGCTTGTATTTTAAAGTGTTGTGAGTCCAAGTGCTAACAGGACACCAATAATGCCAACCTCCAAGGACGCGCTCGTCCACGTCAGCATGCTCACTGACGTGGAACTGAATTGGCCATGGATATGAGAATAGACATCAATACTCAGGCCCAGCTGGATTGAGACAACCATGTGACCATCTGTCAGTTCAATATGACTATAACTACGTGGCATAATCAGAAACGCCAAATAAAGTGTGCTGCTTGTCAGAGCACAGACACTCAGGATGTTTACTGCTTCGCAAACACCATTGAATGAGTAAGGAGAATATATACATACTGACGGTTAAATTCTGTCACGAGCACGGACACAACAGGAGGGAAATAGCAGGGTGATTGACAGCCACTAAAGTAAAAAACATCCACGAATGCAGAATTGGATCCGGTTATAGTTACTGTAGAATGTGGGGGAGTGTAGCCACGAGCTCTCTGGCACCCTGGCAACACCTAGAGTGCCGCTTTCATCTTAGGGGTGTTACAATAACACTCATTTCCAAATGAGCCAGTTGGAAAAGAGGCTGTTCAAAACAATTAGTAGGGTATACATGCTCTGAATAGTCCTTGATTAGCCTGCTGGAATACAGAGAAAGACATGCATTTTCAATCACTGCAAATTATAAGGTAAAAATCTTGTGATCGCAGAATTATATTAGAAAAGATTGCTTTAGCATGACTAAACTTAATTGCCTTTTTATCAGGTACACCTTCTTTATACGTGCACTCACTGACCCACCAACATTATAGGTGCACTTTGAGGGGTGAACAAGTAAAGCCTGTCTGTTGCACTGCTACAAGTACAGTCTCTTTTCACCAATGATCCTTCACTCATGTGGGTGGTGATGTTTTTGGACACATATGGACTCGCTTCATTTTTCGTCCATCTGACTATCCTTTCTGTCTGACTATCTGACTGCAGAGCAGACAGCCTCTCAGCTGGCACTGTGCTTAGCATTAGATCGTAATTCTAAATCTTAAAAAGCACCTCTATAGTAGTGTACCTTATAAATGGCCTAATGAATGCTGCTTCAAATAAGTCGGCAAATCTCTATATTTTCCCGTAGTGTCGACTGCGCGTCCTCAAAAGCAAACTGCTTCTGCTCTGCAGCAGACAGTCAGACAGCAGGGATAGTCAGAGGGACAAATGGAGTGAGTGTGTCGTCTTTCACATGGCCTCTCTTGTGAAAGTATTATTTGGATCTAGAGTCCTGATTTAATTATAAGCCTACGGTGGATATATACGTAATGTCTGAGGCAAAGGCGTTCTATACGAAATAGAGACAAATATTTAAAAATATCTTCATACAGAACATACAATTAGTGCTGATTAGAAACTATAGATTAATTAACATTATAAAGGAATCTCATTAGCTTTGTAATACTAGTGAATTCATTGCCCTGTAAAATTGAGCCCAGCTCAGTCAAACACACCCATTATCACATTGAAATTATATAAAGAAAATGGAATAAGGTATATAAGGTATAAAACAGGATGGTGTGTGCTGTGTGTTTATTTTCCAGTAACTGCACAACCCAGTCCTCTTATACCACAGCAATTTGCCAATAATATTTTTCTTTTTTTATAATTATCACACCATATGTTTGTCCATTTCTAGTTGCATTTAATACTGAGTAACATGTGGGAACTCACTTATATTATAACAGCAATAAACATTTATTTATAAAACATAAACGTCTATGTAGACGTGTCCAAAAACATCCATTTACAGCTTTCCCTCTGACACAGCGCTAAAACTGGCTGACTCATTTCAAAAATGCTGAAATAAAATCCTCAGCAAAATTTTCAACACACCAGTGATTGCACATGCTTTCTTTTTCTAATCCATTTATGTGAAGGGTTACTATGTATGATGTTACTATAGAAATGAATCAACAGATTCCAGAATTCAACAGCACAGTGCTATAAACTGTATTGTAGAACGTTATACTGTGCAATATGTGTGATTTAGGGGATTTAAAGGATTTTGTTGACTTATAGAGGGTGAAGAAGGAGCATATAACCCTGCACCCTGACCTATGATTTCTACCACATTTCATAATAATCCTCGTTTTACAGTGTGTGCGTGTGTGTGTGTGTGTGTGTGTGTGTGTGTGTGTGTGTGGAGAGTCACGTGAGACTATAACATCCTAAATAATTGGAAGAAAATACAGACTATGGCATAACCAGGTCAAGTGCAGATATGCAGGCTAGACTGGAAAAAGTAGAGAGGAGCATTTACAATGTACTGTATAATTAGATCCTGTGCATCATCAAGGTTTTACCAACCCACAGCCAATATCTATTTAAAACACAACACATTGTTCAAACAAGGAAAAAAATGTGTCTAGCTCACCTCTCCCCTGTGGCTCTGTGCACATTTTTTTCTCCTTAATGTAGTCTCCTGATTTCTGGCAGAGTACTTGATCATTGAGACATCTTCAGAGATTATCCACAAGGGAACTCTCAATGGATTTAAATGCATTTAAGACCTTATCACCCTCAGTATCCAGGCAAAACTGGAGATGGACATTTAGCATAGTACCATGGAGCTGAAAGTGCCCCTTAATGAAAATGTGTTATTGACATTAATAATTCAAAATAGATACAAGTTCTAGCCTAATTATTTATTAAGTGCTATTTTTAGAGATACAAAGTGTTTGCAGTCAACTGAAGGAAAGTATTTTTTTATGGTTTTACCCTATTTATCTATGGAAGAAGGTGTGGTCATACCTGTATTATATATATGTAATGATACAGGAGAGTGGGGATGTCATTCAGGATTGCATGTGGTCAGAGTGGGAGGTCATGAAGCACAGAGGCTCACTTATTAATCTCAGCTTTAATCAAGGGTTCAAACTCACAGGCTCTTAGCATACTGTAATGTCCACTGTGTTAAGGTATACTGTAGGGTTGAAAGGATCAGCTGTTCCACACATTGCGTCTGGCATAACCTCTTTTGCCAAAGGAGACAAGGGCATTGATAAATTGGTGGTGGAATGAAAGAACTGACAAGCAGGGTAGCCGAGAGGGCTGATAGAGGCTGATGTGACCAGGGCACCACCTGGTGCTGGGGCTAATAGCTTAACCTCCGCAGGGCTGCTCTCAATAGGAACGGTCAGCATCAGAGGCAGGATCTGACCAACACCAGCGGGAAGCGATGTGTCAACCTCCTCTGACACTCCCATAATCACAGCAAAACCCTGGGGAGAGCTCGACTGGAACTGCTGTAGAGTTGCTCACTTCCAGGAAGAGACTACAGCCCGTGACAGTCAGGTACTCAGTGTACAGTACATACTCCATGCTTAAACCTGTGCCACTTCTGGCACTGTATGCACACTGGATCCTAGAAAGTCACCCTATTTACCTTTCCCTGTTGTTTTAGAATTATGATGTTATCCCCAGTGTCATCCATTTGTGTTAGGTGGGACCTGCTTTTAGCTGCCTCTCACTGTAAGGAAAGGATTGATGGTGCATTAAGTTGGAGTGCTTTTCAAGGTAAGAGGGGGGCAGAGTGCCTGAAGCCGCTGTGCACCGCAATGAAGGTGACGGATCAGTGTGCAATATTATAAATGGGTTATCCGGCTACTTTTTTTCTTCATACACCAATGTCACAACTGATCTGTTAAGGCAACCTTAAAAGTCATAGGTTCTAGCTTGCTCTGGGCAAGTTTACTTAGAGGAACAGCCCAAGCAAGCAAACTATATCCTTTAACAAACTGAAAACCTCACCAAAGAAATTTCTTCTGTGATAAATATTTGTATCTTTTTCTTTTAAACACAATTGCACGAAATGTTTTGCTCAGTATGAATGATTTTCAGCTTGATGCAGGAGGACGTGCCCTCAAAATATGCAGTAATCATTAGAGGATGTGTGTTCTTGCAGGAGAAACATTTTTCTACCCCTGTTTTAGAGTTTTAAGTTTAAGTGTAAGTATAAATTATCACTTTTATATTTGCAATAAAACATCATTCAGAATGACAACTTCTAGGTGAAATAGGACACGTATGGCTCCACGAATCTTGTGGACTAATATAATGAAATAATCGAAATAATCTATGCACAATTATGTATCCTAAATGGTACACACTGGCTCACTATAACATAATGAGAAATAGTGACAGAGAAGGAGAAAGGAGAAATAGTTGCAAAAAGATGCAGTGGGGAAAAAACATCAGTGCACACACACACACACACACACACACACACACACACACACACACATATATACATAAAGAAGGAATAGTTACAAAGATGCAATGGGGAAAAAAAACATCAGTGCACACACACACACACACACACACACACACACACATTACATATATATATATATATATATATATATATATATATATATATATATATATTTTTTCTATGTCTATCTATATATATATATATATATATATATATATATATATATATATATATATATATATATATAAAAAAAAAAAATGTGTGTGTGTGTGTGTGTGTGTGTGTGTGATATAAAGTATATCATCGTAAATATATAGAATGATTTCTTATACATTTTTTAAATAATCCAATCCTTTAAATATTTTCTGCCAGATAAACCATCACTACTTAGATCAGAACAATCTATGAGGTGAAACTTTATAATATATAATTAAGTTCAAGCCTGTTGAATCTGCGTGACATCGCATCATTATTTCCACAACAAGATGTTACAATAGGATGCTAGCAAAAACTTTTGGGGCCAGAACACAGCAGTGCTCACAAGACCCTGTAATAAATACCACTTTCAGGCCATGAGGATAGAGCAAACATTATCAATATTAACTCACTATAATATAGAAAGTCACATATATACAGCTATGATCTAGACCTATGCAGTCTTTTTTTGTGTGTGTGTGTGTGTGTGTGTGTGTGTGTGTGTGTGTGTAAAATTTTCTTCTCTGGTGATCATTTCATCACGCGTGTGTGTGTGTCGGCATGTTAGTACCTACTCATTCTATCTTGGCACGTCATTGCAAATAAAAGCAGACGCTAAAACATAGTGATCTTTTGTTTTCTCTCCATCATATTGAAACCATTCATCTGCTCCTCTGCTCCTGACAGGACAGATATCAGGTAACACCTGCGCTCCTGGATGATGTGATTTTTAATGTCTTACCTTTTCCCGGTGCGATCATCACTACCGTGATCAAGAGAAGCATCTTCGGTCTGTAAAACCCCTCCGCTCCCTTCATGCTTTGGTCTCCTTTTCCAGAGGACGGAGCGATGCGTCCTCGTGTTAAAACACTTTGCTCAAATAAACAGGCGCTGTTCTCTTCCCCTCAAACAAAACCCAAACACGCACACACTCACACACACACACACACACACCCTCGCAGTGGGACCTCCGATCTCTCAACCTGAGCTCAGATCTGCTCTGATCTCTTAACTATAATAAAAGTAGAAGGAGCGGGGAATGATTAAATGTGTGTGCGCTTTGAGGCTGAGCGCCGCCGCCGTTTGGGCTCCTAGCGTTAGAAAGCGGAACGGCTTCAGCCGCTCGCCAACTTCGTACCGTACATAATCTAATAGTGCCCTCGTTTACGCGCCTCCAGTACTGCACCATACTGTACGCGCTCAGCTCTGAGCGCCTCCGTGTCCGTCACCGCATTCAAAAGTATATCGAAATTGCTTTTTTTTTTTACATTACCGAAGCTACAACCTGTAAAAAGTTGTAAATATTATTTAGCACCTATGCTACGTGAGAGACATCGAGTGACCTGCAATTTTAACGTAATGTTTTTTAGTCTACAATGTTACAGGAGGCAATTTTGAGAGGTGGAAACTGCGCATGCGCTGTTTCCTTTGTTTACTAGGCTACTTCAGGGGTTCTCACACTTTTGCAGCAGGTGACCTCTTCATAAGGGACATAAAGTCAATTCCATGGACGATCTCAGGACAGATTTATTAAACGTTAGGCACTATTTAAATAGGGCTGTTTAAGTCCTAAACTTTCCATTGTCCTTAAGTGCAAACTGACTTGGCATACACACATTCGATTCAAGTGAGCAGTCAGTGAGGTTCACTATCTATTATAAGAATTCAACAATACATTTAAAAATGACTTGGCATATATTAAAGAAAGGGGGGCACGGTGGCTTAGTGGTTAGCACGTTTGCCTCACACTTCCAGGGTTGGGGGTTCGATTCCCACCTCTGCCATGGGTGTGTGGAGTTTGCATGTTCTCCCCGTGCCTCGGGGGTTTCCTCCGGGTACTCCGGTTTCCTCCCCCGGCCCAAAGACGTGCATGGTAGGTTGATTGGCATCTCTAAATTGTCTGTAGTGTGAGTGAATGAGTGTGTGTGTGCCCTGCGATGGGTTAGCACTCCGTCCAGGGTGTATCCTGCCTTGATGCCCGATGACGCCTGAGATAGGCACAGGCTCCCCGTGACCCGAGAGTAGATCGGATAAGTGGTAGTCAATGAATGAATATTAAAGAAAATCATACATACCTGGCTGTGCCTCACTGACCTGTGGGGTCCACAGCACTTTGACAAATTTTAGTATAGCATATTTAAATCTATATTTATCACATTTTAATATGGTTAAGCGAGATGTTATTGTTAAAAGAGTTTTAAAAAATTTCCTTTAAATGTGAAATGATACTAAAATTACATTTAGTCATCATGAATCTTGTGTGACTACATGTGTGACTCATTTTCTTTACTGATTGGGAAAAAAGGACAAATTTTCTTTTTAGTGCATCTGATATGAGAAAATTAAGAGCGCAATCAGGGGTGGCATGACTTGATTGGCCTATTATATAGGACAAAGTTGCATTTGCAGAATATTTTATTTGCGAAATAAAGGACCCTATAAAGACATTAGCTGGCCGCATAGTTCTTCTATAGTTCCTAATACTCTGAGAATACTTTTGGTCAAAATATCAGCATGAAATCAATATGAGTTGAGTGTGAAGCTCCCTGCAAGGGTTGCATAGATGAAATAGATCTCTGGGGTGTTTTTTGAGGTTCTGAGTTAATATGGCAAGCCTTATTTCAGGGGCAGCTATCAGAGTATCAGCTGTGCCACAATTCTGCCATTGTCCTATTGCTAATGAATTTAGATTACAATTGATTAAATTAAGTTGCAATCAAATGACCTACAGAGCACAATGCGAGGAGACACATCGCCTCAGTTTGAATGGGTATGACACGCCTGCTCTATTCAGCTCTGCCACCATCACATCGGTAGGACTAGTCTATTGTATCAGTTGAATCACAAATCAAATGAAATGTCATGTTTGGTATTTTTATGAGCTTTGGATCAGTATAGATGCCTCACATAAAATTAGTCATGCAGTGATTGTCTCATACATAGTCAGTATTTGCACTCTGCATATAGCTTTGGGGTCTACCACACCGATCCTCATGCACTATACATGGGACTAGATGGAAAGCTTTGAAGAAATAATGTAGAAACAGATATTTATGAATGCTTCACACAAATCATAGTACAGATCAGCTAAACATATTAACTCCGCCACCAACTTTTATGGGCACACACCGTCTACCACTATATTTTACTTTTAGACTTGTTTGTGGAATTTACCTTAAACTATATGAGGAAATGACATAAAATTCAATTATTTTAAAAGAAGAATTACTGTTCAATGACTGACCTTTGGGTGATTATATATATATATATATACACACCTATTCATACCAGCTTTGGCCTTTGGCTCAGCTCAATAAAGAGCACACACATTTTTGGGTATTTGTGTGTGTGTGTGTGTGCGTGTGTAAGAATCTGTTTGCAGGTTAAGAAAATGACTTACTCTGCTGTATGGCAGACTGAACTCTCTGCTCATAGAGGTGGTATTACCGAATGTGCCTCTGGGACAGCATCAGCTCACTGGGATAAGTAGGCAACACTGGTATCAAAATCCAGATTTACTCGGACCCAGATAAAGACAAGGTAGATCAGAAAACTGAACTGCAGTAATTAAGCCTACTCTTAAAATGGTATTTTTTGTCTGTAAATCAAATCAAGTAAATCTGTCATTAAGAGATGTATGGGTTATAAGGAAATCAGTCTATGGGTATAGGCACAATCAAATGGTGTGAATGAAAGGCATTTAATTGGCACAGATAGTAATGGTTCTTCTTAATGGTGTAAAACTGAGGGATGACACTAGGATACCGTATTTAAACTCAACCAATAATTCTGATTAAAGCATAAAACCACCACATGAGTTGAAGGCCATTAGGTAAGGTTAATATTTCAGCTTGTGAACTGACATATTTATGTGTTTAAATTACCTCACTGAATAACAACCTATATTTCAAGCACAGGTTATGCTATTGATTCTCTTTTCTGTCGTTTAGATTAGAGCACCTTAAATAGTCTATTTTATGACTTGATATTTATAAAGGGAAGGTAGTGTTCTAACCTGATGATTTGGCACAGTTACCCATGATTACTTTCAATATCTCTTAAGAACAGCAATTTCCTTATTTACTCCATATTTGTTTAAAGCACTAACTATCCAAAAAGTTCTAGTGGTAGCTGCAATGCACACAAAAAACACAACAAGATTATATTATACCACAGGTACAGCCTTCCACAGCCTTTAGTATGTTGCACAGTATGCTGTTAGAAATGCCTGTAAAATAGCATAGGTTCCATCACACTTTCATCACCTAGCGAGAGGGAGTGAGTAATGCACTCACCAATCAGCAGTAATGAAATCTGTATTTCAGATCTTGCCACTACGCTTTTGTACATTACATCAAATAGCCAAGGCACTACCTCTCTCTCAGCAATATTAAATATATTCTCAACTCACATCAGGTCTAGGCATATTCAATCAAGTCTCATCAAGGCGAGGCAGCAGGTCTTGTTCAGCTAGACATGCACTCTGTGATCAAGTGCTCTTTAAACGAATTCAAAGTGCAAGTAATCTAAGATGAAAGAAATTAAAGACACAGGTTTCCCCACTCTCATTTTCTCTCCTTATCACCTTATTTCAAAATGAGCAGAGTGCTCTTCCAGAGCTTGACCATACAGTTTCAATACTGCCCTGCTTGCTTGTCTTAATAAGAGACAGAAACTTTGCTGAGCTGCTTAAAGGCCATCAACCCAGAACGCATGACTTCTTTGCACCCAAAGTAGATCATCACCACTGCACAGTCAGGTGCTTCTCTCTGCCAGGTCAATTGGCAAAGCAATGAAATGGACTAGCAAGAAAACGCTGTTGCAATATACTGTAAATTAGGTCATGTTCTACAGAGCATAACAGTATATATTATGGGTCAGACAGATTCCTTTTGGTTATGGCAAGTAAAGCTGATTACTCCAGCTTTTCCTAAGTTGGTTATATAATCGCTATTTTTTTCCATAAAAGTGGTCAGTCAGAGATTGAACTGAATTCTGTACAAAGAACAGAATGTGGTACATTGTACTTAAGATAAGATAAGGTTTCCCAGCAGAATATTGCCCAAAGCATGACACTGCCTCCACCGGTTTGCGTTCTTCCCATAGTGCATCCTGGTGCCATGTGTTTCCCAGGTAAGCGAAGCACACGCACCTGGCCATCCATGTGATGTAAAATAAAACATGATTTATCAGACCAGGCCACCTTCTTCCATTGCTCCGTGGTCCACTTCTGATGCTCACGTGCCCATTGTTGGCCATTTCAGCTGTGCACAGGGGTCAGCATAGGCACCCTAACTGGTCTGTAGCTATGCAGCCCCATGCACAACAGTGAGCCTTAGCCAACCATGACTCTGTCGCCGGTTCACCACTGTTCTTTCCTTGGACCACTTTTGATAGATACTGACCACTGCAGACCGGGAACACCCCACAAGAGCTGCAGTTTTGGAGATGCTCTGATCCAGTCGTCTAGCCATCACAATTTGGCCCTTGTCAAACTCGCTCAAATCCTTTTTTCCTGCTTCTAACACATCAACTTTGAGGACAAAATGTTCACTTGCTGCCTAATATATCCCACCCACTAACAGGTGCCATGATGAGGAGATAATCAGTGTTATTCACTTCACCTGTCACAGCTCATAATGTCTGATCAGTGTATAGTAAATATTGTGAATTTGGATAGTGCACATAATAATACAGTGAAACAGTCAGTGTTCATTGTGTCAGTTCTGCTCCCTACTGAAAGGGGAGGAGTTATAGAATTTGATGGCCACTGGTAGGAAAAACCTCCTGTTTCATTCTGTTTGTCCTTGGTGTTCTCAGTCTATGGCACCACCCCTATTACTCCTATCCATGAGACATTCCATTACACCCAATTCTGCAGTATTTGGTCCAGTGTAAAATGTCTAACTTGTTTCCCCCTCATCTCTCTATTCTGCTAAGTCTGCACAGTGACCAGATGTGGCCACAGCCTCAACAGCCTGTTCTCCCACCACAGTTAAAGATTTGCAAAAATCTCTCCAGGTGCTCGGCTACAGATAAATGCAAGGGCAAGCAGAAATCATTTAACTCAGGAGCAACAGAAAGCTGTGCATTGTGGCGACATCTGTCCCAAAGAATAATTGTCTCATGGCATTTCTGTATTTTTTTTTCTGGGCTTATGCAATGAGGGAAAAGTGGTGAAACAGAAATAATGGAGGAAATCACTGAACTTGCCATTTTTGTGCATAAAACCCATTTGTTTCACACAAACACTGTAATTTCTAACTTGCATTGCCAAGCAGAAATGTACAAATCATGAAAGCGTAAAATCTCAGGTATTCCCAAAAGCAGCCCTGTTTGCCTGAATCCAAATGTCTTTGCTGTATAGAATGTCAAGCTCTTGAAAAATGACATCAGAACTTGCACCCAGTATGGGCCAAGCAGCTGTTAATGGCTCTGAATGCTCTGAATCAGTCTTCAGATTTTCAAGGCATATGGGCCTCATCTATAAAATAATGTGCAGAATTTAATTAGAAAACATAAAGAAAGGGAAATCTGTCGGGAATACAAAGGGGTCCAGAAGTCTGAGAGCACTAGTGAAAAAGCTTCTATTTCGCTATTTACTCTCTTTACATGATTAACAAAATTTCTTAGTATCTGCTATGTCTCCTTTTTGCTATAAAGATTGCTGTAATGTGATTTGATGTCCTTATGATCTTATAATCCATTTTAGATCAAATCCACTGAAGTGTTGCCTGAATACATGCTTAGACATGCTAAGACATTAGACATGACGAAAAATATGGCATTTTGTAAAAGCAGGTAAAATGTTCAATATCAAATAAGCTTACATTTAAATAGGACTAGTGCAGATTCTTGATTCAAGATGTTGAACATTTACTTACTTTGTTTTAAATACTTCAATTTTCTTAAAACCTGTTTATTTGAAAAAAGAAAAGAAAAAAAATGCAATGTGGTCTCAGACTTTGGACCCTCGTGTATATACACAAATTAATTCTGTCTTGTACTAAGCTTAAATGTCTTATATAGTTTAGGAAATGGTATATGTGGTATTGATTTCCCTGTAGTCACCATGAATAGCCTGTTTTGATTCAGTGTTACACTCTCTTTTACTGCCACTTAAAATGATCAAGCTAATGTCACTGCCAACACTGAATGAATGCGTGTACAACATTCTGATTCGATGTACCAATATTCTGTAATAACCTAAAATAAATTTCGTCACAGATCTGTAAACTGGATAAATATTTGTTCATTATGTTAAATAGTAGTAGTGGTAGTGGTAGTGGTTAGAACGTTTGCCTCACACCTCCAGGGTTCAGGGTTCGATTCCCGCCTCCGCCGTGTGTGTGTGTGTGTGTGTGTGTGTGTGTGTGTGTGTGTGTGTGTGTGGAGTTTGCATGTTCTCCCGGTGCCTCTGGGGTTTCTTCCAGGTACTCTGGTTTCCTCCCCCGGTCCAAAGACATGCATTGTAGGTTGATTGGCATCTCTAAATTGTCCGTAGTGTGATTGCGTGAGTGAATGAGAGTGTGTGTGTGCCCTGTGATGGGTTGGCACTCCGTCCAGGGTGTATCCTGCCTTGATGCCCAATGACGCCTGAGATAGGCACAGGCTCCCTGTGACCCGAGAATAGTTCAAATAAGTGGTAGACAATGAATGAATGAATGTTAAATGGTCACATATCAATTTTAGACTAATTTTATGTGCAGGAGAAAACAGCATTATTGCTTCTTAAATCTATATAAATCTCAAAACTGCTAAAATTAAAACAACAAACTCAGCCAGGTTCACATAAGCGTTAACATTCTGAGCAAATACAAAATTTGCCATATTCCACACTGGAGTTATCACATATTAGAGGGCAGCTCCGAAAGCCACCACAAAATAAAAAAAAAACAGACAAAATAACTCAAATATTTGTTAGCATCCCACAAACTTAGAGATGTTTCTATCACTAGGGAGACATCTTGGGCAAGAGAAGATATTAAGATTTTCACAGCGTACTTTTCTGATGCTTCGCTTAGAAGATGGTAATATTGAATGGGTTTTTTTCTTCAAACATATTGCATTGGATATGACCAAAACATATAACTGCAAATAAAAAGAGCCTGCTCAGACTTCATTATGGAAAAGTCTTCTTCAAGAAAGGATTTTTAAACCATCACTCTATTTCTTTGTATTTCCTCTTCAAAATAGTTCAAACTTTCAGAACATCATGAGCAGACAGGGCTGCATAATCTCTGTGCAATATGAAAAATTGAAACGTGAAAGTCTTTTTGTATTTCCTTTGCTTTTTCTTACTGATAATATTAAACCATTCTAGTTTTTTAGATTCTGAGACTGCTTATAATTGGGATATTCAGTTTGCTTTCTGCTATATCACACTCCTTAAGAAATATGTACAATTCCCTTTGTGAATGAAATCCTATTTATATATATGAATGGTTATATATTATATTATTAATAGATATGTTTATGTATAGGGGGCACGGTGGCTTAGTGGTTAGCACGTTTGCCTCACACCTCCAGGGTTGGGGGTTTGTTTCCCGCCTCCGCCATGTGTGTGTGGAGTTTGCATGTTCTCCCAGTGCCTTGGGGGTTTCCTCCGGGTACTCTGGTTTCCTCCCCCAATCCAAAGACATGCATGGTAGGTTGATTGGCATCTCTAAATTGTCCGTAGTGTGTGATTGCATGAGTGAATGAGAGTGTGTGTGTGCCATGCGATGGGTTGGCACTCCGTCCAGGGTGTATCCTGCCTTGATGCCCAATGACGCCTGAGATAGGCACAGGCTCCCCGTGACCCGAGAATAGTTCGGATAAGCGGTAGACAATGAATGAATGAATGTTTATGTGTATATATATACATATAAAACCATTGGTGTGCCATTGAAACAGAAATCTTACCACTGTGAAGAGACAAATAGGAGACTAACAGCTGGCGAGGACAATTACTTAAGGCTGTTAGAGAAGAGCAGAGAAATTTCTAGTCAGAGTTTGTTATACAATCTAAATCAATCGTTTCCCTTATCTGCAATTCCATGCTGAAGACACCTGTTAACAGTTATTCACAGAGGTTAAGCTATTTATCACACAGAGTTCGACACCACCATGTACATTCAGCTTGGACATTTTGTATATTTACAAGGTTGAATTCCTATTTAAACATGAAAAGGAACAAAGTGGTTCAAATAAATGCCAAGTAAATAACAAGCCACGATACTGAAGAAAGTGCACCGAAGACTGAAGGCCTGCTGTTATTTTGAAGCATGACCTTTCCAATGGAAAGCTGTTCTGCTACTCAGAATGCTTCAGCCATTTAAATCCCAACAATTAAAGACACTTTGGTGTCTAGGAGATGTAATTTATGGAGTTGTTTTGAGGAGAGGATTAGTACCACAAACTAAAATTAAAATCCCTTCATTATAATAATAAAAAAAAAAAATTCTTTCTATAAAAAAAACACTAGTGAAAATACTGATTTTGGGGATTCATTTGCACCTTGTAACTGATGATCCAGTTGCATTTGTCTATACAAAGATGTAGAATCACTCAAGAAAATGTAACCGCAAATGAACATTTCCATTCATTGTCTACCGCTTATCTGATCTATACTTGGGTCACAGGGAGCCTGTGCCTATCTCAGGCGTCATTGGGCATCAAGGCAGGATACACCCTGGACGGAGTGCCAACTCATCGCAGGGCACACACACAATCACGCACAATTTAGAGATGCCAATCAACCTACCACGCATGTCTTTGGACTGGGGGAGGAAACCGGAGTACCCAGAGGAAACCCCGAGGCACGGGGAGAACATGCAAACTCCACACGGCGGAGGGGTGAATCAAACCCCCAACCCTGGAGGTGTGAGGCAAATGTGCTAACCACTAAGCCACCGTTCCCCCCCCTGAGCATTTCCACTGAGAGTAAAATACAAAGGATTGTATGGTGAGGTTAGTAACATACTGTTGCTTATCTGCTTATCTGTCCCATCTTCAGCCTTCACCTAGTACTTGAATATGTGCCCAAGACTGCTGTTATATTAGGATAAGTATATACTTGATCTTGCTAAATAAAAATGTTCACACTTAAACATAGCTACACATGAAGATCAGAATAAACTACTAATAAACTTCAGGTCCATTACATCTGCATTTTCAAAGCTAGTAAAAAAAACAGAAGTGAAAATATTGACTTTGTGGCTTACTTGCACCATTTTTTTTTTTTGTCCTACAGAGTACAAATGCTTAAAGTTTTTGCTTTCATGTCACCACAATTCCCTGATGAGAGTTCACCTCATACACAGCAACATTAAGGGAGTGGTGTGACAGCACTTTTATCCCATTGCCTCTAAAATTGTTGCAGCATCATTTTCCTCTCACAAAACCCTTATTGATGTCATTCCAACGCAGTGTTCATGAGAACGCCTGACACTGCAGTTTATACACGGCTTAACAGCACAGCAGTGCTCCTTTAAAGAGATCTGCCATATATCACATCACTTTTGTGTGGAAGAAGGTTCAGTGTTTTAAATTAAAACACTTTCATAGGCTGATGTTGATGCTGAATCTTACACCCCCTTTTCATTTGCTATCTTCTGGCGTAGCACTGGATGTTATCAGCATCTTTATGTTCAAGGGTGTAATTATAAAACAGCTAAATGGCTTAATCGATTATAAAGGCTGCTTGCAATTAAACACTCCAGTCTGTAGTCACAAAATAATAAGCCACAACTGACCAACTAGCAGAAATCTCAGAGAGGCTGACAGATCTCTGAGAGGTCATAGGTCTGAAGAAAGCTGAAGAAATCCATCCTAGCGAAAAGATGTTGGAGATCGAGTCTAATTGGAATGTGGGTCCAACAGGATTTCTTGAGAGGCTTCGTGTAGAGGCTGAAGCGTGTGAACTAGAGCTATAACAGCAAGAAAAATAATGGCATCCTACAGGGATGATTGTATACCTGCAGACTATAGCTGAGAAATTTCCCAAAGAATCAAATGCTTGTGAATTTCAAGGGAAAATGTGTTAGAAAAAGTTTTAGGAAATAAAGGATGAAAACAAAATAGATAGATTCAAATAATTAAACCTTGTTATAAATTAATATACAAAGCTCAAAAAAAGCACATGGCATTTAAATCCCAGAGTTCAATTACAGACAAAATTATTCTGCACAATCATGTATGTTTAATGTCGTTCATCATATTGTCTATCTGCTAGAAGATGATTTTAAAAGATATGTGTTTTATTGTTTTTTGTTTTTGTAGAAGTGTGCCAATAGGGAGGATCACACTTTATCTGTCCATGACAGGCCTGGACAGCAGGGAGCATGACCAGCTGACCCGATCTACACCATCCTATCAGTGGGAGCCATCTGTTTAGCCAAATGGCCCGAAACTCCATAGCACACACAGCAAAGCCTGGTCTTAGTCCTTTTAAAGATGCCTGCCAGACACAGCCCTCTCTCTTTTTGTTACAATCCCCTCTTCTCTTCCTTTATCCTCTATAAATCCCTTCATCAATGTTCCAATATAAACCAAAGAAAAGCAGAGGGAAAACATCAGAAATTGTCTAAGCAGCGACAACAGGCTTCGTAATGGCTAGTATCGTAATCTGTAAAGCATAGAGGAGCTTTACTTGTAAAACAGCCTAGAACCTAGAATGTTCAAGGGCTTAAGATGATATTTCTTTTAAACCACAAAAAATTCATGGCATGGAAATTAATCAGGCAAGAACGGCCATTTCTTTGTAAATGTAGTTTCACAGCAAATGTGAAATAATGATCTAGCTAACTTATAGGCAGTTCTCATCCATTGATCTGGAACATTTTTGACAGGTGAATAGACCTCTAGTATTTATGCTCTATGATGACGTATGTTGCTATTACCAGACCCTCAGGTTTAATGAGTTTCTGCTGGTAAATTCCTGACTAAATGCCCTATGGAATAATGAGTGACATACTCAAAACCACATACTGTAGATTATATACTGCATCACTATTTAAACATAATATAAATATATAATGCCTGAGGTAATAATGAAGACAAATGGGTCATCATTACACGTTTCTCAATACTGGTTTATTTTTACTGTATTCAGGCATGCTGTGCTAGTGTACATATGGTACTTATGGCTGGCAGCCTGGCAACATGATTTGACATACGGCTGCCGGTCTGCTGGGAAAACCTGTCAAAATTTTTTCTCCAAAATTGTATTTTATTGCCAATAATATCATTTGTGAGAATAATGTCTGGATATAATGTGGAATTTAAAAAAAAAAAAAAAAAAAAAAAGGAAATATGCACTCATCAAACATTTTATTAGGAACAGCTACTGCAATGCAACGCATAAAACACGGGTCAGTAGCCTTGAGTAATGTTCACATCAATTGTCAGAATGGGGAGAATGATTTGTGAGCTCAGTGATTTGTGTTCTTGTCACAGTGCACTCATGTATGTAAGCAATAAGTAAGTAGCCACAGCTTTAGAAATTAGTAAAGTGAGAAAAATGGTTACACAATTCTCCCACTTCTGTCATCCACTTCTTTGTTGTGCTTTAAAAAAGGAAGAAAACTCATGAAGATGCAATTTAGTTTTTATTTTGAACACACCTATCTCTTTAATCCATGCCCAAAGCCTTCATTTATCAACGTACACATGAATCTGTGCATAAATTATGGACAATTTTCTTAACGTGACGTTTAAAGGTTTGTGCATAGCGATATTTGTGCATATATTTGCGCACAGCTTGACTGAGCATGCGCAAAGCACTTTCTAAATTATTCTGCATGAATTTCTCTCAGTGTAACCCAGTTCTACAGCAAGTCCCCTTTAAGCAGTGCTGAGTAGGTGTGTCTCACAGTGTGCCAGCAGTGGTTATATAATGTAATGTGAGAACTTTGGTCTGCACTGAGAGTACAATGTAGCACATATTAAAAAGCATTGCTTTTTCAACATGGTGTACGAGTATATTGTTATAGGAGCGGGGATTCAGGGCTCATCTACCGCCTACCACCTCGCCAAAAATAACAAGAAAACTCTTCTGCTGGAGCAAGTTGGTGATATATGTTTTAAAACAATGTGTAACTGTAGCAGTCATGCCCAGCCTGTTAAAGAGCTGTTGTCATGCTGTAGATGTCTCATTCATTATACTTAGAGAATTAGTATGTTAAGTAGTGAGCAGAGATCTAGAGAAAATGTTAAATTGAGGTGTGTGTGTGTGTGTGTGTGTGTGTGTGTGTGTGTGTGTGTGTGTGTGTGTGTGTGTGTGTTTCTCCTCAGTTTGTCCTGCCACACTCCCGTGGAAGCTCTCATGGCCAGACACGTATCATACGGAAAGCTTATGAAGATGATTTCTATATAAACATGTTGGAGGAGAGCTATGAGCTGTGGGCCCAGCTGGAAAAGGAAGCAGGAGTGAAGCTTTACAGGTGTGTGTGTGTGTGTGTGTGTGTGTGTGTGTGTGTGTGTGTGTGTGTGTGTGTACATTTATCTAATCATATGATTAATCAATAAGCACACAGGACATCACCGACCAGGCATAACATTATGACCACCTGCCTAATATTGTGTTGGCCCACCTTTTGCTGCCAAAACAGCCCTGACCCATCAGGCACTGTGTACGGGAACACCCCACAAGAGCTGCAGTTTTGGAGATGCTCTGATCCAGTCGTCTAGCCATCACAATTTGGCCCTTGTCAAAATCCTTACGCTTGTCCATTTTTCCTGCTTCTAACACATCAACTTTGAGGAGAAAATGTTCACTTGCTGCCTAATATATCCCACCCACTAACAGGTGCCATGATGAGGAGATAATCAGTGTTATTCACGTCACCTCTCACTGCTCATAATGTTATGCCTGATCGGTGTATTTGTCTTTATTTTCCATGTACACTTTGCATTAATGGCAAGACGGTGATGCAGTAGGATGTGCAGTATCCCCAGTTTGAGCTACGGTTCATGTGTAGGGTCACTCCGGTTTCCTCCAACTCTCAAATTCATATCAGGCGGTGGCTTGGCTACTCTACTTTGCTGCAAAGTGTGAATGCATGGGTGAATGTGTGTGTGTATATGTATATGTTTGTGTGTACATACATGGTGTCTTTTAATGGACTGACACGCTGTGTGACCAGAGGTTACTCAAGATGAATGAATGAATAAATTTGTTCTAATTCTCTTCCACCCCTTTATTAGTGTAATAGTTTAATAGTGTATTACTTTAGTAGTGATTGCCCAGTGGACTGGCTTCTTTGAAAATTTGTTCTTAACCCAACGATGAAATGTTAAAATCCTTGCAGCACCTGCTAAAATACCTTGTTAGTGTCACTGATGTGCTGAGAAAGATCCACCAGCCAAATCATACCTGTACCCCTGAGCATCTGTGAACTAATGTACATGATAGGAGTGATGTAGACTAGAAATATTGGAAATGTGGACAAATCCTTTGTGAAAATGTTTTGTTACAGTTGTCTGTTCAACATACAGACTGGCCATGCGTGCAGCATAATCACAGGTGAAGGAGAGAATCTTTCAAGCGTGTAAAGGCCGTAGCGTGTGGGCAGCCTTCACATGCCAGTCATCCGTTAAAGAGACACGAAAGGTGTTGATGCATGCAGGCTATAAACACAGCCAGCCTGTCACAATTCTCTTCCCACATGCAGTTATAAAATCCTTCTGTCCTAATCTCTTCCCACGTACATGCAGTCATAAAACTCTGATCAAGGAATTACACCTTTAAACTTAAGCTGATGCATTGTGGTAGTAGGCAGATGTACAGTAGGAGGGCTGCAAACTAATATTCATCATTTTTTGGTCCTTAAAGCTTTGTCTTTGTCATCTCTTCAGAAACTTCCTGACATACGCAGACACAAAGTTAATTTTAGATTCCAGTTGGCCAGCCTTGGCATTGCAGCTGTCTTGGATGTGTTAATGGTGATTAATTTACAAGCCTAACTGGAACAGTTAACTATACACTGCCATATGTTGTAGGCGTACTGGCCTGCTGCTGATGGGTCCAGAGAAAGGAAAGGACTTCCAGCTCATTAAGAGTGCAATGCAGAGGAACAAGATTCCCAGTGTGGTGCTAGAGAGACACGAGTTCAGCCAACACATCCCCAATGTGAACCTGACTAGCGGAGATGGTGCAATTCTGGAAAGTACTGGCGGAGTTTTGTACGCAGACCGTGCACTCAGAGCAGCCCAGGTCAGCCACATCCAAACCTCTTACATCACTGTGACTACAGATATGTTTGTTTGTTTTTTCATTTTGTTTTGTTTTTTTAATTAGTTATTAAATCTAGCATAATATTGGAAACTGGGAAGTTGTAGTTTCCCACTTCAGACCTAGTTTCATCAATTTCTGTAGAACAAATCCGTTTATAAAATGTTGCTCAAAGTTTAGCTGAGTTAAAGAGAGAGAGTTTAAGTATGCCTTGTCATTATAGCCTGTTCCTCTAAAATGTAGGGAAAAAGATAAAGAGTACTTGTCATTTCATTTCATTAGAGTATGACAGATCAGCGCAATGCTTCACAAGGAACAAAGCTTTGAGGAGAAAAGTTCTTCTAAGTGCACCATCAAGCACAAAGCAATTAGTCACTTTTATTTCAATAGCTGGACAGCTATTTTCTCCTCTGTGCATTTATTTTAAAATATTAATCTTCTTTATAGGGTGCAGATAAGGCACCAGACACCATTCTTAACCTTGAAGAAAATGACATACATTTGCCATCATATTTTAAGCTGATTTCTTTTTTTTTTTCCTTTTTCTTTAAAAATGATCTGAGGTGTATTTTTATGGCTGCCACCTGCCAGCATGGAACTGGACCACACGTTTATGCATGAACATGTAGTCTTGAAGATGAGACAGCCATCATTAGTCAGTGTTGCTTGTTCTGGCTATTCTGCTATAGGACTCCAACCTTGCACTTTGGAAAACAGAAAATGTTCTCCAAGTAGTAGGCTGGTCTGGCCTACAGCAGATCATCAGAGTGCACTGCATGGCTCTCTGATGATACTGTCTAAAAGCAGTTCTTGCTTCTCGCTCATTAGTTGGTCTGCTCTTTCTAGTCCATCTAGCTGTCTCTTTATCATTCTGCTCTGCCCTTTGATCACAGAACACCGGACAAGAAATATATCTTGTCCACATATGTCTTATCCTCTGCTGATAGAAAAGCTTTACACATGTAAATGGAAATGAATTGTAGGGCTACTAGAATGATTGACTATAAAACAAATAAAATTGGCCAAATACAAGGAATAACACATACACAGGGACATTTTGACCTTACGTCTGGTGCTAGTTCTATTTTAACACAATATTTTAGTAAACACTACAGGTTTTCTACTCAATGTATTCACTTGTTTTCTACAAAATAAATTTGGGTTTTGAAATTTGAACTAGACAGAGTTGATCGATGCAAAACATTCATTTTGTTTATTTCTGTGTTGATTTGAATGCAAAATATGGGTCATTATTATCCTGAATTCTCTATTTTTATTTAAACAATCTGGTATCCTTGCTAAAAGAAAAGAATTCATGATCTTATCAACCATCACAACAGACCTCAGACCACCAGCTTGAAAATCACTCCAAAGTATCAACAATCTAGTCTCGTTTTTTTTATATAGTGAATACTGGTGTTATTCATTGTATCATTGATGCATCATCAAATATTTGCATGGTTTAACTATAATTCTAAATGAAGTTTCAGTGGGGTTTGGTGAACCTCAGCAAATGCCTTTTTGTCACTCTATGAAGGGCTTATTTTGCACAGCAGCTTTCTACAAATATGAGGTCTAATATGGAAAATTGTAACTTGACGACATACAGGAATCAGCTAAACTATGCATTTCTGAAACCTGAATCATTATGTCTGTTTGTTTTTGTTGGTTTTTTTAGAATCAATTGCACTTTGTTGTTCTGAAGGGTGCCAATAATTATGGTGGAGATTGTACAAAATATGTTCATTCTGAGGTTTGTCTGTTATTGGTTTCTTCATTTTGAGGATTTTGTTTCTCCTCCTTTTTCCAGACGGTGTTCCAGTCACATGGTGGCACGATAAACGATGGAGAGAAAGTGATTAACATTGAGCCTGGAGATTTAATCACCGTGACGACAGACTCTGGCACATACCAAGCAAAGAATCTGGTGATTACTGCTGGTCCGTGGGCTAAAACTCTTCTGTCCCACACTGGACTACAGCTTCCACTGCAGGTATTGACTGAACCAGAGCTGGACTTCACCAGCTTCTCACAGAACAACAGGCAGACAACACTTTACATTCACTCACCTGCTCCATCTTTATCTGCCTTTAAAAATTCATACAGCAACAATCCTGTCCTGCAGTGAATGCTAGACTCTAGGTCACAATGCATTATCTGAAGGAAAATCATTTCCACCATAGTGCAGCAGCGAGGTCAGAGGCTGAGAATTACACACAAGCCTTTGGAGCATGACTGGCATCACCTCAGGTCAGCCTGAAAAGTCAGCCACTGCTCAGAATAAACAAGCCAGGGTATTTCTCTTTCCCTGTCCTTCCCATGAGTCAGCAAGACTCACACTCAAACAATCCTCAATATGTCACACACCAACACAGACACGATGGGGACACATTCAGTGTTGGTTAAGCTTGGAATTGGTCTCTGAATTGGACTTGCATTATTGAGTAAGGCATGGACCTGAGAGGCTGCACCCAAGTAAGTGATGTCTGGATTCGTTCTGGGTTTTACGATCTCAGAATGAGGAAGCAGCATGGACAGTTCATTAAAGCGAGAACTTTCTAAATACTTATTACTTTTCTCAGGATGTGATTTATATCAGTGTACATTCATTTAATTAAATCTTATTCCTGATGCTGCAGTAATAAGAGAACAGAGCTCTTGGTAATTGCTCTTGGATCAGAAACAGCAGCAACAACATCCCTTTTTTTCTCTGCGTGCCTCGGCAGGTTGTAAGGATAAATGTGTGCTACTGGAAGGAGAAGGTTCCAGGCTCCTACAGTATCAATAATCGCTTTCCCTGCTTCATCCAGATTCATCCAAAGGAGGCTGAGCATGATATCTATGGCCTCCCTTCCAATGAATATCCAGGACTGATGAAGGTGAGTGAAAGGATCTGGGAATTTCTGTCCAGCTGATCAAAAAGCCTGTGTGGCCCCCAAGATGGATCTCAGGTGGTGTATTATACACCAAATCAAACATTTTGCACCATATAGAAATGGAAAATTACTGGCTAAAAAGCATCAAAGGAAGGAACTAATCAAGAGTCTTTTCTTTAAGTTACTAAATGAGATGATGACTTGTGGGTTGTTTCTCCTGAGTTCTAAATGAGACACTTTCATTTTACTTCTTGTTTGGGAAACACTTATTTTCAGTAGACTAATTTTTAGTACAAACTACTTAAACCACTGTGACACTCACTGCAGTGAGAGTAACATGGAGGAAAGGTACAGAGTCAGGGATCCAGTGTATATAGTACTCTTGTATTTAAACAAAGTGCAAAAGGTCAGCAAAAATAAAGAAAACGTCACACAGATCAAGGTGCAGAAGTCTTTGGTCAGAGCCAGAGGAGTGCAGGTAAAGCAGCAGGGTAGCAAGGCAGACCACAGGAGTGTGGCTTGGGAACATGGAGCATCGAAATCCTCACGTCATAGACTCTGGAACACAGGCAGAGAAAGCATGGAATATTAGGAACCACCTGGAACTCAGTTCTTACCTCCCTCTACTGCTGAACCTAGCTCCCTCCAAGAATCTTCTCCTGGAGAGTTAGGGAGTGCTCCTGATTGGTCCATCAAGTTTCGGTAGGCTCTCAGCTGCCCTGTCTTGCAGCTACACTCAGATGCGCTGGCCTTGGTGCTGAAGTGCCATTGTTTCTTCAGCATTGCTGTTTTAGAGGGGTGAGGAGTGATTTCATATGGCATACATGTGGTAGTATATTTCGACAAACGTATCCCAACTTTTGACTGAAAGTCTGCCTGTAGTACTTTAGTTTAAAGTAGTTTAAAGCTGCAGCCATGCTTGAAATGTGTAGGTTATGTTTTCGACAAGTCACATCCTCCATTTTAAAAGAAAAAGTAAAAAAAAAAATAAAAAAAAAAAGTCTGCACACAGGACACTAAAATGATAACTTCCTTAATTTTACAAAAGGAGAAACACCTGGGCAGAGGTCAGAACAGACAAAATAGATGTTACTGATTGACGATGAATATTTGTGTACCAAAGTTCACCAACATTAAACTTTACTAACTTTATATCAACGTTAACTCTATCAGAGAATAGGATGACCCTAGTACAGTGTAATATCTGTTGCTTAAAACTCATTCAATCTTCATCTTCAGTATCTGCTTTGGAATTCCTGTCTTACTATGGAGGTTTACTTTTGATCAGGCTGTGATGACCCACACTGCACAGTTTGACATGTACAGAATCACTGCACAGGATCAACTTTACTTTAAATTTTCTTCTATCAAAGGTTAGGATGACCCCAGTGCTGAGTAATCTGTTATTTATTCATTCATCTTCAGTAACCACTTTATCCTGGTCAGGGTCACAGTGAATATCCTTGGAACGCTGGGCATGAGGTAGGAATAAACTCTAGTGCAAACATGATAATACAAAACAAAACAAAACAAAACAGTAGAGGACAGATACACAAAATAGCACCATTCTGTATATGTTACACAGTACAATGTGCAAAATAGGAGAGCTGTAAACTAAGAGGGTTCTTGTCAACATATACACATCTGTATAGCAGCAGTTGCTGGCAGTTTAAAATGTGTGAAAAACAGCAAAAGCAGCAATTAAGTAAATGTTCAAAAAAACAGCATGTAAACAGTTATGGGTGGAGTTATAGACATGTATTTGTTTGAGTTTCACGTAAGAGATGCAAATAAAAAATGATTGTTTTTAAATTTAATTGGAATTAATGTAATTTGGTTAGTAGGATTTGACCTGAAGAGTAAGCTTTGATATATCCACTGAGAGCTTCACTGAGGATCATATTTTAGGCTGATCTACAAATCCACAGTACTGCTCTCTATTCAAAAAGCAATAGTTTCCTCTCTCCTCTGACCAGTCTTGGACCATGTTTGCAGCATGTAATGGCCTCACTGGGACTTCTCCGGCTCATCATGCTCGACACGGCTGAGAAGGAGAAAACAGATGGTTGAGGTGGGAGTCATGTTAGACGTATCTCTGCTCCAGCCACCACAGCCTGGTTTTGTCTGCCGCTCTTGTCTTGCTCCTCTGAGTAAAGTACAAATGATGTGGAGCTGTACTGCTGGACTCTGCTTCCTAATAGGAACTGTTGGAGGTCTTTTGCTTGTTATAAATCCTATGTGTCATGTGTGTCACACTTAGGTTTGCTACCACATGGGCACTGAAACGGAGCCTGATGAGAGAGACAGACAGACAGATAGACGGGACGTGGATGCTTTGTCCAGTTACGTCAGCCGCTGTTTCCCCGGCCTTGTGTCTGTGCCCTCTGTTGTGGAGAGCTGTATGTACACGGTGAGGTAGTGCTCTCTACATCCATGCATCTCTACATAATCCAACAAACTGAGTGTTATGTAAAACTGTAAAAGCAGAATAAAGTCAAGTCAAGAAGCTTTTATTGTCAATTCAACTGTATACAACTAGTGCAGTACACAGGAAAATGAAACAGTGTTCCTTCAGGACCGTGGTGCTACACAGAACTACAGAGACAACACAGAGCTCAATACACTACACAGTACTACATAAAGTGCATGTGTGCAAACAGTGAAACTAAGTACAGAACAATAATACACAGGAGACAGGGCAGTAAAATGCTGTGGATATAAACAAAATCATATTCATCTTTATTTTCAAAACTGTATATTGTATTAATTATTTTTGGGGTTAAAACCTAGAGCTCATAAAGTAGCGGATTTATTTCAATTCTAATTTTAGTTAGCAGCAATATACTTATTACTGTGTTACTATAATATACTATATTATTAAAGCATGACTAATGTCTTGAATCAGTCAATACAGTAGAAACTATACACTGTTAGAAACTATTCTTTTAAATTAAAGATGCTGCACATGACTAAATTGTGCAGAGCCTGTTGTGTATGTGTGTATAGAAGAAGCTTTAAACGACACCTAGGGCTGGTTTCATGAAGCAGGATTTATTGGTTATATTTCAGCTTGGTTTGATATTACGCTGGATTTCCTGTCTTACTACGCTGGTTTACTTTTTATCAGGCTGTGCTGACTTATACTGCACAGTCGACGTGTTCAGGATCAGAGAGTGTAAACAGTCAGATGTCAGAAAAATCACACATTTTCCCCCTGATGTAGGCTACCAAGCTCACGGCATGTAAACAGTTTTACCATCCTTTAAAAATAGATTTAAGAGTGTTTCTTTACACATAACTTGTGTAAAGGTCACTTGTAGGTTGTAGAAATCTTATGGATTTCACTGAATATTTATGTCAGTGAAGGGGAATTTCCACAGAGGGAAATATCTGTGCTGCCTTTTAGAGCATGATATTGCAAATAACACTCGTCATTAAGCTCTCACTTTTCTGCCATTTAAAGGTGTTTTTCTGTGTGGTGTAAAGATGTTCTGTTGGTCATACAGAGACCCTCAGCAAACAAACTTGCTGAACCCATTACAAGGTGGCTGAGTTGCAACAGAAATAGACTAGAGAACATATAGCTTCATATAAGCTTCATTTATCAGTGATAAATGAACAGATGTTTATCAGAGATTGGTGTGAAGATAGTGCTATAGATTGCAATCACATTCCAGTCATCAATCTTGAAGCTATTCATGTTTTCAGCGAATGCCACCTATTCATAATCTGTACATAATAGGTACAAATGTTACAGTAAACATCTTCAAGTCAGATTCTTTATGATGTCTGCAAGCATTATGCTTCGCAATTTAACTACCTGATATTCCTTATTACACATTAATGAGGCAGATCATATCAGTCCTGACCACTCAGAGATAACAGAGATGCAGAGATAACAAATAACAGTAATGCCCAATATTTTCATGGTAAAATGTTCCAATAAAAGGAGCCTGTACCATTAAAAAAAGTTTAGAACATTTAGTTTAGTGCTTAGTGGTTAGCACGTAGGCCTCACACCTCTAGTGTCCTGGGTTCGAGTCCTGCTCACTGTGTGCGTGTGGAGTTTGCATGTTCTCCCCGTGCTTGGTGGGTTTCCTCCCACAGTCCAAAGACATGCTTCTAGGCTGATTAGAGTCTCTAAATTGCCCGTAGTGCGTGTGTGTGCCCTGTGATGGGTTGGCACTCCGTCCAGGGTGTATCCTGCCTTGATGGCCGATGATGCCTGAGATAGGCACAGGTTCCCCGTGACCTGATGATAGATCAGATAAGTGGTACATACGATGGAATAAGGCATTATACAGAGGGAGATAAATATGTAACATTTCTGGTTCCCCAATTAAAGTCTTTTTTTCCCCCATGTTCTCATGGGTGTATATGACTGTTCTTCCTAGAAAAGATATAAAGAAAGTCCTTTGGCAGTTCTAAAAAAAAAAAAAAACCCTCTGTTCCTCCACATTATTATCTTTTCCCAGCAGCCAAATACAGCACTGCATTAATTATATGAAAGCTTGTGTTCCTTGCTTTCGATACCCCTTTAATACACCCTGCTTGGGTTCCATAACTGTTTGTGCTGGTTTCAAAAAGAACATCCTTAACTGTACATGAGAAATACACTCAGCCCTATGGACTTGCATATACTTTTATTTTATGTAGAGTATATGCAAGTCTTTTAGACATATAGAGCACACTACAATGATAAACAACTCATTATTAAACACAGCCCTCTGCTGAAGTATATTCTGGAGCCAGGTTTTTTCCCCCAGTTTGGTTCAAGCCGTCTCTCTGTATTATGGTTATCAATTTAAGACACAATAATAAAACGTCAAATTTAGATTGCTAGTGTTGCAACTAAAGAAGTATTATAAATAGACGGTATAGTCTATACAAGCTGTGAGTTGAGCAAATAAATCCAGACTGCAAATTATATCAAATGAATCTAAAATATATTTACCAATTTTCACTAAAAGCTGTATGTCCAAAATTGGCTTTTTATTAGTTGGTTGCTTTTTATGCCAAGATTTTTTAGCTTTATTTTCTTGATATTTATGTTTAAAGTTGTCAGATTTCTTGTTTCGGCACAGAAAAGTCTCACTCAATTGGCTGCACTGGGACTTGTTAAAAAGAGGGAGTTTTTAACAAAAGCTGTGAGAGTTCAGTATGACTGGATTTGTTTGGATTTGTTAAGCAAGAAATTTAGTCAAAAAGCCAGCAATGTTTAATGATAGGAGACACTACTCCTTAACCTGGAATGTAATGAAATAGGAATATAAAGAATGCACTGTTATTAATAAAAAATAAAAAAGTAAACAGATTATGTGCTTGTACCTGAAACAATAATAGGAATCTGAGGGAACTGAACTGCATGAAAGGTTTAAAAATTAGTTTCAGGGAAGGTTTGTGGGACACAGAAATATGCATGCACAAAATACATCAATAGTGACTTCCCATGGGAATCTTCCCCCTTTTGATGGCACACGGGTTGTTCTCATTTTTCTAATGTTTACATATGCCATAAATTTAGTGGAACTCATATTTCAACAATTTTTGAAAAGTGAAATACTTTTGAACTCTTTTCTCCATTCTGATCTCTTTGCTTCGAGTGTTACTCATTAAACGCAGTCAGTGAAGTACAGGTATGTAGTGAATATTTCTCTGTGAAGCGTGCTATTATGTCATGCTCTCTGTTTGCCTGACCTCCTTAGATGACGCCTGATAAACATTTTGTCCTGGATCGCCACCCAAGCTACAGCAACATTGTGATTGGAGCTGGGTTCTCAGGTCAGGAGTAATAAACCATCCATCTCTTTCTCCCATATATATGTGCCACACACACACACACACACACACACACACACATTTGCTATCTTAAAATGCTGGCTTAGTTTTTAATGAGGGACTGAGCTGGGGCAGCAGTGAGGGACAGTGAATGGATCCCCCAGTGCACATGCCTTTTATCCTCTAATTAAAGATGCTTGTGGCTCGCTGGGCCACTGCATGCTTCCATAGCTGCCTCTCTGGGACCAGAGGGCTCTCCTGGCATTCAATCCATCTGCTCCTATTGTCTCATCCTTTAACTAATTACGAGGCTAATTAATTTCCGCTCAGACCATCGACTGAAAGGACTCTGCTAGTACAGTTTCATTTTAAAGGCTTGAGGAAAGAAGTGCCATAAAGCTTCTATTGGGGTATATTGGGGAAAGCTATTCATTTTGTGCTGTATTGTTCTCGGATACAGGAGCCATTGGATTGAGGTGCGATAGAAAGCATTGTGGGATTGCTTCTCCAGCACACACCCCATTAATGATTTATGGCATTTATTCTTCGGCCTCGATTCAACATTAAGCCTATGATTGGAACTGAGAAATCCCTGTTATTAACCTTCCACTCCTCTTTTTGTCTCTATTGTGTACTGTAATAACTGCATTTGCCCTATTTGCTTCTTTTAAACACTGCTCTGTCTCTTTCTGTGTGTGTGTGTGTGTGTGTGTGTGTGTGTGTGTGCGTGTGTGTGTGTGTGTGTGTGTGTTGCTGAAAATCTCAAAGCGTGCAATGATTTGACTCCAATTCTAAGGCTTTTTTGGGGGAACAACCTTCTATTGTCCACTATGCGCTTAACATAAAAGCTGCTACGCCAGAGCCAGGGCTTCACAGTTGCCATGGCTACCCTGTCAAATTAGCATCACACATCACACAGGTCTGTCTGTCAGAAACTCGGCCACTCAGATCTTCAAAAAGCCTCACTCTGAAAGCACTACATTTCGAATTTCCTTACATATTGTAGCTCTAATTTATTTGTCAGTGTGTGACAGTTTATGTGCAGGGGAGACATTCACTTTTCTTTAACACAGTGTGTGTCCCAAATCCATGCAGGATGCTTCCATGTGTACTTAATTTTTTTCTAAAGCTACTATACATAAAAGTCTATATATTCTGTCTGT
The DNA here is from genome assembly GCA_033459395.1 of Hemibagrus guttatus. NCBI lineage: Eukaryota > Metazoa > Chordata > Actinopteri > Siluriformes > Bagridae > Hemibagrus > Hemibagrus guttatus. The sequence goes on from JAUCMX010000011.1 coordinate 10,804,776, forward strand.
CACCTGTGCAAAAATCTGATCTGTATCTCCGCAGGCCACGGTTTCAAGTTTGGTCCAGTCATAGGGAAGGTGCTGTGTGAGCTGAGCATGGGCCTGAATCCTTCCTATGACCTTTCACCTTTCAGCATCCAGCGCTTCCAGGCCAATCCTAAATAAGCTCCATGACACCATTATCTATAGCAGAATATCTCTGAAGGAATTTCTAGTAATGCATGGCACAGTGTTGATGTGTCCAGAACGATGATTATACACATGATGTTTAACAGTGTGTTACCTTAGCATGAGTGGACAATGTTGGCAAAACATTAATAGCCTAAAGTGCAAGTCCTTTTAATTAATATGCTTGTATTAATAGATCATTTCTATGAAATATACATTGCTAAATCCAATTGACGTATGTGTGATCTCCCTGGTTTCTGTCTCAAAGCTTTCTCTGCTGTAATCCTCTAAACAGAAGACCACTATACTGTATACTTTTACACAAACATCGTGTTCTTTCTTGAAATCATTTTCAAAGCTGATATGATCTTCCTGCTTCAGTGGGACCTGCTTCTAACACTTGTTTCAATTCAAGGGAGACGTTAGCTCTCTCTAATGAGATACACAATACCAATGTTTTCATCTTTCATTCAACTTAAAGCACATATTTGTTTTATGCATTATTTGTTCCTCTATGCCCAAGCGAGGGTCCCTACTGCATATAAAGCAAATTGTTTGTTTAAAAAAAGACATCAGCCACAGAGCAATTTGCCTCAAAGGAACCAAGCAGCATGTTGTTGTGCAGCCTGTAACTATTTCACCCTGTAAACATGTTAATCACTAATCAGGTGGCCCGTTACTATAGCCGTTCACCACCATCAGCAGGAATGAGGAAATTATACAGCGTGACAGCAGGGGAGCCGGAGCCCATTCATCCTTGGGGCTAAGAGCATATTGATTGTGTTAGATTATTAATGGCTGCATTAAATTGCCATCAAGCATGCGTGGGCTAATATTTACCTCAGCAGATGAGGGTTTGATGATGGTGTGAGTTTTTGAACAATGCATGAGCAGAAATCGGGCGAGAGAGTGTAAGCTCAGAAGCAGCTCCAGGCTGCACTCCAAGCACGCAGGAACCTGGCTCCATGTCAGAGTCTTAATAAATAATCTTTAAAGCTCATGTGTTTAAGGCTACACCAGAAGTCAGGATTTCAGCTTTACCCTTTACAGGTAAGCTTTTTATATTCAGAGAACCTGTATTTGGGGGTGATTATGGGGATATTTTGTGTCTAATAGAAAAAAAGAGAATTGGATCAAGCTTGGTTGTGTGGTTTTATGAAGCGGAGAGTATAGTGCTCTTGATGTAGAGCAGGATAAAACAAAGGAGCAGAGGTGTGTTGTAGTGTTTAAGGGCTATAATAGGCTCATCAGGAGAAAGCTGAAAGCACAGAAAGGCAAGCATTCGACTGAATCACTGACTTAGTGAATGCCAGTAAAGTCTTTAAGTGCCTAGGAAAACTACACAGGTTTCTGCCTTAGCCAATGGAAAATTCTAGTAAATGTTTTAATTAATGTTTTAATAATTTTGATAATATTTGTAAATTAGAATTTTATATTTGTAATATTTTCTATTTTTTTAATTGACCCACATTTTGTCTTTTTAAAATGACTTTCTCCATCTGCATGTGCTGTTGCACAGGAAAATATGCCATTCATTTCAACCACACGCAAATAAACAAACAGACATTAAACCCGCTATTTCAGAGCTACAGTCGGTCTCAGTCTTACTGTTGTCCTCTTTTTAAAATCAACTGAGAAATTTCCTGAGAGCAACCCAACAGCATTCATGTTGGTAGTATGCTCAAGTCGGCTGTCTAAGTGCACACGACGGTACTTGTAGATCCTCACCATTTCTATGGGCTCTTGATCAATAGTGCCAGTGGGCAGAAGGGGCTTGAGCCTGCTAAAATCCACCCGGATCCCCCTGCTTACTTATGTTGAGCTGCACATGTGCACCACTCCACACAGTCCTTCACCAATCCCATTATTCATTCTTCTGCCCACTCCTGATCCATAACACCACCACAGGCATGGCATGAGAGGACTTCTGCAAATGGCACCACTCAGAATTGGACCGAAAAAACTGAAGTGCGCTGAGTGAACAACCTGGAAGGGAGCCTTTGGGCATCCTGTGTTGCTTATTGCCCTGAAGATATGGAACGGCATTTCTCACTGTTTGATAAATGATTCATATTTTTATTCCCCTGTTGTTTCGGATAAGAAATTAATGTATAATCCAGGGATTAATACAGTAGTATGTAATAAATACAGGGAGATTAATTGAATATTAATATTCTCCAGTACACACTGATTTACTTGGTGCTTTTCCACCTTTGTTAAATGCAGAAAGTGACTCAATCTATAGTTGTCTCTTTACATAACTAAATACACAATGAGAAATGGAGTATAACCAAAGTATTGGATTAACCAAACTTAAGTCTTCATGAGATAAAGCACAGAATGTATTATGTAACGAAGATGTACTTTTAAAACACTGCAGTCCAGCATAAAAACGCAGATCACTCTAAAAATATCCATGAGGCTATTCTAACTACAAGCAAACTCCATATATCATATTACACTGCATTCAGATTCTTCCTTAACTCCTAGGATTTTTTTTCCCTCTAATGTGCATGCAGAGGTATAACAGAAGGTGGCAGTGACTCTTTGGACTCTGCATCTGTATTGCCATCATTCCACAAATTTATCTACCAGAGCCCATGCAGCCTCGAGGCACAGATGTTGGCAGCAGTCTTCCAAGCCCACTGACTCCTCCAGATCCTCAGCGTTGGCAGCAATAAGAGCTTTGAGTGAGGTCTGCTTTCTGTCCTGATGAACACAGACATGCAGTAGAGCTCAGGAGAGGACGATGATATACAGGGGCATTTAGGGTGAGAGCAGGGTGATTCGGATCAGCAGTGGGACTGGAACTCATCAGCCAGAGCAGATCACAGTGACAGTTTCAGTGAAGGTCAGATTGCAAAGGTCATCTGTCAAAACCCAAGAGAAAATGCCATTATTTTCTAATACTGCTGAACTTGGTGATGTGAAATAAGCCTGTCTGTGGTATTGACAGGTTATAGATTAGAAGTGTTTCCAATATCTGGGAAGGGATTTAAGGAGTAAAAGATAAGATTAGAATTAAAACCAATCCAGTAAAGCTTGTTACATGTAGGAAAACACTCAGATTCCTCAATTTAACAGAACATAAGTAATATGCCATGTCATAGCTCTAACACTTGGTCTGAATAGATGTGATAGTATGGAAGTCATAAGAAGTTCCCGAGCAGCGTTTTGACTGCAGTATAAACCCCACTCCTCCCCTCATTTTGGAGTTCCCAGGAAAAAAGCAGTAGATGCATACTGAAGTGTAATGAGCTCAGTGGCACTGTATCAAATCCTCACCACAGTGCTTTCTTCCTATCTTTTGTTAGATCTCGGTCTCTTTATGTTTCATGACACTTTATGCTGGAAATGATCATTTGTCCCATGAATATTGCATTTCCCTTCCCAATCAGGATTTACAGAAATCCTGAATATGTCACAGATTTGTAGTGCAAAGAAAGGCAGGTACGGCATGAGGCGTAGTTCAGAAAATATGTAGAGACAGATTTAATTTACAGGAGAGAAATATTCAGGGACAAATGTGGTGTAAAAATGTGCTTTCTCCCTCATGGAATGTGCAATCAGCAACACTAAGGATCTAAAAGTGAAAACAAAATGGCAGACTGACTCAGGGAGAAAATATTCCTTTTTTTCTATGCTGAGCTGCTTAGTTCTGATTTGCATTATTTCTCATACAATAAAATAGCAGCAGGGGAGTGTGTAGCTGGGAGTCAAATATCTCCCCAAATCCACCCCAAAACTTCCATTTTGCCTCTTCAAGGGAAGTTAAGATAACACACATAAAAAGCTAATTAGATACATATAAAAATAATCAATAAATACTGAATTTAAGAAAAACTATTACATGCTTATAGTTTTCACTGTGCTATCTTCAGCCAGCTCCTCTTTAATTAATTAGCTTTTAATTAGGCTTAAAGCCATTCAATTTTTTTTTTTTTTGTATGTATGTATATGCACTCACCGAGCACTTATGAACGCTTTGCTCTTCAAACAGTACCAACTCCTCATAGCATGGATTCCACAAGATGTCAGAAAAATTGCTTTGAGATTCTGGTCCATGTTGACATGATTGCATCATAAAATTCTTGCAGACTATTGAGCTGCACATTTCATACTGCAAATCTCCTGTTCTAACACATCCTAAAGGTGTTCTGGATTCAGATCCGGTGACTGGGAAGTCATCTGAAGAACATTGAACTCATTGTCATGTTCAGGAAACCAGTTTGAGACTTTTGTGACATGTTGCATTATCAGGGTGGAAGTAGCCATTAGAAGATAGTAAATTGTGGCCATGAAGAGATTCACATGCTCAGCAATAATATTCAAATAGTCTGTGGCTTTTGAGCGATGATTGATGCGTATTAACATTCCCCACACCATTACACCACCTCCACCAGCCTGGAGGCAGTGACACAAGGCTGGTTGGGTCCATGGATTCATGCTGCTGGTGCTAAATTCTGACCCTACCATCTGTGTGCTTCAACAGAAATGAAGATTCATTAGACCAGACATTTCTTCAGTCTTCAGCTGTCTAGTTTTGGTGAGTATGTGCCTGCTGCAGCCTCAGCTTTCTGTTCTTGGCTGACAGAAGTGGAACCTGACATGGTCTTCTGCTGTTGTAGTCCATCCACCATCCATTTTGAGATGCTTTTCTGTTCACAATGATTGTACAGAGTAGTTCTCTGACTTACTGTAGCCTTTCGGTCAACTCGAACCAGTCATTCTCTGTAGCACTCTCTCATAACCAAGACGTTCCATTCACAGAGCTGCTGCTCACTTTTTCTTTATTGCACTATCCTAGTAAATTGTGCTATGTAAAAATCCCTGAAGATCAGCAGATATGAAAATACTCAAACCAGCTGACCTCCACTAATCAGGCTATGCTCGAAGTCAGTGAGATCACATTTTTTCCCTATTCTGATGATTAACGTGAACACTACCTGAAGTTGCTGGCCCATATCTGCATGATTTCCTGCACTGCACTGCTGCCACATGACTGTCTGATAATTGCAGGAATGAGTAGGCGTTCGTAATAAAGCGTTCAGTGAGTGTATATATCCACTTCAAATTTACATACATATTGAACAGATCGTTTCTGTTCTTGTAAGTACATACATTTTTTTTAGTCATATTATAAGACATTGTGTGAGCAAAGTGTTTGAATACTTATTTCCCCGCACTGTATTTCTTTTGTTTTCATTTCAATACATCACTCTGATTAAATTAATGCCACTCTGACCACAGTTTATAGAATAGAGGAATTTTCTTCTTCCCAACGATTTTAATGTGCCAAGAGAATTATTTTATTTACTATACTTCCTCATCCTGCCTGAAATTCAATCCTGGCTACACCACTGCTTCTGAGCTTATATAATTATATACTTTATACTTTGTTCTACAGCAGAAGTGTGTAACTTTTGGAAATTATAGGACTGAGAGACTATTCTGGGGCAGCACAGTGGTGTAGCTGGTAACACTGATGCCTCACAACTCCAGGGTTCAAGGTTTGATCCTGAGTTCAGGTTACTATCTTTGCCAAGTCTATGATTTTCCTCCTGTGTTCATGGAAGCAGGGAACAAAATACACATGCTGGAAACAGAGAACAAAATACACATGCTGAAAACAACCTGGGGTTTTGATCAAATCCTCCCCAGTGGACTCAAGAGACTAAATCCAGGCAAACACAATTTGCAGACTAATACTAGCTAAACCAACCTTAGTTGCTTTCGGCTGCTCCCTGTGCGGGGTCGCCACAGCGAGACGTTGCAAGACGTTGGCAAACGTTTATGCCAGATGCCCTTCCTGACGCAACCCTCCCATTTTTCCGGGCTTGGGACCGGCACTCCATCCGGTGGCTGGGAATCAAGCTCGGGCCTTCCACATGATAGGCGAGAAACCTACCACTGAGCCGCCAATGCCTCCAGCTAAACCAACCTTCCAACGGCTATAAATTCTACAATATAAAACTGATTGGATATTCTATTAGAAGCTAATTAGGTAACTTGTATCAAAAAGACAAAACATCACTCTGAAAATTCAATGTCACTACCTGTGAATAGCCAGTATTCATACTGCAGGCCTTTGTTCTTCCTTTTTGCACGCTAACTCACCAGATCACCATTTCTTTCTTTTTTTTTTGCTTGACAACCAGTGGCGACACAGAACAGAGGCTAACAAGGATGTTTACGCATATACTCCATGTTTAACCTCCATCTGCCATGTCACTGCTTCAGTGCTAGCTTCCTAACACTGCCATAAAGACTAGCTGAAAACTCTTTCATGGTATATCTCTGATGTTGTTGAGTCCCAGAAACTCTACCAAGCCAGACCTGCCAGCTCTGACTCTGAATTATTATCATTACAGGTTTTCTGCGACTCACAGCAGTGCAACTACACTGTAATTTAGATCCTTCTTCCTTACTTGTTTGACACAACTATGATAGTTATTAACGCTGCTCTTTACCCTGACTTACAAGATTACTTAAAAGTATAGATCTAATGATGTGGATTATATGAACATGCATTAATTCCTGACAACAAACCAACTATTTATGTTTCATACAGCTTTATCTCTAATGGTCTTTTCTACCTTTATATTGGTTTTTATCAGGGTCTCAGTGTAAAAGAACAGAAAAAACAAAGCACAGCTAAATGTTATCTTTAGAAAAGCCTGGGTTGTTTACCTCTCTGTAAAGGTCTAACCTGAATAAAAGACCTGCGGAAAGGCTCAGCAGTATTGAACATGAAATGTATGAAAGCCCAACACATCAAACAAAGCCCAGTCCCTAAAAGCTCCAAGCTATTGGTCTTTTTTGGGCTTGCACAAACACACTTCACCTGGTTAGTGCTTTGAGAGATGAGAGCCCCGAAACTGGAACACAAAGGAGGTACCCTAATGGGATATAAGTTGTTCTCTAAAAGCACAAGCACAGTGGGAACATATTGCTTTATATGTGGTTTGTAATGAAGTTCCAAAGATGAAAAGTGTGAAAAAATGAGTGTGAATGATAAATGCTTGAGATTTGAATGATAACTTTTATCGTTATCATTTCCTATATACCATTTTACACATATGAACCATCACACTTAAGATGCTGGCAAGCTTTAGGATGTCTTCTGTGTACTGTACTCAGCGTAGCCTCAGATTCCTGCTCTTGGCCGAAAGGAGTCATAGCCAAAACAGCACAAGACTTGTCACTGGTGCATTCTAAGCTTTTCTTCATACTACGGATGTAAAGAGTGGTTATTATGAGTTATTGTAGCCTTCATTGTTAGCTTGAACAAATCTAGCCATTCTCCTCTGACTTCTCATCAACAAGGTGTTGATAGAAAACAAAACACTGCTTCAGTGTTCACAATAATATATTAGAAAAATCAAGAGTTTCTGAAATTGTATTGTTTGATGTGACCATCAGCTAAAGCTCTTGGCTGCTATCTGCATGATTTTATGCATTGTGTTGATGTGACATGACTAGCTGACTGGACAGTTGCATGAATGAGCAGGTATACAGGTGTTGCATTGTTTTAGATGAATATTGACACAGCTGTGTACCTCTAATAACTGTAAAGACACCTGATACCACGTGTATGTTGTTTTACACATACACTATATTGCCAAAAGTTTTGGGACATCTGCCTTTACATGCACATCAATTTAATATGGAGTTGCCTCACCCATAACAGCTTCAACTCTTCTGGGAAGACTTTTCACACGGATTAGGAGTGTGTTTATGGAAATTTTTGACCATTCCTCTAGAAGTGTATTTGTGAGGTCAGGCACTGATGTTGGACGAGAAGGTCTGGCTCACAGTCTCCGCTCTAATTCATCACAAAGGTGTTCTATCAGGTTGAGGTCAGGACTCTGTGCAGGCCAGTCAAGTTCATCCACACCAAACTCGCTCATCCATGTCTTTAAGGACCTTGCTTTGTGCACTGGTGTGCAGTCATGTTGGAACAGGAAGGGGACATCCCCAAACTGTTCCCACAAAGTTGGGAGCATGAAATTATTCAAAATGTCTTGGTATGCTGAAGCATTAAGAGTTCCTTTCACTGGAACTAAGAGGCCAAGCACAATCCCTGAATTGAATGATTTGGAGGGGTGTCCCAAAACTTTTGGCAATATAGTGCATCACATAATGTACTGGAACATTTTCTGATCTGTCCCATTATTTTACGTGAGCATAAACATTATGTGGCTGATTTAGTGGGAACAAAAGGAAATTGTTCCTTTAAGCAGCTTGCACTTTGCAGTGTGTGTGTCATGTGTTTCATGAGCCAGTTTAATGTTAATACACTCTGACTCCAGCTTTGTGATGGCAGCGAGATGCACAATGTAGTTACTCTGCAGGAAGAACACAATCCAAAAGTAATGGAGGAACGGAGCATAATTATCTGTGAGCCAAGCAAATATGAATACAAACTGAATGAGCAAATATGGAGGAAAAAAAACCCCATTATATATTTTCTCTCTCCTTGAAGGAAATGCCTCGATTATGCAGATTATGACGCAGTATTTTTGTACAGTACTGAATTTCCAGTACTGACTCCACCGCGCTTATCTTCCAGGGGATCAGATAAATATATCAAAATATTACCGCTTTATCTGTTATATTAAGAATGTTAAACATGCTCTAGTAACCTCATTACTTATTTCATTGCTGAATTTTCATTCGGATTAAAGTTTGATTACACATAAATAATTACAGTCATTACCTATAATCATATCGTAACCTGCCGTGTAGCAGTTTTCTAATTATCATAATTTGCTACACCTAATAGAGCAAACCATTATTGATCTAAATGAGGCAGGGGAACAGGGGCCGACGTGCCAATTTTGACGTTCTTGGAGCTTAGAAATGCATTGCACTTTATGCTGATATTTGCACCTAGTCTTTAGATTGGTATAAAAATGTTGACGCACATCTTTTCAGCGACCTTCCATTTGGAACTTCATTTCGACATCCTCTCTTTCCAGTGGTTATTAATTTACTTATGATCTTTAAAGATGATCTGTTTAAACATGACTTCTGGGATGCACTCATTTCCATTTTCATTCTGAAGATCCTAAGCAATATATATACAGTATCTGTGCAGTCTTCTGTAGCATGGGATGTGTAGGCCTTCATCTGACACATGGCCAGAAGCAACATTTTTCTTTTTTTTTTGAAAAGATGAAAAAAAGGGCTTTGCTCTACCATGGCATTGCTTCTCTGCTCCTCAAACCAAACAAAATGGAAAACCAAACAAAATGGGGAAAAAAGCATTTTATAAAGACAAGCTTTCATGGAAGAAACTAAAGAGAAAGAAATGAGGAAAGAAATTAAAAAATACTGAAGCAATTCTAACAATCACCATCATTTATTTACAACATATTAAACCATAATGGAAAAATTATTACTTATAACAAGTGGTCATTTAATCAATAAGGAAAATAAACATGAGTTATTTTAAAAGCTATGATGAATCATACAGACTTATATATTCATTTTAATGTGTACAGCCAGCAGTGTTATGTATCTTTTTGCCTTGTGTTTGTATTGAGCCATGAAACATGATAAAACACACACACTCTTTATAATAAAATTAATAATGACTGTGTGGAAACAAAGATGAAATCACTGACCTATGAGAGTTCATAAAAACCATGTGAAACAAATGCTGGCTCCCTTCAAAAAATAAAATAAAAGCACTGAGTCTTTCCACTCCATGCTTTTTATAAAACGGTGTGCATTTGGCAACTTTGCTCAATTCATTACTGCTAGTCCATAAATACTATAATGAAAGCAAAAAATAATAGCAACAACAGAAGAGAAAGTTTGTTGAGTGCATCTCTACCTAAAATGTAAAAAGTAAGGCTGAAAATACTGCAGAATCCAACTTGGAAAGATACTTAAGGAACAATGGAAGGGAGGAAATAAGGAAGCAAGGAATTCACAGCATCAGTTCATGTGCTTATGCCACTTATGTGTTGTTTAGCTGTATAATACCGACGTAAAAGCCATTCACAGCTGTTAAAGAGGATGCGCTTTCCAGTATTTGACCGCTGTGTCAATAAAGGAAATGCGGCAAGGTAATAATCAAACTGCACCAAACTGCATCAAGTACATTCCCTTTGGAAAGCTAGAATGTATGCTAGGAGCAAGAAATAAAATAAGCATAAGAACAATGGTGAAAAAGGAAAATGATGACAGCTGAGCCAAAAAGTTTCCACCATGAGCACAGCACTGTCAGGCGAATGATGTGTGATATCCCAAAACACATTAAATCACAGTGAGGGCGGAGAGGGAGAAACAGGGGCCTTCTTCAGCATGAAAAAATGAATTCACTGCGCTGCAAGATCGCTGAGAGAAGACAGCTCAGGGTCTCAGGACGCAGCGTGTGTGTTTGTGAGAGAGAGTTTGCTCATACCTGCAGGAAGCTGAGCTTAAATTGATGACACTACTTCCTCGACTCCCTCTCTCCACTGACTCAAAGTCATGAGAAGAAAAAAAACAAAACACTTCCCCTAAAATCTATCTACACACTATCCACACACACAAAGCAACAAAGGCTTTTTTGGTAGAACAGTATTTCTTTCCATTTTACTATTTTTAATGAAGTGCAAACAGGACAAATCTCCCCATTTTACCACAGCAAGGTAATCCAGGGTTTCTTTATCTCAGCTCAGCAGCTGGCAGCACCACCGGCTGAACAGGCTAGAAACCGGTGCTGCAGTACACTCTGGGAAAGCACTTGGGGGAATGAGACAAAGCAGGTTCAACAAAATGTTTTTAAAAAAAAAAAGAAAAAGGAAAACCTTCCAGTGTAGTGCGTCTTTGATACTCAATGGCATAAGTATCCATAACACAATGCACGAAAGTAACATCACCAAAAGTGAGAGCTGTGTTTGTACACGTGTGTGTGTGTGTGTGTGTTTGCAGGTGCAGAAAAAAGATAGATGATGGTGCTCCAGAGTACTTCTCCTACATATAGATCATCTCACTTGGATCAGGATTCCAAGATGCCAATACTTTGTTGTAACATGTGAGAATAATGTGCATGTGTGTGTGTGAGTGTGGGTGGGTGTGAGAGAAATAGAGAGTGAGAGAGAGTTTGTGTATTTGCATGTTTGTGAGTGTACAGAAGTGGAACACATCTTCTGCTTGCCCCGGGCATTCAGGTAGCTGCTCCAAGTGCATCAGCAGCGGTAGGCGCTTCGGGCTGTGCGCCTTTCTTCCTTCTCCTCCTCCTCTTCTTCCTCGTCGGATCTGCTGAGGCAGAAGCGTCTTCGGCCGGTGGGAGGGCTGTGGGATAAAGAAGGTTTGATTGAATCAGAACCAATGTGTGGCAGATTTTGTAAAGGTGACATGATGTTCGACATGCAACCCTTCGATAAGAGATAGGTGCATTATCAGGATGTAAGTTCAGACAAACAAACCCCAAGATAATGTACCACCTATACACACACATATACACACTAAATTAATATAGAATATCATATCAGGAGCAAATACATGGTAGTATACTCACAACCTCTCCCTAAACAAGAAACCTTGTCATTACAGCTGATATTTAACGGGACTAAAAACTCACTATGCTTTAGGTTAACTTTTGCTGCAGTTTAAGATGCCTGGCAAGCTGAGCAGATCAATGGTCTGTTTTAATTATAACTGAATTAAAATACTAGAGGGGAAATCTATAGTTACCTCTGAATTGACTTCAGTTATTCCATTGGCTATTTTTGTTTGGAGCAATTAATCACAAGGACATTTCGACAATTTAAACAAAAACAAAAAATTGTTTTCCACCAAAAAATAAGAGCAAAAGCAGCTGCTGAACCACTTATGAGTCACGTCTTTAAAAAGCAGCACCTTAAACTGTTAGTTTTAGATAGATTCATGCATACAACAAACGTGCAAGTAGGAGTGTGTTTAGAATGAATGAGAACATAATACATGGAAATAGAAAAAGCTCCTCATTATTCATGCTACAAGACAGTGTGATAAGTTCAAAATGTGAGATGGTCTGGGGAGAAATAATCAGGGTTAGCTCAACACCATGCGTACAGCACACTTCACTCCAAACCAGGCATCACCTACTGCCATCTTCAGTCACTGTCTGGCTTGTACAGATACTTCATCATCACACTATCCACATTCTTCTTCCTTTTCTTCTCCTCTTTCTTGCTACGTGGTGGAGCTGCTTCTGAACAGCCTCCAGGCTCTCTCTCATCTTCAGAAGCTGATGCCTGCCTACCAGGACCTCTCTTTACGCTGTTCGCACTTCTGTATGAGATAGTGGAGGCTCCCGAGCTAGAATCTGACTCTGAGCTAGACTGAGATTCAGAAGAGGAAGAAGAGGACGATGAGGATGACTCCTTCTTTGACTTCTTTTTTTTGCCTTTCTTCTTGGACCTCCTTCTACGCTCACTCTCAGAGGAATCAGAGCTATGGCTCCTCCGTTTCCTGCTCTTGCTCTTCTTCCTGCTCCGGGTGCTCAGGCTGCTATTGGAGCGATGAAAGTCAACGGCTGAAGCAGAGCGTCTCATGCTGGAGGAGCTGCGGCTGTCCCTGCCAGACCTCACACTCTTCACCTCATCATCTTCCTCCTGCATACGCTTGTCTGGCTTGCTGGTCTCGGTTTCAGAGTCTTCCAAGCTGCTCCGCTTGAACTTGATGGGCTTGAAGTTCAGCACCTCATTGATGGCAGCCTCCAGAGCTGGGTCGAGGTAACTGCGGTGACTGACCGGCTTAAGGTCGGAGGCATCAGGCAGATCTGAATCGGTGGTTCTTGCTCTTGGGGGCATGGACATGCTGCGGCCGCTGGAGGAGTGGTGGGGACTGAAGGAGTTGGAGTGCAATTCACTGTAAGCCACACTCATGGCATCATCATCCATATCAAACTCACTGAGCCTGCAGCTGCGAGCTAAGGACATATGGGAATCGGCACGGCTCACACTGCCAGGGCTTCTCCGGCTCACACTTCCTGGACTTCTACAGCTCAGGGATGGACTAACTGCTGACCCACGCTCACTCTGGTGCTCATCGAGCCGAGACATGCTACGGCGACGGCTCAGCATGCTCGCAGTACTCACGCTGGATTTAACATCGTCATCCAACCAAGAAGCTCGGCTTGGGCCTACGGATGACACAACCGATTCCTTGTCTAATTCGGACCAGCGGCTGTCCATGCCTTTTCTGGCCTTGCTGGCTGTATCTGAGTAAGCCTGGGACAAAACTGAGCCCCTGTCATCCAGATCATCCTTAATCCAGGAGCTCACAGAGTAGGAGTCCCTGGCATCGTGCTGTTTGGGTTTGCTTTTGCGAAAGGATGATAGCTCCTGAGAGTCATCCTGCTCCTTGAGGGCGCTAAAGAGCGAGTCCTCATCTCCTTTGCCACCAAGGGAATCCTTAAGGTTGGAACGTTTCCTATAACTGAGTGAACTCATCACTGACACGGGCCTACTCTGGTCTAAACCTTTACCTTCTTTGCCATTCTCTTGCCATTCCTTCCCCTCTTTGGCATCACTGTTTGCAGCATATCTAGATGAAGGGGGCAGTTGAAGGGAAGGAGACCAGAACAGCAAAACATAGAAATGGAAAGAAATGGAAAGGAGGATACAGAGATAGAAATTAAAAATGAGTTACGAAATGAAATAAAGAAAAAGGTAATAAGACATGAGTGACATCAGAAAAGAGATTTTCACAAAGCATTTAAAGTGCACCTTGTTGAAGTGAAGACATCGAATATACATACAGATGCATCTCAATAAATTAGAATGTCGTGGAAAAGTTCATTTATTTCAGTAATTCAACTCAAATTGTGAAACTTGTGTATTAAATAAATTCAGTGCACATAGACTGAAGTAGTTTAAGTCTTTGGTTCTTTTAATTGTGATGATTTTGGCTCACATTTAACAAAAACCCACCAATTCACTATCTCAACAAATTAGAATATGGTGACATGCCTAATCAGCTAATCAACTCAAAACCCCCTGCAAAGGTTTCCTGAGCCTTCAAAATGGTCTCTCAGTTTGGTTCACTAGGCTACACAATCATGGGGAAGACTGCTGATCTGACAGCTGTCCAGAAGACAATCATTGACACCCTTCACAAGGAGGGTAAGCCACAAACATTCATTGCCAAAGAAGCTGGCTGTTCACAGAGTGCTGTATCCAAGCATGTTAACAGAAAGTTGAGTGGAAGGAAAAAGTGTGGAAGAAAAAGATGTACAACCAACCGAGAGAACCGCAGCCTTATGAGGATTGTCAAGCAAAATCCATTCAAGAATTTGAGTGAACTTCACAAGGAATGGACTGAGGCTGGGGTCAAGGCATCAAGAGCCACCACACACAGACGTGTCAAGGAATATTTGGGTACAGTTGTCGTATTCCTCTTGTTAAGCCACTCCTGAACCAACGCCAGAGGCGTCTTACCTGGGCTAAGGAGAAGAAGAACTGGACTGTTGAGATGAGTGCAAGTTTTGTATTTCATTTGGAAACCAAGGTCCTAGAGTCTGGAGGAAGGATGGAGAAGCTCATAGCCCAAGTTGCTTGAAGTCCAGTGTTACGTTTCCACAGTCTGTGATGATTTGGGGTGCAATGTCATCTGCTGGTGTTGGTCCATTGTGTTTTTTGAAAACCAAAGTCACTGCACCTGTTTACCAAGAAATTTTGGAGCACTTCCTGCTTCCTTCTTCTGACCAGCTTTTTGAAGATGCTGATTTCATTTTCCAGCAGGATTTGGCACCGGCCCACACTGCCAAAACTCACCAGACCTGAACCCCATAGAGAATCTATGGGGTATTGTCAAGAGGAAAATGAGAAACAAGAGACCAAAAAATGCAGATGAGCTGAAGGCCACTGTGAAAGAAACCTGGGCTTCCATACCACCTCAGCAGTGCCACAAACTGATCACCTCCATGCCACGCCAAATCGAGGCAGTAATTAAAGCAAAAGGAGCCCCTACCAAGTACTAAGTACATGTACAGTAAATGAACATACTTTCCAGAAGGCCAACAATTCACTAAAAATGTTTTTTTTATTGGTCTTATGAAGTATTCTAATTTGTTGAGATAGTGAATTGGTGGGTTTTTGTTAAATGTGAGCCAAAATCATCACAATTAAAAGAACCAAATTCTTAAACTACTTCAGTCTGTGTGCACTGAATTTATTTAATACACGAGTTTCACAATTTGAGTTGAATTACTGAAATAAATGAACTTTTCCACGACATTCTAATTTATTGCGATGCACCTGTAGTTAACACCACCTCACTATTGTGCTTTTACGTCTCTTACAGTTATGTCTTGATTTCTCTCTCTGTTTCTTGACTGCAAAGAAACACACTGCTGTCGTGTAACTGTGTAAGACTGTTCCTCTACAGTCTTCACAGAAAATAAACCACATACTAAAATATGTATGTGGGGTGAATCCTCCTTTAAAGCATGATAGAAATGGCAGAAGACTGGACATAACACTAATATAGGCTGAAAAATTGGGAATTTGGTTTTTAGTTAGTTTTTATTCAAATTCAATGATCAGCCATGCCTTCTAAGCTCCTTAATTGAATAAAGATCTGTTGCATACAAATATACTTTCTATAATTTTGCAACATAAAAATTTTAATGTCTTTACATAATTGTTTGTGCTTCTAAAAGGTAATTAGAAGTGCTGAGAAATACTGCCTCAAAACCCATTCCGAGGGCAAGTGCACAATGGGGAACATGATGAAAA
Source organism: Hemibagrus guttatus (assembly GCA_033459395.1). Taxonomy (NCBI): domain Eukaryota; kingdom Metazoa; phylum Chordata; class Actinopteri; order Siluriformes; family Bagridae; genus Hemibagrus; species Hemibagrus guttatus. Next base: position 10,820,654 of record JAUCMX010000011.1, read on the forward strand.
GGAATTTAAAGCTCCAAAGTTTTTTAAAAGTTGTGAGGGGCTCAAGAGGGAGGCTTAAATCTTCTGGAAAAGAGACAAATGCAGGGCAATCGAAGCTGTCAGCCAGCAGGCTCAATCTATTAATCTCTGGAAGAGGGGAGCAGGTGTAGGCATGCCAGCTGGCCAACAGGCGTGTCGATAAATCTGCCAGGCAGGCCGCTGCTTCTAAAGAAGTCTCTGTCATCAAACCTTGTGGCAATGAGGAGAATAAGTGAGTGGGTAAGAAAAATCTTCCTTCAAGCAAACGAATGCACTATCCTAGCCTGCTTTATGCGCATGGTGAACTTTGTTTTGTTTTCTTTGAGGTAAAAGGTACCCAAACTACTGACCTTGGGCTCTTCAGGTTGTCATCTGACAGATTCTTGGCTGAGCCTTTGTTTTTGGAGAGCCAGGACTTCACACCATCAACTCTGTCCTCCACTTCAGAGCAGGAATCTGAGTCACCTTCACTGTAAAGAAGAAAAGGAGGAAATGGAGTGTCAGCACCCAGCTAAAAGCAGATTCTACATGAGCTGTTAGTTTGGCAGTAGGGGTGAAACAAACGGTTTTATAGCACAGATACAACAGCACTGAGACATGCGCTCAATCAGCAGAGGCATAAAAGCCTCAACGCCATTCTTTGTGTTAGTCAGCCCTCACACTCGAGTCGTTGCAGGCACTGGACATCCTATCTGAGCAGACTCTGCCTTTTCTTTTAAGTACATAAATGAGCCTGATGAAAAGTTGAGCGACTTCCTGATTTTTATATATACTATTCCCCAAAGCGCTATTAACTCCAGGGTAATAAAACAATTAAGCCTTTGAGATGTAACTGCTGCATTTCTAAATGACAGCAAAATTGTAGCAGTTGGGCATTTAAGAGAGGAGTTATGAACTAGCAGAAGCACGTAAAAGGTCAGATAAACCCAACACATTTGGGAAAAGGGAGCTCTTACAATGCTCTCTGATCATATGCGAAAAGAAGAACTAGTTTTAAAAAGGTAAGAATTAAATTTATTTAACTTTCCTCAGTGAGTGCACCGTTCTGCGAACAGATTCCAACCCAGTACCAGCAGAGGATCAGGGGTGCCATCAATAATTGGAGGGAAAACTTACAAGGAGGTTCCCAGGAGAAGAAACATTAATGGTCCACACACTGAGCAGCTAACTGAATCCATGGTCTGTCTGCTCATTTCTCAGGCCAAGATAAAGCTCCAGGATTTATGTTTAGCTAGATCTTCAAGTCAATTTTCCCCTGTCTCTTCAGATTAGTCTTATGACTCACTAATGGTGCAACACTTTGCATGGGAAAAAAAGCATCAGCGGATTCAGAAGGTAGTAGCAGCTTCATTCAAAGTTGATATACACAAAAAAAACTCCAAATGAGCTCACAGCTACCAGAACTAATTTTAATTGGGATTTTGATAATATGCTTATATCTGTATTCTGGGGCCACTGCAGTCCTCTACAGAATAAATTAGAGAATAATGCTGCTACAGACAAGAGTTACACCTGCTTTTCCCACGCCCTGAACTCACTCACTATATCCGTAACATTACTCATCTGAGAGCATTATACATTTATCTAGCACAAACACAATGGGTAAGCAAAAATGGAATCAATTCTACTGCAGTAGGATTAGCAATTTTGGAGCACGCCTCAAGCCCCCATGCTCTTATCAAAAAGATGAGACGTTTTGCTCTGAGTGCTTCTGTATGTGCACCGACTTTGATTCGAACTGGACACTAAACGTCTTGAGCACGTACAGAGGGAACACGCTCCGTGTATGTGGAAATCTGGAGCAGGACAGGACAAGTTATTTTGCAATCAACTTGCTCACACAATTATGTCAGTGTATCATACAATTTGCAGCACAGCATTATGTAAAAAAATGCAACAATCTTGAAGGGTAAGCACTTTTGCACCAATAAAACTAATACACATGACATACTAATACGTATTGTGCTTTGATGTTTACTCATAATGGTGGGATTTTTCACTTCACTACACTTCCTATTAAATGTTTTGCAGCTAAATGTTTTGAATTGTGATGACAAAGTTGTACAATAACCAAGAATGGACAATACTTGAGTAATTGTAGTTTGTTACTATACTTAAGAATTATTTTGTCCTATTTATTCTTTACTTGCGTGTTATTGACACCTTATTTAGACCTTTAACATAATCCTTACAAATCATGAATTCTTTCATCCAACCAATGACTGTCCACTATATATATATATATATATATATATATATATATATATATATATATATATATATATATATATATATATATATATATATATATATATATATATATATATATATATATCTCATTTGAATCAACTTCGTTTAACATCCAATTAATTCAGCTTCCAATACAGCTCATTACCTGTATAGAATCATGCATAGAATTCATCATCTGCAGTGACCTTCTCATGCTACGCAATGTAGCTAAAGCTACATCTATCCATGCATGTGTGAAAATGAGTAATCTATTCAACTATGGAAGTTGTTGTTGAGGCTCCGGCCCTACCTCAGCAATAAATTATTTAAACACACACACACACACACACACACACAAACACACAAACACACACACACACACAAACACACACACACACAAACACACACACACACACACACACACACACACACACATATACACAAATACACATGAAAAAAAAAGCTAAATGTGCTAGTTGGTAAAACATGAGAAATACTGCCATGAGAATAAAGCAGCTTGATGCCAGATACTGGTTCAGTGCTGGGACAGGTCTGAAGAGACTTTTTACCAGGTCATTTGCGGGTTATGCATTATTTAACTTGCATGGTTAAAAGATTGATGAGAAACACGCCCTCTTTCTCTGTCAAAGGCAGTTGGATCCCAGGAGTAGGGCTGTAAAATATTCAGCACACACAGACAGACACACAATATATATGCTATAGTAGAGACACAGAGAGAAAGAGAGGAGGTGGCTCTATAGGTGTCTACATGACTCTGTAAGTGTGATACAGAACTGAGCACAGGGCTGAGGGGTCTTGAGAACAGCACAAGTTCAACAGACATGTTGAGCCCAGAGGCAGTACGTACACACCCTCCCACCCTCCCTCCCTCCCTCCCTCGCACACACACACACACACACACACACACACACACGCACTAATACACTTACCTGTCAAAATATAGTGACTATAGCCATCCTCAAGCATATGGTTAAGAATAAATTATAAATAGCAAAGAAAACCAAACAGGCATCATGCTTAGCTCGTATGGTCAGTGGCATGCATGGATTATAGCACGTGATCCCATGCAAAACAAATAGTGGAAATAATCAGATCTCAGGTGATGTTAATTGTCAAGTCTATGGAGTGTATTGCAGTATCACTGGCCTGCAGACCAATAATCTGGACCCTCAGTTCAATAACAAGCTGAACAAAAGATATAATCATATTTATTTAAATACAGAGCAGGTGTATGTCATTTTCTCAAAATAACTTGGATACTGCAATATTATCCAAAGAGAAAAACCAAAGAGGGTTAAAGTGAGCGCAAACAATCGCTCAGGCTCCTCACGTTCTGTTCTTTCGTTTCTGATACTTAGTCACCATGTCTTGTAAACTGGAAATGGAAGATGTATAAGAAACAAACAAAAACAGAAAGAAAAAAGAAAGGTGAGACAGGCATACATCACAAACCAAAAAATGATAGATAGATAGATAGATAGATAGATAGATAGATAGATAGATAGATAGATAGATAGATAGATAGATAGATAGATAATTTGATTGATTGATAAAAGAGGTGACCTAAACCCCAAAAGGAAGGTAATGATTGTAAACAAAGGTCCAAATTTTAAGGAAAATTTGTTGCAGTTTCAGAAAACGTTGGCATGAAGATGTTTTTATCCTTGCTAAGGCAATCGTGCTTTGTTTCTGATTATAGTCTGGCCTTGACTAGGTGCTCTGTTTTAATCTCCTTTATACATGTGCTCCACTTGGTGAGGACACTGGTACATGTAAATGAAATTATTTTCAATGTCCCTTTTTGAAGACTAGCAAGCCAGTCTGTGAATCCGTCAGTCAATGAGTCAGTTAATCGGTAAGTCAGTCAGTCTTTGAATCAGTGAGTCCGTCATTAAATCAGTGAGTGAGTGAGTGAGGGAGTCAATTAGTCTATGAATCAGTGAGTCAGTCAGTCTATGAATCAGTAAGTCATCAGTCAGTCTATGAATCAGTAAGTCAGTCAGTCTATGAATCAGTAAGTCAGTCAGTCTATGAATCAGTAAGTCATCAGTCAGTCTATGAATCAGTAAGTCAGTCAGTCTATGAATCAGTAAGTCAGTCAGTAAATACGTGAGGGAGAGAGTGAGTCAGACTAAGCAACAGTAAGTCAATGAGCAAAATAAAAAAGGTCACTAGATAACTTTTCATCTGATTTAATCAGCATTTAATCGTTTTCGCACTTTCAAGCTAAAAATTCCTTGTTGAAATGTTTGGATCACATTATAGTGAAAACAGGAAAATAGTGCAATTATAAATTCAGTGTCATGTAACCAGATTTTCAACCCATGACTTTATAATATCATATCCCTCTGTAGAGGAAAAAGGTATAGCGAAAAACTTGTACTGAATTGGAGACAAAAAAAAAAAACATTATTGTTTTAAGTTTTAAAAAATAATGTAACGTATAATAATATGTAATGCAATGCCTCAGATAAATGCAAGCACCTCTCAGGATTTATAGGAAAATACTGAGCTATAGGACAGATAGGAAACCATCCAGTATTAATCAGTTGCCTGTGTGTTCGGTTGATTATGTTTTTTTTTTCACATTTATCAACCGGCGATAGAAATGTCAGAGAAGCAAAAACAAAGGAAAATGTGTACATGATTTATGCTATACATTTATAAAAGGAAAAAAAAGCTTTTCAAATAATTCATTCATTCATTGTCTACCGCTTATCCGATCTATTCTCGGGTCACGGGGAGCCTGTGCCTATCTCAGGCGTCATTGTGCATCAAGGCAGGATACACCCTGGACGGAGTGCGAACCCATCGCAGGGCGCACACACACACACACACACACTCATTCACTCAAACAATCACACACTATGGACAATTTAGAGATGCCAATCAACCTACAATGCATGTCTTTGGACCAGGGGAGGAAACCGGAGTACTCGGAAACCCCCGAGGCACGGGGAGAACATGCAAACTCCACACACACATGGCGGAGGCGGGAATTGAACCCCAACCCTGGAGGTGTGAGGCAAACGTGCTAACCACCAAGCCACCGTGCCCCCCTTTTTACATAATTATGTAAAGCAATTTTATCACTAAAAGTGAAACCCATTAACATTTGCAAACATTTCATTTAACCGCTTACAAAATGTGCACAAAGTTAATCGACATCCAGTTACTGACACGACTACTAATGTATCGATTGAAAACAACTCTCTAAATGATTTTTTTCAGCAGTATGAATAACTGACAGCAAGAAACATCTCTGTCCAGTAGTTTCAGAGATTTCATTCTTCCACTGAGTCGTTGCAGTGAGCAGGGATTTGCTGTCCTCTACTTTAAAGTGAGAGCAAAGAGAGAGAGATGAGGTGGGGAGGTAGAACGGTTTACCTGTTGATAAGATCCTCATTGTCATCGCTCTCCATCTCATCTTCGATAGCAGCCTGCAGGTCACCGATCCTTTTAAAGGCCAGTTTGAGATCTGCCTGAAGACTTTGATTTGCAGCCTCTAAACTCTCAATGTCCATTTCCTACAGAAACAGGATCACTTAGAGCTTAAGACAGGTAACACAGGACAAGCATGACAAGGACTAAACTGTGCATGACACAAACAATGTGCTGGGAATAGGACTACTCTTACAGTATATAAGAAAATAAAAATAAAAAATCTCTCACCAGCTCGTGCTTTTTCCGACTGGCTTCGTTCTCCTTTTTGGCAAGCTCGGCCATCTCCTCCTTGAGGTCACGGATTTGACGCTGCAACCGTTTGTTTTGCTCCTTCTCACGGTTCTCACTGGAGCTACGATGATCACGTTCCTCTGTCAGTTTTTCCACATTCTCCTTCAGCCTCGACACCAGACTCTACAGAACAATGGAATCAACAGAAACATCAAAACATATGATTTGTGAATAAGCATTTTCTAGTTGGACTCAAAAGAAACTAAAGAATAACCTAATTTGTAGCATAAAATTATAATGTCTAAATCACATTTATTGAACATAAATAATTTTACTGTGTACGTAACCGTACATTCACACATTGACATGTTTTTCGCAGATACAACAATACAACTTAAATGTTGTGCTGTCTGATTTTTTTCCCCCAGGTTATTTGCAAAGTAACCTTTCAACAGAATAAGGTCACACAAACAGAGCGCTTGTCCTGCCCACTTACCTCCAGACGTTTCACTTGCGTCTTCTCAAACTCAAGCTTGGTCTCTAACTCACGGATCTTAGCCTCTTGCCTGCTGACCAGAGATTTGTCCACCATGGACTGTTCCTGAAATTCCAGCTGACTCTGCAGCGCTGTGAGCTGTCAGAGCATGCACAAAGTGAGATCAGCGACACAGCGACACACAAATACAGGCTTGAGATAAAGTGTGAACTACACAATTCATTCGCATTCTGCCGTAGGATTATACTGACTTACGATACTCTCAGAACTGCATATTGTTTTCCTGTCTGAAATGAGTCAAAACTTGTCTATAGAGAATTGCCACTGGGTGTCTTCATGGTGGCCTTCTTTAAAAGTGCTCCCCCACTTTCCATTCAGCTAGCCCAGCATACTGCATTGGATTCTTAATTGCCAGCCTCTCTAATCCATTATTCAAAAGCCCTCGGCACCTCTGTTTTCCATCTCTGAGCGTGCTCTCATTTATTTTCAAAGAGGTGAAGAATTTTGCAGCTGAGAATAATGACTGCTCAGATATTGACTTTTGAGCCAGGCTTAGAGCAGTTGTTTTTTTCTAACTGAACTTCAGATGAACGTGAAGATGAAAACAAAAGTGGCATTGCATGCCCTTGAGTTGCCTGACCTCTCCTATGTGTTTGAGGCATTAAATATTTTTTGCACAAAGCCAGTTGAATGAATTAGTGCAGTCTGTGGTTCAGCTGCTTTAGCCTGTTTATCCGCACCAGATTAGCCGAGTGAAACAGCATGGATAATTGCTGAGCGACATGATCTGATCCTTATCTATGGCTTGTTGCTTTGGGAGCAGAGTGAGACACTGATCTCTCGTGTCCTGACCTTATTGCCACAGGAGCTTTTGAGAATAGAGCAAGCTTACATGTTACACTTGTAAGTCAACAGCTTAAAGAGAGACCTTAAGTTTTGAAAAGAAAAAAAAAAGAAAGTTTATCCCTAATTGAGGCAGGCTCATTCTCCATTTAGCTTTACATGTTGTGTACTAAAAACAAAAAAATTCCCTAATAATGCAACAGCCACCTAAATTTCATTTGTCTGTGGACTTACCCTCTCCTGGACTTCCTGTTTCTCTTTCATGGCTTCCTCTAGCTGTGTCTGGAGCTCGCTGACCTGTGCCAGGCTCTGAGAGGACTGTACAACAACAAAGAAGAAAAAAAAAGTGGTTAGTCATTCACAATATAAAGTCAATGTGGAAAGTCCTATAAAAGCATTAGATAGTCTGGGAGGTCTGCCTAGTTTCACAGGAAAAAGCCATTTGATTTTTAGAGTTTTTAACAGCACACTGTGTTTTTATGTAAACAGTGAAAAATAGTCCTATATGAAACAAACCAGTAACAACTGTTCAAGCAATTTCTTTGTCTTTATTAATTGAATTTATTCTGTTCTCCAGTTCCTTAGCTACATTACCATAACTTTCTGGCAAGTGTCCGTCTATGTGACTGAGAGAGCTAGGGAACTTATAAAACAACTGTCTTTACCAAATAAGGGAACTATTACATTTAGGTCACAACAATATCGACCAAATAATATTTAATATCATTTACCTTATTTTTGGGTTTGTTATTTTGCTGTATTTAACGATCTTTAAAAGAAATGGGGTCCTTCAAGCAGAATCTTATGGTACTGCTCGTATGTTTTACCTGTAATCCAGACTCAGCCCTTAACCATAAAAATATACTCTACCTCCAATTTGCAAAAGCCTCTGTCTAAATCAAAAATACCCAAAATAGCCAGAGGAGGATTTTATGGTAAACATTCCACTGTCTGCACTGATAATCATAGAATAATTATCTTCAAATATCTTTAAACAAATGAGACAAGGTGCAAACCATCTTCACCTCCACATGCACATCTGTAAGGACACTGTTATTTTGTTAAGTTGGCTTGACAAAAACACAGCAGTAAATTACACTACACTGGGAAATGATAATGATGCGAGCTGTGCAAATATTCAGAAGCAGCTTCAAATAGATCACAACTGCTGCAAAACATTTTGCAACTCAGATTGTTTTTCCCCAGGAACTCTTCTTCCTTAGAAACACAGCAGTGAACAGACTGAAGTCTAATTTTCAGAAGAGCATCTTTGTCATGACAAGCTTTCACGAAATAACAAACCTAAAAATAAATCTGTACAGCTAGGGACTAGTGCCATTAGCTGGTGCTGCTTCCAAGAAACTGAACACTGGAAGAAAAGTTTCAGGCTGTATATTACACTGTCCTACTTTCAATGTATTGACACAGACGATCAGGAAGCAGTGGTGCCATAGGTCCAGACAGAAACGGGGGTTTACCTGGGCAACAGCCGCTTTGTGTTTCTTCATGAGCTCGTTCATGTCCTCCTGGTCTTCCTCCATGCGTGACTGCAGGTCATTCTTCTCCCGCTGCACACGGCTCAGCTGCTCCTCCAACTGGGAGAGAAAACAAGCAGAAAACAGCACAGCAAATCTGTAATCAGAAAATGTGTTCAAATTTGCTTTGCTTAAAAATATTACAAGAGAGAGCCACTAAGAGAGAAAATTTGTCTTTCAAGCAGGTGCCCCAAGGCTTTGATTGAGTTTCTGTAATGTTCTACGTGCACTTGCTTTCCTTCACGCAAAATCCAAATCATAATTCTAATTGTAATGTTTTTTTACTTTTACTGTTAGTAGCTAAAGCTGCCACTTCTCAACCTGCTTTCCCTGGGAGTGTCAAAGGCTTAATTTCATTCAATAATAATTACTTCTGCAATACAGTAAGGCAGTCTCTGAAGAATAAGAGCTGGGTTTATTAATAGGGCATGAACATGTGGATAGCAGAGAAAGCGAATGAAATGAATTCATTAACAGAGAAGTGGGAAATGAAATGGAGTTTAGAACCAGTGTGGCTGTAGAGCTTTCCATCTTACTCACACGTTACAAAAACGGACAACGAGAGCTAATGGCCTGAATCATTTTCCTTTCAAACAGCCTAATAATATGAAACTTTTTCATTACAGTTTACTGTACTAAATGTATGCTAACCGTGATAGTTACACACAGTAGAATGGACAGTAACTTGAGGCTTGTAAATTACATTTCAAACAGTCAAGACATCTGCAATTGCAGCAGAATTCTACAATGACACACCTTTGCTGAAAAATATAATAACAGTAAACATTCATAAAACTACAAAAGAGCTTGTGAGCATGAATCATAAATCAGCTTTTTAAAGAATGTGAACACTTCAGTGGGGAGCTATTCGAGCTGCCTGTCATTTCTAGATTCCTCCTGTAGCTGCTTCCAACATATAATCCTCCTGTCAAATGGAAATGGATGGAAAACAAGATAAGTTAACGACGTACAAAACGCTCTTTAACATACATTTTAACATACCAAGACAAAATGCAGAACCAACAATTGAGGATGTCTTAAGCTTTTCCCGTCATCCTTTTCATCCATTTTTCTCTGCCTGATCTGACAGGCGCAAGTCAGCATATGGATTTCTTCCTCATTCAATTCTCACCTTCAGTACACACAGCCTGAGAAACGCTGCTGATTCCCAAATATATCAGGACAATGTGTAATTACTCAATTGTGACAAAACCAATCTCTGTTGGTCCATGAAAGATGGGAGTTTGTACTGCAGAATGGATTGCACTCATAAGTATTAGATAGTCCTCTTATCACCATGTGACAACATTGAAATGTAAAGGTAACTGGAAACAATAACAGATTGGTCTATGGATACACCTCAGTGGCTGCTGACTCACAGAACTGTACCTCAGTATGTCTATATGACCAGCTGACCACTTAATCGCAGCAGTTCTTCACAGTCCTCTAGTTCTATTTTAATTCTATAAGCCAATATAAGTAGAAATGAATACTGCGGGAATTCAATTTGAAAAGCTGTTTTAAATGAGCCTTTAAATGTCACAATTTCAGTCCAATATTTACTTTGATATTCCTCCAAAGCTTTGAATATAGCACAGTCTGCAAGGACAGCATGTATACGCTGCTTCAGAACAGTAAACGTTACTGCACATATGCCACGGTGTACCACTCTATGGTACCACATTGGACTGCGCAGTTTTCACAGATAAGACTCAATTTGACACCCAATCAGACAGTTTTTTCGCTCCACGGGAGCTACAAACGGAAAACAGAATAATAAAGATAGAGCCCAAATCGACGTGTGTAAAATCACAACCATTCATCTCTCTTCCAATATCTCTTTCCAACCTGCTGCTGTGTGAACTCAATTATAAATCCTCCTTGCGGTCTGCGGAGAAAGCAGCTCATGACAGCGTTATTAAAGCATAATATATTTCAGGGTGATATGTCTTGTTCAAATTAGAGAAAGAATCTGAAACATGTGATTATGGGAAGAAATCATTTCCCTGCTGTAAATTATTGAACTGATATCTTGACGTTCACTGACGATTTTCTGTATGTGCTAGAATTTTCTCTCCTGCTTCATTTCCAATACATGACATGAATTTTAGTAAATTTTCTTCTCACATAAATAATGTGATTTTTAGAAGCCCGAACTCCAAGTATTGCCAATGTTGTGATAAGGGTTTTTTTCCTGCACTCTTCTTTACGTTCCCTCATAGGTTGCTTTTGATTTGGCTTATTTGAAAAGGGCGGGTACATGCTTTCATAACTTTATTTACAATAACATATTACTTCCCTGGCACTTCTTGTAAAACCCTAAAAACATTTTAATTTTGTCTCTTCCTGTGAGACACTGAACTTTTCATATCCCTCTTTATTGATATGGCCATACTCACAGCCTGCTTGGCTTTGGAGATATCATCCATCTGAACATGAAGGTCCTCGATTTCCACCTCCATGGCCTTGCGGGCTTTGACGGCAGCAGCACACGTGAACTCAGACTCCTCCAGCTGGAAACACACACACACACACACACACACAACACAGGGTCAGTCCCAGGACTTCCAGCAATGGGTGCTGCCTACTGCCTTGAGCTGATATTGGCACAGTGCTCACACCTGGTTTTTCAGCTGGGCAATCTCCCTCTTGCTAGGTGCATTGTTTTTCAGATGGTCCAACATGATCTGGGCATCAGCCAGAAGGGCTTTGGTGCGCTTCAGGTCTTTCCTGAGGCGCTTTTCCGTTTCTACATCCCTGTGACTAACCTGGGATGGAGAACACAACAAACACCAACAACACGCGTGCCAGTTATTCTGTCTCACACAGAACTTATATAAAGACTGAGACAAGTAAAATAAAGAGTAGGAACAAGACCAAAAATATATGTGTATATATTTGTATTCTACAGGAAATAGAAAGAAGAGTGGAAGTACAAGTGTTTGTATGTGTTGTTACATACCTGCTCTTGAGCAGTCAGCAGCTTGGCCTCTAGCTCTCTCCTCTCCCTAAGGACCTTCTGTTTATCTTCATATTCCTCCTCCAACTGGACCTCCATCTGCTTCAGCTACACACACACAAACACAGACACACAAGCACATGGCAAAAACAGAACAATAAGAATGCACTGTACTTATCAAATAAGCGATAACTCAGCAGTGATATAATCTGAGGATACACCTATAAAGCTGTTCTGGATCTGATGTTTAATTCCACTTTCTGGCAATTTCCTAATGATGGCACAGACTACAGGATGATATCAAGTGTAAACCAAGTAAACATCATGGCAGCAAACAGAATACAACAGAGATAAGAAAAATGTGTTTTGTTGCTATAATTGTTAAAACAATGTGAGTATAAATACAATATCTGTACAAATTCATCTTCCCAAATATTAATTAGCCAAGGGTAGTTTCAGATATGTGGAATTTGCATTTACTTAAACTGATTTTTCCCCACATAGAACAGCTGAGAGTACAATGAAAGAAAGAACACAGTGGCTGCCACTGAAGAGATATGAAAATGGGAGATGATTGAAGATAACCTGACTAATAGCATGAAGCATGTACTTATTAGACATTACATTACAGACAATACCTTGTTTTACTCACTTTTCAGGAGAGAACTACTGTGTGTTTTCCTTTTATTGAATGTTGAACTAGATTTGCATTTAACAGGAAACCTAGACACTTCCCATAATGTATGCATAACTGAGTCACTGCGTGCAAAAACTGAGCTTCTTCTACTGATCTGAAACCATTTTTTTAACTTATTATAATGAAGTGGGAATATGAGCAGAGATACCTCATTGTAAAAGCAAACTGCCTTACCTTCTTAGTACATGACTGTCTGATTTCCTCCACCTCATCATCTTTGCTCTCGATCTCTTTAGAGTGTGTTTGTCTCAGCCTCTCCATCTCCATCTCCAGACGTAGCTTGGCCTGCATGAGCACACCACAGCAAATCACTGCATGCAAATTCACACACTCCTGTAGCATGTGTTTATGTCAAACAACAAAATGAATTAAGCAGCCATTAGTTTTCAGGGGTTTAAATAGAAATGCTGACTGCGCTCTTTCTGGTGAATATTTCTAAACATAAATATATCAACAAATTTCATGTGGCACTTTGCATTATTCAAGAAATGAATACATTAAACATGAGTTACATTTTTAAAGTGAGTGCCATATAAATGAAAATACTCCCTTCAGGAAGCTGCACTGATTTTGTGTGTGTGTGTACCTGCTCCAACATCTGAATAGTGCCTGCTTGCTCATCAAGCTCCTCCTCCTGATCTTTGACTTTTGCCTCCAAGTCACGAAGCTGCTTTTTAACCTTGGCTAGGGAGGCTTCATCCTTTGATTCCTGAGAGTTCAGATCCTGCAACTCAGCCTCCATCTGCTCCAGCTTCAGATTGAGAGCACACATTTCCAGATCTTTGTCCTGAGTGAAAACATAACCAATGTTAGGTGTGATCCGCACTCACCCCCACCCACCCAATCACCCACACAACTCAGTGCTGATGTATGTAATGCTTTACATTATGGATCCCTTATTTGACATTTGTAAGATCTTAGTTACCCATGAAATTCAGTATTAAAACACACTGGGCAATATTAACTCAGTAACTGACACTTCTATTTAAGTTTTTTTTTTTGAATAATTAACCAAATAATCAGCATGTGCATTAAGCAATGTCTTAATGCACCATCTAGCTCTTCTTGTATGCCACAAACTCTTAAATCCCTTCAAAACATGTATGCCACAAAACCCCTTAAGATATATATATACATATAGATATATACATACACACACAGATCAGCCATAACATTATGAGCAGTGACAGGTGAAGTGAATAACACTGAGTATCTCCTCACCATGGCACCTGTTAATGGGTGGGATATATTAGGAACATTTTGTCCTCAGAGTTGATGTGTTAGTAGCAGGAAAAATGGGCAAGCGTAAGGGTTTGAGCGAGTTTGACAAGGGCCAAATTGTGATGGCTAGACGACTGGCAGGTGGTCATAATGTTATGCCTGATCGGTGTGTGTGAAACATGGCCATATCTGGAGCAATGCTACGTTACAATTCTACATTATATAATCCTACATTTCTACTTAGAACAGCAAAAGCAACACTAGTGACAGAGGCATAATAATTAAGGACATGATGCTTAACAGCTTGCTTAACATGTTTGCCGTTGTTAAAAATTCAGAAGTGAGGCTGAACAGTAAGTTGCATTATTCACACATGCAGTACGTTCAGTAAGTTCTCAACAAGCTGTCCTCAACTGAACCTTTTAAGCAAGCACTGAATAAACAAGTTAACGCTGGTGTGTTTCATTAACATTTAACAGACTTCACTTTATACGTGTGTTAACTTGCAATACTTATGGTATATTTATGTTAAAGCATATAATATTTAATGTTAAATAATGCAGTAAATATCATTAGATAAGGGAGGTTTAAGGTAATGCCAGATGTAGTAAATATTTATTGCATCTTATGAGATGTGAAAGCAGAGGATGAGACATAGTAAGCGAGAGTATGCGGACCTCCAGTTGCTGTCGAAGGCTGAACACTTCTCCAGTCAGCATGTCTTTCTCCCGACTCAGCTTCTCTCGCTGACTTCTCTCTTTCTGCACCTCCTCCTGGGCCTGACTCTGCTCAGAGTCAAACCTGTGCACAAACACATGCACACACTCATGTCACTTTTTCTTCCTTTATTTAAGCGGTAAAGCCCGTTCGTCATTTAAAGCAATCAGTGGAAAAGTTCAAAATAAATGTTGACAAGGATTTAAGCCATGAGTCACACAGCTAACATAGCACTACATACTGCAACACTCATTTATGTAATAAAATTTTCTCTCCCTTTTGGCATTGAACAATGTTACTTTTAATGGTTATGATGTCTTTAATATATGCATGCACTGATCACTTTTTCATTCTCTGTATAAAACTGGCCCACTGTATTGACCAAAAAACAAAAAAGTCATGGTTTAAGATCATTCATGTTCGTGTGCATCATCCATGTTTTGTCAGTTATAACAGTTTTATCTCAGACATGAAAAATGTCAAATTTAATCCAAAACTAATCTGGTGCTTCAGGACAATATCAGTAATAATAATGATGTATTAATCATCAGATTTTTGTACTTCAACTAACGGCCATGTATAATTTTCGGTCTTTTATTTTATTTATTTATTTATTTTTTTGGTTTGTATGTTTTTGGTTTTTTTTTCTTGATTTGGCATGGGTAGGCTTTTTGCAGATTTTGACAGACATTCAAAAAACTGTAATACATTGGCAGCTCAACACAGGTTATGAAGACTGTGCTGGTGCTCACACATCCCCCAGTTGAGGTGACTGCACTTGTTAATTCAAGAGCCAGGAGATGCACTGCTACCTAGCAATAAAGCATATACCAACTCAAACTCACGCACTCAGTGCTCACATACACTTTTTGCAGATGAGAGACTTTTCTTTTTCTGTCTATCAGCTACTATGCATTTTTGTCATTCTGGGGATCACAAGGTTGCACTAAGCTCGAAAGTGATTTGGGATTTGCCCTTTTCCTGTGAGAAAGCAAGTGGCATAGTGCCATCTATTCCTTCAACACTGCCTACAGTAGGCAACATTCTGGTTTCTCAGTGACTAGCAGTCATAATGTCACTAGTATCACTAAAACCATAAGTGTTGCTACTGGATGATTGCCAAATTCTTAAAAGATTTACATGATTTTCTTGTATTTTACATGATTTTATTTCTTTTTTTATTCATTATACCTTAATGAATCATATGAAGCTTCTATGATTCAACAATTAGCATTTGAATTTGTGTGGATTAAAGTACAAAGTATAATTGACTCACTCTTCATGATTACTCGAATACTATAAAGCAAGAACACTCAGATTAGCCATATAAACTAAAGTAGTGCTACTGATTTCAAAAAGCTTTTCTGTATTTTAAGACACAGAGCAATGTATTTTTTTTTAATTACTTATGCATATATGCAGAATACCACAAAAATGAAAAGACTATGTATTAGATATACTGTGCATTGTTGGCCATAACTGCTGCCTTGTTAGGCAAACATGATCACTGCTGGCCTCCCTTCCCTAAACTTTTATTAAGACTTACTTTCAGCCCTTAGCTCAGGTTATGTTTAACTTCTGGAAGAATTTGAGAGACTTTTAATGCTGCCAGTCTTACTTCCTTTGTTTCTTCTCCAGCTCATGGTTGCGACTCTGCTGGCCTTCCAGGTGCAGTTTGGTGTCCTGGAGCTCAGCTGTCAGCTTCTGGCATTTCTTCTTCAGTTGCTGTGCCACCCGCTGCACCTCCTCATTGTCTGCTTGCATGTCTGTCAGCTAACACACATACACACAGAGAAAGTTTAGAGTCTTTACAGACAGCTTGTCATCAGTCTCCTTTCTGTTTGGTTAAGGAAAAACCCAAGCAGCTTCTGGAGACAGTGGTTTATGCGGCTTTGATAATTGTGAACACAGCTGGCGGTGAGTCTGCAGGCACCATGCCTGCCGTCACTCAGAGCGAAGAGCACGGAGACTCCATGATCCATCAGAAACTGAGTGTGATGTGCCTTTCTAGCGCTTTTTATTATTGTCAGTAGTACAAGCTGCAGTGTTAAAAAGGTGTATGAGGCGACTGCCCGTGAAGTGTGTGTGAAGACAGGTGTCATTTCTGCCTGATAGTTATTTATGATGTATATTGTACAAACCACAGTATCATGACCACCAAGTCACGACAAGGAATAGTTCTTTAATGATTTCTTGTTTTTTTTGCAGATTTAATGTGCATTACACAGGGGGCATTGGTGGCTCAGTGGTAGGTTTCTCACCTATCATGCGGAAGGCCCGGGCTCGATTCCCAGCCAATGCCTCAACACCAGCCACTGAATGCGGTGCCGGTCCCAAGCCCGGAAAAATGGGAGGGTTGCGTCAGGAAGGGCATCTGGCGTAAAACATTTGCCAAGTTGTTGTGCGGACCAGTTGGTCCGCTGTGGCGACCCCAAACAGGGAGCAGCCGAAAGCAACTTCTTCTAATGTGCATCACACAATATTCACTTTCAGCAGAACGCAGCCTTACCCGTCTTTCGATCTGCCTCTTGTTCTGCTGCTCCACCTCAAGCTTGTCGTCAAACTCTTGCTGCAGCCTCTTCTTGGTGAACTCGATCTCCCGGACTGCTCGCTCATATTTCAGTCTCCACTCTCCTCCTATACACAATCGCACACATATATATTTTTATTTAGTTATAAGGTAACTAATACTGTTGATATGTAACATTCAGTTGGGCAGAAAGTGTTTAATTTACTACAGCTTGTATAACTTCCACAGGGACTTGTGTCCATCACTGGGGCATAGGAACAGGGATAGCAAGATGTTTTCTGAATTTTTGGAAGGTGAATCCAGTGTCAGGGTTTATTAACACTCAGAGGTAAAGCTTGGAGTTTAAATTTTTGATCACGAGTAAGTCTCAGGGCAGAGAAATTTGTGGTTGCTAAGTAATATGACATGCTGCATATCAGACTGCATATCATTTTCCTGTTTTCCTGTGTGGAGAAATATGAGTGACGCAAATTGCTTGGGTTTCAGAAACAAGATGCAAAAAGATTCTATTGCTTAGAAGCTTTAAAAAAACAAACAAACAAAAAAAACAATGCTTCGGGCATTTTTCTGGGGAGCTGGAAGTGTACCTAGATGCTTGGTGAACAACTGCACATCTCTCTTTCGTCCTCTCTGTTGCGAGAGAATAAAACCGCATAGTAGATCACATGTACAGCCTGAGAAGGTAATAAAATCTTTAACAGAGAGGATCACAGCTAAGAATGACCTGTGTTCTCGATTTTCATAAAAGTTATGCCAAACACAGTGATGGGTCAAATAAGGCTAAAGTTGGATGAGATGTTCGTCAGCCATTAAGATCATGGTTGAGGGGGAAAAAAATACAAAGACAACAGATGATTTGCCTTGAAGTATTACTTGTTGCAAAGCAGCTGCATGCACAAAACATCTGTAGCTGTCCAGGCATCGCAGAAAAGGAGTGTTCACACAGCTTTAATGCTGGTTTGTGTGTTTTTAGGGCTGCCAAAGCATCTAAGGAATGGATGCAGTCTCCACTCTCAAAGATTGCACATCCTGTGGTGATTAAAAAGTGCGTGGAGCTAAAACATCCATGATTATGGTTATGTTCCAGTGTCAAAGCCAAGCATAAATTAAGCATTGCATTTACTTGCCACATGGTAAAAAACAAAGATGAAAGATTTCTGCTAAGAAATGTATTAATTTGAACCTTTAATAAATAATAATAATAATGAAAAGAATAACTAAGATACTTTCTCACCTCTGTCTGCTTATTTTGTTGTGAGGCACTTTGTTCACTAATAAATTTGTTTACTGTTTCATTGGAATTTATATGAGTGATTAAATCTAAAATGATCCACAATGAACTATCCACAAAATATATACTGATCAGGCATAACATTATGAGCAGTGACCGGTGAAGTGAATAACACTGATTATCTCCTCATCATGGCACCTGTTAGTGGGTGGGATATATTAAGCAGCAAGTGAACATTTTGTCCTCAAAGTTGATG